>CM064908.1:26200308-27540308 GCA_032727855.1 Quercus ilex subsp. ballota | reverse complement strand
ACTTTGCAGCCAACATCTTCCTCAAGTTGGTGTGTTAGTCACATACTGGAATCTGTGCATCATTGGTTAGTCACGTACTGTGATTCGTGCATTGAACGGAAAGATTACCGCTACAATACAAGTCCAATTGGGTATTGGGGTAAATGTTCAACTGTAGGTTGGTATTAGGCACTAGGATTCCTTTTACTTGTAACCGCTTGTTATTGATAATAGTGTATTCTCGAGAGTGATGACCTTAAATTCATTTGGTATGGTTTTGCCTCAGTGGTTTTCCCCATTCGTAAACAAATCATCCGTGTCAAATTTATTTTCCGCTGCATTTAGTTTAGTTGGTGATTTGTTTGTGCTACCACGCCATTGCATATTAAATTGACTTAATTAATTAATTTGGATAATTAATTGATTAATTTGCCAAATGAGTCAATCCATTTTTTCCCTATCAACATAGAAATTGAGTCTTAGATACTCAAGTTGCTATAGTGCACTTGAGTCTAAAAGTTTTGAGATACTAGTTTCCTAAATAGTCTGAAAATATTGCTAACTAATGAAATTATTAACAAAATGGTGCTATTTTGCAAAAAAAAAAAAAAAAATCTCATTTTCAACTGATTAAATTGTTGGGATATTTTATAAATTTAGCAAATTTCTCTCTCTAGATTGAATGCCAAATCTTATCCTGCAAGTAAATGTCACATGGCATGATAAAAAAAGTGATAGACTTTGCATTAGTTGCTTGACTACGATGTGGCCTTTCATTCCTTGTCACTGATGTGCTCATAGAGTCATAGACCAAGTGTGACTGCTATGTTTTTCTTTTTTCAATAATTCTTATTAGGACACACACTGAACTATGCACTTTACCACATTGGTACATTTGTTAATTTGTGATTGAATTATATTACTTATACATGGAACCATCACTAGTACTTGGTGATAAGTAATTTAATCACTACTTGACACATGCTCAAGTTATAAATAAGTGATTGGCAAAATTTGTGTCTACACTCTATAGATTTTTTGTTATGTTTTCCTGCCACAATTTGTGAGAAAAGATGCACAATTAGTTTTGGCTTCAAGCCTTCAACAAACATGGAATAGTTTTAGGCGCTTAAAAACTTGAATTTGAATTTAGATTTGAACTCGAAATCATTAATTTATAATGATTTGATTTCAAATATATTGATTTTAGATATTATTTCAAATCTAAGGATTTTAAGGTTTAAAATCTATAGTGAATTTTTTCAAATCCAAATCCTCAATGTTAAATTTTAATTTTAATTACTCAAATTCAAATTTTTATACCTAAATCATTTTATCTAAACACACAACATCAATGTTTCCAAGTGATACGCATGACTTAAAATTTTGGTCAAACCAAAAATGTTACTGTCCACCAAAAAAATAGAGTTTTGAGATGTGTAAAATTTGAAAAAAAAAAAAAAAAAAAAATACAAAACAAACAAACATAAAACATTTTCCTCTTGAACTCCTTGCACTGAAATTAATTTATATTTTTAAAAACCCACAATAATCGATTAATCATGCACCATTGCCACCATATCATTTTCAAGAGTCAAGAGTACCTAATAAATATTCATAAGAGTAATATTACTGTTACAAATTATTTTAAAACATTTTTACAAATTATTGTTGTGGTGAACTTCTTACTGGTTTTCATCTAGGTCCACAATTAATCTCATTTTTTCATTTACCAATAACCATTTACCACATCAGCAGTTTGTAAAAAAATTTATATTTCTAGCATTACTTATTTCCATAATTCACAGTTGTGAGTTGATCCTCTTAAAGTCTAGTTAAAATTTGTTCAGAGAGCATTGTGTACCTTTAGCGCGATAGTCACTCCACAAGTATAATTGCTTGTGGGGTGCGGAGGGTAAGAGCCGATGATCAAATCTCTAGGAGGAAATTTCGTATATATATACGTTTAGATTAGACTAGAGTAAAATTTCTATATTGTATATATATAAAATAAAATAAAGTCGTTTGGAGCTCATTTCTTATATCAATTTTATTCAATGAAGCCCAAACCCAATATAATTGATGGACGATACAACACTGAAATGGGCCTCGAAGTCCAATGATATTAACGGACAACACTACACACATTAGACCTCTAAGTCCAATGAAATAGAAAACGGTATTGGACGGTATCGGGCCTTTAAACCCAATGGAATAAAAAATTTCTACAACATGATATTATGCTCTTCTAGCCTAACTGATGGAGGAAGGCCCCGAATTTACAAGGACTCACCACTAGAGTTTTGGGATTCTTGGGCACACAATTTGTAAACCAAAGTGTATTGAGCCTCCCTGTAAGGCCCATCTTACTTCCAAAAGAGCCAACCTTCATGAGCACTTTCAACCTAAACTCTCTAGTCTCTAGCAATGCAATTGGTATTCCTCAAGTCCCAAATACTGGCAATTACCTTTTAAGCTCTTTTCCAACATTGGTGATTAGCCCAAGCCAGGCCGCCCTAGACATTTTAGGGCCTAAGGCGATAACTAAAATGTGGCATTTTTTTATACTTATGTATTAATTAAATTAATATTTATTTAATATTTTTATATTATAATATATTTCATTTAAAATCTATTTTTCTTACCTTTTGAGATGCAAATTGACAAATTAAATTTTTGTATTCAAGTTCTTCTAACAACTCATTTTCAATCGATAATATAACTAATTCACTTAATCTTTCTTGGGACATTGTCGATCTTAGATATGATTTTATTAATTTTAATTTTGAAAAACTTTTTTCTGCAGAAACTACTGTAACATGTATTGTTAGTAAAATCCTATAAGCAATGCATGTATTTGGAAATAAATTTAATTTTTTCATATACTTTAGTATGTCAATTGGAGTATAATATTTTATTTGTAAAATTTCTTTTACAACCTTTAAATCTAAAAATAAATCTAAACCATCAATATCATAATAAACATCATGTTTGAGAAAAGATTCAAGTTTAAGACAATATTTTTGTAAACTATCATCATCTGGTGATTTCAATTTTCTGAAGTTAAATAGAAAACCAAAAATATCTTCATATATTTGAAATTGTTCAAATCTATTCTCAATTGTACTAATTGCTTTATCTACTATATATAAGAAATAATCAATTCTAAAAGATTCTTCAGCAGAACGTGTTGTCTCATTATGAACATTTCATCAAATTGTTTCTTTCTAGAAATTATACGTTTCTCACGAAATACATGTTCTATTTCCATTTCCAATGCAATTTTTTTAGATGAATTCAGTGCAGGCGTAAATCCATTTTCTCTATATCATTTAAAATAAGAAATGATATCTTTTAATTGATATATAGCAACATCAATATGCATGTCTTTTGATTGTAAGTTTTTACTAACAGAGTTGATAGTAAATAATATGTCATACCAAATAGTCATACCCAATAAGAACTCAAAGCTTTCAATTTCATATGTTGCTACTTGCTAAACAATCAGCTTCACTTTTTATTTTAGGATCTTCACTTGTTTGTGATAATTGTAACAAAGCATCTCTTATTTGTGGAGCTTGGAATTTTATTGCTTTTACACTTTCAATGCGACTTTCTTAGCGTGTCTGTGATAATGACTTAAGTTTTAAACCTGACACATTATCCTGTAAAATTTTCCATCTTTTTGTAGAAGAAGAAAACAATGTAGATATGTGTTGTATAACTCCAAAAAATGATATAACTTTTGGACAAGAATTCGTCATATCACATGGTACAAGGTTAAGACTATGACAACCACATGGTGTGTAAAGTGCTCTAGGATTTATATCAAGAAGTCTTTTTTTGTACCCCTTGATGTTTTCCTTTCATATTAGACTCATTATCATATCCTTGTCCACGTATATCATTTATATCAAGCTCAAGGATATTTATTACATTTATAATTTCACCAAAAAGACCTTTTCCGGTAGTGTCATCAACTTTTACAAATTCAACAAAATGTTCTACTATTTTTATTGGACTTGTTGAATATCAACACATTGTAATATGAGAGACATTTGTTCGTGATGACTTGCATCTGGTATACAATCAACTATTTTTATTAAGCCCTAAGCCAATGGGTTTGAAACAAAGGCGTGAGGTGACATGGTCTGGTAGGTGTGGAGGACATAATTTTAAGTTTAGCAACATGGTGGTAGTCTAGTCATGCATACCATTGCATGCTTGCTTAGGGGCGTTTATTTTATTTTATTATATAAATTTAATACTTTGATAGTTAGAGGATGGGGTATTTGAATTTTGAGTGTCGTATTTGGAAACACCAAGAAATGCCAACCAGTTGAGCTATAATGCTCTTGGCACATGTAATGGCCAAAAGTAGTAAAATAGAGTATAATTGTGTATTCTTGATCATTCTCCCTTAAGGGTTATGTTAATTCGAAGGTTTGCCACTCGAACATGATGTGTGCTTTCCATAAAATGAAACTAAGCTCATGCAACTAAACATACTAGATTAGGTAATAAAAACCAGGACAAACCCTTGCAATTATGCAAGTTTGTTGCTCTAAATCCCCAAAGCCATGTTGTCATATATCCGTCTAAATAAACTTGCTTAGCTAGGTGGATCAACTTATGCCAATATAAATAGGAAAAATATTCTCTTACACTCATTTACTTTTACTATTTTTTTTATCAATATTCACGACTGATAGAGAAATGTCCACATTTAAAACATGAAAGTAAATGTTAAAAACTAGATGTAAAAAAAAAAAAAAAAGTGTAAAAGTATCATTACCATAAATAAGAGAAGCATCCTATGGTACATCACCATCTCTAACTCCTCTTGCTCACTATCCATATCAACTAGTTTCAAAAAGCCATCATTCCTAGAACCATCTTTTCCAAATCATGTTTGGGGAAACTTTACTTCCCTTTGTCTTCTAACAACCCCTTTACTTAAGGTCAAAGTTGTCAGACCTGGACCAGCTAGTCCGATCAGATTAACTGGGAACTAGATTGAAATCCGGGGATTAGAACTTCGACTAAGATGGGTTAGCTTTAAAGTCTAACCACTAGGCTATGCTAGAGTGTTGATGCTCTAAGTGGAAACTAAATATACTTGAAGTAAACATAATAGAATTCATACCAATAAATTAAATAAACTTTCATTACTACTTTTATTTTATATTGTAAATAATATTCATAATATTCTAAAAGGGAGTATATAAATATATTCATACTTTTTTACTTCAAAAATTAATTATAACTTTTAATGTATTTTTTCATGCTTTATTATTTTACTTTTATTAACTTTCTTTAAAATATGCTTGAAAATCATTTAATTTTCCCCATATATATAAAAGTCAATTATGCTAATTTTATAAAATTAATATCTATATTTGTATTTAATTAATTAATAAAGTAATTATAACATCATTGTGGTTCGACCTCAGTCAAATCTCGGTCCGACCTTAAAAACCTTGAACCTTTCCCCTTACCAGTTCTGTGAACAATCCGGGTCTGAAAACCATGCTTGAGGTACCATTCATTTGCTAAGATCAGGTTCAAGTCTTGCTCTTAGCAAGTGAAATAACATCTCCAGCATGCAAACCATTGTTGGTTAGGAATGAAAAATTAATAAATATAAACCAATTTAAGTATCAAATATATTAAAAAATTAAATAACACATCACGGTTTTACCTCGATTGAATCTCGATCCGACCTCAAAAATCTTGAACATCTCCATTTTTTAGTTTATTAAACGGTTTGAGTTTCAAAATCATGATTTAAATTCAAGATGACCATCAAGTACTAATACCTTATTGTCCTCTAATATGTCGAAGAAACTAGAAAAAATTTGAAATGGATGTGGTCAAACCACTATCCCTCCAAAATGGCTGTTATTTATTTTTTTTTTTTTTTTTAAGTACCCTCTGATAACTTGGCTCATTGTAAGCACCAGAAGAACATGTAACATGACCTTGTTAACATATTCATTACACAGTAAACTATTTTGAATTTCCTAAAAGAATGAAATCAAACCTTTTGGAGTACCAGCATTGCGAAAACAGATATGTCCTTCCTCAACTCTCCCTCACATTAATAACTTTATGGTTGATGCTATTGCTAGCACCGATTTTACCTGTAGAATTAAAAGTCAAAAGTTAAAATCAGGTCAGTACTTAGTAGAATTCAAAGTCAAAATCCAAAATCAGGTCAGTACTTAGAGGCAATTTTTTAAAGGTACGATATAATTTCAATTTATGGCATCAGTTCCATGATAATTGCTTTTTGTTATCAAGCAAAGATACTAATTAATTTTTTATATAGACGAAATGTTTAAATCTTAAATCTCTTATTTGTACAAGAGGTTACTTAATACCCACTTGAAGGTAAAAAATTAAAGGTTTGGAGAAAAATAGATAATGCGTTTATAGCCACATTCAAGTAATTTTAGCTTCAACACTTTGGGCCCTAAAGAGAATCCTTCAAAAGGGAGCTACACTAATCCTAAAAATAAGTCAAATGCTTCAAGAGACCCCATGTAAAGCCAAGAGGGGAAAAAAAGAAATAATTTTACCTCAGAGTCACCATCATGTCACCAAGCCCAATTGGAGCGCATGATTTGATTAAGGCAACAAATTCTTTTTTTTTTTTTAGAGAGTTTTAACCTATGACATTCACTCCTGATGATAGCTCTTTATCATTGGACTAAGACACCAATCAGTTTTTGGTGTAAGGGGAGATTAAACCTCAGATATTTTATTTAACAGTCAGAAACTTTACTAATTGAACTAACTGGAATCCATAATTAAGGCAACAACTTAATTACAAGCAACTACAAAATTATAATATAACATAAATAAAAAATGATAATTATATAGTTCTTATAAACTAATCATGCATTGCAAAGATGCTCGATTAATTTCCTAGGCCATAGAGTTGTTGATACACCCATTGCTAAATGAGTGGACTGAAATTTCTAATTAAACACTTATTAGTAGAGTTTTGGTATGTAATGTTCATTTAGATAATTAATGACTCATAAAATCTAATCCACTCATTTAACAAATGATTTAAAACAAAATCTACAATAGAGTTACTTTATAAAATGCAAAGGATCCTTATCCGCTACAACTGGCTTGATGACTGACCTGCATTATCTAACACAACATGGTTTAACCATCTATGTACCATTTTGTTCCTGAAATTATTTTGTGTAATGTGTTAGATTTAGCTTCTCTAGCCACTTGCATGCCGATAATATATTGCTGGGCTTCCTCAGTGCTACTGTAACTCTCTCTTTCCTTGTTTTAATGTTATTTGTAAAGTTGTGATTTTCAATTAGCTTGTGTTGGCTTTAATTCTGTGCCAAATTTGATTGTATTTTCTTCAATCATTTCCTTGTATTTATGTGGGTTTATTTGTAAGGGATGAGTATGAGAGATTGGTGAAGAATTAAGCTGCAAAGATAAATCAGTGCAATTCGTGACTAGCTCGCGAGAAGCTCACAAGAAGAGTAACCCACGAAAAGGCCATGTGTGAAGCACATGACTGGAAGTTGAAGAGTCACACAAAGCTGTCAAGTTTGCGAGTGTTTCGCGAGAAGGGCCATCTTGCTAGGTACCCATGAAACTATTTGTTTGGCAAAAAGATAAAGTGCTTTACCAAATTCTTTACCCATACTATAAATACCCTCATTACCCACGAATTGTAAAGAGTGCTTTTCAGAGAGAAAACTCTAGCAAATATACTTGAGAGTTAGAGATTGTTATATCCACAATCATCTACACATTTCTTTGTAGTTTTCCTTAACTCCTACCTCTCCATCCTTGAGAGGTTCATAGCTCAAACATTTGTCACACCAAATATGAGTGTTAAGTGAGGTTTTGGTATTGTTGGGAAGCATTGGAAGGAGTCATTTAGTGGCGGATGCAATCGGGCTGAATTGCGGGATTCGAAAAGCTATAGAAGACAAGACTCTGAGAAGTCCGTTGGTAGCAGGAGTTTGGAGGGCTCAAGTAGATGGGGGTAGACTAAGCTTGGATGGTCTTTTGTTATTCGTGTACTCCAACTTTATTCTCTAGTGGATTGATTTTGACTTGGAGGGTCGTGGAAAGGTTTTTCGTTAAGTTCTTCGGTTTTCTCTTCGATAACACGTCTTGGTGTTATTTTGTATTTGCATCTCTCTTCTCTACTCTTTAAGCTTTCATTTTTTTGTATATTGTGAATGAATATGGCTTAGGGTAGTGTTATCGGTTCATTGCGTATATTTATTCTTGTTCCGCACTTTATTAAATTTGAGTAAAAGCAATCTAGCCGTAATTTTTTATTTGGGATCTGAACAAGCTTGTGTGTTTTCACACAAATCAGAGCTTTCATTATTCAATGTTATCAAAAAAAGAAGAAGAAGAAGAAGAAAAAGAAAAAGAAAAAAGCATCTAACATAGTGTTTGGTATTAAATTCTAATATACCCTTTCATATTCAAATTCTTGGGGATACACAAGAAAATATGGATTTTCATGAATGTAATTATTTTTATGTTTGATTTGATTAAGAACATAGTAATATTCCTATAAATATAAGATCCACATGTTTTATTTATTCCTAATGATTCTATAGGCATTATTTATTTTTCCAAAATATCCTTAGGTATTAAATTTGTTTTTCTCAATATATTCTTAGGTCTATAAACACTTTTATCTAACATATTACTTATCACCATTATTTGGCTTCCTACAAAAAAAAAATGAGAAAAATAATAAAAGCCATAAAATAAACTATAGCTAACATTTCGAATGACACGTATAAATTGAAAATACTTCGGGTACGTTTGGTATGCTGTAATAGCACATGTAATAGAATAGTTATTCATGTGTAATAGCAATTTGGTTATTTAGTTGCTTTTTTATTACATGAATTAGTTATTACATTGAAATAACTATTCCTTAAATTGAAGAATAGTTATTCCTCTTTAGAATGTATGTAATAGCTATTCCTTAGGGTACGTTGTTTGGTATGCTGTAATAACTCCTGTAATGGAATAGTTATTCATGTGTAATAACAATTTAGTCATTTGGTTGTATCTTTATTACATGGATTAGTTATTACATTGGAATAACTATTCTTTAAACTAAAGAATAGCTATTCTTTTTTAAAATAGATGTAATAGCTATTCCTTAGTACATATAATAGGTTTTAAAATTAATATATTTCCAAAAATATAAAGTTTCCTTATACATCATCATTTACAAGCTTTCTATATGTAACAACCAAACTTATGAATAATAATAGTTATTCCATTATAATGTTTTATATTCTTAGTAATAAAGATTACTATTCCTAATGTAATCTACATTTAGTGTACCAAACATACCCTTAGTGTATATAATAGGTTTTAAAATTAATATATTTCAAAAAATATAAAATTTCTTTTTACATCATCTTTTACAAGTTTTCCATATGTAACAACTAAACTTATTGATAGTAATGATTATTCCATTACAATGTTTTCTATTCCTAGTAATAAAAATTACTATTCACAATGTAAGCCACATTTAGCGTACAAATGTACCCTTATTTCTATTTTTGTTTTTCATGATTTATGAGGAAATCTTTCGTTATCAATTAAAATAATTTATTTTCTTCCAACATTAAAAAGATTTCAAATCTATATATAATATTTAAAAACTGAAGCATAACATTTATTATTACAATGCTCAGATTGAGCTAGATTAGCATAGCATTTTGGCCCAATTCGATCTCTTTTGGTCCATTTGATCTACTTCAATCCATTCAATTAATTTCTGTGCACTTACTAAGAATGAGAAAATAAAAGTTTGTGTTGAGACTACCTATTCTAAATTTGAATTTATTAAAAAATATAGATCTCAAACTCATATAAAAAGAGCAAAGTCAATATAATAATCCTTAAATGTAATTATATGTATAATTTTAAAAGAAGGCGAATTACATAATTCCCCCCCTTAAGTATAGGGGTTATTTCCAATTAAAACCTAGAGTTTAATATGTTTCAATTAAAATTGGAGCAAATTATTCTTTTTTTTTCCCTAAATTACTACTTCGATTACGCTTAAACTTCTCAAAAAATATTACGCTTAATCCTCCGAATTATTAAAACGCACAATAGACCCCCCCAAAGTTATAACTCTATTGATCAAAATTGTATATAAATTTCTAAATTGTTTCAATTTGTCTCTCATTGAGTTTTTTTTTTTTAATTTAATTTTTTTAATTTTTGGAAATTCTCATGGAGTTATTATTAATAACAGTTTAAGGAAAATCATATAAGTTGTAAGTAAAACCTATGTAAACAAAAAATGCTTTAAGTGCAATAAATTTTGGAGAGTAAAAAAAAAAAAAACCTTAGAAAAATCATAGCAGATGATTTTAATGAAGATGTGACTATTTTGTGACTTTTTTAGTTATAAAATAAAATACCACATAGTGTTCGTACGACGGGTTTTAGTGTCCAGAACTCTAGAATAGTCTAATGTGCATTTTACTTGATTTTTATTTTGTTGTTGTTGTTGTTGTTGTTGTTGTTGTTGTTGTGATTTTAAACTAGCTATGACTATCAAAGGGGCAAATTGAAATTTAAAAAAAAAAAGGGGTTCTAATTAAAAACTTTAAAACTTTGTAATCATCCCCAAATTATAGGAATGAATAGTGTGTAATGGATAAGTGAGCAGTGAGAACTCAAACGGGAAAATCAAAAAGTCAAAGCAGAAGGAAGATGCGGAATTTGGTGAGGATATATAAATAAACAGATTGATTATTGACTTTTGGGGAAAGAACAAATATTTACAAATTGATTATTGAAAACGAAATGAAATAGATTTATTTTTTATTTTTGAGGAATGACAGAATCAATGGTTTATTGAAGAAGAATGTACTTTCAAAAGTGGGCCAATTAATTTAATATAGCAAGGTCATAATTTAGCTAGAGCTTTCAAAAAGTTTCAAGTTAGGCGGCTTAAAAATACTCTCCCCAACGTTGTATTCACTATTCACTCTCCCCAATTTAATATACCTTTTAACTGACAGAATTAGATATATTTTTTTAATAGACAAACGTCTCTTTAGTGTTTGTTTGGACAGTCTGCAATTTCATATGATTTATTTACATTGTATTTATTAAAATATATAATTTTAGCAACTTTTATGTTAAATGTCTAACAAGAAAATAAAAACTAATTTATTTAATAAAACTAAAAAGATTAGATTATTTGCAAAAGAAACTCACACAAAAAATAAGAATCTTTTTTATTTTGGCTCATTCCCAAACACTCTCCCAATGTCTCTTCACTATCTTTGATGTTTGAGATACCCACAAGGAGGTATTATTCCCGAGTTGACAAACTTTTTTTAAAGGTAAAAAAATATAGTAGTAGATTATGAACTATTGCTCGAGATATTTTAGTATTTTAATTTTAAAGTAATCATTTTTAGTCCCTAATAGTTTGGGAGATAGATATTATTTGGTATGTGGCTTTGTAGGATATCGGTTTACAAAAATTAAAATCTCAAACTATTAGGGAAGATTAATACATTTGCAACATTTTTTTTTGAAATATTTTAGACTTTCAATTTGGTTAGGTTTCTTTTGGTCTCATACTTTGGGAGTCTTGATAGAAATGAAAAGAAAAAAAAAACCCAAAAAGCACTACAAAATGTTCACAATATGATGTGACAATAACTATAATTGATGAATTTAATAAATCCAATTGATGAATTTCATAAATCCAATTAATGAATGTTTAAATTACTTTTTTGTGATTGATGATATGCTAATTTGTTGAAAGTGTGCTAAAATATACTTGTACCTTGAAAAAATTGGAAAAAATGCCTTGATACCCCCTAAATCACAGAACTATCATGCATGTGCACCTCATTTAATAAAAAAAACAAAAAAACAAAACTCTATACCATTTGGGAGGGGGTGAAAGAAAAACTAATAAAAAAAAAGGTAGCCTCATCCTTATCTCCCATGGCAGATAAAGCTTGAGCACAAGAGCATACCAGATCAAATCAAACTCTATCAAATAAATTGTAATCAATTGTTATCTGCATATTCAAATAAATTTTAATCTGTACAACAATTGTAAATACACGTACAAGCTCCCAAAAAATAGTTACGGGAAGCCACAATTATTTTCAGTCTCTACATCTCATCTCAGTTTCTTCAGACAGCAATATGAGGGTGGTTTTCAAACCCAAACTGAAGCTCCTCTTTTACAACTTCTCTCTCTAAACCAACAAATCAGCCACCATGGCTAACTCAATATCTCAATTTCCATTACGGGTCTCTTCTCTAACTTCTCTCTAGTGATTTCTTTCTCTCTTCGGCCAAAACCTTAGCCTCCATATCTGAAACTCTCAAGCTTTAGCCTCTCATATTTAAATCCAAATCTAACCTCCATATCTCAAATCTAGGTTTCCCTCTCACAAAACTGAAAAACAAGATTGTCGACAGGACCATAATCGTCTCTCTCTCTTTCTTTCTCCTAGGATTCAAATGGACACTTGACTATGTGGATTGTCTCTCTCCTAGGTTTCTGTCTCTCAAAATTGTTCTCTCTCATCTCTATGGGTCTCAGGCAATTGAATTGGGTGATTTTAATGCTCACATGTGTGTCATGTGAGTATTCTATTAGTTTATTAACAGTTGACCAATTGAGGTACTAATTTGGTATATGAGTAAATTGGCTAAAATGAAAGTTTAGGGGTGTAATGGCCACTACGTTCAAGTTTAGGGCGGGTGTTAGAGCATTTTCCCAATTTTTTTTAAAAAAAAGTGAGAAAAGGAGAGAAAGAAAAATGTTTTAAAAAAGCTATACATAAAAACTAAAAACTAAAAGTTAAGCTTATAAGCTGATGAAAAACAAACACTAGCATCACTAAGTAAAAAATGTGTACAAACATTAAAAAAATATTATTTTATAAAATTTTATGCCTTTGAAAATGGGGGAGGGGAGGGGGCCTTTTACCCTAAGGATGTGTTTGTTTGGAAGTGAAATAGGGTGGATGGAAAATTTTGGAGAAAAAATGAGAAGGAAATTTTTTTTGGAGGGTGTTTGGTTGAGAGGAGGAGAGGGGAAAATGATGGTGGGGCCCACCTAGGCCCACCAAAAAGTTTTCTCTCCAAAATGGAGAGAGGGTTTGGTGGGGGAAATCTTATAGGTGAAGGACAAAAATGCTCTTGTGCAAGTTGTACATGGGCTTCTTCAATACATTTTTATTTTTGTTTTGTTTTTTTTTTTTTTTTAAAATTTTTAATTCCAATTTTAATAAGTTGTTAAGTGTTTCTTTTGTTCGGTGTCTCATTCTAGCTTTTTTTTTTTTTTTTTTTTTGTTTAGACGTGATTTTTATTTTTTTAATAAATTTGGGTGATTGTAATTTTTTTTTTTGGTTGTTTGTTACTTTTTTGTTTCAATTAAAAATTATTTTTTAATAAGGGTATATGAGTAAATTTATATAAACTCATTTTTTCCATCTCTCAACTTTTTCACTTCCAACCAAACAAAAATGAGAGAAATTAAAATTTTTTCCATCCTCCCATTTTTTTATTCCTCAAACCAAACGGACTCTAGTGACTTTTTCTTTTTAATTTTTAAATTTTATTTTTTTTTGTTTTTTTTGTGGTAGGAACTTATGCCAAGCCTAAGGTGGGGATTGGATCCATGTTCACGCCTGAAGTTAGTGTTTTCAGCTTTTTTATTTTTTATTTTTTTTTCAGCCGCACTATTTGACTTTTCAACCCATTTTCAGCTACATCAGTGGGTTCGTGCACTGTTTACGGAACTCACAAACTTTACTTTTCAATAACTTTTTTATTAAAAATAGGCTCCACGGTACTATTTACATATTTAAAAATTATTTTACTATAGTGTTTTTAATTTTCAATTTCAGTAAAATAAATCATATTTTAACGGATCTTAAGTTGTCCAAGGACTTGGGCCAAATGTGACCACCAAAAGCTTGATAACTTGATTAACATCTTTTTTTTTTTTTTTTTTTTGATAGGAACTTGATTAACATCTTTTACTGTTTCCAAGAAGATGTTTAAGATACTGACCTGAAAATTTTAAAATACTTGGATAAATTCATTGCTTATTATCTTAATGGTCACCTCAGAGTCTAACGTGGCACCTGTGCATTTTATGTGCCGTATAAATAATTTTCCTTAGTAAGATGACATCACGACAGTAAAGACTAGATTGATAATGAATTTTTTATTTTTTTATGGGAATTGATAATGAATTTTTATTTTTGATTTTCAGTGACACAAATGTATTTTTTCTTAGTTATAAAACTCAAAATCTTCTTTAAAAAAAAAAAAAAAATCACTTTCCCTCTCGTTTTTTCCTGTTGTTTTCTGGGAAAGCAAAAAAAAAAAAAAAAAAAAAAAAAAAAAATCCTGAAAATCACAATTACTAAACAAATACTTACTTTACTAATCGACCATGAATGGGTTTTGAGTGGCTAAACCCATTCATGATCAAGCTTAAAGTCTCGTCCCCCATCACTCCACCATTACCTTGAAAAGCAAAAAGGAAACTTTTGATGGTGTTGGATTCTGCAACGGTGCATTGCGGCCTCAACCACTTTGATGATTGAGATTGCTGGCCCTTTTTTTATAGTCCCCACAACTGCAATGGGACCACTCCGAGTCATAGTCAGTGACCTTACTCTTTTGGTTTTATTTTTAAAATTCAACATGCAGTAATTTTTTAATACTGAAACTAAGAACCCAAAAACCAAAGCTAGAAACTAAAAACGTCGGTTTGTGAAAGAGATGGGTATTCTCTGGTTATTATTCAATTGCAGCTTTTCTTTCTTGTCTACTTGCCTTGTTCTGATTTTTTCAACGATTCAATCTTAATCTAGTACCTGGGTACGGACATATACTTCTCTCTCTCTATTGGGTCAACCTTAAATTGCTCAATTTGCTGTCAAGTTGGCTTCTTTGTTTCGTCTCAATCTTGAGTAATTCTCTTATATTTGTTATTTTATTCTTCTCTTGGGTTGTTTGTTTTGGATATATTGAACTGCTTTAGAATTTTAAATGTGTGAGTTTTGATGTTTGTTTTTGATTATCAGGTGGAGTACTTGGATATTTTCCACAATTTGTAGTATTGGGTACTTGGAGGATTTTTAGAGTTCTGGGGTTCCGTGTGTTAGTGGGATGCATCTATCAAGAGTTTGGACGTGTGGATTATTTATTGTTGCATGGTTATGTTGTTCTTCACTACTTATTGGAGCTCAGAAATCGGTTACCAGCCCCGAAGAAGGTGATTTTGCTTTAGTTTTCTGCTCTTTTGCATTTCATGATTCACAAGGTTCTTTTGCAAAATTAAGTGCTCAGGAGGATGCTTGTTTAGATTTCTCACATGCGTGCTTTCTGAAACGATTACTCATGTTCGCTTCCCCCAAGTTAGGAGTGGTTAGTATTGCATATAGTTAGGTTGTAGTTATTGTTTGATTCATCAATTGGGTGTGCTCAAAACTTGAGGCTGTTAATAACTTTGATGCATGTTTTTAAGATAACATTGCGTTCCTTTAATGCAGATACCCTGATTCTAGAATTATAGAAACAGTAGGACCAGCAATCATGTTGATTAAATGGTGATTAACATTTGTATTAATTTGCAGTGAAGGCTTTGCAGGCCATCAATAGCAGTTTGATAGATCCCAATGGGAATCTGAGTGATTGGGATCAAGAAGACCCATGTACATCAAGTTGGACAGGGGTTTACTGCAACAATACACCTTTTGACGATGGATATCTACACGTTGAACGATTGTATGATTTTAACCTTTACTGATTTTTATTTTTATCAGAAAGCACTATTGACATGAATAATGCTGCATATTTTCTTTCACTTAGAACACTTTTTTCACATTGTTTATTTTGTCCCCTGCATATGATGAGATGAATATTATTCCACTTTGATATCTACTCATTTTAGTTGGTGCATGGAACAAATTTCCTTGATTATATTGTTCAATTGAAATTAAAAGAAATTTATTAGGATGGGATCTATTATCCACATGTTTCCCAATGGTCACCCGTATCTCCTAATGAATTTAAAATCTATCTTCATGTTCTTTTCATTTGTGAAGAAAATTAATAACTATTAATTTATTAGAATTTATTGCCTACAAACACAATTGTTATCTCATGCTTAGCATTATAATAGATTTTGACACTAGTCACAAGTTCGCATATAAAACTATCAAGCTTTGATAAGACTTGGCTATTAATTGCATGTAGGCTCTTCTTATGAAGACTTAGCAATGGTGCTTTAATAATTTTGTTTTGGGCTGCTTCTCTGCAGGCTACTACTACATATGAATTTGTCAGGAACTTTATCACCAGAGATTGGCCGCTTATCAAATTTGAAAATATTGTAAGGCAAAGGATATCTGAAGAATAATTTTTGTGATACAAATATCTTTATCTGAATCACAGTTTTCGGAGACCTCTTTCACTCAATATTTTGGAATCCCATGGTAGCATTCTATATTACTATTTACTTATCCTACTGATTTATTTTTCTGTCTACTCTGTTGAAGGGATTTTATGTGGAATAACATAAGTGGGAGTATACCAAAGGAGATAGGCAATATTATGACTTTGGAACTCTTGTAAGTTGAGCAGTTCTCTGTTGGATAGGTTAGACACTAAATATTGTTATCACAGGATTACATGCTTAGAGCATTAAGAAATGCAGATATGCTACAAGTTTGTGCATTTTAGATCCTTTGAATTCTGATACAAGAGATAATCCTTGTATCTGAAGATTCGGAACTAATTTACTTTATATTTTGGTGCTTTTCTGAATACATGATATTTTAATATTGTAAAGCTGCAGTACAATTTCTTTGTCTCTAATTCCATTTATAATATTCTGTGTTTCCAGGCTTTTAAATGGAAACCAATTAACAGGTCCCTTACCTGAAGAGCTTGGTTATTTTCCAAACTTGGACAGAATACAAATTGACGAAAACCATATATCGGGACCAATACCTAAATCATTTGCAAACTTGAACAAAACAAGGCACTTGTGAGTGTGCTTCTGTTGCTATACTGTCTAAAATCAGTTCTACAATAACTAACCCTTCTACTTCTCTTTTTTATGAGCAGTCACATGAACAACAATTCGATCAGTGGGCAAATCCCGCCTGAGCTATACAGATTACCGAGTCTTATTCACTTGTAAGTATTTGGTCATATTCTTAAATTTCATATGAGTCATCTGTATGACCATTGACGACCTTCAACTTGGCACCTGCAGCCTTCTTGATAATAACAACTTATCAGGGTATCTTCCACAAGAGTTCTCTGAACTGCCAAATTTGCAGATACTGTATGGTTTTCACTTTCCTAGAACATAAATATATTTATGTTTACACATAATTGTCTTTACATTTAAAATTTGTGAATTTATTTCCTTTTCTTTTTCTTATGCTTTTCATCTTGAACAAGGCTATAATTTCTAAATTTTCCTTTTTCTACAGTGTAATATTACTCTAGTAATCTTTTTTCAAGTTTCTTGATACTTTCGTTTACTTTGTTTTGCAGTCAATTTGATAACAATAACTTCGATGGGACTATAATTCCAGCTTCTTATAGCAAGATGTCTAAATTGCTGAAGTTGTAAGTTCATATTATTATTGTATGTTTGTAACTATGTTCCAAAAGTAAAGATGGGCAAGGTGCTAGCCTTGAAGTGTAAGGCTAAATGTTTGTGTGTGTGTGTGTGTGTATATATATATAGAGAGAGAGAGAGAGCGAGAGAGAGAGAGAGTGTGTAAGGATCATTGTAAACTACTCTATCAATGTTTGGCTAATGATTAAAGAAGCTCTTCCCGCCCACTAAAATGCAAAACTATAATAAAGGCTAATGATTAAAGAAGCTCTTCCCTCCCCCTAAAATGCAAAACTATAATAAAGAGGAAAATACCAACAAGATAAGAAGTACTATAAAATGGACAGAGTAGTTTGCATTTTGTTGGGAAAATACATAAATTATTCCAACATTGATTGAAAATGAATACTTTTTTTTAGGTAAATTACAATTTACCCACTTGTGGTTTGACTGAAATTTAAGTTGTTTACCTGTTATTTGAAATTTGACACTTTACCCCTCTGAGGTTTGATTGAAATTTAAGTTGCTTACCTGTGGTGTGAAATCCCATGATGCAAGAGTTCTGTTGGATTCTTTTTGATCTTATTGGATCTTGTATTTTTATGTTTTTTGTGTTTTTGGAGGAGATAGACATAAAAGTGGAGCATAATTACATATTTAGCCATGTTTTTAACAGAAATGGGTTACGGAACTCTAACTGAGTTAACTTTAGCTAGGTAAAGTGTCAAATTTTAAACTACAATTAAGCAACTTAAATTTTGGCCAAACCACAGGTGGATAAGTTGTAATTTGCCTTTTTTTTTTTAATTAGTAAGTGACATTGACATGCACACGCGGTCGGTCTTGAATTCACAACCTCACCCTCCAGCCCAATATTAGGCAAGAAGAAAGTGCCAGTTGAGCTATGGCTCATTGGAAATTGAAATGGAATACAAATGGGAAGTTACTCAACTTAGAAGTGCTGTTGGTTGAATCCAACTAAGGTGGCATGAATGTACTTCTTTGCATTTCTCAAGTTGTAAAGAAGCTAGATTATCTTAATCAGATATCACAGAACTTTCATTAACTTAGAAGCTTTATATGCTTACAAGATGGCAATTAAGGAGTAAACACATTCACATGTTGCGTGATATTCAAGATTTATAATATTTGTGTTTTGGTTGGATTTCCCAGGAGCCTTAGGAACTGCAGTTTGCAAGGACCAATTCCTGATTTTAGCCAAATACCAAACCTTTATTATCTGTAAGTTTCTTTATTTTTATTTTTCCTTTTAAGAGTCATTCTGGGATGATCGCTTATGGCTTTTAAATCTGAAAAATAGATGGACCAGGCTGTATGGAATTTTCTCTTTTCTTTATCTAAAAACTCTGATAGCTACTTATACTTTCTTTATGTTCTACTTTGTGTAAATTTCAGAGACCTCAGTTCAAATCAGCTAAATGAAACCATACCTTCAGATAGGTTTTCTCAGAATATCACGACTATGTAAGATTCTTCATCTTCTGAATGAGATGTCTAATTTTGTATTTTTTTTTTCATGTTGTTTGAATTTAATTCCTAGTTATTGCAAAATATTTCAAGACAACTTATAACAGCAATTCCCTTGACTTTTGATATCTACTATTTGAGCAATATTCAGCTTGTTATCCCACAACCATATTTCTGGAACAATTCCCACCAACTTTTCTGATCTTCCTCATCTCCAAAAACTGTGAGTAGTCTCCCTTTCTTATTCCTCCTTTTGTGTTTAGTTCTATGGTTCATTGTTATTGTAAATTATTTTGTATTAATTTAAATTTGAGTTTCCACTTATCTCAACCATTATATTATAAAGTTACTAGTTAATATCAGTCAATAAATTAAACTGTTAATAAAATAATTGGATTTATTTGGTAAATTATTCCCCATGGCAGGTCGATTGCAAACAATTCATTAAGTGGCTCTGTTCCATCCTCCATTTGGCAAAGTAGGGCTTTTAATGGAATGGAGAAATTTACAGTGTAAGACCTGAATGACAATATTGCTATTTCCTTGTTTAGAAGTGTCATCATATTTTGGTATGGGTGTGTGCATCGGTTCATTCTCTCAACCATCTTTTTCTTGTAATGGTAAAAAAAAAAAAAAAAGGTTGATTCCTTTTTCTGATTACAGCATGGCCTTTTGTAAATTTCAAAGTTTAACCTCCTGGGTTGACTATTAAATTTACTCTCAGACTGGATTGTCTAAGATATTACTTTTTCCCGTTGGTACTACAGGGAGTTGCAGAATAATAATCTTGCAAACATCAGTGGCACTACTTATCTACCTCCAAATGTTTCTGTCTGGTTTGCTTCTATACCTCCCCAATTTTTGCTTCCTGATTAGTTTCATATAGAACATCATGTGTGATGAAATGCATCTTCAAAATGTGAATACTTGGTAAAGGATTGTGGATGTGATCTTTTTAATTTTAGTTTTGCAAGGTAACATACATAGCACATTGATGTGATTAAGTCTCATTTTTAACTCTCAGGCTTCAAGAGAATCCCTTATGCTTGAACTCCAACCTACCCCAGTTCTGTGGACCTGAAATTGAGGAAAACAAAAACAGTCCGAGTTCAACAAATACCACTTCTGTTTGTCCGGCTCAAAGATGCCCATCCTCTTACGAATATTACCCTACATCTCCAGTAGATTGTTTCTGTGCTCTTCCTTTGTTTGTTGTATATCGGTTGAAAAGTCCCGCATTCTCAGATTTTCGTCCGTACAAAGATAAATTTGAGGTGTTCCTGACATCTCATCTTGAGTTATCTCTTTATCAGCTGTACATTGTTTCATTTGCATGGGAAGAAGGACCTCGACTGGGAATGCAATTGAAGTTCTTTCCTGTATCTGATTCTGAAAACAATGCTCAAACCTTCAATAAGAGCGAGGTTCAGCGAATCTTTGAAGTATTCACATCATGGAAAATTCAAAATGATGACCTTTTTGGACCTGCTGAACTTATCAGCTTTCCTATACTGGGCTTCTATAAATATGGTTTGTCTCAAAACCCTTATTTGATATTTTTTTCAACAGAGCTTTCTTGAGTCGGAACTAATGTTTATTTAGCTGTTGAGTAATGTACAGCTTTCTTCTCTAATTTGTTTGACCTACACCTTGAAGTCCTCTATACTTGAAGACCATCTTAAGCTTGTGGCATTATTCTCTGTTGTTGATTTGTCTGAGTAACTTGTGGGAATATCTGTGGGGGGCACACTTGAGTGGAGATCACCTTTTCTTTTGTTGTGAACAATGTTGAAGAAAGGCTTGATCTCCAGTTTAATGCTTTCACCATGGTGATGCTATGTTCTGTGGAATAACAGATACAGTTGATCAGCACATAAGTAAATAACTGCAATGCTCAGTTCAAGATGATTGTTAATTTTCCCGGCAATTAAGTTGTGTTCTATATTGATCAAGAAGCCAGCTTCAAATTCACACCATCACTTATGACTTGACCCCAAAGATGGATGAACTATAACTCAGTCACAAGCCTTATTTTGTGTATGAATATGAGATGAATTTTGTTGCAAAGCGTTGATTTTGTTTGTGCTGATAGTTCTCACTAATGTCACAGATGATGCCAACTCTCCAAGTTCTGGTTTAAGCAAAGGTGCATTGGCTGGCCTAGTACTGGGAATCATTGCAGGTGCAGTTGCATTGTCTGCAGTTGTTACTCTTCTGATACTAAGAATGCATGTGAGGAATTACCATGTGCTTTCAAGAAGACGCCATTGTGAGTATCTTATTTTTATGATGTTAGGGGTATCAGGTAGATATGTCATGATTTTTTACTTTTCCTGTAATTGTTTCTATCGTACACCCTGAATTTAGGCCTGTCAATTGGGCCAGGTTGATACTAGTCCAATTACATAGGCCTCGGCCTGGGCTTGGTCAATATCTTAGCCCTATCTCAGCTAATGATGTTGGGCAAGATTCCTCATCACACACCCACACACATCACACAATCAATCGAATTGGGGCATCATCACAATGTTAAACAATGTTGTTGACTAGCAAGGAAGCACAGGCACTTCATTTGGAGTGCAGTACACGTGTAGGACACTTGCGTTGCCTGGGACACTTCTGCATGTGTGTCCCAGCAGTATCCCTTAAAAAAAATGAAGCACATGGCCAAGACACAAGAACAAGAGGAATCAAATACTCTTTCACAAAACAAAGAGAGCATTTATGCTTTGAATAGTAATAGTGCATTTGAGAATTAGTAAATATCTTTATTCTTGATTTGAATTCTAACTTCTAAACATCCTTTAATAGTCATGGATTTTCTTTATTATCCATTATTACTCTTAATTTGATATATATTTAACATTATATGAAAAATATATGCTTAATAATAAATAGAAAATAAAAATAAAACTATATCCAAGAATTATTTAATCGACATGTTCCGCCGTACCCGTGTCTTATTTTTTCAAAAATTGCCATGTCACCGTGTCATACCCACACCCGTATCTGTATCTGTGTCCATGCTTCTTAGTTGACTAGTAAGATGCAATGGTATGTGTGTGTGTGTCTGTGTGAGTATAAATAAAATCTTATGATAATCAATACATAATTCTATTTGGTATTTAAAAAAAAAAGGGCACTGCACCTTTTTATGCAGCACTTATCTCTATGTTTTTTTTTTTAACATTGGTCCTATTAAATATGCAGCGTCTATGAGCTCCATAAAAATTGATGGTGTGAAGGATTTCACTTATAGAGAAATGGCTGTGGCTACAAACAGTTTTGACACTGAGGTTGGCCAAGGAGGGTATGGTAAGGTTTATAAAGGCATTCTAGCTGATGGTGTAGTTGTGGCCATAAAACGTGCACAAGAGGGATCTTTACAGGGTGAAAAAGAGTTCTTGACAGAGATAAAATTGTTATCAAGGTTACATCATCGAAACCTCGTGTCTTTGATTGGGTATTGTGATGAAGAAGGTGAACAGGTACTTTTTCTGATCTTGAATTTATATATACATGTTCTCTACGTTCTTAACACTTATTCCAAATTTCAAGCCAATTGGATGTTATTTTCTATTCGATTTGTAAACTCATCTTTTATGCATAATTTTAATATACAAAAACTTGAAATTTAAACATTTAGTAGATAGAATAGTTATATATCTCAGATCAACTTGAAATTTTGCAAACATGGAGAGTATTGGAAGAAAATGTAATATAATGACGGATTTGTCAAAATTCGCATCAAATGAAATAAATATTGAGTGGTGCAGAATTGCTTAAAGAGTTAAAGTTACACTAAATATAACTTGAAACTAACCCATATACATAATGAATAAAAGATTGGATTATCCACCAATCTTCTTGGATACACAGGGAGATGATTCCCATCTACTTAGGAAGTTGATGCAATTACCCCAAATGAGCTGTAAGAGTTAAAAAAGAAGAAGTGAAAGACGTAAAACTGTGGACATAGCTGCTTTGAATATGCAAACAATGGAAGAAATCAAATTCAGTTTAGAGACATTACTGATGAGATTTTTCCAAATTAGTTGCTTAATAATGTAGAAGCATAGACGGTTCTTCATAAAGTAAGGATTATTTTGGCTCTAAGAAATGCATTAAAGACTTAAATATCTGCTTTTGCAGTGAACTATGTTGCTCCTACAAAATTGTTTGGCTTTCACACCCTGGGGACTAGCTTTTCTTTCTCACTATTGCTTAATTTGTTTTGAAAATTTTTCTTCGGAGGAGCTTCATGTAAGTATTGTTTTGCATGCAGATGTTGGTCTATGAGTTTATGTCAAATGGTACTCTGAGGGATCACCTTTCTGGTACAGCTTATAATTATTCTCTAAACTTGCCTTTTATTGATCTCACTATAGTATTTTCTAGGTGTTCCTCATTGCGAATGATTGCAATATATAACTTGCAACAATACACTTTCTCCCCCTCCCCCCACCACCACCACCACCACCAAAAAAAAAATTCCGTTTTATTTATATATTTTATAGCTAAACGTAGCTTTTTTACTTTCAAATTCTATATCCATTCTAATGAGCTTATTAGGGGTTCATGTGTGCAATAATACAGCCAAGTGTAAAGAACCTCTGAGTTTTGCTATGAGATTGAGAATTGCCCTAGGATCGGCTAAGGGCATCCTCTACCTACATACTGAAGCTGATCCTCCAGTATTTCACCGAGATATCAAGGCCAGCAACATATTATTGGACTCCAAGTATATGGCAAAAGTTGCTGATTTTGGACTTTCACGACTTGCACCAATTCCAGATATTGAAGGGACGGTGCCTACTCATGTATCCACAGTTGTTAAGGGGACACCAGTAAGACTCTTATAGTTGATGTTTAAATAATAGAATTATAAATTTCATATTTTTCTAGGTTGATGAGTGAATTCTTATCAGTGTTCTCCAGCTGTGGCACAAGTGCCACATTTTAACTGCCTATAAGTATGATTCAACACTTGACAATCTAGCCTGGGCTACTGACTCTTCTTGGAAAAACAATAAAAATGAATTGATAATAGTGTTGTTCATTACCATTTTTGTGTAAGGGTAAATTGCAGAAAACCACCCTAAACTGTGGGATACTTGCACATCACAAACTTTGAAAATTTGGTTGAAACAACTGTGCCAAAAAGAGGAACTGATAGCCTGATACCATGTTAGAGAAGTATTAGAAATGAATTAAATGATACAGGTTCAAAAAGAGAAGCTAAAAATCTTTTATAGCCTTCATCCACTATATTCCATATATATGTATATGAGTTTTTTTTTTGGAATCCTATATATGTGAGAGTTGGTTACAAGGAATAGAGAATATTCTAGACAATATGATAGCTGGTGAGGGATACTTCAGCAGCAACACCCACCCCTGGGATACTCTAGACTAATCTGGAAGGATTCAACACAATGCAAGGGTACCACCTATACAATATAAACTCTTTAACAGGGTGCAAAGTGCAAGATCCCCCGTATATATATATATATATATTGGTAAGTTACACATGGTCCCAATAAGTCTTAAATTCACAACCTCACCCTCCATTTCATTACTGTGGGACACGGAACTGCCAGTTGAGCTATAGGTCATCGGCAATCCCCATAATTTAGGGTGGTTTTTTTGGAACTAACCATTTTTTTAAATTGTAAATTTATACATTTGTTATTATTAAAAAAAAAAAATGTAACTCAAACTCTATGAAATAGACTTAGTAGTATGTCGTTTGAGACGTAACTGATGCCTATTTTCTTTTTCTTTCATTCTTTGGATTAAATTTGCAGGGTTACCTTGATCCGGAGTATTTCTTAACTCGTAAATTGACAGACAAGAGTGATGTTTATAGCCTTGGTGTTGTTTTTCTAGAACTCCTGACTGGGAAGCAGCCAATCTCACATGGAAAAAACATTGTTAGAGAGGTAAAACCTTATAGACTTGTTTGTCTTGGATTTGATGGGGCCTAATGGTGCATCAGGTGCTTAGGCATGAAAGGGAAAATTGTTCTTCCGTGATTTGTTTTATTGTGTAGAATAAAGATGACAGCTTTTAGTTATTCTCTCTCTCTTCTCTTCTTCTTGCCATATGCCATTTTATTCTAGACGTAAAGATGAGAGATATCCTCATTTGCAAGTTTCAGTTTTAACTTCAAACACTGAAATCCTTAAAAAAAAATCTTCACTTCTGTCCTTATGCGAAACATTCATTTACTTGTATAACATTTATGATCATTTTGGCATAATGATCATATTATTTAATCCTGTAGATACAGCAGCTTAAATTGGTGTTATAAAATGGTTTCTTATAGTTTTTATATGGTTTCTATTTGTTTCAGGTTAATGTTGCGAGTAAGTCTGATATGATCTTTTTGGTCATTGATGGGCGAATGGGATCTTATCCTCCTAAATGCGTGGTGAAATTTTTGAATTTGGCTCTCAAGTGTTGCGGAGATGAGACAGATGCTAGACCTTCAATGGCAGAGGTGGTTAGAGAACTTGAAAGTATATGGCATATGATGCCTGATTCTGACATTATATCAGTAGGTCCTATGGTCACTAATGCTGAAAAGGTTGCAACTCCACCATCATCATCCTCTACGGTGAAGGATCTTTATGCATCAGAGATATCTGGCATTGAACTAGTTAGTGGAGACATTCCATCTATCGCGCCTAGATAGAAAACATTTCTAAAATAGATTGTATTAGAACCTGAGATGCTATGATCTTGATGTTGTGTAAAGTCTCACTCTTCATTATTCATTACATTTTTTTTTTTTGGTAAACTAATTAGTTAGACATTTTTGTTTTGGTAAACTAATTAGTTAGAGCTGTAGATGGTGTAATAATGTCACTGTAAAAACGTCTACTGTTCAATAATGAAGTTGATACTTGATAGTGAAATTTTGAAATACATTGATAAGAAACGTAAACTTTATGGAGTATGTGCTGTCTGATTCAATATAAACATAGACTTTATGGGACACTGAGCAGTCTTAAAGCTACAAGAAAAAGAAGATTTGATTGAAATGCTTTTAATGAAAACTGGCTTCATACACACTGGTATGATTGGGGGTGGTGGTCACTCAGTTAGCATTGAATCGCTATGGATCTTCAAAGGCCATCAAATACATGATTGAGCCCGGTTCTAAGAATGGGCTGGTTAGATTAGATTAATAAGGCCCATTTAAGCCTAGGGTTGTGGAAGAGCTCGGGGACGAACCAAGAGTGGGACAATTTTTTTTTTTTGGTTGAGAATATTAAGTATTTTAATACACACATGGGAAGAAGGGAGAATGTTTTAAATAAATTGACAGTGATGTATATTCAAAACTGAAAGTGGTGGGACAAATTGAGTCCCACTCCACTTTTACCAATAGGAGGTTGGTGAATGGAACTTTTATAAGTTCATAAATGAATGTGATTTTATCTAACTAACTCAAATAATATAATTTTAACTATAACATAATTGTTAATTATTAGCATTTTCTTATAAATTGGAAAAAAAATTAATGTAATGTTTTTTTGTTTTGTTTGTTTGTTATATGGGAAGTGAATAAGTTGATTTAAGTAGTTCATGAACAAGTTCGAGCTTGTTTGATAAAAAAAAAGTAGATAACATATACTTTTGGCTCTTATAGTTTAGGATTATTTTCATTTTTGTCTTTTAAGTTTCACAATTTTCATTTTAACCATTTATGTTTGCTTTTGTTTTCATGTTGGACATATTGCTCATTTTCATTAGTTATCTAACCGTCTATAATATGTTTTTTGCTTCCAATAATGAAATTCATGTATTCCCACAACATTTTAGAGCTAATATTTCATGAAATAGTTAACCATAGAGGGCACTTAACAATCATATTACTAATGAGAATGAACTACCAATTATTAAAAAAAAAAAAAAAAAAACTAATGAAAATGAACTGCAAGACTAATAAGAAAACAAAATGAAACATAAAAAGGGAAAAATGAAGATTTTGAAATGTAAAAGGCCAAAATGGAAATAATCCTAAACTTTAAGGGTCAAAAAACTACTTTAATTAGAAGAAAATGAACTAAGATTGAACATTTAATCTCATTTGATATTGAACTTGAACTCGACTCATGATTGAAATAAAATTAAATGAAGAATCCTAAACTTTTAATAGTCCTCTTCAACTTTACTTGTATGCAATCCTAGAGCTAACTAGAGCTCAATATATATATTTTTACACATCTTATTTATACTTTTTTTTTGGGTACATTACATATTCTATTACCATTCCTTAAAAACATATTTTCTATAACTTTTAGCACTTTTATGACTGCACATTCCCTTCATTTTTTACCTCATTAATATCAAAATTACTTTGTCAAGGATGACAAAATACCTCAAACCCATTTCATCTCAATAGGATAAGGCACCTTAATCCAACCTTATCCTACTCCATTGTGATCCTTAATTACATTAAACTAATCACTTGGAAAGTTCTAATAATAATAATAATAATAATAATAATAATAATAATTGTGAGGATAATTGAGCTGAGCAGGAGCGTTGGGCCTTGGGCCCTGCCCGAGGATATATAGGAGCCTGAGGACGATCAAAAGGATTAAAAAATGTTGGGGTCAATAAGCCGAGGATAAGGAAAGATAATAACGAGCTGGTGGTATCTCCCGAGGATCTGAGCTTCCTCGAGAAAGCATTATGGAAGGTTGGAGCCTGGCTGCCTAGAGAATACTGTGCAAGAGGTAACCATTCTTTGGAGGATAAGTTTTAGGGAAAGAAGCCAACAATAAAGGAAAGAAATATATGAGAAGAAGGCTGCTACCACCACATTAAATGCTCTGCACCTAACTAACTAGCCGCATTTATGTGAAAATGACACCTGAACAGTGATATCTCAGTTTACAGCTATTCACAAAGCTTCTAGGAGGTTTTGGATGGGACAAGCATCCAATAGATCACCTATAAGATCAACAAGTGTAAGGCTGGGATAAAGGGAGAGAACTATATAAGGAAAGGACTATGTAAGGTTGGGAAAGAACTTTGCGGGCAATCTTACATTGGGCGAAAGAGAGAGCGACTGGTAATCCATTAGATCTTCCATCTTGCGGGCCCTCTTGATCATCTCCTCCATCTTACTTATCTTCTCATTAATCTTCTTCTCACTCTCTGAGATAGGGAGATTCTGAACGATCTTGTTTTCCTCTTGGCTACCCTTCAGGTTTTGAAACTGCTATATGATAAGGTTCATGTCTTCCTTCAACTGAATTTGGCTTGCCACCATAGTATTTAGTAGCTCTTGAGTGTTCATTGGCTTTTTAGTGTTTTGGTGCTCTTCCCCCTCTGCCTTGGTGACAGAGTCTGTAGATTTCTTATGGCTTAGGCTGTCTTGCAAGTCGAACACAGGGTTGAGGTGTTGTAACTAGGGAGTGCCTTTTATACTCAACGGCTTCAGTACTGTGATAGGCTTGGAACTGGAACTGCTAGCTTGGCTGTCATTCTTGGATTCTCTTTGGAGTCTTCCCTCTGATCTTGATCAAATTCTCCCCTAAGAAAAGGCTTAGTTGGGTCAAATAAAGCTAGGTCCCCATCTATGTCAATCTACCAACCAAACAAACACACATAGAATGCAATGCAATTTTAACATGGACTGGCCTAAGGATAGGTTCTAAGTCATTACATTGTAGGGTGGGTTTGTTGTTTTATTGTTTCCCATAGCTAGGATGTTACACCTCCCAACTTGTAATGTAATGAACATTATGTTGGTCCGAACGGCATGGTCTATCCTTTTTAGTCAACAAGAAATGATCTAGTGACTTTGGGCTATAAGTTGGTGAGTTCATCGCTGGCTACCCAAATCTAATGAAGACTAGTGATCCATGGTTACTACCACCATATGTTGAGATGGGTATATGCATATTTGTTATTTGATGGCACACACTATGATAGTTAGGGAAAGCTTTTAACAACCAACATGACAACTTCAAACAAAATATTATACAAATAATACAAGACATAAGCAACCAAATATAAGCATCATACAAAAAAACAAGGGTATTTAATTGGTCATTTAAAGTCTAATGTGAAGCTTAGCCCTGGACATCCTTAGCAGAGTCGCCACTGTGAGAGATCGGAAAAACTCCTAAGGGTGTTCTCAAAAAAGGGGTTAGGCATCGGTACCTTCCCTTTTCAAGATTATGTGTGGAGTCGCTACTTATTTTTTATTACAAAAAAAATAAGAAAAAATGAAAAAAATACACAAGGTACATACTTAAATAATACAACCTCTCATTAATTTGAATGAATTACAATTTGATAAAATGAAGTATACATGGCTTTGTTTCCTAGATTACAATCTAGTAAAAAATTACAAAGTTTTGTTTCCTAGATTACAATCTAATGGAAAATTACAAGGTTTTGTTTCCTAGATTACAATCTAAAAAAAAAAAAAAAGGAAAAGATAACGCACTATCCTACGAACCAAAATCTAGATTCAGGGGAAGGGTTACAGAATGGGAAGGTGTTAGGCATCCATTCTGCCCAGATGGAGACTGGTCTTCTAGACTCAAAATAACCATTTATATACCCAATTGAATGATACATTACAATGACATATTGAAATTCCCAAATTTAAGATTAGTTCATTCTTTAAGAAATTGAAATTCACAATTTTTATTTTAAAAAAAGAAACACAATATTTTGCATTGAAGAAAGCATTTTTTATTATAAAAAGGTTTAGATCTGTATTTTAGTGAAAAATACAGGTCAGTTTTTATATGTAGAAAAATTTCAGATTTGTATTTAATGAAAATACAGATCAGTTTTCATATGCCAAAAACATTTCAGATCTATATTTAATGAAAATACAAATCAATTTTTATATGCAAAAAAAATTCAGATCTATATTTAATGAAAATACTGATATTTTTATATGCAGTAAAAATTTTAGATCTATATCTAATGAAAATATAGATTTGTTTTGTATGTAGAAAAATTTCAAATCTGTATTTAATGAAAATACAGATCTTTTTTTATATGCAGAAAAATTTCAGATTATATCTAATGAAAATATAGATCTGTTTTATATGCAGAAAAATTTCATATCTATATTTAATGAAAATACAGATCTTTTTTTTTTTTTATATGCAGCAAAATTTTAGACCTGCATTTAATGAAAATACAAATTTGATTTTTTTTTCTTTAAAAAATGTTTTTAGTAGTTTATTGCATTGTTATTGATTCCGTTCCGTTTCGGCCGGAATGGCCGAACTTTTTCGTACCGGTATGCAAACCGGTACCGGAATACCCCACGTTCCACCTCAGGTCAAATTCCGGGCCATTCCGGTCAATTCCGGCCAATTCCGGCCGAGATGCAAATTCTGGCCGGTACCGGATTTGGCCTATTATTAAAAAAAAAAAAAGAAAAGAAAAAGGTCCAATGGGTGATGGTAGTTCTTGGGAATTCTTTTGATGATGAATTTGATCATTCTCTCATGGATGATGATGAGAAGGAGGAGTAAATCTTGTATTTTTTGATATTTAGTTATTGTCTTGTAAATTTTCTTATTGTGTGATGTTAAATTGATGTTATATTGATGTTTAAGACTTAAGAGTTAAGACTAAATGATTTGTATTATTTGATATTTAGTTATTTATTTATTAGAATTGACAATTTTATGTTCAATAAGAATATATATAAATTATTTTTTAAGAACCCCGAAACACCCTGAAACGGTACCCCGAAATCGGCCGGTACCGAAATATTCCATTCCACTGGACAAACCGAAACGGGGTCCGAAACGGTATTAATAACAATCAAATCTTAAACTTAGACATGCTAATCAACTACTAAAAGTTGAATTAAGCATGTGAACATGGCAGAAAAAAAATATGAATAAGATTTTATGGACAATGAGTAAAATCAAACATGCATCCATGAACATATGCGATGAACAGAACATATACATAGGGTAGGAAAGAAAAGAATAAGCAAAAGGGTGATATTAAAGACATACTTGCATGAATGAACTCTTCAATGAGGGAATATTTTAGAAATCAAAGAAGTTCAATCTCTTCGAGATCCAAAATATGTTCACTTATGGAAAAGAAATTCTTAAAACCAAGGCTTCTAGAACATCTTTAACGTAAGGGGAACAAAGAAGTCTGAAAAAGAAGGGCCCCGATTTCTAATGTTTGTTCCCTATTTATAGAGGTTGGATGCTTGAAAAATAAGCTGGATTGGATCAGATACGAATTGGTTTGCATCCTTATTCCTAAAAATTAGAAATGGATGCGTTTTATCTCAATCAGAGCATTTCTGGGTCGGGCCTCGAGGCTATGCCAATCGGCACTTGGGAAGTGCCGATTGGCCATCTAAATGCCGAGCCCAATTCCCAATTTTGGTTCAATTTGGACTCTTTTTTAGGGATTTTCTAAGTAGGAATTGCACTTAACATATTTTTAACTCGTATTCTAAAATTAATCCCTTTTATTTTGATAATTAGGTCTTTAAAACAATAATTACCTTATTGATAAATATTCTAAAAATACTTAATTATCAACAATTCCCTTGTTATTTGATTATCTATTTTATTCCCATGCAACCAGGCTTATTTCTAATAAGAACTAACAACCAATCACACAAATGAATTAATTTTAATTGTTTAACCAATTAGAATTAATTCCAATTAATTACATGTGATCGGTTTCACCTTTAGGCAATGCATGCAGACCGTGAACATTTTATCTTATGATATCTTTTAATCTGACGGTCCGATTTGGGAATTGGACATACTGTCGTGACCGTTAGAATCTCAAGATCATTTTTATGATACGCAATGAATGATTTAATGCATGTAATGCAATTATGATTTTTGGGTATTTGAAATGGTCATTTTAGTCATCTTCCAAAATTAAATTATAGGTGCAAAATCGAGTGTCTACAGTGGATAAAGGCTTATGAGTAGTGATATAAGGGGCATTTGTGAACTAAGGGCTAAAGAGCTTAATTTCTAATTCGGAAAGTAAGAACTCAGAAGCCCAGAACCTCATTAAGAGTTTAAGAAGATAATTAGAGGGGGAGGGAAAATAGAGAAGTTTATGAGAGAATTGTTCTTCTCTATTGGTGTGCTTTGGTGTGTTGATGAGGGGTTCTATTTATAGCTGAGTTTAAGGGGGTATTTAGTAAAGAATCTTAGCCAAAATCTGTCCCAATCAGCAATGAATCTTCATAAAATCCGTCCTAGGATTTGGCCTAGAATGGTATGTTCAACTTTAAGGTGTTCTTACTATTTTGGGTAATAGTAGTTGGAGGAAAAACCAGCAAAAAAGGAAAGGATTTTAGAAAAGAAAAAAAGAAAAAAAAAAGATAGTTTCTTTGGTTGGTTTTGGTTTTTAGCTAAATAGGGAAAATCTGTAATTTCAAGGTTTATGGGTCAGCTGTCACAGCTGTTCTGAAAAAGCTGTCCCAACTGTCAGAAAAAGTTGTCATAGCTATTATAAGACAGCTGTTGCTTGGGGCAGAAGTAGATGAGGTTAGTTGAATGATGTCAGGCCGCTGGAGAGAATATTCAGCATTTATTTCATGAATTTGGCTGAAAATAGTAAGATCTCTTTTAAGGGTATCTTGTTGTTTTGGGTATAGCAGTTGTTTATTGGGATTTGAGAATTAAATGGCTAGTGATGTCACTTTCAGCCAGGTGTCAAATGCTGAACACACTGTTGGTGTTCTGTTAGATAGGTTTTCTCTGTTAAGTATTTATATTTTTGGTCCAAGATTCTATTACAATACATTTTTAGTAAGTAATAGAATGATTGATTGATAGTTAATGAAGCTTTAAAGATCTAGTCAAGATCTCATTATGTTGTGACTTAATCTTGGTGAGCAAGAATAGCATTTAATGCTTTTCTTTGACAGCTAGTAGGGCAATATTTGGTCTGATTATGACAGATGGCAGCTAGGTATTAAAGATATCGTGAATATTTTATATTTGAAGATTGAAGATAGCCAATCAAATTTAGCCATGTGCTTGATTTGGATTTAAGCTGAAAATAGTAATATAGTTTATGTAGAATAATATAATTAAGTTTCCAGATTCATATAGGAATAGCTGGAGGTTGAATGAATAGTTATTTTCTCAGTATTTAGATGGCTGGAGATATTGAGTATTTGTCATATGATGAATATTAAGTTTTAGGAAAAGAGTAAATGGGAGTTTATCATTTTAAGATCTATGTGATAAGAGAAGCTTTCCGTATGTTACCTGCTACACATTGAATCGTTAGAATTCAGGGAGTTGGAGAAGACACGCCAAGCAACATAATTCTTTTATCAACTTTAAATCGTTGGAGTTTTACTGAACATACCTCTTGGCCCTCCAAACCACGACTCACAAAATTTCTCCAAAGAGACTCATCAGCTTGGATCATAAGCCAAAGATGAGATGACGTACCTTGGGTTTTGTTGTCATTTTGTGTAAATATAGACTTTTGTTGGAGAAGCCGCTTTCCATGAATATGAGAGAAGTAATATGGGCTGTGAGATTTGATTCATTGCTTGAGCCCAATCCATATGTTGATGTTGATGATGTTCTGGGTTATGATCCCAATTGATGAAGATGAAATGTGGACACCATGAATCCGCCTCTTGAAGTGATGATGGTGCGGGCCATGTGAGTCCAATTCATGTAGTTGAATGAGATATGAGTTTATTTTAAGTTTTAAAGAGGTTTACCCAAAAAATCAATAATATGTTGATGTGGCATGGGTTGCCAATGAAGTAATGCCATGTGGGGCAAAAAAAGAGTTTTCAACAAAATGTTTTGAACCTAGTTGGTATTATCACAAATCTTATGGTGGATTTGTGAAATTTACTCAAGAATTGATCAAATACCTGTCTGCCTGCCAAAATTCTGGCCGATGCACTTTTTCATCATGACAAATAAGCCTTGAATACGGAAAATTTAGGTTGTGTTTGGCATTAGTTTAAAAAACTAGCTTTTTTTACTATTTAGCTTATTTTTGCAACTATTTATGAGTCTCATTACACTTTTTGGTACAATTCATGTGTCCTATGTACTATTTCAGCTACCTTTTAGATTTATCTATAGTACTTTCAGCAAAATGTTTTCAGTTTCAACTAAATAAGCTATTCCCAAACGGATTCTTATTGTGCGTTTGACATTTCTTAAAAAGCCAATTTTTTTTACTATTCAACTTATTCTTGCTACTATTCATGGGTTCCATTACACTTTTTGATACTATTCACAGCTCCATTGTACTGTTTTAACTACATTTTAGTTTTATCTTTATCTACAGTACTTTCAACAAAAAGTTTTCAGTTTCAACTAAATAAACTATTTCCAAACAGATACTTAGTGATGGAATATTTAATTGACACCCTATTTCTCAAAATTTAGGTGCTTTGATCACAGAATGTTCATCTCATCAGGTTTCAGTGCTTAGACTTTCTGTGCATACACTACTGGAAATGGAGAAGACGAAATATGATGTGAAAATTTTGGGGAAGAGCTGAAGACGGAAAAAGGGAAGTGGGAAAGAGGGAAACTTTGCTCTGCGAAAATATTTAGGGAAGAGCTGAAGTGAAAATATGGAGAGTAACGGTAATATTAATAGACTTCAATTTGATGGGACAATACACTGTCAATAGGTCCCATGAAGTCACTCTATTTACCAATATGCCACTGAAAACTGTGTTTGAACTTTTGGAAACTCTCTATTTCTATTTTCGGTTTCCATCACCCGAACTCAATTTTTGAGTTTTGAGTGATGGAAACATCACCCAAAAAACAAGCCAAAAAATTTGTTTTCTGTGGGTCCCATGAGTTTTGGACTATGGGCTATGGAAACTGAGTGATATCACTCATTTTGTGCCATTCCAAACAGCCTCTGAGCTGTTTTTGATTTTATTGCTTGTTGCTTTGTTTGGTTCAATAATACCGCTTATCCTAGTGAGTTTTACGGGCCCACTAGACCAAAGTTTCTCAAGTTTAAGTATTTATTTTTCTGATTAGAGACCAACGCCTTGGGGCTAACATGGGGTCCGCCCAAAGACCTACTGGTTTAGGTAAATATCTAATGCATTCTTTGATTGGAGAAGTAATTTTTGGAGGAGATATTATGCGTTTTTGGGATTTGCTTGCTCCCTGGTTAGATATATATGACACCCAAAATTTAAAATAAATAACCCTTATTAGTTTTATTATTATTTTTTAAGGATGGTAATTTGACTCTTGAATATCTTTATTGGAAATACAAGAATGTGCTAACTAGTTAAGCTATAAGACTCTTAGTAACCCTTATTCATTTTAGTTTGGGGATCTAAAGATGAACTTAATCAACACGAAGTGAAAAAAAATGAAAAGATTTATTTTGAATCTATTAGTCATGAAATGGTTCACCTGGAGGAACTTGAAAAGAAGAAGAAGAAGAAAGAATATCATTTCCAACTTAATATCATTTCTGCAACAACTTTTGCCGTAGACCCTTCTCAATGAGTTAGAAAAAAATTTGGTGCGATAAAAGCATATAGAATAGATGTTCAGAATAAGATTCATAGAATTGCCAATAACTTTCTAAAAAAAAAAAGAAAAAGAAAAGAAAAAAGAGAAGTACTATTTCAAAGAGTGGCGCCAATTATGTTGGTCAAACCTCCAACTGCCATCACTGTAGTTTATATTATCTTGCTCAACGGCGTTAGTGCTCGAACATCTAAGTCTAAACTGAAAAATTCAACCTTGGCAACGTGAAGTCAAGTCAGCCACACCGCAAGGTTGTCTCATGCGCAATTATAAACGCAAATGAACATCTATATATCTATATTCTATATTTCCATAAATAAATTATAAAAAAAATCTATATTTAATATTGGCAAAACTATCCCATTAGTCCTTGAAGTTTATTTTATAAATTTTTTTTTTTGCTAAGTAAGTGCGGGGGATAGAACCACCAAATAAGAGGTTACAAAGGAACCCAGGTGCCACTTGACTACAAGGCCATTGGCTTATCTTATAAGTTTAATTAGTCTCTTAAGTTTCAAGTAAGTGTTATTAATTCCTTAAATTTAAAAAATGAACATTATTAGTCTTTTTGTTAACTCTGTTAGGATTATTTTCTATGTGCATGTAATAACAAAAACTGATGGGTATGTAATGACATGTCAGCTATTTAATTTTGCTGCGTAACCTTTCATTAATATTTATATATTTAAAAAATGAAAAAAATAAAAAAGGAAGATGCTTCAGCCCCTCCCTCCCTCCTGTTTCTCTGCTCCGCTTCCAAACCTCCAATCCAGTCACCAACTCACATCAAAGGCAACACAAATCTGCTGGCAAAGTCAGTAGATCCATCTTTGACCATACAAAGTCTTATAAAACTCTTTTTCTCTCTCTCTCTCTTTCATATCAAGATTCATTGGACATAAATATTTATTGATTGGGTGCAAGAAACCCAACAAAAGGATTCAATGAATACAATCTTTCTTGTTAAAAGGCAACCGTTGATCCCCACGAAGATTGGTTGGGCCGGGGAAAAAATAATAATCTTTAACATTTTGCAAAAGAAAACAGATCTAAATATAATACTTAAACCTCTTTGTTTTATTTATAGATCCATTGGGAACAAATCTTAAGAACAAAGATACATAAAGATCCTTCAAGATTAGCCGTGGAGATCCGTGGTGATTGGCGAAGGACATAGAGATGTTTTGTGCTGCTGATGTAGTGGCAATGCCAACAGTTTGAATCGCCAGTGGCTAATGGTAGTGGGAGTGGTTGAAGTAGCAGCAATGGTAGCAACAGTGACAGCACCACCAGCTGGGAGAGGAGGAAAATAAAAGCGTAAAGGAAAGTCACAGGAAAACATGTGAAATTTTTTTAACCAAAAAAAAAAAAAAAAATGATTCACATGCTAGCCTGGCAAATTCATCAACGTTAATATTGCCATATAAGCTTACACTAAAGATAAAAAATGCCACATCATTTTTTCATTAGCCATATAGATAATAATGCTAACGGCAATTAATTAAAAGACTAACAGTTCTTATTTTTTAAACTAGAGGGACCAATAATACTCATTTGAAATCTAAGGGACTAATAGTGCTCATAAGGTAAACTTTAAAGACCAATAGTGTAGTTTTAACTTCAATATATATCTAAAAACTAAAATGAAATATTTATTGTTGCCTTCAATAGTGTAGTTTTTTCTCATTTCCTTTCATTTTCATCAACCAACTACTGTCTACTTTAATATCACTATTAATATTTCCTTTGTCTTCCTTTATTTTGTTTTTTTCTTATTTACTTTTTTTTATTATAAATTTATCATTTTCTCTTCTATTCTTTGCGTAATTTTTTTTCACAAAAAAAAAAAGATTTATCTCTCTCTCTCTCAATTATTTGGTGGAATTTTTTTTTTTTTTTAGTTCTATTTGATTATTATAAAGAATTAAAGATAGTATATAAGTGTGGGGCCAAATAATCTGGCAACCTCAACCCACTTTATATTTGGCCCAAGGCTCACGCCGAAAATGAAGAAACGTCCGAGCATGAATGTAGAATGCCCAAGTTGCCAAGAAACATTGCCGAGGACAACCATGTCCTTGGCCAGCCGAGATCATAGAAAGGAGAGCAACACGTCACCGAAGGCGGCCTCCTTACGCATCCTAAGAAAAAAACAAGTACAAAGAGTCAGTCATGGAAGCATGATGGAGGAGCAGTTCAAGGAAAAACTGTCACCTCCACAATAAATGCCCACCACTGGCATTCTGGCCGCATTAATGGGGAAGTGACTTCTGAATAGTGCTGCCTTGGTTGCTGCAACTAACAGGAGGATTGGTGAGGCAGCTGATGGGACAGGTAGTCAGGTATAAGCTTGGATGATCAACAAGTGGAAGGTAAAGATCGTCCAAAGAGGACTATATAATAGGTAGAACAGATCATAGAAAGGGGGATTCATGCAACCATTGACATTCAACAGTTATCACAACAAAGTTTCTCGGATTGTGCCGATGACAAACTTTCTTAGATAATCTCAGTTCATCTCTAGATGATTGTAGTAACAACCATCTCGACCGTTGTCCATGTGCTAAGGCCTAGTTCTTGAACCCATTCTCTACAAATTCATTGTATTGGATTAGTTGGGTCTGAGTCCATTCATCCAACAGCGGAAGTGCTCAGATCCAGTCCCTACAAATAATATGAGAAGAAAAAAAGTAAAAATAAAATATATAACAATAAGTATTCATGAATTGAGATTATCTAAGAAAGTTTGTCCTCGGCACAATCCGATGAGCTTTGTTGTGATAACTGTTGAATGTCAATGGTTGCATGAATCCCCCTTTCTATGATCTGTTCTACCTATTATATAGTCCTCTTTGGACGATCTTTACCTTCCACTTGTTGATCATCCAAGCTTATACCTGACTACCTGTCCTATCAGCCACCTCACCAATCCTCCTGTTAGTTGTAGCAACCAAGGCAGTACTGTTCAGGAGTCACTTCCCCATTAATGCGGCCAGAATGCCAGTGGTGGGCAGTTATTGTGGAAGTGACAGTTTTTCCTTGAACTGCTCCTCCATCGTGCTTCCATGGCTGATTCTTTGTACTTGTCTTTTTCTTGGGATGCATAAGGAGGGTGCCTTCGGTGGCGTGCTGCTCTTCTTTCTATGATCTCGGCTGGCCGAGGGCATGGTCATCCTCGGCGATATTTCTTGGCAACTTGGGCCTTCTACATTCATCGTCGGACATTTCTTCATCCTCCGCGTGGGCCTTGGGCCAAATATAAAGTGGGCCGGGGTTGCCAAATTATTTGGCCCCACATTATTTTATTCAACATTTAAATTCAGCCACATCCTCCATATCATTAAATTATTTATATTTTTTCGCATTTTTTTTATTTTAAAAAATTAAACACATAATATTTTAATTAAATTCAATAAATAAAATTGTCCTCATAAAGTGGAGTAATGCTAGGAAAATACTCATTCTCACACCTAATGCATCAAAGAAAAAATGGAATACAGAATAAATGCCAATTTAGAAACACTAAATTAAAAAAAAATAAAATTAATGATGATATCAAACCAAATATATTGTAAAGAAACTAATAATACATATTTAATGCAATAGAATTATCATGGAAAACAATAGGTTGCCAATGAAGAGAAAGGGAGAGAGAGGATAAAAATTAATGATGATATAAAATCAAACCATCACTATATATATAAATTTTATACACTATTACTTTTGAAATTCTAATGAATGATGTTTAAAGTCTTTGTTATGCAAATCATCAATCTGTAAATATATGAGATTATGAAAAAAAAAAGATAAAACTAATTAGCCACTACCATTATAGAGTACTAGTATATTGTTTTACACATCTAAAGAAGTTGAATGTATAGAGTTTACTTTAATGGTACATGTGGGGCCTGTTATTTAAAAAGATATAGGAATCATAGGAAATGGGTTTGGGGCCCAACGGCCCAGTCCGAGGACATTCGCTTGTCCGAGGATGGTTACAGAGACGTGTTGTGATAGAAATCATATATACAAAGCACAGAATGTGGCCGAGGATAGGACTCACCTCGGATACCATGGTCCGAGGTAGAGGTAACTACCTCTTTATCCAAGATACCTCACAAAGTTGTATTAGAGCGGGAAGAAGAATATAGACCTCAGGTAGAACTGGAGAAGATAACAAATATCTCATAAAGCTGCTACCTCCACATTAAATGCTTTCCAGCTAACACTCTGGCCGCATTAATGTGGAGGTGATACCTGAACAGTAACCAAGCAGCTTTATGGCTACTAAGCAAAAGTTCCGGGAGGTGTTGGATGGGACAGAAAGGTGTTCTCAGGATAGAAACTACACGTGTATAGTGAGAATGGGAAATGAAGGCAGTATATAACATGAAAGCAGGTGACATTAGGGGGAGGAGGAAAAAAGAAAGAAAAACAGGAGAACCCAGGACGATACCCCTTGAAACTGAGCCGAGGAGAATTTTTATCATACAATCAGCTTGAAGTATCCTTTAATACACTGTAACCATGACCTTTTCTATCAGATAGAACTAATTCTTGTACCCACACTCTAAGAATTTATTGTTTGGGCTTATTGGGCTAGAATCCCATCTTTATTCTGGGTCCAATCCAATTTAAGTCCCTACAATTGGCGTCATCTGTGGGAAGAGCTTGATCTATTCACAAAGAAAAGCAAGTGCAGTGTATGTGGATAGTGCAGCAAATCTAAGGGGGTCAGGAGTGGGGCTAGTTCTAATATCTCCTGAAGAGATAATCATCGAGAAGTCTTTGAGGCTGGGATTCTCAGTTACTAACAACGAGGCAGAATATGAGGCCGTATTAATGGGAATGACGATGGTTAAGAAGTTGGGTGGAAAAATAGTGGAGATGTTCTCGGATTCAGGATTGGTCGTTGGTCAGGTCAAAGGGGAGTTGGAAGCTCGTGACACCAGAATGCAGGGTTACTTGAGTCAGGTTAGGCGTATGCAAGCGGATTTTAAGTTTTTTGAATTATCCCACGTCCCTAGAAGTGGAAATGCCCATGTGGATTCATTGGCTACTCTTGCTACCTCCTCGGCCCAAAACTTACCCCGTATGATAATGGTTGAAGACTTAAACACGCTACCCCCAGTGACAGGGGACTCGCTGCAAGTCAGTCAGATCAGCTCGGCCCGATGTTGGATGGATCCTATACTGTTGTTCATCGAGAAGGATATATTGCCCGAGGACAAATCAAAAGCTGAGAAGATACGAAGAAAAACTCCTCGGTTTTGGCTGTTCGAGGATAAAAAGTTATACAAGTGCTCTTACTCTGGGCCATATCTGCTTTGTGTACATCCTGAGGCATCAGAAGCACTCCTGGAACAGTTACATGAAGGGATCTGTGGGAGTCACACTGGTGGGAGGTCTTTATCTCACCGGACAATTACTCAGGGGTATTGGTGGCCAGGTACGCAAAAATATGCGCAGGAATATGTTAGGAAGTGTGATCAATGCCAAAGGTTCGCACCGAACATCCATTAACCGGGGGGAGTTCTTAATCCTCTTTCAAGTCCTTGGCCTTTTGCTCAGTGGGGCTTAGATATCGTTGGCCCTTTCCCTAAAACTGTGGGAAATAAGAAATATTTGCTAGTTGGAACAGATTATTTTACGAAGTGGGTAGAAGCTGAGCCTTTAGCCAATATCAGGGATGTGGACGTCAAGAGGTTTGTCTGGAAAAACATCATCACTCGGTTCGGGGTTCCTCAAGCCCTCATCTCGGATAATGGCCTACAATTTGACAGCAAAACTTTTAGAAAGTATTGTTCCGATCTGGGGATAAAGAATAGATATTCCACTCCAGCCTATCCACAGGAAAATGGACAGGCTGAAGCTGTCAATAAAGTCATAGTAGGTGGGTTGAAGAAGAGGCTGGATGACGCAAAAGGCAGATGGGTGGAGGAACTGCCACATGTCCTATGGACTTATCGAACTACACCTCAGTGGTCAACCGGGGAAACCCCATTCTCAATGACGTATGGGGCTGAGACTGTGATTCCTCTTGAAACTGGTTTTCCTACTCTAAGGACCAGCGCATTCACCTCGGACGGGAATGGTGAACTATTGAAGAAGAGTCTGGACTTGATAGACGAGCGGCGAGAGAATGCAACGGTTCAATTGACCTATTATCAGCATAAGCTAAAGCAAGGTTATGACGCGAATGTTAGGTTGAGGCCGTTGTCTCCAGGAGATTTAGTGTTGAGAAAGGTCTTGGGAGCTACCAAAAATCCAAGCTGGGGAAAGTTGGGGCCCAATTGGGAAAGGCCATATTGTATCACATCCGTAGCAGGGATAGGTGCTTATTACTTAGAAGATTTAGATGAAAAAACTGTACTCCATCCCTGGAATGTAAGCAACCTAAGGAGGTATTATTATTAACGAGTTCTGTTTTACTTCCTTTTATAGTTTGTCTTATCTCTGCAACGTATGCTTCTAAATCTATTGAAGTATTAAATAGAAACTAAGTCATGTCAGGTCCTCGGACCACAACTTAGTGGAAATTAATACACTCTGAAATCTATTGAAGTATTAAATAGAAACTAAGTCATGTCAGGTCCTCGGACCACAACTTAGTGGAAATTAATACACTCTGAAATCTATTGAAGTATTAAACAGAAACTAAGTCATGTCGGGTCCTCGGACCACAACTTAGTGAAAATTAATACACTCTGAAATCTATTGAAGTATTAAATAGAAACTAAGTCATGTCGGGTCCTCGGACCACAACTTAGTGGAAATTAATATACTCTGAAATCTATTGAAGTATTAAACAGAAACTAAGTCATGTCAAGTCCTCGGACCACAACTTAGTGGAAATTAATACACTCTGAAATCTATTGAAGTATTAAACAGAAACTAAGTCATGTCAGGTCCTCGGACCACAACTTTGTGGAAATTAATACACTCTGAAATCTATTGAAGTATTAAACAGAAATTAAGTCATGTCAGGTCCTCGGACCACAACTTAGTGGAAATTAATACACTCTAAAATCTATTGAAGTATTAAATAGAAACTAAGTTATGTCAGGTCCTCGGACCACAACTTAGTGGAAATTAATACCCTAGGACTTCAATTGAAATATTGCCCAGAGACTAAGATGTGATAAATTGTTTATACGACAAATTTAGTGGTAGTCAGTGCTTCTTAGATGGGGTCCGTGCAACTAAACTTGTGTATCAAAGCAAACTCCATGAGCATCACTTAAAGCATTGTAAGGCGTTGAGTGCCTCCCGGGGTTAAACGCATAGAACGCTATCTCAAGTATGGACACTTCTTAATGAATTTAAAACAAGCCTGTCTAAGGTAAGTTCGCTGCTATAGTCTGTTTTGATTCCTGATTAGTATATTTAACGTTAAATTTTCCATTATAGTGTCAGATTTCATTCCTCTATAACCAAGGATCATGTAAAAATAAAAGCATTTGCACGAGAAGTTATTCATGTGATAGACAAAACCACAACATCTCATGTAAATTTGGAAGGGGAAATGCATAATACAAATAGAAATGTCCTTAACAAGTTAAAAAAAAAAAAAAAAAAGAAGAGAAGGAAAAATAAAAGAAAGATTGACTACATCAGCTATTTGTTTAACTTGATCTGGAGCTTGGGCTGAGAGGCTTTGCCAGTGGCCACGGGAGGAACATCTTTCTCCTTTGCTTTTGGATCTTCTCCAACAGGTAAGGTTGTTGAGGCTAGGGCTTGCTCAAAGCTTTGTGAAGCCGCTCCGTCCTTAGGCCCTTCTGGTTCTTTATCCGAGGAGATGCCCTTGGCAACTTCAAGTACTTCAGTTTGCTTTTGCTGATTGAGAGAGGAAGGGGCCTGAGTGTGAGCTTCCTTGGCTGATTCGATGACTGTGGAGGATGCCTCTTCTAGTTGAGCAGAAGGACCTAGGGCTCGGATAGCTGGGGGGAAATAAATGTTTTCAGGCCTTCTAAGCTCGGAAGAAGTCTCTACCCTAGCCCGGTTGAGAGCTTCTCCCCAAGTCAGAGCACAGTATGCTCGGCAAACGACAGGCACCTCATCTTGGAAACTTTCCTCGGTTTCGGCAATGCTAACATCATAGCCATGTTGCTCAGCTGTGTCTCTTTCCTTTTCAACCTCAGCTTTTGCCTTTTCAGCCTCGGCCTTAGCTTGTTCAGCGTGATCTCTAAGTCTTTGGGCTTCCTCCAGTTGTTTCTGCAGAGATGATATCTGTTCCTTGGAGGCTGCCAGCTGGGCATTAGCGTCACGCAAGAGTTTCCTCTGGTCCTCGGCTTGCTTTTGAGTGTTGTCCAGAGCTGAATCAGCACTCTTCCGAGCATGCTCTTCCTCGGCCAGCTTCTTCTTCAGTTGCACGTTAGTTTGTTCAGCCGTAGTGAGTGTGTGCACAGCTGTGGCCCTCTTTTTCTTCTCATCATCAATTTGCTGGTAACAAGAATTGGTTATCTCCTCCAGCCTGAAAGTGGCTTGGACAGCCTAAGAGGAAAGGAATTAGAAGTGCAATACTTGAAGTCGTGTGTAAAGGAAAAATAATAATAATAAAGTAGTAAAGACATCCTACCATGCCCAAGTATCTTTTCGCGTTTTGAAAAACTTCGTTCCTCTTCAGTTTCCTCAGTTCGGCCATATCCTTGGGGAGGAGGAGAGTTTCCTCTAAAACTGAGGCGACTTGGCACCCAATCCCACCATTAAGGTCCCTGATCGAGGCATCTTCCCTCAGAGGCTCACCACTGAGCATGGGAGTAGGGAGCCAGGCCTCAGGTTCTGAGGACTGAATGGTTGCCCTTTCCGTCGCACGTTGAGACTCGTGGGTAACTTTTTGTTGCTTCGTAGCTCGTTGGTCCTTGGCTTCATGGGTCGGGCGAGATCTCTCAGCCTCCATCACTCCTTTATCTTTCGGCTTTCTCCTCCTCTTTGGGTCACTAGGTTCAGTCCCATGCGGTTAGGGTGGCTGAGAAGGAGGAGGAGGGGGGAGGCTGGGTTGAGGTGACTTCTCTGGCACTCCTCTCCCAGGTTGGCCTTCGATTACGTCCTTCAAACTCCTCTGACTTCTTCTTTGAATGCCCATGTCTGCAGAATTCGCCTCGGGTGATTGTGATTGGTTGAAAACTTCAAATTCGTCTGCAGAATCTGATAGCTCTACAACTCATTCGGAAGTCTGTTCTTTTTCGTCTTCTTCTTCTTCTTCCTCCCTTTCTTTCTCTCCTTCCTCCTTCACTTCACGAGGAGTGGAACGTGATGACGAAGCTCCTACGGAAAGAGTGGCCTCAGGTAACGGCTGAGTGAAAGGAGTTCCCTCAGGAATCGGAACACCCTCGGGAACGATGAATGCCTCGAAGGCTACACTGATACGGTGAAGCCGAGGATCTTTGGCCTTTATTACGCACTTGGGAACTTGAAACGCCTTGGAAATTGGCTTGTACCGAAGGATTATGTGGACCGCTCTCAGTTGTCCGTTTGATGGGTTTACGTACACCTCGGACCTCAGGATTCTGTCTAAACTCTCCCTGTTAACCAGTCTGAGTTGAGGTTTAGTGGCATGCTTGTCTGCGAAATCATTACAGCAAAAGAGAAACTTTGTCAGAAGCAGAGTTAACACAAATTAAAGAACACAATTCAGAGTATAGCGGCTTATAGCCCAAAAACCCCACCTGGTGTTCCCTCTTTAGTCGGACAGTGCAAACCATCATGCCACTCCCCAGAAAAAATAAGAAAATCGTCTTTTAGGCCCTTGTTCGATAAGGGGAGACATTGAATCAACCTTACTTTAGGGAACCTAGATTTTAGATAGTACCCCTGACCTTTCAAATGATTGAGATTGTACACCCAATTCACATCGTGATGGGTCAGACCTAGGTTCATCTTGGCATTTAGGACTTCTATACTCCCAAGCACTCTGAACATATTTGGGGCACATTGAGTGGGGGATAACCTAAAAAACCTAAGGTAACTCCTGGTAAGGTTACCTATAGGGATAGTCATCCCCCCTTCTATAAAAGCGATCATCGGGATAACCACTTCTCCAGTTTTCCTATCGTTTAACCATGTTTCTGTGGAAGCATATCTCATACCCACCGTGGGGGGAATCCTATACTTGGCTCTAAATGCCTCTATTTGCTCATCAGAATCAACTAGATGCTTGAACCTACCCATTTCCTAACAGTTATGAAGAAAAATAGACGAAGAAGATGGAAAACTAAAGTGGGTTAGAGAAACTTACAGGTTTTGAAAATGAGCTCCTCGGATAGACTTTTAGTATTTATGAGAGCGCGGAGTAGTGAGAGAGAGAGGCAGGTTCAATGAATATACGCTGAGACGGTGCGATTTTTGTAACTGAAAAGAAAGTTGATTTGAAAAGCTTTTTATAGTGGCGCAGAAATTGTAAGCGGGAAAAATCCCACCCATAAATGCTGAAAATCCTTCACTGTTAGATTCACATCTTACCGTTGAACGTGGGGGACAAAGGGGCCGTCATCATTTAATGAGGGCATGCCCCTGACGCCGAAACGTCAGGTGCGCGCCTTGGGCAGATAGAAAGACGCTTTGAAGGCTAAGGAAATCCGCAAAGAATGTGAGGGTGGGATATCAAAATCTCCCTTTTTTCCGAGGTAGCAAAAAGCGAGATTTTGAGGGGCTATTGTGGGGCCTGTTATCTAAAAAGATATAGGAATCATAGGAAATGGGTTTGGGGCCCAACGGCCTAGTCCGAGGACATTCGCTTGTTCGAGGATGGTTACAGAGACGTGTTGTGATAGAAATCATATATACAAAGCACAGAATGCGGCCGAGGATAGGACTCACCTCAGATACCATGGTCTGAGGTAGAGGTAACTACCTCTTTATCCAAGATACCCCACAAAGTTGTATTAGAACGGGAAGAAGAATATAGACCTCAGGTAGAACCGGGGAAGATAACAAATATCTCATAAAGCTGCTACCTCCACATTAAATGCTTTCCAGCTAACTCTCTGGCCGCATTAATGTGGAGGTGATACCTGAACAGTAACCAAATAGCTTTATGGCTACTAAGAAAAAGTTTCGGGAGGTGTTGGATGGGACAGAAAGGCATTCTCAGGATAGAAACTACACGTATACGGTGGGAATAGGAAAGGAAGGCAGTATATAACATGAAAGCAGGTGACATTAGGGGGAGGAGGAAAAAAGAAAGAAAAACAGGAGAACCCAAGACGATACCCCCTGAAACTGAGCCGAGGAGAATTTTTATCATACAATCAGCTTGAAGTATCCTTTAATACACTGTAACCATGACCACTTCTATCAGATAGAACTAGTTCTTGTACCCACACTCTAAAAATTTATTGTTTGGGCTTATTGGGCTAGAATCCCATCTTTATTCTGGGTCCAATCCAATTTGAGTCCCTACAGTACACATAAAGATTCACTTATATATATATATATAAATGTTTTTATTAACTTAAAAAATAATGAAAAGTAAAACAATAATATTAATTAATTTTTTTTTTTTTTTAGATCAACTAAAAAAATTTATTAAGGCCCTACTGGCGGGTCTGCGACTAGTTAAGCTAAGAACAAGGACCGCATCTACTTAAATCACAAACAAACTCATCTCTTTTATTTTCCTAGAGCTTTTTTGCCCGATTTGTTTCCATTGCAAAAACGAAAGACATGGCTGCTGCGAGCCTAGTGGGAGGAGCATTTCTGTCTGCAACCCTCAAAGTGTGGTTTGCCAAGATGGCATCACAGGAGGTCGTTGACTTCATCCGAGGAAGAAAAGTCCCCAATACACTGCTGAAGAAGTTGAAGACAACGTGTCTTGCCCTTCATGCAGTGCTCAATGATGCAGAGGAAAAGGAATTCACAAACCTATAGATCAAAGAGTGGCTTGATGAGCTTAAAGATGCTGTCTACGACGCAGAGGACCTTTTGGATGAGATAGCTGCTGGAGCTTTGCAGTGCCAGTTGGAAGCTAAGAGCAAGGTAAGGAATTGCATCACTTGTACATTTACTTGTTCTAAACAAAAACTAAAATCAAAGATAGAAGGTGTCGGACTTGGAGGGAATCCTTTACCAAGAATAAGATTGCCCACCACTTTTCTGGTAAAAGAAACTAGAATTATTGGTAGGGATGATGTTAAAGAGCCCATAGTCAACTTGCTGCTCTCAAATGATGCAAAAGGCAATGAACACCTCTGTGTGATTCCCATAGCGGGCATGGGTGGGATTGGCAAGACCACCCTGGCTCAGCTTATTTACAACGACCAAAGAATCACCGAACATTTTAGCATTAGATTTTGGGTTTCCGTTTCAGAAGAATTTGATGTGGTTAGGATCACAAAATCAATTCTTGAGGCAGTCACTTCACAGAAATGTGACACTACAGACTTTAATATGATCCAAACTAGATTGAAGAAGGGTTTGATGGGAAAGAAATTTTTACCAGTTCTTGATGATGTATGGAATGAAAATTATGGCGACTGGGAGCTCTTGAAGAATCCCTTTAAATACGGAACATTGGGAAGTAAAATTATTGTGACAACACGCAATGAAAGTGTTGCATCAGTTACGCGCCCTATTCAAAATTTTCACCTTGATAAATTATCAGATGAAGATTGTTGGTGTTTATTCGAAAATCATGCCTTTGAAAATGGAAACTATAATGCATATCCAGAATTAGAAGAAATTGGTAGAAAAATAATTAAGAAGTCTGATGGCCTACCATTAGCAACAAAAGCACTTGGCGCACTGTTGCACTGTAAACTAGATGAAGAGGAATGGTATAAAATTTTGAATAGCAAAATTTGGAGTTTGCCTAATGATGGAGTGATATTCTTCCAGCTATAAGATTAAGTTACAATTACCTACCCTCTCATTTGTAGCGATGCTTTTGATAGGCCACAAATTGAATGACCAATTGTGATTAAACTAATTAATTAATTAGCTAAGTTATTAATTAATCAATTTAACATGCAAATATGTGGAAGCACAAACAAATCACCAAATAACTAAATATGCAGCGGAAATTAAATGACACGGTGATTTGTTTACGAATGGGGAAAACCCTTACGGCAAAAATTCCACCGGATGATTTTCAGGTCACCACTCCCGAAACTCCACTATTATCAAATCAAGCGGTTACAAGTAAAGGAATCCCAAGTACCTTACCAACCTACAGTTGAACCCTTACCCTAACACCCAATTGGACTTGATCTGTAGTGACAGTTCCCCTTTTTAATGCACGACTCCCAAGTACGTGACTAACCAATGCGCAGATCCCAATATGTGACTTCAAACACCAACTTAGAAGGAGAGGTTGGCAGCAAAGTTTTTCAGTTCATCCTACACGATGAAGATCAGGAAGATGCTTGGTCACAAAACCCTTTGGTGCAAATACACAGCAACTTCTTCAGAGAAGATGAACTAGGTCAAGAACTTCGTCTTTTTGATCACAAATTGCTTGAACAGAGTTTTCTCAATGCTTGTGCAACTTGTGTACAATTTGACGGCTCTTAAAATAATCCTTTTATATGTCTAGGGTTAGGAGAAAAGAATGAACAAAGACACATTCACGGATCCCAAGAAATTAGATCAGAAAATCTGATTTTATAAATCTTGACAGATAGCAGGTGTCGAGGAGCTATCGAGAAGGTGTCGAGATTTAATGATTTTGCACTTCAGCTTGTTTTTCTTGAACATACTTGATGACTTCAACACTTGATCTTAAAACCTTATTTCTTGAAGTATTAAAAACACCTAGAACTACCAAATTACAAGTAGAGTGCGTTTTGTCAAAGAATTAGCCAATTTACATAAATAAGTGATATATGTTCTTAACAAGTGAAAATACATATGTCCTAACAATCTCCCCCTTTGGCAATCCGTGACAAAACCATAACAAACAAATGAACATATGAGAGAAGTCATAAATCACTCAATTCATACTCACTTGTTGAATACAATAAAATCTATCCTATCACAAACCCTTGAAAAACTTTGCAAGAAAAGAGTTTATGGCAAGTAGACTTTGACAACCTGTATTTCTGAAACACTTTAAATAAAACTCATCAAGTCATCTTGTGTGAAACAGAAATAATAGATTGCATACAAGTCATAATGAACATGTGTATAAAGATAGAGAAGAAACAACACATGAAGAGATAGGTGAAAGAAACATATATCTACATATATAGAGAAAATAAATACAATGTATGTAAAAACTGGTCAAAAGACCTCATATACAAGATCAATGTATCTAAAAAGAATAGCAAAGAAAAAATACATCAAAACCTCACTACATCCCTCAAATATTAACACTCCCCCTAACAAAAATGTCCTATACTAACTCTCCTCCTAAGATGATTACTCTCATAATCCAAAACTACTTCCTCTTTTTGTCACGAGTGACAAAGGGTAGAGTGTCATGTAGACATCTCATCAGTAGAGCTATCATCTCCATCATCATCCGAAGCGTCATCGTCATCACCATCATCATCATCATCCTCAGAGTCAGAAGCCGCTGGAGGAGGTGGTGAAGGAGTAGCCTCAGAAGCAAACCCACCCATGGTCGCTTGCCGTCGTGCAATACGACCAACACGAACATTCACCTGATACAACTCAGTGGAGAGTGTATCGAGGCGAGCATCCATACGCTACAGCTGGGCCATGATGTCTCCAAGAGATACATCGCCCCTAGAGGAAGAAGGAACAGATGTAGATGGAGCAGATCGGGATGGAGCTGAACGGGAGGGAGGAGTGGAATCCGACTGTCTCGACCTAAACTGAGCCTCGCTACATTTTATGGTAGCGGCATCTATGGCATAAATGTGTGTGAAGTGGTCGGACACAGGAAAAGGGATAAAAAAATGGCGTAAGATTCTCGTGATAGCGGAAGGAAAAATGAGCTTATCACGGGACGCCGAATCTAAATGAATATCTATGATAGAAAGAATGAAATGAGAAGGAAAATCTATAGTCAGATGCTGAAGAAGAGATAACAAAAATTGAGCATGAGGCTCTATGATGGAGTTGTAGTGAGAGAGTGGATGGAGTACAAAAGTCATCACCATGTTGAGGAATCTGGGACCTTTAGCAAAAGGTTTACATGATGTATACTGATGTTCACCCCAATCAGCGGGGCGCTCACAAAAAGCAGAGATGAGCTCATTTTTGGACACAGTCCTCAGACGCTCACAAGATGGATAGTCAGGAAACTCTATCCTAGGAACCCTAAGCACATCAGCAACTAGCTGCGGTGTGACAGGGATGCGCGTACCTCGAACGCGAGTGAAAAAGAGAGGTACTAAACGATCGATCTCGTGCATGTTGGAGTAAAACTCCTGAATGAGCACGAGATGACATGTGACCGGGACGTCACACAGTGACTCCCATCCCCTACTGTGAATGATAGAGGGAAGGTCAGTGTCAGCGAAGTCCGCCAAAATGACTTGGCGTTCCGAATGAACACCTCATCTAGAAAAGTTCTCCGAAAATGCCTTGTGGGCATCACCATCATGGAACCGAAGATTGAGAGGAGCAGAATCAGAAGATGAAGAAGCTCCAAAACGCAGAGGGTTTCGAACCGGAGTGGATTCACGCTTAGGTGCCATAGACACTACTAACGTAAACAGAATGGGAAAGAGATAGAGAAGGAGACAATCAAAAAAGTCCCAAAACAGTTCACATATATCAAATATATTGAACAATGAGTACGTATGCATGGGGAATGCATGAACATGTGACATGTAAAGTAAAAAGCGTCATGGGCTCAGCCCAATCCAATCCTACCAGCACACAAACATAGAACACACATCTAAATGCATGTAAATACCATTCTAATGCACATGAAATTCAATGTATGACATTTTGAACACATTTAAAGGAAAACCCAACCCAAAAGTTCAAGAAAAACTCATCAATTTTGAAAAACCCCAAAAATTTTCAAAAATGCCAAAACCTAAGATTCAAAACATGAAATGCATGAATAATGAAGGAAAAAGAGATCATACCAAGTGATTTGAAGCAAGGAAGGGCCGAAAATCACGTGGATTGAAGGTTTTGAGTGAGAAAAAGGGTTTTGAGAGATGAACAGCCGCGAATAGATCGAGAGAGATCGAGAAAATGAGAACCGGATATTGATAGAAGCTTATATAGGAGCTTCAGTAATTCTCGATAGCTAAGGTGTCGAGACAGCTGTCGAGGTAGGTGTCGAGAAAATGAACGTCGACAGCTACAGGTGTCGAGAAGGTATCGAGGAATAAACACCAAAACCAAGAACAGAAACTCGATCGATTGACAAGGTATCGAGAAGGTATCGAGGAGACAGGAACTTTCTCGATCAATCCATCAGGTGTCGAAGAGGTGTTGAGATTGCGATAAGAAAAAGGCTTAAGAAGCTCGACAGATAACAAGGTATCGAGGAGGTGTCAAGGAGGTGTCGAGCCAGCAGTTAAAAGCAGTTTTTCAAGAAGTGAAAAACACAGACATGAATGCAATCCAACATACACCTCAACCAATGATCCAATCGACATATTAAGCTCTCAAAAACATCTCTCATCAAACAATTTAAGCACATGGATCCTCAGAAACACACACACACACACACTAAACAAGTCTAACCAATTTTATTTTTTAAAAACAAGTCAAGACAGTTTAGTGAGCATACATTAGCACATGTAAACACTTGTGATGGCCAAATCACATTGTCCCTGCACATGTATCAATAGTAGCAAAGAATATTGCGTGTTGTGTGTGAAAAACATCGCAAGATTGCATATGTGTATACATGTTATGATGATCTGAGATATGAGAAAATAACTTTAACTCACACACAATCATAACTGTTTGATGGAGACTATCACCTTTGAGGTACATCCTATAATTCCCACATCTCCTAGAAAACACGCTTGCAATCATATTTAAAGCATTTTAATCTTTTTGTTTTTTTATTTTCTTTGCATATTTTCTTTTATTTAGCATATCATGCATGGGTATATAAAAGAGAGAAAAGAAATACCCAACATGTTAAGCATAGACATTGCACTTTTGCTATGTCGAAGCATACGGATGTCTTTGACACTGCGCTTTTGCTATACCGAAGCATATAGGTATCATATTATGATTGGCGGGCAACAGTGGTGAGATGGTTATTTATGCCTTTCTCTTAGGATTTTCTAGTCCTACCCGTCAAAAAGAGTGATATGAGTGTTAAGTTTTAAGAGATAACTTAATCTTACTCATCACAAACAAGAGACACAAAGCTCACTTACTTAGTTGTGCATGAAGATGCTCATCTAAGTTACAAAAGATACAAAGTGTAGAAAACTTTATTTCAATGGCTATCCAAGGTACACAAGTATCAATGTACACAAAACACACACTGTTTTTGTATTTTTCAATTTTTTTAAAATTTTTTATATAAAAAACAAAATAAACAAAACTGAAAATAAACACACAAAAACATGCTTTCAAAACAAAACATAAAACTAGACTGACTCAAAAATGCAAAACACATAAGTAATGCAATAAACAAAAAAACAAGAAGATAGAAGAAAGTGATAAAATCACTTAGAGTCCTTTTTCTTCCACACCTTGGAAGAAACTTTCCTTTGATTGAACTCTTGAACCGACTGTGAGGAGGAAGAATTTAAACCGTTCAAGTTCGAAAGGAACATAAGGGCTTTCAGAAGATCTCCAAAAGGAGCGAGAGAGGATTGAAGCTGATTTTGGCTTCCAGATGCTATCATGCCATTGCTCTGCTGAGTGGCTAGCCACTTGTAGCAATTTGGTCGAATATGACCGGCAGCTCCACAATGATGACAGAGATGCTGCTTCTTTTGTTTAGGCTTTTGAGAGTTAGCCTTCTTAGCCCTAGGGTTTTTAGCATCTTTCTTATCTTGCTTAGGGGGTGCTTCTAAGATAGATTTACCCTTGTCTAAGTTCTCACTAGCTAATTCAGTTTTAACATCAGTGTTCTCAATTTCAGTGTTATTAGTAGGAGAAAAAACAGTAGTACTAGTAGAAGCAATATGAGAGGAAGAAAGACCATACCCTAAACTTGTTCAATCCGAAGCAGATTTCTGATTGCTGAGCATCTCATCAAGCTTTGCACTTGAAGTCCTCTCCAGTTGAGCTCTAACTTGAAACAGCTCCGCTTCAAGTTTCTTAGTCTTTTCAGCTAAGAAATTGTTCTCAAATCTCAGTGCACCAATAGTTTGATTCGCCTCATCAAACTTTGTGGACAACTCTTCACGATCAAGTTCCACATCACTAAGTTTCTTGGTGGCCAGCCTATACAATTTCTCATGCTTCTTAGAGAGCTTGTAAAGCTTCTCATAGGCTGAATGGATATTATCTTGATCATCCATTTTCTTGAATTTTGACTCCACCAGTTCTTCTTCTTCGTCTTCTTCTTCAACAATCCCTTCAGTAGGATTGATTGTGACAATGAAGGCATTTAAGATTCCGTCATCCTCATTGTCAGAATCATCTTCAGGCTCAGTGTCACTCAAGGTTGCAGCAAGTGCCTTACTCTTCCCAATGCTCTTGAGATATGTCGGGCATTCATGCTTCATGTGACCGAATCCACGACATCCAAAACACTTTGGTCCTGTAGGAATAGTGTACTGACCGCCTTCCTTAGCATCCTTTTTCCCTCTGTCTTGCACCTTAGACTGGAAAGAACTGGATTGTCTGCAGTCCTTATCGAAGCTCCTCCCATTGGCATTCTTCATAAACTTCTTGAACTGCCTTGTAATGTAGGACTTCATCTTGGAATCTTCATCATCGGAAGACTCATCTGTATCACTGCTCTTTGCCTTCAAGGCCATGCTCTTGCCTTTATTTGACTTGCCAATCCTAGATAACCCTATCTCATAGGTTTGCAAGTTTCCAACCAGCTCAGTCAAAGGAATCTTGTCAATATCTTTTGATTCCTCTATAGCCGTAATCTTGGCATGGAATCTCTCGGGTAGAGATCTGAGCACTTTCCTCACAATCTTGAGTTCAGGAATGGTTTCCCCAAGATTGAAGTCTGAGTTTACTATGTCCTTGAGCTTGGCATAGAACTCATCAAACGACACATCCTCCTCTATCTTAATCTCTTCAAAACTTGTAGTGAGCCTCTGAAACTTTGAATCTTTGATAGCCTTTGTTCCTTCATAGGTTGTCTGGAGGATGGTCTACGCCTTCTTAGCTGTTTCAGTTGAGGATATCTTCTTGAACTCCTCATTGGTGACCGCACTGAACAATGCATTCAATGCCTTGCTGTTGAAGTTTGCCGCCTTGATCTTAGCTTCATCCCAATCGGCTGGCGCTTCTTTTGGCTTAGTCCAGACAATCTTTACAGCTTGCCGCACCTTTTCATCTAAGGACTGCAAAAAAACTTTCATGCTTACTTTCCAGTATGCGTAGTTAGTCCCATCAAATAAAGGAGGTATAATTAATGACTGTCCTCTATCCATGACAAACAGGGGTCAATGGATCAAACACAGCAAAGATTAAACCCTAATCAGAGTGTGCCCACTCTGATACCACTTGATAGGCCACAAACTGAATGACCCCTTGTGATTAAACCAATTAATTAATTAATCAATTTAACATGCAAATACGTGGAAGCACAAATAAATCACCAAATAACTAAATATGCAGCGGAAATTAAATGACACTGTGATTTGTTTACGAATGGGGAAAACCTTTACGGCAAAAATCCCACCGGGTGATTTTCAGGTCACCACTCCCGAAACTCCACTATTATCAAATAAAGCGGTTACAAGTAAAGGAATCCCAAAATGTTGCTACCTAATCTGTTTTTTCCATTGATATAATCATGGATATTCAAGAACTTCAAAATGGCCGAATAAGGGAAATCTCATCAATCTAAAATTCACATCCTTTCTTGTCATGTAGCTATATAATAATAAGTGGTGTTCACTAATATAAGGATAAGTGGGGGTTGTTGAGATCAGAACATATGCTTAGAAGTCCTTTTTCCTTTAATATATTGATAGGTTAGATTTTATGAAGTCATGCCTATTGTCCTATTAGCTACTAAAGTAATTCCAAGCACAACTCCTCCTGAAAACGTGGGACGATTTTCTAGCCATAATCAGTTTTTTTTTTTTTTTTTTTTTTAACATGATGACAATGTTGATTTCCCTAGTCCACACCTAATCCCTATGTTCTGTGCGGCACAAAGACTGATATTCATAGAACTTCTCCATCCTAGGTGTGTGATATATCAATAGCCCTTAAGCTAGATAGACACTTGCTAGGTATCACATAAATACAAGAACCCAAATAAAGAGGAGAGCTGACCTGATTCTCCTACACAGTCGCAGAGAAGAGTAAAACAAAAAGATTGCTTGATGCCGCTTAAAGAGAGTAGGTATCCTATTTTTATATATATACCTATATACACGAATAACTCAGATAAAAGGCTAGAGTTTTCCTTCTTCTTCTTCTTTTTTATTTTTATTTTTATTTTTTTTAAGCTTATCAAGACCCATATATTTACTTATGCCACCTTACTTGGGCTTCATATTCCATAATATTTATCTTATTTTTAATATCTTAGATCCAAATCAATTAAATCCATTTAATTGTGGGCCTCCTTTTTAATTTACGTATAAAAATTAAATTAGTAATAAAATCATGGGGTATTACACTTAACAAAGAAGGTACCACAAAATCTATTGCTAACACTAAGATATCTACGTGTACTTTCTCTTTCTCATTACACTAATATGATAGAGTTGCCTGAGAGAATTGGAGATTTACAATATCTACGCTACCTAGATGTCTCTTGTACTAAAATTGAGAGGTTGCCTTACTCTATATGTAGGTTGTGTAATTTACAAACATTGAATCTATCAGAATGCAAATTCCTTGTTATGTTGCCATCAGATATGCAAAAGCTCGTTAATTTGCGGCACCTGAATATTGCTGGAACTAGCATACAAAGATGCCAATACATATGGGTAGATTACAATGTCTTCGGACTTTGACCAAATTTATTGTTGAGAAGGATATGGGATTCCAAGTTGGAGAGTTGGGGGAACTTTCAAATCTACGGGGAGCGATTGTGATATCAAAGCTACAAAATGTGATAAACCCGACAAATGCTTTGAGTGCAAAGTTGAAGGCATAGAGGCACCTTGATGAGCTAACATTGGAATGGGATGCTGATTACAATATTTCTCTAAGTGAAAGAGACATACTCAACAATCTCCAGCCTCATACAAACTTAAAAAAGCTTGTTATTAACAACTACAAGGGAACAAGCTTTCCAAATTGGATAGGAGATCATTCATTTTCAAATATCACAGCTGTTCATTTAAACTATTGTAGAAATTGTCCCAGTTTGCCATCACTTGGGAAACTCCCCTCTCTTCAAGACCTCTCCATTGTTGGATTTGATGAAGTTGTTAAAGTAGGTCCTGACTTTTATGGTAGCAGTTCTTCTAATATAACACCATTTCGATCACTGAAAATATTGAAATTTGAGAGAATGTTGAAGTGGGAGTATTGGTTTCCTTGTGAAGGAGGAGTTTTCCCTCGTCTTCAAGAGTTTTATCTTTGGTATTGTCCGAAACTAAGCGGAAGCTTACCCAAGCACCTACCTTCTTTAACCAAATTTAATGTTCATGAATGTTCACAGCTTCAGACTTCTCTCCCAACAGCTCCTGCTATGCGTGAATTGACATTAAAGAATTGTAATGATGTGTTTTTGAAAGAATTGCCACCTACATTACAGACACTCAGAATGGGTGGATTCAATAACTTGGAGTCTCTGTCAGAGGGAGTGATAGACTGCAACCTTTGTCCTGAAATGTTAATAATCTTTGACTGTCCTGTTCTTAAGTCTCTTGCTCATGTTGTTGTATCCAGTCCCACTACACCAAAAGTGCTTGGCATCTATAAATGTAGGGAATTACAGTTCCCATTGTACCAGTGCTACTCTTCCCTTAAGAGATTGTTTATAAATGATAGCTGTAGTTCTCTCATTTCAATTCCTTTAGACATCTTCCCGAAGCTTGATTATCTCCAAATAAAATGTTGTTGCGACTTGGAGTCCCTTTTTAGTTTCGGAGGGACATCAACCAATTGATCTGGTGTGGTTGGAAATTGAAGATTGCCTTAATCTTGTAGCTTTTCCTAGTGGAGGATTGTTGGCCCCCAATCTCACACGGTTAAAAGTCGATAATTGCCCGCGTCTCAATTCACTCCCCCAAAACATGCATACACTTCTACCGTCTCTTGAACTTTTGGAAATTATAAATTGTCCGCAAATTGAGTCTTTTCCTGAAGGTGGTCTGCCATCCAATCTAATTAATATTAGCATCGGTGACTGCAAAAAACTTGTCTCCACTAGAATGGAATGGGGTTTGCAAAGACTGCAGTGTCTTAAAACATTACTATTTGGAAACGTTAATCTTGATTGCTGGGATGTGGAGTCCTTTCCAGAGGAGGATTTACTACCCACAAGTCTTAGAATTCTTGCCATTGTTGGATTTCGAAAATTGAGATCATTAGACAACAAGGGACTTCAACACCTTACCTCTCTTCAACAATTGTTCATCGTAGGCTGCCCTGAGCTCAAGCACATGCCAGAAGATGGGCTGCCTTGCTCCATTTCTTATCTAGAGACTGAAGATTGCCCTTCATTGACGAAACTATTCCAAAGGAAGAAGGGAAAAGAGTGGCGCAACATTGCTCACATCCCAACCATAAAAATCGATGGCCAAGTCATTATATGAGCCATAAGTCTAGACGACATCCAACCCCATTTGACAATCAGGTATTTGTTTGTTCTACTTGCATTTCTTTTTAATTTTTTATAATAAAAAAAAATTCTATTTGTTTTGAAAATAATATTAATACTGATAAAAGGGGAAAAATAGGATTTCTTAGATGCCAATATATGTTCTTAATTAAGTATTCTATCCACTAGCTTTTGGTTCATTTACAGTCCAACTGTGATGCGATGTTTGTGGAAATAATATGAAACAGGTCTACTATTCACACGGGATCATGTACAATCCATGTATTGTTAGTGTACTGAATTTTTTTCTTGCCTATTCAAATGTTCTTTAATCACAAACAATAAAATTCTTGGTCTGCAATTATCTTTCCCTTTTATCCCCCCCTTTTGCAGATTAATTTTTAATGAGCTGTCGCATGAAAGCACATTTATATTTTGTCTTGACATTCAAATGGAATTTGGTTTCAACATGAGATTGAAATTCGGATTTGGTGCCTACTCCCTTTCTTTTCTACGGATAACTGAGTCCTTTGTTTAATCAATCCTATGAAATAATGCAGTGAGAAACAATATTAGAAACTATGTTACTTTCAAATTTCTTCAAGTTAATCTGAAGCATCAGCCTCTAATTTTCATACAGAAGCATGGAAGTGAAAATTTTGAGGCTAAAGCAAAAGTTCCAATGGAAACTATGTGGGCTTGCAAGTCATGGAACAAACAAAATCCATGCTGAATGAATCATGCAAATTTAAGGGGGCAAGCTCATCCTTCCAACCTTAGCTTTAGTGTGCCATTATTTTCAAAATTGAGAAGCATTTTTAACCACATCCTTTGTTGCCAAAAATAAAATTCTTTAGTTTTGGCAACCATTGCTCGCATCTTTTGTGCTTAGCAATAATGCCAATTTATATTCCATTGAATCTGAATCCCTCTTGTTGATTTTCTTAACATTTAAAAACAGAAATCTATCGTTTAGAGTACATTCATCTCAAGAAAAATTTGAAGCATTTGAGAAAACGATAAAAGACGAAAAAAGAAGAAGGATTTCTTGTAAGATTGTTAGTTCATTGTCTTTATTATGTCAGAATAATGCTGGAGTTCTCAAGTTTCTATGGGTTCTTTTGTAAGCTTATTTCAATTTGTCAGCAGCAAGTGCACAAAATGATTAATTGAGTCCTTTCCTCATGTTCTAGCAGGAACAGGTCAACGTTTGATGGTAGACAATAAACTCTTAAGAGTGTCGAGTGCCACACAAGTCTTGCCACTTTTTGCGTTGGGTGATTTCCAAATTTGAGATCATTGAACAAGACCTTACCTCTCTTAGATTTGTGGATCAATGACTGTCCTGAGCTCAAACTCGTGCCATAACAGCAGTTAACAAAAGAATTGCAAAGGAAGAAGGGAAAATAGTGGCGCAAGATTATTCACATCTGCTACATAAAAATGGATGACCAAGTCAGGTATTTATTCTACTTGACCAGCTAAGTTTTAATCTTGATTTTACTTATTTTTCTTATAAGTATCTAACATTCTCAAAAAAAAAATTATTAAAAAAAGGGTAATGATATCAGTTAGATTACTTCGCCCAAAAAAAAAAAAATAAAAGAGATGAGCGTTTAACATCCATGTCACTAAGGATTCTATATCCTTCTCTTCCGATTAGCCTACCTTGCAGTAAATAAGACTGACTCAAAAAGTGAAAAGACAACGTATATCGAAACATTTTTATCTACTACAAAAAGTTTTGAATATTTTCCAAATGGTTTACTTCTAAGTTCTAATGATTTATCATGCCGACATTTTCTTAACTAGTTCTTTGTTCCACTGACTTCTGGCTTCATTAGGATCTTACTTGGATATGCTACCTATCAAAACAAGAAAGGGATCCTAATTGGATATGCCATGCTGTTGAATGATTCTGCCTTTGTCTCCCATGCTCATTGAAAGAATATGGTCACCTTCTAATTTTATTACAGAAGGGCGGAGGTGCGAATTTATTTGCCAAAATTTCAAGACTAAAGCAATTCCAATGAAAACTATGGGAGCTTCCAAGTCATGCTAAGACCACCTCTCTTATATGTCCCAATTTAAATCAATTTTACATAGGGGAGATATTACCGTACAGGTTAGGATACTTTATATCTTCATTATTTACTAAACATAACAGAGATATTACCATATAGATTAATATACTTTATATGTCTTATATGCCCCAATTTAAATCTATTTTACATCATCAGATACAACAAACTAACTACCTCTGGGTGGAGATGGGTTTGCTAAGACTACCTCTCTTTTAAATTCAAGAACTGGCGGAGGACATGAAGATGTGTAGCACTCTTTAAAAGAAAGGTTGCTGGTTCTGGTTATTACTTCTCTTCCCAACTCTAGACATCTCAACAAAGCTCAGCCCATCAGAACTAAGATGTCCCGGTTGAAAAGTGGTATCTAAATCATTAAAATAACGTCAGTTTTTAAATGCACAGGTGACTAGTGCCTAAATTCATCTCTTCCCCCATTTCTTTTTATCATTTATATACAACTTTGTTTTGTTTTAAAACAATATAAAGACTGATATATGTCAGAAAACTTTCCTCTATTGCTGAAAAAACCATTGTCTAGAGTGAATTCATTGCATACAAACATTGAAAGTATTTGAGTGAACGAAAAGGATTTTTTTTCTTTTATATTTTTTTATGGTTGGGGTGAGGAGGGTTGGAGTTAGGGGGTGTTGGGTGCTCAGTTTTTTATACTTTTAATGTATTGGTCATACTCTTGCTTTTATCTTTATTAAGTGATTCATCTGTATGACAATCTTGGTAAGTGAAATACAGGAGACACTGTTCAGACCATCAAAGGCACTTTTCGTGGATGAAATATCTACTGGCTTGGAAAGTTCGACAGCCTTTCAAATGGTGAATTCAATCAAGCAATATGTTTACATTTTGATGCAACAGTTATCTCTCTACTGCAGCTCACACCTTAGACTAGTCATTTTTTTCTCCTTTTTATTTTCCTCTCTAATGACCACATTGTATACCAGGTGCCCCATGAACTAGTTCTTGAGTTTTTTGGAATCCATGGGCTTCAGATGTCCTGACTGGACGGCATGACTGACTTCTGACAAGAGGCAAGTGTAAATTGCAGCTCTGATATATGCTAAAGGAACATCTAAAAGATGGGCCTTACATGTGGTCCATGAGTATTATTTGTATTCAACTGATTTATCATAGATGACACTCAGGGAAGATCAGGAGCAGTACTAGACACCAAGATAAGACTTATATTTTGTCATAGTTCAGGATTTTGCCAAGGCATTCCATTCATTCCATGTTGGAAGGAGACTAAAAGTCAAAGATGAACTTGCTTTGAAAACTACACAAGTATGGTGTTAGCACAAAGGAGCTGTTGAATGCTCGTGTCTTACGAAGAGGAACTCAGTTTTCTACTTCTTCAAGCTGGTGAGAGTGGAGGTAGACCTTATTTTTACTGTTTTTTTTTTCTTCCTAAAACTTGATTTTGATTAATACTTTTTCTCTGCTTTAAGATTTCAATAGTGGCACTGATTACAACAACCAATGGAGGAGTTTAGAGTTTAGATGGGTGCTTTGTTCTTTACTGTGGTGGTGGTAGTTATGTTTTCTGGATTGTCACAAATGTCCACGACCACTGCATAGGTTCCTTTTTTCTCCAAGCTAATGAACAGATGGGTGCTTTGTTCTTTCCTGTTTTCTCCATTTGACACCTCTCTAGCTAATGAACAGTCTAAAAACCTGTAATGCCTCCCTTAGAGGCTGATCTCATTCCAGAATAGGACCCAACTCCCAATACCTGCTTCAAAGTAAATGTATTGTAAGCACCTATCCCACCCTCACACTTGTAAATACCTCAGGCTATATACTTGCAACTTAAGACAGATTCATAAATTCTAATCCTACTCATGAAGTGAGATCACTTCTCCTCCTTTGCTCTTGCCTCTTAATTGTATTGAAAAATCTAGGTATTGAGAATCGGTTTTATTTAGACAAATTGATGCAATGAAAACTAAGAATGTTTTGAGGAGAAGATGGAAGGTGCCAAGGAGCTGATTTGCTGAGAGCTCTAATTTAAGCGGGCCAGTTAAATGAGATTATTCTGTGTTTTTATTTCAACAAAATTTTTTTATTAATAACTACAAAAACTAACATCAATAGTAGTAAAAAAGAACATGAATAATTAAAAAAATAATAGACAATATGACTTTAGATAGAGCATAATGGTGAAAAAGAATGCATGTGACCAATCTTGACTACATTGTTTAGGATCCATAGCCTGCGTTAAAAAATATGGGTCTAAATATAGACGCACCATGCAGGTTTAGATCCCACAACCTCATCCTCCACCTTTCTCTTACAAGGGGAAGTGGAAAGGTTTCCAAAGAAATTAGATCTTACTTTGGCTGGTAATTTGCGTTTGCCAGTCTGCACTCGTGCATGTTTTAGACAAACAAGATTGTCCAACCCACACCCAGACTTGAAAAAACAGTCAAACCCAAAGTAGTCAACAACCGGCAGACACCATCAAAACATGATCATATTGGGGAAATAGGTTTCCCATCCTAGAAATCCAACTCTACGCAACCTGTCTGACTCTTCGTCATCCATAGCAGTGCCACCATTCATAGCTCTCTGCCACTCTTCACTGTTTGAGATTTACCAGATCTCATTGGATTTGGTTAGATCTCTGCCACACTCCACCATCGATGAGAGGGGCAGCTGGTTCAACTGATCTCAACCACAGAAATTTTGACTCAACCCCAATGCATAACCATCAAAAGTTCGATGCCCTGCCAGTTGACAACACAACCCCCATCCACTGGTCAGAATCTATTGTGGGTTTTTGAGACCCAATCAAGCCAAGTCGAGTGGCAACTTGATGGGGAATTTGAACAGGCCAAACCCATGAATACCCCTAGAGGCAAAGATTCTTTTTTTTTTTTTGACTTGGGGGGGGGGGGGGGGGGGGGGCGGGGGTGGTGGCAATTTCATTTAGCATTACAAAGAGTTATAGCTCAAACAGTACATCCTCCATCCCCTTCCCAATAAAATAATAATAAATAATAATAAAATCTTTTTAGGGCTTCACGTTTTAGCCCCATATCTTGTTATCTTAAGCCTTATTTACCGAAATCATAAAAAACTCTTAACAGATATCAAATCTGCACGTTGTTTACCATACACCTACAATTTCCTTTAGGTCTTCCAACCTAAATTTCTGGGAATCCTTCTGAGTGACATCACGAGCAAATCAAAATGTCCCACTTCAAAACCCCCCCCAGTAATTGTGTGTCAAAAGATGCTCACCTGACCAATCTGCTGACAGAGTAACACAAAACCGCATGTGCAATCAATCAGCCTAACACAACCAAACCAGTCAAGAAGATCTAAGTCAGCAACTTCATTCACCAGATCTCCAAGATGTGTCAATCTCTGCAAAGCAAATCAAGAAGTTTCTCAATTGTAGTATAGATGAATACCATAATCACAATCACACAACAAAGGCAACCCAGCAACATTCATCATGATAAGTCAGAAATAGAACAAATTCAAATATCTCATTTAATAATATTTTCTCCTCTTCCAGCAAATTTATTTAATACCTATTAATTGGTACGTTACACACACCCAGCAGGTTTTGAACCCATGAGAACTCACCCTCCATCCATACTAATGAGAGGGGGAAGTGCATTTGAGCTAGGCTCATTGGCAACAAGAAGATTTATATGTGGAATATACCTTCCGATCATATTCTTTTCCCATGAGTTTAGAAAGGATATCCCATGTAAACGTAGGTAAAATTGAGAAAAAACTAGAAATGACTAATATAATGCTGAACTTCCAACTTCTCTCAACAGTTAAAATATCCACATCTCTGGAATCTTCATTCACATACAACTCCATATCCACAATCCTACTTTTATTACTGTCAGATGCGAAAGAATTTTGTACAGAGTTATCAGATAAAGATGAGTCATGCAAGATATTTTCAGAAAGGAAGTTCCTTACACATTCAGAATCTTCTTCATATAGTTTCATCAGTGCATGTAAAAGCCTTTCCATGGATTGCATAACCGAAACATAAAGGAATACATCCAGATGATTTTGATCTCTCCATTTCATGAAAATCGGACAGCAAATGAAACTTTGTAAGGATGAAAGAAGAGAGTTTTTTCCACCAAAAATGGAGTCACAGCCTAAGCAACTGAGAGATTCAAAATTAGTTTAGTTTCCTTGAATGACACTGCGACCACTTTCTAGCGACTCTAACAAGCACTTGCCCATTTTGGAGAGAAATGGTGAAACTTCTTCACTTTTCCTGAAAATTTTAAAAAAGCCTGTAAGCATACATAACAGTAAAGAAATACAAGGGGCCAACATCAGATGCCAATGGACAGGGGCGGCACCACGTACAGGTCAGGGTGTTCCCAGGAACACCCTGACCTGAAAAAAATTAAAAAAAAAAAAAATTTATATTTAATCCATACTAGGATCACCCTCAATCAAAAAATTAGGAACACCCTCAAATTAAAAAAAAAAAAAAAAAAACCCCAAAAAAAAAATTTTGAACAAAAATCTGGAAAAAAAAAAAAAAAAATTTGTAACAAAGCCGAACCCACTGCCCATGGCAAGCCAAGCCCACTGCCCACAGCAAGCCCAACATAATCCGGTGGTAGCAAACCCATCACCCATGGATTCTCACCCAAAAAAAAAAAAAAAGTACAGAGCAGATCAGAAATTAAACCACGGTCACTTCGTTGGCAGAGTAAACCAAACCCCAATACAATCTATACAGAGCAAAATCAAACCAAACCCCATTACCCAATACTGCAATACAGAGGTGTTTATCAACAAAAAAAAAAAAAAAAAAACCCAATACAGAGAGCAAAGTCAACAAACCAAACCCAATACAAAGCAAAATCAAACCAAACCCCACGGTGAGACGGTCACGTCGCTCGCAGGCGCAAGCCGTGCAGCTCGCTTTGTCGCAGATCGCTCGCCCCTAGTCGTCGTCGCTCGCTCACCTTTCGTCGTTTGCCCTCGTCGTTGCTCGTCGCTTGCCCCTCGTCGCAGATCGTAGATCGCAGCTTGCATATCGGTCTCGGCTGCTCCGGTGCTCGGCCTTAAGGTATTTCTCTCTCTGACTCTCTCTTAGTCTCTCTCTCTCTCTCTCTCACATTGAGATGAAAAATATGAAATGAAAATGCAAGTCTAATGTCTCTCTCTCTCTTTATTTTAGTTTAACTTAGTATCTCTCTCTTTCTCTCATTGGCTGCCGAATCTTTACTCTCTTTTTTTTTTTTTTTTTTTCGAGAACCAATCTTTTACTCTTTACAGCTTTACTTTTTAAATTTATTTTGCTTTTTGCTTGTTTTTTTGGCTTTGTCTTATGCGGTATGGTTGATCAGTGTGTGTTGGGTGGGTGATATTGATTGTCTTTTAGTGTAAATGTGTATTGTGATTGTGAAATTTTCTGATTGGCAGGTTGTGATTGGGGACAGCTTGTGCTTGTCTGTTGAGTGGGGTGGGGGTAGATGGGTTGATGAACACATGGGGCCAGGTAGTAAATAATAATTAAAGTAGTGTAATGTGCTGCGATGGACACATGGGGCCGTGTAGTAAATAATAATTAAAGCAGTGTAATGTGCTACACATTACACTGCTTTAATTATTATGCTGCACATAGGATGTAAAATGTTTGGCTCTTTTAGTGTAATGTGCACAAGAAACTAAATAATATAACAAATTAAAGCAATATAATTAATGACAAACAAATAAAAGTAATATAGTTTATTGTTATGCTAAACAATAATAATTAAAGCAGTATAATTAACCAATACATTATAAAAGACAAATAAATTAAATTATGTTAGGCTAAATAATAATTAATAATTTTATAATTAATGAAACAATAATATAATAAATTATAGTTTATAAAAGACAAACAAATTAATGAAATAACTAAACAACAATAATTAATAATTTTATTAATATTTCAAATAAACTTATAGTCTATTGTTTATTCTTTTGTTAGAATTATGGACAAATATTTGATAAGAAAACCACGTACCCAAGATTCAGCTCCTGCGCAAGATTCATCTTCATCTTTTAAGCGAATTCGTATTGACTTTAACTTAGAAAATCTTCCTTCAGATCCTGGGCTACGAGAAAAAATATCATCTTATCATCCTAATCATCATGATGAAATAAGAAGATATTATTTAACAAAAGGCCCTTGTCAACCTGTTTTACACAGTGATGATTACCCTATATCATATTTTTCTAGAAAGCCCCGTCGATTTATATCTAAATGGTATACAAATAGATACTGGTTGGATTATAGTATAGACAAGGATGCAGTATTTTGTTTTTATTGCTACCTATTTGGGCAAGATGTTGGAAAACAAGGAGTAGGTGACACTTTTGTAACGAAGGGATTCAAACTTTGGAATCAGAAAGATAAGTTACATTCCCATGTTAGAGGTGTTAATAGTGCTCATAACCAAGCTGTCCAGAAGAGTGTAGATCTATTGAAAGAAAAGCAACACATTCAAAGTGTTTTTGTTAAGCAATCAAGTCAAGATAAAATTGAATGTCGGGTTCAATTAAATGCAATAGTTGATTGCATAAGATTCCTTTTATGCCGGGGATTAGTTTTTCGTGGTCACGATGAATCTCAAGGTTCAAGTGATAAAGGAAATTTCCTTGAGTATGTACAATTTTTGGGAGATCACAATGAATCTATCAATGAAGTGTTGCAAAAAGCTCCGAAAAATTGCAAGCTTACCCACCATGATATTCAAAAGGACATTGTGAATGCAATTGCACGTGAAACATCCAAAGCCATCATCAAGGATCTTGACAATGGGTTCTTTTCAATATTAGTTGATGAGTCACGTGATATCTCAGTGAAAGAACAAATGGCCCTCGTTCTTCGTTATGTGAACAAAGAAGGAATTATTATAGAGCGATTCCTTGGTATTGTACATGTAGCAAGTACTACCGCTTTGTCACTCAAACATGCTATTGAATGTTTACTTTGTGAACATAATTTGAGTTTATCGAACCTACGTGGGCAAGGTTATTACGGGGCTAGTAATATGCAAGGTGATATCAATGGTCTCAAAACTTTGATTTTGAAAGAGAACAAGTCAGCATTTTATGTCCATTGTTTTGCTCATCAACTTCAATTGACACTTGTTACTGTTGCTAAAAATCACATTAACACTGCTGAATTTTTTTATGTGGTTAGTAATTTAGTAACTGTTGTTGGAGGCTCTTGTAAGAGACGAGATGCTCTTCGAGATATACAATTTGCCAAAATTAAAGAAGATTTAGACAATGGTGTACGTAGAAGTGGGCAAGGTTTGAATCAAGAGACAAATCTTAAACGTCCTGGTGATACACGTTGGGGATCATATTATGGGACTATTCTCAACTTGATTTTGATGTTCTCTGCTGTTGTTGATGTATTAGAGATTATTGAAGAAGATGGCCTCTTCGACTAAAAAGTTGAAGCTCGATCTATTATGAGGTCAATTCTCTCTTTTGAATTTGTCTTTGCTTTACACTTGATGAAAAATATTTTAGGGATCACAAATGAGTTATCAATAGCATTACAAAAAAAAAATCAAGATATAGTAAATGCTATGGATCTTGTTAAAGTGTCTAAGCAACGGTTGCAAGTGATGAGAGATGATGGATGAGCATCTTTATTGGCTGAAGTATCTTTATTTTGTACCTCACATGATATTCCTATCTTGGACTTGGAAGCGATATTTGTAGTTAGTGGGAGGCCGCGACGCAACACCCAAAAAAATTCAAATTTACATCATTATCGTGTTGAGCTATTTTATACAGTCATAGATATGCAACTTCAAGAGCTTAACAACCGCTTTTCTGAGGCGAATACCGATTTGCTACTTTGTATGGCTTACTTGAATCCAAGTAATTCATTTGTGGCTTTCGATAAGGAAAATTTAATACGTCTAGCTAAGTTTTATCCTTCTGATTTTCTTGGGACAAATATTTTGGCACTTGACTCTTAACTGCAGAATTACACTTTTGATATGCGCAGCAATGACTTCTTTTTAGAGCTTCAAGGAGTTAGTAAACTTGCTGAAAAGTTAGTGAGCACAAGGAAACACGAGACTTATCCATTAGTCTACTTACTTGTGAAGCTAGTTTTGACCCTTCCAGTTGCTACTGCAACAGTAGAAAGAAGTTTTTCAGCAATGAAATATGTAAAGAATGAACTGCGCAATCAAATGGGAGATCAATGGATGAATGATTGCTTAGTTGTGTATATTGAAAAAGACGTAGCTTGTAGCATTGATAATGAGACTATTATGCAACGATTTCAAAATATGAAAACTCGTAGAAGACAATTGTAAATTTTATATATTTGCGTATTTTTTGATTGTTGTTGTTGTCAATATATAAAATTTTCTTTTTATTAGATTGTGTAATTTATGCTTGTTGAGAAACACCCTAAAAAAATTTCCTAGAGCCGCCACTGATTCTCAACACAATATTTCAGCACCTCAATGCCACAGTCCTGATCAATTCTAGCAAGAACTTCAATAGAGAACTCAAACACTTCATGAAGACTATCATGCTCAAAGTCTTCTAACTACAAGCACAATCAAATTTTGGGTCTCTCAGAGAAAACCAACATGCATGTGATCCAAAGTTGGATGGTGATCAGAACAGATCAACACAAACCTTACCTGGTTCAGTGTGACCACGGTATCATCACCTACTCATTTAATATAGAAGGCTCCTACATAATTAAAAAAAAAAAAAAAAAAGGTTTACTAATACATAATACCACAACATTCAAAAACAAATCAAACATAAGATCCCTACCAAGTACTAACATAATTTATCAATGATTCAAGTCAGGCTTCAAAAGTGAAAAATACACATCAAATAGAAGAAAGGAAATATAAAGCATCTTATAAAACATCTTCAACTAATGGCAAAATGAAACACCAGAGGTCCAGTCCATACGTGAATTTAAAATGTAAGTCTACTGCAATAGTTTCAAAGGAAGAACGTGACAATCTCTGGCTCTTTTAAGTATAGATAATATTTAAGGCTCCATAAAGCTTTTTTTTTTTTTTGAGAAACCACGATGCGATGCATTTGATTAAGAAATACCAGCTAAATCAGCTTGGTAAGAAGATAGTACATCCGATGGAACATCTTCCATCCATATTACACAATTTGAACTATTAATTGCTAACTTAGCCAAACTGTGTGCAACTAAGTTGCCCTCTCTCTTTGTATGAGAGTAGGACAATTTGGAAAAAGCTGAAGATAGTGAAACAGAGTCCTGTAACAGCAACCCAAAGGGGGCTAAACCAGTATTCTTAGTGCTCAAAGCCTTCATCACAAGTAGAGAATCACCCTCCAAGACAGCTTCAGATATTCCCACCTCTCTAGCAAACTCAAGCGCTATGCTGGCTGCTAAGGCTTCAATCTCAATTGGCTGAAGTTGTTGAGGAACCCGAGAAGACATGGCAGCAGTGACAAGTCCTTCCTGGTTCCGAATGATGACACCCACACCGGAGCACTTTTCTTCAGCAAAAATGGCACCATCAAAGTTGATTTTGAAAGGGACCAAATCAGGCGGTTTCCACCTGATTCTCCTCATCGGCCTACTTGTAAATTGTGAAGGTTGCACGGCTTTAAATTCTGCACATCTGTCATGAGCCACTTGATAGAGTTGGTTGAGAGAACAATGAGGTTGTTGGGTTCTCACCTGGTTTCTTTGATACCAAACCGACCACACAGTGAAAGCAAATAAAGCCGGGTTCCTTTGGTGTTGAAATACCCAAGCCATGAGCTCGCTGAAGCTGGAAAAACGCTGATGGTTTCGAAAACTCCATAAATCGTTCATCCCCCATACGTCATCCAGTTCCTTGCAGTTCCAAACTGCATGTAAAACATCTTCATTCCCTTCCTTGCAGCGGTCACAAAGCTGATCTGTGATGATTGTACGACGTAGTAGATTGCATTTCGAAGGGAGAGAATTACGGCAAGCACGCCAAATCAGATTCCTTACTTTGTTTGGACATTCAAGAGCCCAAATCTTCTTCCAAAGCCCTTTTTCATGGCCAGGTTGCTCAGCCACCTGGAAACCAGCTTCGTCCTCCTTCAAAAATCGATATCCCGATTTACAACTAAAACACCCATCGTGCTCCCAAGGCCAGAACAGAGAGTCATCAGTTGCTTTTCTAGCCAAAGGAATATTTTTTATTTCTTCAGCTTCTTGTGGTGCAAAAATCCCATCCACCATCGTGGCATTCCACGTTCTAGTTCCCTCATCAATTAAGCAATCTACAGTGGCTTCTTCCATTGATTCCACCATTGGGGAGAGTACCTTAGTCGGATGTTTTCGAGGCAGCCAATGGTGTTGCCAAATTTTGATTGATTTACCATTCCCCACCCTCCAACAAGCACCATCTAGGATAACATCGCGACCTTGCAATATGCTCTTCCAAGCATAGGAACCTGAACTTGATTCCTTAGCTTCTATGAGGGAGCAATTAGGGAAGAACTTTGCCTTAAAAACTTTATAGAAAAGGGTTTCCTTATTATGCAAAAGCCGCCATGCTTGCTTCGCCAAAAGGGCGTCATTAAAATGAGCTAAATCACGAAAGCCCATACCACCTACCATTTTGGATTTAGTCAAATCACTCCACCGGATCCAATGAATCTTCCTTCTATATCCCCTTTGCCCCCACCAAAACTTCTTTATCATTGCCTCAATCTCATCACAAAGCCCTAATGGTAATTTAAAGCACCCCATAGCATAAGTAGGGATAGCTTGTATCACGGATTTGATTAAAACCTCCCTCCCGGCTTGTGATAGCAATTTACCCTCCCACCTTTGAAGTTTTCTCCAAACCCTCTCCTTGATATAATTGAAACTAGCCTTTTTCCCCCTACCCACAAAGGAAGGAAGGCCCAAATATTTCTCATAAGACTTCACTTCTTGGATTTGGAAGAGATTTTTTATGCTTGTTTTTGCTTCAACCGTGGTAGACTTGCTAAAGAAGATAGCGGTTTTATCTTTGTTGATTTTTTGCCCTGACAATGACTCATATTCCGCTAACAAGTTTAACACATTATTGCAATCCTCAAAGATTGACCTACAAAAAAGCAAACTATCATCTGCGAAAAACAAATGGGTTAGCTTAGGACCCCGTTTACACATTGAAAAACCCTTGATATTTCCATTTCTCGCCGAATGTTTAATGAGAGCATGAAGACCTTCCGTACATAAAAGGAAAAGGAAAGGAGATAGGGGATCGCCTTGCCTAATCCCTCTACTAGGGTGGATCATTCCAATAGGCTCCCCATTCACCATGATAGAGTATGACACCGATTTTACACAACTCATCATAAGAGTAATCCATCTCGAACAAAAACCCATTCTCTCCATAAGCCTCTCCAAATACACCCATTCCACGCGATCATAGGCCTTACTCATATCTAATTTAACCGCCATAAAACCATGTTTTCTTGAATTATGGTGTTTCATATGATGAAGAGTCTCAAATGCGACCATAATATTGTCTGAAATAAGTCTATCCTTAGCAAATGCAGATTGATGTTCAGTAATTAGGCAAGGTAAAAAATTCTTCAACCTATTTGCTAAGACCTTAGAATAAATCTTATATAGGACATTACACAGACTAATGGGGCGGAATTCAGACACAAGTTCAGGGTTAGCAATTTTAGGGACCAAAGTAATGAGTGTATGGTTAATGGATTCGGGGAGAATACCTGAATTAAGCCATGATAGAATGGCTGAAGTAACATCATGCTGCATTATTGACCAAAAATGTTGATAGAACAATGGTGGCATACCATCAGGACCCGGCGCTTTTAGAGGTGCCATCTGACTTAAGGCTTCCTTAACTTCCAAAGCTGTAAATTCCTTCACCAATTCAGTATTCATCTCCTCGGTCACCATGCATGGAATTTTCTCAAGAGAAGCAGCCTCCAGATTCGGGTTGGAGGTGGAAAAAAGGTCCTTGTAATAATTCTCCATCACATGCCCAATTGCTTCTTGATTCGTTAGCCAAGTTCCATCCGCGTCTCTTATTCCTCTGATCATATTCTTCCTCAATCTCTTTGTAGCCTTGCTATGAAAAAAAGCTGTGTTGTTGTCACCTTTACTTAGCCACAACACCCTTGATCTTTGACACCACATCCTTGCTTCTCGGTCTTGCAGTAAATTAATCTCAGATCTTAAGCTTCTAACCCGAGCATTATTCCCACTCTCCATTGATTCACTTTCGGCCAAGGTAAGTAAGTGCTTTTTAATCACTAATTCTCTCCTCACGTGTCCAAAGTTGTGCTTACTCCACCATGTTAATTCTTGTTCACACTTAGCCACTTTTTTCAGAATGGCTAGGCTTGGATTTTGCTCCCTTGTGCTACCCCAAACCTCTTCAACCGTTTCACCACAAGTTGGATCCGACAACCACATTTCTTCAAATCTAAAGCATCTCTTCCTCCTATTTTCTGGCAGCCCCAACAAATTAATCAAAAGAGGAGTGTGATCCGAAGACATACATTGAAGATGATGTATTCTAGTTCCCGGAAATTTCTCAAACCAAGAATTTGTAGCCATGCATCGATCCAATCTTGTTCTTATGGAATGACCATCCTCATAATGTTTAGCCCACGTGAATTTAGGACCCACATACCCCAAGTCCATGAAGCTACATTCGTCGATCACATCTCTAAATAATTGCATTTGATTGTGATCTCTAGGAGCTCCTCCCCACTTTTCCTCTTGGCGGACAATTTCATTAAAATCACCACCACAAATCCAAGGAATGTTCATACTAGAGTTCAAACTTCTCAGTTTACCCCAAGCTTCATTCCTCCTATGAGTTTCGGGCTCTCCATAAAAACCTGTGAATCGCCATGCATTTTCAGTGTTTCCATTGATAATCGTATCAATATAATACCTGTGAGAATCAACCACATCAATGTTAATAGAGTTTTTCCAAAATAGAACTAAGCCACCACCTCTATTCAGCCTTGGAACCACCCACTTCTGATCAAAATTAATCTTGCTCAAAGTACGATCTAGCCTTGCCTCATCTGCCCATGTTTCGGCTATAAACACGACAGAGGGATCTTTTGCCTGTATTAATTTAACAAGCTCATTTTCTGTACGTGGGTTCCCAAGCCCACGACAGTTCCACAATAATAGACTCATTGCTTCTGGCAGGGCTGGTGACCAGCCTCTGCCAATATCATATTTTTTGTTGCGCCCTCCTGAGAAACCTTTATTTTTTTTGGTAACTCAGTTGGGCTTGCTGACCTCCTAGCATTTCTTTTTACTCCCACTACATTGGACATCACCACATCTGATCTCATCCCCACTCTAGAAAGCCTCTTCCATGTGCCTTCAGCATGCACGTGATTGTTGAGTGGACCAGGAGGTTCAGGAATCTCTGACTGTGGCACTCGCAAAAAGGAAGAAAATTGGGGTGGACATGCTTTGGGGCTCGGCTCACATGACTCATTAATGCAAAGAGAGTCCATGCAATTTTCCTTTCCTGGCTTAGCTCCAAATTCGGGTTTCTCTGACGTAGTTGAATCAAACTTTTTTATTTCCTTATCAATTCCCTCAATTATCTCTTCAAAGTTCTCTGCTGGCAGCTTTTTCTCCTCTGAACCATTCTGATTTAAAGTTACTTTCTCCATGATTCCCTCGTCAGCCGGTGGCCATGAGTTCAGCGGATTCACCTCCTGAAAATCTGGGATTATGTTCTCACTATTGGGAACTTCGAAGCTTTCTTTGTCAGGTCTTATGACTACCGGTGATGGTTTCCCTGAATGCACCACCACCACCGGAGGCTTCTTAGCTGGTCCGGAGCTTGTCGACGATCCAGCAGATTTTTTACTAGCAAAGAATCCTGGTACTTTAATCATAAACCTTCTAGTTGGTGTAAATGGCGCTGCTTTCATCCAGGGACCGAATTGCTGAGCTTCAGTTGAGAGACTTCCTGCACTTTCAATCCATAGGTCGCAGTCACGATCATCGTGTGTCAAACGTCCACACCAGTAGCAAAGATTTGGAAGCCTTTCATATTTGAAAGACACCCACAATTCCTTCCCACTATCAAGCGAAACCACTCGTCCCCTGCATAGAGGTTGAGAAATATCTATTGTGACTCGGACTCGCTGAAAGTTTTCTCCTTCCGTTTCTGCCTCTTCAGTCACTTCATTCACCGTTCCAATGGCTTCACATAGTTGTTCAGCAATCCGTCTTGTTCGAAATCTGACTGGGAGATCATCCACTTGCACCCAAAATGTGACCTTGTTAAACTCCATATCTCCCACAGCTGTTTCCATCCCATAACGTTGCAACACCATTAGATGTTTATCAAAACTCCAAGGCTCTGCTGCAAGGACTTTCTCCATCTCACTCTTGTCATCAAATGTAAATAAGACCACATGATCACGCTCCTTTTTAATTTTGAAGCCATTATTCGATCTCCAAAGAGGTGTGAGAGTTTTTGCTATGGCGTCTAAGTTAAGAGCACGTTTAGTTAAGAACTTGGCTGCTACAACAAACTCCGTTGCTGCCTGTTCCTCCTTTATGCAGAAGTTTGAACCTTCACATTCCGAAAGGTTCAGACAGCTCCAAGCTTTTGTGAGATCTTCCATCCTATACTAGTGTCTGTTTCCCAAACCCCTTGAAAAAAAACCCACAAAGCCTCAAGGTAAACCTGTTACCTTGGGGGACAAAGACTCCTTCAAGAGAAGGGACTGCTATTCTACACTCTAGAGAAGAAGGAAACCATCCTTCACTAGCAGAGAGAAACTCGCTGACTATCACTAAGGCTCCATAAAGCTGAGGGTTCAGTTAAAATAATTTTGGCATAACCATACAATTTTCCTAGGGGTCTAAAACATTTATTACCATAGCAAAAGAAAATTCTAGCATCTTTTGTTTACTAGGAGATATAATGTACAAAGTACATATATCATGGTCACATTAAGATGGTAGCTGTGGTGGTCAAGGTGAGCACAACCTAGCAATGCAAGTACATCTACTAGTCAACTTCTCAAACACTACTAACAATTCAAGCTCTTTTAAGTTTCAGGGATACACAATCAACTAAATGATGCTTTCCTTCATCACCCAAAACCAGACCAAGGAAAATTGAGCTGACTAAGATATTCTTAGTCATGGATATCCAATATAGGGAGACTACAAAACACAATGGATGAAAGTAATCTTACCACCTATAAGTCAAGTATACCAAAAATAATGCAAATTTCTTAGACGCAAGATCTTTTAGACTATTGAACTTCAGAATTCTAACCCATAAGGATTATTTCTACGTTGTAAACTAAAATATATGAGGCTTCAGTCTTTAAGATCACATTCATGAGTACCACAACAGATCTCAGCATCAACATTGACATCTACGATTCAATAAATTAGAAATAATGTAAACCAAATGAGAACAACAAGAAAACTAAAGAGTATGTCATGTTCATAATACTATAAGCAAATAGACCTTCCAGTTAGCAAGTCCCAAAACCGCTCTCAAGACACTTTTTCCTGAGATTTAAAATGTCACGAATGTCACCTTGCCCAAAAATGAAGAAACTGAATATGTACAAGTACACATGTTGGTACACATCCCATAACTGAAACTCATTACATAGAAAAGCACCCCATGTAAGCATTAAAGTAAATTGCATTCTCAATTGCTTGAAGAAAGATCTGATGTATGGCCAATCCTGACTCATACAAAAGTCAATAAAACCCAAACTCAAATGACACTTAAATGTTCTGCAACTCTACCCCAGCTTCATTAAGTTGACAAGTACCTTGTGATTTGTTATTCTCAAGAAGTGAATTGGGTAAAAATTAAATGACCCTAACACAAGACATTTCCTTTACATGATGTTTCTAATCATTACAACTAATTTTTCCTAGCATATATACTACTCATAACACATGTAACGGTTTCTCGGGAGCTGTGGCCAAAGAAGTACCAATGCTAGCAATGGAGAAAATCAAGGAAGACACAGAGAAGAACTAACACTCATAGAGGAAGGAGAGGAATAATATGAAGTAGACTCAATAAAGATGACATCAACTCTAACAAAGTGACAATGAAGTGAAGGGAAATAACACTTGTTTTTGAACCTAACACTAAGATTACTTTTTGCCCCAACAATAACAATCAGTAACAACCTATCACTTAGGATTTGTTGTAAAAATATTGTGAAAATGTTATGAACATATTATTTCTTTTATAAAAAACTAACATGGTGAAAATTGTGAATGGATAGATGTTTTAGGACTTTTTTTTTAGAGTTTTAATTTATGGCTTCTGTTTTTAATGATAGCTCTTTATCATCAGACTAAGACATCAATTGGTTTTTAGTGTAAACAGGGGTTGAACCCTAGATCTCTTATTCAACCATAAAAAACTTTACCAATTGAGCTAACTTTACTAGATGTTTTAGGACCTTGTTGGCTTTTTTCTCTTCCAAAGGGAAAAAAATTGTCAAAGATGCATTTTCAAAGGATTTTTTTTTTTTTTTTTTTTTTTTTTTTTGCAATTTAACACCAAAATGCTAATAATTTCGTTAGTTAGCATTGTTTCTAAACTATTTAGGAAACTAACATCTCGAGTCTTTTGGACTTGATTTTACTGTAGTAGCTTGATTTTCAAAGACTTGAGTTTTATGTGCTAGAAGTGCTGAGGTGGAAAAATTTTCCATGTGGAACTTGAGTCTTGGAGACTCGAGTTCCTAAAGAAAAAACACAAACTTCAACAATGAAGAAAGAAGAGGGCAGAGATGTTGAGAAAAGAAACAATGCAAAGAAGGTAGAGATGTTGAGAAAAGAAACAACGCATGATCAACAATGAAGAAGAAAGAAGCAACAGCAACAACAAAGAAAAGAAACAACATAGAGATCAACAACGAAGAAGAAAGAAGCAACTCAACAAAGAAGCAACAATGCAAAACCTAGTAGAGAAGCAATGATACAAAACCCAGCAAACCAAAGAAGCAACAACAAAGCAACCTAGGCGATGAAGCAATGGTTCGGACTAAACCCAGGCGGCGAAGGCTTTAAGCAGCGGCAACAAAGGCTCTAGGTGAGGGAAATCGGCTTGAAATGAACTTCTCCACTTCAGATTCTCACTCTTTCTCTCTCTCTCTCTCTCTCTCTCTCTCTCACACACACACTCTCTCTCTCTCTCTCTCTCTCTCTAAACCAAATTTGCAGAAATCTGAGCCTTTGGGTTTTGGGTATTTTCTTAATTTTTTATTTGAGTCTTAAGAAAGAAAATCGGATTCTCACACACTTTCTCTAAACTAGATTTGCAAAAACCCTAGCCTTCGGGTTTTGGGTATTTTCTGAATTTTTGATTTGGGTCTTAAGAAAGAAGAACAAAAAGAAAAACGAGAGCTCAATGCAGGAAGTAGAGCTTGAGTTTATAAAACTCGAGTTTCATGTGGATTTTAATCCACCTCAACTTTGCCAACACATATGTTAGGGACATATTTATGTAATTGGTTAATCTTTTGACAAAACCTATTTTACTTGTAATTGGATAGATCTAGGATGAATTTAGTACTTTAAGAAACAAGTGTTCAAGTTAAGTATTGAAGTCATGTAAGTATGACCAAGAAATAAGTGAAAGAAGTGTTGGTCATTAAAACTCAACAGCAATCTCAACGAACAAACTTCTATTGAGATTTAATGTTAAAGCTCGACACAAGCTGTATTTGTCAAGAATTACGAAATCAGATTTTTCAGATCTGATTACACGCATATCCTTGAGTATTTGTATAGGGTTTCTTTTCTCACAACCCTAGACATATATAATGATTATTTTAAGAGTCGTCATGAGTGATGCAAAGTGTTGCAAACTGAATACATTCACATTGTAACTGAAGACGGAAATTGCTCTAATTCATCATATTCTCTGTAGAAACTACTATGTCTTTACACCAAAGGTTTTGTGACCAAAGAGCTTTTTGATCTTCATTGTTGATGAGCTGAAGAACTTTGCAGCCAATATCTTCCTCAAGTTGGTGTGTTAGTCACATACTGTGATCCGTGCATCATTGGTTAGTCACGTACTGGGAATCATGCATTGAACGAAGAGATTGCCGCTACAATACAAGTCCAATTGGGTATTGAGATAAGGGTTCAACTATAGGTTAGTATTAGGTACTAGGATTCCTTTTACTTGTAACTGCTTGTTATTGATAATAGTGAATTCTCGGGAGTGGTAACCTTAAATTCACCTGGTAGGGTTTTGCTTCAGTGGTTTTCTCTATTTGTAAACAAATCATCCGTGTCAAATTTATTTTCCGCTGAATTTAGTTTAGTTGGTGATTTGTTTATACTACCACGTCATTGCATGTTAAATTTACTTAATTAATTAATTTGGATAATTAATTGATTAATTTTCCAAATGAGTCAATCCATTTTTTCCCTATCAACATAGAAATCGAGTCTTAGATACTCAAGTTGCTACAGTGCACTTGAGTCTAAAAGACTTGAGATACTCTTTTCCTAAATAGTCTGAAAACATTGCTAACTAATGAAATTATTAACAAAATAGTGCTATTTTGCAAAAAAAAAAAAAAAAAAAAAAAAAAAAAACTCATTTTCAACTTATTAAATTGTTGGGATATTTTATAAATTTAGCAAATTTCTCTCTCTAGATTGAATGCCAAATCTTATCCTGCAAGCAAATGTCACTTGGCATGATAAAAAAAGTGATAGACTTTGCATTAGTTGCTTGACTACGATGTGGCCTTTCATTCCTTGTCATTGATGTGCTCATAGAGTCATAGACCAAGTGTGACTGATATGTTTTTCTTTTTTCAATAATTCTTAGTAGGACACACACTTTACTATGCACTTTACCACAATTTGTACATTTGTTAATTTGTGATTGAATTATATTACTTATACATGAAACCATCACTAGTACTTGGTGATAAGTAATTTAATCACTACTTGACACATGCTCAAGTTATAAATAAGTGATTGGCAAAATTTGTGTCTACACTCTATAGATTTTTTGTTATGTTTTCCCGCCACAATTTGTGAGAAAAGATGCATAATTAGTTTTGGCTTCAAGTCTTCAACAAACATGGAATAGTTTCAGGCACTAAAAAACTTGAATTTGAATTTAGATTTGAACTTGAAATCATTAATTTATAATGTTTTGATTTCAAATATATTGATTTTAGATATTATTTCAAATCTAAGGATTTTAAGGTTTAAAATCTATAGTGAATTTTTTCAAATCCAAATCCTCAGTGTTAAACAAGTTATTTTTAATTTTAATTACTCAAATTCAAATTCTTATACCTCAATCCTTTTATCTAAACACGCAACATCAATGTTTCCAAGTGATCCGCATGACTTAAAATTTTAGTCAAACCAAAAATGTTACTGTCCACCAAAAAATAGAGTTTTGAGATGTGTAAAATTTGGAAAAAAAAAAAAAAAAACACGTAAAACATTTTCCTCTTGAACTCCTTGCACAGAAATTAATTTATACTTTTTAAAACCCACAATAATGGATTAATCATGCACCATTGCCCCCATATCATTCTCAAGAGTCAAGAGTACCTAATAAATATTCATAAGAGTAATGTTACTGTTACAAATTATTTTACAACATTTTTACAAATTATTGTTGTGGTGAACTTCTTACTAATTTTCATCTAGGCCCACAATTAACCTCATTTTTTCATAACCATTTACCACATCAGCAATTTGTAAAAAAATTTGTATCTCTAGCATTACTTATTTCCATAATTCATAGTTGTGAACTGATCCTCTTAAAGTCTAGGTAAAATTCGTTCAGAGACCATCATGTACTTTTGGCGCAATAGTCACTCTACAAGTATAACTATTTGTGGGGTGTGGGGGGTAAAGGCCGAGATTTAAGTCTTCAGGAGGGAGTTTCGCATATATATACATTTGGAGTTTCGCACATATATACGTTTAGATTAAGTTAGAGTAGAATTTCTATATTATATATATATATATATATAAATAAAATAAAGTCGTTTGGAGCTCATTTCTTATATCAACTTTATTCAATGAAGCCCAAACCCAATATAATTGATGGACGATACAACACTGAAATGGGCCTCAAAGTCCAATGATATTAACGGACAACACTACACACATTAGACCTCAAAGTCCAATGAAATAGAAAACGATATTGGACGGTATCGGGCCTTTAAACCCAATGGAATAAAAAATTTCTACAACATGATATTGTGCTCTTCTAGCCTAACTGATGGAGGAAGGCCCCGAATTTACAAGGACTCACCACTAGAGTTTTGGGATTCTTGGGCACACAATCTATAAACCAAAGTGTATTGAGCCTCCCAGTAAGGCCCATCTCACTTCCAAAAGAGCCAACCTTCATGAGCACTTTCAACCTAAACTCTCTAGTCTCTAGCAATGCAATTGGTGTTCCTCAAGTCCCAAATACTTGCGCAAAAGCTCTTTTCCAACATTGGTGATTAGCCCAAGCCAGGGCTAGTCCTAGACATTTTGGGGTCTAAGGCGAGAACTAAAATGAGACATTTTTTATACTTATGTATTAATTAAATTAATATTTATTTAATATTTTTATATTATAATATATTTTATTTAAAATCTATTTTTCTTGTCTTTTGAGATGCAAATGGACTAATTAAATTTTTGTATTCAAGTTCTTCTAACATCTCATTTTCAATCGATAATATAGTTAATCCACTTAATCTTTCTTGGAACATTGTCGATCTTAGATATGATTTTATTAATTTTAATTTTGAAAAACTTCTTTCTGCAGAAGCTACTGTAACATGTATTGTTAGTAAAATCCTATAAGCAATGCATGTATTTGGGAATGCATCTAATCTTTTTATATAATTTAGTATGTCAATTGGAGTATAATCTTTTATTTGTAAAATTTCTTTTAAAACCTCTAAATTTAAAAATAAATCTAAACCATCAATATCATAATAAACTTCATGTTTGAGAAAAGATTCAAGTTTAAGACAGTATTTTTGTAAACTATTATCATCTAGTGATTTCAATTTTGTGAAGTTAAATAGAAAACCAAAAATATCTTCATATATTTGAAATTGTTCAAATCTATTCCCAATTGAACTAATTGCTTTATCTACTATATATAAGAAATAATCAATTCTAAAAGATTCTTCAGCAGAACGTGTTGTCTCATTATGAACATTTTCATCAAATTGTTTCTTTCTATGAATTATACGCTTCTCACGAAATACAGGTTCTATTTCCATTTCCAATGCAATTTTTTTAGATGAATTCATTGCAGGTGTAAATCCATTTTCTCTATATCATTTAAAATAAGAAATGAGGCCTTTTAATTGATCTATAGCAACATCAATATGCATGTTTCTTGATTGTAAGTTTTTACTAATAGAGTTGACAGCAAATAATATGTCATACCAAATAGTCATACCCAGTAAGAACTAAAAGCTTTCAATTTCATATGTTGCTACTTGCTAAGCAATCAGCTTCACTTTTTATTTTAGGATCTTCACTTGTTTGTGCTAATTGTAACAAAGCATCTCTTATTTGTGGAACTTGGAATTTTATTGCTTTTACACTTGCAATGCGACTTTCCCAGCGTGTTTGTGATAATGACTTTAGATTTAAACCTGACACATTATCCTGTAAAATTTTCCATCTTTTTGTAGAAGAAGAAAACAACGTATATATGCGTTGTATAACTCCAAAAAATGATATAACTTTTGGACAAGAATTGGTCATATCACATAGTACAAGGTTAAGACTATGACAACCACATGGTGTGTAAAGTGCTATAGGATTAATATCAAGAAGTCTTTTTTGTACCCCTTGACGTTTTCCTTCCATATTAGACCCATTATCATATCCTTGTCCACGTATATCATTTATATCAAGCTTAAGGATATTTATTACATTTATAATTTCACCAAAAAGACCTTTTCCGGTAGTGTCATCAACTTTTACAAATTCAACAAAATGTTCTACTATTTTTATTGGACTTGTTGAAATATCAACACATCGTAATATGAGAGACATTTGTTTTTGATGACTTGCATCTAGTGTATAATCAACTATTTTTATTGAGCCCCAAGCCTATGGGTTTGAAACAAAGGTGTGAGGTGACATGGTCTGGTAGGTGTGGAGGACATAATTTTAAGTTTAGCAACATGGTGGTAGTCTAGTCATGCATACCATTGCTTGCTTGCTTGCTTAGGGGCGTTTATTTTATTTTATAAATTTTATACTTTGATGGTCAGAGGATGGGGTATTTGAATCTTCAGTGTCGTATTTGGAAACACCAAGAAATGCAAACCAGTTGAGCTATAATGCTCTTGGCACATGTAATGGCCAAAAATAATAAAATAGAGTATAATTGTGTATTCTTGATCATTCTCCCTTAAGGGGTATGTTAATTTGAGGGTTTGCCACTCGAACATGATGTGTGCTTTCCATAAAATCAAACTAAGCTCATGCAACTAAACACACTAGATCAGGTAATAAAAACCAGGACAAACCCTTGCAATTATGCAAGTTTGTTGCTCCAAATCCCAAAAGTCGTGTTGTCATATATCTGTCTAAGTAAACTTGCTTAGCTAGGTGGATCAACTTATGCCAATATAAATAGGAAAAATATTCTCTTACACTCATATACTTTTACTATTTTTTTTTTATCAATATTGACAACTGATAGAGAAATGTCCACATTTAAAACATGAAAGTAAATGTAAAAAACTAGATGTTAGAAAAAAAAAAGTGTAAAAGTATCATTACCATAAATAAGAGAAGCATCCTAGGGTACATCACCATCTCTAACTCCTTTTGCTCACTATCCATATCAACCAGTTTCAAAAAGCCACCATTCCTAGAACCATCTTTTCCAAATCATGTTTAGGGAAACTTTACTTCCCTTTGTCTCCTAGCAACCCCCCTACTTGAGGTCAAGGTTGTCAGACTCGGACCGGCTGGTCCGATTAGATTAACTGGGAACTGGATTGAAATCCGGTTTTTTAAGCAAGCAGAATCGGATTTCAAAGAAATCCTGTGAACCGCTTAACCCACGGTTGGACCATTCGGTTTAAGTAAAACCTAGGGGTTCAATCACAATCCAACCTTGCTTGATAAATTAGAAAAAAATGAATAAAGTGCATTTACTGGGATTTGAACTCTGGTTGAGATGGGTTAGCTTTAAAGTCTAACCACTAGGCTATGCTAGAGTGTTGATGCTCTAAATGGAAACTAAATATACTTGAAGTAAACTTAATAGAATTCATACCAATAAATTAAATAAACTTTCTTTACTACTTTTATTTTATATTGTAAATAATATTCATAATATTAATTATAACTTTTAATGTATTTTTTCTTGCTTTATTATTTTAGAAGGGAGTATATAAATATATTCATACTTTTTTACTTCAAAAATTAATTATAACTTTTAATGTATTTTTTCTTGCTTTATTATTTTACTTTTATTAACTTTCTTTAAAATATGCTTGAAAATCATTTAATTTTCCCCATATATATATAAAAGTTAGTTATGCTAATTTTATAAAATTAATATCTATATTTGTATTTAATTAATTAATAAAGTAATTATGACATCATCATGGTTCAACCTCGGTCAAACCTTGGTCCGATTTTAAAAACCTTGAACCTCTCTCCTTACCGGTCCTATGAACGGTCTGAGTTTGAAAACCATGCTTGAGGTACCACTTGATAAACATGGATGCCTGCATTTCTTTATAAGTTGATGGTGACATGGTGTTGCATGTTATTCATTTGCTTAGGGAAGCCTGCCTATTTTTTCATGCATTATTATTTTACTTTTATTAACTTTCTTTAAAATATGCTTGAAAATCATTTAATTTTCCCCATATATAAAAGTCAATGTTCCAATTTTTATAAATTTAATATCTATATTTGTATTTAATTAATCAATAATATGACATTAGCGTGGTTCGACATTAGTCAAATCTCGGTCTGACCTTAAAAACCTTGAACCTTTCCCCTTACCAGTTCTGTGAACAGTCTGAGTCTGAAAACCATGCTTGAGGTACCATTCATTTGCTAAGATCAGGTTCAAGTCCTGCTCTTAGCAAGTGAAATAACATCTCCAACATGCAAACCATTGGGCCACACAAATCTTGTTGGTTAGGAATGAAAAATTAATAAATTTAAACCAATTTAAGTATCAAATATATTAAAAAATTAAATAACACATCACGGTTTAATCTCGGTTGAATCTTGGTCCGACCTTAAAAACCTTGAACTTGTCCCTTTTTCGGTTTATTAAACGGTTCGAGTTTTAAAACCACGATTTAAATTCAGAGGACCATCAAGTACCAATACCTTATTGTCCTCTAATATGTCGAAGAAACTAGAAAAAATTTGAAATGGATGTGGTCAAACCACTATCCCTCCAAAATGGCTGTTATTTTATTTTATTTTTTTTAAGTACCCTCTAATAACTTGGCTCATTGTAAGCACCAGAAGAACATGTAACATGACCTTGTTAACACATTCGTTACACAGTAAACTATTTTGAATTTCCTGAAAGAATGAAATCAAACCTTCTGGAGTACCAGCACTGCGAAAACAGATATGTCCTTCCTCAACTCTCCCTCACATTAATAACTTCGCAGTTGATGCTATTGCTAGCACCGATTTTACCTGTAGAATTAAAAGTCAAAAGTTAAAATCAGGTCAGTACTTAGTATAATTCAAAGTCAAAATTTAAAACCAGGTCAGTACTTAGAGGCAATTTTTTTAAGGTACGATAGAATTTCAATTTATGGTGTCAGTTCCATGATAATTACTTTTTGTTATCAAGCAAAGATACTAATTAATTTTTTGTATAGACAAAAGGTTTAAATCTTAAATCTCTTATTCGAACAAGAGGTTACTTAATACCCACTTGAAGGTAAAAAATTAAAGGTTTAGAGAAAAATAGATAATGTGTTTTTAGCCACATTCAAGTAATTTTAGCTTCAACACTTTGGGCCCTAAAGAGAATCCTTCAATAGGGAGCTACACTAATCCTAAAAATAAGTCAATGCTTCAAAACACCCCATGTAAAGCCAAGAGGGGAAAAAAGAAGTAATTTTACCTCAGAGTCACCATCATGTCACCAAGCCCGTTTGGAGTGCATGATTTGATTAAGGCAACAATTTTTTTTTTGTTGAGAGTTTCAACTTATGACATTCACTGCTAATAATAGTTTTTTATCATTGGGCTAAGATACTAATCGGTTTTTGGTGTAGGGGGAGATTAAACCTCAGATATTTTATTTAATTATCAGAAAATTTACTAATTGAGCTAACTGGAATCCATAATTAAGGCAACAACCTAATTACAAGCAACTACAAAATTATAATATAACATAAATAAAAAATGATAATTATATAGTTCTTATAAACTAATCATGCATTGCGAAGATGCTCTATTAATTTCCTAGGCCATAGAGTTGTTGATACACCCATTGCTAAATGAGTGGCCGGAAATTTCTAATTAAACACTTATTAGTAGTATTTTGGTATGTAATGTTCATTTAGATAATTGATGACTCATAAAATCTAATCCACTCATTTTACAAATGATTTAAAACAAAATCTACAATAGAGTTACTTTATAAAATGCAAAGGATCCTTATCTACTACAACCGGCTTGATGACAGACCTGCATTATCTAACACAACATGGTTTAACAATCTATGTACCATTTTGTTCCTAAAATTATTTTGTGTAATGTGTTAGATTTAGCTTCTCTTGCCACTCGCATGCCGATAATATATTGCTGGGCTTCCTCAGTGCTACTGTAACTCTCTTTCCTTGTTTTAATGTTATTTGTAAAGTTGTGATTTTTAATTAGCTTGTGTTGGCTTTAATTCTGTGACAAATTTGATTGTATTTTCTTTAATCATTTCCCTGTATTTATGTGGATTTATTTGTAAGGGATGAGTATGAGAGATTGGTGAAGAATCAAGCTACAAAGATGAATCAGTGCAGCTCGAGACTAGCTCGCGAGAAGCTCACAAGAAGAGTAACCCGCGAAAAGGCTATGTGTGAAGCACATGACTAGAAGCTGAAGAGTCACACCAATCTGTCAAGTTTGCGAGTGTTTCGCGAGAAGGGCCATCTCGCAAGGTACCCACGAAACTATCTGTTTGGCAAAAAGATAAAGTGTTTTACCAAATTCTTTACCCACACTATAAATACCCTCATTACCCACGAATTGTAAGGAGTTCTTTTCAGAGAGAAAACCCTAGCAAATACACTTGAGAGTTAGAGATTGTTATACTCACAATCATTTACACATTTCTTTATGATTTTCCTCAACTCCTACCTCTCCATCTCTACATCCTTGAGAGGTTCATAGTTCAAACACTTACCACACTAGATATGAGTGTTAAGTGAGGTTTTGGTATTGTTGAGAAGCATTGGAAGGAGTTATTTAGTGATAGATGCAATCGGGCTAAATTGCAGGATCTGGAAAGTTAGAGAAGACAAGACTCTGAGAAGTCTGTTGGTAGCAGGAGTTTGAGGGCTCAAGTACATGGGGTAGATTAGGCTTGTAGGGTCTTTTGTTATTCGTATACTCCAACTTTATTGTCTAGTGGATAGATTTCGACTTGGAGGGTCGCGAAAAGGTTTTTCGCCAAGTTCTTTGATTTTCTCTTCGATAACACGTCTTGGTGTTATTTTGTGTTTGCATCTCTCTTCTATACTCTTTAAGCTTTCATTTTATTGTTAATTGTGGATGGATATAGCTTAGAGTAGTGTTATTGGTTCATTGCGCATATTTACTCTTGTTCTGCACTTTATTAAGTTTGAGTAAAAACAATTTAGTCGTAATTTTTTATTTGGGGTCTGAACAAGCTTGTGTGTTTTCACACAAATCAGAGCTTTCATTATTCAATGGTATCCAAAAAAAAAAAAAAAAAGCCATCTAACATAGTGTTTGATATTAAATTCTAATATACCCTTTGATATTCAAATTCTTGGGGATATACAAGAAAATATGGATTTTCATGAATGTAATTATTTTTATGTTTGATTTGATTAAGAACATAGTAATATTCCTATAAATATAAGATCCACGTGTTTTATTTATTCCTAATGATTCTATAGGCATTATTTATTTTTTCCAAAATATCCTTAGGTATTAAAATTTTTTTTTTCTTAATATATTCTTAGGCCTATAAACACTTTTATCTAACATATTACCTATCACCATTATGTGGCTTCCTACAAAAAACAATGAGAAAAATAATAAATGCCATAAAATAAACTATAGCTAACATTTCGAATGACACGTATAAATTGAAAATACTTAGGGTACGTTTGGTATGCTGTAATAGCACCTGTAATGGAATAGTTATTCATGTGTAATAGAAATTTGGTTATTTGATTGCATTTTTATTACATGAATTAGTTATTATATTGAAATAACTATTCCTTAAATTGAAGAATAGTTATTCCTCTTTAGAATGTATGTAATAGCTATTCCTTAGGGTACGTTTGGTATGCTGTAATAACTCCTGTAATGGAATAGTTATTCATGTGTAATAACAATTCAGTCACGTGGTTGTATCTTTATTACATGGATTAGTTATTATATTGGAATAACTATTCTTTAAACTGAAGAATGACTATTCTTCTTTAAAATTGATGTAATAGCTATTCCTTAGTGCATATAATATGTTTTAAAATTAATATATTTCCAAAAATATAAAGTTTCCTTATACATCATTATTGACAAGCTATCTATATGTAACAACCAAACTTATGAATAGTAATAGTTATTTCATTATAATGTTTTATATTTCCAGTAATAAATATTACTATTCCTAATGTAATCTACATTCAGTGTACCAAACGTACCCTTAGTGTATATAATAGGTTTTAAAATTAATGTATTTCCAAAAATATAAAATTTCTTTTTACATCATCTTTTACAAGTTTTCCATATGTAACAATTAAACTTATTGATAGTAATGATTATTTTATTACAATGTCTTTTATTCCTAGTAATAAAGATTACTATTTACAATGTAAGCCACATTTATTGTACCAAACGTACCCTTATTTCTATTTTTGTTTTTCATGATTTATGAGGACATCTTTCCTTATCAATTAAAGTAATTTATTTTCTTCCAACATTAAAAAGATTTCAAATCTATATATAATATTTAAAAACTGAAACATAACATTTATTATTACAACGCTCATATTGAGCTAGATTAGCATAGCATTTCGGCCTAATTCGGTCTCTTTTGGTCCATTTGATCTACTTCAATCCATTCAATTAATTTCTTTGCACTTACTAAGAATGATAAAATAGAAGTTTGTATTGAGACTACCTATTCTAAATTTGAATTTATTAAAAAATATAGATCTCAAACTCATATGAAAAGAGCAAAGTCAATATAATAATCCTTAAATGTGATTATATGTTTAATTTTAAAAGAAGGTGAATTACATAATCCCCCCCTCCCCTAAGTATAGGGGTTATTTCCAATTAAAACCTAGAGTTTAATGTGTTTCAATTAAAATTGGAGCAAATTATACTTTTTTTCCCTAAATTACTACTTCGATTATGCTCAATCTTCTCAAAAAATATTACTCTTAATCCTCTGAATTATTAAAACAAACAATAGACCCCCCAAAGTTATAACTCTATTGATCAAAATCGTATATAAATTTCTAAATAGTTTCAATTTGTCTCTCATTGAGTTTATTTTTTTATTTTTTATTTTTTTATTTTTTGGAAATTCTCATGGAGTTATTATTAATAACAGTTTATGGAAAATCATATAAGTTGTAAGTAAAACCTATGTAAACATAAAATGCTTTAAGTGCAATAAATTTTGGAGAGGGGAAAAAAAAAAACCTTAGAAAAATCATAGCAGATGATTTAAATGAAGATGTGACTATTTTGTGACTTTTTTAATTATAAAATAAAATACCACATAGTGTTCGTATGACGGGTTTTAGTGTCTAGAACTCCAGAATAGTCTAATATACAATTTACTTTTTTTTTTTAATTTTTAATTTGTTGTGATTTTAAACTAGCTATGACTATCAAAGGGGCAAATTGAATTTTTTTTTTAAAAGGGGTTCTAATTAAAAACTTTAAAACTTTGTAATCATCCCCAAATTATAGGAATGAATAGTGTGAAATGGATAAGTGAGCAGTGACAACTCAAACGGGAAAATCAAAAAGTCAAAGCAGAAGGAAGATGCGGAATCAGGTGAGGATATATAGAAAGATCAAAAGAAAGACTTTTGGGGAAAGAACAAATATTTACAAATTGATTATTGAAAGCGAAATGAAATAGATTTATTTATTTATTTTATTTTTGAGAAATGACAGAATAGATAGTTTATTGAAGAAGAATGTACTTTCAAAAGTGGGCCAATTAATTTAATATAGCAAGGTCATAATTTAGCTAGAACTTTCAAAAAGTTTCAAGTTAGGTGGCTTAAAAATACTCTCCCCAACGTTGTATTCACTATTCACGCTCCCCAATTTAATATACCTTTTAACTGAAAAAATTAGATATAGTATTTTTTTAAGGGTTAATAGACAAACATCTCTTTAGTGTTTGTTTGGGCAGTCTGCAATTTCATTTGATTTATTTGCATTGTATTTATTAAAATATATAGTTTTTGGCAATTTTTATGTTAAATGTCTAACAAAAAAATAAAAACTAATTTATTTAAAAAAACTAAAAAGATTAGATTATTTGCAAAAGAAACTCACACAAAAAATAAGAATTTTTTTTATTTTGGCTCATTCCCAAACACTCTCCCAATGTCTCTTCACTATCTTTGATGTTTGGGATACCCACAAGGAGGTATTATTCCCAAGTTGACAATCTTTTTTTAAAGGTAAAAAAATATAGTAGTAGATTATGAACTATAGCTGGAGATATTTTAGTATTTTAATTTTAAAGTGATCACTTTTAGTCCCTAATAGTTTGAGAGATAGATATTATTTGGTATGTAGCTTTGTAGGATATTGGTTTACAAAAATTAAAATCTCAAACTATTAGGGAAGATTAATACATTTGCAACATTTTTTTTGAAATATTTTAGACTTTCAATTTGGTTAGGTTTCTTTTGGTCTTATACTTTGGGAGTCTTGATAGAAATGAAAAGAAAAGAAAAAAGAAAAAAAACCTATAATTGATGTATTTCATAAATCCAATTAATGAATGTTTAAATTACTTTTTTGTGATTGATGATATGCTAATTTGCTGAAAGTGTGCTAAAGTATACTTGTACCTTGAAAAAATTGGAAAAAATGCCTTGACACCCCATAAACTTTAATGTAATGGCCATTGCACCCTTTAAACTTTTATTTTAGCCAATTTACTCCTTATTTTTTGCATATGTGCAAAATAGGACCATCTGTTAGCTAAACCGTTAAGTGATTAACAGAACTATCATGCATGTGCACCTCATTTAATAAAAAATACAAAAAACAAACCTCTATACCATTTGGGAGGGGGTGAAAGAAAAACTAATTAAAAAAAAGGCAGCCTCATCCTTATCTCCCACTACAGATAAAGCTTAAGCACAAGAGCATACTAGATCAAATCAAACTCTATCAAATAAATTGTAATCAATTGTTATCTGCATATTCAAATAGATTGTAATCTGTACAACAATTGTAAATACACGCACAAGCTCCCAAAAAATAGTTATGGGAAGCCACAATTATTCTCGGTCTGAGGGTGGTTTTCAAACCCAATCTGAAGCTCCTCTTTTACAACTTCTCTCTATAAACCAACAAATCAACCACCATGGCTAACTCAATATCTCAATTGCCATTACGGGTCTCTTCTCTAACTTCTCTCTAGTGATTTCTTTCTCTCTCCGACCAAAATTTAGCCTCCATATCTGAAACTCTCAAGCTTTAGCCTCTCAAATTTAATTCCAAATCTAACTTCCATATCTCAAATCTAGGTTTCCCTCTCAACAAACTGAAAAACAAGATTGTTGGCAGGACCATGATCATCTCTCTCTCTCCTAGGATTCAAATGGACACTTGACTGTGTGGATAGTCTCTCTCCTAGGTTTCTGTCTCTCAAAATTGTTCTCTATCATCTTTATGAGTCTCAAGCAATTGAATTGGGTGATTTTAATGCTCATGTGTGTGTCATGTGAGTATTCTATTAGTTTATTAATAGCTGACCAATTGAGGTACTAATTTGGTACATGAGTAAATTGGCTAAAATGAAAGTTAAGGGGTGTAATTGCCACTATGTTAAAGTTTGGGGGGGGGGGGGTGGTTTAGAGCATTTTTCCCAAAAAATTTTAAAAAGTGAGAAAAGGCGAGAAAAAAAAAGTTTTAAAAAAGCTATACATAAAAACTAAAAATTAAAAGTTAAGCTTATAAGCTGATGAAAAACAAACACTAACATCACTGAGAAGAAAATTTTTTTGGAGGGTGTTTGGTTGAGAGGGGAAAATGATGGTGGGGCCCACCTGGCTCACAAAAAAGTTTTCTCTCCAAAATGGAGAGAAAACTTGGTGGAGGAAATCTTATAGGTGAAGGACAAAAATGCACATGTGCAAGTTGTACATGGGCTTCTTCAATACATTTTTGTTTTTGTTTTTTAAATTTTTAATTCCAATTTTAATAAGTTGTTAAGTGTTTCTTTTGTTTGGTATCTCATTCCAGTTTTTTTTTTTTTTAGACATGATATTTTTTTTTACACATGATTTTTATTTATTTTTAATAAATTTGGTTGATTTTATTTTTTTGGTTGTTTGTCACTTTTTTGTTTTAATTAGACATCATTTTTTAATAAGGGTATATGAATAAATTTATATAAACTCACTTTTTCTATCTCTCAACTTTTTCACTTTTTCACTTTTAACCAAACAAAAATGAGAGAAATTAAAATATTTTCTATCATCTCACAATTTTATATCCTCCAACTTTTCTACTCATCCAACCAAACGGACTCTATAAAGATGATTTTTTCTTTTTAATTTTTTTTTTTTTTGGATAATTACACTTTACCCACCTGTGGTTCGCCTCTAATTTGACTTGCCTACCCGTAATTTCATTTTTGACACTTTACCCACCTGTGATTCCCTCCGTTACTAATCCGTAACCCACATCTGTTAAAATTAAGGGTAAATAGGTATTTTTGCACAAGTTTTATGTCTCTCTCCTTCCAAAACAAAAAATAGCATAAAAATGCAAGAGAAAGAAGATCAAAAAGTGATATTTTTCTCTCTCTCCATTCACACAAAACTTGAACATGAAGAACATAGCCAAAAAAAAAAAAAAAAAAAATCCCAGATCAACCTACACAAGATCAATGACTTAATGAAACATCTTCGAAAAGATTTAAAAGTCACACGTAACTGGGATAGGTTGTTTGTCATGGATTGGAAGCTTAATTGACCCACATATATTATCTAGCGACAGAGTTGATCTTTACATTTAGGTTCCCTATTCAGAACTTGGTGAGTCGATTTTTCTTCCATCTTTAACCCAACCCCCAGAAAGTCTTCAGCTCTTCAAGCTAATGAAATCCATCTTTAACCCACTCTACTTTATCCTTCCATTATTGTTTTTAGATAAAAGATTTTATTTGTTCTCTAAATACCTGTTGTGGGGTCAGAGAATCTAGTAACCCCGACTCATTTCGTACCAAGCCCAAGACCCATGCCGAGGAGAAAGAAACGCCCGAGGACGAAGTGTGAAAGTCCAAATTGCCCAGGAGCCTTGCAGAGGACGACCCTGTCCTCGGCCAACCGAGACCATGGGAGGAGGAAGTAATGGCCCACCAAAAGCAGCCTTTCCGAGCATCTAAAGAGAGGGAACAAGTACAACGTGTTAGCCGTAGGGGCATGGTAGAAGATCAAGCCTAAGATGAACTGTCACCTCCACATTAAATGCCCACAACTGACGTTCTGGCTGCATTAATAAGGAAATGACCCCTGAACAGTGCAACCTTGGGTGCCGCAGCCCATAGAAAGAATGGGAAGACGGCTGATGGGACAAGCACTCAAGTAGTGACATGCTTGATCGACAAATGTAGGGGTAAGATCAACTAAAATGGGGTATATAATGTAAGGAATCCCTCTTGAAAGAGGGACGGGGAGAAATAGGAGAAAATAAGAAGTATAGAACACTACAACAACCTGTAACAACAAAAAGACCTTTGTAATCAATCATTGAAAGAATAATAAGAACCTCAAGCTCCCAAGAGGAGTGTCAAGGAACGTCATTGCACATCTGAATCCATGCAACCATGCCTAGCCGTTGTATCTCTCACTAGGGCCTAGTTCTTGAACCTGCTCTCTACAAATTCATTGTATTGGGCTAGTTGGGCTTGAGTCCACTCACTCAACAGTAGAAGTGCTCAAACCCAGTCCCTACAATTGGCGCCGTCTGTGGGAAGAACTTGTGTGTTAGTAAGGGCAACAACCAAGCATGGCAGGATCAGACCCTCATCAAGCAGGCTCCCATCAGCCTGAATAGGTCAAATCCATGCATCAGGGTAACTTCGCCAACCCTGAGTGCAATCGAAATGAAGAGAATGAAAGATTTCAAGAGGGAAGTGTGCACACCACTCAAACCAGCAGAAGCTACTTGCGCGGGGACAGCCATGTACCCTAGGGACAAAACAACAACCGGGCCACCCAGCTAAAAGAGGTTAGGAGCCACGCAACCCCAGGGCAGAACGATGAGCTGGCCATGTAGCGAGAGATAGATGACTTAAAGAGGAGGCTGCACCATGCACAACGAAGGCGACCTCGGCCTAGCCCCGACCTGCCCTCTGACGATGAAAGCGACGATAACTATAGGCAAAGGTCGAGAACTCCTCCAAGCGAGACCTTTTCTCATGAAGAAGAGCACTACCAGGAGCGTACATGTAGGAGCCCATCTCCTAGGGGCTTAGGATACGATGCCATGAGCAGGGTACTGGACCAACTATCCAAGTCTCATTTCATGCGCCACATAGAGGGGGCTACCCTTCCTCGGCGGTTCCAGCAGCCGACCTTTTCCATTTACAATGGCAAAACGGACCCTATGGAGCATGTGAGTCAGTTTAACCAAAGGATGGCTATCCACTCTAAGAACTAGGCGTTGATGTGCAAGGTTTTCCCCTCTAGCTTGGGTCTAGTGGTGATAAGGTGGTTCAATGGCTTGAAGACGAATTCCATAGATTCGTATAGACAGCTGACCCAGGCCTTTGGCTCTCGCTTCATTACGAATAGCGTAGCCCCACGGCCCTTAAGCATGCTACTGTCTCTGTCCATGCATGATAGAGAGACTTTAAAGGCCTACTCGGGCCGATATTGGGAGATGTACAATGAACTAGAGGGCAATTTTGATGATATGGCCATTAGTACCTTCAAAAATGGTCTCCCGACTGGACACAGCCTAAGGAAGTCTCTAACTGGCAAGCTTGTCACCAATATACGCCAACTGATGGATCGGATCGACAAGTACAAACGAGTGGAGGAAGACCAGCTGCAGGGCAGAGGAAAGGAGAAGGCTATCCTTCAGGAGAGGAGGGATTTCAGGCCGGACTAATACAACAACACCCGCCCGAAGAGGGACTTCACAGGGCAATCTAGAGTAGCTGACACGCAAGCGGTCAATGCCGTATCCCGAGAGCCAGTGCACAGGGTGTTGGCGAAAATCGAGAGCGAGCCATACTTTAGGTGGCTGAATAAGATGGTGGGGGAATCTGCAAAGCGCAATCAGAACCTCTACTGTCAGTACCACAAGGACCACGGACATACCACAGAGAACTGCAGGAATCTCCGGAGCTACCTGGACCAGTTGGTCCAAGAAAGAAAGCTAGAGCACCTTCTGCATCACCTTAGTGACCATTTAGGTCAGACCAATCAGGAGCTGAGGAGAGATAACGCCCTAAGGGCGCTCGCAGTGACGATTAACGTAATCTTGGCTGCACCAGGAAGAACAGGCACGCGCCCTTCACGAGTGTTGTCTGTGGCACAAATGCCTACCAAGGAGTCCTAGCCAGAGCCGATGAGGGCCAGAAGGAACTTTCACCCAACCTTGAGCTTTTCAGAGGAAGACAAGATTGAGACCACCCAGCCTCATGATGATGCTTTGGTGATCACTCTCAGAATCGGGGACTATGATGTGAGGAGAGTGATGGTCGATGATGGCAGTGCGGCCGAGGTTATGTACCCGGACCTCTACAAAGGGCTAGGGTTGAAACCAGAGGACTTAACGCCCTATAGCTCTCCCTTGATGAGCTTCGACGGGAAGCTTGTTATCCCAAAGGGCATGATCAGACTGCCCATCCAAACTGGCCCAGAGGTGGTGGAGGTAAACTTTATAGTGGTGGACACCTATTCCCCCTACGCAGCCATCGTAGGAAGGCCCTGGCTCCACACCTTGAGGGCTGTTGCCTCATTCTTATACCAGAAGGTGAAATTTCCGTCTGGGGATTAAGTTCTCGAAATCCGTGGTTGCCAATCTACAGCAAGGCAATGCATGGTAGCTGCCATATCACATCGGCTCGATGTATGGCCCTCGGCCACCACCGAGGAGAGCTTATAGCAATCAAAGATCTCTACGACGCCTCCTGATGCAGCTGCCGAAGAAGCAAAATACGAAGACCTAGAGAAAATGGTGATTGGTGATGACCCGGAGAAGTTCTTTCGGGTAGGGGCTTGGCTGCCTTCCAAGGAGAAGGAGGAGCTAATTGAGTTCCTCAAAAGTAATATTGATGTGTTTGCATGGGATGCCTGTGATGCCATCCGTCCTTCATCTATTACCATCTCAACATCAATTCGTCCATAATTCCCGAGAAACAACCACCATGGCGCCCATCGAAAGGGCATGCTGATGCGATTAAAGAAGAGGTGAATAAGTTTAAGCGTGCAGGAGCCATCAAGGAGGTTTTTTTTATCCCGAATGATTGGCCAACACTGTGGTGGTCAAGAAGAAAAGCGAAAAGTTGAGGGTCTGTGTGGACTTCACTGACCTGAACAGGGCATGTCCGAAAGACCCGTTCCCTATGCCTTGGATAGATCAGCTAGTGGATGCAACTATGGGCCATCCTCGGATGAGCTTCCTAGACGCCTTTCAAGGCTATCATCAAATACCACTAGCCTTAGAGGATCAGGAGAAGACAGCCTTTGTGACGCCCATTGGGAACTATCACTACAAAGTAATGCCGTTTGGTCTGAAGAACGCATGGTCCACTTATCAAAGGATGATGACGAGAATGTTCGAGCCGATGTTGGGCAAGAGTATTGAAGTCTACGTTGATGACATGGTGGTAAAAAGCAAAGCGGTGTCTGAACATTTAGGGGACCTCGGCCTCACCTTCGATGTCTTGAGGAAGCACAAGCTGCGCCTGAATGCTTCCAAATGCTCGTTTGGCGTGGGATCTGGCAAGTTTCTAGGATACATTATTACCCACAGGGGAATCGAGGTTAATCCTGACCAAATCAAGGCTATCCATAATCTAAAGCCTCCGCAAAACCCCAAAGAGGTCCAAAAGCTTACTGGAATGATCGCAGCCCTGAATCGATTCATTTCCAAGTCGGCTGACAGGTGCAGGCCTTTCTACCTCCTAATCAACAAGTGAAAGGGATTTGAGTGGTCTGAGGATTACATCGTGGCCTTCCAGCAACTCAAGGAGTACCTATCTCGGCCACCCATCATGTCCAATCCTGAGGCCGACGAGGTCTTATACGCATACATTGTTGTGGCACTTCACGCTGTGAGCCTGGTACTGATTCGGGACGACAATGGCGTTCAAAAACCAGTCTATTACGCTAGCAAGTCACTACAGGAAGCTGAGGTCAGGTACCTACCCTCAGAGAAAGCCATATTAGCTGTAGTCCACGCTACACGAAAGCTCCCCCACTATTTTCAGGCTCACATAGTAGTTGTCCTAACCCAACTGCCCTTGAAGTCCGTGCTTCGGACTGCTGATTACACAGGAAGGATCGCCAAGTGGAACACAATTATGGGGGTTTTTGACATCAAATACATGCCTCGAACCTCCATAAAAGGCCGGGTCCTGGCTGATTTGGTGGCCGAATTCACTGAACCACCAGTAGAGATGCCACCCGAGAAGATAAGCATGGACGAAAAATCAATTGGAGCAGTCTCCATCTCGGGGCCACCATGTTGGAAGGTATACGTTGATGGCGCGGCAAATCAGAAGGGGTCTGGAGTGAGGCTAGTCTTAGTATCCCCTGAGGAGTTTGTCATAGAAAAATCCCTGAGGCTCAGGTTCTCGGCCACAAACAATGAAACTGAGTATGAAGCACTGTTACAAGGGATGGTCATGGTGTAGAAAATGGGAGGAAAAGCAGTGGAAATGTTCTCGGATTCGAGATTGGTGGTAGGCCAGGTAAAAGGAGAACTAGAAGCCAAAGATTCGAGGATGCAAGAGTACCTATGCTAGGTCAAACGCTTGCAGTCAGATTTCAATCTTTTCAGCTTGTCACATGTCTCCAGGAGTGGAAACACCCATGCCAATTCATTGGCCACACTTGCCCCCTCCTCGGCAGGGGATTTGCCTCGGATCATTCTTGTAGAGCATCTGGAGAGAGCAAATGAGGCGGTAAAAGGCACGGTCCATATCCATCAAGTTGGGATGGGTTCTAGCTGGATGGACCCCATAGTGAAGTACCTCAAAGACGATGTTCTGCCCGAGGAGAAGTCAGAGGCTGAAAAAATACGAAGGAAAGCTTCTTGGTTCTAGTTGTCCGAGGACCACAAGTAGTATAGGCGCTCCTACTCTGGACCATACCTACTGTGTATTCACCCCGAGGCATCAGAGCTACTGCTCGAAGAGCTGTATGAGGGGATCTGTGGTAGCCACACAAGAGGAAGATCCCTGTCTCATCGAGCTGTCACACAAGGATATTGGTGGCCGGGGATGCAGAAGGAGGCCTTAGAGTATGCTAAGAAGTGTGACAAATGCCAAAGGTTCGCTCCAAATATTCATCAACCTGGAGGAGTCCTCAACCCTTTGTCTAGCCTATGGCCGTTCGCCCAATGAGGCTTGGATATTATAGGCCCTTTTCCTAAGGCACCAGAGAATAAGAGATATTTGTTGGTTGCCACGGATTACTTCACCAAATGGGTCGAAGTTGAGCCGCTGGCCAACATCAGGGATGTGGACGCTAAGAAATTCTTTTGGAGAAACATTGTCACGAGATTTGGGGTCCCTTATACCCTCATTTCGGATAACGGACTCCAATTTGACAGCAAAGCCTTCAGAAGGTACTGTTGTGAGCTTGGGATCATAAATAGGTATTTAAGTCCAGCTTATCCTCAGGGAAATGGGCAGGCCGAGGCTATCAATAAGGTCATCGTCAATGGGCTTAAGAAGAGAATGGATGACGCCAAGGGAAGATGGGTAGAAGAGCTGCCACATGTTCTTTGGACATATCGAACTACACCACAGCGGTTAACGGGGGAGACACCTTTTGCCATGACTTATGGGGCTGAGACTGTCATCCCCCTAGAAGTAAACTTCCCAATGCTGAAGACGAGCTCTTTCACTCAAGACAGTAATGATGAACTATTGGGGAGGAGCCTAGATCTGGTTGATGAACGAAGGGAAGGGGCAATGATCCAGCTGGCCTATTACCACCAAAAGCTCAAGCAGGGATATGATGCCGGTGTGAAGCTAAGGCCACTAGCAGTGGGGGACCTAATGTTGAGGAAAGTTGTGGGGGATGCCAAGAATCCTTCCTGGGGGAAGCTAGGGCCCAACTGGAAGGGGCCATATCGAATTACCTCGGTGGCGGAGGTAGGTGCATACTACTTAGAAGACCTAAATGAAAAATCTGTACCTCGTCCATGGAATGTAAATAACCTGAGAATGTATTATTATTAATGAAAGCACCCCCTTTTTTATTCAAGTTTTATGTCTATTATGATTATATATCCTGTATCTTGGCGGCCACCTGAGTATTAGATCGAACCAAGGTCTTGCATGGTCCTTGGACTCAAGCCTATGGGGAAACTAACCACTTCAAGAAAAACCTGAGTACTAGACTGAACCAAGGTCTTGCATAGTCTATGGACTCAAACCTATGGGGAAACTAGTTACTTACAAGAGAATCTAAGTGTTAGATAGAACCAAGGCCTTGTGTGGTCCTCGAACTCAAACCTATGGAGAAACTAGCTACTCAGAGAAAAACCTAATGGTTCGGCGGCACCAGGGTTTCGCATGGCCCTCGGACTCAAGTCCCTAGAGAGACTGGCTATGTTTAGCAAAGGAGTAAAAACACACGCCTATGAGCATCACTTAAAGCGTTCTGAGGCACATTAGACCTAACCCCTTAGCATAGTCAGCAACTAATGGCTTTCCTAAGCATTTTTTACTGTTTACAGTAACTAATCCATGAGATGTAGAGCTAATATTGTAAGGTTGTTCCCCCAGTATTCAATCCGGCAAAAATAGGTCCCGGTGTTAAGGTGGTTCAATTAGAATGAAAAATGTGCTGAGCCTCTGAGATTGTGAAGCTAATAATTAAAGCCCAAGTTATATAAGCAACAAAACTCATCATAATGACAATAAACACCAAGTAAAAAAAAAGGGGGATTCATGCATTCAACTTAAAAGTAGCATTACAGGCCTTAAAAGAAAAAAAAAAGGAACAAAAACGACAAAGACAAAAAGGCGAAATATAAGATAGAATCTAGCCAAGGCATCCTATTCCTTCAAATTGAACTTCACTCCCCCCTGGGACGCTGTCCAGAGGTATCCTCAGGGTCCTCGGTGCTCTGACCTAGGGGAACAGCCTGTAGAGGCACCACCACGAGGGCCATCTCCTTGGCTGGAAGGGTAGCTTTGGGAAGGTCCCCCCTTAGTAAGAGGAGCTTAAGAGTCAGCAAGAGGGACTTGAGGACCGACAGGGGGCTTCACCACATCCGAGGGCGCTTCCAGGTTACTGGTTTCTCCTTCCTTTGGCACCCTTTAATGCTCAGCCTCCTCGGCAGGCCTACCAGTAGATGTGGGATCCTTGGTAGCTTTGGCCTGGTCCTCGTCTGCCGTTTTGGGGGCGATGTCGGCTTTAGAGGAGGCAGAGGTGGCCTCTCGAATAGTAGGAGGGTAGTACACTCTCTCAGCCCTCCTAATCTCAGACGAGGCCTTGACCCTAGCTTGGTTGAGGGCCTCACTCCAAGTCTGGGAGTAGTAGCACCTGCACACCTCAAGGACTTGGGCCTTGAGGGCAGCCTCGGTCTTAGCCACTCCCTCAGCAAAGGCCTCTTCCTCCGCTTGCTCTTTAGAGCTCTCGACCTCTGTCCTAGCTGATTCAGCCTCCACTTTGGCCTTCAAAGCCTCTTCCCTGGCGTACTCGGCAACACCTTTAGCCCCCACTGCCTCGGCCAACTTCTGCTTTAAGTTAGTGATGTGCTCCTTGGCAATCTTCAGTTAGCCCTCAGCATCTTGAAGGCACCTCGTCTGGTGCGCGACCTGTTTCTGAGTGCCAACTAGGCCTGACACCGCGCTATCTCTAGCCTTCATCACCTCCTTTAGATCCTTCCTTGCCTTCTTGAGGTTAGACTCGGAGTTCTTAAGGGTCCGCGTGGCTTCCAGGCGCTTGTCGCATTCCTGGTCCATAGCCTTACTCTGATTGTTGGCTTCCTCTTCCAACCTGTAAGTGGCTTGGACAGCCTACGAATTGAAATAAATAAACGATAAGTTAGGAACCGAAGAGTAAAAATCAACAAAGTCTCAAGCGTTGGATGGCTTACCATGCCTATATACCTCTTCAGGCTGAGAATGACCTCCTGCCTCTTTAGGTCCCCTAATTGAGCCATATCGGCGGGGAGTAGCAGGGACCTCTCAAGGGCATCGGCCACGTATGCGCTTTCACCCCCTCTGAAGTCCCTGAGGGAGGCAGTATCCATCAAGGGCTCCCCATGGAGCATTGGGGCAGGGAGCCAAGCCTGGGCCTCGGACTGCACAGCCACCTCTCTTCCTTGGCCCTGGTGCCCTTTTTTTGCTGCTTAGGGGGCCGTTGAGCCTCATCCTCCTCCTGGGGAGAACGAGTCCTGTCAGCTCCTATAGGCCTTTTGCCCTTAGGGCCTTTCTTCTGCTGGAGATCAGTAGGCTCGGGCCTTGGTGGCAAACTCGGCTGAGGTGGAGGAGGTGGAAGCTTGGCCTGGGAAGAGGACGACCTGGTTCGAACAAGTTGAGACTTGGGTAGCGGAGGAGAAAGTTTTGATTAGGACTTTCCCAGCTCATCCCTCCCGGGCTGACCCTCAAGCAGGTCAAGTAGGCTGGTATGGGGTTGCATTTTAAAGCCCATCTCAGCCTGGGGAGAAGTCCTTGCAGAGAGAGGTCCGCCTCGTTCAGATTAGGATCGCCCAAGTCACCAGAGGGATCCTCGGCCAGGTGAACTTGGTCAAAAGCGCTAAATTCGTCCTCGGAGGGACCCAAATCAGCAACTTCTTCCTCTTCTCCTAGCTCTTCTTCCTTGGCCTCCGCAGCTTGGGCAGAGGTAGAAGGACTTACCAACGGAGTACCTTCCGGAGCAAGAGACCCTTCAGGAAACAAAAACCCCTACTCAACTATGGTTATGCTATGAAGCCGAGGATCTTTGGCTCTGATCATGTGCTTCGGAGCCAGCAACGACTTTTGGAGCCGCTTGTACCCGAGGATCTTATGGGCGGCTCTAACTTGGTTGTCAGCCTCATTCACAAAGATCTCTACCCTGAGGACCTTTTCCAAGTCCTCCTTGTTGACCAGGTTAAAATGACGCTCAAAGGCGTGCGAATCTGCAGAAAAGAAAACATGTTCCTGTCAGTAACCAAACAAAGCAGACCTACAACCCAAAAGACTAGACCCTCTCCTACTCAAAGCACCCCACTTGGTGTCCCCTCCTCTGTCGGACAATGGAGGCCATCGTGCCACTCCCCGGACACGATGAGAAAGTTTTTGTTCAACCCCTTGCTGGGCTCAGGAAGGCACTGGATAAGCCGGACCTTATCGTCCTTAGTCTTCATGTAATAAGACTTACTCTTCAGTTTTTGGAGGTTGTAGCATCAGTTTACATCATAATGGGTTAACCTCAACCCCATTTGCTCATTCAAGGCATCCACACAACCCAGGATTTTGAACACGTTGGTGGCGCACTGTGTAGGGGCCAACCTAAAGTACCTAAGGTAACCCCTCGTTACTGGCCCCATGAGGATTCTCATACTGCCCTCAAGGAAGGCGATTATGGGAATCACAACCTTACCTTCCTCCCTCCGAATGTGCCATTCCCCTTCCGCATAGTACCTCAAGCCCACATTACTGGGTATCCTATAATTGGCGATGAATTTCTCCATCGCCTCTTCAGACTCAACTAACTTCTTAAATCTACTCATCCCTAACAACGGCTAAGAGACTCAAGAAAGGACGAAGGAAAGAAAGGACTCAGAGAGGAAGTTTGAGCTAGAGAGAGAGAAGAAGACTTACAGAAATGAGGAAAAGCTCATTGGACAGGCTTTTTGTGCTGAAAAAGGTGTTAGTGTAGTTAGAGATTTGACCGAATTCAATGAACGTGTGCAAGAACTCTTGAATGCAAAAGTAAAGAGGCCGATCGGATCAAACGGGTATTTATACCCCCAATTAAAGATAACCGTGCAAGTTTCCCCGCCTATAAAGCTGGGAAAAGCCTAGCCGTTGGATTGGCATCACGCCGTTGAACGTGAGAAGCACAGAGCTGCCATAATTAAATGAGGGCGCGCTCCATATACCAAAACGCCAGGAACATGTCTTGGACAGGCGAAAAGACTGGCACTGACGGAGGATAAGATGTGACAAGCCATCACGACGGCCCGAGGATGTCAAAATCCTCCTCTCTGTCCGAGGACCAGGATTGTAGGATTTTGAGGGGCTATTGTGGGGTCAGAGAATCTAGTAACCCTAGCCCACTTCGTACCAAGCCCAAGGCCCATGTCAAGGAGGAAGAAACGCCCAAGGGCGTAGTGTGAAAGTCCAAATTGCCCAGAAGCCTTACTGAGGACAACCCTATCCTTAGCCAACTGAGACCATGGGAGGAGAAAGTAATGGCCCACCAAAAGCAGCCTTCCCGAGCATCTAAAAAAAGGGAACAAGTACAACATGTCAACCGTGGGGGCATGGTGGAGGAGCAAGCCTAAGATGAACTGTCACCTCCACATTAAATGCCCACAACTGACGTTCTGGCCGCATTAATGAGGAAATGACCCCTGAACAGTGCAACCTTGGCTGCCGCAGCCTACAGAAAGAATGGGAAGGCGGCTGATGGGACAAGCACTCAAGTAGTGACCTGCTTGATTGACAAATGTAGAGCTAAGATCAACTGAAAGGGGGTATATAATGTAAGGAATCCCTCTTGAAAGAGGGACGGGGAGAAACATGAGAAAATAAGAAGTATAGAACACTGTAACAACCTGTAACAACAAAAAGACCTTTGTAATCAATCACTGAAAGAATAATAAGAACCTCAAGCTCCCAAGAGGAGTGCCGAGGAACGTCATTACACATCTAAATCCATGCAACCATGCCTAGCCGTTGTATCCCTCACTAGGGCCTAGTTCTTGAACCCGCTCTCTACAAATTCATTGTATTGGGCTAGCTGGGCTTGAGTTCACTCACTCAACAGTAGAAGTGCTCAAACCCATTCCCTACACCTGTAATTCAACGTATGATGATTAAGAACTAGCACATTGTTTGGCTGCTGAAAAAAAAGAAGGTAAAAGAAAAATGATTTGAAATATTGAGTCATATGCTCTGTACTGCTATAATGCAAAAAAGGGCATTGAAAAATTGGATTAGCCAAATGGTTTAATGTAGACCCAGTCCCTGAAATATATGGAAATTTAGTTATTTTGGACTTCTGGTCCTTCTACCATGGTGTTAGTTTTTGTTATTATTGAAATTTAATTTATATTTAGATTTCAAATTTTGGGTTTTGTAGAGTTAACTATAAGATTAGAACCCAATTTTCATGGAGGGACAAGGAACTGATTCAGCTTCAATGGCGCCTCTTGCCAACTGGAGAAATGATTTTTCGAAGATGTTTCATTAAGTTAGTGATCTTGTGTAGGTTGATCTGTTTTTTTTTTTTATTTTTTTTTTAGGTATGTTCTTCATGTTCAAGGTTTGTGTGAATGGAGAGAGAGACAAATAACACTTTTTGATCTTCTTTCTCTTGCATTTTTGTGCTATTTTTTGTTTTAGGAGGAGAGAGACATAAAACTTGAGCAAAAATACCTATTTACCCTTAATTTTAACAGAGGTGGGTTACAGATTAATAACGGAGGGAATCACAGATGGAGAAAGTGTCAAAATTGAAACCACGGATAGGCAAGTCAAATTAGAGGCAAACCACAAGTGAATAAAGTGTAATTATCCTCTTTTTTTTTTTATTTTTTTTATTTTTTATGGTAAGACCTTATACCTAGGCTAAGTTGCCTAGGTCTTAGGCAACTTAGGCCTAGTCATATAAAACTTGACTAACATCTTTAATTGTTTTCAAGAAGACATTTATTACTGACTTGAAAATTTTAAAATACTAAATAAATTTATTGGTTATTATCTTAATGGTCACCTCAGAGTCTGACGTGGCACCTGTGCATTTTATGTGTCGTATAAATAATTTTCCTTAGTAAGATGACATCATGACATAATTTTCCCTTGCATTTTTGTGCTATTTTTTGTTTTAGGAGGAGAGAGACATAAAACTTGAGCAAAAATACCTATTTACTCTTAATTTTAACAGAGGTGAGTTACAGATTAATAACGGAGGGAATCACAGGTGGGGAAAGTGTCAAAATTGAAACCACGGATAGGCAAGTTAAATTAGAGGCAAACCACAAGTGAATAAAGTGTAATTATCCTCTTTTTTTTTTTTTTTTTTTTTTTTTTTTTTTTTTAAATGGTAAGACCTTATACCTAGGCTAAGTTGCCTAGGACTTAGGCAACTTAGGCCTAGTCATATAAAACTTGACTAACATCTTTAACTATTTTCAAGAAGACATTTAAGATACTGACCTGAAAATTTTAAAATACTAAATAAATTTATTGGTTATTATCTTAATGGTCACCTTAGAGTCTGAAGTGGCACCTGTGCATTTTATGTGTCGTATAAATAATTTTCCTTAGTAAGATGACATCATGACATAATTTTCTCTTGCATTTTTGTGCTATTTTTTGTTTAGAAGGAGAGAGACATAAAACTTGAGCAAAAATACCTATTTACCCTTAATTTTAACAGAGGTGGGTTACAGATTAATAATGGAGGGAATCATAGATAGGGGTGTTCGCGGTGCGGTGCGGTGCGGTTTTGGGCCATTTTTAGCACCGCACTTTGCGGTGCGGTTTAGTTAAAACCATAACTGCACCACACCTTGTTTTTGCGGTTACATATGCGGTGCGGTGCGGTGTGGTGCGGTTTAGAGTTTAGCCAAAACCATAACCGCACCACACCTCATTTTTGCGGTCACATGTGCAATATTATGTATAAAATGCGGTTTGAAATCAGTATATTTTTCAAATTTTGGGTTTTTCCTACTCAACCCAAAACTAATTTTTCCCTTTTTTTAGACCAAGTTTTAAATTATTGAGCTATTTTTTCTTTATTTTGGGTTGGCTTTTCTAGTCAACACTTGTTAGGGTTACTAAACTTTTTTTTTTTTTTGGAAACTAGGGTTATTAAACTATTAATAATATATTTAATATTAAAAATAAATAAATATATTAATATATAGAGAGGGTGCGGTGCGGTACGGTTTGTACTGTTTTCTTATTATAAAACCGCAAACCGCACTGCACCATGCGATGTGGTGCGGTGCGGTGCACTATTACTTGTGGTGCGGTGCACTATTACTTGTGGTGCGGTGCGGTTATGCTATTTTGCGGGCGGTTTTGGTGCGGTTTTTGCGGTTTGTGCGGTTTATGCGGTTTGATGAACACCCCTAATCATAGATGGGGAAAGTGTCAAAATTAAAATAACGTATAAGCAAGTCAAATTAGAGACAAACCATAAGTGAATAAAATATAATTATCATTTTTTATTTATTTATTTATGGTAAGACCTTATACCTAGGCTAAGTTGCCTAGGACTTACTCAACTTAGGCCTAGTCATATAAAACTTGACTAACATCTTTAACTGTTTTCAAGAAGACATTTAAGATATCGACTTGAAAATTTTAAAATACTAAATAAATTTATTGGTTATTATCTTAATGGTCACCTCAGAGTTTCAAAAAAAAAAAAAAAATTGGTCACCTCAGAGTTTGACGTGACATCTGTACATTTTATGTGCCGTATAGATAATTTTTCCTTGTTTCTCAAAAAAAAAAAACAAAAACTTTCCTTAGTAAGATGACATCATGACAGTAAAGACTAGGTTGATATTGACTTTTTTTTTTTTTTTTTTTAATGGAGATTGATAATGAATTTTTATTTTTGATTTTCAGGGACACAAATGTATTTTTCCCTAGTTATAAAACTCAAAATCTTCTTTAAAAAAATAAAATCACTTTCCCTCTCGTTTTTTCCTGTTGTCTTCTGGGAAAAAAAAAAAAAAAAAAATCCTGAAAATCACAATTACTAAACAAATACTTACTTTACTAATCGACCATGAATGGGTTTTGAGTGGCTAAACCCATTCATGATCAAGCTCAAAGTCTCGACCTTGAAAAGTAAAAAAAAGGATACTTTTGATGGTGTTGGATTCTGCAACGGTGCATTGCGGCCTCAACCACTCTGATGATTGAGATTGCTGGCTTTTTTAAGTCCCCACAACTGCAATGGGACCACTCTTTGTCTCCGAGTCATAGTCAGTTACCTTCCTCTTTTGGTTCTATTTTTAAAATTCAACATGCATTAATTTTTTAATATGAAACTAAGAACCCAAAAACCAAAGCTAGAAACTAAAAACGTCGGTTTGTGAAAGAGATGGGTGTAATCACCAGCATCACCAAAAACTTGGGTGTTTCTTATTATGGCGACCTGGTCAGGAAGAAGCTACCGCTGCTAATGTCACGGTTTCATTTTTCAAACATGTCTATTCTCTGGTTAGTATTCAATTGCAGCTTTTCTTTCTTGTCTACTTGCCTTGTTCTGATTTTTTCAACGATTCAATCTTAATCTAGTACCTGGGTACGGACATATACTTCTCTCTCTCTATTGGGTTAACCTTAAATTGCTCAATTTGCTGTCAAGTTGGCTTCTTTGTTTCGTCTCAATCTTGAGTAATTCTCTTATATTTGTTATTTTATTCTTCTCTTGGGTTGTTTGTTTTGGATATATTGAACTGCTTTAGAATTTTAAATGTGTGAGTTTTGATGGTTGTTTTTGATTATCAGGTGGAGTACTTGGATATTTTCCACAATTTGTAGTATTGGGTACTTGGAGGATTTTTAGAGTTCTGGGGTTCCGTGTGTTAGTGGGATGCATCTATCAAGAGTTTGGACGTGTGGATTATTTATTGTTGCATGGTTATGTTGTTCTTCACTTCTTATTGGAGCTCAGAAATCGGTTACCAGCCCCGAAGAAGGTGATTTTACTTTAGTTTTCTGTTCTTTTGCATTTCATGATTCACAAGCTTCTTTTGCAAAATTAAGTGCTCAGGAGGATGCTTGTTTAGATTTCTCACATGCGTGCTTTCTGAAACGATTACTCATGTTTGCTTCCCCCAAGTTAGGAGTGGTTAGTATTGCATATAGTTAGGTTGTAGTTATTGTTTGATTCATCAATTGGGTGTGCTCAAAACTTGAGGCTGTTAATAACTTCGATGCATGTTAAGTGCTCAGGAGGATGCTTGTTTAGATTTCTCACATGCGTGCTTTCTGAAACGATTACTCATGTTTGCTTCCCCCAAGTTAGGAGTGGTTAGTATTGCATATAGTTAGGTTGTAGTTATTGTTTGATTCATCAATTGGGTGTGCTCAAAACTTGAGGCTGTTAATAACTTTGATGCATGTTTTTAAGATAACATTGCGTTCCTTTAATGCAGATACCCTGATTCTAGAATTATAGAAACAGTAGGACCAGCAATCATGTTGATTAAATGGTGATTAACATTTGTATTAATTTGCAGTGAAGGCTTTGCAGGCCATCAATAGCAGTTTGATAGATCCCAATGGGAGTCTGAGCAATTGGGATCAAGAAGACCCATGTACATCAAGTTGGACAGGGGTTTACTGCAACAATACACCTTTTGACGATGGATATCTACACGTTGAACGATTGTATGGTTTTAACCTTTACTGATTTTTATTTTTATCAGAAAGCACTGTTCACATGAATAATGCTGCATATTTTCTTTCACTTAGAACACTTTTTTCACATTGTTTATTTTGTCCCCTGCATATGATGAGATGAATATTATTCCACTTTGATATCTACTCATTTTAGTTGGTGCATGGAACAAATTTCTTTGATTATATTGTTCCTTTGAAATTAAAAGAAATTTATTAGGATGGGATCTATTATCCACATGTTTCCCAATGGTCACCCGTATCTCTAATGAGTTTAAAATCTATCTTCATGTTCTTTTCATTTGTGAAAAAAATTAATAACTATTAATTTATTAGAATTTATTGCCTACAAACACAATTGTTATCTCATGCTTAGCATTATAATAGATTTTGACGCTAGTCACAAGTTCGCATATAAAACTATCAAGCTTTGATAAGACTTGGCTATTAATTGCATGTAGGCTCTTCTTATGAAGACTTAGCTATGGTGCTTTAATAATTTTGTTTTGGGCTGCTTCTCTGCAGGCTACTACTACGTATGAATTTGTCAGGAACTTTATCACCAGAGATTGGCCGCTTATCAAATTTGAAAATATTGTAAGGCAAAGGATATCTGAAGAATAATTTTTGTGATACAAATATCTTTATCTGAATCACAGTTTTGGGAAACCTCTTTCACTCAATATTTTGGAATCCCATGGTAGCATTCTATATTACTATTTACTTATCCTACTGATATATTTTTCTGTCTACTCTGTTGAAGGGATTTTATGTGGAATAACATAAGTGGGAGTATACCAAAGGAGATAGGCAATATTATGACTTTGGAACTCTTGTAAGTTGAGCAGTTCTCTGTTGGGTTAGACACTAAATATTGTTATCACAGGATTACATGCTTAGAGCATTAAGAAATGCAGATATGCTACAAGTTTGTGCATTTTAGATCCTTTGAATTCTGATACAAGAGATAATCCTTGTATCTGAAGATTCGGAACTAATTTACTTTATATTTTGGTGCTTTTCTGAATACATGATATTTTAATATTGTAAAGCTGCAGTACAATTTCTTTGTCTCTAATTCCATTTAATAATATTCTGTGTTACCAGGCTTTTAAATGGAAACCAATTAACAGGTCCCTTACCCGAAGAGCTTGGTTATTTTCCAAACTTGGACAGAATACAAATTGACGAAAACCATATATCGGGACCAATACCTAAATCATTTGCAAACTTGAACAAAACAAGGCACTTGTGAGTGTGCTTCTGATGCTATACTGTCTAAAATCAGTTCTACAATAACTAACCCTTCTACTTCTCTTTTTTATGAGCAGTCACATGAACAACAATTCGATCAGTGGGCAAATCCCGCCTGAGCTATCCAGATTACCGAGTCTTATTCACTTGTAAGTATTTGGTCATATTCTTAAATTTCATATGAGTCATCTGTATGACCATTGACGACCTTCAACTTGGCACCTGCAGCCTTCTTGATAATAACAACTTATCAGGGTATCTTCCACCAGAGTTCTCCGAACTGCCAAATTTGCAGATACTGTATGTTTTTCACTTTCCTAGAAAATATATTTATGTTTACACATAATTTTCTTTACATTTAAAATTTGTGAATTTATTTTCCTTTTCTTTTTCTTATGCTTTTCATCTTGAACAAGGCTATAATTTCTAAATTTTCCTTTTTCTATAGTGTAACATTACTCTAGTAATCTTTTTTCAAGTTTCTTGATACTTTCATTTACTTTGTTTTGCAGTCAATTTGATAACAATAACTTTGATGGGACTAAAATTCCAGCTTCTTATAGCAAGATGTCTAAATTGCTGAAGTTGTAAGTTCATATTATTATTGTATGTTTGTAACTATGTTCCAAAAGTAAAGGTGGGCAAGGTGCTAGCCTTGAAGTGTTAGGCTCAATGTTTGTGTGTCTATATATATATATATATAGAGAGAGAGAGAGAGAGAGAGAGAGAGAGAGAGAGAGAGAGAGAGAGGATCAATGTAAACTACTCTATCAATGTTTGGCTAATGATTAAAGAAGCTCTTCCCTCCCCCTAAAATGCAAAACTATAATAAAGAGGAAAATACCAACAAGATAAGAAGTTCTATAAAATAGACACAATAGTTTGCATTTTGTTGGGAAAATACATAAATTATTCCAACATTGATTGAAAAGGAATACTTTTTTTTAGGATAAATTACAACTTACCCACCCGTGGTTTGACCGAAATTTAAATTGCTTACCTGTTGTTTGAAATTTGACACTTTACCCCTCTGAAGTTTGATTGAAATTTAAGTTGCCTACCTGTGGTTTGGAATCCCATAATACAAGTGTTCCGTTGGATTCATTTTGATCTTATTGGATCTTGTACTTTTATATTTTTTGTGTTTTTGGAGGAGAAAGACATAAAAGTGGAGCAAAATTACATATTTAGTCATGTTTTTAACAGAAGTGGGTTACGGAATTCTAACTGAGCTAATCGTAGGTAGATAAAGTGTCAAATTTTAAAAAACAAGTTGGCAACTTAAATTTCGGCCAAACCACAGGTGGATAAGTTGTAATTTGCCTTTTTTTTAATTAGTAAGTGACACTGACACGCACACGCGGTCGGTCTTGAATTCAAAACCTCACCCTCCAGCCCAATATTAGGGTAGAAGAAAGTGCCGGTTGAGCTATGGCTCATTGGAAATTGAAATGGAATACAAATGGGAAGTTACTCAACTTAGAAGTGCTGTTGGTTTAATCCAACTAAGGTGGCATGAATGTACTTCTTTGCATTTCTCAAGTTGTAAAGAAGCTAGATTATCTTAATCAGATATCACAGAACTTTCATTAACTTAGAAGCTTTATATGCTTACAAGATGGCAATTAAGGAGTAAACACATTTACATGTTGCGTGATATTCAAGATTTATAATATTTGTGTTTTGGTTGGATTTGCCAGGAGCCTTAGGAACTGCAGTTTGCAAGGACCAATTCCTGATTTAAGCCAAATACCAAACCTTTATTATCTGTAAGTTTCTTTTTTTTTTTTTTTTTCCTTTTAAGAGTCATTCTGGGATGATCACTTATGGCTTTTAAATCTGAAAAATAGATGGACCAGGCTGTATGGAATTTTCTCTTTTCTTTATCTAAAAACTCCGATAGCTACTTATACTTTCTTTATGTTTTACTTTGTATAAATTTCAGAGACCTCAGTTCAAATCAGCTAAATGGAACCATACCTTCAGATAGGTTTTCTCAGAATATCACGACTATGTATGATTCTTCATCTTCTGAATGAGATGTCAAATTTTGTATTTTTGTTCATGTTGTTTGAATTTAATTCCTAGTTATTGCGAAATATTTCAAGACAACTTATAACAGCAATTCCCTTGACTTCTGATATCTACTATTTGAGCAATATTCAGCTTGTTATCCCACAACCATATTTCTGGAACAATTCCTTCCAACTTTTCTGATCTTCCTCATCTCCAAAGACTGTGAGTAGTCTCCCTTTCTTATTCCTCCTTTTGTGTTTAGTTCTATGGTTCATTGTTATTGTAAATTATTTTGTATTAATTTAAATTTGAGTTTCCACTTATCTCAACCATTATATTTTAAAGTTACTAGTTAATATCAGTCAATAAATTAAACTTTTAATAAAATAATTGGATTTATTTGGTAAATTATTCCCTATTGCAGGTCAATTGCAAACAATTCAGTAAGTGGCTCTGTTCCATCCTCCATTTGGCAAAATAGGGCTTTTAATGGAATGGAGAAATTTACAGTGTAAGACCTGAATGACAATGTTGCTATTTCCTTGTTTAGAAGTGTCATCATATTTTGGTATGGGTGTTTGCATCTGTTCATTCTCTCAACCATCTTTTTCTTGTAATGGTAAAAAAAATAAAGTTGATTCCTTTTTCTGATTACAGCATGGCCTTTTGTAAAATTCAAAGTTTAACCTTCTGGGTTGACTATTAAATTTACTCTCAGACTGGATTGTCTAAGATATTGCTTTTTCCCTTTGGTACTACAGGGAGTTGCAGAATAATAATCTTGAAAATATCAGTGGCACTACTTATCTACCTCCAAATGTTTCTGTCTGGTTTGCTTCTATACCTCCCCGATTTTTGCGTCCTGATTAGTTTCATATAGAACATCATGTGTGATAAAATGCATCTTCAAAATGTGGATCCTTGGTAAAGGATTGTGGATGTGATCTTTTTAATTTTAGTTTTGCAAGGTGTAACATACATAGCACATTGATGTGATTAAGTCTCATTTTTAACTCTCAGGCTTCAAGGGAATCCCTTATGCTTGAACTCCAACCTAGCCCAGTTCTGTAGACCTGAAATTGAGGAAGACAAAAACAGTCAGAGTTCAACAAATACCACTTCTGTTTGTCTGGCTCAAGCATGCCCATCCTCTTACGAATATTCCCCTACATCTCCAGTAGTTTGTTTTTGTGCTCTTCCTTTGGTTGTTGGATATCGGTTGAAAAGTCCCGCATTCTCAGATTTTCGTCCGTACAGATATGAATTTGAGGAGTTCCTGACATCTCGTCTTGAGTTATCTCTTTATCAGCTGTACATTGATTCATTTACATGGGAAGAAGGACCTCGACTGGGAATGCAATTGAAGTTCTTTCCTGTATCTGATTCTGAAAACAATGATCAAACCTTCAATAAGAGCGAGGTTCAGCGAATCTTCAATGTATTCACATCATGGAAAATTCACAATAGTGACCTTTTTGGACCTGCTGAACTTATCAGCTTTCCTATACTGGGCTTCTATAAATATGGTTCGTCTCAAAACCCTTATTTGATATTTTTTGCAACAGAGCTTTCTTGAGTCGGAACTAATGCTTATTTAGCTGTTGAGGAATGTACAGCTTTCTTCTCTAATTTATTTGACTTACACCTTGAAGTCCTCTATACTTAAAGACCATCTTAAGCTTGTGGCATCATTCTCTGTTGTTGATTTGTCTGAGTAACTTGTGGGAATATATGTGGGGGGCACATTTGAGTGGAGATCACCTTTTCTTTTGTTGCGAACAACGTTGAAGAAAGGCTTGGTCTCCAGTTTAATGCTTTCACCATGGTGATGCTATGTTCTGTGGAATAACAGATACAGTTGATCAGCACATAAGTAAATAACTGCAATGCTCAGTTCAAGATGATTGTTAATTTTCCCGGCAATTTAGTTGTGTTCTATATTGATCAAGAAGCCAGCTTCAAATTCACACCATCACTCATGACTTGACCCCAAAGATAGATGAACTATAACTCAGTCACAAGCCTTATTTTGTGTATTCATATATGAGATGAATTTTGTTGCAAAGCTTTGATTTTGTTTGTGCTGATAGTTCTCACTAATGTCACAGATGATGCCAACTCTTCAAGTTCTGGTTTAAGCAAAGGTGCATTGGCTGGCCTAGTACTGGGAATCATTGCAGGTGCAGTTGCATTGTCTGCAGTTGTTACTCTTCTGATATTGAGAATGCATGTGAGGAATTACCATGTGCATTCAAGAAGACGCCATTGTGAGTAACTTATTTTTATGAAGTTAGGGGTATCAGGTAGATATGTCATGATTTTTTACTTTTCCTGTAATTGTTTCTATCGTACACCCTGAATTTAGGCCTGTCAATTGGGCCAGGTTGATACTAGTCCAATTACATAGGCCTCAGCCTGGGCTTGGTCAATATCTTAGCCCTATCTCAGCTAATGATGTTGGGCAAGATTCAGCCAATTTTGGGCTGGCCTGTGATTAGAAGCATCATTTAGAGTTGAAAAAAGGTTAAAGATAAATTAGCATAGGACTTGGTTGCATATTGGCTCAAACCATGTTTAAGTTGAAGAAAATCAAGTCAGCAACTATGTTTGTAACGACCTAAGGAAAAACGCTAGTCACATCTGCGCTAAACCTCAAAAAGATTAGTCACAATTAATGCTCCTTATAGTTGTTAATAAAGTCCAGTTCAACCCAGTATATGTCTGATGTGGGACTCATCACACACATCACACAATCAATCGAATTGGGGCATCATCACAATGTTAAACAATGTTGTTGACTAGCAAGGAAGCACGAGCATTTCATTTGGAGTGCAGTACCCGTGTAGGACACCTGCATTGCTTGGGACACTTTTGCATGTGTGTCCGAGCAGTATCCCTTAAAAAAAATGAAGCACATGGCTAAGACACAAGAACAAGAGGAATTAAATATTCTTTCACAAAACAAAGAGAGCATTTATGCTTTGAATAGTAATAGTGCATTTGAGAATTAATAAATATCTTTATTCTTGATTTGAATTCTAATTTCTAAACATCCTTTAATAGTCATGGATTTTCTTTATTATCCATTATTACTCTTAATTTGATATATATTTAACATTATATGAAAAATATATTCTTAATAATAAATAGAAAATAAAAATAAAACTATATTTAATAATTATTTAATAGACATGTTCTGCCGTACCCGTGTCCTATTTTTTCAAAAGTTTCCGTGTCACTGTATCATACCCGCACCTATATCTGTACCTGTGTCCATGCTTCTTAGTTGACTAGTAAGATGCAATGGTATGTGTGTGTGTGTGTGAGTATAAATAAAATCTTATGATAATCAATACATAATTCTATCAGGTATTTAAAAAAAAAATGGCACTGCACCTTTTTATGCAGCACTTATCTCTATGTTTTTATTTTTAACATTGGTCCTATTAAATATGCAGCGTCTATGAGCTCCATAAAAATTGATGGTGTAAAGGATTTCACTTATAGAGAAATGGCTGTGGCTACAAACAGTTTTGACACTGAGGTTGGCCAAGGAGGGTATGGTAAGGTTTATAAAGGCATTCTAGCTGATGGTGTAGTTGTGGCCATAAAACGTGCACAAGAGGGATCTTTACAGGGTGAAAAAGAGTTCTTGACAGAGATAAAATTGTTATCAAGGTTACATCATCGAAACCTTGTGTCTTTGATTGGGTATTGTGATGAAGAAGGTGAACAGGTACTTTTTCTCATCTTGAATTTATACATATATGTTCTCTATGTTCTTAACACTTATTCCAAATTTCAAACCAATTGGATGTTATTTCCTATTCGATTTGTAAACTCATCTTTTATGCATAATTTAATATACAAAAACTTGAAATTTAAACATTTAGTAGATAGAATAGTTATATATCTCAGATCAACTTGAAATTTTGCAAACATGGAGAGTATTGGAAGAAAATGTAATCTAATGGCAGATTTGTCAAAATTTGCATCACATGAAATAAATATTGAGTGGTGTAGGATTACTTAAAGAGTTAAAGTTACACTAGATATAACTTGAACCTAACCCATATACATAATGAATAAAAGATTGAATTATCCACCAATCTTCTTGGATACATAGGGGAGATGATTCCCATCTACTTAGGAAGTTGATGCAATTACGCCAAATGAGTTGTAAGAGTTAAAAAGAAGAAGTGAAAGATGTAAAATCGTGTACGTAGCTGCTTTGAATATGCAAACAATGGAAGAAATCAAATTCGGTTTAGAGACATTACAGATGAGATTTTTCCAAATTAGTTGCTTAATAATGTAGAAGCATAGACGGTTCTTCATAAAGTAAGGATTATTTTGGCTCTAAGAAATGCATTAAAGACTTAAATATCTGCTTTCGTAGTGAACTATGTTGCTCCTGCAAAATTGTTTGGCTTTCACACCCTGGGGACTAGCTTTTCTTTCTCACTATTGCTTAATTTGTTTTGAAAATTTTTCTTCGGAGGAGCTTCATGTAAGTATTGTTGCATGCAGATGTTGGTCTATGAGTTTATGTTAAATGGTACTCTGAGGGATCACCTTTCTGGTACACCTTATAATCATTCTCTAAACTTGCCTTTTATTGATCTCACTATAGTATTTTCTAGGTGTTCCTCATTGCGAATGATTGCAATATATAACTTGCAACAATACACTTTCTCCCCCTCACCAACACCCCCCCCCCCCCCCCACAAACCAAAAAAACAAATTCCGTTTTATTTATATATTTTATAGCTAAATGTAACTTTTTTACTTTCAAATTCTATATCCATTCTAATGAGCTTATTAGGGGTTCACGCGTGCAATAATACAGCCAAGTTTAAAGAACCTCTGAGTTTTGCTATGAGATTGAGAATTGCCCTAGGATCGGCTAAGGGCATCCTCTACCTACATACTGAAGCTGATCCTCCAGTATTTCACCGAGATATCAAGGCTAGCAACATATTATTGGACTCCAAGTATATGGCAAAAGTTGCTGATTTTGGACTTTCACGACTTGCACCAATTCCAGATATTGAAGGGACGGTGCCTACTCATGTATCCACAGTTGTTAAGGGGACACCAGTAAGACTCTTATAGTTGATGTTTAACTAATAGAATTATAAATTTCATATTTTTCTAGGTTGATGAGTGAATTCTTATCAGTGTTCTCCAGCTGTGGCACAAGTGCCACATTTTAACTGTCTATAAGTTTTATATGATTCAACACTTGACAATCTAGCCTGGGCTACTGACTGTTCTTATAAAAATGAATTGATAATAGTGTTGTTCATTTCCATTTTTGTGTAAGGGTAAATTGCAGAAAACCACCCTAAACTATGGGATACTTTCACATCACAAACTTTGAAAATTTGGTTGAAACAACTGTGCCAAAAAGAGGAACTGATAGCCTGATACATGTTAGAGAAGTATTAGAAATGAATTAAACGAGAGGTTCAAAAAGAGAAGCTAAAAATCTTTTATAGCCTTCATCCACTATATTCCATATATATATATATATATATGAGTTTTTTTTTTTTTTGAATCCTATATATGCGATAGTTGGTTACAAGGAATAGAGAATATTCTAGACAATATGATAGCTGGTGAGGGATACTTCAGCAGCAACACCCACCCCTGGGATACTCTAGACTAATCTGGAAGGATTCAACACAATGCAAGGGTACCACCTATACAATATAAACTCTTTAACAGGTTGCAAAGTGCAAGATCCCCCATATATATAAATATTGGTAAGTTACACACGGTCCCAATAAGTCTTGAATCCACAACCTCACCCTCCATCTCATTATTGTGGGACATGGAACTGCCAGTTGAGCTATAGGTCATCAGCAATCCCCATAATTTAGGGTGGTTTTTTTGGAACTAACCATTTTCTTAAATTGTAAATTTATACATTTGTTATTATTAAAAAAAAAAATGTAACTCAAACTCTATGAAATAGACTTAGTAGTATGTCGTTTGAGATGTAACTGATGCCTATTTTCTTTTCCTCTTTCATTCTTTGGATTAAATTTGCAGGGGTACCTTGATCCGGAGTATTTCTTAACTCGTAAATTGACAGACAAGAGTGATGTTTATAGCCTTGGTGTTGTTTTTCTTGAACTCCTGACTGGGAAGCAGCCAATCTCACATGGAAAAAACATTGTCAGAGAGGTAAAACGTTATAGACTTGTTTGTCTTGGATTTGATGGGGCCTAATGGTGCATCAGGTGCTTAGTCATGAAAGGGAAAATTGTTCTTCCGTGATTTGTTTTATTGTGTAGAATAAAGATGACAGCTTTTAGTTATTCTCTCTCTCTCTTCTCTTCTTCTTGCCATATGTTATTTTATTCTAGACGTAAAGATGAGAGATATCCTCATTTGCAAGTTTCAGTTTTAACTTCAAACACTGAAATCCTTAAAAAAAAATCTTCACTTCTGTCCTTTTGTGAAACATTCATTTACTTGTATAACATTTACGATCATTTTGGCATAATGATCATATTATTTAATCCTGTAGATACAGCGGCTTAAATTTGTGTAATAAAATGGTTTCTTATAGTTTTTATATGGTTTCTATTTGTTTCAGGTTAATGTTGCAAGTAAATCTGATATGATCTTTTCGGTCATTGATGGACGAATGGGAACTTATCCTCCTAAATGCGTGGTGAAATTTTTGAATTTGGCTCTCAAGTGTTGCAGAGATGAGACAGATGCTAGACCTTCAATGGCAGAGGTGGTTAGAGAACTTGAAAGTATATGGCATATGATGCCTGATTCCGACATTATATCAGTAGGTCCTATGGTCACTAATGCTGAAAAGGTTGCAACTCCACCATCATCATCCTCTATGGTGAAGGATCTTTATGCATCAGAGATATCTGGCATTGAACTAGTTAGTGGAGACAATCCATCTATCGCGCCTAGATAGAAAACATTTCTAAAATAGATTGTATTAGAACCAGAGATGCTATGATCTTGATGTTGTGTAAAGTCTCACTCTTCATTATTCATTACATTTTTTTTTTTGGTAAACTAATTAGTTAGACATTTTTTTTTTTGGTAAACTAATTAGTTAGAGCTGTAGATGGTGTAATAATGTCACTGTAAAAACGTATACTGTTCAATAATGAAGTTGTTGATACTTGATAGTGAAATTTTGAAATACATTGATAAGAAACTTAAACTTTATGGAGTACTAGCCGCAAACCCGTCCGTTGCGCGTGATAATTATTTTTATGATAGTTTTATTAAAAATAAATTTTACAATTTAAACTAATCTAATAATGAGTAATGCATTTCGTAATTATATTTTATTAATTATAGGAACAATCATAAATGTAATATAGGAACAATTCAAAACACCAAAAAAACGTAAACTAAAAAAAATTAATAAAACTTAACAATGATTAATTGAACCAATATTACAATAAAATTTTGTTTTTGATAATCTATTAAGGTTATTTTCTTTGTAGAAATTATAATTTCGGCCACCCAAAATATATTATCAAATAAACAATTATTAGCAAAAACTAAGAATTAAATTTCTATACAGACATTGTTATAAAATAATAATAATTAAAATAAAATTGCAAAAGTTAAAATTTGTCACCTATCTGATTATTTTCATTTGGCTAACCTTTACTTTTATTTAAATGAATGACATTATAGAGTACTTCTAATACAACTATTAAGAGTACTTTGTCTACCACAAAGAATTAGAAAATAAACAAAAATTAGTAAAGTCTTATAGTTTAACATCTAAATTGAGCACAATAAAAAAATCATGCTATGTAATAGAATAAATACCAAATTATCCAAATTATGCTATGTAATAGAATAATATTATATTTTTACATGCTATATTTAATTCTTTAGAACGCAATAGGATAACATTTAACAATCAAAGAGAATAAAAAATAAAAACAACAACAATTTAAAAAATAAAACTAAATCGCATTAACTCAAAATAGAGTTTTAAAGAATATAAAAAATTATCAACCAAAAGTAGAGATGCAAGAAAAATAAAAATATCCACCAAAAAATTTAGAGAGAGAGAGAGACAGATAACCATTTTTTTTTGTGAAGAAAAACTATGCATAGAATAGAAGAGATAGTGACAAATTTATAGTAAGAGGGTGTGAATAAGAAGAGACAAAAATAAAGGAAGATGAAGGAAAAGAGGAAGAATGATATTAATGTAGAGGGTAGTAGGGAGATGAAAAGGTAAGGGATGGAGAAAGATTGAAGAAGTAGTGGGGAGATGAAATGGTAAGGGAGAGAGAAAGGTTGAAGAATGGTAAATATTAAAAAAAATAAAAGTTAAAAACAATTATAGGAAAATTGGTAAGGAAAAAAAAAAAAAAAACATTGAAGCCTTTAAAACGTTGAAAAGGCTCATACAAAACCCTAAATAAATAAGAGGTGGGTTGGATTAATTATACAGATTTATTATAGGGTGATAGTGGAAATAAATAAATAAGTAGTGGGCTGGATTTATTATAAGGTGATAGTGGAAGTAAATAAATAAGTAGTGTGCTGCATTTATAGGGATAAAAATTGTAAAAACCATTTTAAAATTGTAGGAAAAATTATATTAAAAAAAAAAATGACGTGGCAGCTGATGTGGTGCAACGTGAGAGCAGCAGCATTAAACGCTACGCTTCAGCTTTTAGTAATATATAGATGTGGTGTCTGATTCAATATAAACATAAACTTTATGGGACACTGAGCAGTCTTAAAGCTACAAGAAAAAGAAGAAGATTTGATTGAAATGCTTTTAATGAAAACTGGCTTCATACACACTGGTATGATTAGGGGTGGAGGTCACTCAGTTAGCATTGAATCGCTATGGATCTTCAAAGGCCATCAAATACATGATTGGGCACGGTTCTAAGAATGGGCTGGTTAGATTAGATTAATAAGGCCCATTTAAGCCTAGGGTTGTGGAAGAGCTTGGGAACGAACCAAGAGTGGGACAATTTTTTTTTTTTTTGTTGAGAATATTAAGTATTTTAACACACACACAGGAAGAGCTTGGGAACAAACCAAGAGTGGGACAATTTTTTTTTTTTGTTGAGAATATTAAGTATTTTAATACACACATTGGAAAAGGGGAGAATGTTTTAAATAAATTGACAGTGGTGTATATCCAAAACTGAAAGTGGTGGGACAAATTGAGTCCCACTCCACTTTTACCAATAGGAGGTTGGTGAATGGAACTTTTATAAGTTCATAAATGAATGTGATTTTATCTAACTAACTCAAATAATATAATTTTAACTATAACATAATTGTTAATTATTAGCATTTTCTTATAAATTGGAAAAAAAAATAATGTAATGTTTTTTTTTTTTTTTGTTTATTATATGGGAAGTGAATAAGTTAATTTAAGTAGTTTATGAACAAATTCGAGCTTGTTTGATAAAAAAAAAGTAGATAACATATACTTTTGGCTCTTATAGTTTAGGATTATTTTCATTTTTGTCTTTTAAATTTCACAATTTTCATTTTAACCATTTATGTTTGGTTTTGTTTTCATGTTGGACATATTGCTCATTTTCATTAGTTATCTAGCCGTCTATAATATGTTTTTTGCTTACAATAATGAAATTCATGTATTCCCACAACATTTTAGAGCTAATATTTCATGAAATAGTTAAACATAGAGGGCACTTAACAATCATATTACTAATGAGAATGAACTACCAATTATTAAAAAAAAAAAAAAACTAATGAAAATGAACTGCAAGACTAATAAGAAAACGAAATGAAACATAAAAAGGGAAAAATGAAGATTTTGAAATGTAAAAGGCCAAAATGGAAATAATCCTAAACTTTAAGGGTCAAAAAACTACTTTAATTAGAAGAAAATGAACTAAGATTGAACATTTAATCTCATTTGGTATTGAACTTGAACTCGACTCATGATTGAAATAAAATTAAATGAAGAATCCTAAACTTTTAATAGTCCTCTTCGACTTTACTTGTTTGCAATCCTAGAGCTAACTAGAGCTCAATATATATATTTTTACACATATCTTATTTATACTTTTTTTTTTTTTGGGTACATTACATATTCTATTACCATTCCTTAAAACATATTTTCTATAACTTTTAGTACTTTTATGACTGCACATTCCCTTCATTTTTTACCTCATTAATATCAAAATTACTTTGTCAAGGATGACAAAATACCTCAAACCCATTTCATCTCAATAGGGTAAGGCACCTTAGTCCAACCTTATCCTACTCCATTGTGATCCTTAATTACATTAAACTAATCACTTGGAAAGTTCTAATAATAATAATAATAATAATAATAATAATTGTGAGGATAATTGAGCTAAGTAGGAGCGTTGGGCCTTAGGCCCTGCCCGAGGATATATAGGAGCCCGAGGACGATCAAAAGGATTAAAAAATGTTGGGGTCAATAAGTCGAGGATAAGGAAGATAATAATGAGTTGGCGGTATCTCCCGAGGATCCAAGCTTCCTCGGGAAAGCATTATGGAAGGTTGGAGCCCGGCCGCTTAGAGAATACTGTGCAAGAGGTAACCATTCTTTGGAGGATAAGTTTTAGGGAAAGAAGCCAACAATAAAGGAAGAAATATATGAGAAGAAGGTTGCTACCACCACATTAAATGCTCTGCACTTAACCAACTAGCCACATTTATGTAAAAATGACACCTGAACAGTGATATCTCAGTTTACAAGCTTCTAGGAGGTTTTGGATGGGACAAGCATCCAATAGATCACCTATAAGATCAACAAGTGTAAGGTTGGGATAAAGGGAGAAGACTATATAAGGAAAGGACTATGTAAGGCTGGGAAAGAACTTTACGGGCAATCTTACATTGGGCGAAAGAGAGAGCGAATGGTAATCCATTAGATCTTCCATCTTGCGGGCCCTCTTGATCATCTCCTCCATCTTACTTATCTTCTCATTAATCTTCTTCTCACTCTCTGAGATAGGGAGATTCTAATCAGTCTTGTTTTCCTCTTGGCTACCCTTCAGGTTCTGAAACTGCTTTATGATAAGGTTCATGTCTTCCCTCAACTGAATTTGGCTTGCCACCATTGTATTTAGTAGCTCTTGAGTGTTCATTGGCTCTTCAGTGTTTTGGTGCTCTTCCCCCTCTGCCTTGGTGACAGAGTCTTTAGATTTCTTATGGCTTAGGCTATCTTGCAAGTCGAACATAGGGTTGAGGTGTTGTAACTAGGGAGTGCCTTCTATACTCAACGGCTTCAGTACTGTGATAGGCTTGGAACTGGAACTGCTAGCTTGGCTGTCGTTCTTGGACTCTCTTTGGAGTCTTCCCTCTGATCTTGACCAAATTCTCCCCTAAGAAAAGGCTTAGTTGGGTCAAATAAAGCTAGGTCCCCATCTATGTCAATCTACCAACCAAACAAACACACACAAAATGCAATGCAATTTTAACATGGACTGGCCTAAGGATAGGTTCTAAGTCATTACATTTTAGGGTGAGTTTGTTGTTTTATTGTTTTCCATAGCTAGGATGTTACACCTCCCAACTTGCAATGTAATGAACATTACGTTGGTCCGAACGGCATGGTCTATCCTTTTTAGTCAACAAGAAATGATCTAGTGTCTTTGGGCTATAAGTTGGTGAGATCACCACTGGCTACCCGAATATAATGAAGACTAGTGATCCATGGTTACTACCACCATATGTTGAGATGGGTATATGCATATTTGTTGTTTAATGGCACACACTATGACAGTTAGGGAAAGCTTTTAACAACCAACATGGCAACTTCAAACAAAATATTATACAAATAATACAAGACATAAGCAACCAAATAAAAGCATCATACAAAAAAACAAGGGTATTTAATTGGTCATTTAAAGTTTAATGTGAAGCTTAGCCCTAGACATCCTTAGCAGAGTCGCCACTGTGAGAGACTGGAAAAACTCCAAAGGGTGCTCTCAGAAAAGGGGTTAGGCATTGGTACCTTCCCTTTTCAAGATTATGTGTGGAGTCGCTACTTATTTTTTATTACAAAAAAAAATAAGAAAAAAAGTAAAAAAATACACAAGGTACATACTTAAATAATACAACCTCTCATTAATTTGAATGAATTACAATTTGATAAAATGAAGTATACATGGCTTTGTTTTCTAGATTACAATCTAGTAAAAAATTACAAAGTTTTGTTTCCTAGATTACAATCTAATGGAAAATTACAAGGTTTTGTTTCCTAGGTTACAATCTAAAAAAAAAAGAAAAAAAAAGAAAAAGATGACGCACTATCCTACGAACCAAAATCTAGATTCAGGGGAAGGGTTACAGAATGGGAAGGTGTTAGACATCCATTCTGCCCAGATGGAGTCTAGTCTTCTAGACTCAAAATAACCATTTATACCCATTTCAATGATACATTACAATGACATATTGAAATTCCCAAATTTAAGATTAATCCATTCTTTAAGAAATTGAAATTCACAATTTTTATTTTAAAAAAAGAAACACAATATTTTGCATTGAAGAAAACATTTTTTATTATAAAAAGGTTCAGATCTGTATTTTAGTGAAAAATACAGGTTAGTTTTTATATGCAGAAAAATTTCAGATCTGTATTTAATGAAAATACAGATTAGTTTTCATATGCCAAAAACATTTTAGATCTATATTTAATGAAAATACAAATTAGTTTTTATATGCAAAAAAAAAAATTCAGATCTATATTTAATGAAAATACAGATATTTTTATATGCAGTAAAAATTTTAGATCTATATCTAATGAAAATATAGATCTGTTTTGTATGTAGAAAAATTTCAAATCTGTATTTAATGAAAATACATATCTTTTTTTATATGTAGAAAAATTTCAGATTATATCTAATGAAAATATAGATCTGTTTTATATGCAAAAAAATTTCAGATCTATATTTAATGAAAATACAGATCTATTTTTTTTTATATGCAGCAAAATTCTTAAAACCAAGGCTTCTAGAACATCTTTAACGTAAGGGGAACAAAGAAGTTCGAAAAAGAAGGGCCTCGATTTCTAATGTTTGTTCCCTATTTATAGAGGTTGGATGCTTGAAAAATAAGCTGGATTGGATCAGATATGAATTGGTTTGCGTCCTTATTCCTAAAAATTAGAAATGGATGTGTTTTATCTCAATCAGAGCATTTCTGGGTTAGGCCTCGAGGCTATGCCAATCGGCACTTGGGAAGTGCCGATTGGCCCTCTCAAATGTTGAGCCCAATTCCCTATTTTGGTTCATTTTGGACTCTTTTTTAGGGATTTTCTAAGTAGGAATTGCACTTAACGTATTTTTAACTCGTATTCTAAAATTAATCCCTTTTATTTTGATAATCAGGTCTTTAAAACAATAACTACCTTATTGATAAATATTCTAAAAAGACTTAATTATCAACAATTCCCTTGTTATTTGATTATCTATTTTATTCCCATGCAACCAGGCTTATTTCTAATAAGAACTAACAACCAATCACACAAATGAATTAATTTTAATTGTTTAACCAATCATAATGAATTCCAATTAATTACATGTGATCGATTTCACCTTTGGGCAATGCATGCAGACTGTGAACATTTTATCTTATGATATCTTTCAATCCGACGGTCCGATTTGGGAATTGGACATACTGTCGTGACCGTTAGAATCGCAAGATCATTTTTATGAAATGCAATAAATGATTTAATGCATGTAATGCAACTATGATTTTTGGGTATTTGGAATGGTCATTTTAGTCATCTTCCAAAATTAAATTATAGGTGCAAAATCGAGTGTCTACAGTGGATAAAGGCTTATGAGTAGTGATATGATGGGCATTTGTGAGCTAAGGGCTAAAGAGCTTAATTTCTAATTTGGAAAGTAAGAACTCAGAAGCCCAGAACCTCATTAAGAGTTTAAGAAGATAATTAGAGGGGGAGGGAAAATAGAGAAGTTTATGAGAGAATTGTTCTTCTCTATTGGTGTGCTTTGGTGTGTTGATGAGGGGTTCTATTTATAGCTGAGTTTAAGGGGGTATTTAGTAAAGAATCTTAGCCAAAATATGTCCCAATCAGCAATGAATCTTCATAAAATCTGTCCTGGGATTTGGCCTAAAAGGTATGTTCAACTTTAAGGTGTTCTTGCTATTTTGGGTAATAGTAGCTAGAGGAAAGACCAGCAAAAAAGGAAAGGATTTTAGAAAAGAAAAAAAGAAAAAAAAAGATAGTTTCTTTGGGTGGTTTTGGTCTTTAGCCAAATAGGGAAAATCTGTAATTTCAAGGTTTCTGGGTCAGCTATCACAATTGTTTTGAAAAAGCTGTCCCAACTGTCAAAAAAAGTTGTCATAGCTATTAAAAGACAGCTGTTGCTTGGACAGAAGTAGATGAGGTTAGTTGAATGATGTCAGGTTGCTGGAGAGAATATTCAGCATTTATTTCATGAATTTGGCTGAAAATAGTAAGATCTCTTTTAAGGGTATTTTTCTGTTTTGGGTATGGCAGCTGTCTATTGGGATTTGAGAATTAAATGGCTAGTGATGTCACTTTCAGCTAGGTGTCAAATGCTGAACACACTGTTGGTGTTCTGTTAGATAGGTTTTCTCTTTTAGGTATTTATATTTTTGGTCCAAGATTCTATTACAATACATTTTTAGTAAGTAATAGAATGATTGATTGATAGTTAATGAAGCTTTAGAGATCTAGTCCAGATCTCATTATGTTGTGACTTAATCTTAGTGAGCAAGAAAAGCATTTAATGCTCTTCTCTGACAGCAAGCAGGGCAATATTTGGTTTGATTATGACAGATGACAGCTAAGTATTAAAGATATTGTGAATATTTTATATTTGAAGATTGAAGATAGCTAATCAGATTTAGCCATGTGCTTGAGTTGAATTTAAGCTGAAAATAGTAATATAGTTTATGTAGAATAATATAATTAAGTTTCCAAATTCATATAGGAATAGCTGGAGGTTGAATGAATAGTTATTTTCTCAGCATTTAGATGGCTGGAGATATTGAGTATTTGTCATATGATGAATATTAAGTTTTAGGAAAAGAGTAAATGAGAGTTTATCATTTTAAGATCTATGTGATAAGAGAAGCTTTCCATATGTTACCCGCTACACACTGACTCGTCAGAATTCAGGGAGTTGGAGAAGACACGCCAAGCAACATAGTTCTTTTATCAACTTTAAATCGTTGGAACTTTACTGAACATACCTCTTGGCCCTCCAAACCACCCAAAATTTCTCCAAAGAGACTCATGAGCTTGGATCATAAGCCAAAGATAAGATGACGTACTTTGGGTTTTGTTGTCATTTTATGTAAATATGTGCTTTTGTTGTCATTTTGTGTAAATATAGACTTTTGTTGGAGAAGCCGCTTTCCATGAATATGAGATAAGTAATATGAGTTGTGAGATTTAATTCATTGCTTGAGCCCAATCCATATGTTGATATTGATGATATTGTGGGTTATGATCCCAATTGATGAAGATGAAATGTGGACACCATGAATCCGCCTCTTGAAGTAATGATGGTGTGGGCCATGTGAGCCCAATTCATGTAGTTGAATGAGATATGAGTTTATTTTAAGTTTTAAAGAGGTTTACCCAAAAATTTAATAATATGTTGATGTGGCGTGAGTTGCCAATGTAGTAATGCCATGTGGGGCGAAAAAAGAGTCCTCAACAAAATGTTTTGAACCTAGTTGGTATTATCACAAATCTTGTGGTGGATTTGTGAAATTTACTCAAGAATTGATCAAATACCTGTCTGCCTACCAAAATTCCGGCCGATGCACTTTTTCATCATGACAAATAAGCCTTGAATACGGAAAATTTAGGTTGTGTTTGGCATTAGCTTAAAAAACTAGCTCTTTTTACTATTTAGCTTATTTTTGCTAATATTTAGCTTATGGGTCCCATTATACTTTTTGGTACAATTCATGGGTCCTATGTACTATTGCAGCTACTTTTTAGATTTATCTAGAGTATTTTCAACAAAATGTTTTCAGTTTCAACTAAATAAATTATTCCCAAACGGATTCTTATTGTGCGTTTGGCATTGCTTAAAAAGCCAGTTTTTTTTACTATTCATCTTATTCTTGCTACTATTCATGGGTCCCATTGCACTTTTTGGTACTATTCACAGTCCCATTGTACTATTTTAGTTACCTTTTAGCTTTATCTACAGGACTTTTAACAAAAAGTTTTCAGTTTCAACTAAATAAACTATTCCCAAACAGATACTTAGTGATGGAATATTTAATTGACACCATATTTCTCAAAATTTATGTGCTTTGATCACAAAATGTTCATCTTATCAGGTTTCAGTGCTTAGACTTTCTGTACATACACTGCTGGAAATGGAGAAGACGAAATATGATGTCAAAATTTTGGGGAAGAGCTGAAGACGAAAAAAGGGAAGTGGGAAAGAGGGAAACTTTGCTTTGCGAAAATATTTGGGGAAGAGCTGAAGTGAAAATATGGAGAGTAACGGTAATATCAATAGACTTCAATTTGATGGGACAATACATTGTCAATGGGTCCCATGAAGTCACTCTATTTACCAATATGCCACTGAAAATTGTGTTTGAACTTTTGGAAACTCTCTATTTCTATTTCCGGTTTCCATCACCTGAACTCAATTTTTTGAATTTTGAGTGATGGAAACATCACCCAAAAAACAAGCCAAAAAATTTGTTTTCTGTGGGTCTCACAAGTTTTGGACTATAGGCTATGGAAACTGAGTGATATCACTCATTTTGTGCCATTCCAAACAGCCTCTAAGTTGTTTTTGATTTTATTGCTTGTTGCTTTGTTTGGTTCAATAATATCACTTATCCTAGTGAGTTTTACGGGCCCACTAGACCAAAGCTTCTCAAGTTTAAGCATTTACTTTTCTGATTAGAGACCAACGCCTTGGGGCTAATGTGTGGTCTGCCCAAAGACCTACCGGTTTAGGTAAATATCTAATGCATTCTTTGACTGGAGAAGTAATTTTTGGAGGAGATATTATGCGTTTTTGGGATTTGCTTGCTCCCTGGTTAGATATGTATGACACCCAAAATTTAAAATAAATAACCCTTATTAGTTTTATTATTATTTTTTAAGGAAGGTAATTTGACTCTTGAATATCTTTATTGGAAATACAAGAATGTGCTAACTAGTTAAGCTATAAAACTCTTAGTAACCCTTATTCATTTTAGTTTGGGGTCTAAAGATGAACTTAATCAACACGAAAGTGAAAAAAATGAAAAGATTTATTTTGAATCTATTAGTCATGAAATGGTTCACCTGGAGGAACTTGAAAAGAAGAAGAAGAAGAAGAAGAAAGAATATCATTTCCAACTTAATATCATTTCTGCAACAACTTTTGCCGTAGACCCTTCTCAATGAGTTAGAAAAAAATTTGGTGCGATAAAAGCATATAGATGTTTAGAATAAGATTTCATAGAATTGCCAATAACTTTCTGAAAAAAAAAGAAAAGAAAAAAGAGTAGGACTAGTTCAAAGAGTGGCGCCAATTACGTTGGTCAAACCTCCAACTGCCATCACTGTAGTTTATATTATCTTGCTCAACGGCGTTAGTGCTCGAACATCTAAAGTCTAAACTGAAAAATTCAACCTTGGCAAAGTGAAGTCAAGTCAGCCACACCGCAAGGTTTTCTCATGCGCAGTTATGAACGCAAATGAACCTGATCTATATATCTATATTCTATATTTCCATAAAAAAAAAAAATCTATATTTAATATAGGCGAAACTACAGTCCTTGAAATTTAACTTATAAGTTTAATTAGTTTCTTAAATTTCAAGTAAGTATTATTAATCCCTTAAATTTAAAAAATGAACATTATTAATCTTTTTGTTAACTTTGTTAAAATTATTGTCGATGTACAAATAATGACAAAAACTGATGGGAATGTAATGACGTGTCATGCTGCATAACCTATCATTAATATTTATATATTTAAAAAATGAAAAAATAAAAAAAGAAGATGCTTCAGCCCCTCCCTCCCTCCTCTTTCTCTGCTCCGCCGTCTTCCAAACCTCAAATCCAGTCACCAACTCACATCAAAGGCAACACAAATCTGCTGGCAAAGTCAGTAGATCCATCTTTGACCATACAAAGTCTTATAAAACTCTTTTTCTCTCTCTCTTTCATATCAAGATTCTTTGGACACAAATATTTATTGATTGGGTGCAAGAAACCCAACAAAAGGATTCAATGAATACAATCTTTCTTGTTAAAAGGCAACCGTTGATCCCCACAAAGATTGGTTGGGCCGGGGAAAAAAATAATAATCTTTAACATTTTGCAAAAGAAAACAGATCTAAATATAATACTTAAACCTCTTTATTTTATTTATAGATCCATTGGAAACAAATCTTAAGAACAAAGATACATAAAGATCCTTCAAGATTAGCCGTGGAGATCCGTGGTGATTGGCGAAGGACATAGAGATGTTTTGTGCTGTTGATGTAGTGGCAATGACAACAGTTTGAATCGCCAGTGGCTAATGGTAGTGGGAGTAGCTGAAGTAGCAGCAACGGTAGCTATAGTGACAGCACCACCAGCTGGGAGAGGAGGAAGATAAAAGCGTAAAGGGAAGTCACAGGAAAACATGTGGAATTTTTTTATCAAAAAAAAAAAAAAAAAAAATAATGATTCACATGCTAGCCTGGCAAATTCATCAACGTTACTATTGCCATATAGGCTTACACTAAAGATAAAAAATGGCACATCATTTTTTCATTAACCACATAGATAATAATGCTAACGGCAATTAACTAAAATACTAACGGTTCTTATTTTTTAAACTAAAGGGACCAATAGCACCAATAGTGTAGTTTTGCCTTCAATATATATCTAAAAACTAAAATGAAATATTTATTGTTACTATCTTCTAGTTGAGTCACATTAATGTCCACATTGTAATCTTTTTTTCTTTCCAATTTTTCTATAATTTTTTTTAATATTTATACTTCGTCCAACCTTTCACATTTCCTTTCATTTTCATCAACCCACTACCATTTACTTTAATATCACTATTAATATTTCCTTTGTCTTCCTTTATTTTGTCTTTTCTTATTTACCTTTTTTTATTATAAATTTATCATTTTCTCTTCTATTCTTTGCATAATTTTTTTTCACCAAAAAAAAAAGAAGATTTATCTCTTTCTCTCTCTCTCAATTATTTGGTGGATTTTTTTTTTTTTTTTTTTTTTTTTTTTTTTTTTTGCATCTCTGCTTTAGGTTAACAAAATTTTTGTGTTCTACTACTTGGATTGATGTAATTTGGTTTTGTGTTTTAAGTTTTGTTTTGTTTTGTTTTTTTTTGTTTTTTTTTTTGTTTTTTTGGTTCTATTTGATTATTATAAAGAATTAAAGATAGTATATCAGAATATAATATTATTCTATTACCTAGCATAATTTGGATAATTTGGTATTTATTGTTTTATCTTTCTTTTTTTACTTTTTTTTTCCTTCTCATCTTAATTTATTCAATATTTAAATTTAGCTATGTGTCCTTATCATTAAATTATTCATATTTCCACTTATTTTTTTTATTTAAAAAAATTAAACATATATTATTTTACTTAAATTCAAATAAATAAAATTATCTCCATAAAATTGTGTTCATTTTTTTTAACGTTTACACTTTCTCCGACCTTTCTCATTCCTTTTACCTTTTCATCTCTCCGTTACTTTCTACTTTAATATCACTCTTCATCTTTCCCTTTATCTTCCTATATTTTGTTTCTTCTTATTATCATCATCTTAGTATAAATTTGTCATTCTCTCTTCCATTTTATGCATAATTTTCCCTCACAAAAAAAATTATTTCTCTCTTTCTCTCTCAAATTTTTGGTGTATTTTTTTTTCTTGTATTTCTTCTTTATGTTGATAAATTTTTGTGTTATTTAAAATTCTACTTTAGGTTGATGCGATTTAGTTTTGTATTTTGAGTTGTTTTCTTTTTTTATTCACTTTAGTTGTTAAATGTTATCCTATTGCATTAAAAAAAAAAAAAAAAAAATTAAAGATAGTATATAAGAATATAATATTATTATATTACATAGATTTGGATGATTTGGTACTTATTATTATATATTTTATTTTTACTTTTTTGCTTCTCATATTATTTTATTCAACATTTAAATTCAGCCACATCCTCCATATCATTAAATTATTTATATTTTTTCGCAATTTTTATTTAAAAAAAATTAAACACATAATATTTTAATTAAATTCAATAAATAAAATTGTCCTCATAAAGTGAAGTAATGCTAGGAAAGCACTCATTCTCACACCTAATGCATCAAAGAAAAAATGGAATACAAAATAAATGCCAATTTAGAAACACTAAATTAAAAAAAAAAATTAATGATGATATCAAACCAAATATATTGTAAAGAAACTAATAATACATATTTAATGCAATAGAATTATAATCAAATTTTGGAAAACAATAGGTTGCCAATGGAGAGAGAGAGAGAGAAAGAGAGAGAGGATAAAAATTAATGATGATATCAAATCAAATCATCACTATATATATAAATTTCATACACTATTACTTTTCAAATTCTAATGAATGATGTTTAAAGCCTTTGTTGTGCAAATCATCAATTTGTAAATTATGAGATTATGAAAAAAAAAATGATAAAACTAATTAGCCACTATCATTATAGAGTACTAGTATATTGTTTTACGCATCTAAAGAAGTTGAATGTATAGAGTTTACTTTAATGGTACACATAAGGATTCACTTATATATATATATATATATATAAAGGTTTTTATTAACTTAAAAAATAATGAAAAGTAAAACAATAATATTAATTAAATTTTTTTTTTTTGAGATTAACTAAAAAAATTTATTAAGGCCCTACTGGCGGGTCTGCGACTAGTTAAGCTAAGAACAAGGACTGCATCTACTTAAATCACAAACAAACTCATCTTTTTTAGTTTCCTAGAGCTTTTTTGCCCAATTTGTTTCCATTGCAAAAACGAAAGACATGGCTGCTGCGAGCCTAGTGGGAGGAGCATTTCTGTCTGCAACCCTCAAAGTGTTGTTTGCCAAGATGGCGTCACAGGAGGTCGTTGACTTCGTCCGGGGAAGAAAAGTCCCCGATACACTGCTGAAGAAGTTGAAGACAACGTGTCTTGCCCTTCATGCAGTGCTCAATGATGCAGAGGAAAGGAATTCACAAACCTACAGATCAAAGAGTGGCTTGATGAGCTTAAAGATGCTGTCTACGACGCAGAGGACCTTTTGGATGAGATAGCTGCTGGAGCTTTGCAGTGCCAGTTGGAAGCTAAGAGCAAGGTAAGGAATTGCATCACTTGTACATTTACTTGTTCTGAACAAAAACTAAAATCAAAGATAGAAGAAGTCCTTGTCAGGCTAGATGATTTAGCAAAGCAAATGGATCTTATAGGTCTAAGAGAAGGTGTTGGACTTGGAGGGAATCCTTTACCAAGAATAAGATTGCCCACCACTTCTCTGGTAAAAGAAACTAGAATTATTGGTAGGGATGATGTTAAAGAGCCCATAGTCAACTTGCTGCTCTCAAATGATGCAAAAGGCAATGAACACCTCTGTGTGATTCCCATAGCGGGCATGGGTGGGATTGGCAAGACCACCCTTGCTCAGCTTATTTACAACGACCAAAGAATCACCGACCATTTTAGCATTAGATTTTGGGTTTGCGTTTCAGAAGAATTTGATGTGGTTAGGATCACAAAATCAATTCTTGAGGCTGTCACTTCACAGAAATGTGACACTACGGACTTTAATATGATCCAAATTAGATTAAAGAAGGGTTTGATGGGAAAGAAATTTTTACTAGTTCTTGATGATGTATGGAATGAAAATTATGGCGACTGGGAGCTCTTGAAGAATCCCTTTAAATACGGAACATTGGGAAGTAAAATTGTTGTGACAACGCGCAATGAAAGTGTTGCATCAGTTACGCGCCCTATTCAAATTTTTCACCTTGATAAATTATCAGATGAAGATTGTTGGTGTTTATTCGCAAATCATGCCTTTGAAAATGGAAACTATAATGCATATCCAGAATTAGAAAAAATTGGTAGAAAAATAATTAAGAAGTGTGATGGCCTACCATTAGCAGCAAAAGCACTTGGTGCTCTGTTGCACTGTAAACTAGATGAAGAGGAATGGTATAAAATTTTGAACAGCAAAATTTGGAGTTTGCCTAATGATGGGGGTGATATTCTTCCAGCTATAAGATTAAGTTACAATTGCCTACCCTCTCATTTGAAGCATGCTTTGCATATTGTTCGATATTCCCAAAGGATTATGAATTAAAAAAGGAAGAAGTTGTTCAATTGTGGATGGCAGAGGGATTCTTGCAACAAGTGGACGAGAATAAAGAAATGGAAGAGATTGGCAATGAGTACTTCCTTGATCTAGTATCGAGATCACTTTTGCAACGATCAAATGGCAAAAAATTTCATTTTGTAATGCATGCCCTTGTTCATGATCTTGCTAAATTTGTATCTGGGAGATTTAATTTTAGATTAGAAGGGGACTACAAAAATAATATTATAAATAAGACTCGGCATTTTTCGTACTTAAGATCACAATATGACACAAGGAAGAAGTTTGAGGCTCTTTATAAAGCTAAGCATTTACGCACCTTCCTTCCATTACAATTACACAAAGCGAATGTGGACTTATACTTAACAAAGAAGGTACCACAGGATCTATTGCTAACGCTAAGATATCTACGTGTACTTTCTCTTTCTTATTACACTAATATGATAAGAGTTGCCTGAGAGAATTGGAGATTTACAACATCTACGCTACCTAGATGTCTCTTGTACTAAAATTGAGAGGTTGCCTTACTCTATATGTAGGTTGTGTAATTTACAAACATTGAATCTATCAGAATGCAAATTCCTTGTTATGTTGCCATCAGATATGCAAAAGCTCATTAATTTGCGGCATCTGAATATTACTGGAACTAGCATACAAAAGATGCCAATACATATGGGTAGATTACATTGTCTTCGGACTATGACCAAATTTATTGTTGAGAAGGATATGGGATTCCAAATTGGAGAGTTGGGGGAACTTTCAAATCTATGGGGAGCGATTGTGATATTAAAGCTACAAAATGTGATAAACCCGACATATGCTTTGAGTGCAAAGTCGAAGGCAAAGAGGCACCTTGATGAGCTAACATTGGAATGGGATGCTGATTACAATATTTCTCTAAGTGAAAGAGACATACTCAACAATCTCCAGCCTCATACAAACTTAAAAAAGCTTGTTATTAACAACTACAAGGGAACAAGCTTTCCAAATTGGATAGGAGATCATTCATTTTCAAATATCACAGTTTTCATTTAAACTATTGTAGAAATTGTCCCAGTTTGCCATCACTTGGGAAACTCCCCTCTCTTCAAGACCTCTTCATTGTTGGATTTGATGAAGTTGTTAAAGTAGGTCCTGACTTTTATGGTAGCAGTTCTTCTAATATAACACCATTTCGATCACTGGAAATATTGAAATTTGAGAGAATGTTGAAGTGGGAGGAATGGTTTCCTTGTGAAGGAGGAGTTTTCCCGCGTCTTCAAGAGTTTTATCTTTGGTATTGTCCGAAACTAAGCAGAAGCTTACCCAAGCACCTACCTTCTTTAACCAAATTTCATGTTCATGAATGTTCACAGCTTCAGACTTCTCTCCCAACAGCTCCTGCTATGCGTGAATTGACATTAAAGAATTGTAATGATGTGTTTTTGAAAGAATTGCCACCTACATTACAGACACTCAGAATGGGTGGATTCAATAACTTGGAATCTCTGTCAGAGGGAGTGATAGACTGCAACCTTTGTCCTGAAATGTTAATAATCTTTGACTGTCCTGTTCTTAAGTCTCTTGCTTATGTTGTTCTATCCAGTCCCACTACACCAAAAGTGCTTGGCATCTATAAATGTAGGGAATTACAGTTCCCATTGTACCAGTGCTACTCTTTCCTTAAGAGATTGTTTATAAATGATAGCTGTAGTTCTCTCATTTCAATTCCTTTAGACATCTTCCCGAAGCTTGATTATCTCCAAATAAAATGTTGTTGCAACTTGGAGTCCCTTTTAGTTTCGGAGGGACATCAACCAATTGATCTGGTGGGGTTGGAAATTGAAGATTGCCTTAAATCTTGTAGCTTTTCCTAGTGGAGGATTGTTGGCCCCCAATCTCACACGGTTAAAAGTCGATAATTGCCTGCGTCTCAATTCACTCCCCCAAAACATGCATACACTTCTACCGTCTCTTGAACTTTTGGAAATTATAAACTGTCCGCAAATTGAGTCTTTTCCTGAAGGTGGTCTGCCATCCAATCTAATTAATATTAGCATCGGTGACTGCAAAAAACTTGTCTCCACTAGAATGGAATGGGGTTTGCAAAGACTGCAGTGTCTTAAAACATTACTATTTGGAAACGTTAATCTTGATTGCTGGGATGTGGAGTCCTTTCCAGAGGAGGATTTACTACCCACAAGTCTTAGAATTCTTGCCATTGTTGGATTTCGAAAATTGAGATCATTAGACAACAAGGGACTTCAACACCTTACCTCTCTTCAACAATTGTTCATCGTAGGCTGCCCTGAGCTCAAGCACATGCCAGAATATGGGCTGCCTTGCTCCATTTCTTATCTAGAGATTGAAGATTGCCCTTCATTGACGAAACTATTCCAAAGGAAGAAGGGAAAAGAGTGGCGCAACATTGCTCACATCCCACCATAAAAATCGATGGCCAAGTCATTATATGAGCCATAAGTCTAGACGACATCCAACCCCATTTGACAATCAGATACTTGTTTGTTCTACTTGCATTTCTTTTTAATTTTTTATTAAAAAAAATTCTATTTATTTTGAAAATAATATAAATACTGATAAAAGAGGAAAAATAGGATTTCTTAGATGCCAATATATGTTCTCAATTAAGTATTCTATCCACTCGCTTTTGGTTCATTACAGTCCAACTGTGATGCGATGTTTATGGAAATAATATGAAACACGTCTACTATTCACACGGAATCATGTACAATCCATGTATTGTTAGTGTACTGAATTTTTTTCCTGCCTATTCAAACGTTCTTTAATCACAAACAATAAAATTCTTGGTCTGCAATTATCTTTCCCTTTTATCCCCCCTTTTGCAGATTAATTTTTAATGAGCTGTCGCATGAAAGCACATTTATATTTTGTCTTGACATTCAAATGGAATTTGGTTTCAACATGAGATTGAACATTCGGATTTGGTGACTACTCCCTTTCTTTTCTATGGATAACTGAGTCCTTTGTTTAATCAATCCTATGAAATAATGCAGTGAGAAACAATATTAGAAACTATGTTACTTTCAAATTTCTTCAAGTTAATCTGAAGCATCAGCCTCTAATTTTCATACAGAAGCATGGCAGTGAAAATTTTGAGGCTAAAGCAAAAGTTCCAATGGAAACTATGTGGGCTTGCAAGTCATGGAACAAACAAAATCCATGCTGAATGGATCATGCAAATTTAAGGGGGCAAGCTCATCCTTCCAACCTTAGCTTTAGTGTGCCATTATTTTCAAAATTGAGAAGCATTTTTAACCACATCCTTTGTTGCCAAAAATAAAATTCTTTAGTTTTGGCAACCATTTCTCGCATCTTTTGTGCTTAGCAATAATGCCAAGTTATATTCCATTGAATCTGAATCCCTCTTGTTGATTTTCTTAACATTTAAAAACAGAAATCTATCGTTTAGAGTATATTCATCTCAAGAAAAATTTGCATTTGAGAAAACAATAAAAGACGAAAAAAGAAGAAGGATTTCTTGTAAGATTGTTAGTTCATTGTCTTATTATGTCAGAATAATGCTGGAGTTCTCAAGTTTCCATGGGTTATTTTGTTAGCTTATTTCAATTTGTCAACAGCAAGTGCACAAAATGATTAATTGAGTCCTTTCCTCATGTTCTAGCAGGAACAGGTCCACGTTTGATGGTAGACAACAAACTCTTAAGAGTGTCAAGAGCCACACAAGTCTTGCCACTCTTTGCATTGGGTGATTTCCAAATTTGAGATCATTGAACAAGACCTTACCTCTCTTAGATTTGTGGATCAATGACTGTCATGAGCTCAAACTCGTGCCATAACAGCAGTTAACAAAAGAATTGCAAAGGAAGAAGGGAAAATAGTGGCACAAGATTATTCACATCTGCTACATAAAAATGGATGAACAAGTCAGGTATTTATTCTACTTGACTAGCTAAGTTTCAATCTTGATTTTACTTATTTTTCTTAAAAGTATCTAACATTCTCAAAAAAAAAAATTATTAAAAAAAGGGTAATGGAATCAGTTAGATGACTTCGCCCAAAAAAAAAAAAAAAAAAAAAAGAGATGAGCGTTTAACACCCATGTCACTGTAGGGAATTAAACATGAAATTCCCAAACCTGTGAGAAACAAAATAGAAAAAATACACGCCAAAGAAAAATAATCACACGCACAAAATAATATTTACGTGGTTTGGCAATTTGCCTATGTCCACGGAGTTGTAGGGATTTCACTATTATCAGAAAAAAAATACAAAGTGCGGCAGTACAGTTTTTCTCTCTCTCAAAAAACTACATCAAGAAACTCTAATTACCAAAATAACAGTTTCTATATCCTGCACATAGGATTCACAATGGGCTACAAAACAGGCCAAAAATTTTTCCCAGGGGCGTTGCCTAGACCCCCAGGAGACTTGTCCATGGAGTGGAAGCTTGGGCCGTCTCTCATTAAAAAACCACGCAACATTATTTCGGATCAATACGTCATTCAAATCAAACACAACTAAGCTCCACAAAGCCCAACAGTCACTAAGGATTCTATATCCTTCTCTTCCGATTAGCCTACCTTGCAATAAACAAGACTGACTCAAAAAGTGAAAAGACAATGTATATCGAAACATTTTTATCTACTACAAAAAGTTTTGAATATTTTCCAAATGGTTTACTTCTAAGTTCTAATGATTTATAATGCCGACATTTTCTTAACTAGTTCTTTGTTCCACTAACTTCTGGGTTCATTAGGATCCTACTTGGATATGCTACCTATGAAAACAAGAAAAGGATCCTAATTGGATATGCCATGCCGTTGAATGATTCTGCCTTTGTCTCCCATGCTTATTGAAAGAATATGGTCACCTTCTAATTTTATTACAGAAGGGCGGAGGTGCGAATTTAGTTGCCAAAATTTCAAGACTAAAGCAATTCCCAATGAAAACTATGGGAGCTTCCAAGTCATGCGAAGACCACCTCTCTTAGAGCATCCGCAGCCTAGCTTGTATATGCCAAATGTTACTAACATTTGGCATTTAAGCCCCAAAACTGCTCCACAATGGGAAGGGCATATCGCATATGCCAAAAAATTTTTGAGATTTAGCTACAGTACCATCTCAAATGTAAGATGGTACTGTAGCTGAATGTTATAAAAAAAAATAATTTTTTAATGCTTTTTACCCGGTAAATTTTTCTCTCCTCTCTCATTTTTTCTCTTTCTTTTCTCTCTCTTCCTTCTCTCTTTCTCATCCCCTCTCTCTCTCGCCGAATCACCAAGCCAAATCGGAGCTCACGCCGAATCGAATTTCTAGATCGGCGTGGTGGCGAGGTTGGTGGCGCGGTTGAGATGGGCGTGATGGCCGGAGGTTAGCGCGGTGGAGATCGGCGTTTGGTGGTGTTGACATGGTGATCGAGTCGTGCGTGGAGATCGGTTTGGCGAGGTGGGTTTTGATTTTAGGTGGGTTCAGATGGGGTTTTGATCGGTGGAAGGAGATCGCATCGGTTCCGTTCCGATGGGGTTTTGATCGCGTGGGTTCTATGGAGATCAGATTTTGATCGCATGGGTGCCGAAATAATGGGTTTGTTGGTTTTCTGATTTAATGGGTTTGTTGGTTTATGGTTTAATGGATTTTTTCGGTGGGCGTGTGGCATGGTGGTGGTGACTAGTGGTTTGTTGGGGTTCGGCGGCAGTGGCAAATCCGATCACTTTAAAGATCGGCATGGATTGTTGATGGTGGGTTTTTCTTCAAATTTTTGTTTTTGTTGTAGTGATTTGCTGGGGTGGCTGGTGGTGTAGCAGCGATTTGGGTCCGTGTTGTGAGTGATTGTTGTTGGGCAGAGGACTGGGTAAGTGATTGTTGCTGGGCAGAGGAGGTTTTTTCACGATGAAGAGAGAAGAGAGAGAGATTTTTTATAGGGTGGTGGTGGTTGTGTTGATGGTCGGAGGGCAGTAGGTGCAGCGGCGTGGCTCTAGTCTTTTCTTTGGGTTTTTTTTTTTTTTTTTTTTTTTTGGTGTTGACGGTAGTTTATGGGTTGCCGGTGGTGGTGGAGGTGTGCAGCGGTGGTGGTGATTGTGGTTCCTCAACAAAAGGAAAGAGAGAGAAAGAATAAATAATGTATAAATAATGTGTTGTATTATATAATGGTAGTTGTGAGTTATATTATTTTATTGTGTAAAAATATTATTTTAATGAATAGAATTGGGAAATAAAAGTTGGGATGTTGGAGAATTGTAAAATTGTATTGTATAATTGATAAAGTGACTTTTTGAGATGGTAAAATAAGATAGAATATAGGATCTGGCTGTGGATGCTCTTATATGTCCCAATTTAAATCAATTTTACATAGGGGAGATATTACCGTACAGGTTAGGATACTTTATATCTTCATTATTTACTAAACATAACAGAGATATTACCATATAGGTTAATATACTTTATATGTCCTATATACCCCAATTTAAATCTATTTTACATCATCAGATACAACAAACTAACTACCTCTGGGTGGAGAAGGGTTTGCTAAGACTACCTCTCTTTTAAATTCAGGAACTGGCGGAGGACAAGAAGATGTGTAGCACTCTTTAAAAGAAAGGTTGCTGGTTCTGGTTATTACTTCTCTTCCCAACTCTAGACATCTCAACAAGGCTCAGCCCATCAGAACTAAGATATCCCAGTTGAAAAGTGGTATCTAAATCATTAAGATAATGTCAGTTTTTAAATGCACAGGTGACTAGTGCCTAAATTCATCTTTTCCCCCATTTCTTTTTATCATTTATATACAACTTTGTTTTGTTTTAAAACAATATAAAGACTGATATATGTTAGAAAACTTTCCTCTATTGCTGAAAAAACCATTGTCTAGAGTGAATTCAATGCATACAAACATTGAAAGCATTTTAGTGAACGAAAAGGATTTTTTTTTTCTTTTATATTTTTTTATGGTTGGAGTGAGGGTTGGAGTTAGGGGGTGTTAAGTGCTCACTTTTTTATACTTTTAATGTATTGGTCATACTCTTGCTTTTATCTTTATTAAATGATTCATTTGTATGGCAATCTTGGTAAGTGAAATACAGGAGACACTGTTCAGACCATCAAAAGCACTTTTCATGGATGAAATATCTACTGGCTTGGAAAGTTCGACAACCTTTCAAATGGTGAATTCAATCAAGCAATATGTTTACATTTTGATGCAACAGTTATCTCTCTACGGCAGCTTACACCTTAGACTTGTCATTTTTTTCTCCTTTTTATTTTCCTCTCTAATGACCACATTGTATACCAGGTGCCCCATGAACTAGTTCTTGAGTTTTTTGGAATCCATGGGCTTCAGATCTCCTGACTGGACGGCATGACTGACTTCTGACAAGAGGCAAGTGTAAATTGCAGCTCTGATATATGCTAAAAGAACATCTGAAAGATGGGCCTTACATGTGGTCCATGAGTATTATTTGTATTCAACTGATTTATCATGGATGACATTCAGGGAAGATCAGGAGCAGTACTAGACACCAAGATAAGACTTACATTTTGTCATAGTTCAGGATTTTGCCAAGGCATTCCATTCATTCCATGTTGGAAGAAGACTAAAAGTCAAAGATGAACTTGCTTTGAAAACTACACAAGTATGGTGTTAGTAAAAAGGAGCTGTTGAATGCTCGTGTCTTACAAAGAGGAACTCAGTTTTCTACTTCTTCAAGCTGGTGAGAGTGGAGGTAGACCTTATTTTTACTGTTTTTTTTTTCTTCCTAAAACTTGATTTTGATTAATACTTTTTCTCTGCTTTAAGATTTCAATAGTGGCACTGATTACAACATCCAATGGAGGAGTTTAGAGTTTAGATGGGTGCTTTGTTCTTTACCGTGGTGGTGGTAGTTATGTTTACTGGATTGTCACGAATGTCCATGACCACTGCATAGTTTCCTGTTTTCTCCAAGCAAAGGGACTTTCTCTGTCATTCTTCATGGGTATATGCTCTTCCTTTACAGATACTCAGGACCACTTTCACATTTGTAGAAGTTGGTGCTTGGGTCATCGTCGCCTATTATGTTAATGGATTTGATCCAATGTTAGAAGGTAACATGTTAACTGTACTGAATTTGTCTTGCTTTATGAGATTTGTTTGGAACCTGTTTTTCTCTTCTTTAAAATATATGCAAATGTGGACCCTGCAGGTTGTTTGAGAAGTACATTCTTCTAATACTTGAAAGCCAAATGGCTTCTCATTTTTTCCATAATTGCAGCAGCAAGCATGGTTGTTGCTAAAAGGTTTGGGTCATTGACAAATCTCTTGCTTTCGCATCGGTGGCTTCATCCCATCAAGAGGTATGTTATACTGAATTGATAATTTTACATAATCTTTTCACAATATTTCACTATACATCAAGAATGCTTCTTTCTTCTCTATATCTCTGCATGACTAGACCAACATCCCCCCCCCCCCCCCCCTTATGGTTTAGAATAAATTTTACTTAGTGTGAGTTTGGATAGTACTGTTGCGTTTGGCGTTTGGCCTTTTTTTTGGGTCCCAAAGCACTGTTCATGAGACCACCAAACTTAGCAAAATGCACATATTTATGTATTTTTGGTTCCCACAGCACTATTCACACCTTTGAAAATTATTTTGCTACAGTGTTTTTAGTAATAAATTTTCAATTTTCAGCAAATAAGCGGTATCTAAACAGACCCTTAATCTCTACGTTTTACCTAATTTGACTACTCTTTCATAATAAAGATTCTCCCTTAACTCAACCATCCCACATGTTTATTGTTATTGCTGGTTGGATAGGGGTTGGGGCATTCATTGGATTCGTCTTCCTTTCAACATCTATTTCACTCTAGCTCTCACTAATCTCAACTTTGGGAATTGCATAATGGTTTCTATTCATTGGTTTGGTGATAACACAGAAATAGAAGCCTGAATTTGTGTTAAGATAGTGGCATGACATCATATTTTAGTTACATTTCCCAAAATACAATTTTTTTTAAAATATAAATATTTTAGTAAAGAATAATTATTCTTCATTTAAAAAAATTGATAATCAAACAAATGAATGGTTATTCTTAAGGAATATCTATTACATTATAAAGTCTATTAGAGTGTACCAAATGTACCTAAGATTGGAAAGAAATCCTTATCTGAAACTGAAAGTGCAGAAGCTTCTATCAAAGCTAATATGGTAATAGGAAAAGTGGAATGGTCTTCCAATCGCTTTATGAAATTACCCATTCATTCGACATGACGCTGTTAACTTATTATGTCATAAACATTGGAATAGATAAAGCTTCTTGTTTCAATCTTTCAATTTATTAGAGTCCGAAAATCTAAGACCTGATTGTTTGATCTAAACTTTCAGGTAATGAAGAATCTGGTTTACTAGAGGACAAGTTAGTGCTTCTGAAGGGTATAAGTAGGGCTTTGAAGCCCAATGTTCTCACAACTCCGATGGGTATTAAGCACTAGCAGCACTGGTAAAGCAATCTGGATGTGCACGCTCGTGCATGATGAATGTGCAGTTTTTCTTTAGTAGTCTCGGGCACGTCTTGAACTTCAAATACGTATAACAAAACACTACTTTTGTTCACGATTTGCCAACTTAGCACTATGAACCATATATATAACTGATTTCAACAACTGGAAGATGCATATAATGATGACACATGTCATTTTGTTAAGACATAGGACAATGAAACATGTCAAACTCCGATAATCCATTTTAATAGAATCATAATTATTAGGTATTAGATATCGGACAAAGTATAGCTACAAAATTGATTGTAATTTAAGGCTACAACCTTTCTCATTATCTTTTTTCTTAATATTTTTTTATTGGAAGTAAATTTTGACAAATCCACTATTGGATTACATTTTCTTTTTATATCCTCCATGTTTATAAAATTTCTAGAAAATTAAATATCAATAACTATGTCATCAATAAATTGTTTAAATTGTAAGTTTTTGTAATTTAAAATTATGCATAAAATATAATATTATAGATTATAAAGCAAATAATATTCAATTGACACAAAATTTGACATGTGTATTAAGAGCATAAAAAACATACAATCCAACGGTTAAATTTTTGAAATATGTAGTAATATTAAGTTACAACCAATTTTGTAGTTAAACTTTGTCCATAGATACCTAAAAACCTTGATATATTTATTTTTAATTTTAAGGGAGTATAATCGAAATAGTATTTTCTATATTTTGTACTTTCAAAAGTCAATATATGTTATTTAAAATTTTTTTTTAAATTGTAATTTTTTTTTTTGGTAAGGAAACATATAATGTATTTTGTTGTAAGGTTTTATATATAGTGAAATATGTATGGAAATGCAAATTGTTTTATTTTAAAATGTGAGAATGTAAAACCAATTTATTACTATTTATACTTTGATAATCACTAAACTGATGTATGAGAATCATTTGTTATAATATGTTTATGTATGGGAATTAACTTCTATAGAAATGTATCTCCCCAAAACGTAGACTAATATCTCTTTCCTCCACACAATTTAAATTAAGTGAAAACTAAATAAAAATAACCATATTGTAGATCATACAATATTCAAGATGCAAAAAATGTAAGCCTACAATTTCCTCATGGCCAAAAATGATTTGGGGGCTAATTTTCTCTTTTCTCACGATTTTGATGAGATATTGTTTTATACATGATATAGACATTAAAAAAAAATAAAAAATAAAATCTTATTCTTAAATAGTTAGAATAAAAAATAAAAATAATCGTGCTTTGACCCCCCAAAGAAAAATCTTGACTTCGTCCTTTGTAAACTTCAATCGCTAGTTTATACATATCTTGTTCATCAATGTTATCGTTTGAATTCTTCTAACAATAATTCTACGGAGAACAATTTTTATGATAATTGAGATGACAAATTGTGATTGAAATAAAAAAAAAAAAAAATTTCTTTCACTTTCCACATTATTTTACTTATTTAAAAAAAAAAAAAGCCAAAATTTTTTTCTAAGAGTGCCAAACTAAATATAACAAAAATCTTAAGCAAATATCATGATTCAAAACTAATATTTTATTTCATAAATTAATTTTTAACCCAACAAACTTGTGTCTCACTTTCTTTTCATTGTGCTGAATTCATTTCTAATTGAATATGAACTAATCTTTCTAACACTATATTTTTCTAGATTAATGTGATACCATATCGATGGTCGTAATCTTGGATTAAATTATAAGGAAGAAAAATCAATTGCCCTAGAAAGAAGATATAGAGTCCAGATTCTGAATTTTGATTATTTTTTCTCTTAAAATATGCATAAATTATGGATGCTTTTTCCATAAATTACCAATTATTAAATCCAAAAAGAGTCCATGGAAGTCAGCTGATACAAAGTTAATTATTGTTTTGACAATTTACATCTTTTTAGAATTTTTAATTAAGGTTTTAATGTATGGCCAGGATTTTAATCAATGGTGGGGCCAGAGTATGTTTTTCTTAGGGTTTTCTTTAGCATTACAAAAGAAATGTAATTCTCATAAATAACCTTCAACAACAATGACCAAACCTTAGTCCAAACACTTTGGGGTCAGACATGGATCCTCATTAGACTAGTAAGAGTCAGCCACATGTATTTATTTCCACCGTTCTATTCATTTTTTTTAAAAGTAAGTAAGAAAGATGAACATATAAAAAGCTACCTTATGCAAATAGCACAAAGCAATCCAAAAAATTACAAGGTAAAAAAAGTGCAAAGAAGAAATTAAGTACAAATTGGGAGAAAACTAAGAAACAACGGGAGGGAATCACTAGATGTGAGTCCCCAAGCTTGAGACTAGTCAAATAGAGAACTACTAAAAGAAGCAAGCAATCAGTCTCCTGATCTATTCATGTCCTCAAATATCCGCCATTCTATTCCATCCAAAACCATACTCTCTGTTACTTCCCTAATTAACACGTTCCTTTTTACTACTTCTATGAATGTTTTTTTGATCTTCCTTTATCTATTTTCATTCCATTAACTTGGGTGTAATTTGCCTTTTAGCATTATTTTTAGCAACTATTTTTTTAGATGGCATGTTTTGGAAATATATTAACAAACTAGCATCTCAAGCGTTAAAAGGTCGAGATCAGTGACGAAAATCGATTCCTTAAGACTCAAGTTCCAATCTGATGTGGAAGAGAAAAAGCCATCTAGAAATCAAGTTTGTAAGACTTGAGTTCCATAGAGAGGAGAAGAAGAATGAAGAAGGAGAAGAAACTCAGCAAAAGAAAACCAGCAAAACAAAGAAGAAAAAGCCCAATATAACAAAGAAGAAGAAACCTAGAACATCACAAACCCACATGAAATTTTTTTCAAAAACCAAAAAAAAAAAAAAAAAAAAACCATTAATGATGAAGTTGTGGACTGATTCGGTTTGAGATTGGCTAGCCTTTGCTTGAACCGATCGAAAATCAAACAACAAGGGCCTCAAAGAAATGGGTCCCAAAAGGAAGAAGCCTAATAGAAGAAGAATAGAATGAAGATGAATAAGAAGAAGAAAACCCGAACGAAGAGACCCAGTTGAACGCTATTTCTCAATGAAGGAACTCAAGTCTTAGAGACTCGAGTTCTACGTGGATTTTTTCTTCCACGTCAGATTGCCAACACCTTACAACTCAAGTTTCACGTCGAACTCGAGTTTCAGAAGCTCGAGATGATAGTTGTTAAATAGTTTTGCAAACTTGACAACTAACTAAAATATTTCAAAATTAATGCTAAATGAAACAAAAAATTCCATTAACTTGACTTAATTCACTTCTGCTTACTAGTGCATTAATTGCTACTCTTTAAACATGATCAAATTATTTCAAGAAATCTTTTCATCAATAGTAGTTACCTTGATCTTTAAAAGAATTTCCTCATTTCTATAGGAAATGGTAAAGTTCAGCTTGTCCCAAAATATTAAACTAATTGGAAATGGTAAATTTAATCATTTAAATTTTATTCTAATACTACCCCTCACATGTGGGCTCAAACTCCCCTTCATATGTAGGGCCTAACACGTAGAATTTATAACTTCCTAAATTGGAGGTAAAGCGGAGACAAGTTTTCAACTCAAGATCACTTGCTCCAAAACCATGATAAAGTACCACTTGACCCAAGTGCTTATTCTGATGGGAAGGGCATTTATCCATTATTCAATCACATTTAAGAATATGGCAGATTATTGAGAACTGACAGCTTAGAACTACATTTGACTTCCTAGAATCTCTCTATCATTCTATTTCTTTCTCATTCATCTTCTACTTGCACACTTAAATGTACTCTTGTTATTTCTCGACTATAATTGATTGATCTAAAAAGTAGATCACATCAAATCTGCAAAGTGCAAACAACCCTAGAAGTCTATTAAACCCTAAATCTTACTCCCAATACATTTCACTATCAAAACCTAATTGGCCCTACCCCTTTCTACATCAACCCTAATCCCAATTCCCCAAAATAGAGTTAGAAGGTGCAGGATTCGGCTGCTGCCTTGCTTCAATTAGCATAACACTAAAATTGACAAAATACTAATACATAGCACTCACCATACACATGATAAACAATTATTTCTTTAAAAAAGAAATTATATAGGCATAAGCCTTCCTTTCTAGAATTTAACATAATTTCTCAATCCTTATAGCATATCAATAAATCAAATTATAGTTGATTGGAGTTGCATATGCAAGAGGGAGGGCGAGAGCCCAGATCATTTCCTACTCCACTATTCTTTTGCAAGGGGGATGTGTGAGTTCGTCCTTGGGATGTTCAGATTTTGGTGGGTGATGCCCAAGACTATGCTTTTGTTGATTCAAGGTTGGAGAAGGAGCCAAACTCCTTCCAACACAGAGCTAGGGATTTAGTACATCCATGTTTGATGTGGACTTTGCAAAAGGAAAGTACTAAAGGACTTTTAGGGAGCAGCAATTTTCAACTATGAGAATTAAGTTAACGTTGGTAAGCTCATTGTTTTCTTGGCTTTTAGTTGATACAGAGCGACCAATTGGTTTTGTAGATTTCATATCCTCTTTACCTTTTTGAGAGATCTTTGGTTTTTAGGAGGAAGAAACCCAACATACTCATCAAACCAAAAATCTGACGTATTGGTGACTTAACAGTAAATAAAATTTACCATTACTTACGCAAAAAGAGAAAATTAGACAGTTTGAAAAGCCATGAGATTATGTGATATCTTTTAAATTAGACTATTATTTTTATGCATGTCACAGATCTTAAACTACCTGAATCATTGAGAGAGAGAGAGAGAGAGAGAGAGAGAGAGAGAGGGAGAGATGAAAAGCAGATGCAAACCATATGTTCCTTTATGAGTTTGTCTCGTTCACTCCCAAATATCTCAGGAAGACGCAAAATTGAACTCTGAAGCACAATTGCTGCCTTTTCCCACCCAGATTCCTTACTGCAATGCAATGCCACACAGATAGAAAAGATTGGCACAAAGTGATTTTTGACCAGAACTGCCAACAGTTGACAAGCAACCTGGTATCAAACAACCATCAGATTCAATGACAAATTTACAAGGAAATATATTTTTAAGAAGACATATAAAAGAACCAGACACCAGACACCAGAACAATCAACAAGCAATATTAGTTTCATCTTCAGAGGGGAAATATACATAATACATCAGTTATAACTTACATATTTAACAATGACATTCTAGAAACTAGAGTATTCAACAAAAAAACTTAATATCAAGCAGAAATTAGAGGTTCCCATCCCCTTGATATAAAAATGAGATAGATATTAAAATATGCTAATACCTTAGCAACCCAGCTTAGTTTAGAGCTATCCCCATGTAGGACCAGAGTCGGAAAAAGCCAATGGCAACAATACTGTACGAAATAACTAGGTTCGGCATAAAAAACAAGTAGTTGACATATCTACATTGAGCACGTGCAATGTGGTCAAATGGAACACTTTCGGATACCATATCCCAAACCAAGAAAAAATCATTAAAATAATATAAACTTTGTTAGAATTATGGATAAAAGGGTTAAATTCACATTTTCCTAATAGTTTAAGCTTTTGGGACAATCGACAAATTAACATGGTATTAGAGAGTAGAATTATAATTAAGCAATTAATATCATCACTTTCTAATTGCTTAAGTGTTTGAGAGAATTGGTAATTTAAAAACTTGAATTAGTCAAAAATAGATTAATAATGTGGAAATTTAAATATAGGATGGAGTTGAGCTACCAGAATTGCCTGCACATAAATGGCACTACGCAAGCAAATAAATATCCAAAGCATCAACTTTGTTTTCAACATTAATATATCAAAATAACACATTGGTGGTCAAATAAAAAGGGACTATAGGTTAACACCATTTAGACTTACAAAGTCCACAAATGCACTTTCTTATCAATTTCGTGAATCATTGTTAACTAAAACAGATGACAAATATTGAATTTTGATACTTTCATAATTTTTTAAATAGTTCATATCAAAAAGCACCAATTCCAACTATACCACCAAAATAAGTCAAACAGATTACAACACACCATATCAAAAAGTTACCAAAGCATTCAAATATTGAACTCTCTTAAATTCCCACAACTCCAAATATCTGCCAAGTTTTGATTTGGTGTGTGTGTTGAAATTACTGTTTTTATTATTATTATTATTATTATTATTATTTTATATGGCTGAGCGGTGGCAGGGTCAGAATGTGACATGTTAAAATGCAATACCACAAACACGAGATGGACATGCCACATCAAAGGATAAAGCACAAGACATAGTTGCACTAAATCAGGCATAAAAATAAATGTGGTTTAGGATAAACTCAAACCAAGAAAATAATCATTCTTTTCTCAAACAGAAGATCATACAAATTGGCAAGCTTAAAAATAGAAGCATCATGTACATGACATGAAGAATTAACCTGTAAAGAATTTGTTTCCTAGAAATATAGTATAAAATGCATGCATAAAACATTTTTTTTTTCTTTTTTCTTTTTTTTTTGGGGTAAAAATGCATTCTTAAAACACAATATTCAAGTTTCCTGTCAAGCATATATATCAATACCTTTGACTTTTCAAAATATCCATGCTTTATGGAACAGAAACAATTATATTCATCACCTTCAACGTAGATGCGTACTTAAGCTTTCTGAATAGATTATGAAGTACTGTGTTGACCAATTCCCTGAAAAAAAAAAAAAAAAAAAAAAAAAAAAAAACAAAATGGCTGCAGATAATAAGAAACTAACTGAATGTTCAATATGTGTGTAAAACACCCTTGAACGTTTAGACTCCAAATTACAAATTGTCAATTCAAGCTTATTATCAAACAATTAATGTGCGGAACATGAACATAAGCCAAACACAGAATTGATAAACAATCTAAGACAATTATAATCACATCCACAACAGAAAATAAATGGCAAAGATAAAGGAAGAGAGATGCAAACACAAGAACAACACGCGATGTGTTATCGAATAGGAAACCGAAGCCCACGGTGTAAAACCTCTCCGCCGCCCTCCAAGTGGTCAATAATCCACTAAAAAATGTAGTTGGGATACATGAACAGCAATAGACCCTCCAAGCCTAATCTACCCAGGTACCTAAGCCCTCCAAGCTTTTTGCTCCAATGAGGTTGCGCTGAACCTTTTTCTTCTCTAGCTTACCGGATTTCGCTATAACCCATAACATCAACCAATAACCATTGGTTCCTTCCAAACTGCTTCTCTTAGCACCAAAAGACCTTCTCACAGACGTGGGTGTGATGAGAAAAAGATTTGGTCAAGAACCTCTCAAGGATGTATCAATGGAGAGGAAGAGAGTAGAGAAATTTGAAGAGTCTCTTAGTGAAAATTTGGGGATGAGGCAATCTTGTTTTTCTCTAGGGTTTCTCTCTCAAAATTCTCTTAGGAAGCTCACTACATTTCGTGGGTATAAGGGTCTATATATAGTGGTATGTGTTTGGAATACGAAGAGTCAGTTTTTCCCAAACAGGGTAAGTTGGCGGCTTGGCCTCGTGACTGGTCTAAGTTGCAAGTTCAAGTTGCGAGCTAACGGACTGGCCAGCCTAGGACTTTTGTCCTGTAGTGCGACAGCTGGCGTGACTCTTCACCTCCCCGCATGCTTCTCACGTGTGCTGCAGTTGGCGGCTTGCAAGTCGCTAGTCAGCCGCGAGTCCCTGCTTCTTTGCACATTGTTGAGTAATTCTTCACACTCTCTCACACACTACCCTTACATGAATCCCACCTAAATATAGGGTTACTAAGTGCTAAATTACAAGTAAATTGGCACAGAATAAAGCCAACAAGATGGTTGATAAAATTCAACCTTACAATCTCCCCCTTTGGCTATTCCGTGACAAAACCCTATAACAAACTCTAGACTTAACGCGTGAGTTGGGAATAGTTGAAAAACTCACTCACACATAACTCTAGAATCTGTGTAGCTCTTGAACCATAAGAACAATATCTCCTGAAACATAACAACACAACAAGTTCATTGTATGCAGAAAACATGTACTACATATGGAACAAGCACAATGCAATCAAGCAAAATGGAATATAGCAATAGACCATGGCAAGACCTAAACAGGCAATCACTACATACAAGTGATCACAATGCTCATTCACACTTGGAATGAACATCCGGACATTCAAGTTGATAAACACAAAGCAAATCACTTGAATGATCAATACTCAACCAATGCATAGTACATGAAGTATATGCATCTAGGAATAAAATCCTACAAGGGCATAAGAGTGAGAGTACTTAAAGAAAATGCGTAACATTTAGCAGCAAGTACTTAAAACCTTAACAGCTTACAAAAGCAACAGGTACAAACAAAGAACCTTAAAAACCTACAAAGGTACTAGGTACAAACACAAAAAAAACAATGCTGAAGAATCATCAACAAAATATACTGAATAACTTCTGAAATAAATAACTATACCAATGAACCACAAGTTTTCCAAAAGTATTAAAACCATATCAACACAGGATAAAAACTAGCAGATAGATAACAATAGACACATCAGACAAAACAAGAGTATATAACAACTATAATAATTCCCCCTTTCAGTATGCACACTCCTTTTCATTCTTATGCTTCTCTCCCCCTTACTGTGTGCTGCTCTCCCCCTTTTTGGCACGAATAGCTAAAGGCTTTCTTCCAGCTTCTGTTGAATAGTATCTAGTTGTAACTCAATGGTTCCGAGGCGCATTTGAGTTTGACTGTGAAAGGAGTGAAGGAGCCGTTCCAAATCAGAAATCTGATGAAGCACATTTTCAATAAAGTAACTTTGCTTGGGTGTTTGAAATCTAGGGGGAACAGATGGAGTCCCAGTATATTGTACAGGAGTAACTATAGCATGAGCAGAAGGAGATGCATGTGTGGATGGCTCACTCTTAGGTTTCTTGGAGGAATGACTCTTGCTTGCTTGGAGAGTGTATATGGATATTGGTCGAGGACGAGACATAATTTTCTCATCTGATGAAGGACTAACACTTTCACGAAGGATAATATTCATGATTAGACTACAGAACGGAAGAATTGTTCGTGTTGCTGATCGAGCCACTGTTTTCCCAATGATCTGAAATATGCGAGTATAGATGTCAATCGGGACACCGGAAATGAGGTCACACAGGAATTTAGCCCTTCCAAGACTGATGAAGGCAGTGTTTGACAGTGGATTGAGGTTGGAGAACATGATCAGCTTTAGAGTTGTCAGTTCAGGTGAAAACAATGTAGTGCCTATAGATGATCCTGTGCTTCCCACTTCATGTTCATTCTCAAGAACTTGAAGGATGTCTTGTGCCTGAAGTACTCTGTCATCATATGGAGTTTGATCCACATTTTCTGGTCTGGTGATGCAAAGTACCTGAGCAATGTAGTTTGCATTCATGGAAAATTCTATTCCTCGTACCCAGCATTTCAACTCTGCCCCTGTGTATCTGGCATTAGAGTAGAATTCCTTAACCAATTCTTCAATTGGATCCTCAAAATTTCCAAACAGGTCAGCCCAATCTCTTTCTTCAAAAATCTTAGGGATAAACGTTGTCCCTAGGGTATCAAACTTGACAATTCGTTCCACAATGGGAGAAGCCTCTTTAAAAGTGTTTGTGTAGGTCTTTGAGTTAATAGGTGTCCTAAATCTCTCAATGGTAGAGTCTCTAGATGACTTAGACGATAATCGTGTCCGTTTAGCAACCGGGGTTGACGGGTCATCGGTTACAATGTCTTTGCCTTTGGAGGAATGACGAGTCATCCGAAAAAGATCAAACACACAGCAGAGAACCAAATGCAATACCACAGGGTACAAACATTCGTTTGATTAGATTCAGATATAAGAGTGTGAAACAGAGAGATTTCACTTAAACACAAAAACATGAACCAGGATAACACCAAGAAGACATAAGCAATACTGACATAATCAGTGAAATAGGCAAACAAATATGATGAAGAACAGTAACAACTCAGAGTCAAGTGGGCAATGTGCATCACAAAGTCACAAGTGACAAAATACCAAGAACATGATATGAATGTAGCAACACATTCATGAAACACATCACAGAGCACAGTCTCTCTATAGACAAAAACATGATAACACACATGTATAGAATATTAGAAACAAAGTAAAGCCAAGACTAGAACATCAAAACTCAACACTCAAAAACCCAAACCAAATTCGAACCCATTAAATCTCAAGTACACAAAAACACTTCACAAAATAAGAAAAAAAATGCTCAAATCCAGTACAATGAAGTGAGATAGAGAAAACCCATACCTTTTTCTTGATGTTTGAAGTAGACATGATGAAAAAATGGAAGCTTTTTCAAGAGAGACACGGAGTGTTTGAGAGAGAGAAATGAGGAAGATAGTGAACAGTCACAAAAATTCGAGGGAAAAACTGAAAAACAATTTTAAAAAGTGTCTTTAAAACGCAAAACACGCATTTTTCGTGACTGGATTAAGTCGCCAGTTAGTCGCCAGGGTAAGCCGTGAAACACTGTGAAACCAAGATTCTCAAAAAATCTTCTAAGTGTTTTTCGCGACTGGAAGGTCTACCCGTGAAAGAGTCACGAGGTGAGCCGCGAAAATTTCTGAGTGCCCTCGCGACTGGACTTTCCACCCGCGAACAAGTCGCCACATTGAGCCGCGAAAATCATAAAGACTCAAATTTTGAAAAATTTTCTAAGTATTTTTTGCAACTGAGACCTTGACTCGCCAGTGAGCCGTGAAAAATCTCGGAGTGAGCTCGTGACTGGGGTATGCGACTGGACCAACCTGCGACTGAGTTGCCAAACCAAGGCAACACTGTTTTTGAAATTTTTGACATTTTTGTAAAAACAAAATACTTTCCAAAAACAAGCTAAAACACTCAAAAATCTTTTTGTGTTTGATCAACAAAGATTGAGCTTGTGAAAACACGTTTAAACAAGTACAATCACACAAATGAATATGGCATTTATTGAACATAGACTTGTGTGTTGTGTGTGGGTATCAAAAATGAGATAGTCCTTAGTCTAATGTGGAGCTTCAATGATCAATTCAATCAAGGCATACACAACTAGCACTAAATAATGTGACCCATCTCAATTATAGAAGTATGCATATATGACCTCCCACATAAACTTGAGAACATAACTTTGAAGCTTTTCATTTGGCTCCATATACATCATATCATTTGATCATTTTGAATCAACATATCTCATTGTGAGATTGATGCCTGAAATTTTTAATATTTCAATTTGATGAGTTAGCCTTTGGCTTTTTGGGCATCATACATTTTATTTTGGTCGCTTTCCCTTTTTCCTAGTCAAATACTAGTATGTGCGATAGGCTTTTGCAGTTTAATATCTCTTTTCATTTGGAGATTTACATTTGCTAAGCTCTTTGAGTAAATCAATAAAATAAAAGTGGGAAGATATATATGCACAAGTCTATACATGTCTCAAGATCAACAAAACCATTCACTAATCATTTATGACAAGGTTGAAGATCTATTTATAACAGTCACATAGATTTCAGAATTTCTTCCACAATGATATGAGTGCATAAGAAACAAGTTCAGTTCGTAAATGTACAAATCCATTAGTACAAGGGTACAAGGCAAAACATGCTATGAGATAAAACTCAACAAAGCCGATCAAACATTTTAGGATTTTCTACTTTTTATGTGTTTTCGGATTTTTGACACAAAATTAGTAAAAGATTTAACAAAAGCAACTTAAATAACAATGTAAAAACATTTGAACCAAAGACAAACACACAAACAATATAACAACCTAAAAACTTGCAAGAAGCACACAACCAAGCATATTCACAAACATGGAAAGTATTAATGCATGGACATGTTGTAATGCTTATGCATGAGTACCCTTCGTCACCCACACGTCACGTGCGTTTGGGGTGATATCCTTGACGGATTGGGTACGAGAGTTAGGACTTTCAAACCTTCTTGTGAAGCTTTCCAAGCAATTTATGAAGGCATCGATCATTTTCATCACGTCCATCATTCCGAGATCATGAATTTGATTTCTTGGTTGTTCACCACCCCAAGACCTTTTGTCATTTCTTCTTCCTCGTGATCGAGGAGCACTTGCATTGTTTAACACTCTCAGCTTATGACAGTTGGGTTTGGTATGTCCTTGCAATCCACAAAAGTGACAGAAATGACTCGTTCTAGGACCCCGTTGTGATCTTGGAAGTAATCTTCCTCTAGCTTTAAATCTGGATTCTGATTGATTATGGGACTTATTAAACACCCGTTGATCGGCTACCTTCTTCTTCTTTTCAACCTTAACTTTCTCAGGAATAGGCTTTTCTACAACCGTCTCTTTGGCCTTCACAAACTTCACTTCTTTGGTGACATTCATTGATGAGCTACTTCCTCCGGTATATCCCAACCCGGACTTGTCTGAGGCATGTTTTTGAGATGAAATAACATCATTTAGCTTCTTGGAGGAGACCCTATCTATCTTGGCATGAGTTTGCACTACCTCTTGCTCAAGAAATCTTACTTTTGTGTATGCTTATGATAGCTTACCATTAAGTGTTTCAATCTCACACTTTGCCTCCTTGTATCGTACCAGCAGACTTTTGTAATTTTCCTCAGCTTTCTTCATCTTCTTCACAACCGCCTTTGCCACCTTTGCATACTCACCCGATTTCTCAAGAAGTAAGGCGTAATTCTCTTGAATACCAGATGTATCTTCATCCTCTTCAGCCTCCGATTCTTCAACAACCCCAATAGACTCCAAATCAGAATGCTCACCAAGCTCCTTCACAAGTGAACCTAAATCATCTGAGGATTCCACTTGCGTAATGGTCATGAATGCGGAGTAATTTCCTTCTCCGTCACAGCTATCTTCAGAGTCAGAGTTTGATGAATTAGTGTCACTCAAAGTAGTAGCATAGACTTTTCCTTTTGACTTCAAATAGTTGGGACATTCCTTTTTGAAGTGTCCATGTCCATTACACTCGAAGCAAGTAATTCCTTGAGAAGATTGGGAATCTTTACCATCTTTTCTTCGGAATTCTTTCTTCATCTTCCCAGAACTCTGAAATTTTCCTCTGTCACCAAATTTCCCACCGTTCTTGAGTTTTAAGAATTTCCGAAAGTTCTTTACAAGGTATGCCGCATCTTTATCTACTGCTTCCTCTTCCGAAGAGTCATGGGATGCCATTCTCTCATCAATTGTTTTAAGAGCAAGAGATTTGCTATTCTTCTGCGTGGGCAGTGACAATTCATACGTCTACAATGAACCGACCAACTCTTGAACTTTAATGTCGTCAAGATCCTTTCTCTCTTCAATGGCCGTTACTTTGGCACGAAAACTTTCTGGCAGTGACCGAAGGATCTTCCTTATAACTTTAGAATCCTCCGTCTTTTCCCCCAAATTGAATTTGCCAACGATCACCTCGTTCAGCTTACTGTAAAAAGAGTCAAAGGACTCATCCTCACTCATCTTTAGCTCCTCAAAGCGAGTGGTCAGCATCTGGAGCTTGGTGTCATTCACCTTCTTAGTCCCTTCATAAGTTGTCTCTAGAATTTCCCATGCTTCCTTAGCAATAGTGATATGTGAAATCTTGTGAAATCCTTCTGGAGAGACACCACAGAAAATGGCATTCAAGGCTTTGCTATTTGCATTAGCCGCCGCGAGAGCTGCCTTATCCCAAGTGGATTTGGCAGCCTCTGGTCTAGTCCAACCAACTTCAACTGCATCCCACACAGCATCATCAATAGAACACAAAAATGCTCTCATTCGGACTTTCAAAAATGCATAATTATTACCATCAAAAAATGGTGGCACAGTTAGAGATTGAGACCTGTCCATCTCAAAACGGGGTCAAGGATCGCACTAAGGTATTTAAATCACAACAAGTGCACCCGCTTTGATACCAAATGAATGTTCAATATGTGTGTAAAAAACCCTTGAACGTTTAGACCCCAAATTACAAATTGTCAATTCAAGCTTATTATCAAACAATTAATGTGCGGAACATGAACATAAGCCAAACACAGAATTGATAAACAATTTAAGCCAATTATAATCATATCCACAACATAAAATAAATGGCAAAGATAAAGGAAGAGAGATGCAAACACAAGGACAACACGCGATGTGTTATCAAAGAGGAAACCGCCGCCCTCGGCGTAAAACCTGTCCGCCACCCTCCAAGCGGTCAAGAATCTACTAGAAAATGTAGTTGGGATACATGAACAACAATAGACCCTCCAAGCCTAATCTACCAAGGTACCTAAGCCCTCCAAGCTTCTCGCTCCAACGAGGTTGCGCTGAACCTTTTTCTTCTTTAACTTACCAGATTCCGCTATAACCTATAGCATCAACCAATAACCATTGGTTCCTTCCAAACTACTTCCCTTAGCACCAAAAGACCTTCTCACAGACGTGGGTGTGATGAGAAAAGGATTTGGTCAAGAACCTCTCAAGGATGTATCAATGGAGAGGAAGAGAGTAGAGGAATTTGAAGAGTCTCTTAGTGAAGATTGGGGATGAGGCAATCTTGTTTTTCTCTAGGGTTTCTCTCTCAAAATTCTTTCAGGGAGCTCACTACATTTTGTGGGTATAAGGGTCTATATATAGTGGTGTGTGTTTGGAATACGAAGAGACAGTTTTTCCCAAACAGGGTAAGTTGGTGGCTTGGCCTCGCGACTAGTCCAAGTCACCAGCTAACGGCCTGGCCAGCCTAGGACTTTTGTCCTGTAGTGCAACAATTGGCGTGACCCTTCACCTCCTCGCATGCTTCTCGTGCAAGTCGCGAGTCAGCCGCGAGTCCTTGCTTCTTTGCACATTGTTGAGCAATTCTTTACACTCTCTCACACACTACCCTTACATGAATTCCACCTAAATATAGGGTTACTAAGTGCTAAATTACAAGCAAATTGGCGCGGAATAAAGCCAACAAGATGGTTGATAAAATTCAACCTTACACTAACCATGACTAATTGATAATGCAAACCGCAAAAACAGGATGGATTTTATACCTCTGACAAGGATCAATAGCAATAATTGCACACATCATAAATACAGCCTGGATGAGCCATTGAGAATCATAAAATAAACATGATGACTTTGAAACATATGCAGGAATTTGAAATTCCAATAAAAGCATTGAATTGAGAAGTAATCTAATCTTCTACCAGCAATTTGAATACCCTTCTATAGCTGTGATGAAAATTATTATCTAATTCTTGTTCTCAAAGGGGAACAAATCAATCAACTTTCGATGTTGTCTTCTTTGCCTTAACATCAAGATGAGAGATGCCAATAAACAAAGATTTTGTGTATAAAGGCATTGAAGATTCAGGTTGTCAGATGCTTTTTGGAGATTGACCACTTTACCAATGGCATTTTGTTTAACAATAATGAATTGGCCTTGGTCAGAATTCATGCTCATCTATCATGAGAAACTACCAGGTATCTATCCACTTTGATAGCACTGAATCTTAGGTGGAAATCTTGAAAGCTTCATTAATGACACTTTCAAGGAAGCTAGGCATTACAAGAATGGACATCTCCACCACCATTTCATATTCATTTTTTCATTGGTAAATTCAGATATATTATGAATAAATATGCATATTAATTTTTCATTTTGCAAAATTGGAAAAAAAAAAAATTGGGGGGGGGGGGGGGGGTGGTGTGAGGTTGGTTCATATTCTAATGACTGTGTCTTCGATTTTTCTTTTTATTGGACTTGCTGTTCTTTGCTTCACACAAAACAATGCTCTAAATAAATGAAAAAGGCACAACATATACCTCCAACTCTACTTCTTCACTATAAATAGCAATGTGCATTAGAGTAATAAAAACAGTTATAAGGGTGGGTTGAGGCTGAGGACCAGCAGCTAGGACCTCCCTAAGAACCCTGAAAAGAATAGGACAAAAACCCTTGTACAATCCACACACCAATATCTGCACTATTGAGTTATTTCTAACAGCCAACCAGATCTGCTTTTCTTCCTTTTTCTCACCTGTTTTGACTGTTGAACTCCAAAATATACCCAGCTCGTTACTCCCTGATTGAATCTGAATCAACCCCTATTTCTCCAGCATTACCAACAACAAATCCCTAACCCCAACAACCCCAACTCCCTCAAATACCTGCGGCAAAATTAAATCCTCCATCCTTAATTCCTATTTTCTGCCCCATGAAACCCTTCAAAATTCAATATTTCCTAGTGCAATTTAAGTCATAAGCCATCTATGTCTTTCTTCTACATAAATTCTAGATTTTTTTTAATTGGTAAATTACACACATACCCAATGGATCTTGAACCTATAGATTTTCCACTTAATATTAGAACTGGTATTTCTGTAAAATGACCATTAACTTATTCAAAGAGAAATTGTAAGGAAAATGGTGAAAGTAATAGTTGAGTATGACAATCCAATATTATTATTTGACAATTAAATCAATAGCTTTCAACAGTGACCTGGTTTACGATGGCCTTTCTAATCTGGAAAAATCCTGAAAATCCTTAATAACACCAAACAGGGAAGAATAAGTGAGGTTAGTAGTCATGGTTCAATCTAGCAAATAGAAATATAAAAGAGGTACAAAATCAATGCAGCAACTCAATAAATGAGGATATGCATTAAGTCATTGCAACAAAGCATAAAAATGGGCACCAAACAGCAATCACAGCTAATGATGACCAGTCTCATTAGAGATGATAGCAATATCCACAATGTACTTTTGGTGATAATCATGATATACATTTATACTATGAGATAACAGAGAGTTGTTATCAGGAACGAGATCAGGTGAAAATCTGATTTGACTTGTGTTTATGGATTATGGTAATCTAAAGACATCAACATCACAGGCAATGTTGGTAAAAGCATCGAGCGCACTTAAGCGCATAAGTCTCTTGGAGCCTAGATGCGCTTGATCGAAGTAAAGTACATAGTTTCAGAAAAATGTTCAAGAAATTCATTTTTTTTAGTTCATCTTCCTCTAGATTGATGAAAGCTATAAGATTAATTCCAAATATTCATGTACTTAAACAGCAAATTTAAATGGTTAAATTTTGCAAGTTTGATGAATCCATAATCATAACCTTTAAAAATACTTCATTCCAGACTTACAAAAGTAAATTTATGAATCTTTACTCCTCCTTCGGCAAGCACAATTATTTTCCAATTAAATCTCCTTTCAAATAGTGTTTCTCAATATTGGTACATTTTGTAGTTGGAAAAGAGATTCACAAGTCTAATGTTTAGTTCATATTGCAAAGTTACATGCTACTTATAATTTGTTTCTAAATATCTGAAGATTGATCTATTTAATGAGGCATGTTATATAAACTAAAAAAAAAAAATGTCAAATGTTTCTTGATATTCAATTGGTTGAAAACACAATCGGTGCTATCTAACAAATTTCCACTTTGAATTTATTAAATTTTATTAAAATACAAAACCCCATTTAAGAGTAACAGGTATTTGCTAAACTATCTAGCCATGCAACTATGTAAGTTGATAGTGTATATATTGTGTGCAGGAATGTGGATATGCATACACAAAACACGCAAAATTAAAATACAAATTCTATGTTCCTACTTCTCTATAAAATCTAAAAGGGAATAAAAACCAACATCAAAGTTGAAATTAAAATTGTATTTGAAAACATAATGTAAAAGACATTTCTTATTAACTTATATCCCAAAATTTTAAGGAACATCTCAAGTAGTTTAGTAGCTAAACATAGCTTTTAGTAACTATAGCATTCAGCAAGAACTTTCAATATCTAGCCTAATTTACAATTTTTTTTTTCAATAAGTAATCTAATTTACATACATGACAGCTTAGCAACTAAGAGAAGACTTCCATTGAAATTTCTATGCATCAAACCCCAAACTTGTCAACATGTTCTAATCCAAAATGGTTCCTCTTTCCTTTTGATTCAATTTTTCCACCATGTTCTATAATAAGTTATATACAATCATCATAGAACTCCTAATCACAACTTGAGGCAAGTTTTCAAGAACTCCATAGCATCAAGTACACAATTCAATGTAAATATTTGTCTCTTGTCTAGAAAAAAAAGGGTAAATAATTATCAGTTGAATTATTTCCATTTAAAACAGATTTTGGATGCATGTTTGATTCAATAACCCACTAAAAAAATAATTAATAGGAGTTTCTTTGAATATATTATGTTGAACCTATGACTATAAATAGAATCTATATAAAATTTCAAAGTAACTATTACACATTTATAGCTTAATATAAAGGAAAAACAAAAACCTTGAGATAGAAGACAAGTAGCTCATTATCTTCGTCTAAGTCCCCCCACATCACCATTCACATCCAGCAAATTAATACGAACTACAAAACACAAACATAGAAAACTCATCAAATTTTCCCCACAAGTAAAACAATAGTACAAATACAAAATAAGTTTGTCACTGAATCCTTAACATTGAAACAGTAAGCAATGGAAATTAATAGAGAGCTTTATAAAAGAGCATCAAGAACTCTCATTTCCACCTTCATGTTTGTGTATTGAATTGATGTTAGTTGCATTGAAAACTTTACATAAAATAAAAACCCATAAACAATTTCATCTAGAATAAGAAAATTGTGTTATTTCAGTTTCAACTAACAAATCAAACGGCAAAGCTATATTAGGGGAGGGAAAATAATTGAAACAAAAACATGCCAACTGACTACTTGGATGTTCATGGCCTTCATGTTGGACTTAAGTTGTTCATGGCTTTCTTGTTAGACTCAAGTTCGATTCCTAGACAGTAAAAGTTTATAAAATTTTCACACTATTACATACCCCAAAATTCACCAAATTTGAAACAATATTCTAATTGCAAAATTTATGAACTAAAACCCCAATAACTTGCTCAAAATTTAAAAATTAACAAAATCAAAATTCTTTAATTAAAAAAAAAATAAATTGGGTAAACTCTATAAAATAAGCAAATTTAAGAGGAAGAGAGAGAGAGATTTATCGTGCACAAAATCTCTAAGAAACTCGAGCCTTGCGAAACTTATAGCTAAAAATTATAAAAATTGAAACCAAAAAAGAAAAGAAAAGATAGAAGTAAAAATCTCATTTAACCAAGCATAACATAATATTTAACTTTCCCAACTAACATACTACATATATAGTAGTACATTCTTTTGAAAAAAAAAAAAATACATAAGAAAGAATGGAGGAAAAAAGCTTCAAATGCAGTAATTAAATTATGCTTACTACCAAAAAAAACAAAAAGGGGGAAAAAAATAAACAATGAATAAAGGCTTCGATACAATCCATAATGATCCTGCCACACAACTCAGCAAGTAGCAAAACTACCAAATTGACATAGAAGATAGACGTACATATAACAAAGTCACATGTATTATGGCTACAATCTAAGGTTCATATCATAAACTATTCATTATAACGTGGCAAGAATAATGTAAACCACATATGGAGATTGACTTGCTGGCTGCAGCTATTCAAAAACATTGAATCTTGATATGTTCCTTCTTCACAATGCTAGCCTGCCCAAGGAAGGTGGAACCATTCTTCCTCTAATCCCCCTGAAGTTGTATAACCTCAACTTGATATAAGCCTAATAAAAATAATCACAGATTGGGGTAATTTTCCTTATCCTAATTTCTGAGCTTTTCTATGCAGCCAACGACAACAACTAAAAATACAAAAAATTGCAGACCATAAACTCAATACCCAAATAAGAAAACATAGAAGAATTAACCCTAAAATTTTTAAATATACGTAGAAAATAAAATTTAAGTATACCTCGACGGCTTGTATAGAGGAGGCAGCTAACAACCCCTTGACATTAAAGTTGATGGTGGCCTTGAACCTGGGCCTGTGGTCAAACCAATTTGCCTCTCGCAAAAGGATACGGATAGGAAACGGAGTGTTGATTGAATTACTGAAAAACAAAAGAGAGAGCAATGCGTCCAATAATTGAAATTAGCAAAACCCACTACAGGGCTCCAAACCCATCAATCTAAGCAAATCATTCGGAAGAAACACTCCCAAATGAAACATGAACAAAGGTGAAATACCTGAAGTGAATCATCCACATTCTGTAGATATTTTTGAGCTCTTCTTTAAATATGTTGTTTTTGATTCAATTAAATGAGGAGTTTTGAAACCGTGAAAGATAGGAAGAGCAAAATGACGGGAGATAGTCATGAGGTATGAAGGAGTGATTCACTTAAATAAGGAGAGGAAGAGATGAAGAAGGGAAGAGAGAGGTTGGAGTTAGAAAGGTGAAGATCTAAAGTATTGAATTTGTCTTTGGAAGCGAGAGAGGTTGGCGTTAGTCATGCTAAAGGGAATTATTTTTGAAAATAACACTAAAAGCTAAACTATTTTGTTAGTTAGCATTTTTTGAAACATTTTAGCAAACTAACATCTTGAGTTTGTTAAACTCGATTTCAACGAACAAAAAACTCGAGTCTTATGCACTCGATTTACTGATCTGAGAAACAAAGAAGAAAAACAAAGAAGAAGAATGATTTTTTTTTTCCCCCTGAATAACCAAATCCCTCAAACAATTTCATTAGTTAGCAAGGTTTTGAAACTATTGGACGCGATTTTGCGCTTTGAAATTGAGTAAAGAGTGGTTTGAAATTGAGTGTTTCACACTCGAGTTCCATGAGAACACCAAAAAAACCCAGAAATTGAAGAACGAAACCCAGAAACTGAAGAAAACTAGCAAAGAAGAAAACCCAGAAACCTGAAACAAAGAAGAACACAAACCAGCAAGGAAGAAACACAAACCAGCGGGAGGTGACAACGGCTACGGCAGCGGCGACGAAGCTCTACGAAGGTGAAACTCTAATTTGTTGTTTTTCTCTTTCGATTTGATGATGCTTTGTTGTTTTTTCTTGTTCCGGTTTGATGTCCGTTGGGAAACCATGGAAATTGAGTCTCGGAGAGTTGATTTCCATGGAACTCGACTCTAAATAACTCAATTTAGTACAACAAAATTGACTTCTTTGCACTCGATTTTTTAGATTCCTATATAGTTTCAAAATTTTGCTAACTAATGAAATTGTTTGAGGAATTTGGTTATTTTGGAAAAAAAAAATCCAGGTTTAACTATTAGACCTTTTGGGGAGGGTTTTGTTTTTGGGGGTGGGGGTGGGGGAGGCACGTTGGTACACAAAAAATCTCCCTCAGCACAGCACTCCAAGTAGCACTACACACAATCAACACTAGGGCACAAAAGATACTGATAATGGGTCTCGTAAGGACATTCAGAAAGGTAAATAATATAGACTAACTTTGTGTGACTAGATGATCCCATACAAGTTGCCAGGTTCATTGATTTGAGTGACTGCAGAGACTAGTATTTCAACATGAAGTGGTGGTAACTGGTGATCAAGAAGACCCCAAAAAAAAAAAAAACAAAAAAAGACAGGAATTATGAGAATCTTCAAGAATGCTAAGGACCAAAATAGAAATAAGAACAGTTCAAATGTACTTGAAGATTATATGGATCCTTAGTGGCTGTGTATTCTTTTTTTTTTTTACCACAACATATTGGACCATAAACATGATCCTGAATACCAGGGGAAAAACACTCCTATATCCAAAATGGGCATGACACACAGTATCTCTGTGACACTGACCATTTCATTATGGTAGAAATCTAGACCCCCCAATATGAGGCTGTTGAAATGCTTTTCACACCAATACTCAACATACACTAGAAGTAAAATAAGAACCACAGATCTATAAAGTGAACAATCCAAGTCACATAAACTGTCAAATAAATGATAAAGAAGTAAATGGATTGGGGCAGCAAAACTAAAAACACAAAAATAAGAAGGAAACTTCAATAGTCACAACTGCTGATTAAGCTACAAGAAGATAATCAATGCAAAGCCAATGAACCTGGGGACATATAAAACATGTTAGAAAAAGAACAATGGAGCAAAAAAATGTCACATTTAATGATCTTCAACAAACAGAGACATAATCCCAATTAAATCTAAATTTTCTTTTTGATAAATAAGTAAATCCAATTTTCTTGATGTTACAAGCCAAATATTACAGCATAATATAAACACAAATTTATAAGTTTTTGTGCATGTAAATAATACCATGTCCCACAAAGATGTTGCCATTTCTATTTCTCAAACAGAAGATCATACACATTGGTTAGCTTAAAAATAGAAGCATCCTATAAATGACTTGAAGAATTAACTTGTAACGAATTTGTTTCCCAGAAATATAGTATAAAATGCATACATAAATCCTTTTTCGGTAAAAACTAAAAATGCATACTTAAAACATAATTTCAAGTTTCCTGTCAAGCATATATATCAATACCTTTGAATTATCAATTATCCATGCCTTATGGAACATAAACAATTTGATTACGGGGTTGAATTATTTCCCCTGAATCATTTCTAGTTCAACAAAAGGATAGCTTTTTGAAACACTTGAAACTGATGTCACCCTCCCTACTTTGTGTTGGAGAATGTCATGTAAAAACAATGCAGGGAATATCAAAAATTTATTTACAGCATATAAAGTGGGAAACAATTTAATGTTTCCTTCTAAGGGAGCAGATACCATACTTGTATGATTCCTCAATCAATACATTATACCATAGACAAATATTGGCCCCTAGTAATTTTGTGAGCATAGTGTTTATGTCAGCTCCTTTTCCAACATGTTAGGATGTGAGTAAGAAAGTTTCAATCCCAGATGTTCTTCCCTTAGTCTGGTTTAAGAAGAAAAAGGGGAGAAAGTTTTTTGAAACACTTGAAATTGATGTCAACCTCCCTACTTTGTATTGGAGAATGTCATGTAAAAACAATGTGAGGAATATCAAAAATTTATTAACAGCATATAAAGTGGGAAACAATTTAATGTTTCCTTCTAAGGGAGCAGATGCCATACTTGTATGATTCCTCAATCGACACATTATACTGTTACTGTAGACAAATATTGGCCCCTAGTAATTTTGTGAGCATAGTGTTTATGTCAGCTCCTTTTCCAACATGTTTGGATGTGAGTAAGAAAGTTTCAATCCCAGATGTTCTTCCCTTAGTTTGGTTTAAGAAGATAAAGGGGGGAAAGTCCTAAAAGTACAAACTTATAATAAAAAACCCCCCAAAAAATAATCACAGAGCTAAGTACAAACTTATAATTTGCAACTTCCAAGTTGATTGGAGAAGCTGAGCGTTGGTGGAGATCCACTAAAGCCATTTTGGAGGGAATGGACACTGAGAGAAACCCCATCACTTGGGAGAAATTTAAAGGGGTTTTCTATGATAACTACTTCCCTGAGGTGATTCGGGAACGAAAAGAGAGGGAATTTACTGATTTGGTGCAAGGAAGTATGATTGTTGAGCAGTATGTAGCTAAATTCATTGAGTTATCTCACTTTGGACCCCACTTAATCCTTACTGAGGCGAAGAAAGCAAGCAGATTTCAAAAGGGGTTGAATGAGAGACTTCGACACCATTTGATTGCATCGGGGGTTGATAATTATGCAGAGTCAGTTAAGAGAGTTATGAGACTGGAGGAAGATTTCAAGAACAATGTTAGGAATGAGAACCTACCTAGAAACACTGGACAAATAGGCTTTTGACAAGCCAATGCTCAAGGTCATTGGAACAAGAAAGGATCTTTTGAGAGGTCTAGGAGTAATTCATCATCAAATAAGCCAGAAAATAAGAATCCACCCCAGAATACTCAAGGTAGAAGTACGAATGCTTGCCCTACATGTGGAAGGTTTCATGGAGATAAGCCATGTTTCTTTGAAGGAAAGGCTAGCTATAATTGTGGGAAGACAGGACACTTAGCTAGAAGCTGTACATCTCCTCAACAAAACTCAATGGCATAACCTTGAAAGGATGATTAGAGGAAGAAGGCACAAGGGAGAGTGTATGCACTCACACCACAAGACGTTCAAGCTTCAAATACTGTGGTTACAGGTATCCTCCCATTATTCTCAAACTTTGCTAAAGCTCTATTTGATTCTGGATCTACACACTCTTTTATCTCCTCTCGATATGCTAAGTTATGTGATAAGGATCCTGGACTTATGGATTATGACTTGTTTGTGGCCACACCTATGGGTGATTCTTTGGTGTGTAATTCTATGCTTAAGTCTTGTGTCATCCAAATTGAGGATAGGGAAATGTTAACAGGCTTAATTTTGATGGACATGTATGACTGTGATGTAATTTTAGGAATGGACTGGTTGGCGGCTTATCATGCTAGTGTAGATTGTTTTAAAATAGGAGAACCCAAATTTCGGTTTAAGGGCTCTAGGATGCATGCTTTACCTAGGGTGATATCAGCCCTTCAAGCTAAGCATCTATTATGGAAAGGATGCCAAGGGTACCTAGCTCATTTGGTGAACACTAGGAAAGAGGTATTGAAGTTGGATGATATCCCTGTTGTGAAGGAGTTTCCTGATGTCTTTCTTGAAGACCTACCAGGGATACCTATAGATAGGGAGATTGAATTCTCCATTGATTTGCTCCCTGGAACTTCTCCTATATCGAAAGCACCATATTAGATGGCACCAACTAAACTTAAGGAACTCAAGGAACAGTTACAAGAACTCCTTGATAAAGGGTTCATCAGACCAAGTGCATCTCCTTGGGGTGCACCCATTTTATTAGTGAAAAAGAAGGATGGGACTATGAGGTTGTGTATTGACTACCGTGAGTTAAACCGGGTTACTGTGAGAAACAAATACCCTTTCCCTTGTATTGATGACCTATTTGATCAATTGCAAGGGGCACAAGTCTTCTCTAAGATTGACCTTCATGTTGGTATCACCAGTTGAAAATCAAGAGTGAAGATATACCCAAGACAACTTTTAGGATAAGGTATGGACACTATGAATTCTTGGTAATGCCTTTTGGATCGACCAATGCTCCTGCTACATTTATGGACTTGATGAATAGGGTGTTTCATGAGTACTTAGACCGCTCTGTTATTGTTTTTATTGATGACATTCTAATCTTCTCCAAAAGCATGGAAGAACATGAAGAGCACTACTTGAGAATTGTTTTTCAAATTTTGAGGGAGAAGAAGCTATATGCAAAGTTTAAGAAGTGTGAATTTTGGCTTGACCAAGTGGTGTTCCTAGGGCATGTGATATCTGAGGCAGGGATTTCTGTAGACCCTAGTAAGGTTGAAGTTGTGGTTGATTGGGCAAGACCGACGAATTTGAGTGAGGTCAGAAGCTTTTTGGACCTTGCTGGCTATTATAGGAGTTTTGTGGAGGGATTTTCCCGTATTACAGCCCCATTGACTCAACTAACTCATAAAAATGCAAAGTTTGTGTGGACAGAAGAATGTGAAAAGAGTTTTCAAGAACTTAAGCAAAGGTTGGTTACTGCACCAGTACTAACCATCCCTAGCAACTTGGGAGGCTTTGTCATTTATAGTGATGCTTTGAACAAAGGGCTTGGTTGTTGTTGATGCAGCATGGTAAAGTCATAGCTTATGCTTCCCGCCAATTAAAGAGTTATGAACAAAATTATCCCACTCATGACTTGTAGTTAGCTGTAGTGGTGTTTGCATTGAAGATTTGGAGACATTATTTGTATGGTGAAAGGTGTGAGATTTATACAGATCATAAGTACTTCTTTACTTAGAAAGAATTGAATATGAGACAACGAAGGTGGCTTGAGCTGATTAAAGATTATGATTGCTCAATCAATTACCATCCAGGCAAGGCTAATGTGGTGGCTGATGCACTTAGTCAGAAGTCCTCTGGTTTCTCAGCGGCCTTGTTAACTACTCAAAAGGAAATTATTAATGACTTGGAGAGGATGGGAATTGAAATTGTTATGGGCAATTACCAAGCCTTTATGGCCAGTTTGATGATACAACCCACTTTGATTGAGAAGATTAAGAGTTTACAAGTTGATGATGCACAAATTGTAAAGATCATAGGAGAAGTACAAGAAGGGAAGAGACTAGAATTTAATGTGTCTAATGATGGTGTTTTGAGGTTTGGAAATAGACTTTGTGTGCCAAATGATTTTGCATTAAAGAAGGAGATTATGGAAGAAGCCCATCGTACCCCATACTCAGTGCACCCTGGTAGCACTAAAATGTATCGTGACATTTGAGAAACTTATTGGTGGAATAACATGAAGAGAGAGATAGCTCAATTTGTGGAGCAATGCTTGATGTGTCAACAAATTAAGGCAACACACCAAAAACCATCAGGATTGCTGCAACTACTTCCCATTCTCGAATGGAAGTAGGAGCATATATGTATAGATTTTGTGACTGGTTTGCCAAGATCTCCTAAGGGACATAAGGCCATTTGGGTAATTGTGGATAGGATGACAAAAACAGCACATTTTATTCCGGTTAAGATGAATTACTCACTTGATCAGCTAGCACAGATATATATTGATGAGATTATGAGTCTTCATGGAGTTCTAGCATCAATTGTGTCTAATCGAGACCTAAGATTCACCTTAAAGTTTTGGGAAAGCCTACATAAAGCTTTGGGTACTAGTCTTAGCTTTAGTACAGCCTTCCACTTGCAAACAGATGGATTATCAGAAAGGACTATTCGTACTTTGGAGGTTATGTTAAGGGCTTGTGGAGTGGATTTCAAAGGAAGTTAGGAAAAATACTTGTCTTTAGTGGAATTTTCTATAATAATAGCTACCACTCTAGTATTGAGATGGCTCCCTATGAGGCTTTGTATGGTAGAAAATGTAGGTCCCCATTGTGTTGGGAAGAGGTTGGTGAGAGAAAATTGTTGGGACTAGAAATCATTCAGATGACATCTGAGAAGATTATTCTGATTCGTAAAAGATTGCAAACAGCACAAAGTTGATAGAAGAGTTATTATGACAACTCGAGAAAGGAAGTAGAATTTGAAGTTGGAGATATGGTATTTTTGAAAGTTGCCCCAATAAAGGGTGTGATGAGATTTGGGAAGAAGAGAAAGTTGAGTCCTAGATTTGTTGGTCCATTTGAGATCCTAAAACGCATTGGTAAAGTTGCCTACAAGTTGGCCTTGCTGCCTACACTTGCAGGAGTGCATAATGTGTTTCATGTTTCCATGCTGAGTAAGTACATCCCAAATCCTTCACATGTTTTGAACTATGAGGCACTCAAGATCAAAGACAACTTGACTTATGAGGAAGTTCCAATCCAAATTCAGTCAAGTGCTACACACCAAGACCATATCATTGGTTAAGGTCCTTTGGAAGAATCACATAGTGGATGAGGCATCTTGGGAGTGAGAAGATGAGATGAAATCAAATTATCCAGAGTTGTTCGTTAACAAAGGTATGTACAATTTCGAGGATGGAATTTTTTTTAAGGGGGGAAGGATGTAACACTCCATAATTTTGATACCAATTTAATTATATTACGGAAATTAAAAAGGAGGCCTACAATTAAATGGATCTAATTGATTTGGGCCTAAGATATTAAAAATAAGATAAATACTATGGAATATGAAGCTCAAGTGAGGTGGCATAAGTAAATAAATGGGCCTTGATAAGCTTTTAAAAACCCTAGCCTTTTGCCTCTTAAGATACACACACACACACACACACACACACACACATATATAAAATGTTTTCTTTTGTTTTAGCCACAACACACAATTGAACAACTTATTTTTTTTTTTCTACTTTGCGGCTGAACGTGAGACTGCAGCAAGTATGGTTTCCTTGAGCTCTAAATTTAGAGAGTTGAATATTCAATGGCTAGACTTGTCCCACGTTTGCAAGAAAGAACTATGCTTGAAATTACTTTAGTAGCTAATAGGATAATTGGCATCACTTTATAATACCTAACCTATCAATATATTAAAAGAAAAAAGGACTTCTAGGCATATGGTTGACTTGTCAATCTCCACCTATCCTTATATTAATGGAGAAGGTGACTTATAATTGTTATTATATTGGAGTAAGATACATGTGTATATATATATATATATATAAGGTTTTCTTTTGTTTTAGCCGCAACGCGCGGTTGAACAACTTATTTTTTTCTGCTTTGCGACTGAACGTGAGACTGCAGCAGGTATGGTTTCCTTGAGCTCTAAATTTAGGGAGTTGAATATTCAATGGCTAGACTTGTCCCACATTTGCAAGAAAGAACTGTGCTTGAAATTAATTTAGTAGCTAATAGGATAATAGGCATCACTTTATAAAACCTAACCTATCAATATATTAAAAGAAAAAGGATTTCTAGGCATATGGTTGACCTGTCAATCTCCACCTATCCTTATATTAATGGAGAAGGTGACTTATAATTGTTATTATATTGGAGTAAGATACATGTATAGATATATATAAGGTTTTCTTTTGTTTTAGCCGCAACACACGATTGAACAACTTATTTTTTTATGCTTTGTGGCTGAACGTGAGATTGCAGCAAGTATGGTTTCCTTGAGCTCTAAATTTAGGGAGTTGAATGTTCAATGCCTAGACTTGTCCCACATTTGCAAGAAAGAACTATGCTTGAAATTACTTTAGTAGCTAATAGGATAATAGGCATCACTTTATAAAACCTAACCTATCAATATATTAAAAGAAAAAGGACTTCTAGGCATATGGTTGACCTGTCAATCTCCACCTATCCTTATATTAATGGAGAAGGTGACTTATAATTGTTATTATATTGGAGTAAGAATGACGCATATAGCCTTTTTGTTTTCCCCTATTTTCATCCTCAGATATAGTCTTGACCTTTCAGCCACTAGTAGGTTGAGATGCCTTCTTAAAATAAGAAATTTCCAACAAAGAAAATATCTAGATATTTCCTATACCCTTTCCAATGACATCAAAATAATGCTTTCATTGTTTTTCTATATTAGCAAAGAAAATGTCCACTAACTAGGAATGAAATTGGGCCGTAGAGAGGGAAAAGAAATTTGAGCAAAACTAGGCCCTACATATAGTTTGAATTATAAGGCAGCCTCAGTACCGCAATCAGAGTGGCACAGAGAATCTAACATCTCCATAGGCTTTAATATTGATAGATTAAACTATTTAAGTGTGAAAATTGATTTTAAGTGGGAAATTCGTATATTGATGAACCCATTTTTGGTGTTGCTAGGTTCTAATTCTACTGATTTAGTGTGACTCAAGGGTGGTTGATTTCATATTTTTGCTAATAAGAGGAAAGTGGTGTTTACTAATTCTGGGGGTTTTCCCAAAACAATTTTGATTAACAAACTATCCTTATATCAAAGAAATATGTTGATATTCTATAAATATATTTATATCCTATAAATATTTGATGTGTACATTATATGGAAACATTGACTATTTGTTATATGAAAAACTTGTGGGACAACCTAAGCTTATTTGAATTTGTATGTGTGGAGAAATCTTTGTATTTCGAGTATTATGATTGGATTATTTTTGTGAGCATATTGAATATGTTTTAAAAACCTATGGCAAGTCGTGATTAAAGGATCAGTATTGTATTTAGTCCTTAGCAAGGGACAATCGTACTACAGCTAGTCCTTAGCAAGGGACAGTCCCAGAAAAAGGGGTCAGTGTACATTTGATAGCTCCTTAGTAAGGGAGTATACTATTGAGGATCCAAAAAGGAAGCTCTTTAGCAAGGGAGTGCACCTTTAGGTTCCAAAGGAGCCACCCTTAAGAAAGTGGATGAAAAGGAGGTTCCAGTCCCAAAAAGGGGATAGCACAACCTTGTCAACGGGGCGTAAACGTTAACCACGAGAAAAGTTTAGGAAATTGTGTATATGATGGTATTGATATATATATATTATGATGGCTCACAATATAAAGATATTTTTTTTATATGATATGTTTGATGATAAAATATTGATGAGTTACAAGTTGTGAATTTATTGTAAGAATTATTTATTTGAAAAGTTTGTTCCCACACCCCAATATTAGTGAATTTCACTTATTGAGTTATCTCACCCCCCTTTATTTTCCCTTACAGATACATTAGAGGGATTATTGGAGTAGAGATTCTTGGAAGATAACAGTTACGAATTATTTTGTGGAACTAAGAATTTTATTATTATTTTTATGGCATTAAACATTGTACCGGAGAATTATTTTGAGGATGTTTTGTCATTGGTGGATTGGAGCTCTGACATTTGTGATGAGATTTTAGGTTGTTGGTTACTTTTATTATTATATATTTTTTTATGGATTATTCATATTGAATAGACTGTTATTGGTTATGATTTTGGGGCGTTACACAAAATACCTCAAAGGCTCAAACCCATTTCATCTCAATAGGGCAGGGCACCTTGATCCAACTATATGCTACTCTGATGTGATCCATAATTACATTAAAACTAATCACTTGAAAAGTTCTAAAATAATAATAATAATAATAATAATCACTTACAAGTAGGGATGGCAAATGCGCTTCTCCTCACTTGGCCCACCCCTACCCCGCTTCACCTCGCACAAATTTTCCCTTCCTCGAAAAGATGACAAGGTAGAGATTGGTTTTACTTGTCTTGTAACATCTTGTTGTGCCCCAAATATATACAAATAAATTTATTTATATTTAAATTACTTATATAGTTTAATAATTTATATATATATATATATATATATATATATCTTACTTATAATTTATTTATGAAAAAAGAAAAAAAAATATTTTGACATACTTTTCAATTTCACACAAAAGTGGTATAAAAACTTTGCTAAAATAGTTTATTAATAATTATCTTAAGAATAACCATTAGCATGATCTTCTATTTTTATTTTTTTATATTATCATTATATATATATATATTGTCTTTTTTTTTTTTTTTTGGAGAGAATATATTTTGTGTCTTGAATATAATAAGAGTGGCCAATAAATTGAGTTGCAACATATTTGCTTACAAATTTGGAAACATCAGAGTGACAAGAGCGCATTTGACTCTACAGTTTAGTGCCCATCACCCACTCTCACATTTGAAGAAGTATATGCTATTACGCATATGTGCGTCCTTTCTCTCACAAGCTGGTGGGACCCACAGCTGTGAAAGGAGAGAAACATACACCCATAACAGGAAAGGGTATTTTGTGTTTCCGTTGCATGCTTCCTCTTCCTCACATGAGGGTGGACCCCACACTTGTCTTCGTTGCATGCTTCCTCTTCCTCACATGAGGTTGGATCCTACACTTGTGGGAAGTGTGGGGTCCACCCTCATGTGAGGGAGAGGAAGCATGCAACGGAAACATGGTAGATTTTATCCCGTAACAGGGTGTAGATTCTCCTCACGTTCTGAAAACTTGAAAATGTGTTGAAAACAAAAGAGCTATTTAGACCCCTAAATTAAAGTTACGGCTCGATTGATTTTATGCTAACTTAATACTAAGTGCAGAATAGTGTAAAAGCGAGCGGATAAACAAACAAACTACTCTAATCCATAATCAAAGCAACACAGCAGTAAAATGGAATGTAAAAGAGTAGGGAAGAAAATTGCAAACACAAGATAACACACCGATGTGTTATCGAAGAGGAAACTGAAGAACTTGGCGAAAAACCTCTTCGCCGCCCTCCAAGCGAAAATCGATCCACTAGACAATTAGTTGGGATACATGGATTAGTAAGAGACTCTCCAAGCCTAATCTACTCAATGTATGTAAGCCCTTCAAGCTCTTACTCCAACAAGGCTTCTCGAAATTGTGTCTTTTCTAGTTCTCCGAATCCCACAACAAGCTTTATGTTGCATCTGCCATCCTTGGCTTCTTCCAATGCTTCCCAACAACACCAAAACTTCGCTTAACACTCTAAAAGGGTGTGGTAAGTGTTTGGGTTATTAACCTCTCAATGGTATGGAAATGGAGAGGTAGGAGTTGAGAAAATTCCACAAGCAAATGTGTAGAGGATTGTGAGTATAACAATCTCTAACTCTTAAGGTGTTTGGTTAGGGTTTTCTCTTAGAAGTACTCCTTAACATTTGTGGGTAATGTGGGTATATATAGTGTAGGTACAGAAATTGTGTATTAGAATGGACAGTCTGGCAGAACAGATTGTCTCGCAGGTATCTCACGGGAAGGCCTTACCCGTGAGATACTCGCGAAACACAGCTGTCTCCATCCTGGCTTGACTCTTCGCATTCTAGCATGTGCAAGTCACATGGGTCACTTCGTGGGATACTTAGTCGCGAGCTACCCGTGAAAACTCTTTAGTCTTCAATTGTTTGAGTCTTCACACTCTCTTTCTATCACACAACCTTTACAATCAAATCCCACAATAAATATAGGGTACAATAAATTGAATAAAATTACAATAAAATTTGGCACGGAATATAAGCCAATAAAACACATAGTTGTAAATAACAACTTTACACGTTCAATCTCAATATCAGTATCAGTCTCAGTCTCAGTCTCAGTCTTGGTCTCTGAAAGTGATGGATGTGATCACCATCAACGACTTAAACATTAGTTATATAGCGATTGGTCACGAAGAGACAACTATTGACGAAGTCTTTGTCTTATTTTTCAATCTTTCCTTTCTATGGTTCATATTTAATTACAGCAACTTATAATATCCACTTGCATCAATCTGATATTTTGTTTTTTAACTATTCAATCTTATTCATGTAACTGGTATGGATATATACCTCTCTTTCTCTATTGGGTAACCTTAATATGCACAATTTTGCTGTAAATTTGGCTGATTTGTTTCTTTTCAATCTTGAGTAAATCACTTATTCTGTTCCCTAATAGTTGGAGATTTTTGCTGTACTTTACTCACTGTTGATTTCTTTGATTATACTTTTATTTACCTTACTTATTTTTGAATTTAATTACATGGGTTTTGATAGTTGTTTCTTATTATCAGGTGGGGGTATTCTGATATTACCAAAATTTATAGTCTTTGGGTACTAAGAGGATTTTTAGAGTTCTGGGGTTCCATGCATTAGTGGGATGTATCTGCAGTCAAGAGTTTGGACGTATGGATTATTAATGGTTGCATGCTTGTGTTGTTCTTCACTACTTATTGGAGCTTCAAATCCGGTTACCAACCCTGAAGAAGGTCATTTTGCTTTAGTTTGCTGTTCTTTTGCATTTCATGATTCACAAGCTTCTTTTGCAATTAAGTTATTTTGCATTGCGCTCGTGTTTTCTGAAAATTTATTCTTGAACTCTCTAAAAAGTCATTTTATTAAAGACACTACAATATGCATGAAAAGCAGAGAATAGTTAGAAAGTACAAAAAGAGGAAATAAAAAAACAGAAAGCTAATTAAAAAAAAAAAAGAGAGCTAATGAACAAAGGGATGGAGTCACAAGATGCGAGTCCCCAAGTAATTTTTATTGTAATTTCACATATCAAATATTCACTTCCCAAAGTTGAGAGTGGTTATTGTTGCATATAGTTGAGCTGTAGTGGTTATTTGATTCATTGATTGTCTGTGCTCAAAACTTGAGGCTACTGATACCCTAATACTAGAATTATAGAAACACAAGGATCAGCAAAGATGTCGATGAAACAGGAATTAACTTTTGTCTTAATTTGCAGTGAAGGCTTTGGGGGCCATCAAGAGCAGTTTGATAGATCCTTGTGGGAATCTGAATGATTGGGATCAAGGAGACCCATGTACATCAAATTGGACAGGGGTTTTTTGCTACAATACAACATTAGACGATGGATATCTACATGTTCAACGATTGTATGAATTTAACCTTTCCTGATTTTTATTTCCATCAGAGAGCATTATTGACGTGAATAATGTTGCATATTTTAGGACACTTGTTTCTTACTTTGTTTCTTTTGTCCCACATGATGAGGTGTAAATTATTCCTTTTTTATATTTACTCATTTATGGGTGCAGGGCACAACCTTCCTTAATTATGTAGTTCATTTGAGATTAAAAGAAATTTATTAGGCTAGGATATATTATCCACGTATTTCCCAATGATCGTTAGCATCTCCTAATGAGTTTAAAATTTATCTTCATGATCTTTTCATTTGTTAAAAAAATTAATAGATATTGATATATTATAATTTACTAGTCGCAAACCCACGCCATGCGTGGGAATATATAATTACTTTGTAATGTGGTATAATATATAATTAATTCTTTAACAAATATACTAAAGATAATTTTTTCTCCTTAAAAATTGAACTATTTCTAAAAGTATTTTCCATCTCTCTATCTCTACAAGTATATCATTCTATTATTTTGAGTTTTTTTTTTGGAAAAAATTGGGTGTATTTAATTGATATTTATTTATTTATTTAGAAGAGCTATTATTCTTTTTTCAAGTGATCTATATTCTTTAAACTTTGTTATAGTGAATTATGTTTTCCTTTTTTATTTCTACAACTAAATATTTTTAAGTTTCAAATTAATTTCACATTTCAAATTAATTATTTAAATTTCTCATTTTCTTAAGGGGATTGTCATGTTAATCAGATCTCATCGTAAATTTAAAATTAATATTACTCAAATAATTGATAGGCACATTCAAATATTACAAAATTTCCCTTGTTAAATGTTATCTTATTGCATCATAAAGAATTAAAAATAGTATATAAGAATATAATATTATTCTATTACATAACATGATTTGGATAGTTTGGTGTTTATTATTATATCTTTTATTTTATTTTTCTTCTCATCTTATTTTACTTAAATTCAAGTAAATAAAATTTTCAAATTCTCACTTCCAAAATATTTAAGAATTAACTCAAACCAAAACTATAAGAGGGAGAGAGAATATAAGTGATGAGAAACTCACAAAACACACCACCAAAATGCATCGCCGTAAAGTAGAGTTGTAAGAAAGAATATATATATATATATATATATATATATAGAGAGAGAGAGAGAGAGAGAGAGAGAGAGAGAGAGAGAATAATCACATATTCGAGGAGAGAATTCGAGAGAAATAACAAAATTATATAAAATAAGTTGAGTAGAAGAATATTCAAAAGAAAATGTATAATTGTAAACAACAAATTACCCTTAGCTATGATACGTAATAGAATAACATTATGTCAATATATAAAATCATTGGATTACATTTAACAATAAAATAAAATAAAATAAGATAGCAAATTAAAATATAACCAAATTCATCAACCCAAAGTAGAGTTCAACAAAAAAAATTTAATCAACCTAAATCAAATGTGCAACAAAGAATTAAAAATTCACCAAAAGAATGAAAAAAAAAATAGAGAGAGAGATAGTATAATATAGATAGCATGGAAGAGAGAAAAACAAATATTTATAGTAAAAAAAATGGGGAGAAGAAGAGTCAAAATAAAAGGAATATGAAGGGATGGAGGAATTGAAAGGTTAAGGTATAGAGTAGTGGAGAGATAAAAATGTAAAAATGGAGGAAATGTTGGCGGACGAGTAATTGTAAGGTGATAAATTAATAAGGAGAAAGATAATTAAAAAAGAGAGAGAAAATGTTAGAAATAAGTGGATGATGTGGCCGTTGATGTAGCTCAACAAAGAGCGTAGTAACAATAAATGCTACGCTTCAGCTCTTAGATATATATAAATATAGATTGGCTACAAACCCATTGTTATCTAATGCCTAGCATTATATTAGCTTTAGACGCTAGTCACAGATGCACATATAAGGCTATCAAGCTTTGATGAAACTTGGCTATTAATTGCATGTAGACTTTTCTTATGAAGACTTTGCAATTGGGGCTTTAATGATATTGTCTTGGGCTGCTTCTCTGCAGGCTACTACTACGTATGAATTTGTCAGGAAATTTATCACCACAGCTTGGTCGCTTATCAAATTTGAAAATATTGTAAGGCAAAGGATACCTGAAGGATGATTTTTTGTGATACAAATATTGTTATCTGAATCACAGATTTTAGAGACCTCTTTCACTCAATACTATGGAATGCCATGGTAGCATTGGATTTACTTATGTTACTGATATATTTTTCTCTATCTACTCTATTTAAGGGGTTTTATGTGGAACAATATCAGTGGGAGTATACCAAAGGAGATAGGCAGTATTACCTCTTTGGAACTCTTGTAAGTTGAGCAGCTTCTATGTTGAATTAGTTAGATACTAGATATTGTTATTAGATGATTGATTATATGTTTATACTTTATACTGCTATGAAATGCTGATATGCTACTATTTCATATATTAAAGTCGTTGAGTTTTAAATAATATAGGAGACAATCCTTATGTCTTATTTACTTTCTATGTCAGCATTTTTCTGAATATTTGGTGTAAATTTGCTTTGTCTCTAATTCTGTATGTGGTATTCTGTTTTTCCAGGCTTCTGAATGGAAACCAATTAACTGGTCCCTTACCAGAAGAGTTTGGTTATCTTCCAAACATGGACAGAATACAAATTGACGAAAACCAAATATCGGGGCCACTACCTAAATCATTTGCAAACTTGAATAAAACGAAGCACTTGTGAGTGTGTTCCTGATGCTATACTGTCTAAAATCATTTCTACAATGACTAACCCTTTTACTTATCTTTTTTAATGAGCAGTCACATGAACAACAACTCGATTAGTGGGCAAATCCCGCCCGAGTTATCCAGATTACCAAGTCTTGTTCACTTGTAAGTATTTGGTCATATTCTTAAATTTCATGAGTCGTCTGTGAGATGAGTGACCATCTTCAACTTGCAGCCTTCTCGATAATAACAACTTATCAGGGTATCTTCCAGAAGAGTTCTCCAAACTGCCAAAATTACGGATATTGTATGGTTTCTACTTTCCTAGAACATAAATATATTTATGTTTATACATAGACATCTTTACATGTAAAATTTATGGTTATTTTTATTTTAATTTTCATCTTTAACATGGCTATAATTTTGTATACTTTCCTTTTTCTAAAGTAATATTACTCAAGAAATCTTTTTTCAAGTTTCTTAGTACTTTCATTTTCTTTATTTTGCAGTCAATTGGACAACAATAACTTCAATGGGACTACAATTCCTGCTAATTATAGCAAAATGTCTAAATTGCTGAAGTTGTAAGTTCATATTATTATTGTATGTTTGTAACTAGGTTCCAAAAGGTAAAGGCAGAGCAAGGTTCTAGCCTTGTGGTGTAAGGCTGAATATATATATATATATATATATATATATATATTTTGGGGCTCAATGATTAAATAAGCTATTCCCTATAAGATATAGTAATTTACATTTTGCTGGGAAAATACATAAATTATACCAACATTGTTTGAAAAAAAATACTTTTTTAATTGGTAAGTGACACTAACACATGCACTTAGTTGTTCTTGAATCCATGACCTCACCTTCCATCCCATTTGTTATGAGAGAAGGAAGTGCCAATTGAGCTATAGATCATTGGAAATTGAAAAGTAATACAAATGGGAAGTTACTCAACTTAGAAGAGTTGTCGGTTTTAATTTAAGTAAGGTGTCATGAAGTATTTAATTGCATTTTTCTGAAATTTCAAGGCTACTGGTACACTGAACAAGTCAGGATTTCCTTGATTAATCCTTTACCATTTGATGTTCCATATTATCTTTATGTAGTCTTCTCAAGTTTTAAAGAATTTAGATTATCTTAATCAAACATCACAATCCTTTCATGTTCTTAAAAGCTTTATACACTTATAAGTTACAAGATGACAATCAAAGAGTATGCACATTCACATGCTGCTTGATATTTCAGGGCAAGATTGATAATATTTGTGTTTTGGTTGGATTTTCCAGGAGCCTTAGGAACTGCAGTTTGCAAGGACCAATTCCTGATTTTAGCCAAATACGAAGCCTCCTTTATCTGTAAGTTACTTTATTATTATTTTTCCCCATTTTAGAATCATTTTGTGATGACCAAGTATGTTTTTAAATCAGAAAAAATAAATGCCCCTGGCTGAATAAAATTTTCCTTTTTCTTTGTCAAAACTACTCCATGAGCTACCTATACTTTCTTTATGTTTTACTTTATATAAATTTCAGAGACCTCAGTTCAAATCAGCTAAATGGAACCATACCTCCAGATAGGTTTTCTAAAAATATCACGACTATGTAAGATTCTCCATCTTTTGAATGAGATGTCATCATTTTTTTTTTTGTTTATTTTGTTTATTTTTTACTTTTGCATTTGAATTTAATATCCATATATTGCAAAATATTTACAGACATGTCTGTCAATATTTAAAGATAATTTATACCAAAAATTCCCTTGACTTATGTTGTCAATTGTTTGAGCGATATGCTTAGCTTGTTGTCCTACAACCGTCTTACTGGAGCAATTCCTTCCAACTTTTCGGTTTCGTTTCTTCCTCATCTTCAAAGGCTGTGAGTAGTCTCTCTTTATTTTCCCTCCTTTTGTGTTTACTTCTATAATTCAATGTTATTGTAAATTATTCCGTATAATTCTAAATTTGAGATTCCATTTATCTCAACCATTAAATTTTAAATTTATTAGTTAATTTTTATAAATAAATTAAATTGTTAATAAAATAATTGGATTTTTATTTGGTAAATTATTCACCATTTCAAGTTGATTGCAAACAATTTTTTGAACGGCTCTGTTCCATCCTTCATTTGGCAAAATAGGACTTTGAATGGAACTGGGAAACTTATAGTGCAAGAATTGAGCGACAATGTTGCTATCCCTTGGTTAAAGTGATATCATCTTTTGGCATGGGTGTGTGTGTGTCCGTTCATGCTCTCAAGCATTTTTTTTTTTTTTAATGATGAAAAATCAATTGATGCCTTGTTCTGAGTACAGAATTTAGTAAAATTAAAAGGTATAATCTTCTGGGTTAACTTTATAAATTTACTCTCGTACTAGACTTTCTAAGCTATTTCTTTGGCTCTTTGTTATTGCAGGGAGTTGCAGTATAATAAACTTTCAAATATAAACTTTACAAGCAACTCTTCCATACCTCCAAATGTCAGGTTTGCTTCTATGCCTCCTTCCAAATTTTCACTTTCTAATTAGTTTCATATAGAACGTCATTTGTAATGAAATGCATCTTCAAAATGTGAATACTTGATTTAGAGATTTTGGATGTGATCTTTTTAATATTAGTTGTGCAAGGTGTAACAGACATAGCACATTGATGTGATGAAGTCTCATTTTTAACTGTCAGCCTTAAAGGGAATCCCTTATGCTGGGACTCCAACCTAGCCCAGTTTTGTGAATCTGAAACAGAGTATAAAAATTGCAGTCAGAATTCAACAAACACCACTTTTGTTTGTCCAGCTCAAGCGTGCCCACCCCCTTACGAATATTCCCCTACATCTCCAGTAGCTTGTTTCTGTGCTCATCCTCTGTTTGTTGGATATCGGTTGAAAAGTCCTGGATTCTCAGATTTTCGTCCGTATAGACATGAATTTGAGGTGTTCCTGACATCTCATCTTGAGTTGTCTCTTTATCAGCTGTACATTGATTCATTTACATGGGAAGAAGGACCTCGACTGGTGATGAATTTGAAGTTTTTTCCTGTATATGATGCTGAAAACAAAACACATGCCTTCAATAGGAGTGAGCTTCTGCGAATGTTTGATATATTCACAACATGGAACATTCGTAATCCTCCTGACAAGTTTGTACCTTATGAATTTATCAGCTTCCCTCTACTGGACTTCAAGAAAGATGGTTTGTCTCAAAACACTTATCTGATATATTTTTGCGATATAGCTTTCTTGATGTGAGAACTAATGTTTATTTAGCAGTTGAAGAATGTAGAACTTTCTTCTCTAATTCATTTGACCTATACAATGAAGTCCTCTATGCTTAAAAGACAATATTAGGCTCGTGGCATTATTCTCTGTTATTATTTTGTGTTCATATTCTGAGTTACATGTGATATGTCTGTGGGTGGCACATCTAAGAAAGGCTTGATCTACGCAGTTGATTGCTTTCACCATGGCAATGCTATGTTCAGCAGTATGAACAGATACAGTTGTACCGCTGTGATCTAGCACATAAATTAATAACTGCAATGCTAAGTTCAAGATGATTTTAATGTTCTGGAAAATTAAGTTGTGTTTTATATTGATCAAGAAGGCAGCTTCAAATTCACACCCTCTCACTTATGACTTGACCCCAAGGATATATGAACTATGTCTTAGTCACATCTTCCCTTCTTTCATTTTTCTCACCAATCTCACAGATGGTGCCAATTTTCCAAGTTCTGGTTTAAGCAAAGGCACACTGGCTGGCCTAGTACTGGGGACTATTGCAGTTGCAGTTGCATTGTCTGCAGTTGTTACTCTACTGATAATGAGAAGGCGTGTGGGGAAGTACCATTCACTTTCGAGAAGACGTCGTTGTGAGTATCTTATGTTTGTGAAGTTAAGGTTTTCAGGTATATTTGTCGTGATTTTTTACTTTGCATTCTACATCCTGATTAGGCCTGTCAATTGGGCCAGGCTGATACTAGTACAATTATAAAGGCCTCAGCCTGCTTGGTCTAATCTTATCCGTATCTCAGCTAAGCTAATGCTATAAAGCAAACTTCAGCCAAGTTTGGACTGGCCTGTGATTGGAAGCATCATTTAAAGATGAATAAAAAATACCATAAGACCTGGTTGCATACTGGCTCAAACCATATCTAAGTTGAAGAACAAACAGTCAGCAACAATTTTAACAATGCTGTTGACTTGTAAGTGTGTATGTGCTTGTAAGTATAAATAAAAAGTTCTGATAATCAGTGCATAATTTTATCAGGTATTTTATAACAAATGGCACTGCATCTTTTTGTGCATCACCTATCACTATGTTTTTATTTTAACATTGGACCTATATTTAATATGCAGCGTCTACAACCTCCATAAAAATTGATGATGTGAAGGATTTCACTTGTAGAGAAATGGCCGTGGCTACAAACAGCTTTGACAAGTCCACTCAGGTTGGCGAAGGAGGGTATGGTAAAGTTTATAAAGGCATTCTAGTTGATGGGACAGTTGTGGCCATAAAACGTGCACGAGAGGGATCCTTGCAGGGTGAAAAGGAGTTCTTGACAGAGATAGAATTTATGTCAAGGTTACATCATCGAAACCTTGTGTCTTTGATTGGATATTGTGATGAAGAAGGTGAACAGGTACTTTTCTCATGTATATGTGTTAGGATCAGGTTATACCTGGTGTATATTTAAATAATATTGCACCACCTAAGAACTTATTTTAGAAATCTCACAGTTAGATTACATGTTCTCAATGTTCTTAACACGCACGCCAAATTTCTTGTGAATCTGATGTTGTTTACTATTTGATCCATAAAATAATCTTTTATACATAATTTTAAAATATAAAAAACTTGAGATTTGAACATTTTGTAGATGATAATCATCTTGAAATTTTACTAGAATGAAAGGGATAAGAAGAAAATCTAATCCAATAGTAGACTTATCAAAATTTGCCATAAAAAAATATTCACTGGTATAACATTGCCTAAAGTTACACTAGATGTAAATTAAACCCAAACCTATATATATAATCAATAAAATATTGGATTATCCATTAGTCTCATTATTGGGTACACAAGGAGATGATTCCCATCAACTTAGGAATTTGATGCAATTAAACCAAATGAATATGAAAGCTGTAAGAGTAAAAAAAAATTAAAAGAAAAAGAAATATGCAAAATCGTGTATATAAGTTCTTTGAATAGTTGCTAAAAGTCTTATAATTCAATTGGCATCTTTTGGTGTTTCAACAGAGATGTCGAGGGTTCAAAACTTCAAATTCCCCCTCTCCCATTATATCTATCAAATTATCAAAAAAAGTATATAGCTTCTTTGAATAGTTGCAAACAGCGGAAGAAATCAAATTCAATCTAGAGATATTACATATGATATTTGGCCAAATTTGTTGCTTAATAATGGAGAAGCATATACAGAGTTCATAATTAAAGGATTATTTGGCTCTAAGAAATGGATTAAAAACTTAAATATGTCATTTCTCAGTGAACTTGAGATCATATAGTTTTTCATTTAATTCTTCATGAGCAATATTTCTTCTCCTGCAAAATTGTGTGGCTTTATAGGGACTACCCTTTTCTTGGTCTCTGTTGCTTAATATGTTTTGAAAATTTTGCTTGGGAAGAGCTTCACATAAGTATTGTTTTGCATGCAGATGTTGGTCTATGAGTTTATGTCAAATGGTACTTTAAGGGATCACCTTTCTGGTACACCTTATGTTCATTCTTTAAGCTTGCCTTTCTTGATCTCACTATAGTATTTTCTAGGTGTTCCTCATTGCGTGTGAATGCAAGTAAACTTGCAATTTATAACTTGCAACAATACACTCCGCCCCCCCCCCCCCCCCCCTTCTTTTCTGTCTTATTTATTTATTTATTTATTTATTTGGAGCTAAATGTAACCATTTTAATTTTCAAATTATGCATCCCATCCTAATGAGCTTATTAGGGGTCATGTGTGCAATAATACAGCTAAGTGTAAAGAACCTCTGAGTTTTGCAATGAGATTGAGAATTGCCCTGGGATCGGCTAAGGGCATCCTCTACCTACATACTGAAGCCAATCCTCCTATATTTCACCGAGATATCAAGGCTAGCAACATATTATTGGACTCTAAGTATATGGCAAAAGTTGCTGATTTTGGACTTTCACGACTTGCACCAGTTCCAGATATTGAAGGGACAATGCTTGCTCATGTATCCACTGTTGTGAGGGGGACACCAGTAAGACTCTTTTTTTCTTTTTCTTTTTTTTTTAATAATAGGTGACACCAGTAAGACTCTTATAATTGTTGTTTAACTAATAGAATTATAAACTTCATATGTGTCTAGGTTGATGAGTGAGTTCTTCCCCCTTTCTATCACTGATTTTGTTATCAGTGTTCTCCAACTATGGCTCAAGTGCCACATGTTAATTGCCTTTAATTTTTATATGTTTCAACATTTGATTGTCTAGCCTAGGCTCTTGACCCTTCTTGGAAAAACAATGAAAATGAATTGATAATATAGTGTTGTCCATTTCCATTTTTGTTTTAAGGGTTAATTGCAAAAAAAAACCTCCCTAAACTATGGGGTACTTGCACACCACAAAGTTTGAAAATTTGCAATCAATGTTCTAATTGAAACAATTGTGCCAATAGGCACCCTGTCATCCAAATTAGGGTTAAGGTTAATGGTCACTCGTGATTTGCGCATGCCTTTCGAAGGGTAAAACGATGGATCTACTCTTTTTAGAAACTAAATAACTAAAATACCCTTACTAACTGTGGACTTTCACTAAAATACCTGACTGGTGTAAGACAAAGGTAGAAAATAAAGATAAAGTAGGACAAATCTTAAGCTTCACCACTTAGAATATGCCTGTAAACCTTAGGCATCACCACGTAAGAGTGCTTGGAATCACAACCAAGTTAGAGAAACATTATCTAATATGAAAATTCTTATTCAATTTGTACTACTTTCACGATTACAAGAGCCACTATTTTAATTGTTAGTGTGGGCACCCAATTTATTTATGATTTTTACTTATTTGAGACACCGGATTTCAGACTTTTATTTGAATTTTGAATTAGTTTGGGCTTTATAGTGATTGAGGATTTTGTGGGATTTAATTGTGACATGATTAAAATTTTCCATATTGATGTAATCTTGGAAGCACTATTAAAATAGCGGCTCTTGTAATCATGACAACATTGCATTTTGAATAAGAATTTCTTGATGAAAAATTCTCTCTTTTTTGGTGGTGATTCCAAGCACCCTTATGTGGTGAAGCCTAGGTGGTTCTTCCCTTTTTGTATCTTATTTCTTGCTTTCCTTACTATGTTCTGCATCAACTTGGTATCAAATGATTACAAGAGCAACTATTTTAATAGGGCTTCCAGGCTTACATCAATATTAAAAGCTCTAATCATGCCACAATTAAATCCGATAAAACCCTCAATCACAATGAATTCAAAATTCAAAGTAAAATCAGGCATCTTAATGAATTATTATTATTTTGATTGGTAAGTTATGCATGCACTAGTGGGTATTGAACCCACGACTTCACCTTCCATCCCATTATTATGGGAGGAGGAAGTGCACATTGAACCATAACTTATTGACCTGGTATCTCAAAGAATATCTGAAATAATTTTGGTACTCCTTGCATCACAGACTCACCCAAAAATTAGTAAAAATAAGTCTCCCTCTCCATCTCAAACTATGTCAACTGATTCTCATGTGCTTGACCTAATCCACAATATCCCAAACGAGTTGTTTCCATCTCATGGCACACTCTTGCTTGGTCTCACAGCAACACCCACTGGAACAGTCCATATACTCCTATTCAATGTTGATTATGGCTATGAATTTTGGGAGAAACTTGCATGGGCTTCAATCCCTTACTATTGCATAATCCATTTGACCTTCCCATCTTCATTTGCACCACAGCTGCCTCTCTCTCCAACCCCTCCACATTCTCCCCCTTCTCTTCCTCTGCTAACCCTAGGATCAAAATCACCTTCCCTTTTCCCCCACCAACTCCAACCTCCAATTCGGTAACTTAGACAAGGCTTCCTCAATGCCACTACTTCCTCCAACATTTTAAGTTTACAACTACCTCTTCATCAACCCCATCCCCCCCAACCCCTAAAAAAAAGGGCATCTTTTGGGATCGTATAATCTTTTTCATACATCATCTTCTTGCCACTTTCCTCCTTGATGACTTAGCCAACCCCTATTAACTTTGCTTTCCCAGTATTGCATCCATTCATTTGTTTCGCTATGTATAACACTTGCTCGTCACCTCCACATACCTTGATTGGATGACCTAATTGAACTCTAAGTTCACCTAGTCAAGCACATGAGAATTGTTGAGTTTGAGATGTGCAAATCACATAAACATTAAATTTGACCTTATTTGGATGGCGGGGGTGTAGATTGGCACAATTGTTTCAATTAGGGTGTTGATTGCAAGGTTTTATTGGGATGCAAAGTGCATGTATTCCCACACACACACACACACGCACATATATATATATATATATATATTGATTGGTAAGTTACACTTATACCCAATGGGTTTTGAATCCACAACCTAGCCTTCATCCCATTAAGTGTCAGTTGAGCTATTGGTTATTGGCAATCCTTATAGTTTAGGGTGGTTTTTTGCAATTAACCATTTGTTTAAATTATAAATTCATACAAAAATTTTAAAAATAAAAAATAAATGTAACTCAAACTAGATGAAATAAACTTAATAGTATGAGATTGGAGATGTAAATGATATCTATTTCTTTATTCTCATATTCTCTGAATTAAATTTGTAGGGTTACCTTGATCCGGAGTATTTCTTAACTGGTAAACTAACAGACAAGAGTGATGTTTATAGCCTTGGTGTTGTATTTCTTGAACTCTTGACCGGGAAGCAGCCAATCTCTCATGGCAAAAACATTATTAGAGAGGTAAAACCTTGTAGAATTATTTGCCTTTGATTTATAGAGGCCTAATGATTATCAGGTGCGCGTGCATGAAAGGGATATTCTTCTTCTGTAATTTGTTTTATTTGGGCAGGGTAAAGTTTGACAACTTTGAATTATGTCCTCATTTGCAAATTTTAGTTTTAAATTTGAGGATATCCTCAAATTTGCAAATGAGGATATCTCTCGTCTTTCCAAATTTAAATGAGAGATATCCTCATTTGCAAATTTTAGTTTTAACTTTAGTAAAAAATTGAAATCCTTTTAAAATCTTCACTTTCAGCCTTATGTGAAACACTCGTCTACTTCTATATCAGCTATGATCATTTTGGCATATATTTCATATTATTTGATCCTTTAGATACTTTGGCTTAAATTTATGTAATAAAATGGTCTCTCGTAGTTTATATTAAAAAAAAAAAAAATGGTTTCTATCTGTTTCAGGTTAATGTTGAGTGTAAATCTGGTATGATCTTTTCGGTCATTGATGGGCAAATGGGATCTTATCCTCCTGAATGTGTGGTGAAATTTTTAAATTTGGCTCTCAAGTGTTGTGAAGATGAGACAAATGCTAGACCTTCAATGGCAGAGGTGGATCAAGAACTTGAAAGTATATGGCATATGATGCCTAATTCCGACATTAGATCAGCAGGTCCTGTGGTCACTAATGTTGAAAAGGTCGCGACTGCACCATCATCATCCTCTATGGTGAAGGATCCTTATGTGTCATTGGAGATATCTGCCATTGAACTTATCAGTGGAGTCATTTCACCCATTACACCTAGATAGAAAACATTTCAAAAATATGTTGTATAAGAACTTGAGATGTTATGATCTCAAAATTTTGAATTGGGAAATGGTATTTACAATAATCTTGGTTGTTGATGTTGTGTAAAGTCTCACTCTTCGATCTTCATTATATATTGTAAACTAATTAGTTAAGAGCAGCAGATGGTGTAATAATTAAAAAAAAACTGATACTGTTCAATAAACAGAGTTGTTGATGGTGAAATTTTGAAATACGATTGATAAGAAATGTAAACGTTTATGGAGTATGTGCTGCCTGGTTCAATACAATCATTCAAAGGGACACTGAGCAGTCCTGAAGCTACAAGAAAAAAAAGGGTTAAAATGTAAAACTGATCCTCTAAGTTTTTTCATATTTTATTTCAATTCTCTAACTTTACTTTTGTTCATTTAAGTCTTCTAACTTTCAAGTTTATTCAACTAAGACTTTTCCATCCATTTTTGTTATATGTTGTGGTTAATTTTTCAATTTTTTAGATTTATCTTTAAATTTTTTTAATTAAAAAAATTTAATTAATGATTGAAAAATATTTTCCAGATTTTTTTTTTCAAAAAATCTTAACAAAATTTTGATGGAAGGCCTTAATTGAATAAATCTAAAACTTAGAGGTCTGAAATGAATAAAAACAAAGTTAGAGGACTGAAATGAAATCTTAAGAAACTTAGAGGTTCAATTTTACATTTTGGTAAAAAAAAAAAAAAAAGAATGATTGAAATGCTTTTCATGAAAACTGGCTTCATACTCATTGATATGACAGAGTGGTGGTCACTCAATTAGCATTGAATCGCTATGGATCCTCAGAGAGGCCGTACAATACAATATTGGACATGGTTCTCACAATGAACTGGTTAGATTCAGATTAATAAGGCCCTTTGGGCTTATGGAGGAGCTTGGGAACAAACCAAAACTGGGGCAAATTGAGTCCCAAACTTGGGGTCCACTTTTACGAATAGGAGGTTGGTGAATTGAACTTATAAAATTCATAAATGAAAGTCATCCTATCTAATTAAGTTAAATAATATAATTTTAACAACAACATAATTATTAATTATTAGCATTTGCTTGTAAATTGATAAAAAAAAAAAAAAAATTAGTGGTAATGTTTATTATATGTGGAAAGTGAATAACTTAATTTAAGTAGGCTTTAGCCGCTTAATTTAGGGAGGCTTTAGACGCTTGCTGCCTTGCTGATTTGGGTTACAGAGGTACGAAATTCACTTGGTGTAAAAAATTGACAGGAGGTATCACAGTGTGGGAACGCTTGGACAAGGCTGTGGCAAATACGGAATGGTTTTCTCTCTTTCCAGGATCGTCAGTCACATATTTGGATGCTACTTTCTCAGATCACAAACCACTTCTCATTCAGTTAGATGGTATACCGATAAGAAATCAAAGGCCGTGGAGGTTCGAACAGGTGTGGTTGAAGGAAGCGGCATGTCACACTACGGTGGAGGCAGCCTGGGATAATTCCATTTTTTCCCCAAATCCCATGGTTGTAGTTGAAGCAAATTTAAGAACTTGCCAAGATAAATTACGTGAGTGGAGTAGAGGGTCTTTTGGAAACATTACACGTAACATTCTTGATAAAAAGAGACAGGTGAAGGAAGCTGAAAAGGAAGCTATAAGGGGCATCGGTGTTGACCGTTTACACTCCTTTAAGGCTGAATTAAGGGATTTGCTTCTTAGTGAAGAAAAACTCTGGCAGCAGCGTTCAAAGCTGCATTGGTTGAAGGAGGGAGATCAAAACACGGGGTATTTTCACAGTAGGGCATCTCAAAGGTTTAGGCGAAATTGTATAAAAAGATTGAGGAATGATAGTGGTGTCTGGTGTGAAGGAGATGACCATGTGGCAGATTTGTTTTGTGATTATTTTAGGGGGCTTTTTTCGACGTCCAATCCATCTCACCTTGAGGAGGTTCTTGCTACTATCCCACGGGTAGTCTCTGATTCTATGAACTCTAAGTTGATGTAAAAATTTTCGAGGCAAGAGGTTGATGCGGCTTTGAAAAGTATGGCTCCATTGAAGGCTCCGGGTTCGGATGGCATGCCCCCTATTTTCTTTCAACATTACTGGGATTCCATTGGTGATGATGTTTCCTGTGTAGTGCTTTCTTGCTTAAATTCAGGTATTATCCCAGCTAGCCTCAATCATACTTTTATCACTCTTATTCCTAAATCGAAAAGCCCTGAAAGAGTTTCTGAGTTTAGACCTATTGCATTCTGTAATATTCTCTATAAATTAATCTCGAAAGTGCTAGCTAATCGGTTGAAAAGTCTCTTACCTCATGTTATTTCAGAATCACAGAGTTCTTTCCAACCAAATAAGGCAATCTCAGACAACATTTTAGTAGCTTTTGAGACTCTTCATCACATGAAGACAAAAAAAAAAACAGGCAAAGAAGGATATATGGCACTAAAGTTGGATATGAGCAAGGTCTATGACAGGGTGGAGTGGATCTTTTTAGAGAAGTTGATGTTGAAAATGGGCTTCCATGTAAATTGGGTAAGGTTGGTGATGGAAACGGTTCGAACAGTCTCCTATTCCATCTTAATAAATGGTACACCCCGAGGTTGCATTAAGCCAACTAGGGGGATCCGTCAAGGGGATCCATTGTCTCCCTACCTCTTTCTTCTCTATTCTGAAGGGCTTAATGGTTTGATTAAGAGTAGTGTTGCTACTGGAGATCTGAGAGGCTTCTCCCTTTGTAAGAATGGCCCACAAATCTCTCATCTACTCTTCGCTAATGACAGTGTGATTTTTTGTAGAGCAAAGATGGGTGACGTGCAAGCTTTACAATCGGCATTAATTCTCTATGAACAAGCTTCGAGGCAGAAAGTAAATGGAGCAAAGACCAATCTGTTCTTTGGCAAGTCAGTTCCAAAAAGTTCGAAAGTTGCTTTGAAAAATTTCCTTGGAGTTCCGGAAATAAAGGAGTATGAGAAATATTTAGGCCTTCCAGTAGTGGTGGGGAGGAATAAAAAGGAAAGCCTTATTTATATAAAAGAGCGGATTTAGAGTAAGCTTCAAGGTTGGAAAAAAAAATTATTGTCACAAGTTGGGAGGGAGGTTCTGTTGAAAGCTATTGTGCAAGCAATTCCAACCTTTGCAATGAGTTGCTTTAAATTACCCACGAGCCTTTGTCATGATATCGAGGTGATGGTAAAAAATTTCTTTTGGGGACAACGAGGTGATAGGAGGAAGATTCATTGGAAGAAGTGGGAGACTCTATGTCTGCCAAAGAATGAAGGTGGGATGGGGTTCAAAGAACTTCAAAAATTCAACGAAGCCATGCTGGCAAAACAAGTTTGGAGGTTAATTCATGACAAAAATTCTCTTTTCTACTGAGTCTTCAAAGCCAAGTTTTTCCCATCAGGTGACATATTTTCTGCCCAAGTTAAGACAGGTTCTTACGCTTGGCGCAGTATCCTTAGTGCCCGGAAAGTGATTGCTAATGGTGCTAGGTGGAGAATAGGGAATGGGCAAAGTGTCAAAGTGTACCAAGATTGCTAGTTGCCAGGGGAAGGCTCTGGTAGGATTATTTCCTCAGCCTCTTCCTTACCTGTTGATACGGTGGTAGCTGATCTCATAGATGACATCACAGGTTGGCGGAATGGGATGCTGTTAGATACCTATTTTCTGCCCTTTGAAGCTTAGAAAATCAGGTCAATCCCTATATGTTTTACCCCTCAGGAAGACATTCTAATTTGGCCAAAGTCTAAGGATGGGATGTATTCAGTTAAATCGGGGTATCAATTGATGTGTGCTATGGAAAAGAGTGAGGTAACTTCGGTTTCAAATAATGGAGAAGTCAAGAAATTCTGGTCAGCCCTCTGGAGATTAAATGTGCCAAATAAAGTCAAGTCTTTTGCTTGGCGTGCTTGCTTTGACTGCCTCCCAACTCTAAACAATTTGGCAAGAAGGAAAATAGTTCAATCCAATGTTTGCCTCAGTTGTAAGAAGGAGCCTGAAACGGTGGTGCATGCCTTGTGGGGTTGTGACAACATACGAGTGGTCTGGGGAACTAACTTTGATGAGTTGCGTAATGCGACAAATCAATTTTTTTCTTTCTTTGATCTTTTCAGGTTGGCGCTGCAGAACAAAAAAGGAGCTGAACTCTTTATCACCTATTGTTGGTCTATCTGGAATTGTCGAAACAAGTTAAAAGTCAAGGAAGCAGTAATACCTCTGGAGAAGATTGCGGACCAAGCTCAACAATACCTCATGGAATTCCAGCAAAGTCGAAGCAAACCTGTCAGCAAGAAATTGCCAAAAAAAAGCATCTAGAAACCACCTGATCCTGGTACCGTGAAAACAAATTTTGATGGTGCCGTTTTTGAAGACTTGGGAGCAGCGAGCATTGGTGTTATGGTCCGAAATTCCTCTGGTACTGTCATGGCAGCCTTATCCGAGATAATTCCTTGTCCATCATTAGTTTTGGCACTGGAAACTATTGCAGCTCGAAGGGCAGTCCACTTTCTCCAAGAACTCAATATACATGGTTCAATATTGGAAGGTGATTCAGAAACCTCGATTTCGGCAATCAAGAATCAATGTTTTCATCACCCAGATGTTGGTCACATAATAAAGGACATAATGTCTTTAGTTGGTTCTTTTCAGTATTTTTCTTTCTCTCATACACGACGGCAAGGCAATGCTCTGGCACATGCTCTAGCCCGGAGAGCGAGACTTTCTTTTCCTATTTCAGTCTGGAAGGAGTTTGTTCCTCCTGATATTTACAAGGTGTATGTTTCGGATTTCCTAGAAATAAAATAATGGTCCTACTTGTGGCCAGTTTCTCAAAAAAAAAAAAAAATTAAGTAGTTCATGAACAATTTTTTTTTTTTTTTTGAGAAAGAAGACATGCTTTTATTAAGATAAAATGGCCAAATCAACCTGAACAATAGAATAAACTTGTGGTGGAACATCCTTCATCCACACCGCATAATTTTGAAAATCAATTGCTAATCTTGTCAAACTATGAGCTACTTTATTGTCATCTCTCTTAATATGAGAGTAAGTCAACTTTGAGTAAGAACTGGCACAAATGCGAGCATCCAAAATCAGTAAACCATAAGACGCCAAATCTGTTTCTCCATTGCTCAAGGCCTTCACCACTAACTCAGAATCACCCTCAACTATCGTTCTGTCCACCCCAACCTCCAATTCAAATTCCAATGCTCTAGATGCAGCCATAGCCTCTATTTCCGATGCTTGGTAAGCCTGGGGTATTTGTTGAATCAGAGAGGCAATAACCAGACCCTTCTCATCTGGAATAGTAACCTCGATACCTGATTTATTTTCTTCTTTAAAAACAGCTCCATCATAGTTTATTTTGAAGCAGTCTGGGGAGGGCGGTAACCATTTGGCTCGAGGATGTTTCTGTCGTGGCTCAAGAGCAGGCATCACTACTTTATACTCTTCAAGTCTGTCTCGGGACACTTGGGCAATCTAGCCTGTGAGAACACAAGGAGTTTGAAGGCGAATATGGTTTTGCTGAGTCCAGATGGACCATACGGTCATGGCAAATAATTCTGGACATCTCTTCTGCTGTAACACCCAGGCCGTGAGCTCTCGAAAATTCTAGAAATTCAAGTCTCGCCTAAAACTCCATAAACCAGAGCTTTCCCAGTTAACATCTAGCTCGAAACATACCACAAAGCATGCAAAGGGGTCTCGGGATTTCTAGAACAGTGATCATAAACTGGGTCAGAAATAATGGTTCGACGGACTAAGTTCATCTTAGTAGGCAAAGAATTTTTACAAGCTCGCCAAATAAGATTACGTACCTTCTTTGAGGTGTTGAAGGACCATACACCACTCCATAATGCCTTTTTCGAGTCTAGGGGTTCTTCTTGAAGTTGAGGTAGCTCATCCTCGCTCAAGAAGCGATATCCAGTCTTGCAAGTGTAATGCCCATCCTGAGAAAAAGGCCAAATCAACAAGTCATCTGCCACAGCTTTGGACAGAGGGATTTTCTTAATACTCTCAACCTCATGAGGGGCAAAAATTCTATCCACCATCCCATGATTCTAGGTCCTTGTATCATCATCAATCAGACAATCCACAGTGGTTTCTTCCATTGAATCGATAACCGGGGAGGCAATCATGGTTGGGTGTTTAATGGGCAACCAATGTTGTTGCCAAATCTTTATGGACTTTCCATTACCAACCCTCCAACGAGCACCTCTTTGTATTACATCCCACCCAATTAGAATGCTCTTCCATGCATAAGACCCAGTAGCTGAATCCTTCGCTTCCATAAGGGAACCATGAGGGAAGAGCCTAGCCTTAAAATTTTTTATAAAAGAGCGAATCTTTGTTGTGCAACAATCTCCATGCCTGTTTTGCCAAAAGAGTCTCGTTAAAGAGAGATAAGTCCCTAAACCCCATCCCACCAGCACTTTTAGGCTTTATCAACTCCTCCCACCGAAGCCAGTGAATTTTCCTCTTATTTCCACGTTGGCCCCAAAAGAATTTTTTAATCAAAGCCTCGATCTCATGACACAAACCCACTGGGAGTTTAAAACATCCTATAGCATATGTGGGAATAGCCTGAATAACTGCTTTTATTAGAACTTCTCTTCCTGCTTGTGAGAGCAGATTCCCTTCCCATTCTTGCAATTTTCTCCAAACCCACTCCTTGATATAATTAAAGCTTGCCTTTGTCCCTTGCTCAACAAGAGAGGGTAAACCCAAATATTTCTTATAGAATTTGATCTCATGTACCCCCAATAAAGACTTTATCACATCTTTATTCTCTTCCGAGGTTGATTTGCTAGAAACCAAGGCGGTCTTATCTATATTTAATTTTTGGCCAAATGAAGTTTCATATTTTGCCAGAACTTGTAAAACCTTTTCACACTCAGTCTTGTTAGCCCTACAGAAAAGGAGGCAGTCATCTGTAAAAAAACAAGTGTGTCAGTTTAGGGCCTCTCTTGCATAGAGAGAAACCCCCAAAATCACCATTTCTAGCAGCTCGTTGTATAAGTCCATGCAAACCCTCTATGCATAAGAGGAATAGGAAGGGGGAAAGAGGATTCCCTTGCCTAATCCCCTAGATGGCTGAATCATGCCTTGAGGTTCACCATTCACCAAAACAGAGTAACTAACAGTCTTCACACACAACATGATATGCACAATCCAACATGCACAAAATCCCATTTTAAACATAACATTTTTCGAAAAAACCCATTCCACACAATCATATGCCTTACTCATATCCAGTTTCAAAGCCATAAAACCATTAATACCTGAATTATGATTTTTCATACAATGCAAGGTCTCAAAAGCGACTAAAATGTTATCAGTAATGAGATGATTTTTAGCAAATGCTGACTGATGTTCTATAATAATAGATGGCAGCAACCTTTTTAAACTATTTGCTAAGACCTTAGAAAAAATCTTATATAGCATATTACAAAGACTTATGGGTCTAAAGTCTATCACATGTTCAGGACTATTCACCTTATGAATGAGAGTTAAGAAAGTATGATTCACCGGGCAAGGCAAGGTACTCGTATTCAGCCACAATAAAATGGATTGTGTGATGCAATGATCCACCACAGGCCAGAAGTGCTAATAAAATAGTGGGGGCATACTATTTGGGCCCGAAGCCTTTAGTGCAACAATTTATTTCAAGGCAGCCAAAACCTCCCATTCCATGAAGTCACAAGCTAGCTTCTCATTCAAATCATTTGTTACAATCGAAGGTAGGCAGTCCAAAATTTCTGTTGTTGAGCTCAGGCTGGTTGAGGTGAATAGATTACTATAGTAATCTGTTATGTTCTTCACCACTACCTCTGGTTTTTCCTACCACAAACTAGCCTCATCTCTCAAACCTCTAATGAAATTCTTCCTGAATTGCTTCGTCGATTTGCAGGGAAAATACTTTGAGCTACTGTCACCCTTTGATAACCGTAAAATCCTAGATATTTGGTTCCATATTCAGGTTTCCTTGTCCGAGAGAATATTAATCTCGGCCTTGAGCCCCCTAACCCGAGAGTTATCACCACTCCTCATCGCTTTAGACTCCACCTTAATCAACATTTTCTTTTTTTCTTCCAACTCTCTTCAGACATTCCCAATACAATTTTTATTCCACCACGTCAAATCTTTACCACACTTTTCAACTTTTTTCAAAACATTATGTTAAGGACAAATTTCTCACACCACGTGGCTTCATTTCATTGGTGACCCGCACCACGTCAACATTATCATGGATTTTGGGAAAATCTCTTCTAAAGCCCAAAAGAGCCCATATTTACACAAAAAGGCGTCAAAGCCCATGGTTCAAGCTCATAGTACATCATCTCATTTTTTGGCTTATGATCCAAGCTCATGAGTCTCATCGGGGGAATTTTGGGAGTCATGGTTTGGAGGGCCAAGAAGTATGTTCAGTAAAGCTCCAGTGGTTCAAAGTTGATAAATGAAAGCATGTTGCTTGGCATGTCTTCCCCAATTCCTTGAACTCTGTCGAGTCAGTATGCAATAGGTAACATTTGGTAAGCCTCTCATATTACATAACACTTAAAATGATAAAACTCCTCATGCTCTTTACATAAAAATTCATGTTCATCATATAATATAAATTTAAAAATGTGATTATAGTATTTCATATAAATTATATTATTATCATCTAAATCAATTCCAAGCACATGGCTAAATATATATTAATATCTCATATCTAGCATTAAATGCTCTCCTTACTCTCCATAATTACATCTCTAAGACTTCATCAAATATCAACCAACTAGTCTATTACTTACCAAAATTATATATGGACTAAATACATAATTTTCCAAAAGAGAAAACTTAGCTGAAAATACCAATAGCAGCTCCAGCAAAAGCTGCAAACAGCTCTAGCAGAAGCAGAAATAGCTTCTGCAGAGGCTGCCACAGCTCCAGCACATTCTGCAGTGGCTCTAGCTGTGGTACCAGAAATAAAAGGATCTCATAAAGATTATCTTACCATTTTTAGCCAAACCATGAATTTAATGCCAAATATTTTCCTCCAAGTAAAAGATTTCATTCAGATAACATCATTTCACAGCTGTAAACAGCTGTAACAACAGCATTAAGTCTCTAACTTTCTTCTTTTGGCTAAAAAAACAAAATCCCACTAATGAGACCACTTACATTGTCAAAGACTTTTCCTTATTTTATGAATTTCCCTTCAACTAGTTCTAATCTAGTTACATACTTGACTCTATATAAAGAGGACCAAGCTACACACTAAAGGGGGTCCATCCCTCTCTCATCTTCAATATTCTGAAACTCCCTTCATTTTGCTGCCATATCTCTAAAGATCTCCATATCTTTCTTCATCTCTCTTACAAAATCTCTCTTCATAGATAACAACACAACACACATATTACAACACACCATCATCCTTTACAATCCATCTCTCCCCTCACTTTACAAACACATTTCTCAAAATACCCATACATACTTCTTATATATCTTCAAACACCATATATCACAAAATATACATACATACATACATACATACATATATATATATATATATATATACACTTCTTACCATCTCCACACATCTTAAAACATATCAAACACTCTTCCAAGAACACATTACAAAAGCCATTTCTCATGGAAGGCATATGAACATCAATACTAAGGTCTTTCTCTTAAAAGGCACAAAGACTTCATATTAAAGTCATTCTCATTGAAGACATACATTTCTAATACTTAAAACTATTCTTATGAAAGGCACAAACTTATGAAATTAAAAGCCCTTCTTATGAAAGACAATATCACTCATACTTGACTAAAAACTAGAAGAGCATTACATGGGGAAAATCATTTAAGTACATGATTAAGGGGACAAACTTAACTAACCGATGCACACGGCTGGACATGCTTTCTCTCCCTCTAGTTACACCCATTTTTCCCTTTCAAACATGAAGTCACCATGAAAGGATTCACTTCATCATGCTGCTGAAATGTTAAGTCCACTGATGTGATACGGTTGGAGCTACAAAATATGAAGATAAGTCATTATATTTTTGTCTTCAAATTTATATTACTAAGTATATTTTATTCATTATCATTATACCACTCGACTAATGTTATTATACTGCTGGACTCATTTTCTCATGTTGCTGAAATGTTAAGTCCAATGATGTTATATGGATGGAGCTACAAAATATGAAGGTCATCAGCTCAATAACGCTATACGACTCGAGCCACTAGTCATATAAAGAATGAAGTGCTGCTATACAGCCGGAGTTAGAAACATAAAAGATAAGTCAATGTTTTTTCCATCTTTGAAATTACATTATTAAGTATATGCTAATTCATTATCATTTTACTGCTGGATGCAAATTACTTTAATATTATCTCACAATCTAATAATCATGGATTCACTAATACTTCATTAATGAATAGACATATTAATAAATCAATCTACCACTGTTGCACATATATTATTTGGACATGAACCACCCTTGGACACATTTTTTTAGAAATGAACTACCATTGGACATATATTATTTGGACATGGACCATTGCTAGACATACCTTATTTTGTTGAACATGAACCATGAACCGCAACTAGACATGGACTATTGGACTCATCCCATTGTTTGACATTTGACACCTAATTAATTATTTTCTAACATTGGACATCACTTAATATACATAATAACAACGTTTCAACTCACCATCTAATCAAAGCTATCATGCTAAGCATATTATTTATTTACTTCAACCATTATCATGATTCTAAGACTTTGGGCTTCATCTATTTTATAGGCTTAAAAATACACTAGAAGCCATTGGTTTATGCGGCCCGATGTAGAGTTCCGGGTTGAACTCCCTAAAACAAATCTAGGCTTAGCAAAGTCACACTTCCAACAGGAGACACGTGGTTGCGCGCACAAAAACAGCCCCCGACACATTACTTGTCGTATCAGAGCTCACAGTATGCACCCAAGCTGCCTCCACTGTTTCGTTACAGCTAGGATCTGAGAGCCACATCTCTTTGAACCTGAAATTTTTTTTTCGTAGTGGATCTTCCAGCCCTGATGGATTTATGAATAAAGATAGGTGATTAGATGAAGTACAAGAAAGATGATTAATCCTCGTACCTGGGAATTTGAGAAACCAACTGCTATTCGCCATACCTCTATCTAGCCTCTCCCATATTGAAGTGCCATCATCAAAATGTTTTCTCCAGGTGAAAGCTAGACCCAAAAATCCTAAGTCCAAAATGCCGCATTCATCAATGATGTCCCTAAAAAGCTGCATTTGATTATGGTTCCTCACAGCCCTACCTAGCTTCTCATTTTGTTTGACAATTTTTCTTCATGTCTTTTAGCAGTCTCGGGTTCCTTATAGAATCCTGTGAAGCGCCACTCCGAATCCATTCCCTTATCAATAGTAGTATCAAAAAGTACTTACACAAATCTTCAACTATAATGTTGACAGAATTTTTTCAGTATAGTACAAGACCTCCACCTCTCCCATTCCTCAACACCTCCCACTTCTGATCAAAATTGATTTTATCAAGAACCCGATCTAGCCTTGCTTCATTTATCATTGTTTTGGCTAAAAACAAAAATAGAGGGATCTTTTGCCCGTATCAAATCAACGAGCTCATTCTCTGTACGTGGGTTCCCAAGCCTACGACAGTTCCACACTAATAGATTCATCGTGTCTGGCAGGGCTGGTAGCCAGCCTCTGTCAATATTGTTTTCGAAATACCATCTCCCTTGGAAACCTGTTGCCTTTTGCTAGGTAACTCAAGGGATGAGTCATTGGTTTCCTTCAACCTTTTTCTAGAAGCACTCCTATCTACAGGAGCAATTTTATTCTCAGAGTTTGTTGCCCTGGTTTGTCTTCTCCGATAGCCCGCCTGACTATGGGATTGGTTGCTACCAATGGTGATAGTTTGAGGGACAAATAGATTACAATACCCATCAGAGTTTACGTGATGCACCAAATCTGCCAACTCAGCTCCCTCTGAAATCTTGCCCAAGAAATTAACGCAATCAGAGTTACTATGGGGCAAGAAATTAGAATTGCTCGGTGTCGAGTCATATTTCCTGAGATCATGGTCAATCTCGTGTAATTTGGAATGAAAAGGATTTTCCTTAAACATCTCCCCCCAATCAGCTGTAGTAGATAATTTTGGGTTTGACTTATCTTGATTTGGAAAAAATTTCCAGAATTACCTCATCTCCTAACTTATCCAAAGAATTCGAATTTGAAAAAGATTTGACATTAATACCTTCCCCACAAAAATCAACTTCCATATCAAGAATATCCACCGAAGTAAGAATTTGCACCGCCTCCCTCACCACTGTAGGAACTTTGGTAACCTCTTCTCTAGCCCAACCCGATTCTTGTCTGTCGAAGTAACCCAAGACATAGATGACATCTTTCCTAGTAGCTTTATAGGGAGGAGCTCGAAGATGCGGCCCAAACTATTTTTTTTCCTGTGTAAGAGAACCCTTACTCTATATCCACAGGTCACAATGTTTGTCGTCATGGTTCAAATGACCACACCAATAACACATATTTGGGAGGCGCTCATATTTGAACTCCACCCACGTCTTGTTTCCAATTTCTAGGGTCACCAGTCTGCCTTGACAAAATGGTAGAGAGATATCAATTGTGACTCTCACTCGAATACAGTGGCCCCCTTCATTGTCCACTGCATCCTTGGACTTGCAAACATCTCTAGCAGTCTCATAGATTTCTTCAACCACCTTTTTTGTCATGAAACTAATTGGGATGTTATGGACCTGCACCCAAAAGGTAGCCTTCCTAAAAATCAAATCCTTTTATAGGGAAATCATGGGCATACCTTTGTAAAACCACTAAATGTTTATCAAAACTCCGTGGTTGATTTTGAAGGATTTTATCAATATCAGCTAAATTATCAAAAATGAACAGGACTTTGTGGTCTCCAATATTCTGAATCTTAAAACCATCGGTGGACCGCCAAACCTGTTTGAAAGTCCTCACCACCACATCCATATTCAACAAACGGGTGGCAAGAAACTTAGCTACTAGAATAAACTTCTGTAAACATTGATCAATTGGGAGAGTATAGCCTGAGGTTTCCTTTTTCGACAAAGTAAGGTCCCCCCATTTACTAGTCAATGCTTCCATCACTTGAGGATTCCTCAGAAACAAAGCAAACAAAACTGAAGAGAGAAAAAAAAAAGTTTCCTGTAGACCCCTGAAAAAAACCCCCATAAACTCAAGCAACAAACTTGTTGTCGTAAGAGGACAAAATTCTACTTCGAAGAAGGGATAGAAAACCTTCTATTGCCTAAGAGAAGAGGGAGCACCCAACTTTCTTAGCAACAGAGAGTTCATGGACAAGTTCGAGCTTGTTTGATTAATAAAATTATATATTAAACTTTTGGCTCTTAAAGTTTGGATTGTTTTAATTTTTTTTTTCTTTTACATTTCAAAATTTTCATTTTGGTCATTTATGTTTGATTCCATTTTCATATTGGACCTATTGTCCATTTCCATTAGTTATCTTTCCGTCCATATTTTTTTTTTTTTTTGATAGGTAAGAATGGTATATATACGAAAGACTATTCTATGCATGAAAAGCACAGAGCAAACCCAAAACTTACAAAAAGAAAAAAATTGAGTAAAGACAGAAAGAAAACCAAGCAACAGATTAATTACAAAAAAGTAGAAAGCTAAGAAAAGAACGGAGAGAATCACTAGTCATGAGTCCTTAAGCCCGAGACCAATAAAAAAGAGTTCCACTAAAAGAAGCAAGCATCCAATCACTGGAACTATCCAAATCCTCAAAAGTCTGTCGATTCCGTTCCCTCCAAAGACACCATTGTAGGCACAATGGAACTAAATTCTAGATCTAAGAAGAATGCTTCTCTAACCAATTCCACTAGCCAAAAAGCAAATCTGGAATCAATCTAAGTATGACCATGACAATCCAAAAGTTATGAAAAAAAAGCTCCACAACCGATTAGCCATCTCACAATAAAGAAGTAAGTGGTCCACCGTCTCCCCACAGTGACGACTCATAATGCACCAGTCCATAAAATCCAAGCCCCTCAATCTCAAGTTATCACTTGTTAGGATCTTATTCCAAGCTACTGACCAAATGAAAAAAGAAACACGCCTAGGGACCTTAACTCTCCATATACCTTTCCAAGGAAAGACAACTGAGGGAGAATCTTGCAACTTGTTATAATACGACTGAATGTCAAAATCCCAATTAGGCTTCAACTTCCATCTCATTCGGTCTCCAACGTCCATTGAAGGGTTATTGGCTCCTAAAGTACGAAGAAAATACATCCTTTCCTTTATCTGCTAATCATTAAATTCCCGGATGAAACAAACATCTTAACTTCTTCTATCCTCCGCCCCATGCCTTGACAAAGAAGCTTCTACAGAGGCCTCCCTGTTAATAGCAATACCATACAGTCTCGGGAAAGCCAATTGGAAAGGTTGATCTCCATACCACCCATCCTGCCAAAATCTCATTCTATTCCCCATCTCAACAACAAACTAAGTATTTTTGCTAAAATCCTCCCAGCCCATATGAATACCTCTCCACAAACCACACTCATGAACTCCCCTACCTAGCTTAGAAGTCCATCCCCCCACTCTTCCCCAAACTTTGAAGCTGTCACCCTCCTCCGCAGTTGATTCTCCTCTTTCTCAAACCGCCACAATCATTTCCCTGATAAGGCCTTATTGAAAGTAGTAAGTTTCCTTATATCTAGACCACCATTGGCTATATGCGCACAGACTTTATCCCATCCTACCAAATGATTCTTGCTATCACCCCACAGAAAATCCATTTGCAACTTTTCAATCCTATTAGCCATATAAGTAGGAATAGTGATAGAAAATAGGTAGGAAGACTAGATAACGTACTTTTGAGTAGTGTCAATCTAACCCCCTTAGACAAATACAACTTCTTCCACCCGGCCAACTTTCGCTCATTTTTTTCCAGAATAGGATTCCAAATTGAAGGAGATTTATGAGAAGCACCCAATGGCATGCCAAGATAATACATAGGCAAAGTTCCAACTCTATAGCCCAAAATTTTAGCCAAGGCATGCACATCATCTACCTCCCCTATTGGAACTACTTCACTCTTATGCACATTGACCTTCAAACCTATCACAGCTTGAAAACAAAGTAACAATAACCGAATATTAAGAATTTGCTTCACATCTGCATCATAAAATAGAATAGTATCATCTACAAATAATAGATGTGAAACACATTCCCGACCAGCCCTCCTACTCTCAGCTTTAAAACCGCGGATTAAGCCAACTCCCTCCACTCTTCTCAACATCCTACTAAAAACCTCCATCATAATAAAAAACAACATAAGAGATAGCAGATCCCTTTGTCTTAAACCCCTTGAACTACCAAAAAGATCAGCTAGAGACCCATTAATCAAAACAGAGAATTGAACTGTAAATATACAAGTGCGAATCCATTTACACCACTTCACTCCAAAGCCTATTCTCTCCAACAAATCTAGAAGAGCCTCCCAATTCACATGATTGTAGGCTTTCTCAACATCAAGTTTACATATAACCCTAGAAACCCAACTTGTCACTCAGCAATCAACACATTCATTCGCAATAAGAATCGAATCCAAGATTTGTCTTCCACCCACAAAGCTATTCTAAGTCTTAGAGATCAAATGATCTAAAACCATTCTCAAATGATTTGCCAAAACCTTAGCCAAGATCTTATACACACTCCCCACCAAGCTAATAGCCCAAAAATCTCTAATATTATAGGCATCATTCTTTTTTGGAATTAAAGTGATAAAAGTAGCATTAAGAGATTTTTCAAACTTACAATGTTGAAAAAACTCTTTAGAGACTGTTGAGACGTCTTTCTCCACTACTCTTCATCAATGATGATAAAAAGCTATAGTAAAACCATCTAGACCTAGAGCTTTGTCCCTTTCCAAGTCTCTTACAACCTAAAAAATCACCTCTCTCTCAAACTTCCTTTTAAGCCAAACCCTCTCCATATCCCTAGTACAATCAAACTCCAAACCCTCCACCCCTCGAACTCCTGATACAAATTTTCATAAAATTGTACTTGTTAGAGCAAAAATGTATTGATCCCTTGCAATTAATTAATTAATTAGATCAAATTTCATGCAATAGCGTGGTAGCACAAACAAATCACCAAATTATCTAAATGTAGCGAAAAATAAATTTGACACAAGTGATTTGTTTACGAATGGGGAAAACCACAAAGGCAAAACCCCATCGGGTGATTTTAAGGTCACCACTCTTAAGAATTCATTATTATTAATCACAAGTGGTTACAAGTATAAGGAATCTTTCCAAACCCTTTGGCCTATGCCGAAATACCAACATACAGTTGAACCCTTACCTCAATACCTAATTGGACTTATATTGTAGTAGCAATATTTCCGTTCAATGCACAAATCCCAGTACGTGACTAACCAATGATGTACAGATCCCAGTACGTGACTAACTCCACCAACTTGAAGAAGATGTTGGCTGCAAAGTTCTTCACTTCATCAACAATGAAGATCAGGAAGCTCCTAGGTTACAAAACCCTTGGTGTAAAGACGCAGTAGCTTCTTCAAAGAGAATGATGAACTAAAGCACTTTCTGCATGCGCGACAGCCTTTAAAATAATCCTTATATATGTCTAGAGTTCTGAGAAAAGAAACCCTATACAAATATTTTAGCATGGGCCAGAAATCAGATCTGAAATTTCTAATTTCGTTAGTCTCGACAGAAACAGCTTGTGTCGAGCTTCGACTTTAAATCTCAATAGAAAGGATTCTGTCGAAACTTCTGTCGAGCTTTAATGAACAGCTCTTCTTCACTTGTTTCTTGGTTAGATCTTCATTTCTTTAACATTTAACTTAAACAAAATGTTTCTTGAAGTCTTAATACCAACCTACTATTGAACCTTTACCCAAATACCTAATTAGACTTGTATTGTAGCGGCAATCTCTCTGTTCAATGCACGACTCCTAGTACGTGACTAACCAATGATGCACGGATCCTAGTACGTGACTAACATACCAACTTGAGGAAAATGTTGGCTGCAAAGTTCTTCAGTTCATCCAACAATGAAGATTAGGAAGCTCCTTGGTCACAAAAATTTTGGCATAAAGACGCAGTAGCTTCTACAGAGAATATGATGAATTAGGGCAATTTCTGTCTCCAGTCACACTATGCATGTAATATCACTTTACATCACTTTACATCACCTTGCATCAAGTGTGACAGTCCTTAAAATAATCCTTATATATTTCTAGGGTTGTGAGAAAAGAAACCCTACACAAATACTCAAAGATATGCGTGTAATCAGATCTAGAAAACCTGATTTCATAATTCTTGACAAATACAGCTTCTATCGAGCTTCTGTCGAGTTTCAACATTAAATCTCAATAGAAGTCTTTCTGTCGAGGTTTAATGAACAACACTTCCTTCACTTGTTTCTCGGTCAGATTTGCATGGCTTCAATACTAAACATGAACACTTGTTTCTTGAAATACTAGACTCATTCTAGATCTACCCAATTATAAGTAAAGTGTGTTTTGTCAAAGGATTAGCCAATTACATAAATATGTCCCTAACAATCTCCCTCTTTGGCAATCCATGACAAAACCACAACAAACAAATGAATCATGAGAGAAGTCTTAAATCGCTAAACTCATAATCACTTGTTGAATTACAAAACAAATCTAACCCTGACATAAACTCTTGAAAAACTTTGCAAGAAGAGAGTTCATGGCATGGTAGATTTTCACAACCTGTCTTTCTAAAACACTTAAACAAAACTCATCAAGGCATCAAATGTGAAACAAAAATAAAGATTGCATACATAAAGAAACATGTGTATAAAGAGAGAAAAGAAACAACACATGTAGAGATAGGTGAAGAAAAACATACATCATCATATATTTATGAAAATAAATTACAATGTATGTTAATAAATGGTCATAAGACTAGTGTACAAGATGTATAAGAAAGAAAAGAAAAGAAAAGAAAAGTACATAAAAACCTCACTATATCCCTCAAGATCTATAAACACCCCCTAACAAAAATGTCCTATGTTAACTCTCCCTCTAAGTACAAGACTACTTTCAAACCCAAAACTACTTCCCCTTTTTGTCACGAAGGACAAAAGGTAAGTCACTGAGAGGTTGTCATCTCATCATCACTGGAAGAGCTAGTATCCTCATCCTTATCACCACCATCATCACCATCCTCATCTGCCGAAGCCTTTAGAGAAGGAGATGGAGAGGGAGCAAAATCACCAAGGCGAGCCTGTCGTCGTGCTATACGACCGACACTGGTGTTCACCTAACACGTCTCATTGGTGAAAAAGTCAAGGCGAGCATCCATGCACTGAAGCTGTGCCATGATGGCCTCCAAGGTCACACCAACTGTCAAAGAAGAAGGAGCAGAGGTGGAAGGAGCCAAAGAAGAAGGAGCAGCAGGATCTGCATAATCGATTGTCTTTGTTTGTGGCTGCTTCGGTCAAAGCTGGGTCTCGCTCCGCCAAATAGAACTGGCGCTAATGGCACCCATAATTGTGAAATAAGGAGAGTTAGGAATGGGGATGGAGAAATGGCGAAGGATCCGCGTGATAGCCAAAGGAAAGATGAGCTTATCATAGGTCACTGTATCTTGATAAGCATCGAGGATAGAATTGATGAAGTAAGAAGGGAAGTCTATAGAGAGGTCCTCAAGAAGAGACAAAAGAAAATGAGCATGAGGCTCTATGATAAAGTTTTAGTGAGACAAAGGAGTAAGAGTAAATTTCATCACCATGTTAAGGAACCTCGGACCTTTTGCAAAGCCTGGGCATGGGGTGTTTTGCTTCCCACCCCATATGGAAGGTGTCTCACAAAAATGAGACAGAAACTCGTCTCTAGACATAGTTCGAAGACGATCGCAGTCGGGGTAGTCAGGATGCGCTACCCGCGGAACATGTAGTACCTCGGATATAAGATCCGGGGTAACTATGATACGTGTACCTCTAAATGTAGTGGCAAATTGAGGTACAGAGGTATCAATACCAAGTTATTGGAGTAGAACTCCTGTATAAACACGATGGGACACCTTAAGGGACTCTCAAGTAGAGATTCCCAACCCTGAGTTTGAATGACGGTGGTGAGAGGAGTGTCGAAAAAGTCCGACAGAATAACATAGTGCTTTGGATGAACGCCACGTTTCTAAAAGTTCTCCAAGAAGTCCTTTTGGGCCTTCCTATCACAGAACTAAACGTGAAGAGAGGGGATATGATCAGAAGAAGAAGATTGGAAACAAGAGGGTTCCGAGCTAGAGTGGATTTACGCATTTTGGGTACCATAGTGCAGTCTATCCAAGAGAGAGAGGGAGAAAGAGAGAACACATCACAACCACAAACAAAGATGGGAAAAGAAAGACGTATGCATGAAAAATATATGAACATGTGACGTACAAAATTTAAATTGCATCATGGGTAAAAACCCAATCCAAACCTACTAGCACACATTCAACAATAATCAAACACACATCTAAATGCAGAAAACATTGTTAAAATGCAATGAGAATGCAATGCATGAGCATATAATATCAAATCAAAAACACCCAACACAACAATTTCACAAAAATCTCAAAAACCCCAAAAATTTTCAAAAACTGCGAAACCTAGGTCTAAAATGCATGAATGCATGAAAGATGAGAGGATTAGAACACTTACCAAGTGATTGAGACTTGATCTAGGCCAAATATCACGTGGGTAGAGGGATTTGAGTGAGAAAATAGTGTTTGAAGCGAGAGAGAGAAGTTTTTGTCGAGAAAGAGAAGTGAGAAATGATTCACGCTCAGCCTTTAAATAGAAATTGTAGCTTGATGGATCGAGATATCTATCGAGATCTGTTGAGCACTAAATCTCGACACAAGTGAATCTGTTGAGGTGATGTCGAAGATCTATCGACGGCAAAAACACCTCATGGATTGAGAATCTGTCGAGAATCTATCGACCAGACAGAAGGTTTAGAAAAATTTCTTGATGAATCGAAGAAGCTGTCGAGAAGAAACCCAGAAATCTCGATGGATCGAGATTCCATTAAGATCTATCGAGAAAAGAAGAAAGAAGGGCTCGATAGAAGAGAATCTTTCGAGAAACTGTCGAGCTTGAAGAAAAGGAGTTTTTCAAGAAAGGAAAAGCACATAGAGATAAATGCAACAAGCAAGCTACTCAAACATAGATCCAATCAACATATTTAGCTCTTAAAACATCTCTAAACAACTATGCAAAGCATTCATAGATCCAAAACACACACACACACACACTAAACAAGTCTAACCAATTTTATATTTTATAAACAAGTTAAGACAGTTTAGTGAGCATCTATTAAAACATGTATTCCTTGTGATGGCTAAATCACATTGTACCTGCACATGTATCAAAAGTAGCAAAGAATTTGCGTGTTGTGTGTGAAACATAGCAAGGGTGCATAAATGTCTCATATTATGACGATTTGAGATATGAGAAAAATCAAATACACTCACACACAATCATAACTGCTTGATGGGGACTATCACTTTCGAGGTACATCCTATAACTCTCACATCTTTTAGAAACATGCTTACAACCATATTTAAAAGCATTTTAATTCTTTTTGCTTTTGTTTTTCTTTGCATATTTTTCTTTTTGAGCATAGCATGCATGAATATAGCGTGCATGAGCATATAAGAGAGAGAAAAGAAATACCCAATTATGTAAACTTAAACATTACAATTTTGCTATGTCGAAGTACACAGATGTTATACATGATTGGCGGGCTTTAGTGGTGAGATGGTTATTTATGTCTTTCTCTTAGGGTTTTCTAGTCATTTCAGTCAAAAAAAGTGATATGAGTGTTAAGTATAAGAGATTACTTAATCATACTCATCACAAACACAAGCCACAAAGCTCACTTGCTTAGTTGTACATTGAAATGCTCATATAAGCTATAAGGGATACAAAGTTTAGAAAACTTTATTTCAATGGTCATCCAAGGTACACAAGTACCAATATACACAAACACACACTATTTTTGTATTTTTTTTATTTTTTCAATTTTTTTTTTATAAAAAGCACAAAAAAAAAACTAAAAAAAAAAAACACACACAAAGCATAAAACTAGGCTGACTTAAAATAAGAAAGCAAAACAAACAAACAATGCATAACCATAAGGGAGAGAGAGAGAAAAAGTGACAAATCGGTTTTCGGACGAAAGGAACATGAAGGCCTTGAGAAGATCCCCAAGAGGAGCAAAAGAGGTCTGGTATTCGGACGAAAACATACTATTGCTTTGTTGAGTGGCTAACCACTTGTAGCAATTTGGATGAGTATGCCCTGAAGCTCCATAGTGATGACAAAAATGCGGCTTCTTTTGTTGAGACTTTTTGTTGTTTCCCTTTTTAGTCCTAGGGTTTCTAGCCTATTTCTTTTCAACCTTAGGGGGTGCTCCTATAATAGATTTTCCTTTATCTAAGTTCTCACTAGCTATTTCAGTTTTAGATTCATTTTTCTTTGAATTAACATTATTAGCAGGTGAGACAAACACATTTGTACTAGATGAGACAATATTAAGAGAAGAGAAATCATACCCAAAACCGGTTTTATCAGAAGCAGCTTTTTGAAAGCTTAGCATCTTATCGAGTTTTGCATGGGAAGTCCTCTCCAATTTAGCTCTAACCTGGAACAGTTTCGCTTCAAGTTTCTTTGTCCTTTCAACAAGGAAGTTGTTCTTGAACCGTAAAACTCCAATGGTTTGATTTGCTTCATCAACATTTGTAGAGAGCTCCTCTTGATCTAGCTCCACATCACTCAGCTTATTGGTGGCCAGCCTATACAGTTTTTCATGCTTCTCAGAAACTTTGTACAACTTTGCATATGCTGTATGGATGTCATCTTATTCATCAATTTTCTCAAACTTAGATACTACCAAGTCCTCTTCATCATTTTTTGTTTTTGTAACCCCTTCAGTAGGATCAACTGTGGCAGTGAAGGCACTCAAGATTCCCTCGTCATCACTGTTATCTAACTCAATCTCAAGCTCGGTGTCACTCAAGGTAGCAGCAAAAGCCTTGCTTTTCCCAATTGTCTTAAGATATGTTGGACATTCTTGTTTCATATGTCCAAAACCTTGACATCCGAAGCACTTTGGCCCAGAGGGAATAGTGTACTAATTGCCATCCTTAGCATCATTCTTTCCTCTGTCTTGGCTTTTAAATTGAGAGGAACTGGATTGCTTACGGTCCTTATCAAATCCTTTTGCATTAGCATTCTTCATGAACTTCTTAAACTGTCTAGTGATATAGGACTTCATCTTAGAATCTTCATCATATGAAGACTTATCAGTCTTGTTACTTTTGGTCTTCAGTGCCATGCTCTTACTTTTGCTCACTTTCCTAATTCTAGTCAAACCCAATTCATAGGTTTGTAAGTTGCCAACCAACTCTGTCAAAGGAATGGAGTCAATATCATTTGATTCTTCAATGGCAATGATCTTGGCATGAAATCTCTCAGGCAGAGATCTGAGCACCTTTCTCACAACCTTGGGTTCGAGAATAGTTTTCCCAAGATTGAAGGCTAAGTTAACTATGTCCTTCAGCCTGACATAGAACTCATCAAAAAACTCATCCTCCTCCATCTTTATCTCCTCAAAGCTAGTAGTGAGCCTTTGGAGTTTTGAATCCTTGACAGCCTTAGTCCCTTTATAGGTTGTCTGGAGGATAGTCCATGCTTCCTTCACAGTTTCAGTCGAGGATATTTTCTTGAACTCCTCATTTATGACAGCACTGAAAATGGCATTCAATACTCTACTGTTGAAGTTTGCTGCTTTGATTTTTGCATCATCATAATCATCCGACTCTTCCTTTGGCTTAGTCCAGCCAGTCTCCACAGCTTGCAACACCTTCTTATCTAAAGACTGCAAGAAAACTCTCATGCGTACTTTCCAATATGCATAGTTAGTGCCATCAAATAAATGAGGTATAATAAGAGATTTTCCTCTATCCATGACAAACAGGGGTCAATGGATCACACAACAAATATTAAACCTAATTAGAGTGTGCCCGCTCTGATACCACTTGATAGACCAAAAATGAATTGATCCATTTGGAAAATTAATTAATTAATTGTCTAAGTTAATTAATTAAGTCAATTTAACATGCAAAAACGTGGTAGCACAAACAAATCACCAAATAACTAAATGTAGCGGAAAATAAATTTGACACATGTGATTTGTTTATGAATGGGGAAAACCATCGAGGTAAAACCCCACCGAGTGAATTTAAGGTCACTGCTCCTGAGAATTCACTATTATCAAAACAAACGGTTACAAATAAAAGGAATCCCAGTACTTAATACCAACTTACAGTTGAACCTTTACCCCAATATCCAATTGGACTTGTATTGTAGTGGCAATCTCTTCGTTCAATGCACGACTCTCATACGTGACTAACCAATAATGCAGGGATCCTAGTACGTGACTATCACACCAACTTGAGGAACATGTTGACTGCAAAGTTCTTTAGTTCATCCAACAATGAAGATCAAGAAGCTCCTTGGTCACAGAACCTTTGGTGCAAAGACGTAATAGCTTCTACAGAGAATATGATGAACTAGGAGAATTTCTGTCTCCGGTCACACAATGCATGTAATATCACTTTGCATAACCTTGCATCAAGTGTGACGGCCCTTAAAATAATCCTTATATATGTTTAGGGTTGTGAGAAAAGAAACCTTACACAAATACTCAAGGATATGCGTGTGATCAGATCTGGAAAACCTGATTTCGTAATTCTCGACAGATATAGCTTGTGTCGAGCTTGTGTCGAGCTTTAATGAACAGCACTTTCTTCACATGTTTCTTAGTCAAATTTGCATGGCTTTAATACTAAATATGAACACTTGTTTCTTGAAGTACTAAACTCATCCTAGATCTACCAAATTACAAGCAAAGTGCGATTTGTCAAAGGATTAGCCAATTATATAAATATGTCCCTAACATGAATCAAAGATTCACTTTGCACCATGTCTTCGTCATGTGACTTTTACTCAAGTTCGAGCCAGCATTCTTGTTCAAGAGAGATATGTGCACTAAGGATCTCTTTGATACTATCTAACTTTGTGAGAAGGTTTTTTGGCTATTGCTTTTACAATTGCTAGTCACAGACCCACACAGTGCGGGAGAATAAATAATTATTTTGTAATTTTAATATAATGTATAATTTATTCTCAAAAATTTGTTGAACATAAGTTGTTCACCCTAAAAATTAAACAATTATTATTTGGTCAAATTAGGTCTACTTTTGTCACATTTTGTCCAATTAGGTCAACTTCAGTTCACTTTGGTCTTGTTTGGTCCACTTGGTCAATTTCAGTTCCCTTTGGTCAATTATAGACTAATTGGGCCTTAAATTGATAATTCTTCCCCCCCCCCCCCCCTTAATTTTTGGGTTGAAAAGTAAGAAATTTTATTATACTTGGGTTAAACTCTTTAGTTTTGAGTTAAAAAAATTAGAGATTATAAATTAGAAATATGAGTCCTAAAAATGGAGTAAAAATGATAAATATTCAAAAGTTCTATTCCACTTCAGTCCTATTCGGTCTATTTTTTCCTCTTTGGTCCATTTTTGTTCTATTTGGTCTATGTTTTTCCTATTGGGTCCAATCGGTCCAAATTGATCCTATTCTATTCACTTTAGTCCTATTTGGTCCACGTTGATCATATTCAGTCCACTTTGGTTTTATTCGGTCCACATTGGTCTTATTCGTTCCTTTATGTCCACTTCGGTCAAGTATGATCCTATTCGGTTCAATTTGGTATTATTCAGTCCTATTTGTTTCTATTCAGTCAATACGTCCATTTTGATCCTAATCTGTCAATTCGTTTTGTCCACCTTGTTCCCATTTTGTTATATTCTATCCACTTCATTTCATTTGGTCCATTTGTGTTAATTTTTGTCCATTTTTATGCACTAACATTTAAGGAAAAGATATGTTTGGGTTGAGAGTATTTGTTCTAAATCCAAATTTATTAAAAAAAACATAGATTTCAAACATGTAATATCTAAAGTTTTAAGCATAATATTTATTATTGCTTTTATACCTCTAAATTATGAGACTTTAGGGTTTGAAATAAAAAACACCCCAAACTTTAAAAAGTGAAATCCAAACACTCATAAAATTTAGGGAGGAAAATCCAAATTCAAAAATGTTAGGGTATAAAATCCAAATACCCCCAAATTTTAAAGATGCAATTTGCAATTTTCCTAAAAAATAATAGATATATTTTCAACAAAAAAGATTATATATATACACACACATGTGGACAAAGTTTAGCTACAAAATCGATATAATCTTAGGTTACAATCTTGCTTAATATATTTTTATTGAATTTGAATATTGACAAATCTACGATTAGATTACATTTTTTTCTTATATCCTCCACACTTCAAAATTTCTAAAAAATTAAAGATCAATAATTATATCATTAACAATTTTTTTAAATTGCAAGTTTTTGTAGTTTAAAATTATGCATAAATATAAGCTGATAAATCATATAACAAATAATATCCAATTAACATAAAATTTGACATGCATATTAAGAGCATAAAAAACATGCAATTTAACAGATAAATTTAAAATATATAATAATAGTTTTTTTTATTAAGTAAGGTTGTAATCTTAGACTACTGTGGGGCCTAAGAATCTGACAACCCCGACCCACTTTATATTAAGCCCAAGGCCCACGCCGAGGATGAACGTAGGAAGACCAAGCTACCAAGAAACATCGCCGAGGATGATCCTGTCCTCGGCGAGCCGAGATCATAGAAGGGAAGCGCAGCACACCACCGAAGGCAGCCTTCCTAAGCACCTCAAGAAAAGGACAAGTACGATGGGTCAGCCATGGAAGCATGGTGGAGGAGCAATTCAAGGAGGAACTGTCACCTCCACATTAAATGCCTACAACTAATACTCTGGTCGCATTAATGAGGAAATGACATTTAAATAGTGCTGTCTTGGTTGTTGCAACTCACAGGAGGTTTAGTAAGGTGGCTGATGGAACGGGAAGTCAGGTATAGGCTTGGATGATCAACAAGTGGAAGGTAAAGATCGTTTAAAGAGGACTATATAATAGGAGAAACCCACCATAGAAAGGGGGGAAAGGACAATCGGAAGAATTCATGTAACCATTCTCATTCAATAATTATTGCAACAAAGCTCCTCGGATTGTGCCGAGGACAAACTTTCTTAGATAATCTCAGTTCATCTCTGTTTGATTGTCATAAACACCATATTGACCGTTGTCCATGCACTAAAGCCTAGTTCTTTGGCTCACTCTCTACAAATTCATTGTATTGGGCTAGTTGGGTCTGAGCCCATTCACCCAAAGGACGGAGTGCTCAAACCCAGTCCCTACAATTGGTGCTGTCTGTGGGAAGAACTTGTGCATTAGTGAGTGCAACGGTCAATCATGATAGGATCGAGCTCCCATCAGCAAGAGTCCCTAAAGAGGGTCATTTTAGTAATCCCCTCAAGTATACTTTTCGAGGTATTGACTACGCAGAGAGGATTGCTAAATGGGATGCAGTCCTGGGGGCTTCTGACACCAAGTATACATCCCGTGCCTCTAACAAGGGGCTAGTTCTCGCGGGTCTGGTAGCCCGGAAGGAATATATTGATATCTTGGAATCTTTTGATGCAGTTAAATGGAACCTTAGCCAGGCCGGGTCCTCGGATCTCCTGCTTTGGGAAGATCAACGCGCACTGACAACATTCTTTGATGATTGCGCAGCCAGCGGTATAGAGCACATGGTTATAATCCTGATTGTTCATACGATGTTAGCTTATTTAAAGTTAGCAGCTGAGTGCTACCGCCGATTTCGTTAAAGTCAGGGTGACAACTTTTGGTTATCACCAACAACACTAATTCCAAGTCCCATTGGAGGGAAAAACAACAACACACACACACATTAAATGATTACTGCAGAAAAAGAAAAAATTCATAAAGTAAAAAGTGCGGCATTTTTATTAAATAAAGAAAAAGTACATCATACACCAAATGGCTTAGGCAGACTTGTTCTAAAGCTAACTATAAAAACAGAGACTTAGGCAGGCTTGTTTTAAGGCTACCAACAGCAATCGAGCCAGTATGGATGGTACCGGCAATGAGAAAGGAGAAGAAGCGGAAGCGCCTGATGGCCCCATCCCAAGATATTCCCTTGATTCTCTCCTAGTTTCATGATAATTAAGCATTGGAGGCGGCAACACCTGGGCATCAACCGTTCCGCAATTTTACAAACCTCCATCGGTAAGTAAACTGGACGCGAATCACTACCAGCTTGAAGGGTAGGCAAAGACGCATGCTAGAGAAAAATGTTATATTTCTCACGAGCCTTTCTCCTAACTGCAAGATGTCCTACCATCAAGGTGAGACCCAAACTTTGTCGCACCGAAAGTCTGATGCGATCTACGCCCACTTCGGCTCTCGGTTGGAGAAGGATGGTCTTCTTTCTTGCTCGGTTGAAAGGTAGGAATATCTTTGGCCTCCGCTTCCTTTGCCTCAACTGCGTCGTCCAAGATCTGGGCAGCATTCTTGGTTCCTGAAAAGGGCTTGGCTTCCTTTCCCTTGCCCTTATCCAGGGCCACCCCATTTCCCTAGGCCTTGATCACAATCTTGGCAAGGTCCTTGGAAATGCCTAAAGGGTTAAGAACTTAAAGCTCCTATTGAACTCAAGGAGTTGTAAAATGTGAGAGAATGATTCCCCCAGAGCGCCTTATATAGAAGGCGAAGGCTAGTGGAAATTAATCTGCACGGAATTCAAAGGAAGAATTACAAGCAATATTAACCCCGACCAATTTCCAAAGAAACCACCAACTGTTGGATCTGCATTAATCCACAAAGATATTAATGAAGGCGTGCCTCGCGTACCGAAACGTCAAGTACACAACTCGAATAGCCAAAAGATGCCTCGTAATCAGAAGTGGCGAAAAATTGGCGCGATGGGGCTATTGTCACACGTGAGGGTGTAAGGCCAGGCCACCCATGACCAGGTCAGTGCTGGGCCAAAGGCCTAGTCTGAGGAAGAACCCCTCCTCGGCAAAGCAAGGCCAAGACTGTTATCACCCTAGAAGCAGGCTTTCCACCGCTGAGGACAAGTTCCTTCACTCCAAGTAGTAATGACGAAGTACTAGATAGAACCAAGGTCTTGCATGGTCCTCGGACTTAAACCTATTGGGAAACTAGTTACTTTAAAAGACTAAGTACTAGATAGAACCAAGGTCTTGCATGGTCCTCGGACTCAAACCTACGAGGAAACTAGTTACTTCACAAGACTAAGTACTAGACAGAATCAAGGTCTTGCATGGTCCTCGGACTCAAACCTATGGGGAAACTAGTCACTTCAAAAGATTAAGTACTAGACAAAACCAATGTCTTGCATGGTCCTCGGACTCAAATCTATGGGGAAACTAGTTACTTCAAAAGACTAAGTACTAGACAGAACCAAGGTCTTGCATGGTCCTCGGACTCAAACCTATGGGGAAACTAGTCACTTCAAAAGACTAAGTACTAGACAGAACCAAGGTCTTGCATGGTCCTCAGACTCAAACCTGTGGGGAAACTAGCTACTTTCAACGAAACGGAGCGTGAGCATTCACCTAAGTTACAAATGTAGCCAGAGGGGAGTCTAGTGCCTCGGATCACTTGCCCCAGCCTACTTCAATAAAAATGTGAGACAAAAACAAGCCCATGAGCATCACTTAAAGCATTTCAAGGCTCGGTAAGTTTGTGAAAGGTGTATGTTTGTATAAAGTGTGCGTTGTGAACCAGAATTCTTTGTGATTCATCTAAAGGGGAAACAAGTTGCATTGCTGAGACTGTTCAGTTTTCAATTAAAACCTGAAGCAAAATTTACATCATGGGTCCAGCGTTTTCAATTATCCAAGTATTACTGGCGCACCGCTAGGATTAAACGAGTATTGAGCAAAGCATTAAAGCATGACAAATAAAGGGAAACATCATTCGAAGAAATAAATGCAGACGACTGGATGCATTACAAAAAATAGTTTCATTACAATATCACAAAGAAAAAAAAAATAATAAAATGAAGAGAAAAGAAGACTAGTACGGCATAAGTCAACAAAACAAGATAGCCCGTCCAAAATGGCCTATTTCTTCAACTTGATAGATAGCTTGTCCTTGGGGGTCTGCCGAGAAGTTGCGTCTGATGCTTTGGGATCCTGGCTCGGAGGGGCAACTTCGGAGAGCTCTTTCTCGGCAGGAGGAGCCTGAAAGTCAGCAGGTGTGGCTTGGGAGTCAGCAGGAGGTTTCACCACATCCTGGGACGCTTTTTGGTTACTGGTCTTTTCTTTCTCCAACGCCCCTTGGTGCTCAGTTTCCTCGGCAGGCTTATCAGTTGAAATTCAATCCTCGGCAGCCTTATCAGTTGAGATTGGATCCTTGGCAGCACTAGTCTGGCCTTCGTTTGTCGCCTTAGAGGCGGTGTCAGCTTCAGAGTTGGCGGAGGTAGCCTCACGAATGGCGGGGGGGTAGTACACTCTCTCAGCCCTCCTAAGCTCGGATGAAGTCTCAACCCCAGCTTGGTTGAGGGCTTCATTCCAAGTCTAGGAGCAGTAGTGTTTGCATACCTCAGGTACTTGAGCCTTGAGATTGGCCTCAGTCCCAGCCATTCCACATCAAAAGCCTCCTCCTTAGCTTGCTCCTTAGAGATTTCAGCCTCTATCCTCGCGAACTCAGCCTCTGCTTTAGCCCTTAAGGCCTCGTCCTTGGCCTACTCGGTGACATTTCTGGCCCCCTTTGCCTTAGATAGCTTCTTCTTTAGGTCAACAATCCGCTCGTTGGCAATCTGTAGCTGACCCTCAACTTCTAGCAGGCGCCTTGTCTAGTTCTCGGTCTATTTTTGGGCGCCAGCTAAGCCGGATACCGCGCTATCTCTGGCCCTCTTCATCTCCTTCAACTCCTCCTTCACCTTCTTGAGATCAGCCTCGGAGTTCTTAAGGGTCTTCGCGGCATCCAAGCGCTTGTCGCGCTCCTGATCCAGGGCCCTGCTCTGGTTATTGGCCTCCTCCTCCAGCCTAAAAGTGGCCTGGATAGCCTACCAATCGAAACAAGCGCACAGTAAGTTTGGAACTAAAGAGCAAAATTCAACGAAGTCTCAAGTGCTGGATGTTTTACCATGCCCAAGTACCACTTTAGGCTGAGGACGACCTCCTGCATTCTCAGGTTCTCAAATTCGGCTATGTCGGTGGGGAGTAGCAGGGATCTCTCTAGGGCATCGGCCACATAAGTGCCTTCCCCCCCTCGGAAGTCCCTAAAGGAGGCGTTATCCATCAAGGGCTCCCCATGGAGCATGGCGGCAGGCAGCCAGGCCTGGGGCTCGAACTACCGGGCGACCTCCTTTTCTTGGCCCTGGTGCCCAATTCTCAACTGCTTGGAGGGTCGTCGGACTTCATCCTCCTCCTGGGAGGAGCGAGATCTCCCCCTGTCCATTGGATCTTTGCCTTTGGATGGCCTCTTCCTCTTTGGATCGGCGGACTTAAGCTGAGGAGTCAGGGTTGGCTATACGGAGGACGACCTAGTCTGCACAGGTTGAGGCTTGGGTGGAGGAGGAGGAAGCTTGGATTGTTGCTTCCCTGGCGCGTCCTTCCCTGGCTGGCCTTTAATCAAATTGAGTAGGCTGGTTTGAGGTTTCCTCTTGAAACCCATCTTAGCCTTAGAAGAAATCCCTTCTGACAAGATATCCGCTTCGGTCAAGTTGGGGTCGCCTAGGTCACCAGAGAGGTCCTCAGACAGATTTACTTGGTCGAAAGTGCCAAATTCGTCCTCGGACGGACCCAAATCAGCAACTTCTTCTTCTCTCACTGCACTTTCTCCCTCATCCTTTGCAACCTGGTGGGATGAAGAAGGGCCTGGCAATGGGACGCCCTCTGGGGTAGGAGATCCTTCAAGGAGCAAGAACCCGTGCTCTGCTGCAGTGATTTTGTGAAGCCGAGGATCTCGAGCTCTAATCACGTATTTCGGAGCCGAGAATGACTTCTGGATCGGATCGTACCCGAGGATCTTATGAGCAGCCCTAACTTGATTGTCGGCTTCGTCCACAAAGATCTTTGCCCTGAGCACGGTTTCTAAATCCTCCTTATTGACCAAATGAAAGTGTCGTTCAAAAGCGTGTGGATCTGCAAAAAAGAAAGCATATTCTTGTTAGCAACCAAGCAATGCAAACTATGATAACATAAAAGACTAAGCCCTCTCCTACTCTAAATACTCCACCTGGAGTCCCCTCCTTTGTCGGATAATGAAAGCCGTCGTGCCACTCCTCAGACATGATGAGAAAGTCCTTGTTTAGCCCCTTGCTGGACTCAGGGAGGCACTGAATAAGCTGGACCTTATCATCCCTCGTCTTCATCTAATAGGATTTTCCCTTTAGGTGTTGGAGGTTATAGCACCAGTTTACGTCGTGGTGGGTTAACCACAACCCCATTTTCTCATTTAAAGCATCCACACAACCCAAAATCCTAAACACGTTGGTGGCGCACTAGGTAGGGGCTAATCGGAAGTGCCTAAGGTAGTCTCTCATCACTGACCCCATAGGGATTCTCATACCGCCTTCAAGGAAGGCAATTATGGGAATCACTGCTTCACCCTCATTCCTCCTGATGTACCACTCCTCTTCTTCACAGTATCTCAAACCCACATTACTTGATATCCTATAATCGGCGATGAATTTCTCCATCGCCTCCTCAGACTCAACTAACTTCTTAAACCTACCCATCCTAAAGACTCGGGGAAGAACGAAAGAAAGAGAGGAATAAAGGGAAAAGAAAATTAGAAGGGAGAAAACACGAGATAGAGTGAAAAGAAAACTTATAGAAATGAGGAAAAACTCTTTGGACAGGCTTTTTATGTTGAAAAGGACACAAGTTTGGTTGGAGACTTGACCAAATTCAGGGTATGTGCGCAAGAACTCTTGAATATAAAAGTGAAGAGGCAAATCTGTTCAAATGAGTATTTATACCCCCAATTAAAATGGACCGTGTGGGTTTCCGGCCCATAAAGGCGAAAAAATACCCACCGTTAGATTACTATCACACCATTGAATGTGGGGAGCACAGAGCCGCCAGAATTTAATGAGGGCTCGCGCCGTATACCGAAGCGCCAGAAACGTACCCTGGATAGGTGAAGAGACTCTGTCATTGGCTAAGAACAAGACTTGATAAGCCATGACAAAGGCCCGAGGACGTCAAAATCCTCCTCCTCGTCCGAGGAGCCAGACAGCAGGATTTTTAGGGGCTATTATGAGGCCTAAGAATCTGGCAACCCCGGCCCACTTTATATTAAGCCCAAGGCCCACGCCGAGGATGAACGTAGGAAGCCCAAGTTACCAAGAAACATCACCGAGGATGATCCTGTCCTTTGCGAGCTGAGATCATAGAAGGGAAGCGCAGCACACCACCGAAGGCTGCCTTTGGTGGCGTGCTGCGCTTCCCTTCTATGATCTCGACTTGTCGAGGACAGGATCATCCTCGGCAATATTTCTTGGTAACTTGGGCTTTCTACGTTCATACTCGGCGTGAGCCTTGGGCTTAATATAAAGTGGACAGGGGTTGCCAGATTCTTAGGTCTCACAACTACAATAAAATTTTTAGCTAAACATTGTGATATATATATATATATATATATGTCAAAATTTATTTATTTTATATATATTTCATTGTTATTTTTTAAAAAAATTAACCTCTATAAAAGTTAAATAAATAAATAAATATATATATATATATATATATATATATATATATATATATATTTGTCATGACATGTTTTATCCAAGCCAAAGCCTACTTTACCCAGCGCCCCCGACTTCACCACCCACCCACCCCCCAAAAAATAAAAAATAAATAAAATAAAATAAAAATAAAATAAAATCTAAAACTACTCTCTACTTTTCCCGTTGGTTTCTTGGCAACCAAACAAATCCTGAATTTCACCATTAAACAAGATTATCGAGAAAATCACCACAGGTATTGTTTTGGAATCTGCAACGGTGCATTGCGGCTTGACTCACCTTGTTGGTCGAGACTGGGAACGTTAGGATTTGACGGTAGCTTTTTGTAGTCTCACTTTCAGTCTCAGAGTTACAGAGCTTCCTCTTTTTGGGTCTATTTTTAAATTTAACGTGCATTGATTTTTTTTGTAACTGCTACATTTAAAACCAACACGAAAAACTTTGGTGACTGACCGAGATGGCTGTGATCACCATCGACAACTTAAATGCTAGTTATTATAGCGACCTGGTCAGGAAGATACAACTATTGTCAAGGTCTCATTTTTCAAATTTCAAATTGTATTCTCTGGTTAATAATCAATTGCAGCTTATATTGTCTACTTGCATTGTTCTGGTTTTTCAACATTTTAGTCTTCTTATTCTAGTAACTGCTACTGATGTATACCTCTCTCTCTCTATTGGGTCAACCTCAATATGCACAATTTTTGTGGTTGCTTTGTTTTGTCTCAATCTTGAGTGATTATCTGATTTTATTCCCTAATAGTTGGAGATTTTTGCTCTACTTTACTCACTGTTGAGTTCTTTGATTATTCATTTATTTACCTTAGTTATTTTAGAATTTAATAGCATGAGTTTTGATAGTTCTTTCATATTATCAGGTGGAGTACTTGGATATTACCACAATTTATAGTCTTGGGTACTAGTAAGAGGATTTTTAGAGTTCTGTGCTTCCATGTGTTAGTGGGATGTATCGGTCAAAAGCTTGGACGTTTGGATTATTTATTGTTGCATGGTTGTGTCATTCTTTGCTTCTCATCGGAGCTCAGAATCCGATTACCAACCCCGAAGAAGGTGAATTTGCTTTATTTTGTTGCTCTTTTGGATTTCATGATTCACGAGCTTCTTTTGTGCTTAAGTTCTTCAGGGGATGCTTGTTTAGAGTTCTCACAATGGGCATGCGCACGTTTTTTCTGAAATTTTACTCATGAACTCTCTAATAAGTTATTTTATTGTAATTTCACATGTCAAATATTCACTTACTGAAGTCAGGAGTGGTTATTGTTGCATATAGTTGAGCTGTAGAGGTTATTTGATTCATTGATTGTCTATGCCTCACAACTTGAGGCTGCTAACAATATTGATGCATATTTTTAAGATAACATTGTGCTCCTTTAATGCAGATACCCTGATACTAGAATTATGGAAACACAAGTACCATCAAAGATGTTGATGAAACAGTGATTAACATTTGTATTAATTTGCAGTGAGGGCTTTGAGGGCCATCAAGAGCAGTTTGATAGATCCTAATGGGAATCTGAGTGATTGGGATCAAGGAGACCCATGTACATCAAATTGGACAGCGGTTTTTTGCTACAATACAACATTAGACGATGGATATCTACATGTTCAACAATTGTATGACTTTAATCTTTTGTGATTTTTATTTCTATCAGAGAGCATTATTGACATGAATAATGTTGCATATTTTCTTTCACTTAGAGCACTTTTTTCTTACCTTTTTTAGTTTCTCCCCCTCACATGATGAGATGTATATTATTCCACTTTTATATTTACTCATTTATGGGTTCAGGGAACAAACTTCCTTATTCATGTAGTTCATTTGAGATTAAAAAAAATTTATTAGGACAGGATCTATTATCCACATATCTCTCAATGTTCGCTAGCATCTCCTAATGAGTTTAAAATTTATCTTTGTGATCTTTTGATTTATTGATGTATTATAATTTATTGCCTACAAACACATTATTATGTAATGCCTATCATTATATTTGATTTAGACGCTAGTCACAAATTCACATATAAGACTATTAAGCTTTGAGAAAACTTGGCGATTAATTGTAGGCTTTTCTTATGAAGACCTAGCAATGGCACTCTAATAATATTGTTTTAGGCTGCTTCTCTACAGGGTACTACTGCATATGAATTTGTCAGGAACTTTATCACCAGAGCTTGGCCGCTTATCAAATTTGAAAATATTGTAAGGCAACGGATATCTGAAGGCTGATTTTTTGTGATACAAATATCTTTATCTGAATCACAGTTTTCGGAGACCTCTTTCACTCAATATTCTAGAATCCCATGGTAGTATTGGTTACTTATCTTACTGATATATTTTCTCTATCTACTCTGTTGAAGGGATTTTATGTGGAACAACATCAGTGGGAGTATACCAAAGGAGATAGGCAGTATTACCTCTTTGGAACTCTTGTAAGTTGAGCGACTTCTATCTTGAATAAGTTAGATATTAGATATTGTTATTAGATGATTAATTATATACTTGTACTGTTAAGAAATGCTGATTTGCTTCTAGTTCATGCCTTTAAAGTCGTTGAGTTTTAAATAGTATAGGACATAATCCTTATGTCTAATTTACTTTATATGTCAGCCTTTTTTCTGAATACTTGAAATTTTAATTTTGCTGTACATTTGCTTTGTCTCTAATTCTATATGTGCTATTCTGTGTTTCCAGGCTTCTGAATGGAAACCAATTAACAGGTCCATTACCGGAACAGCTTGGTTATCTTCCAAACCTGGACAGATTACAAATTGACCAAAACCAAATATCAGGACCACTACCTAAATCATTTGCAAACTTGAATAAAACGAAGCACTTGTGAGTGTGTTCCTAATGCTATACTGTCTAAAATCAGTTTGACAATGACTAACCCTTTTACTTTTTCTTTTTTATGAGCAGTCATATGAACAATAATTTGATCAGTGGGCAAATCCCGCCTGAGCTATCCAGATTACCGATTCTTGCTCACTTGTAAGTATTTGGTCATATTCTTAAATTTCATGAGTTATCTGTTAGGCAAGTGACCATCTTCAACTTGCAGCCTTCTTGATAATAACAACTTATCAGGATATCTTCCAGAAGAGTTCTTCAAACTGCCAAATTTAAAGATACTGTATGGTTTTTGCTTTCCTAGAACGTACATATATTTGTTTATACATAAATATATTTACATTTAAAATTTTTGTTTTTTTTTGTTTTTTGCTTTTCATCTTTAACAAGGCTATAATTTTCTAAACTTTCCTTTTTCTACAATGTAAGATTACTCAAGTAATCTTTTTTCAAGTTTCTTAGTATTTTCATTTTCTTTGTTTTGCAGTCAATTGGATAACAATAACTTCAATGGGACTACAATTCCTGCTAATTATAGCAAAATGTCTAAATTGCTGAAGTTGTAAGTTCATATCATCATTGTATATTTGTAACTAGGTACCAAAAGTAAAGGTGGAGCATGGTGCTAGCCTTGAAGAGTAAGGCTGAGTTTTTGGTTTTTTCTTTTGGTGGGGGTGGGGGGGACTTAATGATTAAATAAGCTATATTCCCCCCCTAAAATGAAAACCTGAAATAAAGAGGAAAATACTAGCAAAATAAGAAGTATTATAAGATAGAGCTGTTTACATTCTGTTGGGAAAATACATAAATTATTCCAACATTGATTGAAAATGAATGCTTTTTTATTGGTAAGTGACACTGACACGCACTTGGTCGGTCTTGAATCCTTGACCTCACCTTTCATCCCATTATTATGGGAGAATGACGTGCCAGTTGAGCTATGGCTCATTGGCAATTGAAAAGGAATACAAATGGGAAGTTACTCAACTTAGAAGTGTTGGTTTTAATCCAACTAAGGTGCCATGAGGTATTTCATTGGATTTTTATGAAATTTCAAGGCAACTGGTACACTGAACAAGTTAGGATTTCCTTGATTAGTCCTTTACCATTTGATGTTCCATATCATTTTTATGTAGTCTGCTCAAGTTGTAAAGTGTCTAGATTATCTTAGTCGGATATAACAAACCTTTCATGTACTTAGATGCTTTGTACACTTGCAAGATGGCAATCAAGGAGTATGCACATTCACATGTCATGTGATATTTCATGGCAAGATTGATAATATTTGTGTTTTGGTTGGATTTTCCAGGAGCCTTAGGAACTGCAGTTTGCAAGGACCAATTCCGGATTTTAGCCAAATACGAAGCCTCCTTTATCTGTAAGTTACTTTATTATTTTTCGCCCCTTTTTAGAATCATTTTACCATGATCAAGTATGGCTTTTAAATCAGAAAAAATAAATGCACCTGGCTGAATAAAATTTTCTCTTTTCTTTGTCAAAACTACTCCCCAAGCTACTTATACTTTCTTTATGTTTTACTTTATATAAATTTCAGAGACCTCAGTTCAAATCAGCTAAATGGAACCATACCTCCAGATAGGTTTTCTGAAAATATCACGACTATGTAAGATTCTCCATCTTCTGAATGAGATGTTATTATTTTTTCTTTTTTCTTTTATTTTATTGTTATTTATTTATTTATTTGCGTTTGAATTTAATATCTAGATATTGCAAAATATTTACAGACATGTTTGTCAATTTTTTAAGATAATTTATACCCACAATTCCCTTGACTTATGATATCAATTATTTGAGCAATATGCTCAGCTTGTTATCCTACAACCGTCTTACTGGAGCAATTCCCTCCAACTTTTCAGTTTCGGGTCTTCATGATCTTCAAAACCTGTGAGTAGTGTCAATTCGTTTTCCCTCCTTTTGTGTTTACTTCTATAATTCAATATTATTGTAAATTATTCCATATAAATCTGAATTTGAGACTGCGTTTATCTCAACCATAAAATTTTAAATTTACTAGTTAATATCAGTAAAAAAATTAAACTGTTAATAAAATAATTGGATTTTTATTTGGTAAACTATTCCCCATGGCAGGTCGATTGCAAACAATTTATTGAGTGGCTCTGTTCCATCCTTCATTTGGGAAAATAGGGCTTTGAGTGGAATGGAGAAACTTACAGTGTAAGACCTGAATGACGATGTTGCTATCCCTTGGTTAAAACTGTCATCATCTTTTGGTATGGGTGTGTGTGAGTCCATTCATGCGCTCAAGCATCTTTTTCTTGTAATGTTGAAAATTTGAGATTTTGCCTTGTTCTGATTACAGAATGGCCTTTTGTAAAATTTAAAGGTGTAACCTCCCAGGTTGACTTTAATAAATTTACTCTCATACTAGATTTTCTAAGCTATTGCTTTTGGCTCTTTGTTATTTCAGGGAGTTGCAGAATAATAAGCTTTCAAATATTACATTTACGGGCACTGCTTATCTACCTCCAAATGTCACTGTCTGGTTTGCTCCTATACCTCCTTCCCAATTTTTGCTTCCTAATTAGTTTCAAGTAGAACGTGATTGCATCTTCAAAATGTGAATACTTGTTTAAATATTTTGGATGTGATCTTTTTAATTTTAGTTTTGCAAGGATTAACAGACATAGCACATTGATGTGATCAAGTCTCATTTTTAACTTTCAGGCTTGAAGGGAATCCCTTATGCTCGAACTCCAAGCTAGCCCAGTTTTGTGTATCTCAACCCAAGGATAAAAATAACAGTCAGAGTTCAACAAATAACACTTCTGTTTGTCCGGCTCAAGCATGCCTACCCCCTTATGAATATTCACCTACATCTCCAGTAGATTGTTTCTGTGCTTCTCCTTTGTTTGTTGAATATCGGTTGAAAAGCCCTGGATTTTCAGATTTTCTTCGGTACAGACATACGTTTGAGAAATTCCTGACTTCTACTCTTAACTTGTTTCATTATCAGCTGTACATTGATTCATTGAAATGGGAAGAAGGACCTCGACTGAGAATGCAATTGAAGTTTTTTCCTGTATATGATGCTGAAAACAGCACACATGTCTTTAATAGGAGTGAGATTCAGAGAATCTTTGATATGTTCACATCATGGAAAATTAATAATTTTGACATTTTTGGACCTTATGAAATTATCAGCTTCTCTCTACTGGGCTTCTATAAAGATGGTTTGTCTCAAAACCCTTATCTGATATATTTTTGCAACAGAGCTTTCTTGAAGTTGGAACTAATGCTTATTTTGCCGTTGAATGATGTAGAAATTTCTTCTATAATTTATTTGACCTATACCGTGAAGTCCTCTATACTTCAAAGACAATATTAGGCTCATGGCATTATTCTCTGTTATTATTTTTTGTTTATATTCTGAGTTACGTGCTATGTCTGTGGGTGGTGCATTTAAGTGGAGATCACCTTTTCTTTTTCTGCCAACAACATTGAGAAAGGCTTGATCTACACAGTTTAATGATTTGATTTCACCATGGTGATGCTATGTTCTGTATAAGCAGACAATTGCACCGCTGTGATCCAGCACACAAGTGAATAACTGCTATGCTAAGTTCAAGTTTTTTTTTTTTTTTTTTTTTTTTTGGGCAATTAAGCTGTGTTCTACATCGATCAAGATGGCAGTTTCAACACCCTCTCACTTATGACTTGACCCCAAGGATAGATGAACTATGACTTAATCACATCTTCCCTTCTTTCATGTATTCATATGTGAGTTGACTATTGTTGCAAAGTTTTGATTTAGTTTGTGCTCATAGTTCTCGCCAATGTCACAGATGGTGCCAACTCTCCAAGTTCTGGTTTAAGCAAAGGTGCACTGGCTGGCCTAGTACTGGGAACCATTGCAGGTGCAGTTACATTGTCTGCAGTTGTTATTCTTCTGATAATGAGAATGCATGTGGGGAATTACCATTCACTTTCAAGAAGACATCATTGTGAGTATCTTATGCATATGAAGTTAGGGTTTTCAGGTATATATGTCACGATTTTTTTTTCTTTTTCTGTAATTGTTTGTGTTCTACATCCTGATTAGGCCTGTCAATTGGGCACAGATACTAGTCCAATTATAAAGGCCTTAGCCTGGCTTGGTCAATATCTTAGCCCTATCTCAGCTAATGCTGTTGGGCAAACTTCAGCCAAGTTTGGACTGGCCTTTGATTGGAAGCATCATTTAGAGATGAATTACAATCAATAAAAAATACCATAAGACTTGGTATTTTGATGAACAACCATTCAGCAACTATTTTATTAATGTTGTTGACTTGTAAGATGCAATTTGTATGCGTAAGTATAAATAAAACGTTTGGATAATCAGTGCATGAGTTTATCAGGTATTTTAAAACAAATGGCACTGCATCTTTTTGTGCAGCATCTATCACTATGTTTTCATTTTAACATTGGACCTATATGTAAAATGCAGTGTCTACGTGCTCCATAAAAATTGTTGGGTTGAAGGATTTCACTTATAGAGAAATGGCCGTAGCTACAAACAATTTTGAAAAGTCCACACAGGTTGGAGAAGGAGGGTATGGTAAGGTTTATAAAGGCATTCTAGCTGATGGTACAGTTGTGGCCATAAAACGTGCACAAGAGGGATCCTTACAGGGTGTAAATGAGTTCTTGACAGAGATAGAATTTTTGTCAAGGTTACATCATCAAAACCTTGTGTCTTTGATTGGATATTGTGATGAAGAAGGTGAACAGGTACTTTTTCTCATCTATATATGGGTTAGGATCAAGTTATACTTGGTGTAACTTTAAATAATATTACATCACCTAAGAACTTATTCTAGAAATCCCATAATTGGATTACATGTTCTCTATGTTCTTAACACGCATGCCAAATTTCATGTGAATCTGATGTTGTTTACTATTTGATCTATAAAATAATCTTTTATACATAATTTTAAAATACAAAAAACTTGAGATTTGAACATTCTATGGATGAGAATCATCTTGAAATTTTACAAGAATGAAAGATAAAAGAAGAAAATTTAATCCAACAGTAAACTTATCAAAATTTGCCATAAAAAAATATTCACTGGTGTAACATTGTGTAAAATTACAATAGATGTAAATTAAACCCAAACCTATATATATATAAACAATAAAAGGTTGGATTATCCATCAGTCTCATTATTGGGTACACAAGGAGATGATTCCCATCAACTTAGGAATTTGATGCAATTAACCCAAATGAATATGAAAGCTGTAAGAGTTAAAAAAAATTAAAAGAAAAAGAAATATGCAAAATCATGTATATAAGTTCTTTGAGTAGTTGCTAAAAGTCTTGTAGCTCTATTGGCACATTTTGGTATTTTCAACGGAGATGCCGAGGGTTCAAAAAACTTCAAATTCCCCCTCTCTCATTATATCTATCAAATTATCAAAAAAAGCATATAGCTACTTAAAATAGTTGCAAACAATGGAAGAAATCAAATTCAATCTAGAGATATTACAAACGAGATTCGGTCAAATTTGTTGCTTAATAATGGAGAAGCATATACAGAGTTCTTCATGATTAAAGGATTTTTTGGCTCTAAGAAATGGATTAAAAACTTAAATATGTCCTTTCTCAGTGAACTTGAGATAATATAGTTTTTCATTTACTTCTTCATGAGCAATATTTCTTCTCCTGCAAAATTGTGTGGCTTTATAGGGACTAGCCTTTTCTTGGTCTTTGTTGCTTAATATGTTTTGAAAAAATTGCTTGGGAAGAGCTTCACGCAAGTATTGTTTTGCATGCAGATGTTGGTCTATGAGTTTATGTCAAATGGTACTTTAAGGGATCATCTTTCTGGTACAACTTATATTCATTCTTTAAGCTTGCCTTTTATTGATCTCACTATAATATTTTCTAGGTGTTCCTCATTGCGTGTGAATGCAAGTAAACTAGCAATTTATAACTTGCAACAATACACTCTCCACCCCCCCCCCCCCCCCCCCTTCTTTTCTGTCTTTTTATTTTATTTTTGGATCTAAATGTAACCATTTTAATTTTCAAATTCTGCATCCCATCCTAATGAGCTTATTAGGGATCATGTGTGCAATAATACAGCTAAGTGTAAAGAACCTCTGAGTTTTACAATGAGATTGAGAATTGCCCTGGGATCGGCCAAGGGCATCCTATATCTACATACTGAAGCCAATCCTCCTATATTTCACCGAGATATCAAGGCTAGCAACATATTATTGGACTCTAAGTATATGGTAAAAGTTGCTGATTTTGGACTTTCACGACTTGCACCAGTTTCAGATATTGAAGGGACAGTGCCTGCTCATGTATCCACTGTTGTGAAGGGGACGCCGGTAAGACTCTTTTTTTCTTTTTCTTTTTTTAATAATAGGTGACACCAGTAAGACTCTTATAATTGATGTTTAACTAATAGAATTATAAACTTCGTATGTGTCTAGGTTGATGAGTGAGTTCTTCCCCCTTTGTATCACTGATTTTGTTATCAGTGTTCTCCAGCTATGGCTCAAGTGCCACATGTTAATTGCCTATAATTTTTATATGTTTCAACATTTGATTGTCTAGCCTGGGCTCCTGACCCTTCTTGGAAAAACAATAAAAATGAATTGATAATATAGTGTTGTCCATTTCCATTTTTGTTTTAAGGGTTAATTGCAAAAAAAAAACCTCCCTAAATTATGGGGTACTTGCACGCCACAAAGTTTGAAAATTTGCAATCAATGTTCTAATTGAAACAATTGTGCCAATAGGCACCCTCTCATCCAAATTAGGGTTAAGGTTAATGGTCACTCGTGCTTTGCGCATGACCCTCAAAGGGTAAAACGATGGTTCTACTCTTTTTAGTTACTAAATAACTAAAATACCCTTACTAATTGCAGACTTTCACTAAAATACCTAACTGATGTTAAGACAAAAGTAGAAAAATAAAGATAGAGTAGGACAAATCTTAAGCTTCACCACTTAGAATATGCCTGTAAACCTTAGGCATCACCACCTAAGAGTGCTTGGAATCACAACCAAGCAAGAGAAACATTATCTAATAAGAAAATTCTTATTCAATTTGTACTACTTTCACGATTACAAGAGCCACTATTTTAATCGTTAGTGTGGGCACCAGATTTATTTATGATTTTTACTTATTTAAGACACCAGATTTCAAACTTTTATTTGAATTTTGAATTATTTTGGGCTTTATTGTGATTAAGGATTTTGTGGGATTTAATTGTGGCATGATTAAAATCTTCCATATTGGTGTAATCTTGGAAGCAATATTAAAATATTGGCTCTTGTAATCATGATGACATTGCATTTTGAATAAGAATTTCTTAATGAAAAGTCCTCTCTTTTTTGGTGGTGATTCCAAGCACCCTTAGGTAGTGAAGCCTAGGGTTTTTCCCTTTTTGTATCTTATTTCTTGCTTTCCTTACTATGTTTTGCATCAACTTGGTATCAAATGATTACAAGATGATTACAAGAGCAACTATTTCCTTGATTTTCTTGATTCTTGTCATTTTTGTACTTGATTGTTGACCCGTGTACACTTCCTGTGTACTAGGGTGTCCCTTTTTGATATCAATAAAATTTATTACTTATCCAAAAAAAAAAAAAAAGAGCAACTATTTTAATAGGGATTTACTTATCAAATTTTTTTTTGATAAGTAAATCTGATAAAATCATGCCACAATTAAATCTGATAAAATCATCAATCCCAATGAATTCAAAATTCAAAATAAAATCAAGCATCTTAATGAATTAGTATTATTTTGATTAGTAAGTTATGCATGTATCAGTGGGTATTGAACCCACAACTCCACCTTCCATCCCATTATTATGGGAGGAGGAAGTGCAATTGAACTATAACTTATTGACCTGGTATCTCAAAGAATATCTGAAATAATTTTGGTACTCCTTGCATCACAGACTCACCCAAAAATTAGTAAAAATAAGTCTCCCTCTCCATCTCAAACTATGTCAACCGATTCTCGTGCTTGACCTAATCCACAATATCCCAAACAAGTTGTTTCTATCTTGTGACACACTCTTGCTTGTCTCACAGCAACACCCACTGGAACAGTCCATATGCTCCCATTCAATGTTGATTAGGGTTATGAATTTCAGGAGACACTTGCATGGGTCTCGATCCCTTACTGTTGCATAATCCATTTGACCTTCCCATTTCATTTGCGCCATAGCCGCCTCTCTCTCCAACCCCTCCACATTCTCCCCCTTTTCTTCCTCCGCTAACCCTAGGATCAAAATTGCCTTCCCTTTTCCCCACCAACTCCAACCTCCAATTCGGTAACTTATGGCAAGGCTTCCTCCATGCCACTACTTCCTCCAACATTTTAAGTCCACAACTACCTCTTCATCAACCCCACACACCCCCCACCCCCCCCCCCCCCCCCCCCAAAAAAAAAAAGAAAAAAGAAAAAAAAAGGGCATCTTTTGGGACCGAATAATCTTTTCTATACATCATCTTCTTGCCACTTTTCCTCCTTGATGACTCAGCCAATTCCTATTCACTTTGCTTTCCCAGTATTGCATCCATTCATTTGTTTCACTGTGTAACACTTGCTCATCACCACCTCCAAATACCTTGATTGGATGACCTAATTGAACTTTGAGTTCACCTAGTCAAGCACATGAGAGTCATTGAGTTTGAAATGTGCAAGTCACATAGACATTAAATTTGACCTTATTTGGATGGCTTGTTTGTAGATTGGCACAATTGTTTCAATTAGGGTGTTGATTGCAAGGTTTTATTGGGATGCAAAGTGCATGTATTCCCATATATATATATATATATATATATATATATCGATTGGTAAGTTACACTCATACCCAATAGGTTTTGAATTCACAACCTCAACCTTCATCCCATTAAGTGTCGGTTGAGCTATTGGTTATTGGCAATCCCCATAGTTTAGGGTGGTTTTTTGCAATTAACCATTTGTTTAAATTATAAATTCATACAACAATTTTAAATATAAAAAATAAATGTAACTCAAACTAGATGAAATAGACTTAATAGTATGCCATTGGAGATGTAAATGATGTCTATTTATTTATTTTCATATTCTCTTAATTAAATTTGTAGGGTTACCTTGATCCGGAGTATTTCTTAACTGGTAAACTAACAGACAAGAGTGATGTTTATAGCCTTGGTGTTGTATTTCTTGAACTGCTGACTGGGAAGCAGCCAATCTCTCATGGCAAAAACATTGTTAGAGAGGTAAAACCTTATAGACCTATTTGCCTTGGATTTTATAGGGCCTAATGGTATATTAGGTGCTCGTGCATGAAAGGGAAATTGTTCTTCTGTAATTTGTTTTATTTGGGTAGGGTAAAGTTTGACAACTTTCAGTTATGTCCTCATTTGCAAAATTTAGCCTTAAATTTGAGGATATCCTCAAATTTGCAAAGGAGGATGTCTCTCGTCTTTACAAATTTAAATGAGAGATATCCTCATTTGCAAATTTTAGTTCACTTTAGTAAAACATTGAAATCCTTTTAAAATCTTCACTTTCGGCCTTATGTGAAACACTCGTTTACTTCTATATCAGCTATGATCATTTTGGCATATAGTTCATATTATTTGATCCTTCTGATACTTTGGCTTAAATTTATGTAATAAAATGGTATCTTGTAGTTTATATTTAAAAAAAAAAAATGGTTTCTATCTATTTCAGGTTAATGTTGAGTGTAAATCTGGTATGATCTTTTCGGCCATTGATGGGCAAATGGGATCTTATCCTCCTGAATGTGTGGTGAAATTTTTAAATTTGGCTCTCAAGTGTTGTGAAGATGAGACAGATGCTAGACCTTCAATGGCAGAGGTGGTTCGAGAACTTGAAAGTATATGGCATATGATGCCTGATTCCTACATTAGATCAGCAGGTCCTATGGTGACTAATGCTGAAAAGGTCGTGACTCCACCATCATCATCCTCTCTAGTGAAGGATTCTTATGTGTCGTCAGAGATATCTGCCATTGAACTTGTTAGTGGAGTCATTCCATCCATTACACCTAGATAAAAAACTTTTCGAAAATAATGATGTATAAGAACTTGAGATGTTATGATCTCGAAATTTTGAATTGGGAAATGGTATTTACAATCATCTTGGTTGTTGATGTTGTGTAAAGTCTTACTCTTTGATCTTCATTATATATTGTAAACTAATTAGTTAAGAGCAGTAGATGGTGTAATAATTAAAAAAACTATACTGTTCAACAAACGTAGTTGATGCTTGATGTTGAAATTTTGAAATACGATTGGTAAGTAACATAAACATTTATGGAGTATGTGCTATTCAATACAATCATCCAAAGGGAAACTGAGCAGTCCTGAAGCTACAAGAATTTTTTTTTTTTTTATTGAAATGTTTTTCATGAAACCTGGCTCCATACACATTGATATGAACAGGGTGGTGGTCACTCAATTCGCATTGAATCGCTATAGATCCTCTGAGAGGCCGTACAATACAATATTGGACTTGGTTCTCACAAAGAACTGGTTAGATTCAGATTAATAAGGGCCTTTTAAGTCTGGGCTTATGGAGGAGCTTGGGAACAAACCAAAACTGGGGCCAATTGAGTCCCAAACTTGGGGTCCACTTTGACCAATAGGAGGTTGGTGAATTGAACTTATAAAATTCATAAATGAAAGTCATCCTATCTAATCAAGTCAAATAATATAATTTTAACAATAACATAATTATTAATTATTAGCATTTACTTGTAAATGAATAAAAAAAATTAGTGGTAATGTCGGAAAGTGAATAACTTAATTTAAGTAGTTCACGGACAAGTTTGAGATTTAATTAATAAAATTATATATTACACTTTTGGCTCTTAAAGTTTGAATTATTTTTATTTTTGTCTTTCAAAATTTTTATTTTGGCCATTTATGTTTGATTCCATTTTCATATTGGACCTATTGTCCATTTCCGTTAGTTATCATTCCATTCATAATATGTTTTTCTGCTTATATTAATGAAATTTGTGTATTCCACAACATTTTAGTACTAATATTTCATGAAATAATTAAATATAGAGGGCACTTAACAAATTAAAAGAAAATGAAGTACAATTGAACATGTAATCTCGATTGATATTGAATTTGAACTTAACTTGTATTTGAAATAAAATTAAATAGAGAATCTAAATTTTAATTAATAGTCCCTTTCGATTGTGCTCGTTTACGATCCTAGAGCCAATTAAAGCCCAATATATATATATATATATATATATACACATTTACTATTTATAGTTGATTTTTTTTATGGTGCATATTTTATTACCATTCCTTAAACACTTAAAAAAAAAAAAAAAAACATTAAATACTTTAATGAGTGCACATTCCCCTCATTTTTTACCTCATTAATATCAAAATTACTTTGTCAAAGGATAAACAAAGTACCTCACAAAGGCTCAAACCCATTTCATCTCAATAGGGTAGGGTAACTTGATCCAACTATCTGCTACTTTGATGTGATCCATAATTACATTAAAACTAATCACTTGGAAAGTTCTAAAATAATAATAATAATAATCACTTACAAGTAGGGATCGCAAATGCGCTTCTCCTCACTTGGCCCACCCTTACCCCGCTTAGCCTCGCACAAATTTTCCCCTCCTTGAAAAGATGACAAGGTAGAGATTGGTTTTACATGTCCTGTAACATCTTGTTTGGCCCCAAATATATACAAATAAATTTATTTATACAGTGTAATAATCTATATATATCTTACTTATAATTTATTTATGAAAAAAGAAAAAAAAATTGACATACTTTTCAATTTCACACAAAAGTGATATGAAAACTTTGTTAAAATATTTTATTAATAATTATCTTAAGAATAACTACTAGCATGATCTTCTATTTTTATTTTTTTTATTATCATTATATATATATATATATATATATATTGTTTTTTTTTGGAGAGAATATATGCTGTGTCTTGAATACAATAAGTCAATAAGAGTGGCCAACAAATTGAGTTGCAACGTATTTGCTTAAAAATTTGGAAACGTCAGAGTGACGAGAGCGCGTTTGACTCTACAGTTTAGTGCCCATCATCCACTCTCACGTTCGAAGAAGAATACGCTGTTACGGGTGTGTTTCCTTCCTCTCACAAGCTGGCGGGACCCACAGCAAAGAGAGAAACGTACACTCGTAACAGGGTGTAGATTCTCCTCACGTTCAGTCTCAGTATCAGGGCAAGTATCAGTCTCAGTCTCAGTCTTGGTCTCTGAAAGTGATGGATGTGATCACCATGAACGAGTCAACTATTGTCATAGCGACAGGCCACAAAGAGACGACTATTGTCAAAGTCTTTGTCTTACTTTTCAATCTTTCCTTTCTATGGTTCATATTTAATTACAGCGACTTATATCCACTTGCATCAATCTGATATTTTGTTTTTCAACTATTCAATCTTATTCGTGTAAATGGTATGGATATATACCTCTCTTTCTCTATTGGGTAACCTTAATATGCACAATTTTGCTGTAAATTTGGCTGCTTTGTTTCTTTTCAATCTTGAGTGAATCACTTATTTTGTTCCCTAATAGTAGGAGATTTTTGCTGTACTTTACTCACTGTTGAGTTCTTTGATTACTCTTTTATTTACCTTACTTATTTTTGAATTTAATTACATGGGTTTTGATAGTTGTTTCTTTTTATCAGGTGGGGTACTCTGATATTACCAAAATTTATAGTCTTTGGGTACTAAGAGGATTTTTAGAGTTCTGGGGTTCCATGCATTAGTGGGATGTATCTGCAGTCAAGAGTTTGGACGTATGGATTATTTATGGTTGTATGCTCGTGTTGTTCTTCACTACTTATTGGAGCTTCAAATCCGGTTACCAACCCTGAAGAAGGTCATTTTGCTTTAGTTTGCTGTTCTTTTGCATTTCATGATTCACAAGCTTCTTTTGCAATTAAGTTATTTTGCATTGCGCTTGTGTTTTCTGAAAATTTATTCTTGAACTCCCTAAAAAGTCATTTTATTAAAGACACTACAATATGCATGAAAAGCACAGAATAGTTAGAAAGTACAAAAAGAGGAAAGAAAAAAACAGAAAGCTAATTACAAAAAAGAAGAGAGCTAATGAACAAAGGGATGGAGTCACAAGATGTGAGTCCCAATGTAATTTTTATTGTAACTTCACATATCAAATATTCACTTCCCGAAGCTGGGTGTGGTTATTGTTGCATATAGTTGAGCTGTAGTGGTTATTTGATTCATTGATTGTCTGTGCTCAAAACTTGAGGCTACTCCCTGATACTAGAATTATAGAAGCACAAGGATCAGCAAAGATGTTGATGAAACAGGAATTAACTTTTGTCTTAATTTGCAGTGAAGGCTTTGTGGGCCATCAAGAGCAGTTTGATAGATCCTTGTGGGAATCTGAGTGATTGGGATCAAGGAGACCCATGTACATCAAATTGGACAGGGGTTTTTTGCTACAATACAACATTAGACGATGGATATCTACATGTTCAACGATTGTATGAATTTAACCTTTCCTGATTTTTAATTCTATCAGAGAGCATTATTGACATGAATAATGTTGCATATTTTAGAACACTTTTTTCTTACTTTGTTTCTTTTGTCCCCCTCACATGATGAGATGTAAATTATTCCACTTTTATATCTACTCATTTATGGGTGCAGCAGGGCACAACCTTCCTTAATTATGTAGTTCATTTGAGATTAAAAGAAATTTATTAGGCTAGGATCTATTATCCACATATTTCCCAATGATTGCTAGCATCTCCTAATGGGTTTATAATTTATCTTCGTGATCTTTTCATTTGTTAAAGAAATTAATAAATATTGATATATTATAATTTATTGGCTACAAACACATTGTTATCTAATGCCTAGCATTATATTAGCTTTAGACGCTAGTCACAGATGCACATATAAGGCTATCAAGCTTTGATTCGATGAAACTTGGCTATTAATTGCATGTAGGCTTTTCTTATGAAGACTTAGCAATGGGGATTTAATGATATTGTTTTGGGCTGCTTCTCTGCAGGCTTTTACTACGTATGAATTTGTCAGGAAATTTATCACCACAGCTTGGTCGCTTATCAAAGTTGAAAATATTGTAAGGCAAAGGATATCTGAAGGATGATTTTTTGTGATACAAATATTGTTATCTGAATCACAGTTTTCAGAGACCTCTTTTACTCAATACTCTGGAATCCCATGTCAGCATTGGATTTACTTACGTTCCTGATATATTTTTCTCTATCTACTCTATTTTAAGGGGTTTTATGTGGAACAACATCAGTGGGAGTATACCAAAGGAGATAGGCAGTATTACCTCTTTGGAACTCTTGTAAGTTGAGCAGCTTCTATGTTGAATTAGTTAGATAATAGATATTGTTATTAGATGATTGATTATATGTTTATACTGTTATGAAATGCTGATATGCTACTATTTCCTGTATTTAAATTTGTTGAGTTTTAAATAATATAGGAGATAATCCTTATGTCTTATTTACTTTCTATGTCAGCATTTTTCTGAATATTTGATGTAAATTTGCTTTGTCTCTAATTCTATATGTGGTATTCTGTTTTTCCAGGCTTCTGAATGGAAACCAATTAACAGGTCCCTTACCAGAAGAGCTTGGTCATCTTCCAAACATGGACAGAATACAAATTGACCAAAACCAAATATCGGGGCCACTACCTAAATCATTTGCAAACTTGAATAAAACGAAGCACTTGTGAGTGTGTTCCTGATGCTGTACTGTCTAAAATCATTTCTACAATGACTAACCCACTTATCTTTTTTAATGAGCAGTCACATGAACAACAATTCGATCAGTGGGCAAATCCCGCCTGAGTTATCCAGATTACCAAGTCTTGTTCACTTGTAAGTATTTGGTCATATTCTTAAATTTCATGAGTCATCTGTGAAATGAGTGACCATCTTCAACTTGCAGGCTTCTCGATAATAATAACTTATCAGGGTATCTTCCAGAAGAGTTCTTCAAACTGCCAAAATTACAGATACTGTATGGTTTCTACTTTCCTAGAACATATATATATGTATATATATTTATGTTTATACATAAACGTCTTTACGTGTAAAATTTATGGTTTTTTTTTTTTATTTTAATTTTCATCTTTAACATGGCTATAATTTTCTAGACTTTCCTTTTTCTAATGTAATATTACTCAAGTAATCTTTTTTCAAGTTTCTTAGTACTTTCATTTTCTTTATTTTGCAGTCAATTGGACAACAATAACTTCAATGGGATTACAATTCCTGCTAATTATAGCAAAATGCCTAAGTTGCTGAAGTTGTAAGTTCATATTATTATTGTATGTTTGTAACTAGGTTCCAAAAGTTAAAGGCAGAGCAAGGTTATAGCCTTGTAGTGTAAGGCTGAATATATATATATATTTTTTGGGCTCAATGATTAAATAAGCTATTCACACCACCACCCCACCACCCACACCACCCCCCCCCCCCCCCCCCCTCCTCTCAAAATGCAAACCTGAAATAAAGAGGAAAATACTAGGAAAATAAGAAGTAATATAAGATATAGTGGTTTACATTTTGTTGGGAAAATATATAAATTATACCAACATTGTTTGAAAACAAATACTTTTTTAATTGGTAAGTGACACTAACACATGCACTCACTTGTTCTTGAATCCATGACCTCACCTTCCATCCCATTTATTATGGGAGAAGGACGTGCTAGTTGAGCTATAGATCATTGGAAATTGAAAAGGAATACAAATGGAAAGTTACTCAACTTAGAAGAGTTGTCGGTTTTAATTTAAGTAAGGTGCCATGAGGTATTTAATTGCATTTTCCTGAAATTTCAAGGCCCCTAGTACACTGAACAAGTCAGGATTCCCTTGATTAATCCTTTACCATTTGATGTTCCATATTATTTTTATGTAGTCTGCTCAAGTTTTAAAGAATCTAGATTATCTTAATCGGACATCACAATCCTTTCATGTTCTTAAAAGCTTTATACACTGACAAGTTTCAAGATGGCAATCAAAGAGTATACACATTCACATGCTGCTTGATATTTCATGGCAAGATTGATAATATTTGTGTTTTGGTTGGATTTTCCAGGAGCCTTAGGAACTGCAGTTTGCAAGGACCAATTCCTGATTTTAGCCAAATACGAAGCCTCCTTTATCTGTAAGTTACTTTATTATTTTTCACCCCTTTTTAGAATCACTTTATGATGACCAAGTATGTTTTTAAATCAGAAAAAATAAATGCACCTGGCTGAATAAAATTTTCTCTTTTCTTTGTCAAAACTACTCCACAAGCTACTTATACTTTCTTTATGTTTTACTTTATATAAATTTCAGAGACCTCAGTTCAAATCAACTAAATGGAACCCTACCTCCAGATAGGTTTTCTGAAAATATCACGACTATGTAAGATTCTCCATCTTCTGAATGAGATGTCATCATTTTTTTTTATTTTTTTTCTTTTTGGGTTTGAATTTAATATCCATATATTGCAAAATATATACAGACATGTTTGTCAATTTTTAAAGATAATTTATACCAGAAATTCCCTTGACTTATGTTATCAATTGTTTGAGCGATATGCTCAGCTTGTTATCCCACAATCGTCTTACGGGAGCAATTCCCTCAACCTTTTCGGTTTCGGTTCTTCCTAATCTTCAAAAGCTGTGAGTAGTCTCCCTTTCTTTTCCCTCCTTTTGTGTTTACTTCTATAATTCAATGTTATTATAAATTATTTCGTATAAATATAAATTTGAGATTCCATTTATCTCAACCATTAAATTTTAAATGTATTAGTTAATTTCTATAAATAAATTAAATTGTTAATAAAATAATTGGATTTTTATTTGGTAACTTATTCCCCATTTCAGGTCAATTGCAAACAATTTTTTGAATGGCTCTGTTCCATCGTTCATTTGGCAAAATAGGACTTTGAATGGAATGGGGAAACTTACAGTGTAAGAATTGAGTGACAATGTTGCTATCCCTTGGTTAAAGTGACATCATCTTTTGGCATGGGTGTGTGTGTGTGTGTCCGTTCATGGTCTCAAGCATCTTTTTCTTCTAATGGTGAAAAATCAATTGATGGCTTGTTCTGAGTACAGAATTTTGTAAAATTAAAAGGTATAATCTTCTAGGTTAACTTTATAAATTTACTCTTGTACTAGACTTTCTAAGCTATTGCTTTTGGCTCTTTGGTATTGCAGGGAGTTGCAGTATAATAAACTTTCAAATATAACATTTACAAGCAACTCTTATATACCTCCGAATGTCACTCTCGGGTTTGCTTCTATGCCTCCTTCCAAATTTTCACTTTCGAATTAGTTTCATATAAAACATCATTTGTTATGAAATGCATCTTCAAAATGTGAATACTTGATTTAGATATTTTGGATGTGATCTTTTTAATTTTAGTTTTGCAAGGTGTAACAGACATAGCACATTGATGTGATGAAGTCTCATTTTTTACTGTCAGCCTTAAAGGGAATCCCTTATGCCGGCACTCCAACCTAGCCCAATTTTGTGAATCTGAAACAGAGGATAAAAATTACAGTCAGAATTCAACAAACACCACTTCTGTTTGTCCAGTTCAAGCATGCCCACCCCCTTACGAATATTCCCCTACATCTCCAGTAGCTTGTTTCTGTGCTCTTCCTTTGTTTGTTGGATATCGGTTGAAAAGTCCTGGATTCTCAGATTTTCGTCCATATAGATATGAATTTGAGGTGTTCCTGACATCTCGTCTTGAGTTGTCTCTTTATCAGCTGTACATTGATTCATTTACATGGGAAGAAGGACCTCGACTGGGAATGCATTTGAAGTTTTTTCCTGTATATGATGCTGAAAACAACACACATGTCTTCAATAGGAGTGAGATTCAGCGAATCTTTGATATATTCACATCATGGAAAATTCATAATCCTGACATGTTTGGACCTTATGAATTTATCAGCTTCTCTCTACTGGGCTTCCATAAAGATGGTTTGTCTCAAAACCCTTATGTGATATATTTTTGCGATATAGCTTTCTTGATGTGAGAACTAATGCTTATTTAGCAGTTGAAGAATGTAGAACTTTCTTCTCTAATTCATTTGACCTATACAATGAAGTCCTCTATACTTAAAAGACAATATTAGGCTCATGGCATTATTCTCTGTTATTATTTTGTGTTCATATTCTGAGTCACACATGATATGTCTGTGGGTGGCACATTTAAGTGGAGAGCATCTTTTCTTTTCCTGCCAACAGCGTTGAAGAAAGGCTTGATCTATGCAGTTTATTGCTTTCACCATGGCAATGCTATGTTCAACAGTATGAACAGATACAGTTGTACCGCTGTGATCCAGCACATAAGTGAATAACTGCAATGCTAAATTCAAGATGATTTTTAATGTTCTGGAAAATTAAGTTGTGTTTTATATTGATCAAGAAGGCAGCTTCAAATTCACACCCTCTCACTTATGACTTGACCCCAAGGATAGATGAACTATGTCTCAGTCACGTTTTCCCTTCTTTCATGTATTAATATATGAGATGAATATTGTTGCGTGGTTTTGATTTTGTTTGTGCTCATTGTTCTCACCAATGTCACAGATGGTGCCAACTCTCCAAGTTCTGGTTTAAGCAAAGGTGCACTGGCTGGCCTAGTACTGGGGACTATTGCAGTTGCAGTTACATTATCCACAATTGTTACTCTACTGATAATGAGAATGCATGTGGGGAAGTACCATTCACTTTCAAGAAAACGTCATTGTGAGTATCTTATGTTTGTGAAGTTAGGGTTTTCAGGTATATATGTAGTGATTTTTTACTTTGCATTCTACATCCTGACAAGGCCTGTCAATTGGGCCAGGCTGATACTAGTCCAATTATAAAGGCCTCAGCCTGCTTGGTCAATATCTTAGCCGTATCTCAGCTAAGCTAATGCTATAGAGCAAATTTCAGCCAAGTTTGGACTGGCCTGTGATTGGAAGCATCATTTAAAGATGAATAAAAAGTACCATAAGACCTGGTTGTGTACTGGCTCAAACCATATCTAAGTTGAAAAACAAACAGTCAGCAACAATTTTAATAATGTTGTTGACTTGTAAGTGTGTATGTGCTTATAAGTATAAATAAAACGTTCTGATAATCAGTGCATAATTTTATCAGGTATTTTATAACAAATGGCACTGCATCTTTTTGTGCATCACCTATCACTATGTTTTTATTTTAACAGTGGACCTATATTTAATATGCAGCGTCTACAACCTCCATAAAAATTAATGATGTGAAGGATTTCACTTATAGAGAAATGGCCGTGGCTACAAACAGCTTTGACAAGTCCACTCAGGTTGGCGAAGGAGGGTATGGTAAGGTTTATAAAGGCATTCTAGTTGATGGGACAGTTGTGGCCATAAAACGTGCACAAGAGGGATCCTTGCAGGGTGAAAAGGAGTTCTTGACAGAGATAGAATTTATGTCAAGGTTACATCATCGAAACCTTGTGTCTTTGATTGGATATTGTGATGAAGAAGGTGAACAGGTACTTTTTCTCATCTTGATTATACACACATGCATATAGGGTTAGTATCAAATTACACCTTGTGTAGTTTTAAGTAATATTACCACCTAAGAAATTTTTATTGAATGAATATTTTGGAAATCCCACTGTTAGATTACATGTTCTCTATGTTCTTAACACACACGTCAAATTTTTTGTGAATTTGGATGTTTTTTACCATTTGATCCATAAATTAACCTTTAATAAATAATTTAAAAATACAAAAACTTGAGATTTAAACGTTTATAGACAAGAGAGTTATTGATCTTAAATCATCTTGAAATTTTGCAATTACAAAGGGTGTAAAAAGAAAACCTAATCCAATAGCGGACTTATCAAAATTTGCATACTGTAAAAAATATTCAATACTATAACATTGTTTATAGTTACACTATGTGTAAATTAAACCCAACCCTATATATATATATATATATATATATATATATATATAATCAATAAAAGATTGGATTATCCATCAATCTCATTATTGGACACATATGGAGATGATTCCCATCAACTTAGGGATTTGATGCAAATAAACTAAATGAAAATGAAAGCTGTAAGAGTTTAATAATAAAATTAAAATAAATAAATAAATAAATATGTAAAACCGTGTATGTAGCTGATTTGAACAGTTGTTAAGAGCCTTGTATCTCAATTGACACCTCTTAGTGTTTTCAATAGAAACGTTTAGGTTTCAAATCCTCCCTTCCCCATTGTATCTATCGAATTATCAACAACGGTATATAGTTGCTTTGAATAGTTGCAAACAATGGAAGAAGTCAAATTCAATCTAGAGATATTACAGATAAGATTCTGCCAAATTTGTTGCTTAATAATGTAGAAGCATATACAGAGTTCGTCATAAATAAAGGATTATTTAGGCTTTAGAAAATGCATTAAAAACTTACATATCTCCTTTCTCAGTGAAATTGAGACTATAGTTTTTCATATATTTCTTCATGAGCAGTATTTCTTCTCTTGCAAAATTGTGTGGCTTTAACACCTAGGGACTAGATTTTCTTGCTCTCTGTTGCTTAATTTGTTTTGAAAATTTTGCTTGGGAAGAGATTCATGTAAGTATTGTCTTGCATGCAGATGTTGGTCTATGAGTTTATGTCAAATGGTACTCTAAGGGATCAACTTTCTGGTACACCTTATATTCATTCTTTAAGCTTTCCTTTTATTGATCTCACTATAGGATTTTCTGGGTGTTCCTCATTGAGTATGAATGTAAAATTGCAATTTATACTCCCCCCCCCCAGTTTACTGTCTATTTTTTAGTTAAATGTAACTATTTTGCCATTCAAATTCTACATACATCCCATTCTAAGGAGCTTATTAGGGGTCATGTGTGCTATACAGCTAAGTGTAATGAACCTCTGAGTTTTGCTATGAGATTGAGAATTGCCTTGGGATCGGCTAAGGGCATTCTCTACCTACATACTGAAGCCAATCCTCCAATATTTCACCGAGATATCAAGGCCAGCAACATATTATTGGACTCTAAGTATATGGCAAAAGTTGCTGATTTTGGACTTTCGCGACTTGCACCACTCCCGGATATTGAAGGGATAGGGCCTGCTCATGTGTCCACAGTTGTGAAGGGAACACCAGTAAGTCTCTCTCTCTCTCTCTCTCTCTTCTTCTTTTTTTAAAGGTGACCAGTAGGACGCTTATAGTTGATGTTTAACCAATAGAATTATGAACTTCATGTGTCTAGGTTGATGAGTGAATTCTTCCCCCTTGTATCACTGATTTTGTTATCAGTGTTCTCCAGCTACGGCACCAAGTGCCACATGTTAATTGCATATAAGTTTTATATGTTTCAACATTTGAGTCAGTCTAGCCTGGGATCCTGACCCTTGGAAAAACAATAAAAATTAATAGATAATGGTGTTGCTCATTTCCATTTTTGTTTAAGGGTTAATTGCAAAAAAAACCGCCCTAACTATGGGGTACTTGCGCACCACAAAGTTTGAAAATTTGCAATTAACTTTTTTTTTTTTTGAGATGGTTACAATATGCTACTAACCTTGCAGTTCGAACCCTTTTCCTCTAGACAGAGGATACTTTGTGTATGAGGAGATGCCAATTAAGGTACAAGGCTCTTGGCATTGCAATCAACATTCTAATTGAAACAATTGTGCCAATTTGCATCTTGTGATCCAAATGAGGGTTAAAGTTAATGGTCATGTGATTTGCGCATGACCCCCAAAGTGTAAAAAGATGGATCTACCCTTTTTAGTAACTAAATTACTAAAATACCATTACTAACTTCACACTTGTTTGATAAAGATAAAAATAAGGGAAAGGAAAGATAAAGCAGGAAAAACCCTGAGCTTCACCACCTAGAATATGCCTGAAAACCTTAGTCATCACCACCTAAGAGTGCCTTCTCTAATTAGAAAATTCTTATTCAAATTGTACTACTTTCACAATTACAAGAGCCACTATTTTAATAGTTAGCGTGGACACCTGATTTATTTTTGATTTTTACTTATTTGAGACACCAGATTTCAAACTTTTATTTGAATTTTGAATTAGTTTGGGCTTTATTGTGGTGGAGAATTTTTTGGGATTTAATTGTGGCCTGATTAGAACTTTCCATATTGATGTAATCCTGGAAGCACTTTCCCTCTTTTCTTTCTCCACTAACCCTAGGATCAAAATCACTTTCCCTCTTCCCCACCAACTCCAACCTCCAATCTGCTACCTTATGGCAAGGCTACTTCTATGCCACCACTTCCTACAACATCTAAGTACACACCTACCTCTCCATCAAACTCATGCACTTCCCCCACCCCTCTTTCTCTCTCTTGCCCCTAATAGGCATCTTTTGGGACCATATAATCTTTTCCATCCGTCGTCTTCTTGCCATTGTAGTACTCAACGACACAGCCAACGCCTTTTCACTTTGCTTTCCCAGTGTTGCCTCTATCCATTTGTTTCGCTATGTGTACCACTCGCTTGTTGCATCCACATACCTTGATTTGACGACCCAATCGAACTCTAAGTTCACCTAGTCAAGCACACGAGAGTTTTTGAGTTTGAGATGTGCAAGTCACATGGACATTAAATTTGATCTTATTTGGATTGTGAAGCTGCAGATTGGCACAATTGTTTTGATTAGGGTGTTGACTGCAAGTTTTTATTGGGGTGAAAACTGTGTATCCCCATACATATATTGATAAGTAACTTACACATATACCCGATGGGTCTTGATCCACAACCTTAGCCTCCATCCATAATGGGAGAAGGAAGTGTTAATTGAGCATAGTTTAATGGTTTTTTTTTGCAATTAACCATTTGTTTAAATAATAAATTTATTAAAATAAATAAATAAATAAATAAATGTAACTCAAACTAGATGAAATAGACTTAATGGTATGTTGTTGGAGATTTAATTGATGCCCATTTCTATATTCTCTCATTCTCTGTATAAAATTTGCAGGGTTACCTAGATCCGGAGTATATCTTAACACGTAAATTAACAGACAAGAGTGATGTTTATAGTCTTGGTGTTGTATTTCTTGAACTCTTGACTGGGATGCAGCCAATCTCACGTGGCAAAAACATTGTTAGAGAGGTAAAACCTTAGACCTGTTTGCCTTGGATTTCATAGGGGGTTAATGTTACATCATGCGCTTGTGTATGAAATGGAAATTGTTCTTTTGTAATTATAGGTGCAGGGTAAAGTTGATAACTTTCGGTTATTCTCTCTCTCTCTCTTCTTTTCCTCCTACCATATGTCTTTTTATTCTAGATGTAAAGACGAGAGATATCCTAATTTGCATGTTTCAATTTTAACTTCAATAAAACATTGAAATCCTTTTAAAATTTTGGCCTTATGCGAAACATTCCTTGTATAAGATTTATGATCATTTTGGCATAATGTTCATATTATTTGATCCTTTAGATACAGTGGCTAAATTTGTGTAATAAAATGGTTTCTTATAATTTTCTATGGTTTCTATCTATTTCAGGTTAACGTTGCATGTAAATCTGGTATGATCTTTTCAGTCATTGATGGGAAAATGGGATCTTATCCTCCTAAATGTGTGGTGAAATTTTTGAATTTGGCTCTCAAGTGTTGCGAAGATGAGACAAATGCTAGACCTTCAATGTCAGAGGTGGTTCGTGAACTTGAAAGTATATGGCATATGATGCCTGATTCTAACATTGTATTAGCAAATCCTTTGGACACTGATGTTGAAAAGGTAGTCATTACACCATCATCATCCTCTACGGTGAAGGATCCTTATGTGTCATCCGAGATATCTAACACTAAACTTGTTAGTGGAGCCGTTCCATCCATAACCCCTAGATAGAAAACATTTCGAAAATTAGGTTGTATCGAAACCTGAGATGCTATGATCTTGAAACTTGAAAATTTGAATTGGGAAATGATATTTGCAATCATCTTGGTTGTAGATGTGTAAAGACTCTCACTCTTCGATCTTCAATACAATTATTATTATTATTTTGTAAACTAATTAGTTAGCAGTTTATAATAATGTCAAGATAACAATTTGATGTTGTTCAATAAACAGACTTGTTGATAGTGAAATTTTGAAACACGATTGATATTAAACATAATCGGTTATATAGTATTGTGTTGTCTAATTTGACACAATCATTTGAGGAAATATTGAGTAGTCCTGAAGCTACAAAAAATAATAATAATAATTAAAAAAAAATGAATCCCTTCCATGAAAACTTGCTTCTTATATGTTGATATGATCAAGATGGCATCCAATAAACATTAACAATTCAAAGAACTTAAAGATACTTATGGTCTGTTTGGATTGAGGAGGAGGGAGAGAGAGTAGAGTAGAGTAGAGTAGATTTAATATAAAATTAGTTTATTTTTAGTCAATTCTACTTTACTTCTCTCTACTGTCCTTCCTTTTCCCCTCTATCCAAACAGGCCATTAGTTTTCCTATCACTTGGACAATAAATAAATTAAAACAAAAAAGAAAGAAGAAGAAGAAGAAAAAAAGAGAGGTAAAAGATACTTGGTCAGTTGGTCTTGTTAGTTGTTGGTCAGTTAGGATTGAATTGCTACAGATCCTAAGAGGCCATCCAATACAAGATTGGACCCAATTCTAACAATTGGCTGGTCAGATTCAGATTGATAAGGCCCATTTAAGCCTAGGCTTATGGAGGACCTTCGAAACAAACCAAAAATGGGGCAAATTTGTGCAGGACTTGGACTCCACTTTTTCAAATAGGTAGTTATTTTTTGGGATCATAACTTTTAATTTTTAATTTTAGGTAAGTTCTATCATTTACACTGTATTTTAATTTTGTTCCTAATTTTTTAATTGTATTAATTTGGTCTTTAACATTTTCAATGCTGTATCGATTTAGTTTTTACTGTTATCTATTAGATGGAAAAAGTTAATGTGTCAAACAGAAAAAAAAAAAAAAAAAAAATTTCATGCTGTATCAATTGCCAACTGTACCGTCGAGTCAGATTATTAAAAAAATAAAAAAAACGAAATTAAAATTTGCACTTGTGTGCATTAGCATCACCTCACTAAAATCCCTTAACTCTCTCTTTTGCTAAACACTAGTCAGTATCTATTAATGACGCTGGGTTTTGAAACATGAACCTTTTCTTCTTTTATATATGAAAAGCTTCCAAATACAAAGCTTTCCTCACTTTCCCTGTCATCGCTTTCCTAGTTGAGATAAAGCTTGATTCGAGCATTTGGCGTATAATGAAGATATTGAGGGCCTTTGCAAGAGGTAACTGGTTCAGTTAAAGGGATTCGAACAAAGACTATAAAGTTAGGCACACCAATAGCTTCTTTAAGACCATCAATTTGGCCTTGTTTGAGTCCGATGTTTTTGAAGCTGGCTCTAATATTTAATCTCCATCTCTAATCTCTTTACCCCAACTTGCAATATATATATTTTTTTTCTTTCAGTTTTTGGGCTGCCAAACTCTAATCTTTAATCTCTTTGAAGCTCGGTCTCTTCTGCATTAGCTTCGCCTCAACCATATCAGATCCCCCGCAAAGAAGAGCAGATTGGCATCCACCATTAAAACTATATTGTTTCTTTCTAGAATCTTTTCTTCTTCTTCTGGGATTCGATTTATCTGTATAAACTAAATTTTTCTTTTTTTGTGTTTTGAGTTTGGGAGATCCAAAAAATTTTGCAGTTTTGAGCAAAAAGTTTGATTCGACAATGGTGGATTTTCTTGGTATATTTTGAGTTCTCAATTTTTTTATTTTAGATTAAATCCTTTTTATAGTGTTTGGTTGTCAAGAAAGTGATATAAATTGAAGCAAAAATCTCCGTGTTTCTTGTTGTAGTTGAGATTTTCTTTGATTATTGTTGTGTTTGGTTTCCTAGAAAATGAAAGAAAAGAAAAAGATACCTTGGTCTTAGGTACTCTATGTCATGTGCAGATTTTAATTTGTATATATTTTTTTTAATAATAAGAGTTGGCAGTTGATGTGTTATGGGAAATAATTTTTTTTTATTATTTTGTTTGACAGATAAGCTTTTTCCATTCAAAGATAATGGTAGAAATTAAATTAATATAATACTGAAAAGTTAGAGATCAAATTGATACAATTAAAAGGTTAGTGACCAAATTGAAATATAGTGTAAAGAATAGGAACTAACTCTATAATTTACCCTTTAATTTTTTATGGATTTTAAAAGTTTATAAAATCATTCTATCTAATTAGCTCAAATAATATAATTTTAACTATATTAAAATTATCAATTATTAGCATTTACTTGTAAATGGGTATAAAAATTTAGTGGTAGTGATTATTATATATGGGAAATGAACAAGTTAATCTAAATAGTTCATGTCAAGAAAAAAAAATGGTAGGCTAGTTGATATTTTTATCATCCTCTGTGGTGGAACAAAATATCTCTCATTTCAACCTCAAATAATTTATTTTTGGTTTCCAAAGGATTGTTGGTATGTTACCTTGAACGTTGCACTAATCCTTTGAATCTTGTACCAATGGGTATCATCCTCCTTAGAACAACGTTCTCTTTTAGACCTTTCAACCAATCGATATGACCCCATAGAATTATTTATGGGGTATTACATAATGGGCATCAAAATTTGGATTTTTGTAGGCGGGGAGACTATTAACTTATCTTTACGTTCTATCCAAAAAAAAAAAAAAAAAAAAAAAGCAAAAAATGACAAACTCTTTCATTATTTTTCAGTTAAATAAATAAAGAAAGAAATTATATATATATATATATATATATTTGTGTGTGGGGGTAAAGTCCCAAAGTTGTATGTTGGGTCTTGGGCCTTATTTGGGGACGTGATCGTGTCCGATGAAGGGTAAGTAATTGAGAGAAACTCCAAGTTTAGAGTCACATAAGGAAGGGATGGAAGAGGATAGTCCGAGGAGGAACTCCTCCTCAGATATGATGAATACTGATCAAATCTGTATTTCAGCAATTTAGGAGACATTCCAAGAGGTTTCCACGATAAGAATGAGCCTTATGCACGTATAGGAGCGATTAGAACTCAGAAATATCTAAAAGGAAAGCTGCTACCACCGTATTAAATGCACTGCAATTATTTTTCTGGCCGCATTTATGTGGAAAAGACCCCTGAACAGTGCAATCTTAAATATCACAACTTACAGAAAACCAGAGAAGGTGTTTGATGGGACATACACTCAAGTGAAGGCTTAGATGATTAACAAATGTAGGATCAAGATGGTTGAAAAGGAACTATATATTGTAAAAGACCTTCTATGAAATGGGGGTCGAAGAAAAAGGGAGAAGAAAATACTGTAGCAATCAAAGTTGTATTTGTAAACAATTATATTGATTTATACTCAGTGAATTTATCCAACCCTATATGTCCCGTTCTTGCTTGATCATCTTTTAAGTCCATACTAGCCATTATTAAATTCACTAGGGCCTAGTTCTTCAACCCACTCTCTACAAATTTATTGTATTGGGCTTATTGGGCCATCATCCCATTCACCTTGGGCTTGGGTTGCAAATTGTGTCACTACAATATATATATATATATATATATATATATAAAGAGGCTAAAATGCACTTTTGGCTCTTAAATTTTGGGTTTGTTTTCATTTTTGCCTTTTATGTTTGAAAATTTTCATTTTGGTTCTATATGTTTGATTTTGTTTTCATATTGGACTTGTTACTTTTGTTTGTTATCTAACCGTCCTTAATATATTTTTCTACCTACAATAGTGAAATTCTTGCATTCCACAACATTTTAGAGCTAATATTTCACTAAATAATTAAACATAGAGGACACTTAATAGTTATATTATAGATGAAAATGAATTGCAAGACTAATATAAAAACAAAATTAAACATGAAAGGACAAAATAAAAAATTTTCAACATAAAGGACCAAAATAAAATAACTTCAAACATTAAGGCAAAAAAATGTACTTTAAACAGAAGAAAATGAAACAAACTTGAACAGGTAATATTGTTTGATATTGAGTTGAGTTCAACTCAGTGTTCGAAATAAATTAAAGGAAAAAATGCATAATTTTTAATACTCGTATTGGCTAGCCGGTTTACAATTCTAGAGCTAGGAATAACCTAATATATTTAGCAGAGTTTTAAAAATCGGACTGGACTAGACAGTTCAATCAGGAACCGAGCATTAATCTAGTCTGGTAAAACCCTGTTGATGCCTATTTTTTGACAAAAGGGTCCAATGGCAGACGAAACCCAACAATATACAAAAGGTGGAGAAAGAAAATAGTAAAACAAAGACCATTGGACCAGAATGATAGGAATAATGGTCTACAAGCCCATGAAACAAGGAGTTGCCTCAAAGAAAGCAAATAGGCCGAGGAAGCCCCAAAGAATGAAGTAGTAAGCCCATGAGAATCGTAAGAAGTGAAAAGAAAGCAAAAAGGGGGCCGGAGAAGCCTAAAGAAAGGAATTAGTAATCGGGATTGGTTCAAAGACCAATAAATCCAAAGGCAAAAGATGTGGTCATTGGGCCAAGGAAGTCCAAAGGATTTAGCAAAAACCCATGGGAATGAAGGAGGTAGAAAAAAAAATGAAATGGGCCAAGGATGCCTAAGGAATGAAACGGGTTGAGGATGGCCTTAGGAATGAAACGGGCTGAGGATGCCCAAAGAATGAAACGGGCCTCGGGTGTTGAATGGATTGGCCCAACAGGAATGCTGGGCAGTAAAGACGAAAAGAAGGAATAATATGAGAAATTGGCATGACAGACGTTGTAGCTTGCAAGCCCAGAAGTAATATAGCAAGAACAATGCAGTGATGTGGCAGGAGCACCAACCGGTCCATGGGATGTATCTGCAGTCAAGAGTTTGGACGTATGGATTATTTATAGTTGCATGCTTGTGTTGTTCTTCACTACTTATTGGAGCTTCAAATCCGGTTACCAACCCTGAAGAAGGTCATTTTGCTTTAGTTTGCTTTTCTTTTGCATTTCATGATTCACAAGCTTCTTTTGCAATTAATTTATTTTGCATTGCGCTTGTGTTTTCTGAAAATTTATTCTTGAACCTTCTAAAAAGTCACTTTATTAAAGACACTGCAATATGCATGAAAAGCACAGAGTAGTTAGAAAGTACAAAAAAAGGAAAGAAAAAAACAAAAAGGTAATTACCAAAAACAGAAGAGAGCTAATGACTAAAGGGATGGAGTCACAAGATGTGAGTCCCCAAGTCATTTTATTGTAACTTCACATATCAAATGTTCACTTCCCGAAGTCGGGAGTGGTTATTGTTGCATATAGTTGAGCTGTAGTGGTTATTTGATTGATTGGTTGTTTGTGCTCAAAACTTGAGGCTGCTGATACCCTAATACTAGAATTATAGAAACACAAGGATCAGCAAAGATGTTGATGAAACAGGAATTAACTTTTATCTTAACTAGTAAGTTTCCCGTGCGATGCACGGATAATATTATAATGTTTTATGTAAATTTGTTTTTGGAAAATATTATACATATATTATAGCATATTTATTATAAAACTTTGTTAGTAATGAGTTCATCATAAAAAGTAACAATTATAAATTGCACACATATATCTATTATAAATATTTTGTTCAAGTAATGAGCAATAATGAAAACAACTTGGAGTAATATTGTATAATAAAAGTTGATAAAAGCATATTAATTCATTCTATATTATTGATTTTTATTATGTGATGTAATAAAAAGCTTAATTACAATTTTTTTTTTCTTCAATGCTTTGTTATTGTGGTATGGTGACGCTTGTTGTCATTATTAGTTTCTCCATCTTCAACATTTGAAATTTAGTCCATCCATATTTGTTCAATTTTTGAGCTTTCATCATTTTTTTCCTTTTGTTGCATCATTTGTGTTAATTACTAATAAATTGGCACCGAGAGATTCTTGATTAGATCTTACAAAGTTTGGACTTTGTCGCTAAGATTTTTCATAGGTATTTGCATTTATATTAAATTTCAATGATGTGGCAGTTTTTTGTAAATTTTTTTATTTTTGTAAATTTTGGAATAGTGCAGCAAAAAGAATTAACATAGCATGTTGAATTGTGTTTTTTTTTTCTTCCATACCTTTTTATCATTTGAAGGCGCATAAAAAATCTTAGCAACTATATAATTTTCAAAACCATCTTTTAGATTGAATTCATTCAAATGAAGTAGAGAAATCCATTTTTTTCCTAATTGTTTTTCCAAATAACATGAGATTCCTTCTCCAATATCAATATTTTTACAATAATTTAAATAAGTTGTATCTTAGTTTATTTTTCAGCAAGATCTCGATCTTGTAGATTTATTTAGGATTTTCTCGGCATCTCAATCAAATATCGCAAACTTTGTTTTGTTAGTTGCATTAAAAACTTTAATTTGAATCCTGTATATAAAGTAGTTTGCAATTGTATATATATAGTAGTTATAGTGAGATAATTATATTATAAATATTTGGAGAGTATCTAGTTAATGTGAGTGCCTCTAACTTTGGGATAGAAAGATTTATTTTTGTTTTACATTTTGCACACCAAAATGATCCTATTTGTAATTTGACATTCCTTTCACAAAGTACGCACAAAATGTAATACCAACCCATTGTTGTATCAATGTTACTTATTATTGCAATACCCTAACAGTTCACATCTTGCAATGAACTTTGAAATTAATATGTATTTTTTTTTTAATGTAAATAATATGATCTAGTATTATTTTTATACATGAATGATGAGTATAATTTGAAATAATTAACAAACCTTTTTCGTAGGATCTCATTCAATGCATTTTATTTTTACTATTGTCTTCATATTATTTAAAGATAAATCCTCCTATGAAAATTATTTTGCATGTATTTTTGGTATTTCTTGTATAGGATCATGTTTTTTACCATTCCTATCATTGAATCTTTTTAAGGAAAATATTAAGTTAATGGCATTTTGTGAGATAGTATATGCTCTTTATTAGACTTTTTTGTTATTATAAATTTTAGAAATATGCACTTGTCAATTATTTCAGCAACCTGAGGGATCTCAAGATTTATATATATTTTTGTTGCACTGGTCGATGACAAAGAATTTGTCTGCATAAATTGCATAGAATATTATTAAATAGACAAAAGCATATTGAATTGAAATTGGGAAAAAATGAAGAGATATTTCATGAGAATGAGATTTTCTAGAAGTATCATCTATACGTGGGGGAGGAAGAAGAGAGTTTGTAAGAGGGTAAGAGTTTTTGCTTTGATTTACACGTGGGAATGGTCAAACTTGGGTCATAATATGTAAGGTAAGAACTGGGCCTGAGTTTTTCATAAGTTTTGGTCTACTTTTAAAAGGTAATCAATTTTATAGTGAATAACTTTTGGTCTAATTGGTCTAATTGTCAAGAACAACTCATATCAATATAATAGTAAAAATAAGTTACTATAATCTATTGGGTAATAGTAAAAAAAACTTAATAAAAAGAGGTAAAAAATGCTAAATTTATATAATAGTAAAAATAAGTTACTATGATTTATTAGGTAATAGTAAAAAAAAAAAACTAAATGAGAAAAAGGTAAAAAAGGTTAAATGCAATAAATTACTATGATCTATTGAGTAACAGTAAAAAAAAAACTTAATAAAAAGAGGTAAAAAATGCTAAATTTATATAATAGTAAAAATAAGTTACTATGATTTATTGGGTAACAGTAAAAAAAACTTAATGAAAAAGGTAAAAAAAAGTTAAATGCAATATTAGAGTGTCACGTGATAGAATCTCATGCACTCTCACATGAGATCTCTGCTTTTATATATATATATATTGATTGATTTGCAGTGAAGGCTTTGTGGGCCATCAAGAGCAGTTTGATAGATCCTTGTGGGAATCTGAGTGATTGGGATCAAGGAGACCCATGTACGTCAAATTGGACAGGGGTTTTTTTGCTACAATACAACATTAGACGATGGAAATCTACATGTTCAACGATTGTATGAATTTAACCTTTCCTGATTTTTATTTCTATCAGAGAGCATTATTGACATGAATAATGTTGCATATTTTAGAGCACTTTTTTCTTACTTTGTTTCTTTTGTCCCCCTCACATGATGAGATGTAAATTATTCCACTTTTATATTTACTCATTTATGGGTGCAGGGCACAACCTTCCTTAATTATGTAATTCATTTGAGATTAAAAGAAATTTATTAGGCTAGGATCTATTATCCACGTATTTCCCAATGATCCCTAGCATCTCCTAATGAATTTAAAATTTATCTTCATGATCTTTTCATTTGTTAAGGAAATTTATAAATATTGATATATTATAATTTATTGGCTACAAACACATTTTTATCTAATGCCTGGCATTATATTAGCTTTAGACGCTAGTCAAAGATGCACATATAAGGCTATCAAGCTTTGATGAAACCTGGCTATTAATTGCATGTAGGCTTTTCTTATGAAGACTTAGCAATGGGGCTTTAATAATATTGTTTTGGGCTGCTTCTCCGCAGGCTACTACTACGTATGAATTTGTCAGGAAATTTATCACCACAGCTTGGTCGCTTATCAAATTTGAAATATTGTAAGGCAAAGGATAACTGAAGGATGATTTTTTGTGATACAAATATCGTTATCTGAATCACAGTTTTCAAAGACCACTTTCACTCAATACTCTAGAATCCCACGGTAGCACTGGATTTACTTATGTAACTGATATATTTTTCTCTATAATTCAATGTTATTGTAAATTATTCCGTATAAATCTAAATTTGAGATTCCATTTATCTCAACCATTAAATTTTAAATTTATTAGTTAATTTCTATAAATAAATTAAATTGTTAATAAAATAATTGGATTTTTATTTTGTAAATTATTCCCCATTTCAAGTCGATTGCAAACAATTTTTTGAACGGCTCTGTTCCATCCTTCATTGGGCAAAATAGGACTTTGAATGGAATGGGGAAACTTACAGTGTAAGACTTGAGCGACAATGTTGCTATCCCTTGGTTAAAGTGACATCATCTTTTGGCATAAGTGTGTGTGTGTCCGTTTATGCTCTCAAGCATCTTTTTCTTTTAATGGTGAAAAATCAATTGGTGCCTTGTTCTGAGTATAGAATTTTGTAAAATTAAAAGGTATAATCTTCTAGGTTAACTTTATAAATTTACTCTCGTCCTAGACTTTCTAAGCTATTGCTTTTGGCTCTTTGGTATTGCAGGGAGTTGCAGTATAATAAACTTACAAATATAACATTTACAAGCAACTCTTATATACCTCCAAATGTCACTCTCGGGTTTGCTTCTATGCCTCCTTCCAAATTTTAACTTTCTAATTAGTTTCATACAGAACATCATTTGTAATGAAATGCATCTTCAAAATGTGAATACTTGATTTGGAGATTTTGGATGTGATCTTTTTAATTTTAGTTTTGCCAGGTGTAACAGAAATAGCACATTGATGTGATGAAGTCTCATTTTTAACTGTCAGCCTTAAGGGGAATCCCCTATGCCGGGACTCCAACCTAGCCCAGTTTTGTGAATCTGAAACAGAGGTTAAAAATTACAGTCAGAATTCAACAAACACCACTTCTGTTTGTCCAGCTCAAGCATGTCCACCCCCTTACGAATATTCCCCTACATCTCCAGTAGCTTGTTTCTGTGCTCTTCCTTTCTTTGTTGGATATCGGTTGAAAAGTCCTGGATTCTCAGATTTTCGTCCGTATAGATATGAATTTGAGGTGTTCCTGACATCTCGTCTTGAGTTGTCTCTTTATCAGCTGTACATTGATTCATTTACATGGGAAGAAGGACCTCAACAGGGAATGCATTTGAAGTTTTTTCCTGTATACGATGCTGAAAACAACACACGTCCTCAATAGGAGTGAGATTCAGCGAATCTTTGATATATTCACATCATGGAAAATTCGTAATCCTGACATGTTTGGACCTTATGATCTTATCAGCTTCTCTCTACTGGGCTTCCATAAAGATGGTTTGTCTCAAACCCTTATCTGATATATTTTTGCGATAGAGCTTTCTTGATGTGGGAACTAATGCTTATTTAGCAGTTGAAGAATGTAGAACTTTCTTCTCTAATTCATTTGACCTATACAATGAAGTCCTCTATGCTTAAAAGACAATATTAGGCTCACAGCATTATTCTCTGTTATTATTTTGTGTTCATATTCTGAGTTACGTGTGATATGTCTGTGGATGGCACATTTAAGTGGAGAGCACCTTTTCTTTTCTTGCCAATAATGTTGGAGAAAGGCTTGATTTAATGCTTTCACCATGGCAATGCTATGTTCAGCAGTATGAACAGATACAGTTGTACCGCTGTGATCCAGCAGATAAGCGAATAACTGCAATGCTAGGTTCAAGATGATTTTAATGTTCTGGAAAATTAAGTAATGTTTTGTTGAACAGATACAGTGGCACACCGTCTCACTTATGACTTGACCCCAAGGATAGATGAACTATGTCTCAGTCACATCTTCCCTTCAACAAAAGGACAGCTTTTTGAAACACTTGAAACTGATGTCACCCTCCCTACTTTGTATTGGAGAATGTCATGTAAAAACAATGAGAGGAATATCACAAATTTATTTACAGCATATAAAGTGGGAAACAATTTAATGTTTCCTTCTAAGGGAGCAGATGCCATACTCGTATGATTCCTCAATCGATACATTAAACTGTAGACAAATATTGGCCCCTAGTAATTTTTTCCAACATGTTAGGATGTGAGTAAGAAAGTTCCAATCCCAGATGTTCTTCCCTTAGTCTAATTTAAGAAGATAAAGGGGGGAAAGTCCTAAAAGTACAAACTTATAATAATAAACCCCCCAAAAAATAATCACAAAGCTCAGTACAAACTTATAATTTAATTTTCGCGATGTATTTGAAGACTTAAAATTTCATCTCCCTATCTCTGCAAACTTTGTCCTCAAATAAACTGAGGTGCAACCAAAGCCAAATATGATAGCAGTTTCCCTACTGATGTTGGAGAAAACTATATTAACAATGAGGGTTGTTTACACACACTAGGACAAATTCTTAGTGGACAAAATGAGCACATTACCTCGGCAAGTGCAACAAAGCTTACACCACAAGCAACCCAGCAAAAGAGAATTGATCCCATTAGTACCTCCAAAAACTGCCAAAGAACATAGGAAATTCAAGAAAATCAGAGAAGTACATCAACTTTCAGGAAATTTAGGTCCATTAAGATGGATGTTCTCACAGATCCTTTAAAAGAAAATAGTTCAATCAGTTTCAAAAATTTTAGCTACCAAGAGAAGAAAATTATATTCTTCACCTTCAGCATGGATGCGTTTTTAAGCTGTCAAGATAGATTATGAAGTACTATAGACTATGAAGCACGGGTGCGTTTCGGGACTCAGGTGCGGGACTCGGCAATTTTTGAAAAAGGTGGGTGCGGGTGCGGCAGGACTCGGCAATTAAAAAATTATTAAAAATATTTTTATATAGTGAATTTAATATTTTTATATAAAAAAAATCAAATAAATGGTAGAATTTATTATTAAAAAATAATTATCTATGATTTGTTTTTAATAAAATCAATATTTTTGGTAATAGTAAACAAAAAACCACATTTCAAAAAGGTTCCTTTACTCATTTTTTAATTCCCAAGCCCGCCCACATTAAATATTTGACTTTTCCACCTCTTTAATTTATATTATTTTGCTACGTACATTTATTCTTCTTTCATCTTTTTTTTTTTTTTTTGGTGTCTTCTCATCTTCTTCTTCCTTCTCTTTTTTTTTTTTTTTTTTTTTTCCCTCTCACAAGGCCACATGAAGTAGAAGAATGGCAGCCACTACATATTTTGTCCTGTTTCGGCAGCTGTTTAGGCCGGAATCGGCCTGTTTCGATGGCCGTTTCAGCCGGAATCGGCCGTCTCGGCATGTTTCGGTGGCCGTATTGGATTCCGTTTCAGCCGGAATCGGCCCGTTTTGGCCCGAATCGGCGCGAATCTGGCCAAGTCGGCTCGAATTGGCTCGAATCTAGTCGAGTCGGCGTGAATCCAAAAAAAAAAAAAAAAAGGGGAGAGTTGGCGAGTCGGACGCCAGACGCCGCGTCGGACTCTGGTGCGGCGACCTTGGAGCCGCGTTGGTGCTTTCTAGACTACAGATAATAAGAAACTAACCATGACTAACTGATAATGAAAAAAACAAAAATTACTGTCTTTGATTTTTCTTTTTATTGGACTCATTGTCCTTTGCCTCACATAAAACAATGCTCTAAATAAATGAAAAGGCACTACACATATCTCCAACTCTACTTCCTCACTATAAATAGCAATCTGCAATAGAGTAATAATAAAAGTTTCAAGTGTGGGTTGAGGCTGAGGAACAGCAGCTAGGACCTCCCTTGCTGTAACAAAATTTTCTTTTGAGGAAACCACCAATGTAACACCAACGTTCAAACTAGAAGAGAATACTAATAGACGTTAGTATTGAGAATCACTTTTTTTGAAATTTAAATATCAATCTCTATTAACCAAAATAACATTCATATTCATAGAAGAATCTAGTAATAGAAAGAATTAAGAATTTCTATAATGGTCACAGATTTTGAGGGAGGAGGCCTAGCTACCTCGGATTAGTCACAGATTTTTGCTCTCTGTCTGATTTTTGTTGTTTTTGATTATATTATTATGGGAGGGTCCTTGTTTTTCTTTGTCTGAGTCCAAAACTTTTGAATTTTCTGTCGAAAAAGGTGGTACTTTTTATTTATTACATATTCTTGAAAAGGTCGAGATTCTTCACGCTTTGTCACTTTGGGGAAGGAGAGTGCCAAGAGGCTGTTGTTTAACGTGGAAGAGTTGGCGTCTAAGCAATCACCTGTGCAGTTTTCTAGAACGTTTAGGGAAGGAAATAAGATTTTTATTATTCAATTGGGGTCCAATGCTCTTGGAAATTTTTGCTTATTTCTGAACTCATTCATGGACGACATAGAGGGTCTATAGTGATACTGGAGGGAAAATTGGGGAGAGGATGGGGCGGTTTTGGTCTTCACTTAAGGAAGACATTAGAAGATTCTCTTCTTGACAGGGACATTCCGGGATTAGAAATGGTGAACCCAAGTGTTTTGTTGTGGTGGTACAGAAGGGGTGGCAGAAAAACTATAGCATTGTTGGAATTAGAAACGGTGAACACAAGCATCCAGCTATGGTGGTGCCGGAGGGGTGGCAGAGAAACTATGGTTTTGTGAATAAAGGGAAGGAGAATTTCGGAATTTCAAATTTTGAAAATCCCAAATTCTAGTGGAAATCAATGTGATTTCAGCAATGATCTTCCTGGAAAAGAAACTGCTGGGTTTGGGGCAAAAGTTACCGTCAGTTATAAATGGAATCATTACCAACGGTATTAAAGGAAAGTTGACGTTGGATATTTGTTTCTGTGTGGAACGTGGGTCTGAGGGGAAGTGGGGTGTTATTTTTTCAGAGGTCAAGGAAGTGGGCTTAAAGCCCAGTGGCCAGCCAACTCCTTGAGAACAGGCCCATATTTAAACCTGCTTGGAAACCTCGTGGCAGCTTCATGGGCCATATTAGGTCTATTCAATAGCCTAGAGGCCAGCAGCCAGCCTCTTCTTTACAACACAATCATGTGAGAAGTCCTTCAGTAGTGTTTCCATATGTGCCGAGTGTCTCATCTCTTTCCCAAGTTGACCCTAAGTCTCATATCCCTGCTGAGGTGGTGCCGGCGAACATGGTGGTGATTTCTTCCAATGTCGATGAGGTTGCATGCTCTGATATTGGCAAATCTGAGTCTGCAATCCAAAACCCAAAGGTTAGTTTTGATTTTCTGGAACCACAAGTTCTAAATCCGGCTCCCACCCCTCTTTCGGAACCAGTTCTGATCAACGAGGTGTGTAATTATGAGAAACCTGAGAATCCACATGCTGATTTACTCTCCACTCCACAAATATCAACTACCTCTTGCACCGATATGGTGGTTTCAGAGTCTAATTCCAATGTCGATAGTGCGCTGGTACAACAACAGATCAAGCAACTTTTATTTGATACTGTTGTGGACTTGAATAAATTAAGGGGCTTCTCGGACAAGTGGGTTTTAGAACTTGGTGATGGGAAGAGGGTGGTGGTGCCGATGGAGATCGAGAGACAGCCTTCAGGCTTTTTTAAGGGCTCTGTTTTGGATGAGCTTAATGCCATGGATTATTGAGGAAATTCTTCGAGGCTGTTGTTGCGGATTGGGTGAAATAAATCTGTTTACACAAGATTAAAGAAGAGAGAGAAAAGATAATATGACACAAGGAATTTACGTGGTTCAGCAATATGCCTATGTCCACGGGAGGCGACAGAATAATTTTCACTATAACTTTGGAGATTACAACAATGACTTGAAAGCACTCACACACAAACCCAAACCCCAAATACACCCTTGAAGAAGGTGGTGAGATGATTGAATTTTTTTTTTTTTTTTTGAATGGGTGAGATGATTGAATTTGATCAATGAGGTTCGGATATTTTAGAACCCTTAAATGTGACTCCATTAGCTATATCAAAGTCTATTGAGACCTAAGAAGTTGATAACCTATCTGCCTTTTTGGAAGATGGCCAGTCTAGAAATCATTCTAGTATGTCACCATGGTTTCAGAGCAAGTTTCAGGATTTTGGCTCTTTTTTGGAGACTCCAGTTGAAGGTTTGGAAGAACTTGCATCTAATTTCCTCTTGGCTGTTAGGAGAAAATTAGACAAAGGGCTACAGCGAATGCTTTGAGTAAAAAAACAAAGGGTGGAGGTAAGGGTTTAAGGGAGTTGAGGAACTTGGTGAGCTCTATTAATTATGATTCTGCATCTGGTAAAGCAAGAGGTTCCAATAGGGAAAGGGCTCTGATTGTGCCCCAATGAATTTGAAGATAATCTCTTGGAATGTGAGGGGGCTGAATGAAAAGGATAAAATACTCCAAATTAGGAATCTTATTAGAATTTGGAGAGCTGATGTCATTTGCTTGCAGGAGACTAAGATGAAGCTTATCACTAGGGGATTTATTAAAAGTATTTGGGGTTGTCAACGTGTTTATTGGGTATACTTGAGCTTAATAGGCGCATCAGGTGGGATTTGGTCATGTGGGATAGGAGGGTGGCGGAGAAGTTGGAAGAAGCTGTGGGTGATTTTTTGGTGTCTTGTAGATTTAGGAATGTGAGAGATAATTTTGAATGGGCATTCATTGGGGCGATTTCAATGCAATTTGATTTCCTTCTGAACGTTTGGGGACAGAGAACTTCACTCAGGGTATGTATAATTTTTCTGATTTCATCTCTTTTAATGGGTTAATGGATATCCCTTTGGAGGGTGGTAGCTACACTTGGTCAAACTCTCTGTTTGACTCCAGGATAGATCGCTTCCCCTTTTCTTCAAAATGGGAGGAACATTATCCAAACATTCATAAAAAAAGGTTGGTTTGAGTTCTATCAGACCACTTCCTCATTTCTTTGGAGGGCGGGGATTTTCGTAAGGGACATAGGCCTTTTCGTTTTGAGAACATGTGGCTTCAAGTGAATGATTTTGTGGAGAAGGTGAAAAATTGGTGGGACTCTTATCATTTTTATGGAACTCCAAGTTACAGGTTAGCCATGAAATTGAAAGCCTTAAAGGGAGACTTAAAAAAGTGGAATGAAATTGAGTTTGGAAATGTAATCGTTAACAGAATTAAACTATGGAATGATTTGAATGCCCTGGATTCTAAAGAGGGGGGGGGGGGGGGGGTGTCTCTTTCTGTTGATGAGAAGCATGATAAAGAGAGAATTCGCTTGGAGATTGAGAGGATTGCTTTGTTGGAGGAGATTAGTTGGAGACAAAAATTGAGGGTGCTATGGTTAAGGGAGGGGGACAGCAATACGAAATTCTTTCACTAGATGGCTAATTCTAATAGAAGGAGTAATAGTATTGGCAGTTTAAAAATTGGTGGAGTGTTGACATCAGATTAGGAAGTTATTGAAGAGGGTACTGTTCGGTTCTATAAAAGTCTTTACTCGGAAGATAAGCACATTCATCCTCATCCAGATGTGCTGAATTTTTCGAGGATTTTTGAGGATAAGGCTGGTTGGTTGGAAAGACCTTTTGAGGAAGCTGAGATTTTTGGAGTGGTCATGGAGTTTGATGGTGATAAAGCTCCTGGACCTGATGGATTCCCTATGGCATTTTTTCAAACTTGTTGGGCCATTATAAAAGATCTTTTGGAGGTTTTTCAGTATTTTTTTTATAATGCTTAGTTTGAGAAAAGCTTGAATGCTACTTTCATCTCCTTAATTCCTAAAAAATTTGATGCAACGGAGATAAGGGGTTTGTGTCTTGCATCTTTTGTTTGCAGATGATACGATTCTGTTTTGTGATGCAGATGAGGAGTAGATTCTTCATGTTCGGATGCTTCTTCTTTGTTTCCAGGCAGTGACAGGTTTAAAGATTAATGCGATGAAGAGTGAGATGGTTCCCATTGGGGAGGTGCCTAATGTCCATGTTTTGGTAGAGATTTTGGGCTGCCAAATTGGGTCTTTGCCTATGACCTATCTTGGTATGCCATTGGGGGCGTCTCACAAATCCACTACTGTTTGGAATCTTATCTTGGAGAAAATTGAGCGTAAGTTAGCCGGATGGAAAAAGATGTATTTGTCAAAAGGTGGAAGACTAATGTTGCTTAAGAGCACACTATCTAATCTTCCTACATATTATTTATCTCTTTATACCATCCCTATGCATGTGGCCAATAAAATTGAGAGGTTGCAAAGGGATTTCTTATGGGGGGATTCCAAGTCTCATTTGGTGGGATGGGACAAGGTGTGTGCACCTTTGGAATACGGTGGGTTAAGAGTAAGGAAATTAACTACTTTTAATAAAGCCTTACAAGGGAAGTGGTTATAGCAGTTTGGGATTGAGGAGACAAGGCTTTGGAGAAGGGTTGTAGCTCTAAAGTTTGGGGAAGATTGGGGGGGTTGGACATCCAAGCTAGGTAGAGAGACACATGGTTGTGGCTTGTGGAGGGACATCCGAATGGGTTGGGAGGAATTCAGCAAAAATATTCGGTTTGAGATAGGGGTGGGAGATAGAGTTAAGCTTTGGACAGACCAATGGTGTGGGGAGTCTCCCTTTCAATTGACTTTTCTGAATGTGTATGGGATTGCGTCCTATAAAGAGGCATCAGTGGCTACTTCTCTTGAACGATTGGGGATTGATGATCAGCAAAGTTGGGATGTTCATTTTATTCGGAGACCAAATGATTGTGAAATGGGTGGTGTGGATGACTTTCTCTGCACTTTGGGTTCAAATCTACCTCCTAATGAGAATGGAGATCAAATGCGATGGAAGTTGACAAAGAATGGGGATTTTGATGTCCGATCGTTTTACAATAAGATAAGAAAACCTTTGCCCATTATCTTTCTGTAGAAAGGTGTGTGGAAGGTTAAGGCCCCTAGGCGTGTATCCTTCTTTGTGTAGACTGCTGCATGAGATAAGATCCTTACAGGTGATAATTTGAGAGGTAGAGGGATGAATTTTGTTGACTAGTGCATTATGTGCCGTTGTAATAGGGAGACGGTAGATCATCTGCTCCTCCACTATGGTAAGGCTTATAGGCTGTAGAGTTTAGTGTTTAGATCTTTTGGGATTTCATGGGTCTTGCCAAGAACGGTTGCGGATACTCTCTTTGGTTGGTGGAATTGGCAAGGAAAGCATTTGTCTAACATTTGAAATTTAGTTCCTTTGTGCTTAATGTGGTGTCTTTAGAGGGAGCGAAATCGGAGGACGTTTGAGGACTTGGAAAGCTCGGATGACCAGTTATTGGCTTCTTTCAGTGGCTCTTTGTTTGACTGGTCTAGGGCTTGAGAACTCACCTCTAGTGACTCTCTCCCTATGTTCCTTAACTCTCTCCTTTGTAATTAGTATCTTTTCCTATCTTTTTTCTTTCCTCTTTTTCTTATCTTTCTGTATTTTGCTCTCTGCCTTATGTTTTTTTTTTTTTTTTGCATAAGGTAGTGTTCTTCAATATATATCCTTATTACTGATAAAAAAAAAAAGGAAGACAAATTTTAGATTTTGTACTTATAGCCAATGAATGCTTGGATAGTAGGCTGAAATCAGGAGTTCCTAGGGTGTTGTGTAAGCTGGATGTAGAGAAGGCATATAATCATATGAATTGGGACTTTCTCATTTATATGTGGATCGTTGTGGTTTTCATAAGAAATGGAGAATATGGGTTTTCTTTTGCATCTCTACTGTTAAATTCTCCATTATCATTAATGGAACTCCGTATGGTTTCTTTGAAAGCTCTAGAGGTATAAGACAATGTGATCCCTTATCCCCTTTCTTGTTTGTCATTGTTATGAATGCTTTTAGTAAAATGTTGGATAAGGCAATGAGGGATGGGCTCATTTCTGGTATTAGGGTGGGTCCCACAAGAAACTCTTTGCAGGTGACCCATCTTCTCTTTGCTGATGATACCCTGGTCTTATGTGATGCTGATATTGGTCAGATTCTGTTTCTCCGGTTGGTGCTGTTTTGGCTTGAAGTAGTTTCTGGGCTGAAAATTAATATGGGTAAGTCTGAATTGGTCCCTGTGGGTGTGATTCCAAATATAGCACATATGGTGGATGTGCTAGGGTGCAAGCAAGGCTCCTTTCCAATGAAATATTTAGGTCTTCCATTGGGTGCTAATGTCAAAGATAGATCTATTTGGAATCCAATTATTAAGAAGGTGGAGAGGAGGTTAGTAGGTTGGAAACGACTGTATCTCTCAAAAGGAGATAAAGTTACTCTTATTAAGAGTACTTTGTCCAATCTTCCAACTTATTTTCTCTCTTTTTTTCCTATCCCGGTGGAGGTTGCAAACCGTATTAAGCAATTTCAACAAAATTTTCTCTAGAGTGGTATGGGGGATGTGAAAAAAACTCACCTAGTGAAATGGGCCTGGGTTTGCACTCCTCTTCATTCTGGAGGTTTAGCTATTAGAAGTTTGAGAAGTTTTAATAAAGCCTTGTTTGGAAAATGGTTATGGAGATTTGGGAATGAGCGACAGGCCTTGTGGAGGAGAGTGATGGGGGCAAAATATGGTTGTGAAAGGGAAGGTTGGTGCTCTCTTCCCGTTATTGGCCCTCATGGAGTGAGTTTGTGAAAGTCTATTAGTCGTGGTTGGCCATCTTTTGTTCGTCACATCCAATTTGAGGTTGGGGCCGGGTTTACTGTTAGATTTTGGCAGGATATTTGGTGTGGGGACACTTGTTTGTGTGTGCTCCATCCAAGACCTTTTTCTTTAAGTCGAAATAAGGAGGCCTATGAGGCTGATTTGATGAAGTTCCCAAATGGTGTTCTTTTTTGGGATCTAACTTTTAGAAGATACAGTGAAGATTGGGAATTGGAATCCTTCTACAGTTTAATGTCTAGAATTTATGGAGCTTCTTTGAAAGGGATTGGGGACGATAAGATGTGTTGGAAACCTGCTATGGAAAGAGGTTTTGCTGTTCGTTCTTATTACCAGGTGCTGACAAAAAGTTTCGATCGGTCTTTCCCTTGGAAGACTGTTTGGAAGTCTAAGTTCCCCTCTATAGTTGCTTTTTTCTGTGGACTGCAGTTTTGGGGAATATTTTGACTATTGATAATCTTAGGAAACAGCAAATTTTGATTTTGGATGTTGTATGTGTGAAAGAAATGGAGAATCAGTTGACCACCTCCTCATCCATTGCTCTATTAATGCTTTTGATTTATGGTCTATGGTGTTTACTTTGTTTGGCATTCATTGGCTTATGCCGAAAACAGTGGTGGAGCTGTTGGCTTGTTGGCAAGGAAAGTTTGGGAAGCATTGGAATTCTACTATTTGGATGGCTGTGCCCCATTGTTTGATGTGGTGCATTTGGAAGGAGAGGAATAATTGACATTTTGAGGATTTAGAGAGATCAGTTTCAAATCTTAAATTCTTCTTCCTTAAGACTCTTCTGGATTGGGTTAAAGTGTTAGGTTTTTGTTCTTTTTCTCCAATCCATGATTTCATGGACTTTTGTACTTTATGCACTTGATTTGTTTTTGTCCTTGATGTATACTTCCTGTATACTCAGGTGACACCCCTCTTCTTTTTAATATATTTTTATTACTTATTAAAAAAAAAAAAAATTTAGTAACAGTAATATATATAGTTGCGACCACATGACAATAAATATTGACCATAACAATAATTGGGCTTTAACAGTGCAAAATTCTATTTGATTTTGTTACCTCTCTTATGGATCAGCTCATCTAGTGTCTAGTGATGCAGGTGGCAAAAGATTGGTCTTGTTTTATTTTAGTTGTATTTTCTTTAAGTAATCAAGGGTCTTCTTGGAGCTTTAAGGTTTTCCAAAATGGCTTGTAGTTTCAAACCCATAGTTATTTTATTGGGCTTCTTTTTTTCTTTGATTTTTAATAGTTAAAAAAAGATAAATTTGCAACTATTATGGTGTTGCAGTTTGTTTGATGCAATTCTTCCCTAAGCAATGTCAAGTGCAATGCCTACAAAAACTAGGTGCAATGTCACTTATCAAAAAAAAAAATGTGCAATGTCTAGATTTATGCTTTTTTACTTCTTTCTCTTTAATTTCCAACAACTTGAAATCTTGCAACTAAATCATAATTCCACACATTGAGAACCCTAAAAAGAATAGGATAAAAACCCTTGTACAATCTACAAACCAATGCTGAGTTATTTCTAACAGCCAACCAGATCTGCTTTTCTTCCTTTTTCTCACCTGCTTTGACTGTTGAACTCCAAAATATATCCAGCTTGTTACTACCTGATTGAATCTTAATCAACCTATTTCTCTAGCATTACCAACCACAAATCCCTAATCCCAACATCCCCAACTCCCTCAAATACATGCTGCAAAAGTGAATATGAATGAGAATAAAAATTAAAAAACAGTTACTAATACATAATATCACAACAATCAAAAACAAATCACACATAAGATCCCTACCAAGTAGTAACATAATTTATCAATGATTCAAGTGTGCAGGCTTCAAAAGTGAAAAATATACATCAAATAGAAGAAAGGAAATATAAAGCATCTTATTAAACATATGCAACTAATAGCAAAATAAAACAGCAAATGTCCATATGTGAATTTAAAATGTAAGTCTATAGCAATATTTTTCAAAAGAAGAACATGTCAATCTCTAGCTCTTTGAAGTATAGATAATTTTTTTTTTTTTTTGATAGGTAATAAAAGCTTTATTGATAAGAGAAGTACAATGAGTTTGCGATAGTAAACTCACTGCAAAAATCTTTGAAGTATAGATAATATTTAAGGTTTTATAAAGCAGGGGATTCAGTTAAATAATTTTAGCATAACCATACAATTTTCCTAGGGGTCTATACATAATTTCTTACCCTAGTAAACGAAGATTCCAGCCTCTTTTGTTTTCTAGTAGTTATAATGGACAAAATACTTTTATCATGGTCACATTAAGACAGTATCTACTAGTCAACTTCTCAAATGCTACTAATAGTTCAAGCCCTTTTAAGTTTTAGGGATGAGAAAACACAATCAACTAAATGATGATGCGTTCCTTCATCACCCAAAACCAGACCAAGGAAGTATGAGCTGACTGAGACATTTTTAGTCATGGTAATCCAACACAGGGAGACTATGAAGAACAATGGAAGAAAGTAATCTAACCACCTAAAAGTCATGTTTACCAAAAATAATGCAAATTTATTAGACGCAAGATCTTTTAGACCATTGAACTTCAAAATTCTAACCCATAAGGATTATTTCTGCGTTGTAAACTAAAATACTTGAAGCTCCAGCCTTTAAGATCACATTCACGAGTACCACAATAGATTTCAGCATCAACATTGACATCTACGCTTCAATGGATTAGAAATAATGTAAACCAAATGAGAACAACTAGAAAACTAAAGAGTATGTCATATTCATAATACTGTAAGCAAACAGACCTTTCAGTTAGCATGTCCCAAAACTGCTCTCAGGAGACTCTTTCATGAGATTTAAAATTTCACAAATGTCACCCTGCCCAAAAATGAAGAAAGTGAATATGTACAAGTACACATGTTGGTACACATCCCATAACTGAAACTCATTACATAGAAAAACACACCATGTAAGCATTAAAGTAAATTGCATTCTCAATTTCTTGAAGAAAGATCTGATGTGCGGCCAATCCAAGAATACATCCCAACTCATACAAAAGTCAAAACCCAAACTCACATGAAATTTAAATGTTCCGCAACTCAACCCTAGCTTCATTAAGTTGACAAGTACCTTGTGTTTTTTTATTCTCAAGAAGTGAATAGGGTAAAAATTAAATTACCCTAACACAAGACATTTCGTTAATATGATGTTTCTAATCATTATAACTAATTTTTCCTAGCATATATACTACTCATAACACTTGGAGTGGTTTCTCAGGAGCTATGGCCAAAGAAGTATCAATGCTGGTAATGGAAGCAATCAAAGAGATAGCGTTTGGAAAGACCAAAAGGCTATAACTAACAAAATATGTCACAATGTTAACAAAGGTCCAATACAATAATTCTAGAATGTAACTACCAAAATTAAAAGGTTAATTAGCTAACAGTTGAGATGGCAGTGTCATTGTATAAGCTGTAAATGCATCCTAGGTGGAAATTTAAACCCTCCACCTTTAAAATGAGCGCATCTTGCTAACAAATTCTATCCTACACAAGAATAAAACATACTATGGTGGCTGCCTTTTAATGGAAAATCAACAATTTACGAGTGCTTACATGCACATTTGTACCAAACAAAAAAATGTTTATTGCACATGTCACATAAATTAAACAGTCAACTAAAATTGACAAAACATACTAACATCCTGAGTAATGCAAATGTTTTCTCCTTAGTTCCTCTATTTAAAAGACCATAAAGAAGCAAGCATGGAGAATCAAAAGGAATTTGTTTCCACTGACATGTAATCAAAGTAAAATGCACTTACACTGATGGCATTTTTTAAATAGCCTAAGATCCCCCACATCTTGAGGTATGACATGTGTTTATTAAATCCTGGAAGAAGAATAGGTGACATAAAACCACTTTCATGATAAAAGCATGTACATGTTTGTAAATGGACTATTATAGAAAACATTGCCTAATTGCTTAGAAAAAAGGATAACGCAAATAAAGTATGAGAACACAGTCAAAGAGGATACATGTTCTGGCACTCACATATGAAATTATGTTTCCAAGGAGCACCAAAGCAGCATCTACCTGCATGGAAATTAAAATATCCTGGAAGAAGAATAGATGACGTAAAAACACTTTCATGATAAAAGCATGTACATGTTTGTAAATGGACTATTATAGAAAACATTTCCTAATTGCTTAGAAAAAAGGATAATGCAAATAAAGTATGAGAACACAGTCTAAGAGGATACATGTTCTGGCACTCACATATGAAATTATGTTTCCAAGGAGCACCAAAGCAGCATCTACTTGCATGGAAATTAAAATGAACATTAAATTGGCAGCTCAAACAAACAATTAGAAAAACTTGCAGGCTATGTTAGTAGATTTCCCAACAAGTAGATCTTCTAGGCTGTGTTTATTTCATACTATCAACAAACTATAGAAAGGTTGTCTATCATCATAACTATAATTCAGTAAGGCACTTATAAAAAAACTATAATTCAGTAAGGCATAACTGACTTATAAAAGTAAAAGTACACAAACAAACAGACAAAAAGGAAGAGTAAAGCTAGGAGAAAATTTAAGGTGCTCAAAGAAAAATAATTTCAAGAAAAATACAAGAACTTGAACCCTCAATATACTGAGACTATCAAAGAAGATTGACAATACGAAAGAAGATTCCATAAAAAAACTTACAACTGTAGTTGAACATTGGTAACCCATGCAAGAGGCAACTCCATATTACTTGCCAACTACAGTCAAACTGCAAAATTTTCTCAAAAGAATGAGTTAGTTTTAAGTTTTAAGTATAAGGATAACAATATTAATTAGAGCAATACAGAAGACATATTTGATCATTAATAGGATTTTATAATTTTGTGATACATAAAAAAGTTTTCTTGCAAAAAACGAGGAACTCAACCATGCAAATCCGAAAGATTAATACATGATTAGGGAGAAGGCTTAACTTATAGAAAAATGCTCTCACTTTCCAGCATCACTCTTATCCTTAGCACTAACAATATCTATAGATATAGGGTCGATCTGAATAAACAGCCCATCTGACTTGGAGACAGTATTAACATTGCTCTTACAATGATTCTCCTCCACCACAATACTCTCCATGTTAGCAAATAATAATACCACAGAATGCAAATACACAATTTCCTACACACACACCCCACCCCCCCCCACAAAAAAATAAAAAATAAAAATAACTCAGTGGCATCATTATCATATGCTGAAATTACAATTAAGTGATAATAAAAGTAATAGACTTGAACACAATTTAAAGTTCCATAGTCACTCATAATATCTTAAACAAAGTCCCAAAGAAAAATGTTAGGGTTTAGCACACCCACAAAGAGATCAAAAAAAGTGAAGACAAAAAATTAATTGTCAAAATTGTTATAGAATGAGTGAGAAGGTAAAAAAAAAACCTCTATATTTCACACATAAGATACCAACCCTCTAGCAATATACAGTTACATAGAGTATTTGGGTAATAAATTTAAAGCCCTAATTTTCCATAAAGTAACAAACATAAAGATGTTTGCAGCCTCCAATTCCATTCTCAAACAATCCAACCAATCCACAAAAGGTTCAAAATAAACCATAAATTAATACCCATAAATAACAAAGCACACATTAGGGTTTTTAGTATTTAATGGCTCACCAATTCAAAAGCCACCGAATAGTTATAACAACTTGTAATACAAAAAATCAATCAAAATAACACATGAAAATAGTACAAAAGCGTTCAAATTCATCCCGAAAACAAAACCCAGATAGGAAAACCCAAATCAATTGCGAGAGAGAGAGAGAGAGAGAGAACAAACGAACGATCAAAAGCCACCGAATAGTTATAACAACTTGTTATACCAAAAAAAAAAAAAATCAATCAAAATGAAACATTAGAATAGTACAAAAGCGTTCAAATTCATCCCCAGAACAAAACCCAGATAGGAAAACCCAAATCAACTGAGAGAGAGAGAGAGAGAGAGAGAAATTGATATTACCTAGGAGAGAGATAGAACCTGCCGAGTAGAAAGAGAGAAATCGGTGGTGTGGCCGGGACAGGTGAGAAGGGAGAGCGGAGAGAATGTGGATAGAGAGACCTCTGGGATTTGTGGAGAGAGAGAGAGAGAAAGAGAGAGCCATTGGGGGTTTTACAAAACTGATACGTGCACAGAGAGGATGCGGGAGCCGTTATAAATTTCGATTTTTTTTTTTTTTACAAAACTGCCGTATTTGCTTGTTTTCATTTTTTTTATTCCGCGTCCAAGTTTTACACAATTTATTTTGGATTTTAATAGAAACATTTAGGGGGTATTTGGTAGAGTAGTTTAAAAATTGTTGTTTATTGTTTTTTGAAATACGTGTGGGTGAAAAAGTGTGTTGAAATGCGTAAAATGCTGTTTAAAAACTAAAAAATGTTGTTTAAAATGGCAAACTAAACAGGGCCTAACCTTCGGATGTTGAAAAATCAAGAAGGTAAAATGTTCTGTAAATTTAAATTTTGTGAAACTGGTTAATGACAATTTGAAGTTTTAAAGAGACAACAATATTGACTTTGGCTTGTAACGTACTCAAAAGAAACTCAAGGACAAAATATTAGACATGTCTATAGGAGAAAAGTGTTATTTGATGGCATCTCCACTAAAAACTATGAATTGCAACACACTTCTGATTCTAATATGCTATTTGTGTCCAATTTTATTAGATACTTTCAAAGAAAATTCCATTAATATCCCTTTATATATTTTAAATAATAAAATGAAATATTCTCTTTTTTCTTCATTGTAGTATCACTTAAATAATAAAATATAGTATTTTCTTTTTTTATTCATTGTTTTATCTAATGCTATCATCTATATGATAAACCAAAAAAAAAAAAAAAAAAAAGACTAATAGCATCACTTAAATAATAAAATGCAATATTTTTTTTTTCATTGTTTTATTTAATTCTATCCTCCATGTGATAAACTCAACCAAAAAAAAAAAAAAAAAATGACCAATAGCATCACTACAAGTAACACAGCACGGGTTACATACTAGTATATACTAGTATGTAACCCCGTGCTACCGCACGGGACTGGTTAATTGTAATAATGCTATTGGCCAATTTTTTTTGTTTTGTTTTGTTGGGTTTATCACACGGATGATAGAATTAAATCAAACAATGAAAAATATATATTGCATTTTATTATTGAAGTAATGCTATTGGTCGTCTTTTTTTTTTTTTTGGTTTATCATACATAGGATAGCATTAGATAAAACAATGAATAAAAAAAAGAGAATATTGCATTTGATTATTTAAGTGATGCTACAGTGAAGAAAAAAGAGAATATTGCATTTTATTATTTAAAATATATAACGGGACATTAATGGAACTTTTTCAAAAGTTTCTAATAAAATTGGACATGAATAGCGTACGTATTGGAATCAGAAGTGTGTTGCAATTCACAGTTTTTAGTGGAGATGTCATCAGATAGCACTTTTCTCCTATAACATGTCTAATACGTTGTCCTTGAGTTTATTTTGAGTACGTTTCAAGCCGAAGTCAATATTGTTGTCTCTTTTAACACTTCAAATTGTCATTGATCAGTTTCACAAAATTAAAATTTACAGAACATTTTACCTTCTTGTTTTTTCAACATCCGAAGGTTAAATGTTTCTATTAAAATCCAAAAGTTCATCTAACTAAAAATCATATATACATATCTTTCATCAATTGTTAATAGCTCTACAATCTATATATGCACCAAAAGAAATGACTAACTTAAAAGAAGAGAAAGATTACATGTTAGCATAAACTATCACTTCCAAAAGCATCATTAATCAAAGATTAAAATGAAACTATAATTTAAAATAATTTCAGCAGTTGCCTATGTCCCAAATTGTAAGCTTAAATCTTCTCCCACCAATTGTGAGCAACTTAATCTCAAAATCCACACCTGAAAATGATTAAAACAATAATGAAAGTTCATAATACAATCTAAAGAATGAAAATAGTGATCCCTACAAAAATAGAAATAAAAGGACATGAAAGCTCTTGGTGCACCTAATAATACAGAGACTAAGAAAGCTCTTGGCCACCCTGATTAGGTCTTGGGTTTTCTCAAACCAAGATAATATTGACTATTTAACTCAAACGTTCGGATAGCACACAATGCAGAATTGTTTACATGAACTCCAAAAAATGAACTTAGCTCAGCAAAGCAAGCAATACCTTACCAACATACTCTACACTTGTGATAAGCAAGAATCCAATGTGATATTTGAGACCTATAGAGGAGATGCAAATCTATAATAGGATGAGATAAAGTGGTTCCAGCGTCTCTTTATCTTAACAAATTATTAAATTTCAGAAAAGCAACTAAATAAAAGTGCAGAATAAAAGAAAGGTCTTACGCTTTGGTGCTCCTTCTTTCTGTAGTAGTACGTGCCTCCCCTCTCTTTATGCCTCCATAATCCTCTTCTTTTGTAGTGAAGAACCCTAATTTCTTGTTTGCCATTGACAGCGAGAGAAAAAGCTGTCAAGGATTTTACAAAGAACCCACCTCATCTCTGTAGAGAAAGGAATTGACAGATATAAATCCAAAATACTTGAAATCAAAAAATACGAATAACCAGAAAATATTAAATAAGAATAGTCACAGCTGAAAAGCATTCATCATTGATCCTAAGAGATGCCATTCAAATTTCATAGCATTCATTGAAAAAGAGGGAATGGGCTATGAAATTGAACAAAAAATGAATGACCCATTATCAAAATCATCCATAAGATAATGAAAATCAATCTTGGATCATCTGCAAACTCCATCTACTCACAAAATAAATAAATAAATAATTACTTATGAATTATGATGCAGACAATGAAATTGGCATTTTTCAATTCACGATTAACTCCTATCAACTCCCTTGCTTCTATGAAGATGATATGTCATAAATCAAAAGAGAATCATAATAACAATAAAAAGCTAGTGAACTTAGCCCAAAACAACCCTTCTATTTACTAAAACTCGAAATTTGATGTTCATAACTTTTCCTTCATTTTCTCTTAGGAACCAAACAAAGGCTATGAAATTGAACAAAAACCGGATAACCCAGCATCAAAATCAACAATAAGAAAATGTAAAAAAGAAAAAAGAAAATAAGAAAAAGAAAAAGCGCTCTCAGACCATCCACAAAAACCCATCTACACACTAAAATAAATGAATAAATTCACAACATTTAGATAACCAAAAAAATCTAAAGAGCATCCAAATTTGATTTTCACATCTTTCCCCTTCATTTCCACAGGAACCAAACAACTTCTAAGAAACCCAACTACCCAGAATCGAAATCATCAAGAAGAAAACGAAAAAAGAAAAAAGAAAAAGCGATGGATTAGTAAAACACCAACTGTAACCAAACGCGAAGGTACCGTAAGTCATTTTTGTAACGGCGATCGGAGTCAAAGGTCTGCATGCAATTCTGCAAAAACCATGGTAGCTTCTCGTTCAGTACTTGCGAAGGCAGCAAATCCTTCATCTTTCTGATCCCTCTGTATATACAAAATGCCAAACAACCTTACTTTTTAAAACCATTAAAAGAGCTACCCACAAAGAAAGAGAGAGGCATACCGGAGCCATGGGAGAAGAGGGTTGTTGCCAGAGCAGGATTTGATGTCTGAGATCAAGGAGGTGAAGAGATCGGTATTGTTGTCGTTGTTGGCTTTGGCAGAAGGGAGGTGAACTTGTAAAACAAGCATGTCTAATATATAAAGAAGAGCAAAATGTTTTATTTATCCAAAAAAAAAAAAAAAAAAGCACAACATTTAAACGTAGAACGCAGATTTCTAGAAGGGGAGGTGAAATTGGACTTCAATTTCTGATTTGAATTGAACAATTAGAAGGATAAATTTAGACACTTGGCACAAAATTAGAACTCTAATTGGAATTGCAATTTGAGATTCTCTCCGCTTCACCTATTATTATATATATAGATATAGATATATAGATTTGTTTGGGCTGGTCATGTCTTTGCCTGAGACCTAGTAAGTGATAAAAAGTGATTGTCTTGTATAACTGACAGTCTCTACCAAATCACTGGCTTTTAAATTTTGTTCCAATCCATCATGATGCATGTCTAACTTAATCTTAAATCAAAAGTCGCAGTGCTACCTGCTTAAAGTCCACAACACCTATATATATGCTTCATTACACGTCACTGGGAAAGGGACCAATGCTCACAAGATCTTTTAATCAGCATTTACATATTATTTGCACCATAATAATATCATTTACACTGTAACGTAGTGCTAATTATAGGATCATTTCTTTTTTTCAAAAGAAAAATAAATTTCTCTGTCATTATCTTATGTGCTAAAAGAGTCTCCCTCATATATCATCTCTCTAGCTTTGAAAACCTGAAACATCAATTAAAATCCAACTATGAATTCAAAACTAAACCCGAATTCATATTTCATAATACCACACTAAATCAAACTCTTCAACCAATAAACCAAATGCTACCAACCATCAAACATGGAATTCAATTCTCAAACATTAACAATCCACAAGGAAAAAAAAAAACCCAACCCCATTACGACATACCAATACCCACACATGCACATTCACACTCACTATTTCACAACTTCTAAATCAAAAAATTTTACCCATAACCCCAACCCAATAAATAAAAAACCCATCTTTATATAAACCTCCCAACTCCATTTCTAACCAAAAAAATCAACAACAACATCTAAATTCACTTTACAAAATTCAAATATCTAAACCACAAATAAAGAGAGTGAAAAAAGAGAGAGAGACCTCGAGGGCGTGTTTGTAACGCCTGAGCTTGCGGAGCTAACGGACGATGCGGTTGAGATCGTACTTGAGAACAGTGTGGCCTTCTTCTTTCCATTTTTGAATGGCGATGACTGCGCTGCGTTTTGCATACACCAGACTCATAAGCCTCCTACCCAGTGTGTCTCTGCCGTCGCCCGAGCTTTTCGTTGAGGGATTTGATGTCTGAGATCAAGGAGGTGAAGAGATCGGTGTTGTTGTCGTTGTTGGCTTTGGCAAAAGGGAGGTGAACCTGTAAAACAAGCGTGTTTGATATATAAAGAAGAGCAAAAGATTTTATTTAGCCAAAAAAGAAAAGAAAAAAAGAGCACAACATTTAAATGTAGAACACAGATTTCTAGAAGGGGAGGTGAAATTAGACTCCAATTTCTGAGCACAACATTTAAACGTAGAACACAGATTTCTAGAAGGGGAGATGAAATTGGACTCCAACTTCTAATTTGAATTGAACAATTAGAAGGATAAATTTAGATACTTGGCACAAAATTAGAACTCTAATTGGAATTGCAATTTGAGATTCTCTCTGCTTCACCTCTTATTATATATATAGATTACTAGGTAAAGGTGAGAGAAAATCCAATTATATTTCAAATTGGATTATAATTGTAGTCTAATTTTATGCCATGTGTCCTATCTATATATATTTTTTAATTTCTAGGTGAGTTAATATTGTGTAAAAGACGAAGAGTCTGATATAAATAAACCATAAATATAAACCCAATAAAAAAGAGTAAACTCATGTGTATATCCAAAAAATAAAATTAAATAAATAAGAAAGAAAGAGTAAAACTCATTGTGGGGCCAAATAATCCCACAGCCCAGCCCACTTCATTCCTGGGTCGAAGGCCCGAGCCGAGGAGACATCCAAGTCCGAGGATGACCTCATCATCAGACGTCCGAGAGTTTGAAGAACATGTTCGCAGCAAGCGGTCATCTCCACACTAAACGCACCTGACAACCGCCCTGGCCGCATTAATGAGGAAAGGACATTCACCAGTGTCGCCTTGGTTGCCGCGACTCCCAAAGAGACTGGGAAGGCGGCTGATGGGACAAGCACCTGAGCAAAAGTCATGATCACTCAACAAGTGTAGGGCAAGGGATATGTAATGTAAGGGGATCCCTCCTGAAAAAAAAAGGGGGGGAAGAAAAAAGAGAAAAAAAAAAAAAAGAGAACTTAAAAGACAGAAAGAAAAAGAGAGCAAACAGGGCAAGAGCCTCCTCGGCCCATGGCCGAGGAGCCCATCCCATTTGTAAACTGTGCTAAGTCTTTTTCTTTAAGTAAAAGAGACCGAAGTTCACGCCACTCGAGCGCCGGCCGGCGCCTAGACCTTCGACCCACTCTCTATAAATTCATTGCGGAGTTCGTTGGGCTTTTGACCCGTGTCCATTGGGCTTGGGCAACCAAAAACCCAGTCCCTACAATTGGCGCCGTCTGTGGGAAAATTGGCGCTGTTTGTGGGAAGGATTAGTGCACCGGTTGGCGCAACAGGCAACTGTTCTAAACAACCATTCCATGGAGGATCGGCGGTGATGCAAAAAAAAACTATCAAAAAGAAGAGCGTTGCAGAAAGATAAAAGCTTAAAGACAAAAGATTCAACAGTAAAAAGAAAAGTACTTGATATTATTCAAAAAAAAGTCACAGATTACAATCAGAGGCTTAGGCAGGCTTGTTTTACAACTGTTCCTACCAGCTAGTCCTACAATCAGAGGCCCAGGCGGACCCAACCTAAAACTAGCTAGAGGGAGATGTCAACTCGTCCCCTGATTGGCATAAAGAGAATGGGAGAAAGAGAATGGGAGAAAGAGAATGGGAGAGCTTGACAATAAGGGGGTGGAAGGGGGCTGAGAGCTTGAACAAAGCGAGGAGCAGATGCAGGGGCTCCGGGACGCCCTCCCCCATGATGTTCCCTTGATTCTCTCCAACCTCCACGAGCGTTGGCCGTTGGAGACGGCAACATTCGGGCGCCGCACATAATGTGAGTTTGCATGTCTCCTCCGTCGGGGGTGCGCCCTGAGGAGGGACGTTAGGTACTTCAACGATATCCCTCCAGGCCACCGTGCATGGCGCCATCGGGGTTACGCCTAGATCCTGCCGCACCGGAAGCCCAGTGGGGGCTACGGCCACAACGGCTCTTGGCACGGATGTTCTCATGTCCGTCCAAAGCCGCCTCATATCGCCTAACTCCGGTCACAATCCCGGCGCGGTTGTTAAAAGGGCATGGGGAGTTGAAGGGGTATCTTCTTCCTGGTTGGGTTGGGAAGTTCATGGAATGAAGAGAAATCATTCCCCCAGGGGGCCTTATATAGAGGATGAAGGTAGGTGGGAGTTAATCCACGCAGAATTCGAAAAACTGGTTAACGAAGCGTTGGATAGTAATGAAGCGGCCATATTCCAAAGGAGCCGCAAACCGTTGAGCTTATGGGGATTTACGAGGCCATTAATGAAGGCGCGTCTCGTGCACAGAAGCGTCAGGCGCGGAACACGAACGGCCAAGGGACGCTTCGCAAATGACAGAGATGAGGGCTCGAGATGGAGGTCAGATCAATGCCACGTGCAAGATCATAAGCCGTCCGAAGGAGGAATCGTCCCCAGTAAAGCAAACCGAGGACAAACCCCTATTCCCAGAGGCCAAGCGTTAGACAGAACCAAGGCACTGCATGGTCCTCGGACTCAGGCCTAGGGGGAAACTAACCGCTCCAGATGCCAAGCGTTAGACAGAACTAAGGCATTGCATGGTCCTCGGACTCAGGCCTATGGGGAAACTAACCGCTCTAGATGCCAAGCGTTAGATAGAACCAAGGCACTGCATGGTCCTCGGACTCAGGCCTATGGGGAAGCTAACCGCTCCAGATGCCAAGCGTTAGACAGAACCAAGGCACTGCATGGTCCACGGACTCAGGCCTATGGGGAAACTAACCGCTCCAGAGGCCAAGCGTTAGACAGAACCAAGGCACTACATGGTCCACGGACTCAGGCCTATGGGGAAACTAACCGCTCCAGAGGCCAAGCGTTAGACAGAACCAAGGCACTGCATGGTCCTCGGACTCAGGCCTATGGGGAAACTAACCACTCCGGATGCCAAGCGTTAGACAGAACCAAGGCATTGCATGGTCCTCGGACTCAGGCCTATGGGGAAACTAACCGCTCCAGATGCCAAGCGTTAGACAGAACCAAGGCACTGCATGGTCCTCAGACTCAGGCCTATGGGGAAACTAACCGCTCCAGATGCCAAGCGTTAGACAGAACCAAGGCACTGCATGGTCCTCGGACTCAGGCCTATGGGGAAACTAACCGCTCCAGATGCCAAGCGTTAGACAGAACCAAGGCACTTCATGGTCCTCGGACTCAGGCCTATGGGGAAACTAACCGCTCCAGATGCCAAGCGTTAGACAGAACCAAGGCACTGCATGGTCCACGGACTCAGGCCTATGGGGAAACTAACCGCTCCAGATGCCATGCGTTAGACAGAACCAAGGCACTGCATGGTCCTCGGACTCAGGCCTATGGGGAAACTAACCGCTACAGATGCCAAGCGTTAGACAGAACCAAGGCACTGCATGGTCCTCGGACTCAGGCCTACGGGGAAACTAACCTCTCCAGATGCCAAGCGTTAGACAGAACCAAGGCACTGCATGGTCCTCGGACTCAGGCCTATGGGGAAACTAACCGCTCCAGATGCCAAGCGTTAGACAGAACCAAGGCACTGCATGGTCCTCGGACTCAGGCCTACGGGGAAACTAACCGCTCCAGATGCCAAGCGTTAGACAGAACCAAGGCACTGCATGGTCCTCGGACTCAGGCCTATGGGGAAACTAACCGCTCCAGATGCCAAGCGTTAGACAGAACCAAGGCACTGCATGGTCCACGGACTCAGGCCTATGGGGAAACTAACCGCTCCAAGAGGCCAAGCATTAGACAGAACAAAGGCACGGCATGGTCCTCGGACTCAGGCCTATGGGGAAACTAACCGCTCCAGATGCCAAGCGTTAGACAGAACCAAGGCACTGCATGGTCCACGGACTCAGGCCTATGGGGAAACTAACCGCTCCAAGAGGCCAAGCCTTAGACAGAACCAAGGCACTGCATGGTCCTCGGACTCAGGCCTATGGGAAAACTAACCGCTCCAGATGCCAAGCGTTAGACAGAACCAAGGCACTGCATGGTCCTCGGACTCAGGCCTATGGGGAAACTAACCGCTCCAGATGCCAAGCGTTAGACAGAACCAAGGCACTTCATGGTCCTCGGACTTAGGCCTATGGGGAAACTAACCGCTCCAGATGCCAAGCGTTAGACAGAACCAAGGCACTGCATGGTCCTCGGACTCAGGCCTATGGGGAAACTAACCACTCCAGAGGCCAAGCGTTAGACAGAACCAAGGCACTGCATGGTCCTCGGACTCAGGCCTATGGGGAAACTAACCGCTCCAGATGCCAAGCGTTAGACAGAACCAAGGCACTGCATGGTCCTCAGACTCAGGCCTATGGGGAAACTAACCGCTCCAGATGCCAAGCGTTAGACAGAACCAAGGCACTGCATGGTCCTCGGACTCAGGCCTATGGGGAAACTAACCGCTCCAGATGCCAAGCGTTAGACAGAACCAAGGCACTTCATGGTCCTCGGACTCAGGCCTATGGGGAAACTAACCGCTCCAGATGCCAAGCGTTAGACAGAACCAAGGCACTGCATGGTCCACGGACTCAGGCCTATGGGGAAACTAACCGCTCCAGATGCCATGCGTTAGACAGAACCAAGGCACTGCATGGTCCTCGGACTCAGGCCTATGGGGAAACTAACCGCTCCAGATGCCAAGCGTTAGACAGAACCAAGGCACTGCATGGTCCTCGGACTCAGGCCTACGGGGAAACTAACCTCTCCAGATGCCAAGCGTTAGACAGAACCAAGGCACTGCATGGTCCTCGGACTCAGGCCTACGGGGAAACTAACCGCTCCAGATGCCAGGCGTTAGACAGAACCAAGGCACTGCATGGTCCTCGGACTCAGGCCTACGGGGAAACTAACCGCTCCAGATGCCAAGCGTTAGACAGAACCAAGGCACTGCATGGTCCTCGGACTCAGGCCTATGGGGAAACTAACCGCTCCAGATGCCAAGCGTTAGACAGAACCAAGGCACTGCATGGTCCACGGACTCAGGCCTATGGGGAAACTAACCGCTCCAAGAGGCCAAGCATTAGACAGAACCAAGGCACGGCATGGTCCTCGGACTCAGGCCTATGGGGAAACTAACCGCTCCAGATGCCAAGCGTTAGACAGAACCAAGGCACTGCATGGTCCACGGACTCAGGCCTATGGGGAAACTAACCGCTCCAAGAGGCCAAGCCTTAGACAGAACCAAGGCACTGCATGGTCCTCGGACTCAGGCCTATGGGAAAACTAACCGCTCCAGATGCCAAGCGTTAAACAGAACCAAGGCACTGCATGGTCCTCGGACTCAGGCCTATGGGGAAACTAACCACTCCAGATGCCAAGCGTTAGACAGAATCAAGGCACTTCATGGTCCTCGGACTTAGGCCTATGGGGAAACTAACCGCTCTAGATGCCAAGCGTTAGACAGAACCAAGGCACTACATGGTCCTCGGACTCAGGCCTGTGGGGAAACTAACCACTCCAGAGGCCAAGCGTTAGACAGAACCAAGGCACTGCATGGTCCTCGGACTCAGGCCTATGGGGAAACTAACCGCTCCAGATGCCAAGCGTTAGATAGAACCAAGGCACTGCATGGTCCTCAGACTCAGGCCTATGGGGAAACTAACCGCTCCAGATGCCAAGCGTTAGACAGAACCAAGGCACTGCATGGTCCTCGGACTCAGGCCTATGGGGAAACTAACCGCTCCAGATGCCAAGCGTTAGACAGAACCAAGGCACTTCATGGTCCTCGGACTCAGGCCTATGGGGAAACTAACCGCTCCAGATGCCAAGCGTTAGACAGAACCAAGGCACTGCATGGTCCACGGACTCAGGCCTATGGGGAAACTAACCGCTCCAGATGCCATGCGTTAGACAGAACCAAGGCACTGCATGGTCCTCGGACTCAGGCTTATGGGGAAACTAACCGCTCCAGATGCCAAGCGTTAGACAGAACCAAGGCACTGCATGGTCCTCGGACTCAGGCCTACGGGGAAACTAACCTCTCCAGATGCCAAGCGTTAGACAGAACCAAGGCACTGCATGGTCCTCGGACTCAGGCCTAGGGGGAAACTAACCGCTCCAGATGCCAAGCGTTAGACAGAACCAAGGCACTGCATGGTCCTCGGACTCAGGCCTACGGGGAAACTAACCGCTCCAGATGCCAAGCGTTAGACAGAACCAAGGCACTGCATGGTCCTCGGACTCAGGCCTATGGGGAAACTAACCGCTCCAGATGCCAAGCGTTAGACAGAACCAAGGCACTGCATGGTCCACGGACTCAGGCCTATGGGGAAACTAACCGCTCCAAGAGGCCAAGCATTAGACAGAACCAAGGCACGGCATGGTCCTCGGACTCAGGCCTATGGGGAAACTAACCGCTCCAGATGCCAAGCGTTAGACAGAACCAAGGCACTGCATGGTCCACGGACTCAGGCCTATGGGGAAACTAACCGCTCCAAGAGGCCAAGCCTTAGACAGAACCAAGGCACTGCATGGTCCTCGGACTCAGGCCTATGGGAAAACTAACCGCTCCAGATGCCAAGCGTTAGACAGAACCAAGGCACTGCATGGTCCTCGGACTCAGGCCTATGGGGAAACTAACCGCTCCAGATGCCAAGCGTTAGACAGAACCAAGGCACTTCATGGTCCTCGGACTTAGGCCTATGGGGAAACTAACCGCTCCAGATGCCAAGCGTTAGACAGAACCAAGGCACTGCATGGTCCTCGGACTCAGGCCTATGGGGAAACTAACCACTCCAGAGGCCAAGCGTTAGACAGAACCAAGGCACTGCATGGTCCTCGGACTCAGGCCTATGGGGAAACTAACCGCTCCAGATGCCAAGCGTTAGACAGAACCAAGGCACTGCATGGACTACGGACTCAGGCCTATGGGGAAACTAACCGCTCCAAGAGGCCAAGCATTAGACAGAACCAAGGCACTGCATGGTCCTCGGACTCAGGCCTATGGGGAAACTAACCGCTCCAGATGCCAAGCGTTAGACAGAACCAAGGCACTGCATGGTCCACGGACTCAGGCCTATGGGGAAACTAACCGCTCCAAGAGGCCAAGCATTAGACAGAACCAAGGCACTGCATGGTCCTCAGACTCAGGCCTATGGGGAAACTAACCGCTCCAGATGCCAAGCGTTAGACAGAATCAAGGCACTGCATGGTCCTCGGACTCAGGCCTATGGGGAAACTAACCGCTCCAGATGCCAAGCGTTAGACAGAACCAAGGCACTTCATGGTCCTCGGACTCAGGCCTATGGGGAAACTAACCGCTCCAGATGCCAAGCGTTAGACAGAACCAAGGCACTGCATGGTCCTCGGACTCAGGCCTATGGGGAAACTAACCGCTCCAGAGGCCAAACGTTAGACAGAACCAAGGCACTGCATGGTCCACGGACTCAGGCCTATGGGGAAACTAACCGCTCCAGATGCCATGCGTTAGACAGAACCAAGGCACTGCATGGTCCTCGGACTCAGGCTTATGGGGAAACTAACCGCTCCAGATGCCAAGCGTTAGACAGAACCAAGGCACTGCATGGTCCTCGGACTCAGGCCTATGGGGAAACAAACCGCTCCAGATGCCAAGCGTTAGACAGAACCAAGGCACTGCATGATCCACGGACTCAGGCCTATGGGGAAACTAACCGCTCCAAGAGGCCAAGCGTTAGACAGAACCAAGGCACTGCATGGTCCTCGGACTTAGGCCTATGGGGAAACTAACCGCTTCAGATGCCCAGCGTTAGACAGAACCAAGGCACTGCATGGTCCTCGGACTCAGGCCTATGGGGAAACTAACCGCTCCAGATACCCAGCGTTAGACAGAACCAAGGCACTGCATGGTCCTCGGACTCAGGCCTATGGGGAAACTAACCGCTCCACAGGCCAAGCGTTAGACAGAACCAAGGCACTGCATGGTCCGCGGACTCAGGCCTATGGGGAAACTAACCGCTCTAGAGGCCAAGCGTTAGACAGAACCAAGGCATTGCATGGTCCACGGACTCAGGCCTATGGGGAAACTAACCGCTCCAAGAGGCCAAGCGTTAGACAGAACCAAGGCACTGCATGGTCCACGGACTCAGGCCTGTGGGGAAACTAACTGCTCTAAGAGGCCAAGCGTTAGACAAAACCAAGGCACTTGATGGTCCACGAACTCAGGCCTATGGGGAAACTAATCGCTCCAGATGCCAAGCGTTAGCCAGAACCAAGGCACTACATGGTCCTCGGACTCAGGCCTATGGGGAAACTAACCGCTCCAGATGCCAAGCGTTAGACAGAACCAAGGCACTGCATGGTCCACAGACTCAGGCTTATGGGGAAACTAACCGCTCCAGATGCCAAGCGTTAGACAGAACCAAGGCACTGCATGGTCCACGGACTCAGGCCTATGGGGAAACTAACCGCTCTAAGAGGCCAAGCGTTAGACAGAACCAAGGCACTGCATGGTCCTCGGACTCAGGCCTATGGGGAAACTAACCGCTCCAGATGCCTAGCGTTAGACAGAACCAAGGCACTGCATGGTCCTCGGACTCAAGCCTATGGGGAAACTAACCGCTCCAGATGCCAAGCGTTAGACAGAACGAAGGCACTGCATGGTCCACGGACTCAGGCCTATGGGAAAACTAACCGCTCCAGATGCCAAGCGTTAGACAGAACCAAGGCACTGCATGGTCCACGGACTCAGGCCTATGGGGAAACTAACCGCTCCAAGAGGCCAAGCGCTAGACAGAACCAAAGCACTGCATGGTCCTCGGACTCAGGCCTATGGGGAAACTAACCGCTCCAGATGCCCAGCGTTAGACAGAACCAAGGCACTGCATGGTCCTCGGACTCAGGCCTATGGGGAAACTAACCGCTCCAGATGCCAAGCGTTAGACAGAACCAAGGCACTGCATGGTCCTCGGACTCAGGCCTATGGGGAAACTAACCGCTCCAGATGCCAAGCGTTAGACAGAACCAAGGCACTTCATGGTCCTCGGACTCAGGCCTATGGGGAAACTAACCGCTCCAGATGCCAAGCGTTAGACAGAACCAAGGCACTGCATGGTCCACGGACTCAGGCCTATGGGGAAACTAACCGCTCCAGATGCCATGCGTTAGACAGAACCAAGGCACTGCATGGTCCTCGGACTCAGGCTTATGGGGAAACTAACCGCTCCAGATGCCAAGCGTTAGACAGAACCAAGGCACTGCATGGTCCTCGGACTCAGGCCTACGGGGAAACTAACCTCTCCAGATGCCAAGCGTTAGACAGAACCAAGGCACTGCATGGTCCTCGGACTCAGGCCTAGGGGGAAACTAACCGCTCCAGATGCCAAGCGTTAGACAGAACCAAGGCACTGCATGGTCCTCGGACTCAGGCCTACGGGGAAACTAACCGCTCCAGATGCCAAGCGTTAGACAGAACCAAGGCACTGCATGGTCCTCGGACTCAGGCCTATGGGGAAACTAACCGCTCCAGATGCCAAGCGTTAGACAGAACCAAGGCACTGCATGGTCCACGGACTCAGGCCTATGGGGAAACTAACCGCTCCAAGAGGCCAAGCATTAGACAGAACCAAGGCACGGCATGGTCCTCGGACTCAGGCCTATGGGGAAACTAACCGCTCCAGATGCCAAGCGTTAGACAGAACCAAGGCACTGCATGGTCCACGGACTCAGGCCTATGGGGAAACTAACCGCTCCAAGAGGCCAAGCCTTAGACAGAACCAAGGCACTGCATGGTCCTCGGACTCAGGCCTATGGGAAAACTAACCGCTCCAGATGCCAAGCGTTAGACAGAACCAAGGCACTGCATGGTCCTCGGACTCAGGCCTATGGGGAAACTAACCGCTCCAGATGCCAAGCGTTAGACAGAACCAAGGCACTTCATGGTCCTCGGACTTAGGCCTATGGGGAAACTAACCGCTCCAGATGCCAAGCGTTAGACAGAACCAAGGCACTGCATGGTCCTCGGACTCAGGCCTATGGGGAAACTAACCACTCCAGAGGCCAAGCGTTAGACAGAACCAAGGCACTGCATGGTCCTCGGACTCAGGCCTATGGGGAAACTAACCGCTCCAGATGCCAAGCGTTAGACAGAACCAAGGCACTGCATGGACTACGGACTCAGGCCTATGGGGAAACTAACCGCTCCAAGAGGCCAAGCATTAGACAGAACCAAGGCACTGCATGGTCCTCGGACTCAGGCCTATGGGGAAACTAACCGCTCCAGATGCCAAGCGTTAGACAGAACCAAGGCACTGCATGGTCCACGGACTCAGGCCTATGGGGAAACTAACCGCTCCAAGAGGCCAAGCATTAGACAGAACCAAGGCACTGCATGGTCCTCAGACTCAGGCCTATGGGGAAACTAACCGCTCCAGATGCCAAGCGTTAGACAGAATCAAGGCACTGCATGGTCCTCGGACTCAGGCCTATGGGGAAACTAACCGCTCCAGATGCCAAGCGTTAGACAGAACCAAGGCACTTCATGGTCCTCGGACTCAGGCCTATGGGGAAACTAACCGCTCCAGATGCCAAGCGTTAGACAGAACCAAGGCACTGCATGGTCCTCGGACTCAGGCCTATGGGGAAACTAACCGCTCCAGAGGCCAAACGTTAGACAGAACCAAGGCACTGCATGGTCCACGGACTCAGGCCTATGGGGAAACTAACCGCTCCAGATGCCATGCGTTAGACAGAACCAAGGCACTGCATGGTCCTCGGACTCAGGCTTATGGGGAAACTAACCGCTCCAGATGCCAAGCGTTAGACAGAACCAAGGCACTGCATGGTCCTCGGACTCAGGCCTATGGGGAAACAAACCGCTCCAGATGCCAAGCGTTAGACAGAACCAAGGCACTGCATGATCCACGGACTCAGGCCTATGGGGAAACTAACCGCTCCAAGAGGCCAAGCGTTAGACAGAACCAAGGCACTGCATGGTCCTCGGACTTAGGCCTATGGGGAAACTAACCGCTTCAGATGCCCAGCGTTAGACAGAACCAAGGCACTGCATGGTCCTCGGACTCAGGCCTATGGGGAAACTAACCGCTCCAGATACCCAGCGTTAGACAGAACCAAGGCACTGCATGGTCCTCGGACTCAGGCCTATGGGGAAACTAACCGCTCCACAGGCCAAGCGTTAGACAGAACCAAGGCACTGCATGGTCCGCGGACTCAGGCCTATGGGGAAACTAACCGCTCTAGAGGCCAAGCGTTAGACAGAACCAAGGCATTGCATGGTCCACGGACTCAGGCCTATGGGGAAACTAACCGCTCCAAGAGGCCAAGCGTTAGACAGAACCAAGGCACTGCATGGTCCACGGACTCAGGCCTGTGGGGAAACTAACTGCTCTAAGAGGCCAAGCGTTAGACAAAACCAAGGCACTTGATGGTCCACGAACTCAGGCCTATGGGGAAACTAATCGCTCCAGATGCCAAGCGTTAGCCAGAACCAAGGCACTACATGGTCCTCGGACTCAGGCCTATGGGGAAACTAACCGCTCCAGATGCCAAGCGTTAGACAGAACCAAGGCACTGCATGGTCCACAGACTCAGGCTTATGGGGAAACTAACCGCTCCAGATGCCAAGCGTTAGACAGAACCAAGGCACTGCATGGTCCACGGACTCAGGCCTATGGGGAAACTAACCGCTCTAAGAGGCCAAGCGTTAGACAGAACCAAGGCACTGCATGGTCCTCGGACTCAGGCCTATGGGGAAACTAACCGCTCCAGATGCCTAGCGTTAGACAGAACCAAGGCACTGCATGGTCCTCGGACTCAAGCCTATGGGGAAACTAACCGCTCCAGATGCCAAGCGTTAGACAGAACGAAGGCACTGCATGGTCCACGGACTCAGGCCTATGGGAAAACTAACCGCTCCAGATGCCAAGCGTTAGACAGAACCAAGGCACTGCATGGTCCACGGACTCAGGCCTATGGGGAAACTAACCGCTCCAAGAGGCCAAGCGCTAGACAGAACCAAAGCACTGCATGGTCCTCGGACTCAGGCCTATGGGGAAACTAACCGCTCCAGATGCCCAGCGTTAGACAGAACCAAGGCACTGCATGGTCCTCGGACTCAGGCCTATGGGGAAACTAACCGCTCCAGATGCCAAGCGTTAGGCAGAACCAAGGCACTGCATTGTCCTCGGACTCACGCTCACGGGGATGCTAAATACTTCAGATGAACCTAAGTGTTTGGCAGAACCAAGGCTCTGCACGGTCCTCGGACTCAGGCTCACGGGGAAACCAACCACCTTAGATGATCCTAAGAGTTAGACAGAACCAAGGCACTGCATGGTCCCAGGACTCAGGCCTATGGGGAAACTAACTCCTTTAGAGGATTCCAGGTGTTGGACAGAACCAAAAGCGCTGCATAATCCCAGGACTCAGACCTATGGGGAAACTAACTACTTTAGAGGATTCTAAGTGTTAGACAGAACCCAACGCACTGTACGGTCCTCGGACTCATGCTTATGGTGAAGTCAACCACATCAAGGGGAACCTAAGTGTCAACCTAAAGAATTTTCTACCCGGCCCTTAGGGAAAGATGGGCCCACTCGAGCATACATGTCCTCGCTGCAACAATCGATGCCGCGACTGGCCGAGGTGCAATTAAAGATAAAATTACACAAGTAAAGAAAGAACGAATAACGTGCAAGTAAGCAAACAACCACAACAAACACGAAGTGGAATAAAACTCACATTCCATTAAGTTGACAAATATTACATGATGAGTACCACATTACAGTCACAAAGCCAAAAGAAAAAAGAAGAAAATATAAAGGACCAGGAACACAACAGGGTCGGAGGGCCTGCCCCCCTCACTTATACTCCTCCCTCAGCTGGGGGCTACACCATAGCAGCTTCAAGGCTTTCTGAGCTTTGGCCAGAGGGGACGGCCTGCGAAGGAGAGGCGGGAATAACTGCCTCCTCAGCAGCAGGAGCTCCAGCTCCGGCACTAGACTTCACAGCCTCCTGGGGCGCCTCCCCAACGGGGCCCTCACCCGATTCTGCCACGTTGGAAGGGTCACTTCCTTGGGCGGGCTCAGCCAGGGGCTCAGCAGTTGATGTGTCCTCACCCGTAGCAGTGCCGGTTTCCTTCGCAGCCTCCTCGGCCTCAGCGCCACTTGGAGCAGCCTCGCGGATGGCAGGAGGGTAGTACACATTCTCCTCCTTCCACAAGTCGGATGAGGCCTCGATCCCAGCTCGACTGAGAGCCTCCCTCCAAACCTCGGCAAAGTAGCGCTTGCACAACTCGGGGACTCAGACCTCTCCTTAGCTGGCCTCTTGCCCTTATCCTTCTTCTGCTTGGGATCAAAGGGCTCACGTTTGGAAGGCAGACTCTTCTTGGGCAGAGAGGGAGGGAGCTCTAATTGGGTAGAAGCCGACTTGCCCTGGGCAGAACGAGTTTTTGGAGGAGGAGGAGGGAGCTCCGACTTAGATTTCCCCGGCTGGCCTTCGATCAGTTCCGCCAAGCTAACTTGCGGCTTCTTCTTGTAGCCCATTTTCTGCCGAGAGGAGGACTTGGGCGCTGAGAAATCCGCTTCGGTCAGACGAGGGTCACCCAAGTCTCCTGGAGGGTCCTCGGACTGGTGAGCTTGATCAAACACGCTAAATTCGTCCTCGGCGGGGCCAAAATCAGCAACCTCCACTTCCCTCTCAGGGCCTACTTCGGCAGGTTCCGAGATTCTGAGGGAGGAGGAAGGACCCGCAGGTATTGCGCCTTCTGATGTGGAGGGCACCTCAGGAAACCGAAACCCGTCCTCGGTCACAGTTATCTTCCGAAGCCGAGGATCCTTTGCTCTGATAACGTGCTTCGGCGCCGCAAATGACTTGTGAGCCGGGTCGTATTTCAAAATTTCGTGAGCGGCCCTAACCTGATTATCGGCGTCGTTCACAAAAACCTCTGCCCTCAGCGCCTTTTGCAAGTCTTCCCGGTTGACTAGGCTGAAGTGGCGCGTGAAGGCGTGCGGATCTGCAAGAGGAAACACATTCCCATTAGGAACCAAACAGTGCAAGAGAAAGAGACGAGAGAAAGGATGGAACTGATCAGGGTCCTAGAACTCTCTCTCTATATTTTCCCACTGCCCACCTGGGGTCCCCTCCGTCATTGGGCAGTGAAGGCCATCATGCCATTCTCCAGACACGATGAGGAAGTCTTTGTTCAACCCCTTGCTGGACTCAGGAAGACACTGAATGAGCCAGACTCTGTCATCCTTGGTCTTCAGATAGTAAGTTTCGCCCTTCAGGCACTAGAGATTATAGCACCAGTTGACGTCATGGTGGGTCAATCTCAGGCCCATCTTTTCATTTAGGGCATCCACACAGCCCAGGACCCTAAAGACGTTGATGGCACACTGAGTGGGGGCTAATCGGAAGTGCATCAGATAGTCTCTCATCACCGGACCCATGGGAATCCTCATGCCCCCTTCAACGAAGGCAACGATGGGAATCACTACCTCACCCTCCTGCCTCCGAACGCGCCACTCACCCTCCGCACAATACCTCAAGCCCACATTGGCCGGTATCTTGTAGTCGGCGATAAATTTCTCCATCGCCTCCTCAGTGAAGATATACTTCTTAAAAATATCCATCCCAAATAAAGCCTAAACGAGCTAAGAGGGAGCAAACGAAAAAGAGGCAAAGAAGGAGAAGGAGAAAGTTCAAAGGGAGATAGAGTGACTTACAGAAAGGTGTAGAAGCTCCTCGGACAGGTCTTTTATGCTGGAGATGTAGACTCTTGAGTGCAAAGAAGCAGAGGAACGGGACTTTCAAATGGGTATTTATACCCTAAAGTCAAGGAACGGAGTGGGTTTTCCCAGCCCCAACCGTTAGGCAAATCCCCACCGTTCGATTGACATCCTCCCGTTGAACGTGGGGAGCACTAAGCCGTCAGGATTTAATGAAGGGAACGTCGCGCCCTTCAAGGCGTCGGTAACGCTTCTGAGGCAGGCGAAAAGACTCTAGTACCCCCAGAGGGCCAAACTCAACGGTACATGACGCGTGCCCGAGGACATCAAAATCCTCCTCTCCGCCCGAGGACGCGGACAACAAAATTTTGAGGGGCTATTGTGGGGCCAAATAATCCCACGGCCCAGCCCACTTCATTCCTGGGCCGAAGGCCCGAGCCGAGGAGACATCCAAGTCCGAGGATGACCTCATCATCGGACGTCCGAGAGTTTGAAGAACATGTTTGCAGCAAGCGGTCATCTCCACACTAAACGCACCTGACAACTGCCCTGGCCGCATTAATGAGGAAAGGACCTTCACCAGTGTCGCCTTGGTTGCCGCGACTCCCAAAGAGACTGGGAAGGCGGCTGATGGGACAAGCACCTGAGCAAAGGTCATGATCACTTAACAAGTGTAGGGCTAGGATTGGTTGGGCAAGGGATATGTAATGTAAGGGGATCCCTCCTGAAAAAAAAAAAGGGGAGGAAGAAAAAAGAGAAAAAAAAAAGAGAACTCAAAAGACAGAAAGAAAAAGAGAGCAAACAGGGCAAGAGCCTCCTCTGCCCATGGCCGAGGAGCCCATCCCATTTGTAAACTGTGCTAAGTCTTTTTCTTTAAGTAAAAGAGACCGAAGTTCACGCCACTGGAGCGCCGGCTGGCGCCTAGACCTTCGACCCACTCTCTATAAATTCATTGCGGGGTTTGTTGGGCTTTTGACCCGTGTCCATTGGGCTTGGGCAACCAAAAACCCAGTCCCTACACTCATGTATATATCTATGACTTAAACAAGGTATAATTTGAATCCATATATGTGTAATTGTGTTGTTTTTAATTGTACCGTGCATATGCACGAATTATACACTAGTTAAGAGTAATGCTGGGTATACAATATATTTTTCATAAATTTTAAAAACTAATGTGCAGTAATTACATTCATTACACATCAATTTATGAATTTTTTTTATAATAAAAATTGGATGTAACTTGACATTTTACTTAAATTTAAATTGAATTTCAATGACCTTCAAAAAAGGAAAATTTGTGCATATGGGTGGCAGTTCGTGTTTGCAAATCAGGTTCGTGTCGTGTCGATTATATGGGTCAACACGAACATGACACGTTTATTAAATAAGTTAGGATTCCTCAACCCTAACATTTATTTTTTTTATTAAACAGACTAATCATGTTGACTCATTTATCAAATTTTATAAACCCAATTCATTCGAACCAAAAAAAAAAAAATCCAAAACCAAAACCAAATAAGATGGGGTGAGGTGAGATTGAGGTCTGAGATTGGGAAGCGACCATGGGGCTTGGGAGAATGCAACTAAGAAAGAAAATAAATTTATTAAAAAGAAGTATAAACCCAATTCATTTGAACTAAAATAATAAAAAATAAATAAATAAACCAACCAAATAAGATAAGGTGAGGTGAGATTGAGATTGGGAAGCGACCAAGGGGCTTGGGAGAATGCAACTAAGTCAAAAAATAAAATAAGTTTATATACCTAAGGTTTTTAAAGGTATATTAGTAAAATGACATTTATATAAACGGGTCAAACGAGTTAAATGGTTCCATTAGTTGGACACAAACACAACACATTATTTAAACGGGTTAGTCATATCAACTTGAATATGACACGGACCCATTAAGTCTCAAATCATAACCAAGGTTTTGAAACCTGGACCGGACCGTACAGTCCGACTAGGAAAACCTCGAACCGCTCATTTTTGTGGTTCTTTTAGCCTCAAGAACCGCACTATGGGAAAAAAGCAGGGAACCGTTCAAAGTGCAGTTAAACCACACGATTCTGAGAACCATGATCAGACCGCTTCTCTTCCCTTTGAATCTAAACCTAAAAAATAAATAAATAATAAATAAACATAGAAAAACAAAAGAAAAAGAAACACAACTACTGGGAGTACATCATGTCTTCAGAAACTCTACCACTACCATCTCCAGAGAAACATAGCATGTCTTTATGTTTCTTCTTCTTCTCTCTTCAGAGCACATCATGCAGCTCCCTCTCTTCAGAAACTCTTCTCTTGGGCGAAGCAAGCTTTAAATTCTGGCTTTGTTCTCCGCTAGTAATGTGTGTGTGATAGGGTGGGAGTATGAGAGAAAGAGAATGAGAAAGAGAGAGCTAGAGATAAAGAAAGAAAAATAAAAGTAGAGAGGAGGACATGCTATGTGAAGGAAGAGTCTAGAAAAATAAAAACAAGATGAGAGTCAGAGGAGTGGGGATGGGGATACATGTGTGGAGGAGAAAAAGCAAGAGAGAAAAAAAAAAAAAAAAAGGAAAAGAAATGTATGGATTCAAGGAAAGAAAGGAAAAATAATAAAAAGAATAAAAAATCACAATTAAATGTCACTACAATATTTTTACAATGTTTCACAATAAATTTTAAGTAAAATATTGTTATTAGTTAATATTGGTGAGTAAAAAAATAATTTCAATAGTGGGTTCAAATTAAAATTAGTAACAACTTTTCACATAAATTTTGTTGTAAAAGTATTGCTATAAATGTTGTAGACTTCTTCACTGCTTCTGGAGACTTCTTCTTTGCTGCTGCGTGCTTTAGTGTCAACTACTAACATATAATGCTTGCTTGCTATCAAGCACTTCCTTCTTGGGTTTTGTTATTTATTTAACTTTAACAATTTTTAAATGCATGGACATCTTTAGATTTAGCTTTTGATTTTTTTTTTTTTTAATTCATAATAAATGGTGAACAGTGACTATTCAAATGGGCTTGGTAAAAAAAATGATCGGCAGTCAAATGGGCTTGGCCATGAGCAAATAAACTCATTTGTCTCTTAACTATTTTATTGGGTTTCATAAAATAAAAATTATTGGGTACTAAAGTGTGCTTTGTCATGACTTAAAAATAATTTAGAAACTTAATAACTATTGTTTTTTTAGAATTTAATAATTTTTATTTGTATTGTGAAAGTTATGTTATAAAAAATACTATCTATATTTGTTTTGGACTATTTTAGTTAATTTTTCTATTTTTTATTAATTTAATGTTTTTATATATATTTAAAATAATTATTAAATTAATTATGATGTCATCACGGTTCGATTTCGGTTCGACCTCAAAAACCTTGAACCTCTCATTTTTACGGTTTAATGAACGCTCTGGGTCTGAAAACCTTGATCATAACATGCTAACTTCATGTTGTGTTCATGTCTTGTTAGTGGTTGGTGTCAGATTTTGCCAACTCTAAGTGCTAAGTGCCCAGAGTAGATTTTGCAAATACAACAAATACCTGAGAAGCCACATATTTTGAGTTAGAAAACTATTGCCTTACAAGTGATATATTTATTTATTAAAAGAAAGAAATTTATGTTGATACCATTATAAATGACCCTGTAATCTTACCCAAAAAAATAAATAAAAAAAAATATTTCTATTAATGTAGGATCCTAACATAAATTTTTACTTTTCTAGACGAGTTTCGTGCCTTCTTATTTTCTTGGATTTACGTGAGGAAAGATTCTTAGGAAAGTTCGACTAGAATATTGACCACATAAGACATAACTGAAATGACTGTTTCATATTCTAATTTAAAAATATGTTAAAACTTATTACATATATGTGTTTTATAACTAAAAACCTGAGTTCAACCCTTTCTTATGAAATACGTGTGTAACAAGAATGCTCTTAAAATTAAACCACCACAACAACCCTTTCCTTCCAAACCTTTTCAAAGGCCAATTTTAATGGACAACGTTTAAGTTTTAACTAATTGGTCCTTTGCAACCCTGGAACTTGCAAATGTCCATTCAAACGTCCAAATTAACTACCTGTCTACCCTATCAACACTAGTCCCTTTCTCTCTTCCTCCATTTCTACTCTTTTTAAAGGGTTACCTTCTATTCCTTTTTCATCATTCAATAAGTTTTTGACCTTGTTGCCGTATTGTGTTGTAAGCTATCACTATCCTTCATAAATTTTTACATTCAATAAATTAAGATTGTTTCAGCTTGCCATGAACAATACAAAAGGGTTGAGAAGCGCCAAAGGGACTGCCCTGGGTGACCAAATGGTGTGTCAATACGTCCACATGATTGACTCCGCTGGTTTTTGGTACGGGGATGATCCAATGAGCTATACCACTCCGGTTCTATCGGCCCAGATCTCTGTGGTTTTCATCATCTCTGGTCTCACTCACCTTTTGATGAGACCTCTTCGCCAACCTAAGATCATTGTGCAAATTATTGTAAGTCTGTTTCTTTACAAATTTTTGATTTTGTAGCATTTGGTCCTTCCAACATATTATCCACATTCAAAATGCATATGGCCGAAGCAAAATCAAGTTGCTTACAGTATACATACTGATACTATAAACAATCTGTCTTTTCAGGCCGGCATAATAATGGGTCCCTCAGTACTAGGTCAAAGCAGGGAGTATACAGAAGCATTATTTCCTCCAGGTAGTAGATTATTATTTTCAACATTGGTAGAGTTTGGCTTCATGTTTCACCTCTTTATATTAGGATTGCAGATTAATGCAAGCTTAATAAAGAGCATTGGAAGAAAAGTCTTGATAATAGGTCTAGTAGGGACTATGATTCCCTTGGCATTTGGAGGGACAGCATACAAGATCCTACATCGTACTAACCCTTCAATTGGACCTTTAACCCTGGTTACTGTAAATTCTATGACTTCTTTCATTGGCGTCACCAGCCTCCTTCATAATCTCAACATTCTTAATACAGAAATTGGCCAATTTGCTTCCTCTATTTCTCTGGTAAGTGATACATGTTGTTGGCTTCTAGCATTTGTTATGAGAAATGTTGATACAGCACTGAAATACTCCCCAAACAAACCTTTACCAACACTAGTATTGGTGTCCGGTTATTACTGCATCCTATTCTTCCTACTCCGACCACTAGTGATATGGATTTTCTGTTCCACCCCTGTAAAAGCACCCATTAAGGAAAATCATTTTACAGCCATCCTCTGTATAGTTATGGGGAATGGAGTTCTTGCAGAGTATGTTGGCGAACATGCTTGGCTTGGTGCTTTTGTGTTAGGCTTTTCTTTGCCAAATGGGACAACATTAGGCGCAAGCTTAATAAAAAAGCTTGATATTCTTTGTACTGAGTCGCTACTTCAACTCTACTGCACTGCCAAGGGGTTCAGAACACTTTTCTCTTCCATGGCAAAAATGTCTACAGCAAAAATGGAGATCGTCATTTTTGCTGGTTACATTGGCAAGTTCACTGGCACCATTTTGCCATCAATCTACTATAAGATGCCCTTCAGGGAATCTTTAACACTCACTCTCATCATGTGTTGCAAAGGCGTTTTGGAACTCACTATATATAGTACGTGGGAAACCTCCCAGGTAACACAAGAAACAATTATGAGTGTGAAAAATCCATAGGATCAATATTAATTTTATTTAAATGCTCACTTCATTTTTCACTTTTCACATTCAATACTTTCCAAAAACTATACTTTAGTACTTTTCCTAGAGCTCTATTTACTTAGTTACAAAAACTACGATTATCTGAGGAAAAAATAATTTAAGACCGAAGTTTTGCTTGCTTTGTAAGATAATGTTAGTGGCGCATTAACCTTTTTCTTTGTTTGTTCATTGACAGATCATAACAAGGCAAATATATACGCTTTTAATAATCAACATGATAATCATAACAGGGTTGGCCTCAATTTTTATACGTCACCTTTATGACACTTCCGCAAGATATATGGGTGACAGTAGGAGGACAATCTCGGACTCCGACCAAAACCTTGGTCTCAGAACACTGGTCTGCATCCATTCAGAAGAGAATGTATTTTCATTAACTAACCTTCTTGAAGTGTCCAACCCCACAAAAGAAAGCCCTATTTTTGTCTCTGTCCTTCAGCTCGTGGAGATCACAAGAAAGGCAGCATCTATCCTTGTAAAACAGGATAGGCAACACAACTCATTAGTTTCTAATCTATATTGCTCTGGACACATTGGCAATGCCTTCGATCATTATGAGAGTTACAGCGAAGGGAGTGTTATGATACAAAACTTCAAAGCAATTGCACCATGTGCAAGCATGCATGATGATATATGCACTCTTGCTGTGGATCAGAAAACAAGCATCATTATTGCTCCCTATCACAAAACATGGGCAATTGATGGAACAGCCAAAGCAAACACTCCTTTCATTAGGACCATAAACAAAAATTTGCTTAAGAAGGCCCCTTGCTCCATTGGAGTTCTTGTTGACCGAGGCCAAATTGGTGGCAACCCAAGCGTTCTGAACAGTAATTCACCATATCGGATTGCCATGCTTTTCCTAGGTGGTGCAGATGATCGAGAGGCACTAGTGTATAGCATCCGGATGGCCGGGCATCCGAATGTCAGCCTCACAGTGGTTCAGTTTATAGCGTGGGGTTACAAGACAAACAGTTATCAAGAAAATCTTGACAAGGAAGTGTTGAATGAATTACGGGCTAGTATAATGGGCAAACGGAGAATACACTATAAAAAGGAGACTGTGAGACGTGGGTTAGATACAAGACATGTTATACATAAGATGGCAGACAATTTTGATCTAGTAATTGTGGGTAAATACCATGAACCAGACTCTCCTGTTACATTAGGACTTAGAGAATGGAGCGAAAGCCCTGAGCTTGGAGTACTTGGGGACATGCTGGCCAGTTCAGTTTTTCAGTTTTCAGTTTTGGTGGTGCAGCAGCAGCCCAGAAGGTGAACTCTGAATCTCAGCCAAGATAGGATTAAGGTATATCATATACATATGATGATCATGTCAAGAACTAGGAATACACCTTATGTAATTGTCTCTCCTGTAAATCCAAACTTAAAGGCAAAGAACTGATCAATGGTCTTCCTCTTTTGGACCCTAAGATTATGTTTGATAACTGTTTCTATTTTTGTTTTCTGTTTTCAAAAATTTTTTCTAACGCTTGTTTTAAAAGAAAAAAAAAATGTTTTGGTATATTTTCAAAGTCTAAAACACGTTTTTGGTTACTTGAAAAGAAAAAATTTATTTTCCAAAAATAAAAAATTTGTTTGGTACCTTTTTATATCAAAAAAGTTACAATCATCATCAATTGAACCATTTCTTTTCATCTATTATAATACAATAAGACCTAAAAAAATGAAATTATAGCCAAAATTATCAAATCAAAAGCCATTATGAGTGAGAATTATATTTGGGCCTCCCCACCTAACAACTTGGTACCTGAAGATTGAAGAAGAAGACGAAGCTTTTATAAGTTGTCTCGTTTTGATCCATGTGAATAACCTTCAGGTGTGCATTGCGTGAGAATCTCCTTGTCTTCATTGGCCCGTGATTTTGTTCTGGATCTTCTGTCTCAAACTGCTTGGGAATATTGCCCATCATATGGGTCAATCAACTTGAACATTCTATTCTAATTAGTCTTTATTTTAATTTTAATTTTATTTTATACAAGATACAAAATTGACTCTAGGTTAATCTAAGTGTATATATGTGTGAAGTTCACTCCTGAAAACTTAAACCTCAACCCTTGCCCCCCATATCCCAAGAGCACGTATAACATTTGCATCAATACCTGTACAATAGGAAAGTATCACATTTTAACCAATTAAGACCAAAATTCACCACTTTCTCAACCAAAAAAAAAAAAAAAAACCAAAATTCTCCAAAATTAGGCAATGCAAAGTTGTGTAAAAATATATGGTTGTTATGGTAACTATGTAAATTTATAGTAACACTATTCATTTTGCATTTAGTTTTTTTATTCTTTCTATATATATCCTGATGATTAAGGAAAAGAGTGAGTAGTGGTTATTGTGAGTGAAGAAAGAAAAATAATTTTAAAAAATCAAGAAAATTGATATTTTAATGAAATTAAGTGTAAAATAGATAATCTAATATGAAGTATTTTGAAAAGTAAGCATGTAAAATAATAAAAAAGTAGATTCTTATGCTAAAATAGACAAAAATTTTGGCACAAACTAATGTAAATGCTCTTATATAACATTCAATGTAATCTGTATATATATATATATATATATCTAAAAGCTTAATCGTACCATTTACTATTGTTACATACACTTTTGTTGAGCCATATCATCAACCATGTCATCCTTTTTCTTTCTATTTATTTGTTCCTTCATTTTTTTAAAAATATAAAATACTTAAAATATTCAATAGATAGTAAAAGTCTCATATCATGATAATATAAAAACAAAATGGCTTTATATATTCATCTTAAACAGTTTTAACTTTACATTTACTTTACCATTACTCATTAATCTACTTTAATTTAAATGTTTATAATTGAAGATTTTTAAATAAATGATAAATTGCAAATTACACCTCTTAAGTTAGGCGAATGTTTGGATTTTATACCCTGAAATTTCAGAATTTAGAATTTAATCCATGAAGTTTGGGGGTGTTTCGATTTTACACTCTGATATTTCAGAATTTAGATTTTACCTCCTAAAGTTTGGAGGTATTTGAATTTCACACCCCTAAATTCGAAAACTTTAGGGTGTAAAATTCAAATACTCCCAAATTTTTGGGAGTAAAATCCAAACACTCTTAAAATGTAAGGGTAAAATTTAAATTATTAAATGTTGGGGTGTAAGATCCAAACACCTCCAAACTTTAGGAGTGTAATTTGTAATTTACCCCCCAAAAACTTAAAAATATTAGTAAACTTTTGGGTGACTTAATATGGCGAAGTACTTTCCTATTTACTTTTTTCCTCTAATTATTTTGAACAATATAAAATATATGAATTATTTGAATATTCAATAGATAGTAAAAGTCTCATATCATGATAATGAGATTGACTTTACATATTCATCTCGTGTGCTTTCAACTTTACATATACTTTACCGTTTCATACATCTATTTTAATTTAAATGTTTTGAATTGAAATTTTTTTTTTTTTTAAGTAAACTATTTGGTTTCTCAATATGGTAAAGTGCTTTCCTATTTTTTTTGATAATATAAAATATATGAATTATTAAATATTCAATAGATAGTAAAAGTCTCACACCATGATAATGAGAACATGTTAACTTTGCATATTCTTCTTTTAGGTTACTGTGCTAATCACCTTTGTATATACTATAAATACTAGTGTGTAACCCGTACATATGAACGAGTACAATTAAAAATAATCACAATTACATGTTCAACTTATACTTTTTTTAGAAGATGTTCAAATTATATATAATTTAAATACTATTGATAGACATTTTTATATTTTGTTAACTCTTTAAAAAAAATTTGTAAGGATATTATTAGGTATAAAATGTAAATTGTCCATGTTTATTTATTTATTTATTTATTATTGTGAATCACTTTTTTTTTACGATTCATTTATTCTAAACTCTTTGGTTTTTGTACTTAATAACTCATTTGAATGAATATTTATAATGTGGTCCCACATTTGATTCTAAAATTAAAAAATAAAACTTTTTAAGAATAAATAATTTAGAATACATGGCGCAAAATTGAAACTCTAATTTTGAATTCTAATTTGAGTTTTTCTCAATTTCACCTATTATTATTTTATATATATATATATATATATATATATTGGACTCTTTAATTTTTACACGACACGTGGCGCAAAATTGAGAATCCAATTGAAATCTAATTAGATTTTCTCTGAGTTTTGACTTTTAATATATATATTGTTTATGAACCTTCTTAGACGAGCAAATAGAAAAGAAAATAATGAAGAAAATGTGGATTTTTTTTAGTAAGATTGATATGTAATTCTCACAATAAAATTGTTATCCAACACACTGCCTTCATCAAAGTTTGGTATGTAATTCAATGTGCTTATAAAACTCTGGATTTTCACTATATTTTGTTACTCTTTAAGTCTATTCTTAATTTTAACCACTTCTCTTTTTCACCAATAGTTTTTTTTTCTCGATCATAGGCTACTAATGTATAGTCTCAATCACATTGGAATACATTCTTAATCATAGGTTTTCTATTGGTTTATTTTGAGCTTTTTGTGTGGGAAAAATAAGCATAGAATGCGAGAGTGACAAATTTATAGCAAGATAATAGGAATAAAAAGAGCCAAAAAAAAAAAGATAAAAAGATAAAGGGGCAAAATCTATATATATCTAAAAGTTGAAATATAGTATTTATTGTTACTACACTCCTGTTGTGGCACCTTATTGCCATGTCATTGCTCGCATAATTAGTCTTTTTCATATATATTTTTGACCTTTAATTTTTTTTACAATATTAAATATATAAATATATTGGCTTTACAAATTCATCTTAAGCGGTTTTAACTTTACATATTCATCTACTTTATTTTTGATGTTATAATCTATATAATAAATCAATGGAAAATCAAACAAAAGTATTGTCTCTATATATATTCATCTTGGGCAGTTTTAACTTTACATATTATTTTGCCTTTTCATCTTCCTTTATTTTGGCTCTTCTTGTTCCCATCATCTTACTATAAATTTACCACTCTCTCCCATTCTATGCATATTTTTCCCATACAAAAAAAGTTATCTCTCTCTCTCTCTCTTTTTTTTTTCATTTTTTGTTGGATTTTTTTTTTTTTCCTTGTATCTCTACCTTAGATTGATGAATGTTTGTTTTTTAGAATTCTACTTTTTAAAAGTTTTCTATAAAAAAAAAAAAAAAAATTCATTACCCATAGGAGGATCTCCTACTAGAGGTTCATCCCCTTATTGTCCTATTATTAACTAATTCATACGTGTTCCTTAATGCAAGTATTTTTTTTATCATTTTATTTACAATACTAAATACTTTTAATGAATGGTGTTTGATGTTGATCTGAATTGGAGGAAAATCATACTATAATATGTCATATTTTGTGTTGTTATCAGATTTTAGTTTATTTGGAAAACAATAGATAATCTGGACAAGCTGATAAAGAACAGTTAGTATAGTTGAAGACAATGGTTTTTGTGCAATTTCTTTTCACTGTTTGTAAATATTATGTTTAATATATTAGTGGCAAATTGTTATGACTTTATTATATGATGTTCTTAGATGCTTAAGTAATTGTTTTAAGCGTTTACAAATATTTATATTGTTTTTCATCTTGTTTATTTCATTAGTGTGTTCTTTGAGATTTTTAAGAAAACAAATTCTACTTTGTGTTTAAAATTATTTATTTATCTATTCATTTTTCATATGTTAGATTAGATGTTAAGTAGAGACAAAACTAAAAGAGAATCAGGTAAAAATACAATTCTAACTCTCACTAAAACATTGCCTAAAAAATAGTCACTCTCTTGTTAATTTTCAAATTGTTTTATTCACTTATAAATTAGATTTTCAAAATAAAAATTATATATAAAAAATAAAGAAATGTTTTTTTTACTATAAAATAGGACTATTAAACAAAAAAAAAAATTAAATAGGACTATAAAATAAAGTATATATTACATTTGTGATTGTCCTTGTAATAAATTAAAATAAGATTATAAATTACATTGCTATTTATTAAATTAGTCCAAAATGAAATAATAAATAAATTTAATGAGACCACTCTAAAAAAATTATCACACGCAACACATAGTATCCGTGACTAGTTATATGTAAGGGTCTGTTTGGATACAGCTGAAAACTGAAAACTAAAAACTGAAAAACACTGTAACAAAATAATTTTTAAATATGTGAATAGTACCGTGAGACCCATTTTTAATAAAAAAGTGACTGAAAAGTGAGGTTTGTGGATCCCGTGAACAGTACATGGTGTTAAGGAACAGTCTCAACACAGTGATAAAGACTCAACACTTATGTCTTAAGGCAAAACGCAACGTTTTATTAATCCATGCAGTGCACCGTTTTGAACTTAAGCTGAGGACTTTATTCATCTACACAGAAATGGTGTCGTGTGTCTGTGTGGTCAAATGGCAGTTACCATTGGAGGGAAAGTCAGTTAGAAGAGGCAGTTATACAGTTCCAGAATTCATGGGAATAGTTCCAGAATTTACGGATTTTAAGCTATTCAGTTTTTGGTATGTAATTGTACTCTATAAATAGTAGAATACTAACAGTGATAAAGTATTGAAGCTTGTAAGATCATTTTGGTCAATAGATTCATCTTCAACCTCTCAACTCTCTCTCTCTCTTTCACTCTCTGTTATCTTCTTTCTTATATTCTAAATTTCTACATGGTATCAGAGCTTTGTTGTTAGTTCAACAATGGCTTCAACAATGGCTTCCTCTTCGTCATCTTCATCATCTTCATCTACATTAACTTCCAGTTCCTCTGTGAACATACTCAATCAACCAATTCTTCTTCTCTCCAATATGGCCAATATGATGACCATAAAGTTGGATAATACAAACTATATAGTTTGGAAACATCAACTTACTATGGTGCTCGAAACATACTCTATGTATGAGTTGATTGAAGAACCACAGTTAATTCCAGAAAAATTTCTCAAAGATCTCTCTGGTTCAACTACTGCTGTGGTAAATCCAGACTATTTGCTGTGGAAATCAAAGGAAAAGGCTTTGTTAACCTTCGTGAGCTCAACCTTGACACCTTCCATTCTAGCACTCACTGTAGGGTGCTCATCAGCCTTAGAAGTTTGGAAGGTCTTGGAGAACAGATTCTCCTCAGTTTCAAGGTCACATGTCATGAACCTTAAAGGTGAGCTTCACAATCTCAAGAAAGGAGTTGATTCTGTAGATGTGTATTTACAGAAAATCAAGGTGGTTAGGGATAAGCTGCTAGCTGTGGGAGTAATTGTGGACGATGAAGAATTGCTTCACATTACTCTCAAAGGACTCCCTAAGGAATTTCATGCCTTCAGATCAGCTATAAGAACCAGAAGTACTCTTTTGAGTTTTGATGAACTCTCCACTATGCTCAATGCAGAGGAAGAGTCCCTCAATGATGGTTCTGAGGTAAAAGACCCAATGTTTGCTATGGCAGCAACAGCTACTCCAAAACCTAAAAATAATGGGTTTAATCCATCTTTCAATAGAGGAAGGGGTAGAGGTAACTATAATCATAGAGGTGGCAGAGGAGGAAAAGGTTCATTTCAACAATCCTCTCAATTTAATCAATTCAATCAGTTTCAGCAATCTCAGACTAATTCTAATGGAGTTAAGTCAGAAAGACCAGTGTGTCAGATTTGTTGGAAGGTTGGCCACTCAGCCCTTGATTGCTACCACAGGATGGACTATGCTTATCAGGGAAAGCATCCTCCTACCAAGCTCACAGCAATGGCTACTGCATCAAATGCTTATGTCACTCAAGATCAACCTTGGCTTGCTGATAGTGCTGCTACAGATCATGTAACATCAAGTCTGAATCATCTTAGCTTTCCAAAACCTTATCATGGTCAAGATCAGATTACTGTGGGCAATGGGCAAAACCTTCCTATCACACACTTAGGTAATGCTTCTCTTCCTCTTTCTCAAGCCACACTTCATTTACACAATGTTCTTAGAGTCCCTTCTATTGCATCCAATCTTGCCTCTGTCCATAAAATTTGTCATGATAACAAGTGTTTCTGTTATTTTGATGAAAACATTATTTCAATCCAGGCTTTGGCCACGGGGAAAATACTTTACCAAGGCAGGAGTGAGGATGGTGTGTATCCAATCTACCCTCACAAAGCTGCACAACTCTCTTTGTCCTCTAAATCTTGTAATAGGGTGTCTAGTGATTCTGTTTTCAATAAGACTCTTTGGCACTTGAGGCTTGGTCATCCTTCTGATCAAGCTCTCAATCATTTGTTTCCTAATGCCAAGTTTCATTCAAATAAATGTACTGCTGTAGAAAACTATTGTACTCATTGTTTGTATGGCAAGATGCACAATTTACCATTTCCTACTTCACAGTTTAATGCATCTAATCCATTTGAGCTTGTTCATTCTGATCTGTGGGGGCCTGCTCCAATGTGTTCAGTTAATGGTTTTAAATACTATGTCTTGTTCATTGATCATTACACTCAGTTTACCTGGATCTACTTGTTAAAATCCAAATCAGAAGTCTTTACCAAGTTTGTTCATTTTAAAGCAATGATTGAAAATCAATTCTCTGCTAAAATTAAAGTCTTTAGATCAAATGGTGGAGGTGAGTACACCTCTACTGAGTTCAAGACTTACCTTTTACAAAATGGTATTATTCACCATCTTTCTTGTCCCTACACTCCCCAACAGAATGGACTGGTTAAGAGAAAGCATAGGCATCTCATTGAAACCACCATTACTCTTTTGTCACAAGCCAAAATGCCCTCTTCCTATTGGTCCTATGCTGTCCTCACTGCTGTTACTCTAATAAATTTGATGCCTACATCTGTGCTTAGCTTTCTTTCTCCTTGGACTACTCTTTATGCTTCCCAACCTGATATTTCTCATTTAAAAGTGTTTGGGTGTGCATGCTACCCTAATCTTAGGTCTTACACTCCTCACAAACTTGCCCCCAGAACTAAGGAGTGTATATTTCTAGGTTATCCTCTAGGTACAAAGGGTTATCTCTATCTTGATCTTGAAACCAAGCATCTATATACCTCAAGACATGTTCTTTTTGATGAATCAAAATTTCCCTTCACTCACACTCCTACTTCTCAGTCCTCCCCCATCTCACCATCTGTCTTTCCTGATCTCACTTGGCTGTCCAATCAATTATTTCTTCACTCCTCAAATCACTCTTCTATTCTAGGTCCACATCCTGTCTCCTCTCACATTGTCTCCACCCCATCTCCAATACTTGTCTCATCCTCCAATGATTCTCAAACTCCTCCTCCTATCACTGATTTCCAACCTATTCCTCATGTTCCTAGTACACAGTTTTCTGATACTGCCACTGATGAGGTTGCTACTGATTCTACTGCTAATGCTACTGATGCTACTGCTAATGCTACTGATGAGACTGCCACTGCTGCTACTGCTTCTATCCCAGCCTTACAGCTTATGCCATATAATAAGCATTCTATGCAGACCAGATCTAAGAGTGGTATCTCTAAGCCTAAAACCAAGCTCTGCTACAAGGCTGTCATAGATTACACATTTGTTGAGCCTCCTACCTACAAGATTGCTTCTCAATATCCCAAGTGGTGTGAAGCTATGGATGCTGAGTTCCAAGCCTTACAAAGGCAGCAAACTTGGACCTTAGTGCCTGCTCCTCCCAGTGTTAACCTTGTAGGCTGCAAATGGGTATTCAAGCTCAAACTGAACAGTGATGGCTCACTTTCAAGGTACAAAGCTAGGCTGGTAGCTAAAGGGTTTCATCAACAAGCTGGTCTTGATTATCATGAGACTTTTAGTCCTGTGATAAAACCTGCCACAGTAAGGCTTATTCTTGCTATTGCAGTGAGTTGCAATTGGAGTTTGAGGCAACTTGATGTCTCTAATGCTTTCTTGCATGGACTTCTTAAAGAGGATGTATACATGACTCAACCTCCTGGTTATGTGGATTCACTCTCTGTTATCTTCTTTCTTATATTCTAAATTTCTACACATGGAACCCACTGATTTGCTGAAAATGGTGAGAAAAGTCAAATTTTGCGGCTACTATTCATGAACAGTACATGAACAGTAGCTGTAAGTCTCACAAACGCGTGCCAAAAAAAAAAAAAAAAGAAGAAAAACCCCTGACGCAGACACGCTGGGTTTTTCAGCCGAATCCAAACATAACCGTAAAGTTAAAACCATCCGAGATGAATATGTATAAACAATACTTTTGTTTTGATTTTTCATTAATTTATTTTTAGCTATAACATCAAAATTAAAGTATATGAATATATAAAGTTAAAATCGTCTAACAATTAATAGTTTGGCTGCAAACACAATAACAGAAATAACAATTAATAGTTTGCCAATTGAAAAACAAAACAATGGGAATATCTAAGTCAAAATAGTATATTTACCCTCCTAGTGGTCCTACTGGCTTGGGATGCACTCCCAGGTAAGGAGGAGTTCCCTCCTACTTCTCCCTCGCAGCTCCTCTTGTTGTGTCCTAATTTCCCACATAACTTGCATTGTTTTGAGATGTCTAGACCTCTATTTTTTCTGTGACTTCTAGGTTCATCAGGCTCTAGTGCCCTCTTCTTCTTAGGCCTGCCAAGAGGTCTCCTCTTGATAGAGGGTTGCACAGGTGGCAATCCACTAGGTCTCCACATATTCTGGCCATTGATGGGCTCTTTAATGGGTTCATAGCAATCAATGTAGGTAGTCCTTTTGTAGCAAGCATTGACATACTTTTCAGCATCTTCTCTATTGAAAAATATACAAGAAATGGCATGGCAACATGGTATGCCAATTATGTCCCACTTCCTACAGCTGCACTTCTTCTCTTCCAAGTCCACAATGAAACTCTCCAGCCCATTCTTCACTTCAAACTTCGTATGACCAGCCCAACATGCTAGCCACTTGCTGCATGCCAACTTCTCCTTGTACAGCCTCTTCCTTATCTTAGGACACAACTCAGATTCCACCTTCGTAATCATTTCTTTGTTTGCTTGAAATCTATTCATTAGATATAGCCTAATACACTTAAGCTACAAGCACATAGAGAGAAAGGGAGAATTAATCATTCATGAATTACACAGGTCTATGGATCATAATGCACATGAAAGGGAGAATTATGCATACCATGGTGATTATAGGTTTGCTCCTGAACTTAACTAACATGTTGTTGATGCTTTCACACATGTTGTTCAGGATTGTGTCACTCTGGCCATCACTTTTGAACATGTGCCTGGCCCAGATAGTTGTTGAGTGAGACTGCAGCCATTTGAATGCATCTTCATCCACCTCCTTTAGCTCATTCATTGCCCTCTCAAATGCTTGCTAATAGGTAGCCTTGGCTGCTTTCCAAAAAAGGTCTCTAATAAGGACACCAGGATGATTTTTCCTCAAATTATTGTATAAATGTCTGCAGCAGATCCTATGGTCGTACTGTGGCCAATTGTGAACAAAGGTGTTCACCAACTCCTGCAAAGCACAATCATTTAATTCAGCAAGCAATGAAGCTACCATCAACTACAATTAATTCAACAAGCAATAAATCTACCATCATACCTTCTGCTGGTCAGATATGAACACCCATTTGTTGTCATCTCCTATGTCAGCAAGCAATAAATTAAGAAACTAAGTCCAAGTGTCCTTTGTTTCAACCTCAACTACTGCATATGCTAAGGGAAAGTATTCATCATTGGGATCTCTGCCAACAGCACACATCAACTGACCACCTGTCTTGGTCTTCAGATGGCATGCATCTAGACCAATGATTGGCCGGCACCCTACCAAGAAGCCTTTCTTGCAACCTGCCAGGCAGATGTAGATTCTGATTCTTTCAAAATATGGTAGCCCAGTTGCCAATCCATGCTCGGCTGCCAAATCACCATCATTAAAAGTATGCACCTTCATCAATACTGTGCTCCCAAGACTACACCCTCTCAACTCATCACAGTACTCCCATAGTTGGTTGCACTGTGCAGTGTGGGCCCCATCAACAGCATCTTGAGCTTTTTCTCTAGCCCTACTTGCCTTGCCTGCACTTATGTTAACCACACACTTCTCATGCACAGCATCCTGAATGTCCTTAAGCTTTATGTCAAGTTGTCTCCTAACCCTCTTCACTAACTTCTTCTCAATGTATGATGCTGTGCACCTTGGATTTCTATAACTTCTGCTGCATGTGTGTTCCATGTTCAATGTTTTCAATCTAAAACTCTTCTCCCTTGGCACCTTTGCAAGGTAAGCAAAAAACTTGCACCCAGGCTGGCATCGGGCTTTCACTCTCACCAAGTCATTTTTCACAAATTTTATACCCCACACACCATCAACTGCATAATCAGTTATAGCATCTTTAAATTGTTTAGTTGAGATGAACAACATATCCTTCTCAAACCTAAGGTGCTCAGCTTTAGCTACTGGCCTAAAGATTGGGTATTTGCTCCTCTTAATAGAATTGTCAACCTCAGCAATAGGGATGTCATCATCAATTGAATCATCACCATCCTCACTACTTGATGATGATTCGTCAAGGCTAAGCAGCTCCTCACTCTCATAGTCAGAATTCATGACACCACCACCCATTTGTCCTAGTTCAACCTCATCATCTTCAACTTGATTGTCCCAACTATCAGTACTATCTTCACCAATATTCATTGGTTGAATTTCTGACTCTTCTTCTAAGTCACTCCTCTCATCCTCACTACCCTCACTACTCTCCTCAACTTAGTCATCAACAACTGGTGCTTTGCCAGCCCTCCTAGCACAAACATGCTCAGCATCTACCTCATGTGGCTCACCATGGTCAACATTAGTAAATTCAGCATTATCATGACCTCCAAATTGTGAAAAATCAGGTCTGTACTCTTCATCACCATACTCAGCATACTCATAATAGTGATCATTTTGAAGCACACTGTAACTAACAAAAACCTCTTAGGCCTTAGCGTCTACACCTACACCTTCTAGTTCACTACCAGGTAACTCAAGTGGTTCATGCACTGGATGCTCCACAAAGACATGAATCTCCCCCATATCCCTTCACCAAGTCAGTCATGAACATAGCAGCATCATCATCAACCACCTGATGGAAATTTGAGTGCTCTGGGTTCACACTAGGCATTTTAAAGCATAACTTATCTACTTCAGTGTAGCCAAACTCCCTGCAAATACTCTCAATCTCTACTTTTGACCACTTATCTGGGTCACAATTATCCACTATATCAATTGTCCCTCCCATATACACTTGAGGGTCTCACATGAAATGCCCACCATGGTGGACATGCAGAGTAAAAAGCTCATCCATCCTGCATGCAAGTCACGGGAAGAAAACAGAATGAAAACAGATATCCACTTTTTGAAATTAATAATACTTTATTAGGCTAATAAACAAAGAAAAAAGCATACAATACCAACAAAGGGATCACATGGACCCAGCCACTTCTTGAAAAGCAAGACACAATACAGACAATCAATGCAAATACCAACACAAAGATTCCATGGTTTATCAAGGTCAATATAGTGGTCCCTGATAAACAATAGTGACACACAATACAGACAAACAACCATAAATGCCAACAAAAATACAGTCAGTATTGTGGTCCCTGATAAACAAAAGTAAAACAAACAGAGCTGCAAATACCAAAAGCAACACACAACAGCCAAACAATGCAAATCCCAAAAATATTCCACTATCACAGTCAGTATTATGTCCACTACAAAAGCTATAAAGGGAGAGAGGAAGAGAGAGAGTGAGAGTGAGAGTGAGACACAACGAGAGAGAAATAGAGATAGATTGAAATTCCAGAGCAATAACAAAACACAACATCTCAAAATTCCCAAATTCTCAAAACCCAACAGCTGAGATTCAGATGGCATTCATAATACACAGAGAGAGAGAGACATAAAGAGAGAGTGAGAGAGAGAGTTGGAGAGAAATAAAACCTTCGCAATCTGCTCAGCACAAACACTCTGAAGCTATCTGTGATTATGCTTGCCGATTTGTGATTTTTTGTGCTTGCTGATTTGTGGTTTTTTTGTGCAAATCTATGGTCTTGTGATGAGCAACAGGTAAGGTAAGAGATTAGGGATTCCACAAATCTATGGGTCTTGCCGTCATGTGTGTTCAGGTGTGAATGGCGTGATTTGGGGTTTTATTTGGGTTAGGGAGGGTCACGTTCTAATCAAAAAAAAAAAAAAAAAAGGGAGGGTCACGTGAGGGACACGTGACTACTAAGTGCGGGGAGTAACTAACAGTGGCAAGGTAGGTTACTGTAGACAGTAGTTTATTATTATTTATCAATGTCGTTTGCCACGTCAGCAATATCCGTTTATGATGTAACGGCAGGGACTAAAATAGAAACTGTTTTTCAGGATAGGGACTAAAAGCGGTAAAAATAAAATGTAGGGACTAAAATGGGATTAGCTTGAAAATGTAGGGACTAAAATGTGCTTTTCGCCAAAAATTAAAGGTAAAGAATAAATATGAAAAAAATAATGATGTGACGGATAAGATAGTTCAGCATGAGCATATCAATAATAAGTGCTACTCTTCAGTTTTTATTTTATTTTTTAAATATATATATATATATATATAATATAAAATGGATAAAGTTTAGCTACAAAATTGGTTATAGCCTAAGGTTACAACCTTACTTAATAGAATAAACATTACTACATATTTTGAAAATCTAACTATTGAATTGTATGTTCTTGACATTTTTAATATACATGTCAAATTTTATATCAATCGGATATTATATACTATATGACCTATAAGCTTATATTTTATGCATAATTTTAAACTAGAAAAACTAGCAATTTAAACAATTTATTGATGGCATAGCTATTAATCTTTAATTTTCTAGAAATTTTGCAAGCATGAAGGATATAAAAAAAAGATGTAATTCAATAGTAGAATTCTCAAAATTTACCTCAAATAAAAAGACATTGAGTAAGGTTGTAGTTTAAAACTACAATTAATTTTATAGCTAAACTTTGTTCTATAAAATATAGAACATAGATGGTTAGATTGGAATCACCCATTTATATAAACACAAAAAGTCAAGAAGTAATATAATAACCAAATAATGTGTGTGCTTATTGGAGCCGAAGAAATCTTTGATTAGGGTTACGTTTGGATTGGGCTGAAAAACCCAGCGCGTCTGCGTCTAGCGTTTTTCTTTTTTTTTTTTCTTTTTTTGGGCACACGTTTGTGAGACTTACGGCTACTGTTCATGCACTGTTCATGAACAGTAGCCGCAAAGTTTGACTTTTCTCACCCTTTTCAGCAAATCAGTGGGTCCTGTGCACTGTTCACGGGACGCACAAACCTCACTTTTCTGCAACTTTTTTATTAAAAATAGGTCTCACGGTACTATTCACATATTTAAAAATTATTTTGCTATAGTGTTTTTCAGTTTTCAATTTTCAATTTTCAGCTGTATCCAAACGGATCATAAGTAACAAAAATTTCAAGTTCCAAAACTGCATGCACATTGGGTTGGGTAAGTGGGAACAGGGAGAGAGGATCAAATATATAGAGTCCCATTTGGCAAAGAATGGTTCCAAAACATGTTCTTTCCTTTTCTTGTCACCTCTTCCTACTCCCTACCACTCAACCCTCCCCACAAGAAGCCAAGTCCACTTTCAACGACCCTTTCTCTAATATATATTCCCAGATTTTCAAACTTTGATTATGCATTACTGTCCCTGTTATACGTCACTGAACCCATCAAAAGAAAGAGATCGCTGCTAACTACTTCAAATTTTTTATGAACGCTAGTTATGGAGACTTGGTCACCAATACACCGCCACCCATCACAAGGTCTAACCTGAATATATATATATATATATATATATATATTCAAATGTAGTCTATGCATGAATCATCCTGCTTAGTTTTTTGAACTATTCAACCTGATACAAATTCTAGATAGGATTAGTATGCACACCTTTTGTCAACCTTAATATATGCACATGTCGAAATCAATTTTGCCGCTCAGTTTCTTCTCAAACAGTATGTAAGGAACACCAACTTTGAGTGATTCTCTTACTTGGTTGAATTATTCATTCATTCTTTCATTCTCTTACTAGTTGAAAAGGTTATTTATGTTTCTTTCAGGTGAAAACTTAAATTACTTTTAGGATTTATTTGTGTTGAGTTTCCATGGCTTGTTTCTTGTTATTATAGGCAGAGCATTCAGATTCTACCAGAAATTCTAGTCTTACGTTAGCAGGATGTATCTTTCAAGAGTTTGTGGTTATGGATTATTTGTTGTTGCATGGCTGTGTTGTTCTTCACTGCTTATCGATGCTCAGAATCTGCTAACCAACCCGGAAGAAGGTGAGTTTGCTTTACTTTGCCGTTCTTTTTCATTTTATGATTCACAAGCTTCTTTTGCAATTAAGTTCTTGAGGGCATGCTTATTTTCTCTGAAATTGTACTCATATACTCTCTAAGTCATTTTAAGATGGTTCAATAATTAAATTCACAATTTCTTAATAACTAAAGCATTTGGGACAACTGGTAATTTATTATAATATCAAAGTAGATGATCCTGAGTTCAATCTCGTCTTTTCTCTACCTCTCATTTGGAAGTTAAAAATCTCATGTTCTCACTTATTAAGGAAAATTCTAGGCCCACACGCTAAGGGGTTGTTATAATAATGGTTAAATGATTAAATTTCCCATTTCCTAGCATCTTAAGCTTTAGGGAAAATCATTAATTTATCATTTTCTAGTAATTTCACATATCAGATATTCAATTCCCCCAAGTTGGGAGTGATTAGTGTTTCTTATAGTTGAACTATAATAGTTATTCGATTCATCAATTGTGTATGTTCAAAACTTGGGGCTGCACATAATGTTGATGCTTATTTTTAAAATTGACTTTGCTTTCCTTTAATGCAGAAATCCTAATACTAGAATTATAGAAACATAAGGACTAGAGAAGCTTATGAACTTTCTAAATTTAATGTTGAAGAGACAACAATTAACATTTGTATTAATTTGCAGTGAAGGTATTGCAGGCCATCAAGAGCAGTTTGATGGATCCCTATAATAATATTAGTAATTGGGATCAAGGAGACCCATGTACATCAAATTGGACAGGAGTTGTGTGCTCCAATAAAACATTAGGCGATGGATATCTACATGTTCAAAAATTGTATGATTTTATCTTTTCCTGCTTTTAATTCTATTTAGGAGCATCATTGATGTGAATAGTGTAGCATGTTTCCTTTCACATAGAAAACTTTTTCTTACTTTATTTCTTTTGTCCCCCTTGCATGATGAGATATATTATTCCACTTTTATATCTACTCGTATTAGTTGGTGCAGAGAACAAAATTCCTTGGTTCTGTAGTTCATTTAAGATTAAAGAAATTTATTAGAATAGGATCTATTAGCCACAATTTTCCAAATGATCACTAGCAGGTCTTAATGAATTTAAAATCTGTCTTCATGATCTTCTCATTTGTTCAGAATTAATAACTAATGATTTATTATATGACTTATTGCCCACAGACTCAATTGTTATCTCATGCCTGGCATTATGTTAGATTATACACTAGTCACAAGTTCACATATAAGAGTGTCAAGCTTTGATAAAACCTAGCTATTAAATGCATTGCATCTAGGCATTTCTAATGAAGATCTAGCTATGGTGCTTTAATAACTTTCTTTTGGGATTCTTCTCTGCAGGCAACTACTACATATGAATTTGTCAGGAAGTTTGTCTCCAGCGCTTGGCCAGTTATCAAATTTGACAATATTGTATGGCAAAGGATGTCTGAAGTCTTATTTTTTGTGCTACAAATATCTTTATTGGAATCATAGCTTTTAGATAACTCTTGCAAAATATTCTAAAATCCGATGGTTTTGCATTTGATTTATATATCCTACTGATATATTTTTCTCTATCTACTCTTTTGAAGGGATTTTATGTGGAACAACATAAGTGGAATTATACCAAAGGAGATAGGCAATATAACATCTTTGGAACTCTTGTAAGTTGAGCAGCTTCTCTGCTGGTTGGATTAGATACTCAACAATGTTATAAGATAATTATATGCCTATACTGTTAAGAAATGGAGATATGCCACTTGTTCTTGCATATTTAAAGTCTTTGATTTCTAAATAATATAGGAGATAATCCTTATCAAATCTTGACTAATTTACTTTATAGCATTTTTCTGAATTCTCAGTATTTGAATATTGCAGTGCATTCGTTTTTTCTTTAACTCTGTGTAATATTCTGTGAATCCAGGCTTCTGAATGGAAACCAATTAACAGGTCCCTTACCTGAAGAGCTTGGTTACCTCCCAAATTTGAAAAGACTACAAATTGACCAAAACCAAATATCAGGATCAATACCTAAATCATTTGCAAACTTGAACGCAACACAGCACTTGTGAGTGTGTTTCTGTTCTGATGCTGTACTGTCTAAAATCTATTCTACTATGACTAACCCTTCTACTTCTTTTTGTGAGCAGTCATATGAACAACAATTCAATTAGTGGGCAAATCCCAAGTGAGCTATCTAGATTACCAAATCTTCTTCACTTGTAAGTCAGTATTTGGCCATATTCTTATATTTCATATGAGTTATCTGTCTGTACAATCTGTGAGATCATTAACCATCTTCAATTCTGCGTCTGCAGCCTTCTTGATAATAACAACTTATCAGGGAATCTTCCACCAGAGTTCTCCACAATGCCAAATTTACGAATACTGTATGATTTTTACTTTTCCTAGAGCATATTCTTATAAAATCTAAATTTTCATTTTTCTATTAGTTAAATTTTTTTTTTTTCGAGTTTCTTAATGGTTTCATTTTATTTGTTTTGCAGTCAACTTGATAACAATAACTTCAATGGGGCTACAATTCCATCTTCTTATAGCAACATGTCTAAATTGCTGAAGTTGTAAGTTCATATTATTATCGTATGTCTGTAACTAGGTCCCAAAAGTAAAGGCAAGCAAGGTGCTAGCCTTGAAGTATTAAGGCTGAAAGTTTTATTTATTTATTTGGCTAAATAATACAAGAAGCTCTGTTTTCCTCTAAAATGCAAAACTAAAACGAAGAGGAAAATACTAGCAAAATTAAATGGTAGTATATTATAGATAGAATGGTATACGTTTTGTTGTGAAAATACATGAAGTTTTCCATCATTGATTGAAAAGGAATACAAATGGGAAGTTACTCAACTTAGAAGTGTAAGTTGGCATGAAGGTATTTTATTGCATTTTTCTAAAACATCAAGGCCACTGGTAGACTGAACAAGCCAGGACTTCCTGATTAATCCTTTGCTGTTTGATATTCTACACCACTGTGTATTCTGCTCAACTTGTAAAGAAGCTAGATTTTCTTAATTAGATATCACAAACCTTTTATGTTCTCCATACACTTGCGAGCTAGCAATCAAGTAGTGTGCACATTCACAAGTAACATGGTATTTCATGCAAGATTGATAATATTTGTGTTTGGTTGGATTTGCCAGGAGCCTTAGGAACTGCAGTTTGCAGGGACCGGTTCCTAATTTGAGCCAAATACCAAACCTTTATTATCTGTAAGTTGCTTTATTTTGTTTTCCTTTTTTAGTATATCTATGATGATCAAGTATGGCATATAATTCCAAAAAATAAATGCACCAAGCTGAATAAAATTTTCTCTTTATGTTATCAAAGACAACTCCACTAGTTACTTATACTTTATATTTTACTTTATATAAACTTCAGAGACCTCAGTTTAAATCAGCTAAATGGAACCATACCCTCAGATGGGCTTTCGGGGAATATGACGACTATGTAAGATTCTCCATCTTCTGAATGACATGTATCTGATTTTTTTTTTTTTTAATTTAATTTCTAGGTATTACAAAATATTTACAGACTTGTCTTTCAGTTTTGATTTTTTTTTTTTTCCCTTTTTTGAGTAGATTTTGAGATAATTTATACCATTCTGAAATCTATTATTTGAATGATTTCAGCTTGTTATCCAACAACAGTCTTACTGGACCAATTCCCACCAGCTTTTCAGATCTCCCTCGTCTTCAAAAATTGTGAGTAGTCTCCCTTTATTTTTCTTCTTGTGTTTATTTATATGGTTCAATTTTATTGTAATTATTTCATATTTATTTTCTTCATATTTATTTAAATTTGAGCCAATGAGCTCTAGCTCAAATGACACATCCTCTTTTTCTAAAAATGGGTGAGGGCAAGGTTGTGGGATCAAAACCCACTGCATGTGTGTATAACTTACTAATAATTTTTTTTTCTAAATTTGAGTTTCTGCTGATCTCAACCATGAGATTGTAAAGTAACTAGATAATATCATTCATTAAATTAAACTGTTAATGAAAGAAACTGGATTTATTTGATAAATTATTCCCCTTGCAGGTCAATTGCAAACAATTCATTGAGTGGCTCTGTTCCATCCAGCATTTGGCAAAATAGGACTTTGAACGGAATGGAGAAACTTACAGTGTAAGACCTGAACGACAATGTTTTCGTTTTTTGATGAATGAATAAGTCTTTCCGTTCGACAGTATATATGTTTACAACATTTACAACCAGCAAGGAAACTGCTATTCCTAAGAAACACAGCCAATTGCTACACAACTAACAAGAATAAAAAGCCAGTAGATGGAATCCTCCATGAACAACAGAGGACTCTATTCAAAGCAGTATGCTTGATATGTTCACAGCAAAGAAACCTATATCTAATGTCAGCAATTACAGCTTGCAAAAAATCTTCCCCGAATCTGTCTCTCCCATTCTTTTTCTGAGTATTTCAAAAAAGCCAAAGATAGATGGTAGCTACACAAGCTAGCTTACCATTGGTCTTTTGAAAACTTCTACCTTTCTACTTCTTTAAAGCCCAATCCAACTCCTCATCCTAACACCTACCTGCCTAAAAAACATCTACATCTGATTCAGGAAACCCAACATCTATCACTGCTACATCCTCCAGCTCTACTTGCACCCCTTGATCATCATACTTTTCCTCCTCTAGGTCATCTAACAAGGAAAATTTATTTGTAGCATGAACTTTCCATGAGATATCCACTCCATCTCCACACTTACTACTCATAATGTTTCCCTCTTCAATACTTTCCTTTTTTCTATTTGAATCTTCAATTGAGCCATAATCATCAGTGTTCTCTTTCCCTACTTGCCTCTGTGCCTCATTAGACTCCTTTGTTGACATACCTCCTTTGTCCTCTTGGGACATGTTCTCTCCTTATTTTCGAATACCTTACAATTACCACATCTTTATGGCTTCCAAGGTTATTCCACCTCAACGTCAGTGAAACCACCAATAAATAAAGCAACACTGACCAACCTGCACACACAACCTTGCATACCCCATCGTCAATTGTTTATTGGTGATTGCATCCCAACAGCATTTGCAATTCAACTCAATGACTCGTGCTTTCAAAATTTAACAGGAATATGATGGAAGTTTTCCCAAATAAGAAAATTAGTTAACAAAGGACTAAATAACTGAATTCCTGGTTCACATCACCTCAGCATCAATGGCTTATTGATCACATGACACTTGCAACATTCTCAACACCTCATCCCTAGACTTGGCATTTTTGAATTTGCAAAAAAAAAAAAAATCACATTTTCAGCAGACATCACTTCAACAGCACCAAAAGATTGCCATAGTTTCTAAAACCTAGAAGAAAGGAGGAGCTTTCTCCAAAAGCTGTCCCACAAGACAGTTTGTCCACTTCTTTAGCACCTCCTGAACCACCACTAGTGGTGGCCTAACAATGTTTTTCCCATCTATCTTCTCCAGTGGAAAAAAGCTTTAAAAATCAGTATTAATGGGCTGGTGAAACAGATTCCTCCAGTCCAAACCTTTCTTCTCAGTGGGCTTCAGTACTCCTTCTAATCCCAATCAGTCTTTCGCCCAATAACTTCTCACTGGTTTTCCACCTCAGCATCTAGAACAGAAGCACGTGATTAACCCTCCTCCAACTCAGCATTAACAAATCTAGAATTTTGGCCAACGAACACTGGGGTTCCATTCTTCTTGTGCTCAATCATTCCCCCCAAATCCTAACTGTTATTCTGTTTCCCTCCATCCCGAGCCAGTGAATACTTTTTGGGACTCAAAATTTGACACACTTGGCCAATCACATTCTGCTGAGAATCAAGCACTAATAGTTGAACTCTTGCTCAAGCTTCCAATCAGATTCTAATTTGGCTGTGCCAAGTACCTCCTTGCCTTAAGAACCACCATGTGTCATCAATCCGGCAATCATCCTCATCAAATCCAACCAACATGACTGACTGCATATTCTGTGATCGTCCATTTTTCATATGACCTGAATGACAATGTTTCTATTTCCCTTGGTTAAATGATGAGGGTGTGTGTGTGCATCAAACAAATATCTTGTTCTTGTATTGGTACAAAATAAAGTTGATTCCTTTTTTTTGGTTACAGCATGGTCTTCTGTAAACTTAAAGTTGTAACCTCCTGGGTTGAATTTAATAAATTTTGGATTTTCTAAGATATGGCTTTTGAATTTTTTGTATTGCAGGCAGTTGCAGAATAATGGGCTTTCAAATATTTCAGGCTCTACTAATCGATCTCCAAATGTCACTGTCTGGTTCGCTTCTATACCTCCCTCCATGTTTGCTTCATAATTACTTTCATAGTAAAAGATTGTGGATGTGATCTTTTTAGTTTTAATTTGCTAGGTGTAACAGATATAGGACATTGATATGATCGTGTCACTTGTTTTTATTTTTTTTTCTTTTTCAGGCTTCAAGGGAATCTCTTATGCTCGAACTCCAGCCTATCCCAGTTCTGTAGTTTTGAAAGTGATGAAAATAACAGTCAAAGTTCAACAAATACGACTTCTGTTTGTCCGGCTCAAGAATGTCCACCCCCTTTTGAATATTTAAGTTCCCCTGCATCTCCTGTGGCTTGTTTCTGTGCTGCCCCCTTGTTTGTTGGATATCGGTTGAAAAGTCCTGGATTCTCAGATTTTCGTCCATACATAAATACATTTGAGGAGTACCTGTCATCTAGTCTTGACTTATTTCTTTATCAGCTGTACATTGATTCATTTTTCTGGGAAGAAGGACCTCGACTAGGAATGAACTTGAAGCTTTTTCCTGTATATGGAAATAGCAGCACTACTAAGTTCAATATGAGTGAGGTTGATCGAATCTTCGGGCTGTTCACATCATGGAACATCAATGATAGTGACATTTTTGGACCCTATGAACTTATCAGCTTCCCTCTATTGGGCTTCTACAGAGATGGTTTGTCTTGAAACACTTTTCTAATATGTTTTGCCACAGAGCTTTATTGTAGTTGGAACTAATGCTTGTTTAGCTTCTGAAGATTGCACAACTTTTTTCTCCAATTTGTTTGACCTATTCCTTGAAATCTTATATACTTTAAAGACAATCTTTAATCTTGTGGCATTATTCTCTATTGTTTGAATTCATATTCTGAGAAATGTGTAGCATGTGTGTGTGGGTGGTACATTAAAGTGAAAATCACCATTTCTTTTGCTGATAACTATGTTGAAGACAGGCCTTCTAGTGTAACATATACATTTGCACTACTGGATCTGTCACATAAGTTAATAACTGCAATTCTCTGTTCAAGATGATTTGTAATTTTCTGGGCAATTAATTTGTGTTCTATTCTTCTATATTTATCAAGAAGGCCACTACAAATTCACACCCTATGTCACTAAAGACTTGACCCCAAGGATAGATGAACTACTCATTCACGTCTTCTCTTCTTTCATGTATTCATATATGAGAGAATAATGCTGGATAATTTTCATTTTTTTGTGCTCATAGTTTTCACTAATGTCACAGAGAATTCCAACTCAAGTTCTGGTTTAAGCAAAGGCGCATTGGTTGGCATAGTACTGGGGACCATTGCAGGTGCAGTTGCATTGTCTGCAGTTGTTACTCTACTGATACTGAGAGCGCATATAAGGAAGTACCATGCAGTTTTGGGAAAACGTCGTTGTAAGTATCTTATGTTTATGAAGTTAGGGTGTTCAGGTAGATATGCCATGATTTTTAACTTTGCCTGTAATTGTTACCATTTTCTACATCCTGATTAGTCCTGTCAATTAGGCTAGGCTGATGCTTTTCCAATTACAAAGGCCTCAGCCTGGCTTGGTCAATGTCTTAGCCCTATCTTAGCTAATGCTGTTGGGCAAACCTCAGACAAGTTTGGACTGGGCTGTGAATGGAAACATTATTTAGAGATTAAAAATTTAAATGAAGAATTCCGTGAGACTTGGTTGCAAACTGGCTCAAACCACATCTAAGTTTGAAGAACAACCAGTCAGTAATTATGTTAACAATTTTTTTGGCTTGTAAGATGAAAAATGTTTGTGTATCTGTTAGCATAAGTAAGACATTCTGATAATCAATTATCATTTTATCAGTAATTTTAATATAAATGGGCACAGCATCTTTATATGCAGCACTTGTCACTATGTTTTCATTTTTAACATTGTACCTGTATTTTAATATGCAGTCTCTAAGACCTCCATAAAAATTGATGGTGTGAAGGATTTTACTTTTGAAGAAATGGTCGTGGCTACAAACAACTTTGACAGCTCCGCTCAGGTTGGTGAAGGAGGGTACGGAAAGGTTTATAAAGGAATTCTAGCCGATGGTACAGTTGTGGCCATAAAACGTGCACAACAGGGATCTTTACAGGGTGAAACAGAGTTCTTGACAGAGATAGAATTGTTGTCAAGGTTACATCATCGAAACCTTGTGTCTTTGACTGGATATTGTGATGAAGAAGGCGAACAGGTACTTAATCTCATGTTGAAGAGAAAATATATATATATATATATATATATATGTTGATTACGTAAATGCTTTTTTTGAATAATTGCAAACAATACAAGAAATCGAACTCAATCTAGAGACATTTCAGATGGGATGCTGCCAAGTTTGTTTGTTAATAATGTAGAAGCATATACAGATTTCTTCATTACTTAGGTATTATTTGTGATGCAGAACAAACTAGAACGAGCAAAAATAAAATTGAAAGACAGGACAAATAAAGATAGAGAACCTAGGATTCAGTACCTAGGGTTGGCTGGAGTTGGTACCACCAAACCATAGTGACAATTTCAATAGAATTTTTATTCATAAAAATAAGAGAAATGTTATGTTCATAACATTTTCACGACAAATTTTATGTGGCAGATTGTTACGAGATGTTATTAATAGGGTAGAAAAGTAATTTTAGTGGTAAGTTTAAATTAGAACCAATAATAACTAACCACTTATAATTTTTTGTGAAAATGTTGTGGATGTAGCACCTCTCCTTCCTAATAAAAATAATCCTTCCTAATAGGAATACAAGACTTTGCTTATGTAGACTATTAAACCCTAATCCTAAACTAATGTTGGAGACCATAATTGACTTATTACAAAAATAACCTGCTTCTAAAAAATAAAAATACTAGTAACCAATAAAAATCATATTGACTACAAAATTAAAATTAAAAGTGCATCCCACATCAATTTGACTTTAAAAAATGCATACAATACTTAAATATCTCCTTTCTCATTGAACTTGGGAGGATACAGTTTTTCATTTTCTTCTTCACAAGCACTATGTTTCTCTAGCAAAATTGTTTGGCTTTCACAACTAGGACTAGTTTTTCTTGCTCTCTGTTGCTGAATTTATGTTGAAAATTTTTCTTTGAAGAGCTTCATATGAGTATTGTTTTGCATGCAGATGTTGATCTATGAGTTTATGCCAAATGGTACTTTAAGGGATAACCTTTCTGGTACGCCTTATATTCATTCTTTAAGCTTATGTTTTATTGATCTCACTATAGTTTTTTTTCGTAAAGTATGAATGCAAGTGAAAATTGAAATCTAAAATTTGCGACAGTACACTTTCTCTCCCTCCCCCCCCCCCCCCCCCCCCCACCTTTCTGTCATTTTTTGAGTTAAGCAAAACCTATTTACTTCTCACATTCTACATATCATTCTAATGACTTATAGTGGTTCATGTGTGCAATAATACAGCTAAGTCTAAAGAACCACTGAGTTTTGCCATGAGATTGAGAATTGCCCTAGAATCAGCTAAGGGCATCCTCTACCTACATACTGAAGCCAATCCTCCAATATTTCACCGGGATATCAAGGCCAGCAATATATTATTGGACTCTAGGTATATAGCAAAAGTTGCTGATTTCGGACTTTCGCGACTTGCACCTGTTCCGGATATTGAAGGGGTTGTGCCTGCTCATGTATCTACAGTTGTGAAGGGGACACCAGTAAGACTCTTATTGTTGATGCTTAACTAATAGAATTATAAACTCTGTATGAGTCTAGGTTGATGAGTGAATTTTCTATAAGGTTGTATAGGCCTCTCTCCTATGTTCAAACGAAAAATAAATTTAGGGTCACAAGTTAATAACCTAAGCTAACATATTATTTATGACATCAAGGTCCAACCACCAGTTGAACCCAAGTCTGACTAAAAAGCCAAGAAATTATCTCTTTTTTGGTTCTTTGTTCGGTCCAGTTTTTAAAAATATGGTTTCAACATTTGAAAATCTATCATGGGCTCCTAACCCTTAAAAGAAATAAAAATAAATTTGTAATGGTGTTGGCCATTTCCATATCTGTTAAAATTATAAATTTAGCAGCAATTCTTATTATCTTTATAAAATAAATAAATCATTAATCAATGAAATTGATTCTAGATGAAATTGACTTAATAATGTCGTAGATGCAATTGGTGTCTATTTCTTTTCTTTTCTTTTTTGAACTTGATGTCTATTTCTTTATTCTCTCATTTTCTATATAAAATTTGCAGGGTTACCTAGATCCAGAGTATTTCTTAACTCGTAAACTCACAGACAAAAGTGATGTTTATAGCCTTGGTGTTGTATTTCTTGAACTCCTGACTGGGATGCATCCGATCTCACATGGCAAAAACATTGTTAGAGAGGTAAAACATTATAGACCTATTTGCCTTTGATTCAATAAGGCCCGATGGTACATTGGTACATCAGGTTATTCAATTCTATTAGATTTATGACCACTTTAGCTTAATGTTCATATTATTTGATCCTTTAGATACAGTGGCTTAATTTTTTGTAACAAAATATCTTGTGATTTTTTTTTATTAATTGGTTTTATCCGTTTCAGGTTAATGCCAAGTATCAATCTGGTATGATTTTTTCGGTTATTGATGGGCAAATGGGATCTTATCCTTCGGAATGTGTGATGAGATTTTTGACTTTGGCTCTCAAGTGTTGCAAAGAAGAGACGGATGCTAGACCTTCAGCAACAGAGATGGTTCGAGAACTTGAAATTATATGGAATATGATGCCTGATTCTGACATCAAATCAGCAGATCCTATGGTCACTGGTGCTGAAAAGGTAGTGACTCCACCATCATCATCTTCTACAGTGAAGAATCCTTATGTGTCATTTGATGTATCTGGCAATGACCTTGTTAGCGGAGCCGTTCCATCCATCACGCCTAGATAAAAAACATTTTCAATAATTGATTTTATTCATTTTGTATAATTGATTTATTGGCACCTGAGGTTGCTAGTATCTAGAAAATTTGAACTGGGAATGGTCTTTACAACTACCTTGATTGTTGAGGTTGTGTAAAGTCTCACTCTTATTGATCTTCATTACATTTTTTTGTTTTTTTGAAAAGTGATATACTTAGAGCACTAGGTGGTGTAATATTGTCAGTTTAAAAACTAACATCATACTTGACAATATAAACGGAGTTGTAGTGAAATTGTGAAATATGATTAATAAGAAGAATATTGTTGTGCTATCTGATTCAATACAAGGGGACATTTCCTGCAACTATAACAAAAAAAAGATTGGTTGAAGTACTTTCTTTGAAATCTGGCTTCACATACACATTGATATGATCACAAAGTGGTCTTCTTAGCAATGAAGTCTTGCTGTCAAGAAATATATACAAATTGTGTGGATTGGCATCCACAAAACATTAATAAACCAACAAACTTAAGCTAAGTGCTCTTATTAGTAGAGATGGTATTAGGAGTAACGGGTATGGTTGTGTCTCCTCTTACATGGGGTGGATCTTACACGTGTGAGACTCACCCCTAGGTTGGACATAGCTATTTTGTTACATAAAATCTCTTTTTCCTTATTGGTGGTCAATTAGCACTAAATCGCCGAGGGATCCCTAGAGGCCATCCAATATAAGATTGGCGCGGTTCTTGTAGTAGGGCTAGTTGGATCCAGATTAATAAGTCCCATTTTAAGTCTAAGCTTATGGAGGGTCTTGGCAACAAACAAAACTAGTTCAAACTGAGTCCAAGACTTATAAAGCCCAAAATGATGTAGTTGATGCTCTTTTAAAAGCCCAAGTCCACCTAAACCAAGATTGATCCAAACTAGTTGAGTATGGTTGATGGTACAAGACATGCACACCATTGGTTTGACATTGCCAAATATAGCCAACCAATGCTTGGAATACCCTTTTGTATGAAGAAAAAAAAAATGTTGTAAACAAAACTTTGGCTACTTCATTCTCTAATTGTCCATGCCCAAAATCCAAATAAACAGGAAAGCACATAATGAGCATTAAGGGACCTTAGCGGAGTACCCTTTTGTATGTTGTCAATTATGTTCCATTCAGACCGGAAAAACGAAAAATGTTTCATTGCAAATATTAAATTGCTTAACCCAATGTTTCACCTCAACTCAAATTTTAGTTTGTTTTGTTCTACTTAGCTCGTTATGCAAAATTTTTGTTGATACAAGTTCACTGACTACTTTTTCTTACTTACTTATCCTTTTTCTTCTCTTATTTTGTTAAGGGATAAGCCATTTTCTTCTTTCTCATTGTCAAGGGATAAGCCATGATTTGCTACCAGTGCTAGTAGGCCTCAATTGCCCATGGTACAACTACAAACCTAGTTGATAAATTTTCAAAATATAGGCAAATAGAGAACTAGGGTACGTCCCAATGTTGCAACCAATAGGGCGGAAGAAAGGGGGCTAGGAGGGCCTGGCCCCCTTAACTTTTCAAAAATCCTCCCTCCCTCTTATATTTTTTATATAAAAAAATTGGACATAAATTTAAATAATGGCTTCCCTAGCTTTTTGAGAAATGCTATGTCCACAACATTTTCACAACAAATTTTATGTGACAGGTTGTTACGGTTTGTTAATGGTGGGGTAGAAAAGTAATTTCAGTGGTAGGTTGAAATTAAAACCAATAACAACTAACTACCTATAATTTGTTGTAAGTATATTGTAAAAATGTTATAGACATAGCACCTCTCTAGATTTATAATAATGCATTTATATAGTTGACTAATGCATTTTATATTCCCTCTAATTACTCTTATGTCATATGTAAGGTTGAATTTAATCAACCATCTAATTGGCTTTATTCTGTGACCAATTTGCTTGTAATTTAGCACTTAGTAACCCTGTATTTAGATGGGAAAATTGTAAGGGTAGTGTGTGAGAAGATGTGAAGAAAAGCTCAAGAGTGTGCAAGAAAAACAGAGTCTCGCGGCTAGGGCTCGCGGGTGGATCGCGACTGGCAAGCCGCGAAAGGCAGGCACGTGAGAGGCACACTGGGAAGCTGAAGGGTCACGCCAGCTGTCACGCTACAGGACAAAAGTTCCAAGCTGTCCAGGCCGTTACGTCGCGACTGGAACTCGCGACTCGGACAAGCCGCGAGGTTAAGCCACGAGTAAACCCTGTTTGGAAAAAACTGACGTTTTGCATTCCCTTCTCACCCTACTATATATACACCCTTATACCCACTAAATTGAGAGAGCTTCCAGAGAGAATTTTGTGAGAGAAACCCTAGAGAAATACAAGATTGCCTCATCCCCAATCTTTACCTTAGAGACTCTTCAAATTCCTCTACTCTCTTCCTCTCCATTGTCATATCCTTGAGAGGCCTTTTATCAAATCCTTATCTCACCACACCCACGTCTGTGAGAAGGTTCATTTGGGGTTTAGGGAAGCAGTTTGGGAAGGAACCAATATACATTGGTTGATGCTATGGTCAAGTAGCGGAATCCGGGAAGCTAAAGAAGAAATAGGTTCGGTGTAACCTCGTTGGAGCAAGAAACTTGAAAGGCTTAGGTATTTGGGTAGATTAGGCTTGGAGGGTCTTCTGCTGTTCATGTATCCCAACTATATTCTTTAGTGGATTTTATCACCTCTTGGAGGGGAGCGGAGAGGTTTTACACCAAGGACTTCAGTTTCCTCTTCGATAACACATCGTGTGTTATCCGTGTGTTTGCATCATTCTTTCCTTTATCTTTGCCTTATATTTACTGCTGTGGATGTGTTTATATTTGGCTTAGATTGTTCTATCAATTCTGTTATAAGCTTGTTATCATATTCCGCACATTAATTGTTTGATATAAAGCTTGAATTGGTATTTTTGTAATTTGGGGTCTAAACGTTCAAGGGTGTTTCATACCCATATTGAACTTTCAATCGGTATCAGAGCGGGTACACTTGTTGTGGTTTTAATACCTGAGTGTGATCCTTGACCCCTTGTTGAGATGGATAGGTCTCAATCTCTCAATGTTCCACCATTTTTTGATGGTAATAATTATGCATTTTGGAAAGTCCGAATGATGGCGTTTTTGTGTTCTATGGATGAGACTGTGTGGGATGCAATTGACACAGGTTGGACCAAACCGAAGGCTCCTAAGGCCAATTGGGATAAGGCTGCTCTTGCAGCGGCAAATGCAAATAGCAAGGCATTGAATGCTATTTTCTGCGGTGTCTCTCCAGAAGAATTCCACCGGATTTCTCACATCTCCATTGCTAAGGAAGCATGGGAAATTCTGGAGACAACCTATGAGGGAACTAAGAAAGTGAAGGACACAAAACTTTAAATGCTGACCACTCGTTTTGAGGAGTTAAAGATGAGTGATGAAGAGTCATTTGATTCATTCTACAGCAAGTTGAACGAAGTGGTTGTTGATAAATTTAACTTGGGGGAAAAGACGGAGGACTCGAAGATTGTAAGGAAGATTCTCCGGTCACTACCAGAAAGCTTCCGGCCCAAAGTTACAGCCATTGAAGAGAGCAAAGATCTTGACGACATCAAGGTTCAAGAGCTGGTTGGTTCTCTGCAGACATATGAATTGTCCCTGCCTTCTCAGAAGAAGAGCAAATCACTTGCTCTTAAAACAATTGATGAGAAAGTAGCATTCCATGACCGTTCGGAAGAAGATGGAGTGGAGAAGGAAGTAGCATATCTGGCGAAAAACTTTCGAAAATTCCTGAAAATGAAGAACAGTGGGAAACCATTCAACGATAGGAAATTTTCATCTCCAAGAGGTGATAGGAAAGAAGGGAAGGAGTCTCAATCTTCCTCAGACATTGTGTGTTTCGAGTGTAATGGACATGGACACTTCAAAAAGGAATGTCCAAATTACTTGAGGACAAAAGGAAAGGTCTATGCCACAACTTTGAGTGATGATGATTCATCAAATTCTGACTCTGAAGATAGCTGCGACGGAGAGGGAAATTACTCCGCCTTCATGACCATTGCACATGTGGAGACCTTGGATGAGTTGGGTACACTTGTAAAGGAGCTTGGGGAACATTCTGATTTGGAGTCTATGGGAATAGTCAAGGAGTCTGAAGATGAGGAAGTTGGAGAAACAGTGGGATTGCAAGAGACTTACAACTCACTCCTTGAGAAGACCGGTGAATATGCTAAGGTGGCTAATGCAGCCATCAAGAAGATGAAGAGAGCTGAGGAAGATTACAAAAGTCTTATGGCACGATATAAGGAAGCTAAATGTGAAATTGAGACACTTAATGGTGAGCTATCAGAAGCTTACACTAAAGTGAGATTCCTTAAGCAAGAGGTAGTACAAGCTCATGCCAAGGTAGATAGGATCTCCTCCAGGAAGCTTGATGATGTTATTTCATCCCAAAAACACGCCTCAGACAAGTCCGGGTTGGGATATACCGGAGGGGGCAGCTCATCAGCCAAAGTCACCAAGGAAGTAAAGTTTGTGAAAACCAAAGAGACGGCTGTCGATAAGCCTACTCCAGAGATAGTTGAGGCTGAGAAGAAAAAGAATGTGGCTAATCAACAGGTGTTTAACAAGCCCCGAAATCAATCTGAAGTCAGATTTGGAGCTAGAGGAAGATCTCTCCCAAGACAGCAGCAGGGTCCTAGAATAAACTATGTTTGTCACTATTGCGGACTGCAAGGACACACTAGACCCAACTGTCAAAAGCTAAGAGCAGACAACAATGCGAGTGTACCTCAGTCACGGGGAAGAAGAAATGACTTGAGGTCTTGGGGTGGTGAGCAATCAAGGAGCCAAACCCGTGATCCCGGAATGACTGACGTGATGAAAATGATTGGCGCCTTCACCACTTGCTTGGAGAGCTTCAATAGGAGGTTTGAAAGTCCTAACTCTCGTACCCGATCCGTCAAGGATATCACCCCAAACGCACGTGACGTGTGGGTGATAAAGGGTTCTCATACATAAGCATTGTAACATGTCCATGCATTAATTCTTCCTATGCTTTGTGGATAAGATTGGTTATTTGCTTTGTGTTTTTGAGCATTTGTTTAATTTGTAGTTTGTTTTGTGTTTAAAATGTTCTTTTTATCTTTCTTCTACTGTTTTTGTGTCAAAAATCCAAAAACACATAAAAAGTTGAAAATCCAAAAAGTTTGTTCACTTTGTTGAGTTTTTGTCTCAAAGCATGTTTTGCATTGTACCTTTGTACTTATGGCTGTGTGCATTTAACGAGCTTAGCTTGTCTCTCATGCACTGATATCATTGTGGAAGAAATTTTGAAATCTATGTGATTGTTGTAAATAGATCTTCAACCTTATCATGAATGATTAGTGAATGGTCTTGTTGATCTTGAGACATGCATAGACTCATGCCTATATATCTTCCCACTTTTTATTTTTTATGCTTTAAAAGAGCTCTCTAAATGTAAATCTCCAAATGAAAAGAGATATAGAGCTGCAAAAGCCTGTCGCACACACTAGTATTTGACTAGAAAAAAGGGAAAGCGACCAAAATAAAATGTGTGATGCTCAAAAAGGCCAAAGGCTAATTCATCAATTGAAATATCGAAAATTTCAGGCATCAATCTCACAATGAGATTTTCTTTGCTCAAAAGATGCAAATGATATGTTGAATATGGAGCAAAATGAAAAGCTTCAGAGAATTGTTATTAAGTTCTTGTGGGAGGTCATATATGCATGTTTCTATAATTGAGATATGTCACATTATCTAGTGCTAGTTGCGTATGCCTTGATTGAATTGAACATTGAAGCTTCACATTGGACTAAGGACTATCTCATTTTCGATATCCACACACAACACACAAGTCTATGTTCAAGAAATGTCATATTCATTTGTGTGATTGTACTTGATTAAATGTGCTTTCACATACTCAATCTTTGTTGATCAAACACAAAAAGATTTTTGAGTGTTTTGTTTTGTTTTTGGAAAGTACTTTGTTTTTTGCAAAATGTCAAAATTTTCAAAAACTGTGTTGCCCTGTTTTGGCGACTAAGTCGCGGGTTAGCACAATCACAAGCCCCAGTCGCGAGCTCAGTCAGAGATTTTCGTGGCTTAATGGCGAGTCAGTACCCTTATCGCGAAAAAGACTTCGAAAATTTTTTTTAATTTGAATTTTTCTCTTTTCGCGGGTCAGTGTGGCGATTGTTTCGCGGGTGGAAGATCCAGTCGCGAGAGGTACTCAGGGAATTTCGCGGCTCATATCGCGACTATCTCGCGGGTAGACCTTCCAGTCGCGAAAAACACTTAGAGAAATTCTCAAGTTTCTTCTCTTCATAGTGTTTCGCGACTTAACCATGCGACTTACTAGCAACTTGATCCAGTTGCAAAAAACGTGTGTTTTGCGTTTTGAAGACAGTTTTTAAAATTGTTTTCCAGTTTTTCCCTCGATGTTCAGTGTTTGTTCATCTTCTTCTCAAAATCTCTCTCTCAACACTCCGTGTTCTCTTGAAAAAGTTTCAAATTTCTGCATCATATCTTCATCAAACATCACAAAAAAGGTATGGGTTTTCAAAACCTCACTTCATTCATCCTGATTTCACTGCTGTTCTTTTGAATCTGAATGTTGTGTTGTTGGGTTGTTTTCTTTTGTGTTCGAACATGGGTTTACATTTTTGTTGAGTTTGGATGTGTGTGCTGTTACTTGCTCTTACTGCATTGATTGTTTAGGATTAGTTGCTTACTTCAGGTCACTTTTCCTCTGTCTGAGCATTGATTTGTGTCTGTTTAGTTTTGGGTATATGGGTATGGGGTTTTTTTTCTGCAATCTTGTATTGTAGTCCTACATTTATTTGTGATTGGTTGTGTTGTTGTTTTTGGAGATTATGGCTATCATGCTCTTGCAGATGTTGATACATTTATATTGTTGCTCTATTCAGTACAAATGGGTCTTGCTCTGAATTTGTTTGAATTCTTCAGTTTAAACTTGGTGAACTTGTTATATCCAATGTTTGGTTATCAACTATGCTTAGTCTGTGTCTGTTTTATCACTATGTAACTCATTTGTTACTAATGTGTGTGCATTTCCCTATTCTGTGCTATGTCTTGCTGTGGCATTTTCTGAGTGTTTACAGATGGCTTCCACATCCTCTAAGAAGAAGACTCCTGCTAAGAAGACTGATAAAAGATTGAAAATGGACAACAACCTGTTTAGGTCAGTCAAGCATTTTGAGAGATACAGAGATTCCTTCATAAAGGGAACCATTATCCAGGAGAGATTTGTGGATTTACATGACTTGAAGGATACATTCATTCCAAAATGCTTTGAGGGCAGAGGCTGGGAAAAACTTCTAGGTGACTTACCTTTAGTGTGTGAACCACTAATCAAAGAATTCTATGCAAATGTTGTGATAAAGGAGGAGGAGTTGAACTGTTGGGTAAGGAGAAAGGATTTTACCCTAGATGCTCATGACATTGATAAGGTTTTGGGGTTGGAGGGGTTAGATGAGTATGAATTCACAAACTACAAGGACAGAATGGTCTCCCTAGAAGCTGTCCAGAGAAAGATTGGTGGGGTTTTAGAAAAGAGGTGTCTCAACACTTCTGACTTTCCTAAAGACATGAGGTGTTTAACAACGATAATGATGTACAATCTGTACCCTATAAGGAAGATGACTACATTGACAAATGCCAGAGCTATCTTTCTTATGGAACTTAAGGAAAATACTCCTATTGACATCAGTTCCCACATTTTTGCTACTATCATGGAAGAAACTAAAACCACCTCGAGGCCCAAGCTGGTGTTTCCAAGTCTTCTCATGAGAATCTTCAAAGAAAAGGGTGTTGCAATTCCACAAGATATCAGTCCCATGCCTCCTTTATCAGCTATCAACAAATTTACTCTCATACGGATACAGAGTCGTCTTCCAGGTGAAGAAGAAGATGGTGTACATGAAGAAGGTGATCCTATGGAGACTGAAGCAGAAGGTGCAGGACCAGTTTCCACACTTAGAGTAAGAGTCAAGAGGAGTAGACGTGCCACCTCATCACATGTACCTCCTGATGCCTTTCAAATTATCCTGGAGAGACTTGATACAATCCGAGATGTTCAAAATCAACAGACTGAGAGGATGACAGCAATACAGGACCAGCTTGATGTACTCTCTGCCAAGTTTGACAGCATTCATACCAGCCAAGATCACTGACCCTTTGGCCATTCCGGTCAAAAAGGGGGAGAATTTTTGAGGCAGCTCGTGAGGGGGAGTGCCTGGTTCGAGGGGGAGTTTTAAATATGTGTTTCTTTTGATTTTGATACTCTGGTTTAAGTCTGTTTTAAAACTCGTAATATATGAATTTTTGGTAGTAGTTGTTTATTTCAGCATATATATATATATATATAGTATGATGTTTTACAGCTTCTGTACTTTAAATTGCTAACCTGTACCCATTGTTGCTTTTGTAAGTTTTGAGGGTTGGTTTCTAGCACTTTTGCATGCTTGTAGGCTTTTATGGTTTGTGCCATGTATTTGCAAAACTTTGCTTATACAGCCTTTATGCTTTTGTGTTTTTTGGTACTTGTTAATGCCATGCATTATCTTAAGTACAACACTCTTGTGCCCTTGTAGGATTGTTCCTAGATGCATATGTGTTTGTATGCATTGGTTGAGTGTTGGACTTGCAAAATGATTCTCTTCAATTGAGTTTATCAGTTTTGCATGTCCGAATGTTCATTTCCTGTGTGAATGAACATAGTAATCACTTTTGCTTAAGTGACTACTGTTTTTGATCTTGCCATGAATTATTGCTTTTATGCCTATGTTCATTTTGCTTGATCATGCTTATTTTGCTCCATATGCATATTAAGTTTTCTGCATACAATGATATTGCTATGTTATTGTGTTTCAGGAGTTACTTATTCATATGTTCAAGAGCTTTACAGAATCTAGAGTTAGGTGTGAGTGAGTTTTCCAACTGTTCCCAACTCACGTTTAAGTCTAGAGTCTGTTGTAGGGTTTTGTCACGGAATAGCCAAAGGGCGAGATTGTAAGGTTGAATTTAATCAACCATCTAATTGGCTTTATTCCATGACCAATTTGCTTGTAATTTAGCACTTAGTAACCCTGTATTTAGGTGGGAAAATTGTAAGGGTAGTGTGTGAGAAGATGTGAAGAAAAGCTCAAGAGTGTGCAAGAAAAACAGAGTCTCACGACTAAGGCTCGCGGGTGGATCGCGACTGGAAAGCCGCAAAAGGCAGGCACGTGAGAGGCACACTGGGAAGCTGAAGGGTCGCGCCAGCTATCACGCTACAGGACAAAAGTTCCAAGCTGTCCAGACCGTTACGTCGCGACTGGAACTCGCGACTTGGACAAGCCGCGAGTAAACCCTGTTTGGCAAAAACTGACGTTTTGCATTCCCTTCTCACCCTACTATATATACACCCTTATACCCACTAAATTGAGAAAACTTCCAGAGAGAATTTTGTGAGAGAAACCCTAGAGAAATACAAGATTGCCTCATCCCCAATCTTTACCTTAGAGACTCTTCAAATTCCTCTACTCTCTTCCTCTCCATTATCATATCCTTGAGAGGCCTTTTACCAAATCCTTATCTCACCACACCCACGTCTGTGAGAAGGTTCATTTAGGGCTTAGGGAAGCAGTTTGGGAAGGAACCAATATACATTGGTTGATGCTATGGTCAAGTAGCGGAATCCGGGAAGCTAAAGAAGAAATAGGTTCGGCGTAACCTCATTAGAGCAAAAGCTTGGAGGGCTTAGGTATTTGGGTAGATTAGACTTGGAGGGTCTTCTGCTGTTCATGTATCCCAACTATATTCTTTAGTGGATTTTATCACCGCTTGGAGGGCGGTGGAGAGGTTTTACGCCAAGGACTTCGGTTTCCTCTTCGATAACACATCGTGTGTTGTCCGTGTGTTTACATCGTTCTTTCCTTTATCTTTGCCTTATATTTACTGCTGTGGATGTGTTTATATTTGGCTTAGATTGTTCTATCAATTCTGTTATAAGCTTGTTATCATATTCCGCACATTAATTGTTTGATATAAAGCTTGAATTGGTATTTTTGTAATTTGGGGTCTAAACGTTCAAGGGTGTTTCATACCCATATTGAACTTTCATCATACATAGGGGTGTTCACCAAATCGCACAAATCACAAAAACCGCACCAAAATCACCCTAAAAAATGCATAACTACATCGTACCACAAGTAACAGTGCATTGCACTGCACCGCACCGCATGGTGCAGTGAGATTTGCAGTTTTATATTAAGAAAATCACACCGCACCGCAGCGCGCCCTCTCTATATATTTATTTATTTATTTATTTTTAATATTAAATATATTATTAATAGTTTAATAACCCTACTTTTCAACAAAAATAAAAATTGTTTGATAACCCTAGCAAGTGTTGACTAGGAAAGGTAGTCCAAAATAAAGAAAAATTATCTCAATAATTTAAAACTTGGCCCAAAACAAAAGGAAAAATTAGTTTTGAGCTAGGTAGGAAAAGCCCAAAATTTGAAAAATATACCAACTTCAAACCTTTCAAACAGTATCTTATACGTCACACCGCACATGTGACCGCAAAAATGAAGTGCAACGCAGTTATGGTTTTGGCTAAATTTTAAACCACATCACACCGCACGTGTGACAAAAAGGTGCAGTGCAGTTATGGTTTTAGTTAAACTGCACCGCAAAATGCGGTACTAAAAATGACTCAAAACTGCACCGCACCACGAATACCTCTACATAACTCATTAAATTAATATGCATTTTATGCTCCCCTACATCGATATGTTAAATCAAAATTATAAATATTCTTGTAAGTTTCCGTTAGTTTAACTGGTAAAATTTCTGATGGTTGAATAAGAGATCTGGTGTTCAATCCCCGTCTACACCAAAAACCAATTAGTGTATTGGTTTGATGATAAAGAGCTATCATCAGGAGCGAACGTTATAGGTTGAAATTCTCTATAAAAAAAAATACAAACATTTTTCATGTATAAACAATAAATAATATATATATATATATATATGGTTTCGCCATTGGCCACCATTCATAGGCTTGGAGTGCTTTTAAGGATCTACCTATGGGGATACTATGACGGTTGTGGCTTGGAGTGATATTAAGGTAAATGATATGCATACCAGATGACCGTAAAAGTGAATGCAACTGACGTTTTATGAGTGAGTAGGTGATTATAATGTTCACCCGAATGACACATGACTTCTCAAAATCTTATTACAATCTAATCCACAATGTTGAGATAATCATTTCCCGATTCTCAAATTTAAAAAAAAAATAAAAAATAAAATAAAAACGACAATCATTTCCTATAAAATAAGACGGATATTGATATTGTAGAAGCAAAAATCATGTTATTTAGAAATCGTGTCTTAAAAATACTATTTCAATTCTAAATATTAGTTTGGTTACTAGACATCCAAATGTTTAAGGTATGGATATCTCTAACACAAAAATTCAATAAAATTTATGTTATATAGAAATCGTGTCTTAGAAAGACTATTTCAGTTCTATATATTAGTTTGCATATCTCTTAGGCAAAAATGCAATAGTATTCGTGCTATACACAATTTATGTCTTAGAAAGACTATTTCAGTTTGGGTATCAGACATCCAAACCTTAAAATCTCTAAGGCAACAATTCAATATAATTCATGTTATACAGAATTTATGTCTTAAAAACACTATTTCATTTCTATATATCAATTTGGATGTCAGACATATGCATACCAAATGACCATAAAAGTGAAGGCAACTAATGTATTATGAGTGAGAAGGTGATTATAATGTTCACCAAAATGACACATGACTTGTCAATATCTTATTATAATCCGATCCACAATGTTAAGATAATCATTTCTTGATTCTCAAAAAAATGAATGACAATCATTTCTTATAAAATAAGACGGATATTGATATTGTGGAAGCAAAAATCATGTTATATAGAAATCGTGTCTTAAAAATACTATTTCAATTCTAAATATTAGTTGGTTAGCAGACATCCAAATGTTTAAGGTATGGATATCTCTAACACAAAAATTCAATAAAATTCATGTTATATAGAAATCATGTCTTAGAAATACTATTTCAGTTCTACATATTAGTTTGAATATCTTTAAGGCAAAAATGCAATAGTATTCATGCTATACACAATTTATGTCTTAGAAAGACTATTTCAATTTGGGTATTAGACATCCAAACCTTAAAATCTTTATGACAACAATTTAATAAGATTCATGTTATACAGAAATTATGTCTTAAAAACACTATTTTAGTTCTATGGGTCCGTTTGGATACAACTTATTTTTGCTGAAACTGAAAACTAAAAACTGAAAACACTGTAGCAAAATAATTTTTAAATGTGTAAATAGTACCGTGGGACCTATTTTTAATATTTTTTTTCTGAATAAAATGACTGTGGATCCCATGAACAGTGAGTGAACAATACCAAAACAGTGCGTGGACAGTGACATTTGTCTCATGAACAGTAAATTTTGTCTGAAACACGTGAAAAAAAAAAAAAAAAAAAAAAACGCACCACAAGATTCAGCAGAAACGCTGAATCCAAACCCACACTACATATCAATTTGGATATCAGACATTCAAACCTTTAAGGTTTGGATATCTCTAACTCAAAAATTCAATATTATTCATGTTATATAGAAATTGTCTTAGAAACACTATTTCAATTCTACATATTAGTTTGGATATCTCTAATGCAAAAATTCAATAGTATTCATGTTATATAGAAATTATGTCTTAGAAACAAAATTTTAATTTAACATCAAAACCTAAGTAGTGTACATTGTGGATGCTTGGGGGAAAGTGAATGTGAAGTCAGAAGATTGTTTCATCACATCAATATAGATTTTCCTCTTTCAATTTCCCTTTCAAAAAACCAAGAATACCCAAAACCTAAGTGTCTATTTTCAATTTCCCCATTATATTCCCTTAAGCTAGAAGCTCAACTAGACCATAATAGCCCATCTTTTGAAGAGCTCAACTGGATCACTGGGGGAAGGCAAGGGTTGTGTCTTTGGCTGAGCCCACCTCTTCCATTAACACTAAAGGCCACCCATGCTCTTCAAGAACACAGCCAACCTTCATTATTCATGTTCTTCAAGAACCATCAATTGGGAACTCAGGAGAGAGAGTGAGCTTGAGTCTAATATCAGCAAGTGTTTGGTCATTTGACTGACTTATTCTTCAATAATATGAAGAATGCTTATTTGGAATTGGTATAGGTGACTATATTATATTTTATTGTTTTCTTTAGCCGTGTAGCATTTGTGTGTACAAGTATGTGCATTTCGGTGTGTGAAATAGACACAGCCTCGTATCATGTTAGTTTAAAGTAATTAGAATTCACCAAACATGTGTTGATTAAATTAATTATCTAATTTGACTTTGTATGTATATATATATTTAGTATTATAAGAACATCTCCAACAAATTCATCAAATTTTTGTACTGTTTGAAGAATGAACAATAACTTTTACCTTTATCTACCAACTTTTTCAAATACATTTTCTAACAGATTCTCTATCTCATTCTCCATCTCATTTAAATATTATTTCTTCATTCATTATTTATTCTTTTTTTAATAACTACACATCTTCCAACATTTTTTTATTCAACACCAAATTATTATAATAGAAAAAAATGATTTGAAGAATGAACAGTAACCCATCAGACTTGATGGGCTACTGTTCATTAGCAAAAAAAATTTCCGGATATAGAGAAGCTGCTGGAGCATGAATAGTAGCATATATTCTCTATATTTTGGCTATGCATACTCTGTTGGAGATGCTCTAAAGGGCTTAATAGACCTTTTAATGTAGCCAGGACATGAATTTAAGAAGAAGAAAAAAAATCACTTTTCATTAAAGTTAACCAACTTTCTTAATAGTTTACACCAATCAATCAAGGAAGACGTTGGTTGATTTTATACCTTGGTGGACTGGATTGAACTTGACCCAATATCTTTGGGGACAAAGTGCAATTAACCCTAAAATTCAAGAAAGACCCAAATGCAAAATGTCAACAAACAAAAAAACAAAAATCGAAGAACTGGCTGCCACTGCAAACGTAATCAGAGAAAAACCCACGACCAACTTGAAAGATGTAAACTCAAACTAACTCAACAGTCCCAATGTGCAAATGTAAGACCCAAAACAATGAAACATTTTGTTCCCATAGTTTTTTCTCAGCAACCAGACCAAATCTGAATTTGATTACAAAATAAATAAATCAAACTACAAAGAAAACAATGTAGAGAGAGGATTTATATTCAAGGTCAACACTACAAATGTGACATCAGGAAGCTAAAGTCTGAGCTCCAGCTTTCACTATTTTTATTCAGAAAACTCAACGTCAGTGACTCAGTGACTATGGCTATGGCTGTCATCACCATTTTCAATGACAAATTCAAATTCTTGAGTGCTCCTAATGAGGACTTGGTCAGCAAGATACCACCCTTCACAAGGTCTAATCTAAAGTTTCAAACTTGAAAAAATCTGAACTTTCGTTGGTAGGGACAATGAAGGTATGGGTGAGGGGATCGTCTGAATCAGTGGCCGCCGATAAGGGGATCGTTGCCGGTAGAGTGAGGGTTTCGGTGTCTGAAGGAGGAGAGTGTTTGAGGGTGAGAGTGTTTGACTTTGAGGAGTGAGGAGAGCGTTTGAGGGTGAGAGTGTTTGACAATAAGAGTGTTTGAGTGTGAGGGTGAGTGATTTGGGTGTTTGAGTGTGAGAGTGAGTTTTGTGTTTGAACTGTGAGAGTGACGAGTGAGGCGTTTGAAAGTAAACATGACTGGTTTTGTGTTTGAAAGTGAGAGTGACAAGTGAGGTGTTTGAAAGGAAACGATGGTTTTGAATGTTTAGATTTCGAGTCTTATAAACTCGATTTCTACGTGGTTAAATTTGGTCCACATGGAAAATTTGTCCACGTAACAGTATGACAAAAACCCGAACTCAAGTTTTAAAAGCTCGAGTTCTATATTGATCTTGAGTTTTAAAAACTCGAGATGTTAGTTTCTCAAATTGCTTTGAAACGTGACAATTAACGAAATTGTTTGATATTTAAGGTTTATTGGAAAAAAAATTCACAGTCCCAATGTGCAAATGTAAGACCCAAAACAATGAAACATTTTGTTCCCATAGTTTTTTCAGCAACCAGACCAAATCTGATTTTGATAATAAAATAAATCAAACTACAAAGAAAACAATGTAGAGAGAAGATTTAGATTCAAGGTCAACGCTACAAATGTGACATCAGGAAGCTAAAGTCTGAGCTCTGCTTTCACTATTTTTTATTCAGAAAACCCAACGTCAGTGACTCAGTGACTCTGGCTATGGCTGTCAATGTCATCACCATTTTCAATGACAAATTCAAATTCTTGAGCGCTCCTAATGAAGACTTGGTCAGCAAGATACCACCCTTCACTAGGTCTAATCTAAAGTTTCAAACTTCTGCTCTAATATTCAATTGTAGTCTATCATATCTGCTTGCTTAACTTTTTTTTTCAAACTATTCAATCTTAATATATGTGAACATTTTGATGACAATTTTGCCACTTTGTTTCTTCTCAAGTTGTAAGTAAGGGACAACAACTCTGAGTATTTCTCTTATTTTGTTTGAGTATTCATTCATACAATTATCCACCAGTAATGTGATGGTTTTTTTTTTTTTTTTCTTTTTCAGTTAAACTGAATTGCTTTAGAATTTATTCGTATGAGTTTTGATAGTTGTTTCTTCATTCTTGTTATTAGGTGGAGCACTAAGGTACTACCAGAAATTCCCGCCTTGGGTACTAAGAGAAATTTGAGAGCTTTGGTGTTCTCTGTGTTAGTGGAGATGTATCTGTCAAGAGCTTGGACCTGTGGATTATTTATTGTTGCATGGATGTGTTGTTCTTCACTACTTGTCGGAGCTCAGTATATTGGGATTACCAACCCGGATGAGGGTGATTTTTCTTTCTTTTGCATTTTATGATTCACAAGCTATTTTTGGTATTAAGTTCTTGAGGGGATGCTTATTTTTCTGAAATCGCTTATTAATTTTTGGGGTGTTCGCAGAGCTGTGCGGTCCGGTTTTGGGCCATTTTTATCGCCGTACTTTGTGGTGCGGTTTAGCTAAAACCATAACTGTACCATACCTTATTTTTGCAATCACATGTGTGGTGCGGTACAGTTTAGAGTTTAGCCAAAATCATAACCGCACCACACTTCATTTTTATGGTCACATGTGCAGGGCGGTGCCATGTATAAGATGCAGTTTGAACAGTTTGAAGTCGGTATATTTTTCAAATTTTGGGCTTTTCCTATCCCAAAACTAATTTTTCTTTTTGTTTTAGGCCAAGTTTTAAACTATTGAGCTAGTTTTTCTTTATTCTAGACTGGCTTTCCTAATCAACACTTGCCAGAGTTATCAAACTTTTTTTTTTTTGAAAATTAGGGTTATTAAACTATTAATAATATATTTAATAGTAAAAATAAATAAATATATTAATATATAGAGAGAGTGCGGTGTGGTGCAGTTTTCTTATTATAAAACTGCAAACCGCATTACACCATGCGGTGCGGTGTACTGTTACTTGTGGTGCGGTTATGCCATTTTGCAGGCGATTTTGGTTCGGTTTTTGCGATTTGGTAAACACCCCTACTTATTATTATAGCAAACGCTGAGTTACACACTATCGTAACATAGTGTGTAACTTTCACCACTCTTCTAAAATTTTACTTGTGTACTCTCTAACAAGTTATTTTATAATAAATAATGTTTAAATTATTAAATTCACAATTTCCTAAGAGTTTAGGCAAATTAGGAGTGATTAGTCTTGCATATAGTTAAAGAGGGGTGTTTGGACATCACCATAATAGGGTAGTGTGGCAAATGGCAATCTACTTTGCATTGTATTTTGTGGACCATATGAAGAGAAAGGAATCGCCAGAATTATTAGAATGAAAAGAAATCTATGCAAGATATTAAAAATAGCCTTTTGAGATCTATGTTTGAATATTGTATATTGATTGGGGGTGTCTTGTAGTTCTATTATTGACTTTTTTTTAGACCTCATAAGTATCCGTTTGTAATTCTTCAAGGACACTCACATTCGAGTGATTATCCTTTCTAATAAATTATTCTCTTATCAAAAAAATGATGTTGCATATGGTTGAACTGTAGTTGCTATTTGATTTATTGATTGTGTATGCTCAAAACTTGGGGCTGCTAATAATGTTAATGCATATTTGTGAAAAATAACTTCACTTTCCTTAAATGCAGAAACCCAAATACTAGAAGTATAGAAACACAAGGACCAGAAAAGCTTATGAACTTTCTAAATGTAATGTTGACGAAACAATAATTAACATTTGTATTGATTTGCAGTGAAGGCATTGCAGGTCATCAAGAGCAGTTTGGTAGATCCGAATAAAACTCTGAGTAATTGGGATCAAGGAGACCCATGTACTTCAAATTGGACAGGAGTTGTGTGCAATAATACAATATCAGACGATGGATATCTACATGTTCAACAATTGTATGATTTTAACCTTTCCTGAATTTATTTCTATCAGGGAGCCTTATTGATGTGAATAATGTTGCATATTTTCTTTCACATAGAAATTTTTTTCTTACTGTATTTCTTTTTGGTCCCCCTTGCAGGATGAGATATATTATTCCACTTTTATATCTTCTCATAGTAGTTGGTGCAGGGAACAAAATTCATTGGCTCTATAGTTCATTTAAGATTAAAGAAATTTATTAGAATAGGATCTATTAGCCACAATTTTCCAAATGATCACTAGCAGGTCTTAATTAATTTAAAATCTGTCTTCGTGATGTTTCATTTGTCCAGAATTAATAACTATTGATTTATTATAAAACTTATTGCCTGCAGATTCAATTGTTATCTCATGCCTGGCTTTTTGTTAGATTATACACTAGTCACAAGTTCACATATAAGAGTGTCAAGCTTTGATAAAACCTGGCTATTAATTGCATTGCATCTAAGCATTTCTAATGAAGAGCTAGCAATGGTGCTTTAATAACTTTCTTTTGGGATGCTTCTCTGCAGGCAACTACTACATATGAATTTGTCAGGAAGTTTGTCTCCAGCACTCGGCCAATTATCAAATTTGAAAATATTGTATGGCAAAGGATATCTGAAGGATAATTTTTTTGTGCTACAAATATCTTTATCAAAATCATAGCTTTTAGATACCTCTTGCAAAATATTCAAAAATCCGATGGTAGCATTTGATTTACTTATCCTACTAATATAATTTTTCTCTATCTACTCTTTTGAAGGGATTTTATGTGGAACAGCATAAGTGGAATTATACCGAAGGAGATAGGCAGTATTACAACTTTGGAACTCTTGTAAGTTGAGAAGCTTCACTGCTTGTTAGATTAGATACTCAACAATGTTATAAGATGATTATATTCCTATACTGTTAAGAAATGGAGATATGCCACTAGTTCATGCATATTGAAAGTCTTTGATTTCTAAATACTATAGGAGACGATCCTTATCAAATCTGGACTAATTTACTTTATATTATTTTTCAGAATACTTGGTATTTTAATGTTGCAGTGCATTTGCTTTGTCTTTAATTCTGTGTTTCCAGGCTTCTGAATGGAAACCAATTAACAGGTTTTTTACCTGAAGAGCTTGGGAACCTTCCAAAATTGAACAGAATACAAATTGACCAAAACCAAATATCAGGACCAATACCCACATCATTTGCAAACTTGAACGCAACGCAACATTTGTGAGTATATTTCTGATGTTATATTGTCTAAATCAGTTCTGCAAGGACTAACCCTTCCACTTCTCTTTTTTGTGAGCAGTCACATGAATAACAATTCGATCAGTGGGCAAATCCCTCGTGAGTTATCTAGGTTACCAAATCTTTTTCACTTGTAAGTCAGTAGTTTGTCATATTCTAATATTTCGTACGAGTCATCTGTCATTACAATCTGTGAGATGTGTAACCATCTTCAACTATGCACCTGCAGCCTTCTTGATAATAACAATTTATCGGGGTATCTTCCACCAGAGTTCTCTGAACTGCCACAATTACGGATACTGTACGGTTTCTACTTTCCTAGAGCATAAATATATTTTTGTGTCTATCACATAAATGTCTCTACATTTAAAAATTGTGAATTTGTTTTCTTTTTAGTTTGCTTTTCATCTTGAACAAGGTTATAATTTATAAGTTTTCACTTTTCATCTTTCTACAATGTAATATTTGTTAAGTATCTATATTCATGTTTCTTAATGGTTTCATTTTTCTTTGTTTTGCAGTCAACTTGATAACAATAACTTCAATGGGGCTACAATTCCAGCTTCTTATAGCAAAATGTCTAATTTGCTGAAGTTGTAAGTTCATACTATTATCATATGTTTGTAACTGGGTCCCAAAAGTAAAGGCAGAGCAAGGTGCTAGCCTTGAAGTGTAAGGCTAAAAGTTTTTTCTTTACTTTTTTGGCTTAATGACAGAAGAAGCTTTGTTTTTTCCTAAAATGCAAAACTAAAATAATAAGGAAAATACTAGCAAAATAAAATGGTAATATAAGATAAATAATATGGTGTACTTTTTGTAGTGAAAAATACATAAATTATTCCAACTTTCATTGAAAAGAAATACAAATGGGAAAGTTATTCAACTTAGAAGTGTTGGTTGGCATGAAAGTATTTCATTGCAATTTTGTGAAACATCATGGCCACTGGTCCACTGAACAATTCAGGATTTCCTTATTAATCCTTTGCTGTTTGACGTTCCATGTCACTATGTAATCTGCACAACTTGTAAATAAGCTAGATTATCTTAATCAGATATCATAAAGCTTTAATGTTCTTGATTCAAAAAAACTTTATACACTTGCAAGATGGCAATCAAGGATTACGCACATTCACATGTGACATGATGTTTAATGCAAGATTGATAATATTTGGGTTTGGTTGGATTTGCCAGGAGCCTTAGGAACTGCAGTTTGAAGGGACCAATTCCGGATTTGAGCCAAATACCAAACCTTTATTATCTGTAAGTTGCTTTATTTTGCTTTCCTTTGTAGTAGTCCTATGATGATCAAGTATGGCTTTTAAATCAGAAAAATAAATGCACCAGGCTGAATAAAATTTTCTCTTTACTTTGTCAAAGATAACTCCATGAGGCACTAGCTACATATGTTTTCTTTATTTTTTACTTTATATCATTTTCAGAGACCTCAGTTCAAATCAGCTAAATGGAACGATACCTTCATATAAGCTTTCGGGGAATATGACAACTATGTAAGATTCTCCATCTCCTGAATGACAACTATCTGGCTCTTTTTTTTCCTGTTTTGTTTAAACTTATTTTCCAGGTATTACAAAATATTTACAGACGTGTCTGTCAGTTTTCATTTTTTTTTTTTTTTTTTTAAAGTAGTTTTTGAAGATAATTTATACTAGCAATTCCCTTGACTTCTGATATCTATTATTTGAACAATATGCTCAGCTTGTTATCCAACAATAGTCTTACTGGGGCAATTCCCACCAGCTTTTCGTCTCTCCCTCAACTTCAAAAATTGTGAGTATTCTCCCTTTCTTTTTCCTTCTTCTATGTTTAGTTATGTGGTTCAATTTTATTGTAAATTATTTCATATTTATCTGCTCAGAAATTTGTTTTCTTCACATTTATATAAATTTGAGCCAATGAGCTCTAGCTCAAATGGCACTTCCTCTTTTCATAAGAATGGGTGGAGGGTAAGGTCATGGGTTCAAAACCCACTGCCTAAACGTGTAACTTTCCAATAAAAAAATCTAGATTTGAGTTTCCACTTATCAAAATAGTGAGATTGTAAAGTTACTAGTTATTATCAGTCAATAAATTAAACTGGATTTATTTGGTAAATTGTGTTCCCCATGGCAGGTCAATTGCAAACAATTCATTGAATGGCTCTGTTCCATCCATCATTTGGCAAAATAGGACTTTGAATGGAATGAAGAAACTTACAGTGTAAGACCCGAACGAAAATGTTTTTGTTTTTGATGAATGCATAAATCTTTCATTTAGACAATGTATATATTTACAACATTTACAACTAGCAGGGAAACTGCTATACCTAAGAAACACAGCCAACTGCTACAGAACCATGGACAACAGAGGCCTATTCAAAGCAGTATGATTTATATTGTTACACCAAAACAACCTATATTTAATGTTGGCACCTATAGCTTGCAAGCCTGGCTCTCCCATTATATATTTGAGAATTTCGAAAAAGCCAAAGATGATAGATGGTAGCTGCCCAAGCTAGCTTTACCATTGGTCTTTTGAAAACTTCTACCTTTCTACTTCTTTAAAGCCCAATCTAACTCCTCATCCCAACTCCTACCTGCCTGGAGAAAAAACATCTACATCAGGTTCAATAAACCCAACATTAAGCACTGCTACATCCTCCAGAAAAACAACGTCTACTCCTTGATCATCATACTTTTCCTCCCCTACAGCATCAAACAAGAAAAATTTGTTTGTATCAAGAGCTTCCCTTTGAGATATTTGCTTCGTCTCCACACTTCTCACAATTTCACCCTCTTCAATGACTTCAATCCCTTTCCTCTTTCTATTTATAAATCCATCATCATCAGTGTTCTCCTTCTCAACTTTGCTCTGTACCTCATTAGACTCCTTTGGTTGCCATAATTACATTGGCCTCTTCGAACATGTCCTCTCATTATGTCCATACCTTACAATTACCACAATTCTGTGACTTCCAAGGGCATTCCTCTTCAACATCAGTGAAACCACCATTAAACACTGACCACTTTAGGAAAATCATCCTGCTGATCAACCTTCACACACAACCTCACAAATGCCATTCTTAATTGTTTCTCAGTGATTGTGTTCAAGTACAAAGGCTTCCTAACAATACAACTCAATTACTCATGCTCCCAGTATCAACAGGAATATGATGGAAGTTTACCCAAATAAGAACCTTAGCTAGAAAAGGACTTATGAATTGCTTATCCGGTTCACATCATCTCAGTATCAAAATATTATTGATCACATGCCACTTGCAAGATTCCAACACCAAATCCCTATAGCCTTTGCATTTTTTGAATTTGGACAAAAACATCCCATTTTCAGCAGACATCTCTTCAATAGAACCAAAATAATGCCACAGTTTCTTAACCTTGTTCTTAACCTAGAAGAAAGGAGGAGCTTTCTCCAAAAAATGCCCCCACAAGACAGTTTGCCCACTTCTTTATTCCCTCCTGAAACGCCACTAGTGGTGGCCTAACAGTATCATTCCCATCTATCTTCTCCATGGGAAAAAAGCTTAAAGAATCACTTTTAATGGGCTAGTGAAACAGATTCCTCCAGTCTAAACCTTTCTCCTCATTGGGCTTCAATAGTCTTTCCTAGTCTTAAGCCCAACAGCTTCTCACCGGTTTTTCACCTCAGCATCTAGCACAGCACCAGTCTACCCCCCTCCAACTCAGCATTAACAACTCTATAATCTTGGCCAACGAACCAGTATTGTTGTGCTCAATCATTCTTCCAAATCCCAAATGCTCTTCTGTTTCCCTCCATCCTGAGCCAGTGAATACTTATTAGGACCCAAAATCTGACACACTTGGCCAAGCACATTCTGCTGAGAAGTGAGAACCAGTATCTGATTCTTGACACTTCAAGATCTGGATCTCCATAGTTGAACCCTTGCTCAAGATTCCAATCAGATTCTGATTTGGCTATGCCCAAGCTTGCTTTATTTTGCCCCATGCAGAGCCTTCTCAGAGTGATTTTGCATATTAGCCATACAAATCCCAACTCCCTTGCCTTAAGAACCACCATGTGTCATTGATCTGGTATTCATCCTCATCAAATCTAACCAACCTAAGGCGCACTAACAGGAGCATTTTCTGTAACTGTCCATTTTCCCTTTTACCTAAACAACAATGTTACATTCCCAATGTACTCAGGTTGGCTATGATTTTTAATAATATTTTACATTACCTATCAAAAACAAATTCTGGGGGTGTGTACACATCAAACAGACATCTTGTTTTTCTATAGGTACAAAATAAAGTTGATTCCTTTTTCTGATAACAGCATGGTCTTTGGTAAAATTCAAAGTTGTAAATTCCTGGGTTGACTTCAATAAAGTTGCTCTCATACTGGATCTTCTAAGTTATTGTTTTTGGTTCTTTTGTATTGCAGGGAGTTGCAGAATAATAAGCTTTCAAATATTACAGGCACCACTGATCTATTTCCAAATGTCGCTGTCTGGTTTGCTTCTACACCTCCTTCCCCATTCTTTGCTTTCTAATTAGTTTTTCATATAGAACTTCATGTGTAACAAAATGCATTTTCAAAATGTGAATACTCGTTAAAATATTGTGGATGTTATCTTTGTAGTTTTAGTTTTGCAAGGTGTAACAGACATAGCACATTGATATGATCATGTCCCTTGTTTTTATTTTTAACTTTTTCAGGCTTCAAGGGAATCCCTTATGCTTGAACTCCAGCCTATCCCACTTCTGTGGATTCGAACCTGGGGATGAAAATAGCAGTCAAAGTTCAACAAATACAACTTCTGTTTGTCTGGCTCAAGAATGTGAACCCCCTTTCGAATATTCAAATTCCTCTACAGCTCCAGTAGAATGCTTCTGTGCTGCCCCTCTGTTTGTTGGATATCGGTTGAAAAGTCCTGGATTCTTAGATTTTCGTCCATATACAGATAAATTTGAGGAATACTTGACATCCGGTCTTCAATTGTTTCTTTATCAGCTGTCCATTGAATCTTTTGCATGGGAAAACGGACATCGACTGGGAATGCAATTGAAGCTTTTTCCTGTGTATGATGCTAGCAGTGCTGCTAAGTTCAATATGAGTGAGGTTCGTCGCATCTTCGGCATGTTCACATCATGGAGTATTTCGGATAATGACCTTTTTGGACCTTATGAACTAATCAGCTTCCCTCTAATGGGCTTCTATAAAGATGGTCTGTCTCGAAACCCTTTTATGATATGTTTTACAATAGAGCTTTCTTGTAGTTGGTGGGTTCCAATTAGCTCAATTGATAAAGTCTCTTGTCATCAAATAAGAGATCTGGGGTTCAAACCCCGCCTATACTAAAAACCAATTAGTGTCTTAACTTGATGATAAATAGCAATCATTGTAGAGCAGATACCATACGTTGAAGTTCTATCGTATCTATCGAAAAGCTTTCTTGTAGTTGAACCTAATGCTTGTTTAGCAGTTGAAGAATGTACAACTATTTTCCCCAATTTATTTTGACCTGTACCTTAAAATTCTCTATATTTAAAAGACAATCTTTAAGCCCGTGTCATTGCTATGTTATTGTTTGGGTTCATATTCTGAGAGATGTGTAGTATGTGTCTGTGGGTGGCACATTTAAGTGGATATCACCATTTCTTTTGCTGCCAACTATGTTGAAGAAAGGTCCTACTGCATTTGGATTAGCATATTTCCATTAGCTTTTTAACTTATTTGCTTATGTAAAGCTTTTTAAAACCTCATCTCTTTCTAAATAGAACTGTACTCTAGCCAACTTTCAGCAGATAAGCAAATGCATTTTCCTCAAAAAGCTAATCCAAACGCACCAGTGATGCTCAGTGGTATAACAGATGCATTTGCACTACTTTGATCCACCAAATAAGTTTATAATGGCAATTCTTATTTCTTAGTTCAAGATGATTTCTAATTTTTTAGGCAATTAAGTTGTGTTCTAATCTTCTATACTGATAAGAAGACCGCTTCAAATTCACACCCTATGTCACCTATGACTTGACCCCAAGGATAGATGAACTATTACTCATTCATATCTTCCCTTCTTTCATGTATTCATACATGAGAGGAATAATGCTGGATAGTTTTGATTTTGTTTGTGCTCATAGTTTTCACTAATGTTGTAGAGAATGACAACTCTCCAAGCTCTGGTTTAAGCAAAGGCGCATTGGCTGGCATAGTACTGGGGACCATTGCAGGTGCAGTTACATTGTCTGCAGTTGTTACTCTACTGATACTGAGAATGCATTTGAGGAAGAACCATTCAATTTCAAAAAGACATCATTGTGAGTATCTTATGTTCAGGAAGTTAGGGTATTCAGGTAGATCAGTCATGATTTTTAACTTTGCTTTTAATTGTTTCTATTCTACAATCTACATCCTGATTATCAATTGGATCAGGCTGATGCTTGTACAATTACAAAGGCCTTAGCCTGGTTTGGTCAATATCTTAGCCCTACCTCAGCTAGTACTGTTGAGCAAGCTTCAGCCAAGTTTGGACTGGTCCATGATCGGAAACATCATTTAGAGATGAAAACAGTTGGTTGCATATTTGCTAAAACCACAACCAGTCAGCAACTATGTTAACAATGTTGTTTACTTGTAACATGTAATGTGCGTTAGCATAAGTAAAACATTCTGATAATTAATACATAATTTTATCAGTCATTTTTTAAAAAATGGACATAGAATCTTTATATGCAGCACGTGTTACTATGTTTCATTTTTTAACATTGGACCTGTATTTAATATGCAGTGTCTAAGGCCTCCATAAAAATTGATGGTGTGAGGAATTTCACTTTTGAAGAAATGGTCATGGCTACAAACAACTTTAACAGCTCCACTCAGGTTGGCCAAGGAGGGTACGGAAAGGTTTATAAAGGCATGCTAGCTGATGGTACAGTTGTGGCCATAAAACGTGCACGAGAGGGATCCTTACAAGGTGAAACAGAGTACTTGACAGAGATAGAATTGTTATCAAGGTTACATCATCGAAACCTTGTGTCTTTGATTGGATATTGTGATGAGGAAGGTGAACAGGTACTTTTTCTCATCTTGATGAGTATACATATATGAACAATAAAATATTGGATTATCCATCAATCTCATCATTGAATACATGAGGAGATGATTCCATGAACTTAGGAAGTTGATGCGGTTAAACCATACGAATATTAAAAGCTGCATGAGTGAAAAATTGAAAGATGTAAAATCGTGCATATAGCTGCTTTGAACAATTGCAAACAATAAAAGAAATCAAATTCAATCTAGAGATATTTAAGATGAGATGTTATGCCAAGTTTGTTATTACTGTAGGGTATATATAGAGATCTTCATAAATTAAGGATTACTTGTAAAAATGCATCAAAACCTTATATATCTTCTTTAGCATTGAACGTGGGAGAAGATAGCTTTTCATTTTCATTTTCATATGCATTATGTTTCTCCTGCAAAGTTGTTTGGCGTTCACTCCTAGGACAAGTTTTTCTTGCACTTTGTTGCTTAATTTGTGTTGAAAAATTAGCTTGGGGAGTGATGTGGGAAGCGCAAGCAAAGAATTATTTGGATTTCTTTTTGGACATCAATTATATTTTTATTTTAGGCAATAAATAATTAGGTTAATTAGTATTTTTATTTAAAGTCAAGGGTAGTTTTGTGATTCAATAAGTAGGGTTTCCTATGTGAATTAGAATTAGTATTTAGTATCTTTATATAAGCAAACATTGTACTCTAATCAAATGGAGATTATTTTTTTATGAATGAAAATTTCTTTTGGTTTTACGGTTTAGTGCCAACTCCAGCCAACCCTAAGTGCTAACTTTTGGTGGTTTTTCATCACTTGGTGCTAACTCCTAGGTTCTATCTTTATTTTTCCTGTCTTTTAATTTTGTTGTTGAACCATTCTAGCTTGTCATGCATCAGGGAGGGCTTCATCTGAGTATTTTTTTTGCATGCAGATGTTGGTATATGAGTTTATGTCAAATGGTACTCTAAGAGATCACCTTTCTGGTATGCCTTTTTCATTCTTTAAGCTTGCCTTTTATTAATCTCACTATAATTTTTTCTGAGTGTACTTCATTGCATATGAATGCAAGTGAAAATTTCAATTTAAAATTTTTCTTCACCACCCCCCCCCCCCTCTTTTCTGTCCTTTTTGAGCTAAATAGAACAAATTTACTTTTTAAAATTCTACTTCCCATTCTAATGACTTATTAGTGGTTCATGTGTGCAATAATACAGCTAAGTCTGAAGAACCTTTGAGTTTTGCTATGAGATTGACAATTGCCCTGGGATCGGCTAAGGGCATCCTCTACCTACATACTGAAGCTGATCCTCCAATATTTCACCGAGATATCAAGGCTAGCAACATATTATTGGACTCTAAGTATACGGCAAAAGTTGCTGATTTTGGACTTTCGCGACTTGCACCTGTTCTAGATATTGAAGGTGGTCTGCCTGCTCATGTATCTACAACTGTGAAGGGGACACCAGTAAGACACTTATTTTTTATGCTTAAATAATGCTAGAATTATAAACTCCATAGAATCTAGGTTTATGAGTGAATTCCCCCCCCCCCCCAACTACCACCGATTTTGTCACCGGTGTTCTCCATATGTGACACTAGTGCTGCATGTTAAGTGCCTATCAGTTTTATATGTTTCAACCACTTTTAAAAATCAGACCAAACTGACTGTGTGAACCAAGACCTACCAGTCCAAACCTATCTCAAAATTGGAAGTTTTCTAAAAACCAATTAAAACAAGAAAACCAACACTTCAACTGCTAAAACATGTTTCTCAAAAAAAAAAAAAAAAAGATGAATAATTGGGCCGAGCAACAAGTCAAACATAAACTAAAGGAATAAGAATAATATCATTCTTTATATTTCCAATATGGGACTTTCAACTTTAATGCCTAAACTAGTCTCACATTGAAAAAAGGAAAAAAAAAATGTTTTTTTTTATACAAGAAAAAAAAATGTTAATAGTGTATTTGATACATGAATGAGCCACTCTTCCCTTTAATCTTTTCTTCTTGATATAGAAATGTGGATTTGATTCTTGATATGGAAAAGTCCCACATTGATAGTTTACATAACAACTATCAATGAGCTTGTCTAAGCCTCCCTCCTAGGTTAAAATGATAAGTAATTTAAGAGCAAAAATATTTAGTGTCACAAGTTAATAACATAAGCTAACAATATATTTAATTGAAAATTTTATTATTTAAGACATCACAATCCAACCACCAGTTGAACCGAAGTCCGACTAGAAAACCATGAGATTCTTTCCTTTTATGTTATTTTCTCTATCCAGTTTTTAAAAATACGGTTTCAACATTTGACAATCTAGCATGGGCTTCTAACCCTTTCTAGAAAAGCAATAAAAATGAATTGATAATAGTGTTGTCCATATTTCCATATTTGTTAAAATTATAAATTTAGCAATTATTTTAAAAAAAAAAAAAGAAAAAAAAAAAGAAGAGAATAAATAAATAAATGAAACTAATTGTAGATGAAATAGACTTAATAATGTCATAGATGTGATTATGTCTATTTCTTTATTCTCTCATTCTCTATATAAAATTTGCAGGGTTACCTAGATCCGGAGTATTTCTTAACTCATAAATTGACAAACAAGAGTGATGTTTATAGTCTTGGTGTCATATTTCTTGAACTCCTGACTGGGATGCAGCCAATTTCACATGGCAAAAACATTGTTAGAGAGGTAAAACCTTATAGACCCGATTGCCTTTGATTCAATAGGGCCTAATGATATATCAGGTGATTGGGCATGAAAGCAAAATTATTCTTCTGTAACTTATTTTACTCATGCAGCTTTCATTTTGTCTATCTTTCTGTCTCCTTTTCCTCCTACCATTTGTCATTTTATGCTACGCATGAATAGTCAGGAGAGAGTTCCTCATTTGCAAAGTTCCAATTTTAACTTAATATTGAAATCTTTTAAAATCTTCATTTTCCAGCCTAATGACTGTTAGCCTTATGCCAAACAGTCATTCAAATCTATTATATTTATGATCACTACGGCATAATGTTCATTTTATTTGATCCTTTAGATATAGTAGCTAAATTTTTTGTAATAAAATGGTCTCTTCTAGATTTTTTTAATGGTTTTTATCTGTTTCAGGTTAATGCCATGTATCAATCTGGTATGATCTTTTCGATTATTGATGGTCGAATGAGATCTTATCCTTCTAAATGTGTGGTGAGATTTTTGACTTTGGCTCTCAAGTGTTGTGAAGAAGAATCAGATGCTAGACCTTCAACAGCAGAGGTGGTTCGAGAACTTGAAAGTATATGGCATATGATGCCTAATTCGGACAATAGATCAGTAGATCCTATGGTCACTGATGCTGAAAAGGTTGTGACAACTCCATCATCATCTTCTATAGGGAAGATTCCTTATGCATCATTTGATGTATCTGGCAGTGAACTTGTTAGTGAAGTTGTTCCAACCATCACGCCCAGATAGAAAACATCTTGGAAAATTGGTTGTATCAAAACCTGAGGTTGCTATTATTTAGAAATTTTGAACTGGGAACGGTCTTTACAATCACCTTGATTGTTGATGTTGTGTAAAGTCTCACTCTTATTATTCTATATTACAGTTCTTTTGTTCTTGAAAAGTAATGTAGTTAGAGCACTAGGTGGTGTAATATTGTTGGTTTAAAAACTAACATCATACTTTGTAATATAAACAGGTTGTAGTGAAATTGTGAAATACAATTAATAAGAAACATAATTCTATCTCAATCACGTTAATGGAGTATCTGCTATGTGATTCAATACAAGGGGACACTGTCCTGCAGCTATAACCAAAAAGAACATATTGAAGTGCTATATTTGAAATCTGGTTTTACATACACATTGATATGATCACAATGTGGTCTTCCTAACAGTGCAGTCTTCACCGTAGAGGACGGATGTTATTAAACATCCTAGCCATTAATAAACCAACAAACTTAAGGCGCTTGCTAGGAGATGGTACTTATTAAGTGTAATGAGGATGATTGTGTCCCCCTTCATATGGAGTGGATCCCACATGTGTAAGACACCCCTAGGTTAGAGGGGACGTAGCTATCATGTTAAATAAAGAGTAATGCTAAGAACATTACTAATCTCACAACTTTTTTCACAAATTATCATGTGGTAAGTTGTGAATGGTAGAGGTATGAACCCACCATTTAACCTCTACCATTCACAATTTGTCACGTGGTAAGTTATGACAAAAGTTGTGTAATTTTTTGTATTCCTAACATTTTTCTTATATAAAACCCCCTTTTTTTCCTTATTACAAGTCAGTTAGCATTAAATCCAAGGGATCCCTAGAGGCCATCCAATAAAAGATTGACCAGGTTCTTGCAGTAGGGCTAGTTGGATCCAGATTAATAAGGCCCATCTCAAGTCTGGGCTTATGGGGGTCTTGGCAACAAACAAAACTAAGACAAATTGAGTCCAAGACTTATAAAGCCCAAAATGGTGTAGTTGTTGCTCTTTTAAAAGCCCAAGTCCATCTTAACCAGGATAGATCCAAACTAGTTGAGTATGGTTGATGATACAAGACATGCACACCATTGGTTTGACATCACCGAAGCATAGCCAACCAGTGCTTGGAGTACCCTTTTGTATGGGGGAAAAAATGCTGTAAACAAAACTTTGGCTACTTCATTCTCTAACTGTCCACATAAACAAGAAAGCAGGACATGACTCATAAGAATTAAGGGGCTTTAGTAGAGAAGGTATTTGCTATCAAATAATACTGTATTAGTGATATCAAAATTCAATAAGTGTGAAACATGTTAGCAAAAAATAATTACCCCACTAACAAATGAAAAGGCATGTTAGTGAGTAGTTATTTTCAAGGTAGTCAAAGGCAAAAGGCGCCTTAAGCAAAAGGCGCCCTTAAGGCGCCCTTAAGGCGCCAAGGCTTAGTATCACCCGAGGCGACGAGGCGCTAAAGGCACTAGCCCGAGTGAAGAGAGACGTCAAATTCTAAATATAGTTTTTTTACATATAGGGTTCAAATCTAATGTATTTAATGTATAAGAATATTGTATAAATAAATCTAAATTTGTTCCTAGTGGATAGGAGTTGGTCTATAAAACCAGTTTTTAGGTTTGAATCCCAACAGAGCCTATGTTTGTGACAAACAATTAATACATGCATTATGCATCATACTCATAAATCACCATTAAAAATTAGTCTCCATCCAAATATCAACTAAGTTTGAATATTAAACCAAAATATTGTTCATAACTTCATATTAGAAAGATTAGGGAGTGTTGTTGTGAGATAATCAGAGTCTGAGAGAGAAGGGTCAAGGGAAAACAAAAAAAAAAAAAACAAAACAAAGAGGAGAAAGTTGCTGGAGACAGTCAGAGTCCGAGAGTGAAGGATAAAGGAAAAGAGAGAGAGAGAGAGTGTGTGTGTGTAAAAAAAAAAAAAAAAAAAAAAAACTAAAAGAATAAAAATATTACCTAAGAAGAAGAAAGAGCAATGCGTTGCTCTGAAAGTTGCTGAATAGTGTTGTTGAAGAGTGGTTCCCAAAGATTCTTTTGGATCTTTTGTTTTATGCTTTTTTTTATATTAATTTATTTGAATTAGTGGTTGACAGCTCATCCCCACTAAGGATAACAGGTTTAAAACCAACCTTGCAGCCCTTTAAATTTACAAAACATGTCATTAGTGGCTTTAAAAGCCAAAATTTACTAAGGCTCTCGCCTCTCGACTAATAAAAAAAATCCGGGCGACCACCTCGCCTCAATACCTTTGAGGTGCTTTTATGGCGCCTAGCCTTGTCCGCGTGCCTAAGTGAGCATAGCGCTTGAAACGCTTTTGACTACATTGGTTATTTTTGCACACATATTTCTTGTTTATTTTGGACTACAATAATTATGCAAGATTTTTGTTGATACGAGTTCACTCACCACTTTTTCTTCCTTTCTTATCTTTTTTTGTTTGTTAAGGGATAAGCCACGATGTGCTAGTAGGCCTTAATTGCCCATAGCATGAAAGTAGGTGACAAAAATGACAAAACATAGGCAAATTAGAGAAGTGGGGTACGTCTGAATGTAGCCTACCATTCGTACCAGATTAGAACTGTCTCATTAGAGTGTGATGACCAAGATTATAAAACTCGGTTTGGATACGTCTTTGACTCCTTAACAAAAACCTTGGCAAAGAAGTAAAAGACTTTTTTTATATAAAAACTAGTCGGTGGTCCAACCTAGGCCCAAATTAAAAAACAAATAAATAAAAATGGAGACGGGTCCAAGAAGGTAACAGAGTTGAAAACAATTGTGGGCTGGGCTGGGCTATGCTGTAGTACTTATCAAATTGGACAAAGTCGTGTTGATGTATCCAAATTCTAAAGTGGGCTATAACAATCTGACGCATGCCCACACGTATTTACCATTTAGGGTTTTACCCAGAAAACAAGTCAGGTTCTTCTTCATTGTATATATATAAACCCCTGAACCATTTCTTCCTCCTCCACCTGTTTATTTTAGGGTTTTATTCTCTCGTTGGCCGCAGACTCAGCTCAGACCTTTCGCCATGGGGAGGAGTATGTCTCTATGTCCTTGAGATTTCTGAAACTTCTAGCTTGTTATTACATGTTATGTCGGAAATGGTCCCTGTGTTTTACTTCTCTGAATCTCTGCTACATTAGCATTTGTGTAGATATGCCGCTAAATGTGTTCTTTTTTTGTTTTTCGGAATCTCATACAATGTTTTCGTTCTGCCTTTTTCTTTTCTTTTTTCTTTTTTTTTCTTTTTTTTTTTTATAAATATTGGTTATAGCTTATTTGTAAGTTGAACGTGAGCTGTGTTTGTGTGTGTTTTTGTTTGTTAAAGATGGTCTTTAGGATAGTTTTGTTTTGGTTTTTTTAAGGAACTTAGTTGAACAAATGAATTTAGATGGGTTAATTTTTTTTTTTTTTTAGAATCCCCATTTTTCATATTTATATGAATTTAAACCTGTTGGGTTAATGTAAACCAGAGGAGATTGATTCATTGTTATTAGAGTTGGTGAGGTTATTCAGTTGTGAAACTAAAATGGGATTTGTGAGAACATTAAGATAGCTTAGTTCCGTTGATACCGGTAGAATTTTTGGATGCTGATTATTGTTATCGATAGGTACTTGGACTCCCTTGCTCTGTATTTCTTTTCTTGTTTAATTATTGATTGGGGTATTTGTGATTTGTAAATGGGAAAAAATAAAAGCACAATCTATGAGGATTTTAATTTGTAACTATGCATGATGTAATATGATTTAGGCTTCTGCTGTTTGTGCTTTTTTTCACTCTTGGCATTGCCTTCGTAATTTTTCAAATGTCTTTTCACTTAATATATAGATTGATGTCCTCTTTGTGTAATTGTTTAACATCATTTTGAGGACTAAGATTTTTCATTTTTTTTTATAGCATACTTCTAATACTTTCCAATCTGAATAGTTTGGGTGTCAAAATATTTCTAGGAGTTTTAGGATGCAAGGTAATAGATTCTGGATGTTTCCCTTGTTTAGCTTTTAATGGCTGTTAAACTTGTTTTCTTTTGCAGGACCTGCTAGGTGTTATCGCCAGATCAAGAATAAGCCATACCCAAAATCACGGTATTGCCGTGGTGTACCTGACCCCAAGATCAGGATTTATGATGTAGGAATGAAAAAGAAAGGAGTGGATGAGTTCCCCTTCTGTGTTCATTTGGTATCTTGGGAAAAAGAGAATGTTTCAAGTGAAGCTCTTGAGGCTGCACGTATTGCATGCAACAAATATATGGCCAAATTTGCTGGGAAAGATGCATTCCATTTGCGAGTCAGGGTGCATCCTTTCCATGTCCTGCGCATCAATAAGATGCTTTCATGTGCAGGAGCTGATAGGCTTCAGACTGGTATGAGGGGTGCTTTTGGGAAACCACAAGGCGTTTGTGCGAGGGTGAGCATTGGTCAGGTTCTTCTGTCTGTTCGTTGCAAGGACAGCAACAGCCCTCATGCACAGGAGGCTCTACGACGTGCAAAATTCAAGTTCCCTGGTCGTCAGAAGATCATTGTCAGCAGGAAATGGTATGGAGACATTTTCATTATCAGTTTTGAACTGTTATTTTTAAGTACCATTGGTCCACTAGGATGATCTTCCTAGGATAGAAGTATATCACTTTTATCACTCAGTTATATTTCATGTGTTTTATAGACTAGTTTCTAGTAGTTAATTATATCTATCTTCGCTTCTACAATTTCTTTTTTCTTTTGATCACTCCTTTTTTCTGCAAGTGTTTTTTTGGTCTTAGGAGTCACTACATCTTTATTGGGATAGGTTTTTTTGTAGGTGTTTTAGTTCAATACGTTTAAGTTTCTGTGCCTTATTCAATATGTGCACCTTTTTGCTGCCATAGAACTCCACAGTTGCACCTTACTCTTTATATGCTGAAATTTTCAGGGGTTTCACTAAGTTCAGCCGTAACGAGTATCTGAAGTTGAAACAAGAGAACCGTATTATGCCTGATGGTGTCAATGCCAAGGTTTGTCTTTGCTAAATTAATATCTTATGATTTTTCCTTGAAATTTTAGTGGTTTTGTTTGTGGACACGTTTCTCTTACATTTTAATCTTGTAACTATCATGGTGCTCTGGAACCAACAACGTTTTGTCAATCTTGCAGTATCTTGGATGCCATGGACCTTTAGCAAATCGTAAACCAGGAAAAGCATTCGCGCCTGAGGCTGCTACTGCTACTGCTTAGGATATAGTGTTGCCTAAGAAGTGAAAAGGATTACTGTTTAAGTTTTGATCGGTGTTATAGAAGGTATTCGAAGTACCTCTTTTGTTTTTGTAATGGATTGTGTAATAGGTATTTTTGGAGGTGTTTGTTTTGTGGATTTACAAAGTTTGTTTAATGTTTGGAATAATTCATTTTCGTAAATTTCTTTAGCCTTTGTGTTCTTGGCATTATTTAGCTTCTTATATTTTGTTAAAGTTCTCTGAAATCTTTCTACTGTTTCTACACCTTATCCTTCTTTTAATTTTATTGTCAAAACATATCCCTCCTTTTTGTGGATTTTGCTCTTTTGCTCAGTTTTTCAGCATAATATTGTGTTGAATACGGATTTCAGGAAGTGATAATTCATAGTTCTTTAACCTGCTGGGGTTGTCAAATTTGTTATCTGTAATGTTTTTAGCAGACAATCAAATGAATCTTGATGAGTTTGACACTCAGTTTCTTGGAAGGTTAAACTACCATATTGTGTTCATTATTGGGATCATGATTGTATCCTCTACACTTGTTTTGTGCAGAGGTACAAAAGACGTAAAACCGAAAATATTTACATATTCACGGTTTCTACGAGAACTAATTTAATGAACAGGGAATTTGAATTATGAAGATGAAACAAAAGGAGAATCAATTGGAATATGCCAAAGTAGAATTTATGATGTGATGGATTAGGCTCGGAGCAACTTTCCTTGGATCGCCTAGTTAAAGTTTATTTGATTTTCTTAAAAGGATGGCGATGTAAATTTCACATCTTTTATCTTCGACGATATAATTCACTGAATTTTCAATGTAAAACTCTTTTTCACCTAAACCAAATGGAGAACATTATCTTCAAATCGGTCTTGGACTAATAAAAAAAAATGCAAAACTTAAGTACAATGCTTTAGGGAGTGTTTGGTACATGTGTTTGAAAACATGTATTTTGTTATTTGAAATCATGTGTAAAAATTTGGAAGGATGAAAAAATGTATAAAAATGCGTATAATGTTGATTAAAAATTGAAAATGTGTATTTGAGTGGGTGTACCAAACACTCTCTTAGGTGTTGTTCTTTAAACTCTTCTCTTAAAATTTGATTATGTGGTTTTTTTATCATGGAATGAAAATGTATTTTTATTTAAGTAACTACATGACTGAATTTTAAGAAGTGAATTTAAAGAAAATCTAAGTATGTACCTAAGTTTTGCCCCTAAAAAAAGAGGGCAAATCGATATACTTCTCAACCATAAAACTAAAGCCTACCTCATCCGAAATTTGAGATGTTATAGCCTCGTAGGCTATAGCTTTGGATGCTTAATTGTGTGCAACATCAGGAATTTGCATGACATTTTTTTTTTTTTTTTTTTTTTGTCTTTTGGGAGGTAATTGCTTTTCTAGTACGTCATTTCTTGCCTTCCAAATGTGCCAACATACGTATGCCACTTTCTGCTGAAACTCATTGGAGAGTTTGCTGTGAATACTCAGTCGATAGTGACTGCAATAATGGAAATCCCTGTTATATTTTTGGGGGAGTTCATTGGCCTCTTTGGCTGATTTTGGGAGGGGTTTTTGGACTGCATCTAAGTTGCAAGTCTCCTAAAAATGTGAAAGGCTGTTGTGCTGTAGCCCGTTGGATTGGTTTTCTGGCAACATCAGTGGCGATTTTCGTCAATGTGGTCATCGGCTGCCATTGAGCACCCTCACATGAGAGAGATTTTAAATTTATGTATTTTATAGTACGTGTGTAATATGCACAATTAGTTTGGTTGTCAATGGAATCCAAAAATATATTGTCATCGACAACTGCACTAGTTGTCAATCAGAATGGGGGGTTTGGTGCCAACGCCAAGCCGTGCATCATGGACAGCTCTCTAAGGTGGTTCGATTGACTCGATGGCAGTCCGGTGAGTCAACACATATCAGTGTGTTGAAACCCCTTGTTATGGTCATGTGTTTTGGTATTGTCAAATCATGCCAAACTATGTATCTTTTATTACGTTTTGATGTGTTTTAAAGTTGTAATTGAAGATCAAGTTGAAGATGCAAAGTTTGCTCAAGAAAAGTTCAAGAAAAGTGTATTTTTAGCACATTTTCAGCAAACACCTCAATAGAAGCTCGATACCTCCTCAAAACCTACTACCTCCTTGATAGAAGCTCGATACATCGAGTTTCGTGGATCAGCAAAAATCAACAATATGAAAAAACCCATAACTTATTCGTTTGAAACCTGAATTTAAATATGTTTGAACTGGTATTTAAAGAATGTTATAAGCCATCTATTAGAAGACTTTTTAGAGAGACAAACTCGTTTATTCGGTTAGGACTTTTTGTAACCAAGTTTTCTCTAATTCACCATACCAAAGATTTTTAAACTAAATGTGAAGATTGATCGGTGAAGAAGCTAAAGCCATAACAAACACTACAGACTTACTACTGTGAAGAAAACCTTCAAAAAATTCTTGAAGTTAATTGAAGGTTCCAATTGTGATTGTAGAGCATTTAGAAGTTCTGAAGTGGTAGAAAATTTCTATTGTAAGTTAATCTACTAGGACTATAGAGTTTAGAAATAGATTTTGTACTAAATCTTAAGAGTCTGCTTGGTAAGAGTATTTAAAGACAATTTTTTGTTTTGCAATCTATAAAATAGTAAGTCCTACACTTGAATTTATTATTTGACTAACATCTTCTAAACAACAGTTTTCAAAAAATTGTATCCTATTTTCTTGATTTAGAACAATATTTTGAAAACGACTAAGAGGTTGTTGTTTAAGATATAGAAAATGTTTTAATAACATAGTTTTAAATAAAATGAAAAAAGTGAATTCCACATATTTGTCTAAACTTTTTTATCTCTTAAATTAAAGAGCTTATCTTTATCACAAAAAGAATTCTCATATTTCAAATTTGAAACTTATCATAAAAAAAATATTTAAAAAAATTACATAATGAGCTCTATTCCCTTATCACTATTCACCAAAAAAAAAAAAAAGTAATCTACAAATTCAACACATTATTATTTGTAAATATTTTTTTTTAAAACTCAAAAATAGAAATGGTCTCCCAAATTATTTTTTATTTTTAGTATTTTGGAAATTGTTCTTAAAAGTACGAGCCAAACACATATAATATAAAAATTATTATCTGAAAACTAGTTTCAAGTTCAATTTTTTGAAAATTGTTTTTATACTATTTTGAAAATAAAAACAAAAATCTTTCTATCAATCAGGCCCTAAACTTTTCTTTACTATAGTGGATTGCTATTTTGGAAAAATTTTCCCCTAAAGGTACGTTTGGTAGACTGTAATAGACGCTGTAATGTAATAGTTATTCCTATAGTTTAGTTATTCTTTAGTTTGGTTATGTTTTTATTACAAGGAATAATCATTCCTTATGAATAGCTATTCTTCAAAATGAGAAGTAACTATTCATCTTTAAAATATTGTATTAGTTATTCCTTAGTAAGTGCAATAATTTCAAAACTTAATATATTTCTAAATAAACAAACTTTCCATATGCATCTAACAATTATAAAAATAAAAAATCATAAAAAATAACACATATCTCTCTTAAATTTAAAAATAACAATTTTTAAGAAGATATAATTGTATGAGTAAGAAATTTCCTAAAATAAATGTTAAGTTTCATTCTAATGTTATAACTCAACCAAACTAATAAATAAGTTTAGTTATTACATTACAACACATTTTATTCCTAATAATAAATATTACAATTCCTATCGTAATCCTCATTCAATATACCAAACATACCCTAAGTTTTTTACTGTAAAACTAGTTTGTTTCATTAGTTTTCCTAGGTCATCATATATTGTCTTATTTACTATTCTAATGTGCATGATATTGATATTTGTTTGTTTAACCAATAACTATTTATAATAAATCTAATTAACAGCTTAACTTTAAAACTTATTAATTCTATCAACAGGGAGTTTAAATTCTTTCTTTGACATAGTAGGCAAAATTTCTAGCAACCGATGCCTCCAATGCCCATTCACAAGAAAGACGTTATAATACAACAAAAGAAATCCTATGCAATCTCCTCATCCATTTAACATAAAGGAGATGAAGGAGAGGAGCCATGTCTCTGTTTGAAGTTTTTTTTTTTTTTTTTTTTTTTTTTTGAGGAAGTGTTTCTGTTTGAAGTTAAAAACAAATTTGTATGGGTTACTAGAGCATTAGAGCTGGCTGCAAGAAAAGTTTCTGATCCTGATGTGCAAATAAAGATCTCAGATACTTCAAAAGTTGTTTTAGAGGTCAGTAAGATGAACTAGGCTATTGCCCTTCATTTTCCTAGAGGCCACTGTCTCCAAACATATTATTAATTTGCCATTGATGTCTTTTTAGATTCAAAAAACATGCTTACGTGGACCCAATATTGATACCATTTTATTATTCACCAATCCAAACAAGTCAATTTTAGCAGTTGCAAGCAAAATTGTGAAACATTCTGAGCCTCTAGTTTTATTGTTAACCAAATCAAGTGAAGCAAAAGCAAAGAAAAATCTCATTTGAAAATAAGGACTACTAGTATGGCATATTCAAGTTAAATCAAAAATAACAAAGAACCAAAAATACTCAAGAATTTAGGGACTGAATTGGACAAACCAGACAAGTCAAAAAGGTAAAATATTATTTCCAACCTCCAAGTGCTGAGTTAAGTTTAAGATGTGATGTCCACATCAAAGTGTCAAACTGACAGCAAAATATACCTCCTTTTAACCCATTGTCCTTCACATGCCTTTAGGAAACTAGGAAAGCTTAGTATAAAAGTATAAAGCCACTGTCACTATAAATCCATCAATTTTTTTATCAAGCTCAGCGATTATAAAGCCACTAGGACTATCTTATATGCACTACTATTAAGTATTAACAGTTAAGAATAAAAGTTTAAATTATATGACTCCTTGTTGAGAGGAAAAGATGGGAACTTCCACTCCAGCATTAAACCATAAAAGCAGACACAAGATCCACTATTGATATGTCTTTGAACATTCGATAACAATAGAATTTCACATTTTCTAACTCCATTCAAGCAATTTTCAAATAGTATGCTAAGAACATGATTCCATCATCATTAGCATTAATCGTCAATTTAAAGTCTAGGACAAGGTTAAAATACTATAAGACTCAAAACTCAGAGCATGGCATCATATTAATAGGCAAAAAGAAGCCAACTCTTTTGTTAATATTATAATATAATCTCCTAACTTGTTGAAGTTCTTGACTTGGCATACTAGAATAAAATACTGAAGGCTTATTTTACCTCTCCTAATATGCTTTTCTTCGTAGAAGCTTTGGAGCAGGTTTCTTTCTACGCTTCTGCAAAGCACATCCATTACTATTCTCATCTATTTTAACCTTCTTTAATTCACTACTATCAACTGATTGGCCTTTCTTTTGAAAATTTTGAGAAACGCATTCATTCTTCTTAGTTGGATTTTCATCTCGTGATTTGTCTCCACTATCTGTTTCACTGTCTGGATGGAGCTTTTGAGGACTTGCCAAGTTATCACTCGCATGTACCATAGCTTTCTTTGACTTCCGTGTCTGAATTGGTTGCAAGTCAAGCTTTGTGCTGGCCTTTGATTTCCTTTTAGTAGCTGAAATTTCTTCTTTGTCCACAGTATCCTCAATTTCTTCTTTGTCCACAGTAACCTCAATTTTTTCTTGGATTGAAAGTGGAAATGCTTTAATTATGTATATCTGCATTAGTTATACAACATATTCATTATTTGGACTTTAAACCAAATAGCCAAAAATAAATGAATGAATAAATATGGAAGGATATAGCACAAAAACAAACACAGAAATTGCATTTACACAACTTATAATTATGTTCACTTGAAATTTAAAATGGACAAAACTGAAATGGGAAATGCCGACTGAATCTTCAGGCATATTTAGTGCAGACATTGTCCACCATGAAAACAATTGGGATCAAACTGTGACAGGATCTACCTAATTATGACATGCATGAAAAAGAAAAAGAAAGTTACTGTAAAAGCACAACTCTAGATGGAAATTTGTAGCTTATGATGAGTTCCAGAATAACTCCATGGTATTCCACCAAAGTATCCATAGGATAGAATGAAATTAAAGTTGCTAGGATGCACCCATACAGAAACGGTAATACATCAATCCTTAAAAAATTTAGAATACAGAATGGCATAAATACTGTAATTAATTAATATTTAAATAATTAAATCTTTTGTAAGCACATGTTATGCTAATTTTAGTTTAAAAGAAAAACAACAGATGCTGAAAAGCATAAAATATGTCTAATTACTAACTAAAATGATATTAGGTTCATAGGGAGTGAAAAGAAAGAGGGAGAGAAAAATAAAAGAGTTAGAGAATTATCTTCCTAGGGTATCCATATCAGATACATGTCCTGTAAGGATATGGCTGACAGTTTGAAGCATTCGGCTTCCTAGTTGCTTTGGTGATGCAAGACAACGTAAAAGAATAGCACTAGGTTGATGATTTGTCCTAACAGGTAAATGCCTCAAACATATACTAAGGACTCATATAATGTGGCATGCTATTGATTAATTAGTTACGTAGCAGTTTGGATTTTCTTATATCATTAGTAAAACACAATTTTCTACCTCATTTTGTCTCACACATGTAGGCATAAACCTCCAAAGATTTTAAGCTTATAATTTATAGCATTCATCTGGATACTTATGAATACTATCCCAATGTGTTATTGCCTTAATTGAGCACATATGCTACCTATTTTTACTTCATTTTTCCCCCTTGTAGTGGCTTTTTGGGGGGGGGGGGGGGGGGGTGTGTTGGTAAACACATTACCTCATTAATGTGCTGCAGAGCTGTTCATATATACAAATCAGGTAATGATTAATGAATGGTAAAATACAAGCATGTCACCCTTACAAGTGCATCAACGATTTTTAAGACTACCTTAAACCTTGCTGGCTTAGTCAATTCAAATACCAGTGCATCACCATCATCCAACTTGTGTTCCAATGCGAATGCTCTCCAACCACCACTAAGCCCAGTTCTTTCACCAATGTATTTAGCCTCATATTCCGCACCACTTTCATCCTCTAATACCATATCGAACAATGTTTTTGGAAGATGATCTTCACAAAATTTAGAAGGAAGGCCCTATTTATAAGAGCAAAATGTACCATTCAACTAAGCATTATATGGTCTATAAATTAAATATAGCATAGTTAAGATATGAAGACAAGACCATAATCTTAAAAATGAACAATTCCTTCATCGTAACATACCAACCAAAAACAACTATAAACATGAGACCGAACCATCGTTTTGACAAAAGATGGATTTTCAGACTTAAGATTGTTTTGGAGCTCCACTGCAGCCTCCAAGGCACGTTGTCTTTGTCTTTGAGTTGCTTCTTTGACTTCCTCTATTGGCCTTGCAAGATAGCTGAAATCCCACAACATTATTGCCGACACATTCAGGGAATCTAGAGTAGTAAGATTAGTTCTACAAAATAATGAAACCCACCTTCCATATGACGTTGACCTTGACCTCGACCTCTTACGCAGATGTGTAATGCCTATGTCAATCTGTAATTGACATAGAAAGGTCCTTTTCTTAATAATATGTTTGGTTAGATTAAGACACTCAGAAATCCATAAGAGAAAAGTGGGAGTGGGTACAGTGTAACCTATAATTATAATGTCAAACATCAAATAAAATTGTTAGATTGTGTTAGCCCCATTATAGAGCCCATTATCATATCTATTGTCTAGTTTTTGATAATAAGTGTCATTGTTCAACATTTATCATTAGTGTCATAAAACAAAGTGTACTATAAGAGCAGTAACAAGCTACATGCCTGCACCCCACTATATCTTTTCCAATTTCCATCTAGTATCTTGATATAAAAATCTCACTCTTGATCACATAAAGCATTATTATTACTCACATCATCGCGATATGAAGAAACTGGATTACGTGCACGGGAAGAGCGCCTTGGTTCTGATACAATAGTAATCTTAGATCTCAGTTTTGGAAGACGTTGCTGCACCATTAAATAAAAAAAAGTGATACAGGAATGTAACCAAAGATAAATAAACAAAGATTCAATCTTTTTGCTGAAAAAAGAAGTCAAATTTACCTGGGACTTTTTCTCAGAATTTGTTAGCTCACCCAAACTTTTTGAAATCTTTAAAATTCCCAAATCCTTCAAAAAAAAAAAAAAAAAAAGGAAGTAAAAAGTGACTTATACTAGAACTTTAAAGATGGGTTGTTGACTTGTTGTATTTGAAAAAGAAACGCAGGGTCTTATCTGATTACAAGTTTGGTAGTCGTATCATATCAATCAAATTATCAAATCATTACTGGTAAAAAGAGATAGGAAATGGGGTGGACCTCAAATTTCTTTTTGTTGAGTTCAAGTCGTTGGTTGCGAAGTGCTTCATACGAGTTATCGATGCAAGTCTTTGCCATGTTTGCTAGCGAGTGTTCACAAAGACCAGACCTTCAATAAGGGATTTTTTTTTTTTTTTTTTTTTTTAAATCCTTGGATAACACATACGAGGAAAAATGTTATCTTTTGAAAATCTATTACATGGAAAGCAATTGCAAAAGCCAAAAAAAAAAAAAAAAAGTTGGGTTATTTTGAAAGGCCGCAGAATCATAATGTAAAATAATCTAAATCCTTAAACATCACACACACGCACGTATATATATAGTGAAGAAAGCTGACCTGGAATAAACAGCAAAAGGATAGAGATGAAAGGTTCCTAGTGAGTTTTGAGCTCTTTGGCTCAAACCCAGTGAGACTCTGAGACTGAGAATGTGAGAGAACAACGCGGGCGTTTGAATTTTGAATTACTGCTTTGAACCCTTTGGACACATCCTATGTCGGACCTGTTGTGTCGGGCCGGGTCTGTTTGGGTCTTGATGCCATTGAGCACATATAAAAAATGGGTCAGACCACAATAGTTGGAGAGAATTTAAAGAGAATTTAAATTTTAGATGTTTCTATGAAAATAGAAATTTAACGGCCCACTTGGTATATATGTTTAAAAATTGAAAATTGTTGTTCAAAAATATTTATGAAAATACGTGTGAATGAAAAAGTGTGTGAAAATACGTAAAATGTTATTTAAAAACTGTTTGAAAACACAAACCAAACACCCCTAATTAACAAGGCTATTGAACAAACTATATATGTTCGTCTAAAAACATTTTATCTAGCTTTTTGTTAAATTATATTTGTATTTTGAAAAAGTGAGATTTTAAAATACTTTATATAAAATTTCAAAGCAAAAAAGATGATGCCAAACAGACATGTAGGAGATGTTAACTCGTTATTCTTACAACTTTTACCTAGTTTTAACAATCAAATCAACTTAATGTAAATTAGATATATTTTTTTTTTTACCTACTATTCTACATTTACTTTTATATTTCTTACCATAGAAATAAATAAAAACTAAAAATAAAATTTAATAATACATAACTCCTTAATTTTAAATTATTTTATTTTTTTGTAATAGTTTACTAGTCCAATAATTTCATTTAAGAAAAAAAAAAAAAAACCGGTACACTTATTTATTATTATACAATAAACATGAAATGTAACACGTTATATGAATGATAAGTAATGTCATTAGTATTTTTTTAAAAGAATAATATAAAAAATTTGACGTTCAAGTAAATGATAATAATAATCTTTGATGGTCTCCCTCAAACCCCGCGTTCTCCCTCCTCCACTACTTATAAAAATATATTTATGAAATATTAATTACTTTAAGAGGCAAATATACATTGAAAATAAGTCCATAAAAATTTAATTTTATAATAAAGACTTGGCATATGGGTTGGGTGGGTCTTGAATTGAGATGGAGACGCATTTTAAAAATGGACAGACTAAAGTAGAAAAGTAAGTTTCAAGAAAAAATTGCTTAGTTCATCTAGAAGACTATATAATGCTCTAACAATAACATTTTATCACGTACTAATAAATGAAATCTAGCTGACAAATATAGGCTGAAGATTGATTTGTTGCTAGTGCCGACCAATCCGAACATTAATGTAAAGTTGATAAAGAAAAAACCAACTATATCGCTACCAAGGTCGGTGAGACTTGATAAAGAATCTAATTAAGTGCAAAAAATGTGAAATTAAAATACTTTTAACTTTTAGTGAGAACTTTAGAATCTCATAAAATCTCATAAATGGTAGGAAGTGATATATTCTGAAAATTCTTAATTCTCTCCATATTAGTCAAATAGAACATTCATGATTCATAATTTTAGCCATCCTTGAAATTTGAAAATGTTAAATTCTCACCATAAATTCCTACCTACCAACCAAAGATAGCATGAACAACAGCCATCCATTAATCAAAAAAAAAAAATTCTATATGCATGCACATAATTATTTATTTATTTTTTTATATAATAGCGTCCGCTTCGGATAATTATGTTCTGTATTATCAAACCAATACACCAATCAATTTTTAGTGTTGGTGAGAATTGAATTTAGATCTTTTATTCAACCATCAAAGATTTTACTAATTAAGCTAATTGAAACCTACCGGCTATCATTCACATAAGTTAAAACAAAACACTTCTTTTTATTTTTGGGGAGTAGGAGGCTGGTCCAACCCGCAACACGGAACCGCGAAGGGGGTGGATTGCCTCTGCCAGAGGCCTTCCTAACTCCCAAAGATCACATGTTACACCACTGATATCCCAAACTTGTCAAACATAAAGTATAAAGCCTTTTTTAAGAAAGAAAGAGGGGGGGGGGGGATGGTAGTGTTCAAGTATAAACATGTACATTTAAGGTCTGTGTTACAAGTGCATCCAACAACAGTGACAAAAGCCATGATAAAAGAATTTCTCTTTCCTCCCCCTGTTAAAATTTATGTCACTGAAAAATGCTCCATCTATAATGTTTCAGAAATATCAGCAAAGGCCCTCTCTTTGTAGCTATACAGAATTGAAATACATCAAGGGCCATGAATTGGCAAGAATATCTTGGACTGTATAATAGATGAACAAAATAGAAGATTGAACTAAAAAAATTATTATTGTCCCGTTTTAGCTCGTTTCATTCCATTGGAAGTGAAAGGAGAGATGGTACCATGCGGTTGAGGGCTCTCTTCTCTAAAATTGGAATTTAGCATAGCCAGTTCCCTCAACTGTTGCCTCTTAAGAATATCTTGTGACTCATCCTGCATGGCAAAGATAGGGAAAAAAAAGTCCTGAGTATATAAAAGAGACATTATAATCATGCAAGAACAAGAAATATTAGCAATGGACACATGCATGAGTAAGAATTATTCCCTACTCCATCCAGAATAAGCTAATTTAAATGATATCTCACTTTATACCAATTGACTTCAGAGTTTGGACTGACTACGTAATACCATGTAGGGGGCAGAAAAGAGTAACTTGATCATTAGCGTGATATAATGAACAAAGAGTAAAGCCAGAATTGAAGAGTGAAAGAAAATAATAGTGAGGATCTAACATTGCCACAAGGTCTTCCAGGAGGAACCACAAACTGGTTGTATTCCAAAAGGCAATAATTCCTAATTTCGTCTTTTTTAAATTGCATTCCAAATGTGATGAAGAAAAGTATAAACATTTTAACAAATTTCTGAAAATGTCAGACTAAAAACATTCAACTGACAATGTGCAATAAACAAAAACTAAGTTTGTTCAGGAAAAATGCACTATGCTTCTATAGTATTTGAACACTCTAGAAGGAATGAGACTGAAAATGATACCACTGGTTTAAGAAGTTCTTCTAAGATTTCTTGTGCTTGTCTCAACCGCATATCAATGACATTGGCAGGTAATTCAGCCTCAATTAAAATGTGTAGCGGATCATTCAGATGCTCATAACCTGGTCTTCCCCTCAATGACTCCTCCTTAAGAATAGAAAAAAGCAAAGGAGATTTACGAAAGAGTCACTAATAACTAAATTTTGAGATAAACATAAAAATGGTCTAGGAGGATTAAAGTAGCTACTCCACCTAGCTGGAATTAAGGCTGTGTTGAGTTAATACCTTATCTGGGTCTTTTATTGAACCTTTTCCTCTAATAAACACTCGGCAACCTGTAGAAGCTTCTACCCGCTTCAGTGAATTGCCTCTAGGGCCCAGCAACCGCCCAACAAAGTTAAACTGAAACATATTGAAGAATGTTACCACCCAAACTTTTATTTTTGGTTTTTTTTTGGGGGTAGAGAGAGGGGGGGGGGGGGGGGGTGTTGGTGTTTGAGGGAAGTAATTTTAGTCCCCTTTAACCTCACAATATGTAACAAATGTCCAGTGAACATATATAGATATAATTTCTCAACATTCAAAGCATTCAATGAAAATAAAGGAATTTAGACATCAATATCACATATGCATTCGTATATTGCTTACATTCGGATAGCTATAAACAGGAATCTCCAAGCGCAAAACCTTCTTGACAATATAGGAACTTGGACTTGCTGGTGCCACTTGCCAGTCCATATTCATCCCTTGTGGTCCTCCTAACCGCTGTTACATAATGAACCCAAGATCTTAGTACTGTAACAAGAATGACACTCACTGAATTCAAAAAAAGTAGGGAAAAAAGGAAAATTAAAGCAGAGAAATATTGAAATTTGAAAGGAACAGAGAAGTCAAGTTCTACCTACTCTGAATGACGAGCAGTAAGTTAAATTAAAACAGAAAACACATAATTTTAAAATACAATATTCAACTTGTGTAGCAGTTCATGGGAATAGACATAAGCAATAGGGGAAAAAAAATTGAACATCTAACAAAACTAGAAGTTGATAATCATTTTGGCATTATTAATAAGGAATTGATGATAACCGTTGCCTACTGATCTAATGGCATATACCATGCATTTTGTTTTGAGTTCAATCGAGAGTCCAACTCTTCAAGGTCCCCAGGATGCTATTGAACATTTAACAGAACTTGTTACAGTTCTTATTAAATTATCCCTAGCAATTTCAAGTATTAAATAGATTTGCAGATTTTTATACAATTCCACTTGCAACATTTGATGGACCCCAACACAAGTAAAGCTTCTCGTAAGAAATTCCCCATGCATTGAATTCTATGAAATTCGCCCTCATATCCCCATTAATACCTACACCTGCATACCATTTGGACCTAAGTACTGAGAATGCATGCATCTTGTAAATTAATTTAGAGTCTAAATAAACTGTCTTAACCTGAAGGTAGAAGGGGGAACCTGGGTGGGGGCAGTATGGCATTAAGGAATAATTATCTTAGCTTGAGGTAAACTGAAATGCATGGAGCATATTACACAGGATGTCAAACATTAGTTCATTCCATGGCTAGTATTTTCAATTGGCAAGTTACACAAACACCCTATGGATTTTGAACCCACAACTTCAACCTCCACGCATTTCTTTATGAAAAAGCAGGTGTCATTTGAGCTATAGCTCATTGGCTAGTATTTTTGGACAAGTAGTAACAAACTCGTCTTAAATTTTTCGCTAAAATCAGAGAAGCTTTTTTTTTTTTTTTTAATAAGTAAAATTTTCACTAAAATCAAAGAAGCATGCACCATCTGGTACACATAAATCGGCACTAAGGATCACGATAAATGACACAGCTTAAGGTACAGTTACTTGTTATTAGTGCAAGAGATTTAGCTTCATTTTTTTTTCATATTTCACTCTAAATTATGAAATATTCTTCTGGCATGAATGGCCACCTGAACACAACCAATGCCATTTACAAATAAAACACTACTTTCCACATTCCGGGGCATGTTCTCCTCATCTATTTCTCATACACTTTCATAAGAAGATGTGAAGCAAAACAGAGGGAATCATATGATATACTAATAGGCAGCTCATATATGCAATGCGAGATGCATACCTCCCATAACTAACTTTGAACTATTGGCAATGCATCAGCACTTCCCTATGAACTTATTGTAATTATTAAATGGGGCAAAAACCAGATATTCATAAACCAAATTTAAACATTGTTGAACTGCCAATGCAATAGGTTGATGATAGGAAGCAGAAACATGTAGCAAAATGGCCTTCTGAACCGAGTGTAATCTAATATACAGCCAACACTTTGGCTTGAATTAAGAAGTGCACCACATTGACATCATCTCTAATTGGTTATGTTGCGTGCATTTGGTTTAGCTTTTTCTGGAGATTATTTAGCTTATTTGTTTATGCACAGCTTTTTAAAGCCTAGCTTTTCGTTTACCCACTTTCAGCAAATAAGCCAATCCAAATACACTAAATCATACAATGCCCTTTATACGAGTTCTATTTTCATAGTCCAAGAATGTTATGTTTCTAAGCATGGCACGAATAAATTTTGTATGGCTAGACATATTTGATCATATTCTCTGAATACAATTGGAAGGAATAGTATCCATATATTATAGTGGGATGGAAGAAGAATGTAAAAACCGAAGACCGGAGAAGTAGACTGAAGGTGCTATTCTGAGATTGGCAAAGTTGCAATTACTTACATCATGCGGCAGGCCATTCCAACCATTGAAGCCTGTTCCTCTATTATTTGGCATCATGTCAAATGAAGCCATAGGGCTAGGGCTTCCACGCTGCAGTCTGTCAAAGTCACTAAGCCCATGATTGGGGATCATTCCAGAAACCCGTAATATCTCTGTCACGTACAAAAATACAGAAATTAAAGATTTCTCTTTTTCACTATGTAGAACATATCCCCGCGAAAATTGAAAAGCAAACTATTGCCCTTACAAAGTTCATAAGATTATAAAAGACTGCAGTACAATCAAACTAACATAGACCATTTGATTAAATCAACTCTGATCAATTTTGTAGGAGAGCCACCACATTTGTTTCCAATTCCCATTTTAAAGATGTGGTAGACAACATTACCCAAAGCAAGCATGTTTTTTAATCTCTCAAGAGAATTTTGTCAAACAAGCAATAAGAGTTGGACCCTTAAGAACAGTAAAAACATGTAGTCCTCTTATTTTTGTTTTAAGCAATATATAGATAATAGATTCAACTATTCAATTTGGTCTTCCTAACAAAGAAGTTGAATTCCATGGAATTATATTAATTGTGATTTTTGCTGCTAAGTATCACAAAGCCTTCCTAGAAGGATCAGATAATCTAACATGAACCAAGATAAACTTGGATCCGAAAAAACCAACCTTGATTCAAGAGTCGGCTACAAATAGGAAGGACTTGCACGAAGGGTACAAGTTTCTGGTACTCTGCTAACAGCTCTGTCAAGTACTGACTGGAAAACACAACAACATACGATACATAAACAAAATCATCCACAGATTAAAAGGGTGTTAGAAAGCGAACATGAAAACCAAAAATTCTTATAAAGTTGTGAACTTTGATTGCTTGCCTGTCCACATCCGAGGTACTTCTTATATGTGGAGACACAGTTCTTGCAGGCGAGAAATTGTGTGTGTATAAACCTGACATGAATTTAACAATAATATACGCAACCCCAGATGGAAAAAATAGAGAAAAAGAGACAATCTTTGATTGTAGAGATGAGATGTGCACAGCAAACTCCAAAGGTTTGTCAACGAAACCGAACCATTCTGAGATAAATAGTAGTAAATATTGGGGAAGAAGTAGAAAAAAGATAAGGGTTACAACGAAGACTAAATATTATTGATGAGGGTACAACAAATAAGGGTTATTTTTTTCTTTTTTCTTATTGTAATGATTTTCTGAATGCAGTAGTAATGGTGGGGTTTTAAATAGGGGAGGGTTTAAATGGTTTTTGTGTTTTGGGGTCGGTGTGTTTGAAAGTTTTCCAAAGGTGTGCTTGTTTGGTGTACTTGTGTGTAGGAGAGAGAGATAGAGAGAGAGAGAGAGAGAAAGGTGAGGCGGTGGTGGTGGTGAGGCAAGGCAAGGCAAAGCAAAGAAAGGCACAAGCGCAGAGAGAGAGAGAGAGAGAGAGAGAGAGAGAGGGTTTTGTTGCTCATTGATTCATTGTCATTAGGTAGTGTTGTGTGTGTGTTTGCTATGAGATTTTTGAATTGCCACGTTGACAGTTGACACTGACAGCAACAGCGCCAATGCTGTACACTCTCTTGTTAAGCGCGTGGAGATACGGTTTCAATCATGGTCCAACTTATTAATGCTAGCAGCCCTACTACTTAGCAATGAGACAGTGAAATATGGACAAGGTTGGCGATTTATAAAAGAAAAAAAAAGGTTAATGGTACTCTTAAAAAAATAAAAGAGTAATTAAACTTTTTTTTTTTATAGTTTTATATTTTTTTATGAAATTAGTATTAAAACTTCCATTAAATAATTCATTAATAAATGTTCTAAGGATACTTATTAACTAAAGTTTGTACTGTGTATTTAAGAGTTAGGTCATTTTGGATATATACCACTGTTAGTTTCTTTAAAACATTTTCTTCTCTCCTCATGTGTATGTGTGTGTTAAAATATTTAGTATTCTCAAAAAAAAAAAAAACTAAACCCTTTATAAAATTATTCAAGTGTATTATATAAATTGATTTAGAGGTAAACTTTTTCTATGAAGTATTGAATGGGTGGTAAACCCGGATACAAATCTGCATTTTTTTTTTTTTTTTTGTGTTTCACTTTATATTATACAAATTATAGTGTGTCATGTACCTGGGGTTTAAAAAAAAAATTAAACTTTGATTTTTTATAATAAAAAGTAAAAATAACACATGACAAGTCGTGATTAATGAAACATAAAGTAAAAAATAAAAATAGGACAAAGGATTTGTATTCAACGAAGTACATATGTTAATATATAATTTTATAATGCAATTGACAAGTCAATTTAGATCCCAATTATGGAATTGACTACTATGGTGCAAAACTAAATAAACATCAATAAAATAAATAAATAACATGCAATATGGTAATTTAGGAAAAATCATAAAACAACTGTTCCAAAATAAAAACATTGGGAGAAAACCCTCCTAAATAGAGCAATTCATTATAGTAAGAAAAGTTATTACAATCTAAGTAAAACATTTATATAGACTCTACAACGGTATAACCTATAAACCAACTTACAAGATAAACATTCTACTGCTCCAAAACTTCTAAACTTTTCACTTATATAAATGTTCCACGAATGGCACAATCATGATCACAACCAAAACCTCCAACTGATTCCAATAACCTCTTGAAAATTTCTACTCAATAGTAGCACTAGGATGAATGCTTTATGGTTTCATCGTATGTCCAACACTCTTTTTGATATTGGGGTATGGAACAATAACCTCTCAGTGATATTAAATGGATACAATATTAAATGGGTGAGGTAAAACCTAAGTTGGTGGTATTTTGCAAAGGTTTCAGTTGATCCAACTGTCAAGCGAAGGTCATGTGAACTCCTCTAGAAGTCTACATTGATGAGTTCAACCTCAAGCGAACGAGAGGCGGACTTCTTTGTACATCATACCAAACAAAAACTTTTGACATCTTCTAATTTTACGCGCAACCCAATTACAATTCAAATAAAATAAATACATTAAAATTGTTATTTACAACAAAACTTTTGGCACATAATTAACAAACACTAAAATGAACCTAACATAAGTCAAGTCAATTTTATAATGAATCAAGTCATTTTTAATTTAAAAGTTTAATTATTATTTTGGCTAAATTGCAAATTACATCTCTAAAGTTTAACTATTCTACTTGCATCAACAACTCCTCTATTCATATGTTTTATTAAGTGTCACATAAACTTGTCACGCGTGTTTAGTTTATCTAATTAAAACAATGTCACATCATTTTTGTAGCCTAAAAAAAATTAAAATTTGAAAATGGCATGACATGATAAAAATAACGTGACATCACTATATTGGATAAAACTAAACACGAATAGCAATTTTATGTGGCACTTAACAGAAAAATATGAACATATAAATTACTTATGTAAATAGAATAAAATTTCAAGGATAAAATCAAAACACTCTCAAAATTTATGATTGTAATTTGCGATTTAACATATTATTTTTATAATTTAGTCTTGTTATTTTTATAATGTAATGACTAATGAGAGCAGTTTAAAAGGTATGTTAATGCGTTAACAAAAGTGGGGTCGGTAATTCACGCTCCCTAGGGGAGGTGGATGCATGGTGTTGGTGCATCGGGATTGGCGGGGGGAGCCTTTGCTCGCATCAGCTCGTCGGTTTCTGAATATTCGCATCCCCAGAAAGGTTATTACGGACTACGTTACTCCACAACCAGAGGATCTTCATTACTTTTCTCTATCCAAGTTTTTGTCACAATCATTTAAGACACCCACCTTCTTCTTTTTTTAATTTCTTCTTTTTAATATTTCACTTTTTGGTTCAGTAAAAAAGGTTATTATTAAGGTTTAAAATATTTTTTGTTTTTATTATTATTTAAACGTGAATAGTAGGGGAAAATAAAACAAACTCCACCACCTAAAGCGTGATTTTCGTTTTTTTTTTTTTTTTTATATTTTTTATGGAACGTGATTTTCGTTTGATTAAAGATTGTGCTATTCTTTTTCAAACCCCCTTATGTTATGAAAGTCTAGAGTCTCGAACTATATTTTTACTTTTTTGATTGAGTTTTACTCGTAATTAATAAATATTTTGGAAAATTTTTTATGAGAAAATAAAAAATGTAAATAATTTTTTTGACAATTTTTTCAATTTGTCATAAAAAATTTCTTAAAATTGATGATTTTGTATACATTAAACATACATTAACCCCGACCCTTTTAAATTTAGCATATTTTTACTTCTTATTTTTACCTAAATTTGCTAAAAACATAATTTATTATTTTAATAGTTATTTTTTCGAATACACTCACAAGTCACAATCAAGCTCTTTAGTTAATCTCTAATCTTAATCTAATTCTAAAAGAAAAAAAAGTTTATCTCTAATCTTTTTAAATATTCTTTTTTCCCCAACTATCGAATCAAATCTATATTTTTTTGTGGGTTCTAGTTAGTTTAATTGGTAAAGTTCCTAATGATTAAATAAGAGATCTGAGATTCAATTCCTGCCTACACCAAAAATTAATTAGTGTCTTAATTTGATGATAAAGAGCTATCATCATGAGCGAACATCATAGGTTGAAACTCTCTATAAAATATATATATATATATATATATATATATTTCTTTCTTTCTTTTTTTCTTGCAAAATAGGAAACGAGAGTTCTAACTAAATACAAACCCTTAAATTTAAAAATAAAAATAATAAAGTCCACTAAAGAAAAATATATATAGTCTATATATTCAAGCTTATTTAACGGATTTCAAAATTATATTTTCTATGTGTACGAAAAAATTTAATAAATATAATTTTATCCAAAAACAAATGATTTTCTTGTCTTTTATTAGGTGCATAAATATGAAATTTTATAATTAATTATTATTAATAAACATTTATTATTATTGTGTTTGTATATGAAATATTAAATATGAATTTTGATAATTATTGTAGTTATTTATAGGTATTTAATCTTTATTATGATTGTGTTTTTTATATGGAACTATTAAATATATACAATTATGGTAATTATAAATGTGTATTTATTATGGTTGTATTTCTATATGGAACTATCTATTCTATTATATTAAAAAATTATGACACTTCAAGATTTTAATTGATGGTTTAAATATAGAATAGAGTTTAAACTCAATTAAAGAAAATATATATTAAAAAAACTGACGTGTAAAATTGTGAGGTTTCAAAAACTTATATAACAAAATATCACGAGGTCAACTATATTGTCTTCATGATCTTGTTTGTCATCTAAGCCAAATTAATAAGCATGTCACTAATCTTGTAGAGTCCATAAATCAATCTCTCACTACTAGCTAGTAGGTACAATTGGATTGCCACCCTGAGAATCTTGTTCCTAAGTGCATACCTACAAGGCATTTCCAAGGAAGAGTTAATGGGTTTTTCTCCAAATTTTAGATAACTAGCCTTGAAATTTCTTCTAAGGTGTGCATGAGCTGGGTTGGAGGGTATTTTCAACCCAACTCATATACAACCATCATATTGACAATAATTGTGTGGCTTATGTTTATACATCATGGATGTTAGGTAAAACTAACTCTATCTAGACTAGCAAATGATAAGAGGTTCTAGCTCTCCTAGTTAAAACATGTGCTAAACCATTACATTGCTTGCAAATGTGAGAGAGAGACTAGATAGTTCTCATAACTAGACCGGACTGAAAGGTCGGACCGTGAAAACCGAGAACTGTGATAAAAATCGATTTTTTAAGCATAAAGAACCGGGCATATGTGGCAATTCCGTGAACCTCTAAAACCAGGGTTAGACCGCACGAACCGATGGCAAGAACCGTGCTGTCCAACCCCTTAGCTTTTTTTTTTTTTTTTAATAAAAACAACTTAACACAATTTTATTCTACTTAATTAAATTATCCATCTCTTACAAGGAATAAAAAAAATTATAATTAAAATCTTTCAAAGATATTCAACTTTACTTCAAAAATTAATCATAAATTTTAATGTTTTCATGGTTATTATTTTATTTTATTAACTTTCTTATTTAATTTTTAAATATATGCTTGAAAATCATTAAATTTCCCTCACATATATAGATATATTAGTCAATTTTGCTAGTTTTATAAATTTAATATCTATATTTAGGCTTTAATTAATTATTAAATTAATTATGACGTCATCACGGTTCGACCCCGGTTCGACCTCAAAAACCTTGAAACTCTCTCTTTTACGGTTCAATGAACGGTTCGGATCTGAAAACCTTGGTTAGAATGCCATAGCGGAAACCAGAATATCTTAGATGATATGAGTGAAATGGGAAAGGTGTGCCTTCTTATTTCCTTTGATAGTATTGATTTATTGTCTTTGAACCAGCCTCAAAGATCATATTGTCAAATTCCCCAATCTTTGACTCAACTATTTCACTTCCTACTCATGAGAGATCTTGAAAACCCCATGTATAGATGTACCGATATTGTAGCAAATTGAACTTGAAATTTTCAGGTTTACATCACGGCCCAAACCAGTGAACATTCCATTTGGTATCTCATGGGGGGGGTTGATACTTGAAACAAATCAATTTCAAACGATGATGATTAAATTTTTTTTTTTTTTTTTTTTTTTGGGAGAATCAATCGAAGGGGATTCTAATATATGTAATTCACTTGTAAGTAGTAATTGAACCCGTGCTCACATTTGGGAGCTTTGAAAGAACGACAAGCCTTACGGCTGTTTTCAAGACTTGGAAGCAATTGGTGCCTTGGTGGGTTGAGCTAATGAGTCTGGTTAAGCATGTTTTTTTTTACCATTTTGGAATTACTAAAATGTGTCTGGTTAATCATTTTTCTAATTCATAAAAACATAACCCATGTAGTAAATTACAAACCAGAAAATTCTGAGATCAAATAGGACCCACTTAGTCATACCTTCACGGGTTTGAACTTTTCTAAATTATATGGCACTGAATGTGTATGAAAGTCTTTAAGCTATCACATGAATTGAAAGGGTTGAACCAACAAACCTAAACCAGCCCATCTATCTTTTAATAATTAACCCCAACCTCTCTTCATGTTCCCCTTTCATCTCTGACATACACGCCCAAGCAATCACACTTGTAGAATTTATACCCCAATTTTGTTGTGGTAGTAGTATGGTTTAGTTTACACGAATTAAACACAGTGATAGCACACAAGTTTACTAGAGAAATATTCTAATTTTATTATTTTTACACAAAGTACAGAGTAAATCAAGGTCCTTTAACACAAAATACTCACTCAGGGATTGTTTGATAAATTGCCTTTCACAATGCTACAACATACATTGCTCAATCAAAAGAGCATAAACTGTTTTTCCTTATACAACACACTGCATTCTATCTACAACTTAGAGTTGACACCCCAACAGTCTTCCTTAAGATAAAATGTAGGGAATAAGTGTTAATACGTAAACTTATATTGAAGGTTTATTGTCTTCAAAAGCAATTTTTTTTAAAAGGTAATCTAGTAATTGAGAGATGAGAGATTATCCTAGATATCATTGTTGGAAGCGCCAAAATATGCTAATGAATTACAAAGCTCTCAGCTCAAAAGCAAAAATTTTAAGTTTACAAAAAATAATTGCTGCCATACTTTAGTAGAAGTAGAAATGTTACCATTTATTATTGTTATTATTATTTTAGTGTTAGAAATGTTACCCCATTATTAATTTGTTCAGATCTGATGTAAACCCTTGAAACCACCACATTATGGGCCTGCCTACCTAAAATTCTATCTTAAGAAGCAGACAGATTTCCTCATAAAATTAGGAATACAAACATTCATCAGACAACATAATATAATGTATATATAAACGAATACTTTGTATGACAAGCAATATACTTAATTTTATGAGTCCAGATCAGGTGTATGTATTATGTTCTTATTTTTTGGGCACCGGTAAAATTCCTGATGCGACGTACATAGATATATATATCACAAGAAAATTTGTACAGATAAATAAATCATATTCATTATTTATCATAAGAAATGGGTGACATTATCAAGCATAGGATTCCTCTAAGGTGTGCTTGAAAAAGTACATCGCAGTCAGCAATTCAGGTTGGGTCAGGGACAACAACATATGGATCAAAACAAACCATGGGGAAGCCCCCAATTATAAAAAATCACTCACCATCTTGTAACACAGGCTGTTTTATAGAGCAATGTTATGTAACAAAACAGTCTATTTGTCTATCCTAGTGCATTATCTAGGTGGAAATGATTCTATGACCTCGCTAGTCACACCCCCACCCATTATAAAATCTATCATCTTCCTTCCTTTAAAAGTCATCATAATTTTTGCATGGATGGAATGTTTATATTCACTAGGCTCATGCGCCCTATGTAAGACTGATATGTAGAGTTTGTGATGTATATATGTGTTAAAACCTCGTTTCTTCTGTCCTAATGTGTTTGTTTCTAAAAAATAAATAAAACAATCAACCTCCCTCTCAACAAAAAAAAAAGAAAAGAAATCTTTATACTCAATCCACATGTCATGTATACAATGCAGCAGTAGACTAATCTATACATCTATACATATAATAATAGATAAAACTAAGAAAAAATTCAATTAGAGTCTAATTTTGCGCTATGTGTTAATCTAAGTTTTAAATTTTTGTGTCAAGTTAATTAATTTAGTCTAAAAATTAGAATTCAATTAGAGTTTAATTTTGCGCTACGTGTCTCATCTAATGTAAGTTTTTTAATTTTTGTATCAAGTGAGTTAATTCAATAGAGAAAACGAGAAGTTTAATATAAATCAATCATAAAAAAACCTAATTATATTTATACCATGACTATATGCGGTCCATTACTAACTAGGTTATATATATATAACCAATACTTAGAGAAAATTTAATTAGATTCAAAATTGAATTATTTAGATTTTTACTGTTATTTTTTCTCCAAACTAATGAGCATATTATTTATTCTATTTCTATTTAGATATTTTGTATATCAGGATCTTGAAGGTAACAAATTGTAATTGAGCTGAACGATCTCATGTACCTATTCTCATTCAATTTAGGAGATACTATTGGATCAATTTTTTTTTTTTTTTTTTGGTATTGTATTTAGTAGAATTTTATGAACAATGATTGTGAATTGATATTGTATATGTAGTATCCAATAGTGATTTTCAAAATTATATTCATAAAAGCAGTGTAATAAGAAACTTGGTGTTGCCAATATCATGAAAATTGTAAGAAAAAACTATTTTAGTACCTTCAAATGTTATAGTCAAACTAATATTCTATATGTTTTATAACCCAAGCTAACATCAATAGTATCACTATAATTCATCATTCTCGTGCGTAAGCACGAGTTACATACTAGTAATAATAATAAAATAGCAACAACAATGCTATAGATTGTAAGGAAATTTTTAATACTTTTGTAAGGTTAATTAAAAATTACAATTTCAATAGTTTTCTCACTAAATATATATGATTCCTTACAATTGCTTCCTTTAGTCTTTAGTTAATTGTTTGTTTACGCCAGAGCTTTATAACTCAATAGACACCTCCTAATGTTTTTAACGGAAATGTCCAATTTTCAAATGAACCATTGGTCTACACCACCATTTAACCTTTCTATTTTTTATTTTTTTTTAGTTCAATACTTGGGAGAGAGAAGATTTGGTTCTCCTTATAAAGGAAACAAGATAATGTCATTAGATTACAAGGCTCTCGACCTAAGAAATTATTCACTCCAACGGGAGGATCACATTAGCAATGCCTAGTGGTCCTCCTGTACTCAATGATATTGTACCATGTGCGACAACTTATTTAATGCTACTAGTCACCAACCTAGGGGAAGTAATTTTAATTAATGCGGTATTTATATCTTTCTACATGGGATTTACTATTTATGTGATAATTTTGAGAAGGGTGATACAATAGGTTTTGAAAATAGAATGATAAAAGTGTAGGTCTCAATAGATTTAAATGAGGTTTTCATAAAAAAAAAAAAAAAGGAAAAAAAGAATAAGAGGTTTTTATACTTTTTTCCTAAATCTTATCAACTATAAACCATGAAATCATCCATATGCATGATATCGTTGGGATGATTAAGTGATAGACAAAACTTAAGTACAGTACCTTAGGTGTTATTCCTTAGGTTTTTTTCTTAAGATTCAGTCATGTAGCTACTTAACTAAAAAATACACTTCTATCTATATGGTAAAATCTTAAAATGTGAACCTAAGGAATATCACATGAATACTGTACTTAAGTTTTGCCCTTAAGTGATTACAATGTCCTGTGTCTGTCCTTCTTAATGCGGATGATATGTATGTAACATGAAGATGTGCATTAGGGCATACTTTGTGACACATTATAGTACTTTCATTGAGATTTGTGAATAATAGATTTGGGAACTGCTTTGCTAATTACTTTAATATAAAGATGACAATTAAATAAATTTATGAAATAAAAAATAATATGTAAATTCATTGCATTTAATTTTGGTTTGATCTTTAAAAAAAATTATATTAAGTATATTCTTTCATTTTTGCATTGTACTAGCAAAATGATTGGGTAGCTTAAAATTCCATTGCATTTGTTTTTTCAAGTCAGCGGAGCTCCTAGGTGATTAAATTCCCATGTAATTGAACATGAGAGCGTGTTTATATATATATATATATAAATAAATAACACGAGCTTATACAGTTCTTCGTCAATTTCTCAAGTTTTTTTAATAATATCAAAATGAATATTATTTTTTTTTTTTTAAAGAATGAAAATTAATATTATTTTATTTACTAAAGGAAAAATTAATGGATGCCCTAAAGGTATTAGTAGGGGTGTCTAGACTCGACCATGGCTCGAAAAACCGACCAACCCGCACAACGCCGACCCAATTTCAGCCCAAATCGAAGCTCTAGTCGATCGGCGGTGGGTTTTTGATTCCAAGAATCGATGCTGGCGGGTCAAGTGGCAGGTTTGCTTCTCCAAAACCCAAGTAACCCGAACTCGACAGGAGCTATATAAAAAGTCCAGCCAAATCCGGTAAAATAAAGCCAAATCCCAACAATTTTTAGAGAAATTTGTAGATCCCGGCAAAAAAATGCAGATTCCGGCAAAAAAATGCAAATTCCAGCGACATTTTTGTAGATTTTGACGACCAATTGAACCAATCGACGCTCACCCTCACCCGAAACCAACTTGATCGATTGATGCCGGCGGTCGGTTTCAGGTTCGTTCGCGCTCCACCCGATGTCAACGGGTCAAGTCCGAGTTGAGTCCAAAATCAACACGTGGACAGGCCTAGGTATTAGTTTAAAAATTATTTTTAAAAACTTTTTATGGGGGAAAAAAAAACAATTGAATTTTTTGACAACTTTTTATATTTTTCATAAAAATAATATCAAAACTTTTAAAAAATGATTTATTTATAAATGCCCTAAAAGCACTTGTTAACATAACTCATTTACTCATAACAGACAGAAAAGTGGGATTAGATATTGTGTCAAAATGGCCTGGTTTGGTAGTAAGTAGGCTCTTATTACAAAGGCCGCAGATGGGCTCATAAAATCTGATATTCGAAGGTGGACCTCGTTTCGGCCTAGCTGATCAAGCGGAAGTTTGTTTGCAAACTTGACACTTAAAAACTATGGCCTAATTATAAATTATACCCTTTTAAGGTTTTGTTAATTGTTAGTGCCTTTAATTTTTGTTTCTAAGTTGTGATTTTTTTTCTTTCTGTTTTGTCTTTCAAGTTCTATTTCGTATTCAATGTGGTGCCTACAATTTTCCTTGGGACAAACGAAAACAGCTCCAATCGATCGGTGAATCGCCCTAGATATGATGCACAAAGTAATGACATGGGAAAATGGATATAGTTGACTAGTTGGTAAATTCATGGTATGTCTCTCTATATTCCATACCATTAATGTTACATAAAATTTGATGCTTCATGACAAATTGTAAAATTTCCCTACTCAGCAGTCAGCATAAGGGAGAAAAAGAATCATGTAATAGAAAATTGAGTGTGTAAACTTAAAGAAGGATGAATTGACATTCAGTAGTCTATCATCAGAGTTATCACAGTTTAAAGTTTCCCTATCTAGTATTCAACAGCTGGTTGACTTTTGTTTTAAGTTGTTAAGCATTTGAGTCACATCATCAGCTGCATCCAATTCAATTTCTAGACAAATAATACACAACTTTAGTGCCAAACCCAAACCATCCCTCACAGCTGCATTTTCTTGGTGAACATTATGGGCCTTAGGTAGGGAAAATTCTAAGGTAGTTAGGTGTAGTGAGAAAGGTTTTCATTAAGAGGACAGAAGATTTGAGGTGAAAGGGGAAGAAAGAGAAATTAGGAGATTGATTGGTAGTGGGAAATAAATGTAAATGACATTGAAGAGTCAAATAGAATATCAATATGGTCCTGTATTTGTAATTTGGGAACTCCTATTTTATCCTTTGAATGACGGAAACAACCACACACTGATTGTCTTCGAATCTTTCTGGGTTCAAGTATACAAGTATGTATATCATACCATTTCATGGGCATCATTGTATGTGTTATAAATAAGTACAACAGCAACCAAGATATCAAAACAAAGAAAGCAAACTGATTGATATTCAAAAAGAAAGAATATGAGAATCTGAACTGAACTGAACTATGAATGAAGAAACAAAAAACTTTTGTGAGTTTAATCTAGATATCAAAACAAAGAAAACAAACTGATTGATATTCAAAAAGAAAGAATGAGAATTGAATACTTGAACTGAACTGAACTGAACTATGAATGAAGAAACAAAAAACTTTGGTGAGTTTAATCTAAGGCACATATTCATTCTCCAATACTGGTCTTGTCCGAGTTCCCATTGCCAAAGGAGCCTTGGCATTCCCAAAGGTTGTTATCTGCAAAGTCTCACCCCTATCTGCCACCCATTCCATTTGCTGCACCTTCTTCCCATGTTTGAAGCTTCTCAACCACACAGCCAATAAACCCAATAGACCCAATAGAATAAACCCACCAAGTAAAGATCCAAACACTCTCCACACCTTAGACTGGTCCTTTCCACCATTTTTAGCAGTTTTTGCAGCAATAGGAGGAACAACCTCCACACCTGGAGCTGGTGAAGGAGCAATAGACTCTACAACTATAGAGAAATGTCCTTGTTGAATTGCTGAACATACATTCCCTGGCAACACATTGTCAAACTGCACAGAACCATGTAAATCAAAATACACACACTTTGGTGACACCCCACCAGGACCTAATTTCAAATCTGGGAACTTTACCAAAATGGGCTTATCAGATGCTCTTAAACTCAATTCAGGCACATTTGAAGCAGACAAATCAGAAGCATTATAGGCTAGGAGACCAAGAACAGGAGCTAAATATGAAAATCCAGGTAAAGGGTAAAAAGAATTAGACCAGTTACCGAGGTTGTGGTAGACCAAAGCAAGCCTCTCCACATAAGGCTGCTCAGCAACACCAACTGGGATCTGAAACTCCTTGAAACTATGAACCCCTCTCGTTCTCAAACTACCACTCCTAAGCCTCAAAGCTGAAACTTGAATTCCAGTGAGATTACTGGGAATGTGGTGGCTCTCATAAGGAATGCCTGTTTTGGGGTGAGCACCAAAGGCCATGAAAGCATTGTCTTGAAGAAGCGCATCTAGGGAGCGTGTTGAAAGCCCTGGCAGCTGAGCATTGAAGAGAGGCACCCAGATGAGAAAAAAGCCAATTATAACAAGCAGATTGGTTTTTTCCTCCCTCATCTCCTCAGCATATCGTCTTTCTGTGAGAAATAACGCACCAAGATCAGTTCTTGGGAAACTCAGTTTGTAGAGGCACCAGGATTCTCATTACTCATATCATGCATTTTCTTGAAAGAGAAATACTGTATCTGTTTAACATAATCAGCAAAATGTAGTGGCAAATTAAGGCAACTTGTAGAGCGCATTGGCTTTGATTTGATTCATCTCCATATGCCTTTTGGTCTCAAGGAAAATGGAAAAAACTGTAAAAGAGAAAAGAATGTTGCTTTACTGTATGGCATTGAGAGTTTTTTTTTTCTTTTCTTTTCTTGGGTTGAAAAGTGTATGGCATTGAAAGTTGAAACTCACTGTTGTAACGCCTCCAGGTCAAAGGAACAGCAAGATGTTTCTCACCCTGTAATGTATGATGGGGTTTTTAATTTTTGAAATATAAAGTAACCCAAATAAGATAAATCTAAAAATTTAATATTGGAAATAACTAAGAAAATTTTATGCCAACCAGGGAAAGTGATAGAAAAAAAGTTGGAGGAAGCAAACTAATGTGAATGTGATTGACTGGTAAGTTTTTTATGGTCAAATGACATGAGTATATGATTTTCTTGTTATTTACAACTAAATATGAGAATATTAGGGAACATTTTAATATTTTAAGGAATCTTAAAAGATTACCATATATTAAAAGATTTTCTAATATTCTTATATGGAAAATATTAACAAATGTCCTACGAGTATTGATTTAGAAACTATTTTTAGAAATATTTTATAGGAAATTGATAAAGCAATTAATTTTTCTGTCAGCCTTTTATATTTCCTATGAATGCAATGTTAAAACTCTTCTAATATAGTTTATTAACAATTTTCCTAATGACACTCGTTAATATGACTCTTCATATTGGAAATAACTAAAAAAATTTAATATTGGAAATAACTAAGAAGATTTTATGCCAACTAGGGAAAGTGATAGAAAACAAGCTGGAGGAAGGCGAACTAATGTGAATGTGATTGATTGCTAGGATTGGTAACTGGTAAGTTTCTTATGGTCCAATGACATGAGTATATGATTTTAATGTTATTTATTATTTATAACTAAATATGAGAATATTAGGGAACATTTTTAGGGATGGCAATGGGGCGGGGCGGGTCCGAAGGATGGGGTCTTCACCCCCGTCCCGCATGGTTTTGTCTTACCCCATCCCCGCCCCGCCCTGCATGACGAGAAAAATGTTCTTACCCCATCCCTAACCCTTGGGGCCCTGCGAAGCCTCGCCTCACTCCGTAAAACTCTACTTCTTGTTAATTTGCCCACAACTATTACAATTGTTTTTAATAAAACCTGTTTCATTAATACAAATATACTTAAAATTACAAATAAATTTATCCCATCAAATCAAACTAATTTTTAGCAAAAATTGAATAATAATATTAAAGTATTTAATAAGACAATATCACAAAAAAAACAAAAATCTCATAATACAAAATCAATTATTCAATAGTATATAAATTTGCTTATAATAAAGATAAGAAAATGTTAAACTTAGTACCTTATTTTCGACCTTGCTAGAGAAGGAAAAAAAAAAAAAGAGGCAGAAAGTCTTGTTGGGTAGAATAAAATAAGTTGATGATGTGTTTGTTTAAATAGTAGTTGTAGGAGTAAGGGGCCCAAAAGTTTATATATATTGGGCATTGGGCCTTGGCCGAGGACATTGAGTGGTCCAAGGACATATAAATAGTATTGAAGATGTAAGACTCACAGCCCCATGAGTAAGCTACAAATGAGAGGATTGGGGAAGGTAGGTTGAGGAGGAATATCCCCTTGACTAAACGAGACGAACATCAAAATGTGTGTCCTATCATCCAGGGTGACGTTCTAGGAAGTTCTATTGATAAGGACATGCATTATGAATGTACAAGAGGGATGAGAGTTAAGAAATATCTAAGAGAAAGCGGTTACCATCGCATTGAATGCTCTGCAGCTAACTCTCTAGCCGCATTAATGAGGAAGTGATATTTGAGGTTAGCCCTAATCAGGTTAAGACAATTAACAGTCTACATTCTACAATCACCTCAGAATCCTAAAGAAGTCCAAAAGCTAATAAGAATGACTGCTACCTTGAACCGATTCATCTCTCGGTCAGCGGACAGATACAGACCCTTCTTCTAGCTATTGAATAAGTGGAAGGGATTTGAGTGGACCAAAGAGTGTGCCTCGGCCTTCCAGCAACTTAAGGAATACCTTTCTCGGCCACCTTTCATGTCCAGGCCCGAGGTGGACGAGGTCTTATTTGCCTACATTACTGTGGCTTCTCATGCTGTAAGCTTAGTATTGGTGCAAATTGACAATGGTGTGCAGAGATTAGTTTACTATGTAGGCAAGTCGTTGCATGAAGTAGAGGTTCATTATCTACCATTGGAGAATGCCATTTTAGCAGTAGTACATACTACACGCAAGCTCCCTCATTACTTCCAATCCCATACAGTTGTTGTTTTAACCCAACTTCCACTTCGATCACTACTTCAGAGCGTTGATTTAACAGGAAGGATTGCCAAATGGGGTACAATATTAAGGGCTTTTGACATCAAGTATATGCCTCGCACCTCTGTCAAGGGCCAAATCCTCACAGATTTGGTGGCCAAGTTTACTGAATCCTCATTGGAAGAAGAGGTAGAGAGGCAGGACATGGATGGAAAATCAGTTGGCATGGTCTCCTTGCAGGAGCTTTTATCTTGGAAGGTATATGTTGATGGTGCAGCAAATCAAAGGGGATCCGGAGTGGGGCTAGTTCTAGTATCTCCTAAGAAGATTACTATTGAAAAATCCTTAAGGTTGGGCTTCTCGGCCATAAACAATGAGGCTGAGTATGAGGCTCTATTGGTAGGGATGACCTTGATTCAAAAAATGGGCGGAAATGTAGTGTAGATATTCTCGGATTCAAGATTGGTCATAGGGTAAGTGAAAGGGGAGTTAGAGGCCAAGGATGTGAGAATGCAAGAATATTTGAATCAAGTTAGGCACTTGCAATCAGGATTTGAGTCTTTTAGCTTGCTGCATATCCCTAGGAGTGGAAACACACATGCTGACTCTCTGGCCACTCTTGCAACCTCCTCGGCACAGGGTTTATCTCGGGTCATCCTAGTTGAAGACTTGTGCAAGTCTATTGAAGTGAAGTGGGAGACGGTCCATATCCATTAAATTAGGGTGGGGCCTAACTGGATGGACCCTAGATGGTCCATATCCAATGCTAAATATTTGCACCAAACATTTACTAATCGGGAGGAGTCCTTAATCCTCTGTCTAGCCCTTGGCCATTTGCTTAATGGGGTTTGGACATTGTAGGTCATTTCCCTAAGACAGCAGGGAATAAAAGATATTTGCTAGTCAATTGGATTACTTCACCAAGTAGGTTGAAGCTGAACCATTGGCGAATATCAGGGACGTGAATGCCAAGAGGTTTGTTTGGAAAAATATTATCACTCGGTTCGGGATCCCCCATACCCTCATCTCAGATAACGGCCTTCAGAAGATATTGTTATAACTTGGGAATTACGAATAGGTATTCCACCCCAGCCAAGCCACGAGGGAATGGACAAGTCGAAGCTGTCAATAAGGTCATAGTGAATGGACTTAAGAAAAGATTAGATGATGCGAAGGGAAATACGTGGAAAAGCTGTTGCATGTCCTTTGGACGTATCAGACCACACCTCGTAAGTCAACGGGGGAGACATCCTTTTCAATGACTTATGGAGCCGAGACTGTTATCCCTCTGAAGACTGGATTCTCAACACTGAGAACGAGTTCTTTCACCTCGAGTAACAATGATGGGCTATTAGGGAAAAACTTAGACTTAATTGAAGAGCGAAAAGAAATGGTCATGGTTCAATTGGCGTATTATCAACACAAGCTCAAGCAAGGGTATGATGTCAACATGAAGCTAAGGCCACTAGCACTTGGAGACTTGGTATTAAGAAAAGTTTTAGGCACTGCAAAGAACCCAACATGGAAAAAATTAGGACCCAACTGGGAAGGGACGTATCGCATCACCTTGGTGGCTGAAATAGGTACCTATTATCTTGAAGACCTAGATGAAAATGTTGTACCACGCCCCTAGAATGTAAACAACCTGAGAAACTATTATTATTAATAAAAGTTTTCCTTGTCATATTCTCATTTATTACATTATGCGTTGTACTTCCTATTATTTATTTGAATATTAAACAAAACCTTGGTCATACATGGCTCCTCGGACCATATACCTTGGGTAAATTGATATTTTTATGACATATTTTTAAGTGTTAAACAGAATCTTAGTTATGCCTGATCCCCCGGATCACATGCTTTGGATAAATTAATACCTAATGACATCTTTCTAAGTGTTAAACAAAACCTTAGTTATGTCTGATCCCTTAGACCACATGCTTTGGGTAAATTAATACTTAATGACATCTTTTTAAGTGTTAAACAGAACCTTAGTTATGCCTGGTCTCTCGGATCACATGCTTTAGATAAATTAATACTTAATGACATCGTTCTAAGTGTTAAACAGAATCTTGGTTATGTCTGGCTCCCGTTAGACCACATGCCTTGGGTAAATTAACACTCTGTTTTTTTTTTTCTTTTTTTTTTTCTCTCCAATTGTTAAAACGGATCTCAGGTTATACCCAGCTCTTCAGATCACTTGCCTTGGGTAAGTTAATGTTTTTGGTTATTTGCCCAAGTACATGGTCATTTTCCTTATTATTTATACGTGTTTAATTTGTCTGAGTTAGCAGCAATGCACTACTATTAGCTTCGGTAAAGTAAAGGTAGCAATAATTTACTACTATCAACATCATCATCAGTTTTAAGTCCCATCAGAGGGAAAAATGATAACTACACCAACTATAAAATAACTATTACAGAGAAAGGAAAGATTCATAAAGTAAATAGTGCACCCCTTTTTATTAAATAAAGGAAAGGTTCATTATATACAATGGCAAACTGCCACCATAAAAGAAAAGATACAAAGGAAAACTATAAAAAGAAAGAAAAATGATAGAATGGAAATAAAATCCTAAGAGCTAGGCCTTGGCTAGAGGAGGAGGGTCTTCTTTCTTGCTCGATTGAGAGGCAGGAGCATCTTTGGCCTTAGGGTTAGCCTCTTTGGATTTGGCCTCGGCCTCTTTCGCTTTGACTGTAGCATCCTTAGTCTTGGCAGTGTCCTTGGCCTCTGAGGGGGCCTTGGCCTCCTTGTCCTTGCCCTTATCCTAGGCCACCTCAGCCCCTTGGCCTTGATCACCAGCTTGGCTGGATCCTTTGAAAGCCTCGGAGGGGGGAGGAAAGGCCTGAGCATTAAGGGGTTGCTCAGAGGATTCTGGAGCAATGGCAGAGGGAGGTGGGAGGGCAGCTAGGACTTCGCGGATGTCGAGAGGGTAGTAAACACTCCCAGCCTACCTCCACTCCGAGGCAGGAGGGACCTCTGCAAGGTTGAGGGCCTCCATCCATGTTTCCTTGCAGTAATCTCAACATACCTTGGCCAGCTCCTTAGCCAGCCGGATCTTGGTTTCTTCTACCTCGAGGTTATAGGACGCTTGCCTCGAGGCCTTCGCAGCTTCCTCGGCCGTCCAAGCAGCGACTTTGGCTTTCTCCAAATCAACTTTGAGGTCTAGGACTAGCTTCTTCTGTGTGGCCAGCTCTATCTCAATAAGATAAAGCTTTTTACGCTGATCTTCAGCCTGGTCCTGGACATTCTTTAGGCTAGCCTCAACGCTCCTCCACGCCTTCTACTCAGCTTTCAGCTTGATGGCCAATTCTTGGTTCTCCTGCTTCATGGCTCCCAGGGCCTTGTTGGTCTTGGCTTTGAGGTTGGCCTCAACCCTGACCTCGTTTCAGGCATCCTAAACCTATTTCTCAACTACAAAAACCTCTTGGATAGCCTACACAAAAATGACAAAGGAATCCCATATAAAAAAGAAAAAAGAAGAGAGAATGGAAAGGGCACCTTAGCATTTAGCCAAAAGATAAGATGGTGAAACTTACCATGGCAAAATCCCTCTTAAGGGACATGAAGAGGTTTGGCTACCTCATGTGCTTTAGAGCATCCATGTCTTTCGGTAGGAGGATGGGCTGCTTTAGGGCTTTAGCAATATAGGCGGAGTGCCCTCTCTGGAACTCCCTAATGGAGGAGTTCCATGGGATGGCAGTGCCATCCAGCTCCAGCGGAGGAGCCCAAATACGTTGTTGTTGGCGCACCTTGGCCATACTTGGGTCCTCCCTACTATCCATAGAGGAGGCCCGCTTGTCCTTGGTTGTCTTCTGCTATTTGGCCTCCTTTTGAAGGACACCTCACCCTCCTCCACTTCCTTCTCCTTCCTTTTCTTCTTCAAGTTAGGGATGGGGAGCAGGCCGACTATGGTTGTATGAGGAGGAGGGGGAGGGGGGAGAGCAAGAGGAAGCTGGGATTTAGGGGCCTCATTGGATGACGACCTTTTATTCCTTCCAGCCATGAGGTCTCTCAAGCCTTTCCTCGGATTCAAAGCCATTGCGCCTTCCTCCTCGGAGTTGCTATTTACCTCGGCGATTATCAACTGGGGGGAGCGAGTTGCTAAGGATTTGTCAAGCTCATCCTTAGAATCTGAGATCTTGACGGGATCTGCTCGCACCTCTTCTTCTTCCTCGAGTTGGAATTGATCTATTTTCTTATCGAGTGATAAGCGTGAGGAAGCAGTCTTTTCCCTTGGGACCGCTACTTCAGGGAAGGCATGTTGAGACGGCAGCTCAATTGGCATAACGTCCTCGCGGGCCAGGAACTTGGGAACTGAGACGTCTATCCTATGTAGCCAAGGATCGCCTGCCTTAATTGCATGGCCCACGTCTTGGAAAGTGTCTGATAACGGCTCGAAATCGAGGATGAGGTCGACCGCTCTCAACTGCCTGTCCTCACTCACAAACATCTCGAACCTTAGGACTTTGTTGAGATCCTGATGTTGACTAAACTGAGGCGAGGGGCTATGTGCCTTTTATATGCAAAAACAGCCGATGAGCAAAATCATGGTTAGACCAATAAAACCTATCATCAAAGGGAAATGAAATGCTAAAGGGAAGAGTAGCAAAGCTGAAAGAACTAAATCCCATGTCATGGGACCTAACCCTAGGGTACCCCACTTGGCTTTCCCTCCCGAGTTGGGTAGTGAAGACCATCGTGCCATTCCCTAGGGGCGATTAGGTAGTCGTCCTTCAAGCCCTTGTTGGACTTGGGAAGACACAATATAAGCCTAACAATGGAGGACCTAGACTTGAGGTCATACCCTGAGTCAGCAAGTGAATGGCACTTGCACATGTGGATGACGTCGTGCTAGGTGAGTCTCAAACCCATCTGCTCATTGAGAGCATCGACGCTACCCAAGACTTTAAATAGGTTGGGTGCACATTGGTGAGGACACAACCTATGGTTAATTAGGTAATCTCGAGTTACCCTACCCGTGGGAAGCGTCATTCCTCCTTCTATGAAGGCGATCATAGGAATGACAACCTCACCCTCTTTTCTATTTGTAACCACCTGATCTGGAGCACAATACCGTAAGGCAACTCCCTGTGGAATGTGATATTTAGCCCAAAAACCCTTCATACTGGCAGGAGTATCTACCAGGTGTTTGAATCTACCTATCTGAACAAGCTAAAAGGAAATGAAGGAAATGTTTTTGAAAAATGAGTGAAGGTTAGGAGGCCAAGGAGACTGGTCGAGAAGAAAAGAATCTTAGAGCGTGAAACTTACGAGAATGAGAACAAGTAACACTTCAGGAACTTCTTGAGAGTTGGGAGATTGAGGAATTCTTGAAAGCTGGAGAGTTTGAGAATTCTTAAGGGCTAGTAAATTTGTGAAGTGAAGAAAATTAAACCCTCCATTAGACCCTCCAGGCGCCTTATATAGGAGGCGGAATTGAGTGGGAGTTATCCCGCTCAAAATTCAAGGAGAAATGCCAATCGTAGGATCTACATCTCATTGTAGGATGCGAGGAACAAAGCGTTGCCTAGAGCATTTAATGAGACATCGCGGGCTCTGAAGTGTTAGGAACAGTTACGAGACATGCAAAGTGATATTCTCACGTGTGTAAATCAGAGAAACAAATGGATTTAATTCTCCAGAGTTAAAACCCCATTTTTTCTTCTCGGATAAGAGGGAAAAAACCAAAGTTTTGAGGGGAAATTTTAGGGGTAAAGGGCCCAAAAGTATATATATATTGGGCATTGGGCTTTGGCCGATGACGTTGAGTGGTTCGAGGACATACAAACAGTATTGAAGATGTAAGACTTAGAGCCCCATGAGTAAGCTACAAATGAGAGGGTTGGGGAAGGTAGGCCAAGAAGGAATATCCCCTCGGCTAAATGAGGCAAAGATCAAAATGTGTGTCCTATCATCCAGGGTGACGTTCCAAGAAGTTCTATTGATAAGGACATGCATTATGAACGTACAGGAAGGATGGGAGCTAAAAAATATCTAAGAGAAAACTGCTACCACTGCATTGAATGCTCTATAGCTAACTCTATGGCCGCATTAATGAGGAAGTGATATCTGAACAATGCTTTTCAGCCTTACAGCTACCCCCAAAGACTTCAGGAGGGTGCTTGCTTGCTCACTTCCAAGTGCAGGAGATCGTAGTAATATAATTCTCGGAGTACCGAGGTCGAACCACAAGGAGCAGGGTAAATTCAAAGACAATATAATTAAATAACAATTTGGGTGAAGAAGAAAAATACTTTTTCTTGGTGATTGTTAACAAGAATAATAATAAAAACTGATTTAAATCAATAATGTAAATACTAGGGCATCGGGGTGTTTCCCTATATCGATATGAGATTCTTTGTGATCTAAGAAAATATATATTTCATAATTGATTGTTCTTATACAATTAAAAACTTATGATTCGGTTGAACTGAGACAATTTAAGAACGCATAATAACCTCGATTAATAATGCGATTATAAAAGTTTTCAGAAAAACTCATTCACTTTAAAACTTGATTTCTATTTGAAACTATTAGAAATTCCTCTAAACAATAAGAAAATTGAACTTATTGAAAGTATGGAAGAACTAATACATCAAAATAAATCTAATTGAACAATCAAGTATGTTGTTGATAAAATCTTAAAAAGAATCACATTGAATATTCATACTGCATAGAAGAAACATAACCCCTAGCCCTAGCAATGAGTTTAGGCTACCATTAGAGAAAGAAAAATACAAGGTTTTCTCTGCTAAAATTCGTTCTCACAGCCTCCCTTCTAAAACCCTAATGTCTAAGTGTCCAAAGAAAATAAAACTTTTACTATTTTAATTTCCGTCTAAGTTTACAGTAGTAAATTGTGAGTTAATTTCGGCCTTCCAAAGTTGAGAATTTGGAAAAACTCAAAACTGAAAAGTTGTAGATATTTAAGTCATGGTTCCAACCCATCTAGCCTTGTGTCAATTGGATTTTTGAGGAGAGAGATACACCCAAAATACTGATCAGTGCTCAAATCAGATTTTTCCTTTTCAGATTCTGTCTCTTTGATTTCTTTCCTTATTTGAAGCTTCCAATCATGGTAGATGATCCAAGCACTCCAGCTGCACATCCTTAGACATTTAAGCATGGTCCTTTAGCTCCACTTTAATTCTAGTTTGGCCTCCATTCTCTCACAAATTCCTGTAAACTTATCTTTCTCACATGATTTCCTGAAAGTAGAAAATTACACACAATGAATAGCATCTTATTCAAGAAATTATGTAAAGATAAATAATAGAGACTAATACAAATCATGGCATAATTATACAAATTAAGCATAGTAATAAGGAGATAACGTCCACATAAATATATAACAAGTACACATTTTAAGGCGTTATCAGTGCTGATGGGACAAGGATCAACAGAAACAATCTACTGTCCATGTGGAGAGTAGAGATGAGAAGGGAGAAATAGTATAAATTAGAAGGAAGGCCCTAAGAGAAAAAGACCGGAGAATTAAGAAAGAAAGACTGTAGCAATTAGAACTGTATTTGTAACCAACTTCAAGTAATATATACAAGAACTGATCTTCTCGGACTGTGCCGAGGATAATTTTCCTTAGATAAAACCAATCCATCTTTACTTTATTATCATCTGGATCTATTATAATTGTCACCCAACTCATTATTACCTAATTTTCCAACTCACTCTCTACAAAATTCATTGTATTGGGCTCATTGGGCCTAAATCCACTTACTTTTTGGGCTTAGGACTCAAATTGCATCCCTACGGTAGTACTTTGGGGTATGAAAAATTTACAATTTAACCCTTATCAATGGAGGGCTGAGTGGGGTGGGTTGGGTCTAAAATGTCTAAACCCATCCTCGTCCCGGCTTGTCGTACGGGGCTAAAATCTCACCCCATCCCCGCCCTACTACCTTTGCGGGGCAGGGAAAACCCGCATGGGGCGAAGCAGGGAGGGACAAGGGAAAATTGCCATCCCTAAACATTTTAATATTTTAAGGAATCTTAAAAGATTACCATATATTAAAAGATTTTCTAATATTCTCATATGGGAAATGTTAATGAATGCCTAAGGGTATTAGTTTAGTAACTATTTTTAGAAATATTTTATAAGAAATTGATAAAGCAATTAACTTTTCTAGTCAGCTTTTCATATTTCCCAAAGTGGTGTTAAAATTTTCCTAATATAGTTTATTAACAATTGTCCTAAGTGCACCTGTTAACATAACCCTTCATATTTAGTTGTAATTTGTAAATCACAAGTTTATTATATTCCTACAAAGCTACACTCAATAAAGAAAAAATAAAATAAAAGTTGGTAGTGGGTATCCACATTTGCAAAAAAGTTACATTTTTTTTTTAATAAATGGATAATTTTAGATGTTATTATCTTTTTATTATTATTAATATATATATATATATATATATTTTTTTTTTTGGGATTGATTTTGATGCTAATATATATATATATATATTTAAATTGACAATACAGGTGATTGTGATTAGGGGTATCCAAGTGGCTCTCCCACCTGCCCAACTTGCCGCCACCCAATTTGACAACTCTAGAGGTCAGACACGAGTTCGAAGATCTCTAAACTTGACCCCAGCAGGTTGGTTGCGGGTTTCTGCTTTCAAAACCCGTGAAATCCAACCCACCCATAAGTATTTACTCTTTTCGACAATTTTTTCAAGTATTTTAGACTGGATTCGACGAGATCTCGTTGTTATCCAACAAAATCTAGGCCAGATCTCATCAGATCTGGCAAAAGATCGGCCCGATCTTGACGAATCTGGCCAGATATCGATGAATCCAGCCAGATGTCAACCAAATCTCGTCGCATTTGGCGAGATATTGGCCTAGGTGATAAAACCCGAGACTAGCCCAATAAAACCCGAAACCAACGAGACCTGAACCAGCAGATTCGACCAGATCTTTTGGGTCAGTTTCAGATTGCATTTTCATCCACTTGAATTTGTTGGGTTGAGTCCGGGTTGGGTACAAACTTGACCCGTGGATAGCCCTAGTTGTGATTGCCATGAAGCACAATAATTTAAATAATTATTTTTATATTATACATGTAATTCATAAATTGTTAGACTATTGTTCTAATAGAATTGCTAATGTTTTATTTCGATAATTTGATAGCTAGAGAAAATGGGGATTTGAAGTCTAGATGTCTCTGTTAGAAATACCATGATGTGCCAACCAATTGAGTTATAAGACTTTTGACCATGATTTATAGTTTGTATTTTGTTTCTCATTATTTATTTATAATTTATAGGAAGATACTAAAAAAGAAAAAAAAAATACTTGATATTGTGCTTATAAAATTAAGGATATTTTGGAAAGAATAAATAATTTCTATAATATTTTTAGGAATAAAAAAAAAAAAAGAATCTTATATTATGAGGATTCTTATTAAATTCTTAATTAAACCAAATATATGAACAGTTACATTCTTGGGCATCCGAAATCTTATAACATTTTCAATAATCTAGATGTTGAAAATAATGTTGATTTTCTCCAACCAACACACAAGAGTACAATAATGTTATAGGACCTCATCTCAACTAATAATTAATCTCTCTAATTATATTCGAGACAACATTTAGCTACAAAAAACCTTACTCAATAAAATAAATATTATGACCCTCAAACAAAAAAAATAAAATAAATATTACTGCATATTTTGAAAATCTAACCATTGAATTGCATGTTCTTTACGCTCTTAATACACATGTGAAATTTTGTGTCAACCAGATATTATTTACTATATGATCTATAAACTTATATTTTGTGCATAATTTCAAATTATAAAAACTTGCAATTTAAACAATTTATTGATAACATAGCTATTGATCTTTAATTTTCTAGAAATTTTGCAAGCATGGAGGATATAAGAAGAAGATGTAATTCAATGGTGAATTTGTCAAAATTCATCTCCAATAAAAAGATATTGAGTAAAGTTATAGTTTTAGACTACAACCTATTTTGTAGTTAAACTTTGTTCTTATATTTGTATTATGAATGACCCATTATTTTTTTTTAGAAGAAACCCACTATTCACGTAAGATAGAGGAGTACAACATTATTGTATTTCTAAAATACTGTACAATTTTTCCGTCAGGTCCACAATTGCTTCCCCGCCCACTTTCATTTAGCCATTTAGCAACAAATCTAATTATAAACATATAAATTGAAACTGGTGAAGGAATTTACTTGGTGTAGTTTGCAAACTCATCCTTGTGAAAATTGGTAGCAATAAGAGCTTTAGCTTTTGTTCATGTTATTGTTCTATCTTCCATCATTCTTAAGGGGGATTATGAAGTGGCTACTTAAATCTTAAGAAGCAACGATGAATCCTTAACATCTTTTGGCCTCTTAATCGTTGAAACAAATTGTATACAGATATCTTTAGTTATGTTTTTTTCTCTCTCATACCCATAGACAAGATAATTATGTAGCACACAACTTAATGAGGCATGCAAAACATGTTAGTGATTTATCTGTGTGGATAAAAAGATGTTTCTTAATGTGAGATGCAGAAGTGTCAAGAAGCAAAACACATTTACTTCTAGAAAACAAGAAACAAAACATGTTTACTTCTGAAAATAATCTCGAATCCACGAGGATTCCTTGAATCCACAACGAGAAAGGGTTCTGGAATCTACTAGAGAAATAATAAACAAAAGTCTGAATTTTTATTAATAACAATAATGCTGGAAAAACTTTTACAAACTTGGAGGCCTATTTAAGGGTTTCATAAAACTTGACAGACAAGAATATATATTCTAAAATAAGCCCTAATTAATACCTAACCATAATAGAAACTAATTTTGACCTAAAAAGCATTAAAAGCAACATAAAAACAAGAAAATAATAACTCTAAATCTAAAATAACGAAAATTACAAATCAAATACCAAAATTAATAAATTACAATAATTGAATAGTAAATTGTGTCGTACATCAGACTCCCTCCATTTCAAACAAACTTGACCTCAAGTTCATGTTTGAAATCTGAAATCTTCCACTCCAAATAAAGAAATACTTCGAATGCTTGAGCCCCTTGATCTTCTTTCCATACTTGCAACCCATCAATGGAATAAACAAATCAAATTCAATTTTTTTCCTTAGTCTTCATGTAATTGTAGAAATTTACCAAATAAGAACTGACAATTGAGTCAAATCTATCAACCCCAATAAAATCAATAAACTTTGTTTCAGTGTCTCCCATCAAAACAATAGGAGTTTGAACGTTGCAATCATCTAACTTGACTTCATCAAAATTGTTGACAACTTCCTCTATACTTTCTTCTTTTATGGTCTCTACTATCTCGACCTCAAGATCTTTCTCTATAATAAGGTCGTCATTATTCCCCTCTACAATCTTGATTTAAGGTTTTTCTTCTATAACAAGGCCTTCATTAATTTCCTCAAAAATCTCTATATTTTATTCTTTTACTTGTACACATTATTCAAGAAAAGTATTTTCTTCAACATGTAATTCTTCTCTTAATGGCAAAATATATGGCTTTTTAAAATAATTCAAGTATGAACTTCCTGGCCAATAATAATATTGTTTCTTATACGACAAAAGTTTATCACAATCCGAAGGATAAAAGTTGATAGCAAGCATCTTTTTCATCCTTGGCCATGAATGAATTTTGTCTTTACCTCATCTAATTCTATCAAATTGTATTCGTTCCCATCAACATAAGGCATACTTAATGTCGTCCAATTTTGTAACTGAAATTGTAGTGTAGCTAAGATTGTCATTCCACTAAGAAAAGGAAAACAAGAACACGTCAAAAGCACCAATAATATGTAGAAAAATATGATTAAAACTTAGGAAAAATAAAGTTTGGTAAAATTCAATAATTAAAATCACTAGGGCGTTAGGGTTTGTCTACCAATATTGTTAAGCATCCACAATCAATCCAATTTAGTACACAATCAGGCAAGTAAACACATAAACTATCTGATTGGAAGATTTAGAAATAAGTTTTATCAATAAAACTCTCTTTGGTTGATTATATTCATCAATTGTCCCAACAATTTAGTCTAGAGAATAATAACTTTGCTAGAAAAACTCAAGAACATCGCATACCCTAGAGGCAATACTATGGTAAAAGTAATATCTAACAAGATTACCACATTGTATTAGAGATATTATAAAACTCTATTCTAACAATAAGAAGATTCAAGAATAGACTTATGAAAGAATTAGAAATCAAATATCAATCTAATAAAACAATTATAAAAAGAGAACAATTGATTTCAATAATCAAAATGTGAAAAACATGCTTGGATTGAATAGTGGACAACTTACAACATTGGGGATTCACCCCTAACCCTAGCATAGGTTCTTAAGCTTCCATAGAAAATAAAAACTCTTCAAAATTGATCAAAAATAAGGTTTCCCAGCAGCCAAAAACGTGGCTGCCCTTGTATCCCTTTAATATTTATAACATTCAAAACCCTAAAACACATGCTTGCTATAAAGGAAAATATAAAATGTCAATTCTTGTTCTTCAATAGTGGATCAACTTCCAGGTCAGTTTTGGCCTTTAATACGACAGATTATGAAGTTTTAATAAACTAAAAAGTTTTAGATCTTCAAGTCCTCTTTTCGTGGTTGCAAGAATCAAGTCAATCCGATATCGGAGTAAAACGATATGGCCAAAATACCAAAACTGGTCAGAATATTTCCATGCCAGGATTTTTTTCCATCTTTGGCTCAAATGAATTTCTCTCTTTCCTTTTATGTTTACACACATATTTGACTCACTAAATTCTTCAAAAGCTACTTCTCAATTGATCTTCACCCTTGGATTCTCTTGGCTTTGTGTCTGCGTACTTAGCTCATTAGTTTAAATCTCCTACAAGTGAAAAATACACGTAATGAGTATATTTTAGGAAAAACTTGCAAACTCTTATATTTACATATAAATTTGAAAACAAACACAAAATAGATGTGATAATGTCTACCAAAACTAAGATAATATTGTACTTTTAAGCTATTATCAATGCTCACTAAGTTTATACGAAGCAAGTTTAACTTTTCTCTCATAATAAATATTCTCAAAGTCAAATAAATCATCTAGATCAAGTAACCAATCAAGAAAATATTCTTTATAAAAATAATCATTAAAACTTGCAATTCTTTTATAAAATCTATATGAAATTTGTTTACTAATAGGTTGTCCGTGAGTTATGCCTCCGCAATAGTTATCCCTATTATTTCCATGCTCCAACGACGGCATCCTAGCAAAGATATTTGTGAGTGCTAGTTGTACGTTTTGTAATACTTGCTAAGTTTTTTGTCATTGGAATTGCTACCATCTCATACCAAGATAAAGTCAAGGCTCTAATACCAACCAATGCGGGGATGCGGAAGCATCAAGAAGTAGAACACGTCTACTTCTAGAAAATAAGAAACAAAATACGTTTACTTTTGAAAATAACTTTGAATTCACAAGGGTTCCTTGAATTCACGAGGGTTCCTTGAATCCACAAGGAGAAGGGGTTATGGAATCCATCGGCGAAACAATAGACAAAAGTCTGAATTTTTATTAATATCAATAATGTTGAAAAACGTTTACAAACTTTGAGGCCTATTTAAGAGCTCCATAAAACTTGACAGACAAGAAAATATACTTTAAAATAGGCCCTAATTAATATCTAACCATAATAGGAACCAAATTTGACCGAAAAAGCAAACAAGGAAAAATAACCCTAAACCTAAAATAACGAAATTACAAATCAAATACCAAAATTAATAAATAACAATAATTAAATAGTAAATTGTTTCCTACATCATTTCTCCACATCTCAATGATGTACTTCTAACCGACTATGATTGAGTTTTATCAATGATATTTTCTTGTCTTCTTCTCAAAAATTAAAAATAAATAAATAATAAGCACATAATAGTAAATTTCATTTCTAAATAATAAGACACCAAAGATGCAAAAACATTTCTTATTGTGTAAGTGATACAGGGGTGGCTCCATGTTATGGTTAGGGAACACCCTGACCTTGAAAAATATATAATGTTATATATTATAAGGACGCAATTTGAGTGCTAAGCCCAAAAGGTAAAAAGATCTAGGTCCAAAGAGCCCAATACAATGAATTTGTAGAGAATGAGTTGGAAAACTAAGCTCTAACGAGTTTGGTAACAATTATAGGGGATTCCAATGACAATAAAGTAAAGATAGATTGTTTTATCTAAAGAAAATCGTTCTCAACACAATCCGAGGAGATCAATTCTTGTATATATTTCTTGAATTTGATTACAAGTGCATTTCTTAGTGCTACAGTATTCTTCTCTCAATTCTCCGATCCCCTTCTCTCAAGGCCTCGCTTTTATTTTATACTATCTTCATCCTTTTATCTCTACCCTCCACGTGTAGATTAGATTGTTGGTGTTGATTATTGTCTCATCAGCACCTTCCTGAAGTCTTTGGGGTGTAGTTGTAAGGTTGAAAATTACTATTCAGGTATTACTTCCTCATTAATGCGGTTAGAGAGTTAACTATAGAGTATTCAATACGGTGGTAGCAGCTTTCTCTTATATATTATATGGCTTCCCTCTGTCCTGTGCTTCTAGGATGCTTGTTCTTATCAATAGAACTTCTTGGAACATTGCCCTGAATGGCAGACAACACCATCTGACCTTGGCTTTGATCGGCCGAGGAGGCATTCATCCTTGGACCACCTTCTTAGACTCTTATGACCAAACCTCACATCTTCATTCACTAACACGGACTCCCATAACAATGTTTTGCCTGTCCTCGGACTACTTAATGTCCTCGGATTGGGCATTTGACCCAATATATTCATAGATACATATTATTGGGTCTATCACCCCTCCATATATAATTTGAAATATATTTTTTTCTACCTTAAATAAAAAATGAACACCCTAAAATTCAATTACAAAGACCAATAAGGGTAAACACAATTACAAAAATCAATAAGTTGAGTAACAACAAAAATTCCTAGTGTAGAATTTTTTTTTTATTATTATATCTATTGTAGCATAAAAACCTAAATTTTCTACTTTACCTAACCACTTTTCAAACAAAATCCACATCAAACTATTTATTTTACTCTATATTTTATTAAAGTATTATTTCTTTATAAATTTTTTACTACTCTCTTAAATCATCTCTCTATATATGAGTAAGAACAAAAAGTATTAAAAACAAAATTTGCATATGAACAATATCTATGTATATTTGCACAATTACTATTACTACAAATGTATTTTGCACAATAATACATAAGTTAAATTGGATGATTTTTTAGTTGGTTGTGCAAAATTTGCCCTTATGTTATTTTATCCGACTAATATAAATGCTATTAATAACCACCTAAAAATGATTCTTATTGAGCCGCCACTTAAGCCATAGCCCATAGGTTTAATAGACATCTAATCAGCACAGCACAATCCTATGCCAAACTTTGCTTAAGAGAAGACTATTTTATTTTCACTGTTTGCACTTTGCAGTTGCACCTTGAGAAATCTTGCTAGACAAATAATATGAACAAAGCAATCAATGCTCCAACAAGTTGGTTATCTGATTGGCGGTTCTATTATGAGATAACTCTTTACAGTTTAACTATTCGTGCTTATGCACAGTCTGAGGAAATGAAGTGATTACTGCTGTAATCATTTTTATTTTATTTTATTTTATAAGAGAGTTTTAATCTATGACATCTGCTTTTAATAATAGCTCTTTGTTATCAGACCAATGCATAAATTAGTTTTTAGTGTAAACGAGAATTAAATTTCAAATTTTTTATTCAACTATTAAAGACTTTACTGTTATTATAGTTTTAATGGAAGACTATCTTAATTACCAAAAAAAAAAAAAAAAAAAGGTAGAATATCATTATGACTTATAAGCTATAATAATCTGTCATTTAAATCTGTCTTTTTCATTTTTACGAGTAGTGTGATCATATAAGGGGTCCTCTTTTTTGCAATACAGTAGTCTTTTTTCTTTTTTTTTTTCTTTTTTTTTTTTTTTTTTTTTTTTTAATAATCGACAATATAGAAGTCATGCTCATACTTGCTGATACAATTTTAGCAAAAGAAAGGCTTTGTGGTTGAACAGCTTCTTGGTCAAGATCTTCCATTTGATATTGATCAATGATTGCTCAACTTGGGAGCGATGGTACATTTCTCTATTCTGATTAATATAATGGACAATTTTTGTCGGCAAGTGATTTTTAAACCTCATTACCTCATACCTAAGCAATGCCAACGAGAATTGAAAAAACTAAAGGCGACATTGTTTTCATGTGATTATTACAATTTACGTTTTTATTTTTATATTAGGTAAACTTGAGTTACTTGTTATGTGGTACCTGAAAAAAAAAACAGTAGTAGCATTTTGAGTGACGTTTTTGCCATTTCGCTCTATAATGATGGTGGCCCTAGTTTTTTTTTTTGGTGACAATCATAGCACTAGGTCTTAAATGAAAAAAAAAGGTATTAAATGAAAAAGGGTTGTTTTTATTTTTTCTTCTAAGACTTAGAAAAAAGAGAAATGTTATATTAATAACATTTTTCCAACACTTTTACAACAAATTATAAATGATAAATTGTTACGGCCTTATAGGTTATTTTTGATACAAGATAGAATTCTACTCTAGCCTAATCTAAGTGTATATGTGTGTAAAACTCCCTCCTGGAGACTTGAACTCTGGCCCTTGCCTCCCACACCCCACAAGAACTTATACTTGTGGAGTGACCATCGCACCAAGACCATCGCACCAAGGATGTGCGGTGGTGCCTTATAGGTTATTATTAGTAAGCAAAAAATGTAATTTTAATGATAAGTTTAAATTAGAACTAATAACAATTTATTATTTATAATTTATTGTGAAGGTGTTTTGATAACTTCGTGGATCTTGTCATATAGCATTTCCAAAAAAAAAAAAAGAGTCTTAAATGAAAAGAAAAGGAGCCTAATAAAATGGGTGTCGATATTTGAATTTTTTTTTTAATGAATACGTGTCATATTGATTTGATTGTGTTTCATTCACCAAAAAAAAGAAAAAAAAAATAGAGACTGTGTTTGAACTATTTTTTGGGATGAGAGATTGTGTTTGAAGTTTGAAACTTGTGTTTTTATCCATTTATGAACCGTTATCTGTTTTTATTTAAAAGAAAGGATAAGCAGAATTCTCAGGGAACAAACTCTGTTATAAATAAGTACTCCCGCCACTTTACATGTATGGTGGGAAAATTTTCTTCTAAAACAAACAGCTTTTTCAAAAATGGTAAAGGATCTCATCTGATCTCAAAGATCGATGGGTGTTTAAATTTTAAAAATTCTTAAGCATGTCAAGTAATGGAGGATATCTAGGATGGTCTATATTTTGAATAGAAATAATGAAATACTCTTAGCTGTCTTCATTGATTTTGGACCACTCTGCCTCACGCCCTCACTATCTGTTTTTCACTTTTTTTTTATATCAAATATCTTTTTGATTCTATAGTATCATCATTCATCTACCGTAATTAAATTACCCCATTGCAGGTTTCTTTGTCAAGGTTTTTTCTATAAAGTAATACCATAGTTTTCAATTATTATTACTTGATTAGGAGCAAATGGATCTATCAATCAGTTCCTTTTTTCTTGGTATGAATTTATTAAGTAATACCCGTATTAGCTGAAAGCAGTCTTTCTCAAAAAAGAAGAAGCTGAAAGCGGTGAGCTAGAGAGAGAGAGAGACACGCACACAGAAAGAGACTCTGCAGAGGCATTAATGGCTCGGCCAAGATACGTGATTACAATCAGTGCACTGAATACGTAATGACTGTGATTACACTCAACAATCACATTTCATGAAAATCATAGATCATCATCACCCATTAAATTAGTCTACTAGATTTGATTAAACCAGAACTCAGAGAGAAATAGAGATTTGATCTTGAATGGAGACACCCGTGATTGCCACTGCCAACAGTTCTTCTTCTTCTTCTGGGAATAGTAGTAGCAGTAGTGACAGTAGTGGCAATGGACTTCGAAGATTCGGGTTTCGAGTGGCGGTTTTGAATTTCGTACAGAGTCCATTAACATCCTTGTTTGAAAATTCTGGTTTACTAGGAGGCAGAAGATCAGTTATCATGTCTGATTCTCAGGAAACAGCTGATCAAATCGAGGACGAGGATGAAGAGGAGGAAGAGCTCTCTATCAGAATTATTGGTGCAACAGAGTCAGATGCAGAGCATTTCATGGCTCATTCAGAACCTGAACAATCTGCATCAGATGCCGGAAATGGGTCCCCGGATGATCTTACTAATTCCGGAAGACGAAGCAGCAGTAGCAGTAGCAGATATGATATTCAGCATTTGGCCAAATGGGTTGAGGAGATCCTCCCTTATTCTTTGCTTCTTTTGGTCGTCTTCATTCGTCAGCATCTCAAAGGTATTTATTAATGTCTCACTTCTCTTTCAAATGACCATTATGATCTAATGTTGTGCATCAACTTCAGGTTTTGCTGTTATTCTTTGGATCGCTGCTATCATGTTCAAATCCAATGATATTCTTAAAAAGCAGACTGCTCTTAAGGTTCTCTGTTATATGTATTCAGTTTATTACTCGGTTGTTCCTTTTTTTCTTTTTTAAAATTTTTCTTGGTTTAAAGTTTTTGATTTGATGGTTCCACTTTCACAGGAGGAGAGGAAAACCTCTGTGGTTGTCAGCATCGCTCTGGTATTTATGCTTCAAGTGGTTTTTATTTATTTGTGGATTCGAGATACTGATCTCCTATACCCCTTGGTTTTACTTCCCCCAAAAGCAGTACCTCCCTTTTTGCACGCTATACTCATCATCACCGTGAATGGTATGTATCGTATTTAATTCAGCGGATCACTTTTTTTTATTACTTTTTGACTAACAAATCTTAAATTTGCCTCTGAATCACTTAGCTATCTATATCTATGAAGATTACTATAAACTTATGACTTGGTTATTCGTTTCTTATAATTCCGTGCTCCCTTGTAATAAACCAGGAAATTAGATGAAAATATATACTAATGGTACATTTAACCTTTTCTGCTATCATGTTTTTGAATTGAGATTAAAAAATGGTCCCATATCATGTTCTGTTTGTTTCTAGCTGCTTTTCTTCCTTGAATGGTGGACATAAATCCTATACCCATATAATGATAGACCTTGGTATGCTTGTTATGTTATGTGTATCAGTGTTTGATCTAGCTGGGTTTGAATAGATCCTCTCTTGAAAATTAGCTTATGTAATATTAATCGATACTTTCTTCAAGAATGGCGAACAAATATACCTCTACTTGTAGACATTTTGCGCATTGATCCATTCAACTGAATGCCATATATTTTGTTTCAACTGAGGTCTCAGTAATGGTTGTCTTTTCAGACATTATGGTACGGCAGGCAGCAATGGCCCTCAAATGTATGCTTTTGATATATTACAAGAATTGCAGAGGCCGTGACTACCGTAAACAGGTTACTTATGTTACATTTAGTCAGTGCTCTCCATGAACTACTTCTCAATTTTCTTCTTTTGGTGTTAAATTCTAATGACTGTTGAAGGCCTCTGTTTATCCAGGGTCAAATGCTAACTCTTGTTGAGTATACCTTGCTGCTGTACCGTGCCTTGTTGCCTACACCTGTTTGGTATCGCTTCTTTTTAAATAAAGGATATGGAAGCGTTGTTTCTTCCTTAACAACAGGGTTGTATTTAACCCTCAAGTTTAAATCAATTATAGAGAAGGTATGATTTTCTTCAAATACGTAATCCCATCTATATGAACTCTCTCATGCTTTCTTCTGCTCTTCTTATAAGAACTCCTCAAAAGGCCACAGAATTTTGATAGTATTATCTTATATTATTACTTAATGATATGGAATTCAAGGTCCACCCCTTCTTTGCTGCACTGAAGGCCTTAAGGCGTAAGGAGATGCATTACGGCTCATATGCCACAGCAGAACAGGTCAGTTGGTCTATCTGCATTTCTCAATAAATAACACAATTGAGAAGAGACAATTATTAATAAAAGGTAAACATATGGTAATCTTCCAAATATGTTATTTCCTTTATATTGGAGTAATAATTTTAAGGGATCATTGCAACTACAGAGTATTCATTTTAGTTCAATCCTTAGTTTTTAAAACGGGGGGCCCGCGCTGAGATTATCTCCTTTAAATTGCAAACAGATAATATCCTTCTCGTTCTTGTTCTTAGACAAGAGACTTTAGTGGATATAATTCTCTCTCTCATTCACTTTAACTTATAAGATGACCACCATGGACAGTGCCTGGTGCCATGATTTTCTTATACTTCTTTCATTTGTTTCATAAGAGGTGTTGACACGTTCTAAGTTGCCATTAATTTAACTGTAGGTCAATGCAGCAGGGGATCTCTGTGCTATCTGCCAGGAAAAGATGCATGCTCCGATTTTGCTTCGCTGTAAACACATATTCTGTGAAGAATGTGTATCAGAATGGTCATATTTTTAACTCCAGTTTCTCTATAAAAATTAGGAATATAGTTTTTTTAATCCATACTTCTCACCATATTGCTGTTCTATGCGTTTAGATGTTAATCTGATAATTTATCCCTTGATTGAATGTAGTATCTTAGCCACAGCACTAGTCATGAATATATAGGATAAAGGCACAGTCATATAATGTGAATGTTATTGTTTATTAATTCTACTTGGGTGGATTGCTTTTTGAAGTGGGGGGGAGTTAATTTTTTTTTCCTGTATCTGCTTGAGTTTTTTCACTTTGTTGTACACAATATACTTGATTAAATACTGGATCAATTTTTGGAACCAGAAATAACTGATTTGTGGTTTTATAGAACCTTAAATAATGAGAAATTCAGTGTCTAAAACCTTTTACATTTGTCTAGTTCTCAATAGGCTATATGTTTAATGTCTTATATTTGGAGGATTTGAGTCCTGGTTTCTATGCAATGGTTTCTTTTATAGTTTAGTGAAAATTTGTCCAAATCCTTATATTTTACTATTTTAAGATCAAGGCTCAGAAACCTGCATATCATAATGGTCTCTGGCTATGCAAAATCTATTTTCTTTGACTATCATTAGAGTAATTTGATTTTGGATGACTTATCAACATCATTTTTGGGTTGAATGACATGTTCTTATTGCACATCAATTTTATGGTGATGTTTTAACTAGTTTGTTGTCAACATCTTAAAGTTACATGTAGCCTTCAATGCTGATAAGTTTAGCCTTGAATTCTCTTGTTAATTGCTGTTATTCTATTTGTGCGTGCATTGTAGACTTGGAGCCTTTCAGTCGTTTACTTGTATTCCATCGGCTATACTCCCTCATGTCTTCGCAGTGGTGTTCAACAAACTGCTTGATGATAATTGGTTTACTATTTAACCGAAAATGAATATCCAATAGTGAAGCTACAGTTCCAATCACATCACTTGCTACTATTTTTTTCCACCTTCAAATGGTGGCTACTTCACTGTAAAGTACTTTGGAAAAAAAATGCTGTCTACTTGAGAAGAATTTATGTATGCATGTTTGTTGCATGCTTCTGCTGTTGGGTACCAAACTTCATACAGATTGATTATACATGTTTGTTTTTGCTTGGGTTCTTACAGGGAGTTTATTTTACGATGTTTTCAGGTTTGAGCGAGAAAGGACATGCCCATTGTGCAGGGTCTTGGTTAAAGCAGCAGATATCAAATCTTACGGTGATGGATCAACTAGTTTGTCTGTCCAGTTATTTTAAGATCTACTTGCTAAAGAAGATAAAAGAAGTAAAGAATTGCTTTGGAAATGAAAAATCATTGCCATATATTATATTCTTGATGCGCTGCAGTAACTTATAATTCCATTCTTTCCACCACTGCTGTTAGTTGAGGAGAGGTACTAAAGGTGGCAGCATTCGTTCATAAGTTGTATCTATGAGGTGGATATAATCCCCAGGCCAATTAATATATGTTAACCACAGAGACATTCTTGTTCATATATTATTAACTTTAGATATGTGTATAAGTAAAACGTCGCTCTCTGTCTCCAGGCAAAACATTCATCATTTATTCTCTATACTTGAATATGCAGATTCTATTTATATCTGATCTTTAACTCTGGAAATTGTGCACAAACTCTCGCTGATTGGAACAGTCCCAAGGATCTACAACCCAATTTGAAAGAAAGCACAGGATAAGCTTTCAGAAAGAACCACTGAAGTGACTATCATAGTTCATAGGTGACAAGCCTAAAAGCTAATAATAAAAGGAATAAAATTTACTTCTTATCAGCCAGGCAATGGGCAAGACTAATAATAATAATCATAATAATATATAAAAACAAGAAAATCATATTGTTACATTTCAAACCTTTGTTGAAACATGGAAAACAAGACATTCCCAATTAAAGATAAGCATTTATAATATCTTTTGCAATCCTAATGCAGTTGTACAAGCTTGTTTATGTGGCATTTGGGAAGATGACCCCCTCAGCTCAGCGTGGTCTTCCGTCAATTGCGGACAGCCCCAGGAGGCGGTTGTGGAGTCGGTGCTGAGGAAATAGAGTTAAGATTCGACCCTGAGGTTCCCAAGATGGGGTAGACTTCAGTGACCTGTTCAGTGCCCTCATCCAAGTATACAACATCCTGCATAGTGAGCTGGTGGTATTCAACAACCTCCCTTAGGAAGCGATTCTCACGTGCATAGACTGAGTTTTCATGGGCCAATCTGGCCTTCTCTGCCAGAAGTGTTTCAAGTTGAAGCCGTATCTGGAATAGAAATATAGGCATCAGAATTCAGAATTATTTGATGCACCAATAACAAAATGCTTCAACAGAATGCTGCCTACTAATAGAAATAACAACTAAAAATGGATTGCAAACGCAAACATGAGTTGTTTGAGCAACAAGGTTAACAATTGGGTTAAAAGGGAGTTAAATTTAGTTGCTCATGCCACAACCCAAGTTTCTGTTGTAATATTTCTTCCTTGCCTCACTCTGTTTTGGGTGCAGGGAGTATGGATTTGGCTTCCTTTTAGTTTAATGGAACCTTTGTCTTATTAAAAAAAAAGGTTAACAATCAAGTTACAGGGTTTCAAAGTGATGTACCACATTTACCCCCACCCCCCAAAAAAAATAAAAAGAAAGTGATGTACCGCTTGCAAAATGGGAAAGAACCACTGGTTTATCTCTCAATGAAATCAAATTATCCTGAGGTGTGCATTTATAAGCCATTGGTAACATTTAAATCAATTGCTTCCTTTCTTCTTTCTATTATTATTTTCCCCAACAAACAGGTTTCAATGACTCCATCAACAATTATGGTTCGAAACATGTTAATACATAAAGCGCTGCATTAAACTATAAAGGGAACAGTACAGCTTTAAGTACATAAAATGGTAGTGATATTACGCTTTTATTAAAAAAATGGAAAGAGGGTAGTTGCATGCATCCGCCTCATCTATCATTATCTTTGGAAAACACTGCCTAGAGATTTGGAAATTAAAATTTATTGCCTGATTATAATATGAATTTCGAGGTATGCATAAGTTTTTTGGTTAATCTTATACCAAGAAGTCATTAAATGATGACATGCGATTTTATTTTGTTGAGAATTTTGGGTTTTGAGCACTAATAGAGAACTTGACTGATGATGATAATTGTTGGTAAGAGAACAGCAACTTTTAATATCTAAAGCATTAAGTGGTTCTTTAAAAATATAATTTAAATGGGGGGCGGTTGTGTATAATTCATCAAAAGAATAAAAACATAAGAAGAGAAGAAAATAGTTTCAGATCACCATCTTCAAGATTGCCTCAATAAATTAAAAAATGGAAATGGAAAAGGAAAAGGAAAACTAAAAGGAAAGAATATCCTAGAATAAAGGGGAAAAAATGCATACCAAATCATCATCTTCTGGGTTGCTTCCCCTTTCACGATTCTCCCGAAGAATTTTATTTTCTTCCTCCAGCTGAGCACATCGCTCCTTTGCAAAAGCCAGATCTGCTTTGACAGTCTTCAACTCCCGAAGAAGAAGCTTTGCTTTTGCAGCCATTGCCATAGCAACCTGTAATGAAAACCAAAGAGCAAATTAAGAATCTCAGTATAAATACTATGTCATAACATCAAGACAATTAGCATGCCCTTGTTATCCTGGAAATAATTTCAAAGTTCCAAAACCCTCCTCTAATCTATTTTCCTTCTCTCCTTTGCCACTTTAAAGAAACATACAGCTTACGTATGAGATCTAGGGGAGCGAAGCAAGCTGATATGAATAAACTCAGTAGAGCAGTTAATTGGGTTCTAGAATTTAAAAATAAAATAAAAATTGCTCACTGTAAGTGCGGGTTACTCTATGCAGAAGGGGGCACAAAATACAGAAAACCTAATGTGAGACAAATAGGACTTGTTGCATATCAATTGAATAAATCAAGGTTAACATGTCCGTATAAAAAGCCAATCTCTGGAGCTGCTTCTAGGGCCAGAAGAAAAAAATTGCACAAAATTTATAGCAACTGACAAACTCAAGTATTTCTATTGTATGAACCAGTGATACAAGGTTGCCACCTTACGTCGCGAGATGCCTTCAGTTGAAGTCCTTGGTCAGTTTGCATCTGGGGTTGCGCCTGTGGTTGTTGCCATGCATTACTACGGTTTGGCACCTGATTCTGTGCCTCAGAACCACCGGGCTTTTTCTTCATATGCTTGCGAGTTTCTTGAATGATGTCTGCAGTCCGACTTTCCACGATAGTAAGACCCTCCTGAAAATTGAAACAGCATTAATTCAAATGATAGAATTGGTACAAAATCTGATTACTGAGCAGTTTACGGATGTAACGATAGATGTATAAGTGGAACAAGTGGAGAAATTTGCATAATGGTGAATGCTTGCCTAGAAATAAAGAGAGAGAGAGAGATTCATTATCACCAAACAAACATAGATTATACTTCATGCTTCAGAAAATGGCATAAATAGCAGGAAAATTTGCAACTACTATGGCCCTAAGGAATGAAACTAACCTCTAAGGCATTACCAATGGTGCCACCAATATAATTAAGAGAAGATGCAATGGCACCCAACCCCTTCTGTCGTGCAGGACCATCTGTGTTTTGACGTCTCTCATCCGAGTTATTTGAATTTTCATACTGCAAATTGGACACACAAATACAAATAGCATCACACATTACAAGTCCGCAGACATACAGGGATCCAACCACAAAGTTTTGGGAAACTGCAATTTTCAATATATAGTGATTGGTCAAGTATGATGAACTAACATGTAATATAAGCTTTCCTAAGTTGAGCAGCTAATTACAGTTAAGAATAATCCTAAAATATTTTCACCATTTTGGACCATTTTCCTTCTAGATTGTTTTTTTTTTTTTTTTTTGGGGAAATAAAAATACAATACTGAAAAGCTCACCTTGCCCATTGTGGGTGTAGCTGCAGACATGGGAGACCTTTTCCTTTCAGGCGTTTCAAAATGTTGGGGTTCAGTATCCTCATCAAGAATGGCTTTAGCTTTTCTAGCCAAAACACCCCAAAACCCATGTTTGGATTCATTCATACTTTTCATTGATGTATACTCATAAGGCTTGGAATCCTACATTTACAAATAACACAACACAAACTAAACAAACACATTTATATCAGTAGAGCTGTAAACAAAAGATAAGAGAAAACGCACCTGGAGGGAGACTGGAGGAGAAGATCTGGTGGGGTTGGGAGAGCGAGAAGAGGAAGTGGAAGGAGAGAGAGGAGAAGAGTGGCCATAACCATAAGCAGAGGAGAGGGAAGAGTCACGGTGGGCCGAAGATGCTCTTATAGCCTTTGCCGCTAGAGATGCCGGAGGCTGAGGCTGAGGCTTGTGAATTCTTTGATGATGTTGTGGTTGTTTTTGTGGTTCAGCATCAATGTCCTCCTCCTCCTCCTCGTCTTCCAGAAAAATGGGGGTATGTCTTGATAACGAAGACGATGATGATGATGTTATTCCCTGTTGCTGTTGTTGCTTCCTTCTATACGCCATTATACCTCTCAAAATCAAATCTTTTAACGTTACATGATTTGATTTTGAGAGGATTCATTCAAAAGGAAATTTCCCTTTTTTTTTTCTTCTTCTCCGAAATACTAATACAGACAAAGACAGATAGATCTGAACTGGGATTCTAGTATTATTGTTGTTGCTGTTGTTGTTGTGTTTTTTTTTTTTTTTTTTTGGCTCAAATTTATTGTCCTTCGTCGTCAACGCACTCTTTCCTATTTCCTATGTATGTATCCTTTTACCTAGTTCCTAGTTCCTTGTCCCGAGTTCTGGATTCGTTTTTTAGTTTTAACCCATTTTTTATTTATCTAAATACTACATGGTCTGGTCTGGTCTGGTCTGGTCTGGGACCAGTCGGTGCTTGCCATTTTTTTATGTTGGATCCTTATTCCTTAGCCCATACCTCTACTCTTAGCTCTTACTACTAGTTAGTACAATTTTTTCTATATGGGCTTTGATGGCCTGTTTTTCTTTTTGCTAGGCTGGGTTTTCTCTTACACATTTTTAGGAATAGCTGTGCTGCTTTGTTAAAGCCCAATAACTTTGTCGCTGGTAATGGCCCAGGGTTCACAAATACAACTACTTTCACTTTGTTTAGGTAAGCTTCTGAATCAGAAGTTCTGATATATGCTCTTTTTGCATCCAATTTTATACTTGCCTACTAAGATAAGATGTTCACCAAAAAAGCTACCCCCACTTACATTAAAATCCTAACAATCCATAGTAAAATAAGTGAATCAGATTTTTTTTTTGTTATCAACAATTTTAAATTGTTGATAACTACAAAATCTGATTCACTGTACTCGAATAGTACTACTAAATGTATTTGTTTAGTTATTGATAACATCACAGAATCCAATTTAAATTTAAATATATGTGCTCAAATAGTACTACTACTAAATATAATTGTTTAATTATTGATAACATCACAAAATCCAATCTACTTGTTCAACGATAAATAGGCAAGATTTTAAAAATTACATGGCCTAATTAACCTAAATAAATCTACAGAATTCTAATCCACTTCAAACCAACAAAATATTCTTTATTGTTGTGTTGATATTCAATGCTTCAAAATCATGTAAGTCACCTCTGGTAGCTGGATTTGAAGAAACTAAGGTGAGTGCTCTTATTAATCCGGATATTGAGCTACTCAATGGTTTATTTGCACCTCTTGAAGTTGAGTTGATATCAAGCATTCCTCTATGCGAGTTTACTCAGTCAAGTCTGGATATAATTTCCTTGCTAAGGAAAATTCCATAAATAATCGGGTACAAGGCAATCAGATGCAACATCAGGATGTGTGGAAGGACATTTGGGGACTCACAGTATCTAACAAAGTGAGGAATGTCAGATGGAATTTAATAATTTATGCAGATGCAGAGTTCTAACCGAAGACAAGTGTGATCATTGTAAACAATCTTCTAAGGATGTGATGCATGCATTGTGGAATTGCCTTACTCTATCGCCTATTTGGAATTCAACCCCAGATTGGTTGTTTCGGCAATCCAGAATTTTTCCTAAGTTTAGTGATCTATTCCACTACGTCAATAGTGAAGGAAAAAAGTCTAGAACTATTTGCTATGTTGGTGTGGACAGTTTGGCACTGTAGAAACCATATCAGAACAAACTCTAAGGACTATCTCATCTCACAAGTCCTCCCTTTGGCCACTCAAGCTTTAGCAGATTTTATTTGACACATTCCTTCTTCCCCAGGGTTCGCTGGCTACCTTCTACAGCTCCCTTGGTTAAAGTTAATTTTAATGGAGCAATGTTCAGAGAGTCTAGAGAAGCAGGTGTGGGAGTTACTGTTTGTGACAGTCAAGGGAGGGCTTTAGCTTCTCTTTCCAAGAAAGTTATTCTTCCTCCCTCTATAGATGATGTTGAAGCTCTGGCAGTGGTGAAGGCCATTCACTTCAGTCTTTTCATGAGTTGGCCACCCCAGCACAAGATTCAGCCTCCCCTACTTGTTTTTGCCCCATAGTTTTTTACATATTATTTTTATCTTTTGCCCATTAGTTTTTCCCCATCTCTCTCTCAGCATATCAACCATCCATATTTTTACTAGCTTTTTAGTTGAGCTTTTCTCAAAATACTTTATAGTTTTTACCTTCCAGTCACCCAAAAACTGTTAATCACTTAGTACTTTCACATTCTCTTCTATTTCACTTCATTAAAGTTCTTCCTTAACAAAGCTATCCTAAGAAAAAAAATATTTCCTTAACAAATAATATTATAATACGAAAGTAAGTGAATTTTGAGAGGTACACAATTCTTGTTTTGCCTTTTCATTTCTATTATAGTTCAATCTTTATTTACTAATCTTATGATTATGGTTTGTGATTTTTTTATTAAGTTAAATTTCTATATATTTGAGAGGTATAAAAGTGATCTTGAATTTATTTTTTCACTGTAGTAATCTAATTTGGTTTAATTTAGATTCAATTTATTTTATGCTTGCTAACAGTTATTTTGTTATATTTAATTTCTATTAATATTACTTGTACTTAATATTACTTGTTTTTGCAATGTAAGTCTAGCCTAATTATATTTTATTTCTATGAATGGTATGGACTTATAACCGTTTAAAGGAATAGGAAAAACTCAAGGGAAAAAAATCTCCTTAAAATGATCAATTGGTTGTTTGGTTTTTTTAGTATTTTGGGTACTAATAAGAATTACATTGATTAAAAATTTCTAACAAAAAATTTTCACTATTATACATACTTTCAAGTTAATTGAAACACTTTTCTTTTTCTTTTTTTGAAAAATAATGCATGATATATATATATAAAAAAGAAAGTTTATAGATATAAAAAAATTCACATGTTGATATGACTAATTGTTAGTTAAAGGTAATAAAAAAAAAAAAGTAATGTTAGTAGTGGGCGTGGGCCTAAAAGAGAACTGATAAAAGCTAATATGATAGTTTTGCCTTGGCTTCTCTCCCCCGAAAGTAAAATTCCTAACTTTTTCCCCGCATGGGTTTATCAATATGGATGGAGTATGTTTCTCTACACCTTTATAATGTTCTCATTGTTAACTATGTCTAAGTTTTTAATACAAGTTTGAGGTATTTTTTCTTAAAAAAAAAAAAAACTTTTTTCTTTATGCTTATTTTTTCTTTTTGCATTTGTTGTTTAAATAATAAATTGAGAAAGTGGCAAAAAAAAAAAAATAGAAAGTGCTAGCCTTAACTCCATTATACTATGTAATAATTAATAAATACTTGTGTTGCATAGCAGTACCCTTATGTCAGATGACATTACTAAGATAGCTCTAGACTCTAGTACAATTTATCAGTGACTGAAGAAATCACTAAGTACGTCTGCTATATCCTAAATAGACTAATTATAATTATGCTTCCTTGTAATCACTTATATAGCCAAGATTGATTGAGTACGTATTTGATTGGTGTAAAACTTATATTAGGGTGTATTTGGATGTTGCTTATTTTTTAAAATTAAAAATGCTGTAGTAAAATAATTTTTAAATTTATGAATAGTGTCGTGAGATCCAGTTTTGAAGTTGTTTATTGAAAGTACTTACGGGTCCTGTGAATAGTATATAGGACCCACTAAAAAACATGGGACGCTGCTGAAAATTGTTTTTCAGCACTATCCAAACATACACTTAGTAGATTCCTCCACAACTTATTCACAATCCAAATCTATTTATATCCACCTAATTTGGGGCGGCTATTACTAATTGTTTAAGGCAACGACTTGAGCTTGGAAGGAAAGTAAAATCAAATAGAGAACAAATTAGATATGGAGTGACAGGAAGATCGAATGCCATATAGGTGTGTGGTGGACTGGTGGGTTGCATGATTGAGTTCAGGAAGTGAGTGAGAGCACATTGTTCAAAAGTGCTGAGACACTAAAAAGAAATTAGTTGTAATAAGGAGTCTTGATTTGCATAATCAAGTTGACAAGCACACTCATAGCTAGCATGTATATCTGGAGGGATTGATGCATTAATTAACTAGGGAATGAATGAGAGACATAATATACTCAAAGTGGAGAGATCCATGTAAGCATGTATATCAAGGCCTTGCGATGCGTGTGTAACTGTGTATGCCAAAGGCGAAAGTTCCAAGCATACGCATATGCCTTTCAGAGTATATTTGATGCATTGACCATTGAGTCACTTGTGTGATTGCCCCTAGCTACCAGTGTTTGACTGTTTGTTGCAACCACCAACCTTATCATTAAAGCTTCACTACAATACAGAGAGAATTGGTGTTAGTTTTTTTTTTTTTTTTTTTTGGGTTGAAGGTAAGAGTAGTAGGGGATTCAACTCCGGTATAATACCACTGGTAAGGATCCAGATGCTAGCAAAAGCTAATGTTTTTTTAATGGGAAGACTAAAAACTTTATTCCTAGTTTGAAATAGAGGTTACATTTGGGATAAGTGCCTTGCTCTAAGAAATAAAAACTCTCTTCAATTCAAGTAGAAAAATCATCAATACCTAAAGCATGTTTTGCTAATAAATGAGTTAGTCTATTACTTTGGCTATGAACATAAGAGAATTCAACCCGTCAAAAATCCCTACAAGAAACAAGCATACTTGACAAGCAACAGAAGAGGGAAAGGGATTGTTCATTTAAAGCATGGTACGAGAATCACCTTCAAGGTTAAACTTTTGGATCCCGACATCCTTTGCAGATGGTAGGGTAGCTTCATAATGTTGATTAAGAAGCAAGGTTTGATTTCTACATAATAAGTTAATGTTGTTGAGGTAAAAGTTATCTGTAGGGTTTGGTTTTTAACCTTTTTTTCTTTTTTCTTTTTTAAGAGTTAACGTAGTTTATTAGTTAATTTTGTAGCTTTAAATTTTTTTTTTTTTTTTGAATGTATAATTGTACTTTTATCCGCTCTCACTAAACAAACAAATTAACAAAACTCTGATCTAAACGCACGCAAAAAAAGCAAGGTTTGATTCCTCAACGAGTGTCTTTGGGGCTAAGCTCAATCACAACAGCATGTCATAATTGACTTCCATTACCTAAAAAAAAAGTGTCAAGATAGACTTCTCAATGCTATAGACGACTATTATAAAAAAAGCAAACACTATCGTACAAGAGATTCAAAAGCATCTGAATATATGTGTGGTAGAGAATAATGATGTTTAACGTGAAAATTGATTAATGCGACATGCATGAGTAGTAATGCATATATTGACTTAGAATAAAGTGGTTTAACAACATTTTGGATTTACACGACTTTTTTATGTGTAAAAAAACTTGTGAAAACGAAATTAGAAAAATGGTAGGTAGAGAGTGAATTGGTGGTGGTGGCCACCTGTTTCCTAGACAAAGAAACATGGGTAGCGCTGACGGCGGTGGCAACTTCATCATTTTGATGTAAACTATATACGAAAAAGGTCGGCAATCAATAGTAGATTGAAACATTGTGTTGGTGGCCGTATACGCACAGAGACACATACACATGCCTTTACCATTTAGTATCAATCTCTTTGCAGGGACATCAGACAATTAGATTCTTAGGAAACCCTGGAGGTGGTCTGCCAATTGAATAAGTGGACACATGTTTGCTTCATTTTTATTTATTTATTTATTTTGTTGATCACTCATGTTTGCCTTTTGGTTTTGGCTTTGATTTTAAGTGAATGAAAATGTTAAGATATTACACACACACATGTTTGCTTCATTCATAGAAAGCATAGCAAAATAATACCTTGAGGTAAGACACAATCATTCTAAGTTGGCTCTCTCATTCCTTTTTATACCACAAAGGAAAAGCTTAGGTCAAAAATCTCAAAAGTTAGCAAAAGATTACACTATTATATATTACCTCCTTAACCTAATTTTAATGTTTTGTTTTGAAATGACATAATATTAAAAATAAAGGAAAAATATGCATTCTTTTTTCTTTCAAAATGGCCAAAGGTTGGAAGACTTTTCAACATTTCTTCATCATTTCTTTGAATTAGTGAGAAATAACAAGGAAAAACGAAAGTATAAATGTTTTTACTTTTTGAAAGTGAGCACTTAGGGACTTTCCAAGAACCTTAGCAAAAAAAAAAAAAAAAAAAAAAAAAAAAAAAGAGAAAGAAAGAAAGCAATAGACTCAAAATGAGCATAGGAAGTGTTTTAAAGTGATAGAAGTAAAAAAGAAAAAGAAAATACAATCACTAAAATGAAATAAGTCCCATAAAATTAGCTTGCCCTGTCAATAAAAATTTTGATTTTGGTATATATTCTTTACATACATATATATATATATATATATACTATTGAATTAAAGGAATTATGTGTTTTGGTATTTTTTTTTAAGCTATGATAATGTTAGTCCTTTTAAAAAAAATAATAACGTTACTCTTTTTTTTTTAATTGTTTATTGTCATACCCTGTAAACAAATTAAAAGTGGAGCAAAAAAATGAAACCATAAAATAAAATAATAATTTTAAAAAAAAAGTTATAGTAGAAAGGTGAAACAAATCTTAGTTAAGCTCATTTTTGGGATTAGATTATAAGCTAGCTTTTTTGCTTTTATATACAGGTTTTTAAAACCTCACTTTGTATTTCTTAAGAGTACAATTCAGCATACCTCACTTTGTATTTTTTAAAAGTACAATTCAGCATACTTTAAGTAAAAAATTAAATAAGTTATTTCCAAACAAGAGAAATGTTATGTCTACAATATTTTTACAACAAATCCTAAGTGATGGGTTGTTATTGGTCATTATGGGTGGGCAAAAAAGTAATTTAAGTCGTAAATTCAAATTAAAACCAATAACAACTTACCACCTATAATTTGTTGTGAAAATATTGTAGATGTATCACTCTTCTCCCAAACAAATACAAAGTTGCCCTCCCATAAAAAAAATTAATAAATAAATAAAGTTTCCCACATGAAATGAGAAAATTAAACAAAGGAATCTAGTGATTACAGAAATTCCTATACGATAATGTCATAAATAAATGAATTACTCTTTTAAAATATGGATAATTACATAATATATTAAAAAACATTTGACATTAACGTCCATAATAACTTTGACGTTAATATAGTTTTTTTTTTTTTTTTTTTTGGTAATCTGACGTTAATATAGTTTAAACCGTCTTCTCAAAGAAAAAAAGGAGTTTAAACTCCTTAGTAAGGTTTAGCTTCTTCTCAAAAAAATAGTAAGGTTTAGCACATCAAAAAATTATATAAACATATAATCTTTCTCAATAAATAAATAAATATATATATATATATATATATAATCGGTTCTAATTTTTAAGATAAATTCTTTTATTCTTTGTTCAGAAAACTGGTTCAAATTAGGCTAAATATATTTCCATAAAAGACTAGTTTAAAATATGATCTTTCAAAAGCACATTCCCAAAATTGTGCTTTTGAATTATAGGGTTTTCACTGAATATTCTCATGAAAAAAAAAGTTTCAAATTGAATTTTCCCATACATCTTTTTTCCAAAATTAAGCTTCGTTTGATGTATTAGAAGAAGAAAAAAAATTGGTCAAAGTAAAACTATCTCTTAATTTCCTTCATTTAGCTTGGAATGAGATGTATTTGTTTTCCTGCTAAAATTTTGTGAAAAATTAACTCTATCTCACACGAAACTAAATAAAAGAAGTTAATAGATAGTTTTCAACTATTTTAACATTGCTATCAAACATAAAAAAGTGAGATAGTTTTTTAAAAAATGTTTTTTGAAAATTTATTAATTTTCCAGAATATGTTAATGTTGAAACAAGAGAAAATTGATGGTTTTTGAGTTTCAAACTAAGATAAACTAATAAAAAAATCAAATTTGAATGATTTTATTTTTGTTTCAGCTTATATTGTAACCGAACTAAATTTATGGTTTTGTCAAACATTCCCTAAAACTAATAAAAACTCATTTAAGTTACACTTGTGGCTTATTTAGGCACTAAAAAAATCCCTCAGTATAAATTGCAAAATGGTATTTTGACCCAAAAAAAAAAAAAAAACCCATGAAATGGTTTATTAATGAAAAAAAAAAAAAAGAGATAGAATTTAATTAAAATATAATTCTTTTGTAGTTTTTATATATGAAGGGATAAGGGCCCAAAATTGTATATTGGGCTTTGGGCCTTGGCCGAGGACGTTGATTGGTTTGAGAACGAATAAACAGTAGTGAGGGTTTTAAGCTCAGAATCCAATGAGTAAAATGCAAATGGAAAGGCTGGGGAAGGTGATCCGAGAAGAAGTATCTCCTTGGATAAACAAAGAACAGATCAAATGTGTATCCTATCGTTCAAAGTGACCTTGCAAGAGATTCCACTGATAGGGACGTGTATTGTAAACGTATAAGAGGGATGGAATCTCATAAATATCTAAGGAAAAGCTACTGTCACTGCATTAAATACTCTACAACTAACTTTCTGGCCACATTTATGTGGAGTAAACCCCTGAACAGTATTGCTTTAACTATCCCAACTCACAGAGGGTTAGAGAGGGTGCCCAATAAGACAAGCACTCAACTAGTGGTTTGGATGATCAACAAATGGAGGGTCAAAATCATTGAAATGGAGATATATAATGTAATGGACCCTTGAGAAAAGGGGGATCGAAAAAAAAAAAAAAAAAACACTGTAGTAATCAAGAACAAAATTTGTAATTCAATTTGAAAATCAATACAAAAGAACAAATCGCCTCAGACTTTGCCGATGACGATTTTCTTAAGTTTAAACTTGTCTATCTTTATTTTCTTGTCATCGAGATCCATTTTACTTGTTAACTAATTCACTAAAGCCTAGTTCTTCAATCCATTCTCTACAAATTCATTGTTTTTGGCTTTTTAAGCCTAAATCCACATATCTTTTGGGCTTGGGAATCAAATCAGATCCTTATAATATATTTTATTTTATAATTCAATAGTTGAGATTTGAATCTGGGGTGTTTTCATTAAAATCTTTAGGTCTAAGAAGTGTTGACTAGGTTTTTTTTTTTTTTTGGTGAGAAAAAAGCCATTGATGTTGATGCTTTTGTTTATGCTAATTTACCAGCTTCTTAATACAATTTAAGTGTCAACTAGTTGAGTATTAAGACACTTGACTTTTGTGAGTTTTCTTGTACGTTTTACAATATTCACTAGTACTTTACTTTCATATAAAGAGCTTTTTAATGCTCATATGAATTAAATTCAATAGATGAATTTCTATTCATTTTCATTAATATGGACATATTAAGTATTCAGTTGCAATTGCAATAACTTCATGAATTCCAGCACAGATATTAATTTAATTTTTTTTGCGGGAAATATTAATTTAATTTAATTTTAAACTAAGAGCAAAACTCTAGGGTTTTATTTATCTATGATTACCCTAAAAAATATTATATGATAGCACATATTGCATAGAAAGTTCATTAAAAAACATATGGTAGCCTGAGTATAGAGTTTTACTTTTTCCATTGAAAATTAGGCCAATTTTCTCAACAAAAAACAAAAAAAGGAATATCAGGCCAATCGAATATCTAAAAAATAATTATAATTATTTCTCTTGTTATTTCTTGATGTGGGGTTTTTACTTTATCGCACGCCCTTTTACAGAGTAACACCTAAAATTTTTAGTTTTATAACTTCCAATCCATTACCCACTACTTTATTGGTCTATTTCTTACAAGTTACAACTTTACATTTATCTCAGTTTTGTTAAACGGATTTTTATATTAACTTTTTAGTGCTTTGTTGGATGTGGGTAAAAATATTTTTGTACTTAATGAGAAAAGTTCTTTAAAAAAAAAAAAAAAAACTACACATAAATAAATAAGTCAAATAAATAAATAAATATATATATATATATATATATGATAAACTAAACCAAAACACACACTTATCATTTGTTCTTGTTGGATTGAAATTCATTTGCCCTGGTTGATGAAGTTTTATCTTGATTTTTTTCTCCATAATGTGGGCACTACAAAGAATGCAGGTTATAGCCGCGTTTTAAAAACGCGGCTTTAGCTTTTAAAAACATGGCTATAGGTCCATTTGGTCTATAAGACTAATCTATTGAAGGTGGCCTCAAGATGCTAGTTAAATATTTTAAACCCGAAAACTCATAGATCTCATAAGGCATTTGAAACCGTTAGACCAACGTCTTCAAATTTGTATTTACTATTTGATTCGTATAATTAGTGATAATGGCAATGTAAAGATTGAAAATGATGTGATCAAAGTTTATTATTATTATTAGAGTCAAATTCAAAGAGAACTCCTGTAGTATATAGGTCATTGTCAAACACACCATCTTTAATATATATAAAATTAACTTTTTAAAACCCTTGCAGTAATTATGCTTCTTTGTTTTTATTGGACGAAAAAATGATCGTGGCATATGTTCTAGGTAAAAATCAATTATCAAGCACATGTTTGATTTGAATGATTCCCACCTAGTGGTTATGAAAGCCTAACGGTCAATTGCATAAAGTACCACAAAAGCTTAAAACATAAATTTTGTAGTACAGAAAGTATGTTTGTGTTTGAGAGTACAAACTACTTCTAATGGGCTATTTGTACTAAGACACTATATGCGTGACAGGATTTCTTACCCAAAGGATGGACTTTGCCACTACACACTCCCTAGAACTTTCAAAAGTGCAAATCAATCAATAACTAAGAAACAAAACAACAAATATTATTATTGTTGATACTGCAACGAATTACAAATACCAAATTACAAGATCGTACAAGTACAAAACCGAAATTAAATTATAATACTCTTAAGTTAAGTTACAATCCTACTCCTAGATAATTCATACGAGGCGATACATACTTATGAACATGAAATTATCATTTCGTTGATTGGGGGAATGAAATCCGGTTTGTCAAATTATGTGTGTGTTTGTAAAAGAAAACTAATTTCTATATATTCATACCGAGTTTGTGATAGATATTGTATTGTCATGTGTTTGGAATACATAGATCCTTTAATAATAACTGCTTGCACGTTCGTGTGCACTTCACGTGTTCAGATAACTGCTCGTACACTCATGTACTCTTCACGAGAATGAATAATTGCTCGCACACTTTCTTGTCTTCCACGTGCTTAGATAAAATGCTCACACACTTTTGTGCCTTCCACGTGCTTACATAACTGTTCGCACGCTCATGTTCTTCAAACTGGTTCTCCGATGTCTCACACTTTATAATTTATAAATGATAAATTACCCAATATTATAGTGCCACTTGTATTCACCTGAGGACTTCATTTTACTGATAACTTCCCAATGGTTTATTTTCAAGGGAAATGCTAACGGATACCCTTAAGACAATGGTTAACAATCCATTTAAATAAAGTTTTTATGGGAAAAGAAAAAAAATATATGTTTTGATAGTTGTTTTTATTTTTAATAAAAGTTGTGTCAAAACTTTCCTAAAATGAATTATTAATCATTACTCTAAGGGCACTCGTTAGTATAACCCTATTCTCAAATACAAACATTATATTTTAAATAATATCTTGTATACAAATACTTATAAATAAATTTTGGTTGCCACATGTGCCATTATTTTATTTATTTGCCTAACATTTTGATAGAGAAAATTCGAGTACACGACTTTTGTGTTACAATTTCTGCCATAACTCTATTGTGGTTGATTGTGAATGATAAGTTGTGGTCATTGAAAAAATGGTGTTTGATAACAAGTCAATGACACATACTACATTAATCTCTTTGCATTTAACTTTTATTATTGTAGTTTTTTCAATTAGCTTAATTGGTCAAATTTTTTGTCATCAAATTAGGAATTTGGGTTTTGACTTCTGTCTGCATTGACAACCAATTGATAGTTAGCTTTAAAATAAAGAATTATAATAAAGAATTATTTAAGTGCTGTACTTAATTAAAAACACGCTTTCATAAATAAATAAATAAAAACCACAAATATTAAAAAGAAAACCTAATGAATAGTACTTAAGTTTTGTCCATTCATATATATAAAATGACATACATTAGTAAACCATTTTAATAAAAATTTTATAGAAAAATATAAAAAAAAGACTAACTTTTTTTTAATAATTTTTTCAATTTTTTATAATTTTTTAAAAAAAATAAATGATTAATATATGCTAACAAAATTCTATATAAAATTACTATTTTATAGTTTAAAAAAAATTATTTATAGAAAAATCGGTGGCTGTACGACAGTGCCGACGTCTATAATTGATAAATTTCGGAAAATTTAAAATTTCTAAAAAAATTGGAGATATATAAGCATATTATATAAGCACAATGACCAAGAGTTTCGCAGCCAGATTATGAGTGACCTCAAACCCTATATATTGTGTTGTACTTTCATTCTACTACTACTGGAAAGTAGAGGCGAGTAGTGCGGCACAGTAGACTACCTGCTACTGCTACCCCGTAGAAGAGAGAGAAAGAGAGGGCCAACTTAATGGTCAAAGAAAGACCCATCATAACCACACCCTTTCTTCTGTCCACAGTACAGGGTTGTTGGATATATATGTGGCGTATATACGAGGCTCTCTCTTGCCCACTGTAAGAGAGAGAGAGAGAGAGAGAGAGGGGGAGAGCCCTTTATTATCCTCATCTTCTAGTACAAAATTACATCATCTCCCGAAATATCTGTGAGAGAGAGAGAGAGGAGGAGAGAAGAAAAAGAAAATCCACTTTCTTTTTTCCTCTTCCTTATTTTTTTTATTACTTCTGTTTTAGTATTTATATGTTTGCCAGATTAGTAGATTAGCCATATTCAATCGCTTTCCCTTCTCTGACTCCCATGAAAGACAGTGACATTTCCTCTCCTGAAACTTCTCTTCCGCAATTTTTGCAACTCTTTCTCCCTCTCAACTTTCTGTTTTTTTCAATATAAGTTCAATTTTTAACCCCTTGTATACACGATATTTTTTTTTCCTCATATTGTATTATGATTTGTGAGCTCTTTGCTTTCTTGCCATGGTTTTTTTTTTTTGGGTGTTTTTCCTTTTTCACATGAAAGTGCAGCTGATCACTGTTCAAGCATCAGATTTAGGGTTGGTGACGAAGCAAAGAAGCGTCAATGGAGCCATTGTGCCAGTGTAAGTTAACTCGTAATTATCCTTCTTGTTTCCTCTTTCATTCTTGCTTCATAAGCCCTCTGTTTTGTGCCAAGAAGAGCTTCTTATTTTAGTTTGTGGACGAGCAAAAACTTGAAGATTTAAGTCTTTACTGAGGCTATTTTAAAATCTTAGTGTCAGTTTTAGGAATCAAAAAGATTTTAGTCCTGAATACACGGTTAATTAGGATTCAGAAAGCATGATCATATGTGACTTGGTTTATAGTTTTAGATCTGCATTGTCTGATCTGATTTTATGTTGAGTGGTGCTGGTTAATCTAGGCTGGAGTAGGTTAAATGGCATTGTATAGACTGGTCTTGGTTGGTTTAGTACACTTAGGGTTAGGGTTCATTCATGCAAACATTTTTCCTTTTAAGAAAGAAAACAAAGAAGAGCAGCTTGATTCTATAGGTCTAGGGCTCTAGATGTTGTGATCTTCCGGGAAATTGGTGTCACTTTCTGGTTTTTATCGAAGTTCTGGACTTTTCCTTGATGTCTTATTGCGTTGAACCTTTGCCTGATGCTTCGGAGGATAGTATTGTTTGTTGGAAGCATCAGGTTTAACAAAATGTGGATTTTTTACCTGTAATTTTAACATTAATAATGGTTAAAGACCCTAGTTACTGGTGCATCGGCTTCTCCATGGGGCATACTTACAAACCAATTACTATGTTAATGGTTTGATTTGGCATGAAACACAAGCACTAGGTAAATCCGTGTGAATGGATCAAACAGAATAGCTGATTTTTCAATTGAAAAGTTGATTAATCTTGTAAGGCTAGAGCATTTAGGGTATCATAGATTAAGACGTGTCTAGATTATCATAAATTATACTATAAATTGCATCATTTAAGTTGTCAAAGATTACAATATAGAGTGGTGTTTACAGCATTTCTGCACCTCTAACTTTGTTATTATATAGTATTTGATTTTTTGAGTCATGAACGTATGATCTATTTGTCTGTTTTATTCCTTTTTTTTTTCTTTTCTGAATTAGCATGACATACCCAATTTCAATTTTCATTGATGTTAAGAATTATATAATACCATGTATTTGTTTTACATATGTTCATAAAGGGTGGTTTAAGAGAGCTTCCTTCAGTCCACTCATGGAAGATAAAGGGTTTGAATTAGCTGCCGACTCATTCATTCAAACACAATAGAAAGGGACTGATTTTTACTACTGTGAATGTGTGAATGATGCGGGAGATAAAATTCATCCTTTGCTTTTCTTTGCTTGGACTGAAGGGAGCTCCCTTCTACTACTATCTTCATTAAGTGAATATCTTCATTAGCTTCTTCACTTGGCTTGTATGGTCATAGGCACATTTATTATCATGACAATTTGTAAATTCCTTTATAGGAAATTTGGTAGTCTTCTTTATGCTCTTTAGTTTCTTTTCTGTTAGACACTTGATTTTTGCTCCTCCCTCAAATAGCACAAACTTGAGGGTATTAAGGTCTGTCACTCAACTCTCGTTTAAATCCCTTGTGTTGGTGAATTGGAAAAATGCTTCTGCTCCTCTCTGTGGTTTCAATTTTATTATTTTTATGTGTTAAATATTTTACTATATATTTGTATGTATGCTTATTAGGGAGATATTACTTATTAAAATTGTAATTGCATACAGGGGATATTGTTTTTAGAATAACTGTTCAAACACACCGGATCGCATATCCAATTTCACAACTTATTACTTATAAAAATTGTAATTGTATACGGGGATATTGTTTTTAGAATAATTGTCCAAATACACCGGATCGCATACTCAATTTCACAACTTATTACTTATTAAAAATTCTATACAGGGGATATTGTTTTTTGGAATAATTTTTCAAACACACTTAGATTGCAAACCCAATTTCACGGCGCTAACTTTCTGGCCACTACACAACACTACTCATAGACTAGTCAAATGAGTTGTGAATGTAGGACTGTTGTTTTTTTATATCCTTTTCTTTGTTTTTTCCTCGTTTAATTTGTTCTTCTTTCGCACATTTTATTCTTTGCAAAATATCACCAGACTATAATTGTCCTTTCTAACTATGCCATGATTGATGAAGTTGCCCTCCAATTGAGAGTTACAAGTCTAGGGCTTCATACATTTCATTTATTTGGGTAATGGTCCTTTTTCGTATGAGAATGGTTGTGACGGTCAAATTTTGGTAAAAGAAGCAAAAACAAAATGTTTGTCCAAATGGCTCATCCAGCTCCACTTCCATTTGTTACACAGACAGAATTAAATTGTGGGGGGTTTGGGGCTTTAAAGCTCTAGGGAGAAACTGATATGTCAATATCAGTTACGTACAGAGATTATTTAGTGGCAACCAATATAGCTCTGCAAAGCAATTCCTATGGTCAGGACTAGCCTGGACACTGGAAAAACGGTCACTTCTTGTCAAAATATGGAGAATTTAATTTTATATTCCACTGGGAAAAGCTGATGAAAGAGATCATCGATATATTATTATAAAAAATTTGTTTGTTTTTTGTGCTTGGGGAAAAGTATTGTTAGTGAGAACTGGGAGCGAGTTGTCTTTATTCTTTTGGCCAGGGTTTTGTATGCTGCGCATGGCATTTAATATTTTGGGGTTGCGTTGGCATCATAAAACCCGCCTCATCTCCAAGTGGGGCTAAATGCAGTCTAAGCAGTGGTTGGAACTTGGAGCTATGGTGAGCTTGTTGACATTCGTGAGGGTCTATTATATTTCTATATATATATATATATATATATATTATAGTATTTCATACAATGTTGTCATTCTTTGTGTATGTTCTTGAAAAAAGAAACTAGCCGAAAAAAATCTAGGGCCACAGAGTAACCTTTACCTTTGGGGGAATTATAAGATCCATGCGGTAGATAAGTGATATGGTTCATTATTTCATTAAAAAACTCACATTTGTTTAAAATTGTTGAGTTGAAATTTTTTTAAAATAAAAACTAATTACTGACTTAGTAATTTTAAACAAACGAAATTTTTTTAGTAAAATAGTGGATAGATGACGTGGTTCACCACCCTAGTTAAAGCTAATATCTTAATTTATTTAGTTTTCTTTTTTTATCTCCCAAACCCAAAAAATCTTAAATGCTAACCATTATTTTTTTTGAAAAAGAAAAACTTTGGTTCTTAATTGAAATTAATCACATGGTTATTTTAATTCGATAACCAAAAAAATAAGGTACTATATATATACCTAAACTTGTTGTATATTCAAGTTTTATACGGGATGCTTCTCAAGGAAAAAAAAAAAAAATTTATACGGGATGTAATACCTTAAATCTGAGTAGATGTTAGATATAGACATTTTGAACAAATCTATTAAGGAATTTTTTGCCAAAAAAGAATATATATATTTTCTAAAGAACAAAGAGGAAAACGTAGAACAAGCGTATATTTATTTTTTTTTGAAACTTGATTAAGCCTTTATTATATACACATTTTTTGGTTGAATGAGCCTATATTATAGCTTATATACACAAAACCTTAATGTGTGACTATGAACGACGTGTTTTCTGGTCATTTACAACCAGCAGTGAGTCAGTTTCGAAAAGCTGATGGGTCACCATGAAAGGCAATGCTTCTTTTCTTGGGCCATGGCTCATTTCATTTGTTTAATAACTGTGCGTGTGCATAAAGAAGTGACTAAACGTACTTTCAGCTAGAAAAAAAGCCTACACTAAACGTACTTAAAAAAGTATAAAGCCAATGCCTAAGTGTGTAGATCGAGGAAGCAAGTACAGTTGAACTGGTTTTTATAATGTTATTACTCAAGTAATGGGAATGCGTTTTGCTTAACTTATTAAAGCATGACTTGTCCTTCTTTGTATCATTTCTTTAATTCTATTCCATCTTAAAGGTGAGAGAGATCAAAGGTCTGTGATATCAGGCTTTTGAACACCTTATTTTATTGGCTTGTTGATATCATGTTAATTTGTTATTGCATGAACCTGCCGCCCCTTGTCGTTCTTTTTTGTTGTTGTTTTGGTGCATGCCATGTGTTGAAAAACGTATGACTTTTTTGGAAATGTAAGGGATATAAATTCTTCATGACATCAAATATATTACATGTACTCAGGATTACTTAAATATATAGTCTGAATTTCTTTCAACTTATGAGGTTTGCTCATAATGATTCTCTCTTATCATCAACTCAAAACATTAATTGATTTTTGGTATATGTAGAAATTAAACTCTAGATTTTTTTGAAGGCAAAAAATTCTACCGGGTTAGTTAATTGGAGTTCATGAATTTTATATATATTTTTGTAAAGAAAACAGTCATTGTATTGAGTTATATCATTCTCCTAATGATTGTCTCGTATCATTAACCCAAAACATTAATTTATTTTTGGTACAAGAAATTCAAATCTTAGATCTTTTCAATGACAAAACTTTACTGGATGAGTTAATTAACTAGAATCCACGAGTTATATATATATTTTTGGAATGAAAACAGTCATTTTATCGAGTTATATCATTTTATTTAACAACCTCAAAACCTATTTTATTTATTTTACCATTTTATTTTACAACTTATCCAACATTTTTGTTTCTATTTTTATATTGAACTCATTAAAATAATATAAATTACAACATCAAATAATATAAAAAATTATGTTTCTCTCTCTTCTCTTTCATTTCTTTTTCCTCTCTTTACCTTTCTTAATTAAAATAATAGTATTTTTTTTTTACATCCAAGTGAACAGTTGGTTTTATATATAAGAACCAACTGTTCGCAGGTTCAAAATTTTTTTAAGAACCCATACTTTGATGGAGCAACATTTTTGAAGTTTAGGATGTAAAATAGCAATTAGGGTGTGTTTACACCCCCAATGTTAATGCTCTTATGAGTTATATCATTTTATTGAGTTATATCATTTTATTTTACAACCTCAAAACTTACTTTATTTATTTTACTATCTCATTTTATAACTTATCTAACATCCGGTTTCTATTTTTATATACAATTCATTAAAATAATATAAATTACAACATCAAATAATATAAAAAATTATATTTCTTTCTCTTTTCTGTTGTTTCTTTTTTCTCTCTTTACCTTTTTCAATTAAAATAATAGTATTTTTTTTACATCCAAGTGAACAGTTGGTTCTATATATAAGAACCAACTGTTCACAAGTTCTAAAATTTTTTAAGAACCCATACCTAGATGGAGCAATATTTTTGAAATTTTGGATGTAAAATAGCAATTAAGGAGCAATATTTTTGAAGTTTTGGATGTAAAATAGCATTTAAGGGATGGTTACAACCTCCAATGTTAATGCTCTTATAGCCATGGTTTTTTCTTTTTCTTTTTGTGTTTTAGATTAAATACGCTATACCAGCCTATTTTTTGGTTTATCAACTGTTTGAAAAAGTGATATCTTACCTACTTGAAATCATATGCTAGTATTTTTCAGCCCTACAAAGTCAAAAATTTTACTTCGTTTTTTCTATTTACAAAATTTATTTTCTGATTAATTTGAAGGATGCCCTTTTTTCTGTATTTTGATGTATAAAAGCTCTCAGTTGCAGTGCTTGTACGCAGCTTAAGCTGCCAGTGTTATTAATAGGCTCAGGCTGTGCCAGTCTCTTCTGTGCTTTGACTACTTTCAGTTTGGATGAATGATATTTCTTTACATCTTAAAAAAGAAAAAAAGAAAAAAGAAAAAAGAAAAAAAAGAAAGCCTTTTCTCCTCTCTCCACTGTAGAAAGATGAAAATAGGCACCTGATACAACTCAAAAGTGAGTCAAGTGGCTGTAGAACCACATTATATTATGTGGTCCTCTCAAGTTTTTTGGTAGTATATAATCATTACCAGTTCATACATATAATTGTACTAGTTAATAGTTTTTCATATTGAGTGAGAATATCATATTCTAAAAACGTCTTGTTTTAGTACAGTGGGTATTACATACCTTTCTTGTAACATTTTGGCTTAAAACATGCTCCAATTGAAATTTTGTAGTGTTCTCAAAAGTTTGAAGTCGGTACTTTATGCAATTTGAAATTGTACTGGCAAAAACTCTCATAAATACATGTTGACAGTACTTATTTTATTCATAAATTAGTACTATTTTATTACCCTCTTAAAAAAAAAAATTACTGATAGCTATTCATATTTAGGAAAATATAAAGTTTAATTACAAAATTAACATTACTACATATTTTGAAAATATAATCGTTGAATTGTATGTTATTTACGTTCTTAATACACATATCAAATTTTATGCCAATTAGATATTATTTACTATATGATTTATAAACTTATATTTTATACATAATTTTAAATTAAAAAAATTTGCAATTTAAACAATTTATTGATAATACAGCTATTGATCTTTAATTTTCAAGAAATTTTGCAACCATGAAGGATATAAGAAAAAAATATAATTCAATGATAGGTTTGTTAAAATTCACTTCCAATCAAAATATATTGAGTAAGGTTGTAGACTTAAGTTATATTTATTTTTGTAGTTAAACTTTGTCCTTTAGAAAATTTATACAATATATTATTTATTTTAACCTTCTAATTTTACAATTTTGTATTAATTAATTTTTGCATCTCATGGGTATATTATTGGTAATACACTAAATATTTGGCGGTCTTACATGTATACAAGAAAGTTTTTAAAAAAATTAAAAAGAATTTCAGTATTTTGTTTAAGATTTTTTTTTGAAAAAAATCTTAAAAATGAATAATCTAGTACTCTTTGGTTTTGAATACAATAGAAGTTTTCAGGAAATAGATTTACATTGAATTTAGGAATTAATATTTTTTATAAATAATAAATTTCCTAAAAACAGTATTATATTTTTCTATGGCAATTTTTGGTTATATTATATAAGTTTATATTACAGATATTTTTGGTGGCTACTAGCAGTACATACCTCATTAGAAAGTGAACTAATAATCTAAGTTTTCTCTATGGAAAAAACATGAAAACTATAAACTAAGAACTTTATGGTTCGAACCATAAAGTTCTTAGTTTATAGTTTTATTCCTCTTTTTAAAAAGTATATGGTTTGTTTTTAGGGATATTTTTGGATACATCGAAAAAATCCAGGGATTTTGGTGATGTTGACAATATTGGTGACTATATCTTTCGAGGTAACTGATTTAGAATAAGCCCTAGGTCTTGGCAAAAGTCTAATCTAATTATCTGTACTAATTACGTGGTTAGCTAGCTGTTGTTTTTTCTTAACTTTATTAATTATAAATTAAAATAATTTTGAATGAAAAGAAATTTTACCTTGAATGAAACTTTGTTACAAATGGGTTTAGAAAATTTGAAATGTTAGTAGCATGAGAATTTTTACTTTTGTAATTTTTATTATTCACATTTTAATAGATCTATGTATTGAGGGTAGGATAAAGTTTAGTTACAAAATTAATTGTAGGCTACAACTTTACTCAATAAAATAAATATTACTATATATTTTGAAAATTTAATCGTTGAATTGCATGTTCTTTATACTCTTAATACATATGTTAAATTTTTTGTCAATCTAATATTATTTACTATATGATTTATAAGCTTGTATTTTATGCATAATTTTAAACTATAAAAATTTGTAATTTAAATAATTTATTAATGACATAGTTACTATTTTTAATTTTCTTAAAATTTTGTTAAGTATGGAGGATGTAAGAAGAATATGTAATCTAATGGTGAATTTGTCAAAATTCACTTCTAATAAAAAAATATTGAGTAAGGTTGTAGTTTTAGTTTATAGCCAATTTTTTTTTTTTTTGGAAACTGATTATAACCAATTTTGTATCTAAACTTTGTAACGTGGGTGAATAATATATTCTGAAAACATACTGTTCAAGCTAGAAGATAATATGCTCAGCATACTGTTCTAGCTACAAGAAAATATGCTCAACAACGAATTTTTTCATATGTATTCTTTTTTCCTTTTTTATTTTTTTAAACTAAAAACGAGAGCAATTTTAATTCATCAATCAAAGCTGCCTGGCATCCATGGATGGACAGGCTGGTATTGGGCCACCTTCCTGAATGCTGGATTTTTGGAATCGGAATAAATATTTTTTTTTTAGTAAATAGCATTACTTATTAAAGTACACAAAAATAGTAATATTAGTATTTTAAATCAGGTTTATAATATATTATATAACTAAAGTACAACTACAAAAAGGCCTAACTTTTATAGTTGTAGACTGAAGTTATAAACAGCGAACACTAGACACACACAACCAATGTGAGATAAACATTCCTATTTTTTTTTAGTAAACAGTAATACTTATTAGACCACACACGAAAATAGTAATACTAGTGTTTTAAATCTGGTTTTTAATACATTACATAACTTGAATAAATAGAAGATGTATTATGATTTATTATACTAGAATAAAATTGGTATATAGTCTTTGAAAAATATAAGAGTAAATTTAATTAAATTTAGCTTTTAAAGACACCACTCTTCAGATTATTGAGGAAATGATTCTCAAAAAAAAGAAGAAGAAGAAGGATTATTAAGGAAATGAGTCAAAAGACGTTCACTCATTGCGATTTGTGATAAACTAAATGGATAAATCCTTACTTTATGAAGCAGTTACTTTAATTCAATATTTCATTTAAAAAAAAAAAAAACTTAATCAAACTAATTTTTTGTCTTAACAACTAGTTAAATCTAACTGTTAAACTAACATTAAGCAACTTTACCAATAAATTCATCCTCCCCCTCCTCGAGTGAAACTACTGGGTAGTGCTGAAAATGTCAAACTTATCAACAAAACTTGGAGGGAGTAAAAATGGATCCTCAAGGCCAAGGCCCAATGCTGATAAGGGTTGGGGCCCAAGCTCAACAAACTTGTAGACAAGCCCTTGGTCCAATACCTAGCCCTAGGGAAGGGTATAGACGATGGGATTTTGGGCATATTTATCACCGCACTGCATGGTGCGGTTTGTCCAAAGCCTCACCGCACCTTACCTTAATTGATCAGTCACCTCATCAGCGCTGTTTGATCAGGCCTTTTTTTATAATAAATAATTTTTGGGCTGGTTTGGCCCAGGGTCTTTTTTTTTCTTTTTGGGTATGTTTTAGGCTAATTTAGAGTTACCCATTGGGGTTTGTAATTGCGAAAGGAAAAAGTTTAGGTACAAACTTATTTGTAGTCAATTATTACAATTTTATTTTATATATTTTTACTAGATGTGAATTTTAACAAATTCATCATTGAATTACATTTTCTTATTGTAGGGACTTAAATTGGATTGGACCCAGAATAAAGGTGGGATTCTAGCCCAACAAGCCCAAACAATAAATTTTTAGAGTGTGGGTACAAGAACTAGTTCTATCTGATAGAAAGGTCATGGTTACAGTGTATTAAAGGACACTTCAAGCTGATTGTATGATAAAAACTCTCCTCGGCTCAGTTTCAGGGGGTATCATCCTGGGTTCTCCGGTTTTTCTTTCTTTTTCACTCCTCCTCCTCCCTAATGTCACCTGCTTTCATGTTATATACTGTCTTCCTTTCCCATTCCCACCGTACACGTGTAGTTTCTATCCTGAGAACGTCTTTCTGTCCTATCCAACACCTCCCGGAATTTTTGCTTAGTAGCCATAAAGCTCATTGGTTACTGTTCAAGTATCACCTCCACATTAATGCGGCCAGAGAGTTAGCTAGAAAGCATTTAATGTGGAGGTAGCAGCTTTATGAGATATTTGTTATCTTCCCCGGTTCTACTTGAGGTCTATATTCTTCTTCCCGTTCTAATACAACTTTGTGGGGTATCTTGGATAAAGAGGTAGTTACCTCTACCTCGGACCATGGTATCCGAGGTGAGTCCTATCCTCGGCCGCATTTTGTGCTTTGTATATATGATTTCTATCACAACACGTCTCTGTAACCATCTTCGGACAAGTGAATGTCCTTGGACTGGGCCGTTGGGCCCCAAACCCATTTCCTACGATTCCTATATCTTTTTAGATAACAGGCCCCAAACTTATTATATTCTCTATGTTTACAAAATTTCTAGAAAATCAAAGAATAATAGTTTTGTTATCAATCAAATAGTTAAATTTTAAGTTTTTGTAGTCCAAAATAATGTATAGAAAATAAGTTTATGAATTAAATAATAAATAACATCCGATTATCACGAAGTTTGACATACGTGTTAAGAACATAAAAAACATGTAATCCAATGGTTAAAATTTTAAAATATGTAGTTATGTTAATTTATTTTTTTAGAGTTATAGTCATTTACGATCCTACAATCATGTTTGTAACCAAAACTTTGTCCTTGGTGAAGGGTTCATTTTTATTTTATTTTATTGAATCAACTACTTGATGGGTTGGTTTTGGGAAAGAATTCAGCATTCGGAGAAACAAACAATGAAATTTGGAAAAGCGTTCCTTTTCATGTGTAGACACTTTACTTATATATAGAAATACATGTCTGCAGTGGTAGACAATAATTTTTCTTTATTTTTAATTAGTGAAATGCAGTGTTTCATGTTATATACATATCAAATATAAAATAAAACTTATATATCAATAGGTGCAGTGTAGTACCTTTTTTTGTGGTTTTTTGAAAACATAACCACAAATTGCACGGTGCAGGTGTAGTTTTTTTTTGCACCTCCACCATAGTTGGCGTGCTGACCGCATTTTGGTAGTCGATTTTGGTTGGTTAAAATGTGTTGTGCGGTCAGAGCGGTTTTTTGTGAGTCTTTAGCCCTAGGGATGTTTAGTCCAAAAAGTCATTTTTGTGCCAACCTTACCTTACCCTGTTGATCAACGTTCGTTCATGTCTCAAATAGAAACATTTATGGCCCGTTTGGATGGAAGGGAGAAGGAGAGAGAGTGGAGGAAAGTAGAGTAGAGTTGGCTAAAAATAAGCTAATTTTAGGCTAACTCTACTCTACTCTACTCTACTTCCTCTCCTTCCCTTTCAATCTAAACAGACCATTAAATGAAAGTTGTTCACTCACATAAATCAACTCATCACAACTCAAAACTATTACACATAATTATGACCAAGACACCAATAGTTCAACCCCCATAAAAATCTAAAACTACCACAACTAGCCACGCTCAATAATAGCTTATTTCCAAATTTATCACCTCAAAGTACAAAAATGAGAAAGATAGGTAATTATTGTAAGTAATATTTATGCAATGAGTTTGGTAGCTAAATTGTCATTTCTTAGTGTTTCAAATACAAAAGTTTAGAATTCAAATCCCTTTATCCTCTGTATCTATTGATTTTATTGTAATTATTTTTTAAAAAAACCTCACACATTCTCTCAAATTAAAAGGTAGAGAAATTTCAAAATAGATAATATGATTATTATTAAAACGACAAAAAATAGCAATCTTATTAAAGTGTAATTCACTTTATATTATTAGGCGACATGATTTATTAAGAATTTAATCTCGGTTTAATAATAAAATTAACATTAAAAAATTGGAAAAAATAAATAAATTCCTATTTTCTTTTGGTAATGGACATGTATTTTAGGACATCCCTATGATTAATGAGGTTAATAAGAAAATAAAAATTTTGTATAGGGTGGGTTAGTTATAATAATCATAAGAATGTCTCCATTGCAAATCAACTTTGTCAAATCTTGACTACCCAAAAAAAACAAAAAAACAAAAACAAAAATCCTGCCAATTTGATCTAATTTCAAGCAAACTACAAGAACACATTCAAAGTGGGTGACGTATAGGGTTCAAATTTGCCCTCCCCCCACCCTCCTCCAATTTAAAATGTATAAAATAAAGTAGAGCGAGTTGGATGGAGGTTTATGAGGACTCAAGATTTTTGTGGATGGGAAACTTGAATCCAAGGTTTCTTTCTTGGTATTCATTGTCATTTTTTGTGGGGGGGGGGGAGGGGGGGGAACATCTTCATCTTCCATTATTATAGGCGTATATGTGAATTTGGGGATAGATCAAAGTAGCGGGGAGAGACAAAAAGAAAAGAGTTTGATATTGAAAAAAAATAGAGCCAAAAAAAATGGAAATATATATATATATATATATATATTTTTAGCTAGTCAACAATCTGTGCAATGTATGTGATAGTTCAATAAAATATGATTTTATCTACAAAAAACGATTATCTCTATTTTATTTTTTATATATATTTATAAGTTTGATTCAAGTTAGAGCATCAGCATCTGGCATGCTAAAACTCCAAATATACTAAAATTTAACATCAAACCTCATAAATCTTGCATTATCTGCACTTTCAATTCTAAAATTTTTTACCATTGAGCTACAATACCATCCTACTTTTATGATGGTATTGTAGCAAGATGGTTTTTTTTCTTAAATAATATTTTATTGGGTTTTGGATTTTTTATTTGGGTATTGGTTTATATTATTTTAATGTGTTGTATGGTAAAGTAAATGTTGGAATGTTGGTTTTATTGTAAAATAGTATGATATAATAGATAAAGTAGTTTTTGAGATGGTAAAATAAGATATTTTTTAGATACAAGATGCTAATTCTCTAAGTGTAACTTTAAGTAATCTTATATTGCAAAATATATTTTTATTTGAAAAAAAAAATTTACAATTTTTTTTATTTATTTTTTATACTATCCATGGTTACAAAATTTCAAGGTGATTGAGATAAATAACTATTTCATCTTTAAAATGTTTAAATTTCAAGTTTTTATATTTCAAAACTATGGGTAAAATATGAGTTTATAGATTAAATAGTAAAAAATATCTGATTAGCACAAAATTTGGAATGCATGTTAAGAACATAGAGTGTGTAATATAATGGTCATATTTTCAAAATATTAATTCAATAAAAATTTATTAGGTGAAGTACATTACTTAAAGTTACACTAGTGTAACTCGATCTAACCCTGTATGAAATTTGATAATTATAATAGATATTAATAGACATTTCAATTTGATTATGTTTGAATATCGAATAATTATGGTATTTTATTAATTGGTATTTAAATATTATTATATTTTTGTTGAGTAATGCTACAGTAACAAATTATTTTATAACATTTTTACAACCTATTGATGTTGCCAACTTCTTATTAGTTTTCATCTACACCCACTATTAATATTATTTTTCATTTACCAATAACCACTCACCAGTAGTTTGTATAATTTTTTGTAAAAAGGTTTGTATCTCTAGCTTTACTCGTTTATGTTTTTATATAGAACTATTTAATATTTAATTATGGTAATTACTAATATATATTTATTGTGATTGATTTTGTATAGAAAATATTAAATATGAAATTTAATACTAAAATTGTGATCATTATATATTATTTAAATAATTATGTTATTTTATTAATTGGTATTTTATAATGAGATATTACAGATGAAATTTAATAATTATAGTATTTTATTAATTGGTATTTTTTTACTGCTATTAATTGGTATTTAACTATTATTATGTTTGTGTTTTATATAGAACTATTTAATATATTATTATGGTAATTACTAATATATATATATATATATATATATATTATGATTGATTTTGCATAGAAAATATTAAATATGAAATTTAATACTAAAATTTTGATCATTATATATTATTTAAATAGTTTTGGTATTTTATTAATTGGTATTTTATAATCAGATATTACAGATGGAATTTAATAATTATGGTATTTTATTAATTGGCATTTAACTATTATAATGTTTGTGTTTTTATGTAGAACTATTTAATATATAATTATGATAATTACTAATATATATTTATTATGATTGATTTTGTATAAAAAATATTAAAAATGAAATTTAATACTAAAATTGTGATCATTATATATTATTTAAATAATTATGGTATTTTATTAAAATTGGTATTTTATATTGAGATATTACAGATGGAATTCAATAATTATAGAATTTTATTAATTTGTATTTAACTATTATTATGTTTGTGTTTTTATAAACAACTATTTAATATATAATTATAGTAATTACTAATATATATTTATTATGATTGATTTTGTATAGAAAATATTAAATATGAAATTTAATACTAAAATTGTGATAATTATATATTATTTAAATAATTATAGTATTTTATTAATTGGTATTTTATAATGAGATATTACTGATGGAATTTAATAATTATGGTATTTAACTATTTACTCTGTTTGTTTTTTTTTTTTTTATATAGAACTATATATAATTATATTAAATATATAATTATGGTAATTACTAATATATTTTTATTATGATTGATTTTGTATAGAAAATATTAAACATGAAATTTAATATTAAAATTGTGATCATTATATAGTATTTATTAATAGGAATAATTTATGATTTTTTTTAATATGGAAATATTAAATATATAATAATTGATAACTATTAATAGATATTTATTATAATAGTAGTTGTATATGAACTATTGAGTATGAGTTTGACAATTATGGTATTATTTAATGGGTATTAATTATGGTCGTGTATTTAAATGGAACTATTAAATATATAATAAGAATTTGATAGTTATGGTATTATCTAATGGGTATTAATTACGGTTGTGTATTTATATGGAATTATTAAATGTATAATAAATGATGATTAAGTAGGAGATGTTTATTATGATTATGCTTGTATATGAAACATTATGTATGAATTTAATTATTGTGGTATTTATTATTAAATGAAAGGTGCTGCATCCACAACATTTTCACAACAAATCATAAGTGGTTAGTTGTTATTGGGTTTAATTTGAACCTACTCGTGAAATTACTTTTCTACCCCACCAATAACAACCCGTAAAAACCTGTCCCATAGAATTTGTTATGAAAATGTTGTGGACATAATATTTCTCTTTATTAATAGGAATTAGTTATTATTATGTTTTTATATAGGAATTACATAATATATCATTATGGTAATTGTTAATGGATACTGTATTTATTATGATTGCATTTGTATAAGATATATTAAATATGAAATTTAATACTCATCTTAAAATTATTATGAAATTTGATAATTATGGTAATTATTTATAGGTATTTTTTATGATTATGTTTTTAATTTTATGCAATTATTAAATAATTATGATAATTATTAATAGATAATTATTGTGTTTTTCAAAAATGAAATATTAAACATGAATTTAATTACTATTTTATTTATTAATAGGTATTAATCATGGTTGTGGTTTTACATAGAACTATTAAATATATAACTATTAAATATATATAATTATGATAATTGTTAATAAATATATAAAATGATTTTTTTTATCATATTTAGCATAATATGGTTATTTATTTATTTTATTTATGCACGAAATTTGATAATTATATTATTAATTAATATTAATTTATTATGATTTTGTTTATAAGTGGAACTATATATTTTACTATTAATTATTTATTTTGATTGCGTTGTATATGAAACTATATATCCTACCGTTTAAATCAAATATAATGTGTTAAGATTTCAATAGCTGTTTTAAATAAATAATGGAATTTAAATTAAAAAATACCCCTTATTTTGATATGTATATTATGAAGACTAAAATAATAAATGTGGCACAATTGTACGATTTCTACCAAAAATCAAACATCTTTAATTTTATATATTTATTAATAGACACTAAATTTGATTGTATTTGTATATGAAATATGAAAGATTAAATATAAAATTTGATAATTATGATATTTATTAATAGGTATTTATTATGATTGTGTCTTTATATGGAATTATGAAATATATAATTATGGTAATTATTAATAGATATTTATTATATTTTTTTAAATTCTATTATATCTATTCTATAGTTTGTAACTTGTGTAATGTAGTAGAAATTTTAATATAATAAGATTTTTTGCTTCTTTTATTTTTAAAATATGTAATTTGATAATTATAGTAGTTATTGATAAGAATTTATGTATAGAAACTATATATTTTACCATTTAAAGTATATATGATATTCTAATGGGTGGTTTAGTTATAAAATGGAATTTAAATTAAAAATTTATAATAATGACTTATAAAATTATATAGATTAAAAAATTATGTAGCACAATATTATGAAATCAATTGAAAGTAAAACTTTTTTGGTTATATATAGATTATAGATGAATTATAGATAGGTATAGGAAAAAAATAGAGAATAATATATTAGGATTTGTGAAAATAAAAAAAATAAACTTTTTAAATCAAAAAAGTTGCCGTTTAACTAAAATTTAACCCAAAATTTGAAGAGCCTAACGTTAATTCTCTAGTTTGCCTCTCTAATGTTCCATCATGATACTCATTGATCAAAACCTCCATTACATAACAAGCGGGTCTTAGGCCGCGCTTTTTTAAGCCGCATTTGCAAAAACGCAGCTACAGACGGGCTAAAGCTGCGTTTTTAAAAAACGCGGCTTAAAGAAACAACAAAGGCCTCATTTTAAACATGCGGCCATAGAACGTGTCTAAAGCTGTGTTTTCTTGAGCTATAGTTGCATTTTTGTGGTGGAGCTATTGCCGCGTTTAAAACACGCGGCTATAGGACCTGTGTATTCACTTTCCTTTTTAATCTTAACTATGGCCGCGTTTAAAAAACGCAGCTCTAGCTTACCTAAAGCCGCGTTTTATAGACGTGGCTTTAAATTTAGTCTGAAGTTGCGTGTTTAAAATGCGGCTTTAAATTGGCAAAATTGGCAAAAGAATTTTTTTGAATATAAATTAGTCAAAGATCAACTTTTAGCGCACCTAAGTTTATCCAAACAAGGACAGAGCAATCTTTAGACTAAGAGGGGCCATGGCCTCCCTATAACCCAAAATGTTTTATATTTTTTTATGTGTTTTCTTGTTAAAATTAAACTTTTGGCCTTAAAAAAAAAAATTGGCCCTAGTCGAATTTTATAAACACATCACTCAAATTCATTATTTTTATGGATATAATGCATGACAATATTTTTAAGTGGTTCTAATACAATAATAGTTAAGGCATGTGGCTAAAGAAAATTCATTATCAAATCCAAAATAAAATACATATTTGATATGAATAATAAAAGTACTTTTTGGTATTGTCATCCCGTTTTCAACAGTTCACTTAGGGATTATGTGTTTAATATGTTTTCAAAATTTTCTTCAATACTCAAAATTTCCCCTCAATTCACATAAAAAAAAAAAAAAAAATCCCTCAATTCATTGCTTTTTTTTTTTCCTTCTTACTTGATGGTATTTTATTTGTTCATTTTTAACACACGAAAGAAGCAAAGTCACGTGAGATGTCAATGGTAAAAAAATGGGGGTTTTTTTTTTTTAAGAGGTTGATTGAAATGATATTCCTAAAATGATTCTTGATTGGTGTATCACTATTGTTTTGTTATTTGTGGGTCAAATAATTTTTATATATGTTCGGTAAATAGTGTATTCCACCAGTTTGTTAGTATTAATTGGAAGTTGTAAATGAAGGTTTTTTATTTTTATTTTTTATTTTATAATTTTTATTTATTTTTTAAATATACATTCAAATGTTTAAGAGTTTAATAGTTTCAATAAATTCAAAATTATCTAATAACACGTGAGTAAGCTAAAAAAATTATACATATATCATATAAATACTTAATTTAAATTAATTTTTTTTATATAAAACTTATTGATCTTCAATTTTTTAATTACACGACTTATTCATTTTTATAAGAAAAAATAGTATTTAAAGAAAATATATGATTTTAAAAATCTAAAATAAATGAATTAATTTAAGAATTTTCTATAATTTTAGTTTAATTATCACTCACAAAATGTAAAAAATTTCGTCACCATTTCAAATAAAATAGCAAACACTTACGAGAGAGTGTGTGTATATATATTAATTTCAAGAAATTTTATTTTAGTCTTAGTAGTCGCAACTTCTATAACAGATTCTGGCTTTGTCCCTATCTACAAAAGCTCCAACTAATTATCTAGCTTGAGACAATTTCTTCGTCATTTTATTTATTTATTTTTCATTATTATAGTTCAAAATGAACAGCTTTGCTGGCACACATTACAACAAACTTGTTAATTTTCAACGATGGAAAAGAAGAACATATTTCCAAAATTAGTTTTTGAGACACTAAGACTTATTATAAATATTGGAGTGTCCTTGCACTCAGCAAACAAGCATGGGACATAGAAACTCATTGCACGTAATAAAATAGGAGTCCATGCTTGATTCACAGCTGAAGAGCTAAATCAAGCTTTTTGGCATCACTGGCCTCCGCGGCTTGCCGGCCTTCAGGAGTTTCTTTTTCATAGAAACTCATTGCATGTAATAAAGCCATTTTCTGAGCTGCTACAAGCTTTGATGGTTGGTGTAGTATTGCACCAATATCAGAGTCTTTGTCCTTGTTAACCTGCATTTGCATATTTGGAAATTCACTCTGGTTTGAGTGTTGGCTCCACCCCGCCAAGTGACTAGGCTGTACCGCAGAGTAAACTCCACCCTCATTCTGTGTGCCTAAACAAGGCAAGGAAGTGATGGGTTGAGACAACAACTTTGCAGCTTGTGGATGCAAGAAAGATGTGTCTGAATAAGGGCTTTTTGAAATCAAGTCCATCAGCTTTGACTGTAATTCCCCCAATTGACTTGGCTGCACCTGGTTACCTACTTGTGTAGATTCTGGAATCATCATCATCTCCACATTCGTGTAGTTGCTGCACATTTTTGTGACCCCATAATTCCCAGCATTGCTACTGATATTTTCCTTTCCAGCAAAAGGGAAATGTGAGCCTAACCCAAGCTGTTGGCTTTGATTTTGACGAGCAGTTTTCCCAGGAAGATGGTTCATGTTGTTATTATTAGTACTGACCATTTTCCCTTTGCCTTTAGAATTTGGAACCAAAAAGTCCCCATCTTTACGTCTGTTGGCGGCTATTTCTCCTGAGGAACCAATCTTAACACCTTTTGTGCTATTGAAGTGAGCGTTTTCAATTGGTGGATTGCTTCCAATTCTCATTCTGTCAGATGGGGGCACCACGCCTCTTAGATAAGTTCTATTTAGGCCCATTCTGCTCATGTCTCTGCAAACCATCTTTCCTTTGTTGGCACCATCTTTGATATTAATCCTGTGACTGCTGGAGTGGGTGCTTTGTTCTTTGGAGGGATCACTATGAATGTTCAATGGCATGTTGGCGCAGGCATTGACATTCAAATCCCAAGGAAAGTCATGGAGGACACTCCGAGTCTCAGGCATTTTGCCTTTGTTAACACCACCCAGAGAAGCAGGAGGCTGCATGAGAGATGGTCCAGGAACTTGATAATTTGGAGTCATTGCCGGAGGGAGTATTGGAGTACTCTGGGATTGATTATGTGAAGCTTCAATCTGCAGATATTGCTCCAATTTCCTATTGGCAACCATTTGAGCCATTGGTCCCAACTCTTTAGCAAACCGCATCAGACTTTTTTTGTAATCAAGGTCCGCATTAGTAATCTACAGTGTAGACATATCAATCAGCATAGACAAGGAGATGTATCCAACAAAAAAAAAGTATTAAATAATCAATATGAAGATAGCACACAAAAGTTTAGCAAAAGCAAATTAATATATTTTGACTTGTACTTGCAATATTTTTAACCCCCAAGAAAAAAGCATGATTTACTCCCAAAGAGAATCTTACAGATTTATTAAAATTAACACCTTCATAAAATTAAATTATCAAGTTCCATAAAAAAGAACACGCTTATAGATGCACGCATGCATAATGCTAAGAGTGTGAGCCAATGACATAAATCTAGGGCTGAAAGGGCCTATTTATCATGGTTAGGACGTGTACTTAACACCTGAAAGCCGGCAAGCTTAAGACATTCAAAGAGCATTTTTCTATATATTTGAAGCACCTTCGGTGGAAAATCTCTCTTGATTTTTCAACAAGTTTCAAATTGTTGAAGTTGTTGAGTGAAAAACATGAAAAAGAGAGCAAACATGAAGGTTTGTGTGGTTCAGTCTGACGGCCTACATCCACAGTGAAGGCTACATATTGTCTATTAAGCTCTTGTGTTACAAATGAACCCAATGTAGGATTTATATACTAGAGAATACTAAACTAACCCTAGATTAATAATAGACTAAACTAAAGTTAATTTACTTGTTTTACATGTACATAGGCCTACAATTGGTTTGGACCCTAAATTAACACAAACAACTCTTGCTGTACTACTAAAAGATGCAACTAGGATTGTAAAGGATCTAAGCCAAGCCAAATATTTAAAGTTCAAGATTTTTCATTTAATTTTATTTCAATCACAAATCGGACTTAAGTTGATCACCTAATTAGATTATATGTCCAAACATAATCCATTATTTTTGTCAGAACAATGCTCGGTTCATGAGATAATTAATTTTGTTATTTTCCCATATATTAGTAAACATCACGACTAACAATTTTAATCCATTCAGAAATCTATGCTAATGATATATAATTAAATTATGGTTGAAATTATATTATTTAAGTGACTTAGATGAGAATATTTTAGTTGATAAACTTATAAAAGTTAGATTCACCGACCTTATAACCTTATATTGTTATATATAATTTTTGCTACGGAAAAATACTATTTTTTGATATTATATTATCAATAAATAGTCTAGATTGTATTCTTCTTTGAGAAACAAAAGTAGAAGTTGGTAGACCAAATGCACTGTTAGAGATGGGGCTTAACAACTCGATTTTGGTTTCCTTAAAAGGTTTAGCGGATGGAATGTGCTAGGTTGGAAGAATGGAGAGGATTTGGAAATAATGACCCAAAACAAATCATTGATCAATTTATTGGTCTTCTCTGATCCTCCAAACAAATGTTGGGTGCTTACTGTTGTTTATGGGCCGCCATACAAAGCAAGGACAGTGAAGTTATAGGATATGCTCTCCAAGTTTGGGAAATCATTCGCAGCCCCTAGCTTTAGGTGAAAAATTTTAGGACCACAATTAATTTTGCACTCATTTTTCGTAACTATTGGATGTAACTGTGAGTGGTGGGAAAAAAAAAAGTGAATCTATGTGAAAGTGACAGACAGTTAATCATAGTCTGTCACATAGGATAGTTGTGAAGATGAATATGAAATTGGTTATGATTTTAGAATAACTCAACTTACATAGGGGACTTCAACAACCTCTAATAGTTGAAGAAGATTGGGGGAAGGTTGGTAGGGAGTCCTTGACAAGTGGGTTCATAGGCTTTTTGAATATGAAAAATATTATTTCACACTAGTTTATATCATCTATTTCATATAAATATCCATAATTGATGCAGAAATATCCACATTTTAACATATAAAAGTAGAGGTAAAATAAACAAGGGTTAGAGTATAAAAGCCGAGAAAATAATTAATCTAGGTTTCTGTGGTAACATCTTGACTTGGTCAAACAAGTTAGTAGGCATACACAACATCAAAGATCAAAGAATGGCTGGACAGAGCAGTTGCAAATATTGATTGGAAAGTAATGCTCTCAGGTGAAAAGCTCAAATGCCTTCCAGCCATAGCTTTAGATCACTTTCCCATTGATTTCAGATAAATAGAGAATTCTCTACTGTGTATTATTTGGACTAGATTAGACATTAAGGTCTTACTATTTTGGGGGAGTGCTGTGAGTGCATGTGTACTACAAGACTTTCTTTCTTTTCCTTCCTTCCCCAACACCAATACGTGTGTTTATGTATGATATACTTACATGAACAATTGGTTTTGGGGCACTGTAGACTGATGAAACTAGTGCCTCATTCCCACTGGCAAAAGGGGTACAAGGCCGATATGTTTGACGCTTTTCTGTTTCAAAGCCATCTCTAGACCCTGTTCAAAACAAAGGAAGAATTTAGAAATCTTCCTTCTTACTCCATTAGAGGATAAATGCAGAGAATAACTTCCGCAATGGCAAAAAATATTTTGTAAACGAAAATGAGAAAGAGAGGTTCAATTAACACATATAGTTAAGGATTTTTCTATAATTTAATCGCACATAAGAAACTACTGCAAAATGAAAAAATAATAAAAAAGAAAAAAAAAAGAAAAAAAAGAAGCTATTGATAAAAAAGGGTTTAATTTTATCAACTCCTGTATGTGTTCAGTGTTTAAGGAACATGTATCAAAGATATGGTTTCCATCAGGGTTTGAATTTTGAACTAAATGGTCGGTCTATTTTGGTGTTTCTTCTTAGAGATGGACCATAATAGCAACATGGTCTACTTTTTGGTGAAACACCAAAATTCACATTGCCACATCTATCAAGCTTTAGTGCAAGGACCTCTGGATTCACCTTGGGGTTTCCTACCTGGGCGTCTTCTTGCTGGAGAGACCTCCAACCCAAAATTCTGTGGATTAGTTTTCAGAGTATGAAAAACCTTCTGTGCCAGTACATGTATACCACGCGCCTGGATATCAGAAAATATGGATTAATATTGAAGAAAATTGAGTTCTCCTGGTAACATGCACATTCTTTCTAAAGTTTGATATACCACAAGAACCATTTCAAGTGTACCTCTCTATAAAATATGGTAGTGGGTGCATTAAAATGCATTGCATTGCTGCAAACTAGAAACACATCACGCTGTAGAAAATTCAAAGAATTGATAATCAGTTAATAGCTCAAATGAGAACTAGTGCATATAATAATTCTCAAAGGTAGATCAGCTTTAATTAAATTTCTCTCCCTGAAGATACAGAGGTCTGCACATATGGACCAACCTGCTTACATACTTGGACATAAATACATAGTGATATCAACTTAGTCGTCATTCAAACTAGACACTGAAAATTAGAGCAAAAGGCATAGAAGCATACCTCAAATTGTGTTAAGCTTGTATACATTCCATGCTGAAGTTTAGCCCTCATTGTGCCAAAATCCATTGGCTGTTTTATGATTTTGTGATAGCCCTCCACCTTCCAAAAGCAAGAAATCCATTAGTATTTAGATTTGAATTTAATATACTAAACATTTTGAACAAAACATGTACAGACACCAAAAAAACCAACCACTAACCTCTTGAGGATTAACTGGCTGAGCAAATATTGCATGTGTGTCTCTCCTGAATAGAGAAGAATAATTAAGATTAGAAAACCTTGTAAGCAAGGAATTCACATGATACTAAGTTATTCAGGTAGTGGGATTGACTTCTTTTCAAAACCATGTCAGAAAAATTATCACTGTAAAGAGTTTACCTTTGCAGTATATCAAGGACAAGCTCGAGCGCTCGTCTTTCTGGCATTTGTTGAAGAAATGAAGAAGTTGCTCGTGGATCTAATACAACAAAAGAAAACCTCTAATTAAACATCTTAGTGATTAAGATCTTAGAACAATAGAACATAAGCTATATACGTTTATATACTAATACTAGGCTCACCATTTCTGATTGCAATACCTCCATACTTTTGGTTTTCTCCAATCTGCTTGCAATAAAAACGAGAAAGCACATTAACAACATAAATATATTTGCAGGCCATGAGGAGTGCAACCCTCATGTCAACTCATTTAGTATGGCAGTGAACATCTAAGTCCACAAAACACAGAATTTTCCTCCAATCCAAACCCAATGCATGATGGTTCGTAAGATAATTTATGTGTACCTTTTTCTACGTAACATATTTAATAGTTATGTTACTTGTTTAAATAGTACTTTAATAACTTATGTAATTAAAAACACATGAGTGGTTTTATTATGATCTGCAGTATAATGAGTTAGAGAACATTCTTGCAGCACAGTTTGGAAGAAAACTTTGTCCAGAAGAAGCAGAAGAGAGAGACCTGATGAGATGGGTAAGCAAGAGAAGTGGCAGCTACATCTTGGAGTCTTTTGCGCTTGCAGACCCTCCTGCGGCCGTACTGCTTGACAGTAGTAGAAGGTGCAGTTGTACGTGAAACTAGACCATGTTGGTGCTTCTGATCATGCACTTGTTGCTGAGAATGCAGCAGGACCCCAGCTTTGTGTTCCACCACTTCCTCAGCCTCCGTCTTCCTCATCTTCATCTTCATCTTCATCTTCATCTTTCTCTTCTTTTCCTCTTCCAATGCCATTATTCGGGCACTCCTCCTCCTCCCCATTTCTGATACGTCTCCTCCCTCCTCAGTCATTTTACTACGTAAAACAAATAAACATTTACACAATTCATATGTACTTTGCTACTATCTCAGAGTTTCAACCAAAATGTCTTCTAGTTTTTAGGCTAATTAACAAAAGAGAAATGTCAAAGAAAACATAAATCTAATAACTTCATATGTGGTTCATCACATTTGATTCTTGCTTTTGATTTTGCTCTCTCTATATTGACGATGTAAACTCATTATTGAATTGTCCTTAAAAAAAATTCTGAGGTTGCCTTTTGGATTTAAAGATTTAATATTAAGAACTTTTTTTTTTTGAGAAACAAATAATATCAATAACTTTGAAAATTAATTGTTAATGTAAATTGTTTGATTATATTTTATAGTACATGATAATTTGAGTTTTGGAAAATTTATTCAAACAAAATTACTTATGATATTATAGATTTGAAATAGTATCTTACACTTAATTATATCAATTCCACATATTAAAAAAGACTCAATTTTTTCCTTAAATTTTATCATTAGAAAAAATAGTCATTTTACACTTTATTTAAATCATTTAAACTAAAAATTGTAATCTAAATAATCCTCGATAAATACCTCTATTCTGACCAATTATAAAATTATATATATATATATATATATGTATGTATATATAAAATATGTAGATGTTTAAACCATGAGTAAAATATAAGGACTAAACGACATGTGTTAGTAGTAGTACTTATAGTTTTAAAAACTGGATCGGACCTGTTGGTTCAATGAGATTCGAACACTAAACCGATCTAGTAAAAACGGCCAAACTAGCGGTTCAATTGGTAAAAACCGAAAATTATACCATTTTTCAATTTTTTTATTGTTCCCATTTTTTAAACTATGGTCATACTTCGTTATCTTTTTCTTTGAGAGAGGATAACGATGAAAATTAAGGAGAAGAAAAGGAAAAATAATAAATAAATAAAATTAAGACAAATAAAATTTAGTTGTTAAAACCATTAAACCATAGTCGACATAATATGATTCTTATTATAGTCTACACCAGGATTGGTAAATATAATTTCATCGTTGGTCCTTCTATCTCCCATATACCTTTGTCAATCGAAATATATATAGACACACACATACACATAAAATTAATCATACACTTCTATTTCATAATTCACACCGTTATCTAAAGAAATATGACAATATATTGATATCATCAAATCGAGTAGGGGAGAGACTACATAGGTTGATGCCAACCCCCTCCCCCCCCTTTCCATTTCATAATTCATGCCGTTATCTAAAGAAATATGACAATATATTGATATCATCAAATTGATCGAGTTGGGGAGGGACTACAAACAGACTCATCCAAATATGGAAGGCTCTATATATATGTAACTTTTTTTATAAAATTTTTTAAATTAATTTTTAAGATTTTATGATTGTTATTGTTGTTGTGTGTATATATTTTTTAATTTTTTTTCCCTGACAAGAGAATCTACCAGCCAAAAAAAAAAAAACAAACAGAATGACTGAAAGATTGTGAATACAAAAAAGAAATTTCAAAATTGATAGCACAAAAATAAGTATAAAATAGATAAAAATCCCAATTTTGATTTGAATACTAGGCTCAAAACAGGGAGTTTTGAAATAAAAACTCCACAATTTGAAACCTTTGAGTGTTCTCTATCAAATGAAATGGCATTTACTTTGAGATCTATACAGATCTTGACTGAAATAGAAAACCATGCCAGGAAGGCCTAATCTTTACCACCCCAAAAACGAAAAAAAGGAAAATACAATAAAATAGGTAAATGTGGTAGAACACCGGATCTACAATAAACACAGAAAGATCGATTTGAGCAAAGAACAGTAGGAACAAACCTAATAGGAAGAGGTATGCTTGTTAAACAAATGAAGCACCACTTAATGCCACAAACAAAGGCAAAGGAGGAAAGACAAAATTACCAAATCAACTCTCTCTAATCAACAAGAAGTGAAACCTTCCCCCTCTTTTCCCAAGTCAGAATCTCTCTGTAACTAAGCAAATCTTTCAGTGGTTCTTGATTTAAAGGAGCCCCATGAAGCCAAACATGGTCACACACAAAGGATACCTAAATTAACTCTGGTTCCTTAAGCACAGTTTTAAATTGTAACGCTCCGTAGTATTTTCAGTGATAAGGTTAGGAGTTACACGAAATGATCCATTCGACAAATGTAAAGTGATTGGATTCCCTCTTTAAAAATGCCAAACTTCCAATTTGGTTTGACGCAAAATTATTACGCCACATTAGGTAAAAGGCCATGCATTGGGTGGCGTCGTTATCGATATGACAAAACTATTATGGTAAGCTGCATTAAAGCTCAAAACGCATTCCACAACCCCAATGTTGAATCACAACTCAGTAGATCAGGCATGATATCCGTGTGCACTAGTTTGCTATAAGTTGAAGAACATAACACACATGCAGTGGCAAAATTATACATCAGGAAATATTTCAATAAAGCCTACACAGATAGTCCTGCTGCTGGCATATGCACATCAGAAACAAGTTTCGCAATTTTATCATAATCAGATGAAAACGACCAAGAAGTTGCCAGTTCCGATAACAATTGACATAAAATCTTAGTTCCTTTCCCCTTTGATACAGAAAATGTATGAATGGATTTAATTAAACTTTAATCCTGAGAAGTCTTCATCACTAGTCCAACCAGTCCAATCCCTGCCCAACTTACAAAATTTGAGTAAAAAAATGCCACCTCAAATTGCACTGGTGAGACATAGATGCAATCACCCATCGACTGCCCAAAGCACCTAAATGCACTTCATAGGCATTTTTTTGAATATATGTCAACTTGAAAATTGTTTATGCAAAGTATAGTCAAAGGGTAAAATAGACAAAAAAAAGAAACTATATAAGTTCCATTTTCTTTTACAATTTTTCTTTCATTTTTCTGTTTCAAGGTCAAGACTTCAAGGTGATGGCTGTATCAAATGCATCCAAAGTGTTGTTTTGCTGTCCCCACAACTGTGCATATCTTCCTGCCTTCGATAAGAGAATTTCATGGGGTCCATTTTCAATGACCTTCCCATTCTCCAAAACTACAATCTGATTATTACATTTTAAAAGATGGATGAGTAACATATAGGAACATTTAATATGCGTAGGGTAAACAATATGGTACACAGGTAATGCATAGAAAACTTGGTAATCTGTAATTAAGTGCCATTCTTTTAAGGTATGGCTGACCTGTAGTGCAGGTGTGCACTAAAATCAGTGGTATAAATAAAAAAAGCAAGGCACATTGGAGGGAATTGATGAATTTAAATGGAATATCCGGCTAAATATTTTGGGGAACTAGAGAATTTAAATGGGATGGGATCCCATCCCCATAAGATTTGCGCATAATTAATACCAAGAATGCCTACCTCATCACATTGCATTGCAGTGGTAAGCCTATGAGCAATGAATATTGAAGTTCGATTATTTGCTAGGGACTTCAATGCACTTAAAATCTCCGCTTCTGTTGTGCTGTCCAGTGCACTTGTAGCTTCATCACACAATCTGGAGATAACAGATCAGATTCACGGAATTAGCCCCAAAAAAAAAAAAAAATCAACTCATCTTTTTCCTCTATATATGTAGAAGTCCGTTAATAAACATTCTGACCAAAATTGTGTCATATCACATATGCCTATAAATGAAATCAGTGACCCTCATTAGGCTTAAAACTGCAAATGTAGCTTAAATTAGACCAAAGTTAATTGCTGATGGCTACAATGTACCAAAAATCAATCGTTTGTGAGGGAAATGTGTGAGGAGTTTGCTCATAAGATTAAATCTGAAAGCAAATAATGTGGCCTAGAGAATTATTGCGAGCTTCAGAAAACATACCAAAAACTACCAACATAGAGAGAATTTCTAAACCATACAAATTTAAACAACATAATCATCCTTTGTTCCTCAAGAATGTGTGTGTGTGTGAGCATGTGTGTAACGTATTGTTACTCTAAGTTCAATATATTAGGAACAATATATAATCATTTTTTAAAATTTATGGTAAGTTACACATGCACCCAGTGGGTCCTAAACCCAATATGGCAATAACACACCCTCTATTCTTATTAGGAGGTGCTATTTAGCTACAACTCATTAACAAAAAGGAAAAATAACTTTGACAGAAGGGGAAAAAAGGTTAAGGATGGTTAAAATATTCTTTTTGTCTTTAAAATATAGCCCAGGTTCTATTTTCATTATTAAAATTTAAAAAAGTTCTATTTTCATCTCTAAGAATTTAAAATGTACTACATTTCGTCCTTTTGGCCAATCATGTTATGTTTCAGGACAAAAATAAAACCTGGATGATATTTCAATGACAAAAATAAAACTATTTCTTTTTTGTCCCTAAAATATAGTTTAGGTTCTATCTTCGTCTCTAAAATATAGTTTTATGCGGAATACGCTAGCAACAAATTAATGAAAGTTGACAAACGGATGAAATTGGTGACATTTTAAATTTTTAGGGATGAGAATAGAACTGTTTAAATTTTAGGGACGAAATAGAACAAGTACCTATATTTCAAGGATGAAGAGAATATTTTTGTCAAAGACGATCTATCAATTATAACTAATTTAATTCTCAATTAGCAACTTTTATTGGCACAGGCAGTATGAGAATTTATTGAATCATATACCTAAAACAGACAAGAACAACACATCTCAATTATACCATTGCAATTTGATTTGAACATTCTCTAAATAATGAGAAAGGAAAACAGTAAATTCCAAAATGTTCAACAGAGAAAGAGATCATCAAAGATGAGTTCTCCAGGGAGCAGAAAGAACGAATGGTTCTCAAACTCTCATGCCTACTGCCCACATGCCAGTTTATCCTTATGCATTTATGGTACTGAATGTATATTCACCTACCTAAGTATATAAATGCACACAAATGTGAATAAAAATAAAGGTTCAATCAAGAAGAAAAGGATAAAGTAAAAATGCTCACAGAATTGCAGGTGCTTTCAAAAATGCACGAGCTAGAGCGACACGCTGCTTCTCACCACCACTTAGCTGTATAGAAAAGCCACCCATTTAATGAAAATTCAAGAGTTGACTGAAAAGCTCTCCAAAAAAAAAAAAATTGCAGTTTATTTGCTAATCAGTTTCCATAAACCTTAAAGGTCTGGCTGAGCATTGTCTTTGCCAGAAGCATAACTAAAACTCCAAAAGCTCAACAAATATTTACTTATGTGGTGTTTCACCTAGAACTTTATATAAATATATTTTTAAAATCTATGTAATGGTTTAATCCAGGGATCTTTCCGCCAATTACAAACACACTGCTATATAGCCCAAAGTATTCGTTAAAATAAAAAATGTAGAATCCTATTATCAATGTACACAGACATGCATATCTTATTGAGAACTGGCAATTGTATCCAGCCCCACACTCCATCCAGCAGCTCAGCCTGGAAAGAGGGGTGTCTTTCCATTTACCACCACAACTAGGAAAATGTATTACTGCAGTGGTCCTCTTACCTTCAGTCCGCGTTCCCCCACAACAGTAGAATATTTCTCTGGGAAGTTCATGATAGTGTCATGAATTGCTGCACGTCGAGCGGCATCATACACCTTAATCCATACACACACAAAAAGAAAATTAGGCTAGAAAAATAACTTGGAATTTTCAACTGTGCATTATTTGCAGAACCCAAATAAACAAAGGAAGAAGTAACACAGGTGCATCACATACCTCTTCTTCTGTTGCTGAAAGATGGCCGTAATGAATGTTATGGAATATTGTGTCATTGAAAAGTACCTGTCCATCAAGCACAAGTTGCTTGTCTTATAAGTCTTACAACTTGCAAGATCTAATAAGGAATACCTATATATTCATATATAGAAGACTAGAACAAGAAAAACAAATATGAAATCACTTAATTGAACTAACCGTATCTTGTGGCACAACACCAATAGATTTCCGTAGACTCTCTAGAGTTACCTCACGAATATCTTGACCATCTATCCTTATCTGTGGAGGACAAATTCCATGTTCATGAAGGGAAGCAAGTCAATGGTCGAAATGCCATCATAAAAGAAGAAGAAGAAGAAGAATAAGAAGAAAACTTCCATTTCCATTCTTCATCATATCATATTGAAGATGTCTTTTCATGTCTTTGTCCATCAAGAATATTCCAGGAATGATAAAATAGAAGTAAAAAACAAATAACAATGCTAGAGATATAGCTAGATGAGAAAGTACCCTACAATATGTGCTTAAGAAGTTCTAGGGTGAAAAAGAGTCGGTGACCAATAGCTTCATAATTAGCAACCAGCGAAAGGTGTCATTTGGAGCTTTAATAATACATACAATTTTATGAAGGTGATCATCTTTTCATACCTAAAATGTGAAGCTCTGTTCTCATTTCATGCCCTGTGCTACCAACAATACATTTTAAAATAAAAAACAAAAAAACATTTAATCATAATTATTATCTTCTTTTTACCTTATAAGTTTTCTATGGAAAGGGGTAGTCTAAATGTTTAGTTTCTGTTTGTCTAGCATGTCAAAATTTGCAACAAGTAGAATATATCCACCACTGATGCATGTAGTAAATGCAAGTACACATCATTAAAGAATTGAGTACATTAGGATGTAAGATACCAATATTGTACCAATAGAAAACAAAAAAAGAGAATCACAGCATCAATTCTTACACTTCCAGAATTGATGTCGAAGAACCTGAAGAGCAATCTAAGAATGGTCGACTTGCCTGCAAGCAGATACCAGTTTCAATAAATTAATGATGCTGCAGGGAGATGAGTTGAAAAGGCATTTGATGATGCAATAACAAGGTTTAAGGTTTAACACAAATGGAAGTATCCACCAGCCACTGACTGAAAATAAATTGCAATGATTATGAAACTGCATTTGTATATAAATCACTCACTTGTTCAAGTATTTCATGAAAATCAGAGCAAATGATCATACACTAAGATGATTGTAAAGAGATTAGTACTACCCTATACATGTGGAATGAAGAGAGCAACAAGTACAAAGTAATGAAAAGAAAGATGATAGTGAAGACATTAGTAAGACCCTATACGTGTGAACTGAAGAGAGCAACTATAAAGTAAATGAAACAGTTAATACATGCAAACTTCAAGTTTGGATCCTGATGCAATCATCGAATTTTCAAGCAAGCATGACAAACCCATAGTTATAAAAGCATTGCAAAACTGAGATAAACAGACAACTTGGAAGGCAAGTACAAAAATATAGAAGACAGAAATTGTCCCAAGTCAAAAGGTTATTTCCTTAAGATAAGGTAAATTATATTGGCACCTTGAATGCAATGGACAGAAAACAGACTGGCGCTTATTGTTTCAAAATTAAAAATAAAATCAGCATTCTTATCACAGTACACCTTTTGAACCTTGGGATGGTCCCATTTATATAAAAAAGGGAAATCAATTATGTGGCATGTGACATCTTATATGAAACTTTATACTTTCTTCTCTAAGCACATACCATAGCATTTCAAAGAAACAAGGAGGAAAACGAAGTAGAAATTTGTGTCAAATCACAAGCCAAAAAGATAATTTATGGAGAAATTCAACCCTGGAGGTGCCGATAGACCATCACAGTGGTTGGTTTTTTTTGCTACTTCATGCTTTTAATGAAGTAGTCTTTTCACAATAAATTTTTTTCTTACCTATCAAAAAAATAATAAATGGAGAAATTTGGTGTTGTGGATAATTTCTTAGATATTTTATGCTATAATCTTCCTGCTAGATTAGAGGAAGATTGAATAGTGTGGAAACCTGTAAAGGCTGGAAAGTTTGAAGTTAGCTCTTATTATGAAGTTTGAAGTTCGCTATTATTATGAAGCTTCAAGGGACACTGTAGGGGCTGGCTTTACTTGGAGAAGTATTTAGGATGCTCCGGTGCCTAGAAAGGTTGCTTTCTTTGCATGGACATTAGTCAGAATTTTAACAATGGTTAATCGTTAGAAGCTGTTATGAGTAATAGGGGCAAAACAGTAATATCATGTACTTTATATATAAATAATATTTTATGTGTTAGGGTTGACTCATTAAACCCTAAACACTTTCATAGTAAACAACATGGTATCAGAGCCACCAACCCGCTGCTGCCGTTAACCCTCCGACCACCACCCACCGATATTGTTGTCGCCGGCAACCATAACCTTACCCGCTAGCTCCAACGACCCTAATAGAGACCTCCGACGATCTCGATTTAGTGGCTAAAGGAGTTGTCCAGCGCCGATGACCCTCGCTCTGGTCTCGCGACACCAAATCGACGTTGCCTGACTGCGAGAGAGGCAGGGTTTTACTCGCCCTACTCCGGCAACCCATCCTAGCTTACTCACCGGTCCTCACGCCGCCCTAGCGCTGCCACTGGAGTTTTTCAATTAAGGGTTTCAACCATGGTCTAATTTTTTTCTTATATTCTTCAATTCGTTCTCTGATTATCTATTTAGGCATCCTTAGGTTGATGTTTAGTGGTGGATTGGGCATTTCTTTTTGGTGTTGGTATGGATTTGTTGCTGCCTTGTTTTTGGAATAGTTTGGTGTTGATTCTTTGATAGATGAGTTGCTGTTGGCGTGGCTGATTGGTTGAAGTACATTGGTTGTTGGTTGGAGTTTGTTTTAATTTAGTTCAACATATTTCTGTAGTGTTAGTTTGTTCTTCAGATTGCTATTATGGAGTCCAAAAACAGTGCTCAGCCCCCTAATTATTTCTTATCTCCTGATATGTTATCAATTACCTCCATTCGTCTAAATGGTGATAAATCTGATGCATTACCTTCTGGTGATAAATCTGCCTTTACCACTTATATGGGGAGTACTAGAGGTGGTCGTGGAGGTCGAGGTCGTGGGGGCTGAGGCCGTGGGGGCCGTGGTAGTGAACAAGGGGGTCGTGGTAAAGGACGTGGTCTTCGTAAGTGCACTTATTGTCATGGTGAGAATCATACAGTAGACTTTTGTTGGGAGTTGTATGGTAAACCCTCGGCTCACCAAGCTAGTTTTCAAGTTCAAGAACCGCCTTTACAGTCACTTCCACCAACATCCAAAGTAGTCTCTATTCCTGAGGAAGAGTACAATCGCCTCCTGTCTCTGCATTCCAACTTTGTTGGGTTTGATTCTACTCCTACTTTGGCTCAAAAAGGTACTTCCGCTACTTGTCTTGCCACTCAGGATCCTTGGGTCATTGACTCAAGTGCTACTGATCATATGACAGGTACCTCAGGTTTACTCTCTGACCTTGAGCAATCTAGTAGTCTTCCCAATGTTACATTGGCAGATGGTTCAGCCACTACAGTTTCTGGTTTGGACACTGCCAATCTCAGTCCTAATCTTTCTCTCTCTTCTGTCTTATATATTCCTGATTTTCCTTTTAACCTTTTGTCAATTAGTAAGCTTACTAAAATTTTGAATTGTGCTGCCATTTTTTTATCCACTCATTGTATCTTTCAGGATCTCAAGACGAGGAAGATTATCGGTGGAGGGCATGAAGCCAGTGGACTTTATTACTTGGATCGATGTGGTTCTTCCTGTTTAGTGGCTTCTCATTTGTCTATCTCGCCTCTTCAACATCATTGTCACCTTGGTCATCCATCTCTCAAGAATTTGAAGTCATTAGTTCCGTCATGTCGTCAAATTGAGTCTTCACAATGTGAAGCATGTCAGTTGGGTAAACACCATAGGGTGCCTTTTGCCTCTAGGCATGAGAGTCGTGTTAGTAGTCCTTTTCATTTAGTTCATTTTAATATTTGGGGTCCAATAAACACTCCTTCATTGTTGGGATTTAGATATTTTGTCATTTTTGTTGATGATTATTCTAGAGTCACCTATCTTTATCTTATGAAAGAACGGTCTGAATTTTACTCAATTTTCAAATCATTTTATATGGAAATAAAGACTCAGTTTAATGCTTCACTGCGTATTTTTCGGTCTGATAATGCTCGTGAATATTTTCATACATCTTTGTCTCAATTTTTTGATGATCATGGTATAATTCACCAATCTTCGTGCCCCCATACTCCACAACAAAATGGTGTTGCTGAACGCAAAATGCGTCATTTGTTAGAGGTCACTCATGCCTTAAAGTTTCATATGCGTGTTCCCAAATCATATTGGAGTGATGCTGTTCTCGCTACCTGTCACCTAATTAATCGTATGCCTTCCACTGTTCTAGGTGGTCAGATCCCTTATACTGTGCTCTCTCCTGATGCACCTTTATTTCATCTACCTCCTAAGATCTTTGGTTGTGTGTGCTATGTTCATATCTTAGGTACAGGGAGTGACAAACTTGATCCTAGATCCATTAGATGTGTTTTTCTTGGGTATTCTCGTACTCAGAAAGGATACTGATGTTACTCACCTACTCTTCGGCGTCGTTTCATTAGTGCCGATGTCACATTTGATGAATCTCAGTCCTATTTCTCTCCTTCGGTTGCTAGTGACAGTTCTCCTCCTTCTCTTCCTCTCCTACCACCTGTGTCTCCTATTGAATCTCCTCAGAAACCACTCCAAGTATATTGTCGTCGACAGAAACCTCCAACAGAGACTTCGACCCCGCCTAGTGATCCGACTCCTGATCCTGCCTCTCTTCCAATTGCTTTGCGCAAAGGTAAGCGTTCTTGTACCTCTCACCCTATCTCTCAGTTTGTCTCTTATGGTCACTTGTCTTCATCTCTTCATGCCTTTACCACATCCTTGAATTCTACTGTTGTTCCTAAGTCTGTCCAGGAGGCTATGTCCATCTCTGGTTGGAAATCTGCAATGGAGGCATAAATGTTTGCCTTGTCTAAAAATGCTACTTGGTCTTTCGTTACTCGTCCTCCAGGGAAAACTACTGTTGGTTGTCGTTGGGTGTATACTGTGAAGTATTTGCCTGATGGTTCTATTGAGTGATTGAAGGATCGCTTGGTTGCCAAAGGGTATACTCAGACATACGGTGTTGACTATGCTGAGACATTCTCACCTGTTGCTAAAATTTCTTCTGTTCGGATTTTGATCTCCTTGGCTGCTAATTTGGGTTGGCCATTATTTTAGTTAGATGTTAAAAATGCCTTCTTGAATGGCGATTTGAAGGAAGATGTGTATATGGAGCAACCTGGGTTTGTTGCTCAGGGGGAGTCTGGAAAAGTGTGTAGGTTACATAAGGCCATCTATGGTCTTAAACAATCTCCTAGATCTTGGTTTGGTAAATTCAGTGAAGTAGTGTTGAAGTTTGGATTGCGACGTTGCCACTTTGATCACTCTGTGTTTTCTCATACCTCTGATAGAGGAAAGATTTTGTTGGTACTATATGTTGATGATATTATAATAACTGGAGATGACAAGCAGGGTATTGATGATTTGAAAAGATTCCTTCAAAACTCCTTTTGAACTAAGGATTTGGGTAAACTTCGTTATTTCTTGGGTATTGAGGTAGCACGATCTAAAGAAGGCATCAGTTTATCATAGAGGAAGTATGTGTTGGATATTTTGGAAGAAACTGACTTGTTAGGTTCTAAACCAGTGGAGACTCCTATAGATCCTAATGTCAAATTGTATGAAAATAAGGGGGAGCTGTTATCTAATCCTGAGAGATATCGTCATTTGGTTGGTAAACTAAATTATTTCACAATTACTCGCCCAGATATATCATTTGCAGTTAGTGTTTTGAGCCAGTTAATGAAAGATCCTCGCCTTCCACATTAGGAGGCAGTTATTCGAATTGTGAGGTATCTTAAAGCACATCCAGGCCAATGTCTTTTGTATAAAGCTAATGGTCACCTACGGGTAGAAGCCTACATTGATGCTGATTGGGCTGGATCACCGTCAGATAGAAAATCCACTACTGGGTATTGCACTTTTCTGGGAGGAAATCTGATTACTTGGAGAAGTAAAAAACAAACTGTTGTTGCCAGGTCTAGTGCAGAGGCTGAGTATAGAGCCATGACACACACATCATGTGAGCTTATGTGAATTAAGCATTTGCTTGAGGAATTAAGATTCGTTGTGAAGCTGCCTATGACTATGCATTGTGATAATCAAGCAGCAATTTACATTGCCTCCAATCCTGTGTTCCATGAGCGAATCAAGCATACTGAAGTAGATTGTCATATTACTCGGGAGAAAGTAGAAAATGGTGTAATTGCTACTCCATATGTTTCTACAAGAGTCCAGATTGCTGATATGTTTACTAAAGCCTTATGTAAGACTCGTTTGGGTTTATTATGTAACAAGCTAGGATTGTATGATATATACTCTCCAGCTTGAGGGGGAGTGTTATGAGTAATAGAGGCAAAACAGTAATATCATGTACTTTATATATAAATAATATTTTATGTGTTAGGGTTGACTCATTAAACCCTAAACACTTTCACAGTAAACAACAGAAGCAAAATATGTTGATTGGTGTTTTTAAATACAAGAACACCAAGGAATCAGTTGAACACCTTTAACTGTATCGTATGGTGACTAGAGATATTAGGCCTTTATGTGTGGGAATTATTTGGAGTTTAATGGGTCGCGCCATGGGCTGTGGCTCAAATGCTAAGCTCTTGTTAAGGATGCTTACAGAGTCATATTCTGAAGCTTGAAATGCAGTGCCTTTGTGTGTCTTGCAGAAAATTTAGAATGGGTGAAATAACAGAACTTTTGATAGAAATGAATGGCCAATCCACAAGATCAAACAACTATAGGTGACAGTTCTCCACTTGTCTTCCTTGATTGGCTCCGTTCTCTCCTCCAAGTCCAACCACTCTGTCTAAGAAACCATTAATGGTGTATCATCACAGACAAACGCCTCCCACTGAGACTCTTCCCTAATCTGGAAATCCACTTCTTTATTTTGATTCTCTTCCCATTGCTCTCCACAAGGTAAGCGAACCTATACTTTTCATTCCATTTCCAAGTTTGTATCTTATGCCCATTTATATCCGTCTCTTCATGCCTTTACCTCCTTGTTGTCTTCTATGGTTGTTCCTACATCTATTCAGAAAGCTATATCTTTTTTTTTTTTTATAAGATGATGCATTCTTAAAGGAATTGAGAATCAACACGAGCAACAAAAATGAAATAAAATAATTATAATAATAACCTAGAAATCAGCACCTTGATTTGCTAGGAATCAATACCAAGCATGAGAAAACAGGACCTATGAATTGATACCTGGGGTTGTCGGGAATTAATACCAAACTATTGAAAACTCCAACAATAAATTTTATTACTCAAGCAAATTGTCTCCATTGGAGTACAACAGCATGCTTTTATAGACTATTAGGTCTAAACCCTAATCCTAATTGACTTTGGTCAAAGCCTAATTATTTAATTAAGAATCCCAATCCTAATTGGCTTAGGTCAAAGCCTAATTATTGAATTAAGAAACTAACCTTGACTCCAAGAAATTAAAAGATAAAATACTAATTTGCTGATAAAATCCAATGAACCAACAGAAAAAATTACAAATGACTTCTAAAGTTACATAAAACTAAATAAAATTGTCTTTGCATTCCCCTAGTTAGAGAAAACTCGAGCTTGGGTGTTGAAGTGTTTAAGGAAGGGAATTATTGCATGTCGTACTTGCACCAACTCTTGAAGAGCCTTTGGCTGCACTAAGAACGAAGACACTTTCTGTTCTTCCATATCATTCATCTCAAATGATTACATTGATAGGTGGATAAAATATAACCTTATCTTGATCCACATAAAGCACTGTCATATCAAACCTTTCCACTTCATGCACCATGGAAGGTTAATCAATAGCAGATGCATCAAACTCATTTTTTACAACATATGCACCCTCAAATTCTTGGCCATCTTCTTGAACCTTCTTTTCATCAAGTAGTGGAAAATCTTACTTCCTAGTGAGTGTATGCCTAACTCTCCAACAGGTTATATTAAATCTACTACACAGTGTTCAAATATTCCAACTCGCTATTTATGCTCTGCAATATTTTTTTCTTGCTGGTCTAGCACAATAGAAACATCTTTCGACACTTGTACTTTCAAAAATAGGCTTTACTAGTTCTTTATGTTCCTTCCTTACCATGATCTCATTACCAAGGTTATTGTTTCCTATGTGTAAAGCTGTGATCTCATTGTTACCAGTCATCTTGTGAAAAGATATCTCCAATGAATCAAAACGGGCATTAGTTTTAGCACCCTCCTATCCAAACCTTGTGGATTGGTCTATGAAGGCTTTCATTAGGTTTTCTAGGGTTTGTTTCATGGCAAATTGGAACTTAGAACTAGAAACTACACAAACACCCTGATAGGATTGGGACAGATATTTCCCTTGATATGACTGGTGTAGATATTTCTCTTTAAAGTTTCTTTCAATTTTTTCCCAATCAGTTATTGCCGGCTTATTAGCTTCTCAGTAATGTACAAGTATTCTTTGGCTCTACTTATGAGTTTCATCTAGGAAAATCTAACTTTTTAATAGTTTTTATCATCTAGTAAATGTATTTGTTCAAAGAATTGGCTCATCTTATGTAACCAATAGGTAAAGATCCATGCATCTCAATGACCATCAAATGTAGGTCTTCCAATATCACCATGAAGCACTAGTTGGGAATTTTGTCCACCTGGAGTTAGTAAATAAAGCTCACTAAAGAAGCTACTGCCATGGCTTCAAATAATAAAGAGAGGAAGCACACATGCCATGCACTATTTGAACACTGAAGGATAGTCCAATGTGTTAAATTCTTGAGCCATACCACGTGTTGATTGGGCCAAACTAATAGTCAAGAATTCCAATTATATTGCTTCAAATTTGTTTTTAACTGACAAATAAATCAGGGTTACAAATCAATAGGATGGATCAGCATTGTCTGAACAGATCTATGCTAGGGTCTAAACCCAAGAAGCAGTCGAGGGACTTTTTTTTTTTTTTTTTTCCTGAGAACAAAGCAGTCAAGGGACTTAGATACCAAGGTTGGTGAGGATACAACAAAAGGGACAAGGAGCAAATTTGGTAGTGCGATAACAAGGCGGAGAAAAAGATCTTATGAGACATCGCTCCAAGAGCCAATAACCTGACAACTTGTCCTTCAACAAGTGGAGCAATCAACCTTGAACCATATTCATCTGAATTGGCGGCATTAGCAAACGGTGAGGGGCTGCTTTGGTGTGAGATGGGTCATGGCCTGTGGAAATTGAATGCAATGGTGACAACTTGACAGGGGTCTGTAGTGATGGAGATGAGATAAATGTCCTAGGTATGTGTTTCACAGAAGCGGCTTAGGTAGGTTTTGGTGGTTTTTAGTGATGTGAGACAAATTGGTTAATTTTTCTATGCATGTTTGTGATGGTTAAGAATTATTGAAGAAAATGATTATGGGGCTGTGTTAAGATTTAAAGGTGGTTTGATGTGTTATTTGATGGTCATTTGGTAGAAGAAAGAATGGGGTTTAGGGTTTTGATAGTTAAAAGAAATGGCTTGATTTGGAGTTTTAATTTTTAAGGGAGAAGGAAAAGAGAGAATTTGATGGTGGTGTTTAGGAGTTTTATGAAAAGTACTTGAGAATAGCACAACAAGAGAGAAAATAAGAAAAGGAAGAAGGGAAAGGGAAAGGGAGAAAAGAACACACCCAACACGCCCCAATGCTGAAAACACTCAAGGTATGTTTGGTAACTGTTTTTTCCCTTATTTTTTGTTTCCAAAAACAATTTTCTATTTTTGAGACTTAAAAACTTGTTTGACAACCCAAAATGGACAGAAAACAAAAACTGTTCTCAAAACTCAATTTGCAAAGGAAACTGAAAACATGCAAAATGCTGTTTTCAGTTTCTAATTTAATGAATCTGTCTCATTTAATGAGTTAGCATTAAAGTTCAAATCTTAGTAACAACATATTTTAGTATTTTCTATTTTTTTTTTTTCCAAAAACAATCTTTTTAATTTCAACTAACCAAACATGTTTTTGATTTCAAAAATACAAGAAAATTGTTTTTTCTTTATATTTCCAAAAACAAGTTTTTGAAAATAAAAAACAAAAATTGTTACCAAACATAACCTTAATATTTTTATCGATCAACTTCTCTATATATCAAGTAAATTTATCGCATATATATAAACTCTTTCTTATACTAGTAATATTAGGACTCTTAGTTTGACAAGTAAACTAAAAACCTAAAGACTTAGAGAAAATAAAACCTAAGATACTTGGGGGTCTCCTAGAAAATTCTAAACTCAACTAAACTACCAAAATACCCTTAATTAGTAGGGATTGCAATAATTACAATTTTGTCTCAAATTCAAAATTGACAATAAATTATTAGATAAAAACTCAAATGAGAATTTGTTTTAACCCAAGGACATGCATAACCAGACCTTTAACACTAACTTGACTTTTACTTCAATGGGACTTCACATGTGGCCCCCATAAATAAGTCTTAAATAGAGGAATTTGTGAAGCAATGAATTAATCTTCCATTGCTGCATCATTCTCCCCTTGCTGGAAAAAACTCAGTCTTGAGTTTTATAGCATTGAAGTATAAGAACCTTTGAACTAACTTAAACCAATTCTTGCTTATCAAAAAAACTTAAACTAATTCTTCAATCACCTTTGGAGCATTAAGGATAACAAATTTTTCTTTCCTACCACATCATTTAATTTGTTTGAAATGATAAAATCAATGACGAGAGTACTTTTCAGCTAAAAATCCTTCTTGAATGGATCCATAGCAGTAGTATCAACATCTTCCTAGGTCTTGACTTTTACATGATCAATGTTATGCTTCACCTTGCTCCTTTGTGGTTTCCATTGTCTATATGCACTCTTTTGGCTGTTCTTGAAATCAAACATGTGGGGTTGTTGGATGTGGCGGGAGTCTCAGTCAAGGGTGGTTTGGTGTTTGATGATGGTTTCTTAGACTGGCAGTAGGGGTTGATCGCATTTTGCTTTGATACCAAAATTGATGAAGAACCAATTCTCAAAGGATTGAGAATCAACAGAATTAAGAAAATAAAATAAATATAATCAACACCTATACCTACTTAGAATCAACACCAAGCAAAAGCAACACCTAGGCTTGCTTAGAATCAACACCAAGCAAAAGAAAACAAAACCTAGAAATCAAACACTGGGTTCCGTGAAATCAACACCAAGCTATTTAAGGAACAAACTCCAACAATAAATATTATTACTAAAGCAAATTGTCTCCATGGAGTACACTAGCTAATAAAATCCAATAGACTAATAGAAAAAAAAAAATACAATTAAATTCTAAAATTATATAAAACTAAATAAAATTGTAACTGGTGAGAGAAAAAATAGTCAACCAAGAATTTTCTTTGATATCATTAGTGAGGACGGTTATGAATTTGTACTAGTATAGTGAGGGGTAAAATTGTAATATCATTAGAAGTACCCACATATAAATAAAAAATTGAATCTCATAGATATATATAAATAAATATCAGTTTAATGTTTTTTTTTTTTTTTTTTTTGTGTTAAAAGTAAATTAAATAACTCAAAACCTACTTCCTGCAAATTGATACTTACCACTGCCACTGGTTCCAACAATAGCCACACTTTTCCCAGCTGGTACAACAAAAGAAACCCCATCAAGAATCTTTCTTTCTGTCAGGTAGCTGAATTTTAAGTAAAAAAAAGTAACATGCATCAGTAATTTAATCTTTTTAAAAATATATATACTTAAAAAAAAAAAAAAACAACAGTGTAGTATGCTTATGAATAAGATTAATGCAATAATTAAAATCTCCCATCCAATTCCATGGTAATCAAGACTCACAGTTGTAGTCCATATCGACCTTAAATTTGAGCACAATACAATGAAGTTGACAATCTCAGAGAGATCTAAACACTCTCAGTTACCATGTGTAAAATCTCATTCTTTTGATGTAGGGCAGTTGTAACAACAAATTTCTTATACTTCCAAGGAATATATAGAATTTAGAAGGTTGATGCAAATAAGTATCTATAAATTTTTTACCTCAATTATGAATCCAAAAGTTGAAGGGAACTTAGAACCCTAAGTGCTTACAAATTTCAAATGATGAAAACAACATATCAAACTGCAATAACTTATACAGAACTGTGACAATGCATGGCAAACATAATTTACATTAAAAAAAATAAGCATGCAATGAAAATATACTAGTAAAGTAACATAGGACATATTGGGGAATCTATCTACATTTACTTGTAGTGAGCTTAAGGGTCAGAGAATTTAAAGCTCTATGTTAAGAACTCTAGAAAGAAGGGTTAAAGCTTTTGGTAGAGAAAGAGAAAGACTTGATTTAGGGTTGCAAAGAGGTGAATGAAAAACTGATATCAAATCTGTCCACATGGTGCGAACAATAGTATGAACAGTGTGTACTAACACATGAATGAACAGTATCACAAACAATGACAGTACATAGAATAAAAATAAATATAAAATAAAAGAAGAAGAGAAAACAACACACTAAGGCCAACGTGCCTCGATATCAAAAAACACATTAAAATCTTTAAGTATAGTGAGCATAAATATGTAAGGACTCTTTCTTGTACTTGTAAAATAATGAATCCTAATACTAACAAGCCAGTAAGGTGAGAAAAGGCCAACTTTGACTTTAAAAGAAAATAAACCCAATACCCTTAGAATCTCCTAGAAAGTTCTAGACTTGACAATTATCAAAATACCCTGAATTTGCAAAAGTTGCAGAAATTACAATTCTACACTGATTACAAAACTAATCATACCTAATAAAATAAAAACCAAAATTTTATATATATATATATATATATAGATAGATAGATAGATAATTAGCAAAATTATATATTCTTTTAAACCTAGAGTAATTATAATCTGACCTTTAAAACCATACAACTCTTGCTTCCGTTATGTATGGGTTGGTGTATATTTGTAGAGCAAAAATTATAATTCTACGTTACAAAATTTACCATAACTTATAAAATAAAAACCAAAATTATCAATTGTTTTAACCTAGAGTAATTGGTACACAATTGTTGAACTAGCTCACTAAGACAAGTAATGACTGCATCACAAGAACCACAATCAGGAGTTGCATGCTTAGATGATGTAGAAGTAGGTTGTGGTTGTGCAACATCTCAATGACTTGATGCACACAATATGACTTGCCATATTTAACTCAACAATAAGCTTCACTATGATTAGTACCACCACAATGATCATACTTCCTATCACCATCACCAATATGACCACAAGAACTACCACTAAAACCACAACCGCCACAAAAACCACCACCAAAACTACCATAGCCCCTGCTTGAAACCGAGCCAAAGACTCAAAGGAAGAGACAGTGGAGCCAGTCACAACGGAGTCTTATCCTATTGACAGGTGCAATAGTCAAGAATAAGCATTAGCAGCTAAAGCTAAGGTCTCGCTAGTAAGGATTTGATCTTTGAACCAGGGTAAGTCAGAGTCTAAACCAGTTTGCAAAGAAGCAATAATAAATTCCTCCTCATGACACTTTTGTTGCTCCAAATCAGTAGTAAAAGGCCTATATTGCAATAATTGAGCTCGCATACTGTTAAGAGTACTATAGTATTCAAATAAAGTTTTTCAAACTACTTAGTAATGAAAATTCTCTCATAATTCTGAGAAAAAAAATATTCTGATGAAAAAAATAGTCTACAATAAAGTCTCAAATCTTTAGCTATAAAAAAAAATAGTCTCAAATCTTCTTAAAAGAGTCACAAAATTCAAATGTATTAGCAATGTAGGGTTCCATATATTCCACAACCATCCCATCATAACAAAATCAGTGCCATCCACCCCAAGAATTTCCATTTTTAATTTCCATCACTCTCCTCCAAATGGAATCCATCTACACCACAAAGCACCATAGCCATTGGCCAAATTGAGCTTGGTTAAAAACCAATAACTTCCTAACCCCAAGCCTCTAAGTTGGATAAGTGTGCAAATAGAATTCCAGTTAAATTAAGACTCCTATTTAGACTAGTAACCTAAAAGGCTAATAAGACAATAAGAGGCTAACTTGGTCAAAGAAAATAAACCCAAGAAACTTAGAAACTGTTTGGTTGCCCACTTTAAACAGCTTTCATGATTTAAAAATGGTTGGTCCCACATTTTGACATCTTGTTTGGCTGCTTGTTTTTAAAAACACATAAAAAACTTGTTCTCAAATCACTGTGCAAATCACAACATTTTTCTCTTCTCATTTACAGTTCTCAAATTACTGTTCACACTGATAAATAAAAAGTAAAAATTTGTTATCAAAAAAATATGCTCTCTCTCTCTCTCTCTCTCTCTCTCTGCCATCCTTCACCAAGGACCCTGGGTGATGTAGTGATGGGTGAGATACATTTTTGGGGTTGGGTCGGTGCAAAATGGGTTGAGGTTGAGGCAATAGAGGACTGGTGGCGGTGTAAACTCGTTTTTGGGGGTTGGGATTTTGCGGGGGTGGTGGCAATTGGTGGTGGATTTTTTTGTGGATTTACTTGTGGAGGTGGAATCTTTCTGGCAAGGGTGGAGTTCAATGCAGGGGGGCTTTGTGGATTTTTTTCTTCAGGCAATGGATTTGCTGTTGCATCCGTGGTGGTGGTGCACTGCTGGGGTAGTGTTAGACTGCTGGGTTGATTTTTGTTAATTTTTTATGGTTAATTTTGGCCAGTTTTTATATTTTAGGAGAAAGGGATGGCGGGGAGGGGGGAATAGATGAATGGAAAACATGATTCATCTTTCCTTTTTATTTTTCTTTTTTGGTGTGAAAACACTAGAAAACCAATTTTGGTTTGTTGGTGGAAGACAAATTTTGGACTCGTTAATTGCTAATGAGTGTCTGGACAGTAAATTGAAGTATCATTCCCCGGGTGTAGTTTGTAAGTTGGATATAGAAAAAGCTTACGATCTGTTAATTGGGATGCCCTGCTTTATTTGTTAAATAGGATGGGCTTTGGGTTGAAGTGGAGGGAGTGGATTAAGGCTTGTATTTCTACTGTTCGTTTCTCAGTTCTTGTGAATGGATCTCCGGCAAGCTTTTTTGGAAGCTCTCGTGGGTTGAGACAAGGAGATCCGTTGTCCCCTCTTCTTTTCCTCTTGGTAATGGAAGCTTTATCTCGGATCCTTAAGAAAACTGAGGATAGTGGTCTGCTTTGTGGCTTTCATGTGGGACCAGTGAACTCTATCGGGGTTTGCATATCACATCTGCTTTTTGCAGACGATACTATTTTGTTCTGTGATACTTCTAGAGATCAGCTATTGGCTATTAGATTGGTTTTGTCGTGCTTCCAAGCATTTACTGGTTTAAAGGTAAATGTGGGGAAGAGTGAAATTGTCCCGGTGGGGGAGGTTGGTAATATTGATGATTTGGCTAGTATTCTCAGTTGTAGGGTGGGTAGCCTGCCCATGAAATATTTGGGCATGCCTTTGGGCACCCCATTCAAGACTGCATCCATTTGGAACCTCATTTTGGAGAAGATGGAGAAGAAGCTGTCTGGTTGGAAGCGTCTATATTTGTCTAAGGGTGGTAGACTTACTCTCTTGAAGAGTACCCTTTCTAGTCTTCCCACATACTATCTTTCCTTATTTACCATCCCTGTAGCAGTGGCTGACAGATTGGAGCGTATTTAGAGGAAATTTTTGTGGGGGTCTTTGGAGGAGTGTTTTAAACATTCTTTGGTGGCTTGGGAGAAGGTGTGTTCACCTCTTAAGATGGGCGGTTTGGGGGTTAGGAAGTTAGGTCACTTCAACCAAGCTCTATTAGGGAAATGGTTATGGAGGTTTGGCCAAGAAGGATCTAGTCTTTGGCAGAGGGTTATTGCCACCAAATATGGTGAGGGCCAAGGGGGGTGGATTACTAAAGATTGTAGAAGGGCACACAGGTGTGGCCTTTGGCGTGGTATTAATACCGGTTGGGAGAGGTTCTCCAAACACTTGGCTTTTGTGGTGGGCGATGTTCTCGCATTCGTTTTTGGCATGATAGGTGGGTTAGGGATATCTCTCTTAAATTGCTCTATCCTCAGTTATATGCGTGTTCTAGAGACAAGGAAGCTTGTATTTCTGACTTGTTGGATCATCATGAGGATGGGAGAAGTAGATGTTGGAATGTGAGTTTTTATAAGAATTTTCATGAGAGGGAATTTGAGGCTACCTTCTCTTTCCTAGAACTCATTCAGGCTTGGATCCCTAGAGGTATTGGGTGTGATAGACCCCATTGGTGCCTTAATGGGAATGGTAAGTTTGATACTCGTTCCTTCTATCATAAGATCAGGGGTACATCTCCTTCTTGCTTCCCATGGAAGCGGATTTGGAAAGTCAAGGTGCCTAAGAGGGTGGCATTCTTCTTGTGGACCGCAGACCATGGTCGGATTCTTACCTTGGATAATTTGATGCTCCGAGACCTCCCTTTGGCGAATAGGTGCTGTATGTGATGCTGTTCTACAGAATCTGTAGACCATCTTCTCATTCACTATCCTATAGCTTATTCTTTGTGGGTGCAAATGTTACAAGTTTTTGGGATTCAATGGTTCATGCCAGGTTCTGTGGAGAGTTTGGTGTCTTGTTGGAGTAATTGGTTGGGGAAATCTGCTTCGGACATATGGAATATGGTTCCTGATTGTTTGATGTGAGTTGTTTGGTTGGAAAGAAACCGACGCTCTTTTGAGGCTCTGGAGAGAACGCTTGTTCAGTTACAAGCGCTCTGTCAAAATTCTCTTTTTGAATGGGCTAAGTGCTGGGGTTCTTCAAATTGTTCTTCTACTTTGGAGTTCTTTTCTACCCTTAGAGGTGCCCCTTAAGTTACTTTCCTTTTTCTTTTTTTGTTGCTTTGGTTTGCTGTTTTTTGTGTTCAACATCATGAATACCTGTAATGGCTATTTTGCATTTTTTTCATGATGAATATAAGTCTCATTACTTATCAAAAAAAAAGAAAACCACAAAGCCCAAAACAACAAACCTTTAGCATCTCCTAAAAAAATTCTAGACTCAACTCAATTATCAAAATACACTTAATTTGTAGGATTGCAAAATTACAATTTTGTCCCTGATTTCAAAATCATAGCTTGCAAAATAAAAACACAAAACTAAAAATTTTGTTAAACGTAAAATACTTATTATATCTTTAAACCATAGGACTGCCTAAAATACTTATTAAAGCTTTAAAGCCACAGACTCTTGCTTCAATTGAACTTCAAACATTGACACCATGAAATAAATCTTGAATAAACGAGATTGCGAGGTAGAAAATTTTGATCTTCCATGGCTACATCATAAAGTCAACAAAGTATACACCTTTTTTTCCATAAGTACACTCTTTAATGAGAATACTAATCTATGCCATCCAATCTAAAGAAATTGCAGATGTCAAATAGGTAAATGTAGAGCTTATTAGGGTAGCTTTATGATATCTGATTTCTAATAAATAAAGAGGTGAGTGCTAAAGACTGAATATACAACATGACAGTAGAAAATCATCAAGCTTCCTTGTATCTCATTCGTGTGCTTGCAAATATAAGATCCAAACCAAAAATCTGATGGTGTTAGTGTGTGCTTGATGTCCGTTCTTAACACACTTCCCAACATCTAAAACTTTTGGGCTGATGGTTGACAAACATAATATCATACTTTGGTGGACTATGAGATCTTTGGTTCAAGAGTAGGTAACTGCAACTTCTCATTATATCTTCTAATTGTCATATCTGAGGTCCATATTTTTTTACTATTATTAGGTGTGTTACGTGTGTATGCTTGTCTTGTTATGCATCATTGACCTTCTTCCTAACTAGCTCAAACTTTTGGGGTTGATGGTATGAAGAGATGGATTTAAAGCATCCCAATTTAAAAATATTTTCAAGGCTTGGATAATGTGGTGTGCTAATTTTTCAAATAAGATTATTAGACTTATGGTTAAGTAATTAAATTCACCATTTCCTAATAGCTTAAGCTTTTTGGACAACTGGTAATTTAACAAGGTATCAGAGCAGGAGATCCTGAATTCGATCCCTGACTTTACTCTACCTCCCATTTAAAATGTTAATTTCCCACTTGTTGGACCCCCACTTATTAAGGGGAAGTTTAGGCCCACAAGTGAGAGGGAGTATTAGACTTATGGTTAAGTAATTAAATTCATCATTTCCTAATAGCTTAAGCTTTTGGGACAATTGGTAATTTAACAAAGATAATCCCAACTGATGACCACTTTCTATTGCTTGCTACACCATCAAATTTTGCCACTAAATCATATGCTAAGAAACCAGTATATTAGAGAAATAGCTAGGTAAGACCATTCCTTTATAGAAGGATTTGAAAAAAAGAAAAAGAAAAGAGAGCTTACCCAAAGTGTACATTATTGAACTGAATGCTCCCTCCATCCAACTTAAGAGGCTTTGCATCATCTTTGTCACTAATCTCAGCCCTCTCCTGCATTGATCATAGAAAAAATTAATAATGCTCAGGAAATAGGCACTGAGAAAGAAAATTTAAATTACTAGGAGGACGAACAACAAAATAACTCAAATAACCAAGAAAAATTCTCTTTTATCTTTAATATATATATATATATATATATTTTGTAGATAAGTAATAGACTTCTTTGAAATTGATATAATAAAAAATAGATAAAACAAGGCACACAGGCAATGTGCTAAGAAGCAACAATGAAAAAGAAACTAAACAGCAATGAAAGTATAAAAATCAAGCATATCATGCAGAGAAATGAAAGTAACAACACCCGAAGCATTATAGAGCATGTGTTTCCTTTTCAAGCCTTCATTAGAAGAGCTCATTAAATATGAAGTAGGTTTTCTGTTATAATAGAATAGCAAAGCCTTTGTGAAAGTGAACTAAATAAAGAAAAGCATATATCGCCAACATAAGCTGTGATCTTTTTCCTGCATTCATCACCATCCAAAAATAATTTAGAAATGAATCTTGATCTCCTATGAAGAAATTACGAGTCATTTTCTCAAGGAAAAAACACACTGAGATGAAAGAAAATCCAAACTAACAGACATATTATGCAACAATAAACAAACTATAAAACCCAGGATAATTAAACTGCAAGAGACTTGTAGGAAGTTCCTTGAGAAATACCTCCAGCAACTGAAACATGGACTTCATATCAACAATACTCTGTATGGTCTCACGATAAACACTACCAAGAAAATTCAGTGGAAGAGATAATTGGAAGAGAAGTCCATTCACCATGACCTGCACCATGACATTAATCCATAATTGGTGTAACCATCAGCCAATCCTTTCTGAAAATACAAATTTCATTACAAGCATATAAGAACATATTTTACCAAATCACCAACTGTCATCTCGCCATTCATAATTCCATTTGAACATAACACCATAGCTATTGAAAGAGCCGTGCTAAATATTACATTTTGGCCGAAGTTCAAATATGCAAGGCTACGTTGTGTTTTTAAAGCAGCATCTTCATACCCTGAGCAATTGAATCACCAACAGCAACAGAACAGCATTAAGATTCAATTAGAGTAAATTTGTAATGAAAATACCTTAAATGAAAAGATATAACTTGCACTTTTGCCATACTATCAGGAAGAAAGGGGGGGGGGGGGGGGGGGGGGGGGGAGAGGAGGGGGGACTGAGAAGGCAAGAGATTAGAAAGAACATAAATAATAAAGGAAATCCAACACCACCTGAACCATATTAAAATTGATTTGGTGGTTGGCCACATAAAATCATCATTTCAAACTATTAGAAGCATGAAGGAGGAGCAATCACCAAGTCCCAATTAGGGTAGGAGTGGCAACAGAGCAGGATTGAGATGGGAAGCCCCTTCTTAAACCTGAACCCACAGGAGCAAACTTTGTTCTAAACCATCAAAAACACAGGTTCCCAATTTGGAAACGCAAACCCAGCCCACCCAGTTAGCTGGCATTGTGCACACAAAAGACAACCTACAGGTTGGGTAATTGCCCATCAGATTGAAGGTTGCCGAAATTATTTACTGCATTATACAGTTAATGATGAAGGAATAAAGGTTTTCTCCATGAGGCAGCAGAGCAACTAAGCCTCTTGATTCCTAACTATCCTCGAACCAGGTGGGCTATAACCCTTTAAAACCAATACACCTGAATTGATAATTACGCATCAATGTAATAACTACCATACCACTAAGATAACTTACTCTTTAAGTATTCATCATATTGATCAGCTTCAAAAGCTTCATTGTTGAAGTACTTGACAGTCTAGGAAAATATGGACAGAATTGGAGAAAATAAGGCATCAAATAATCCATATGGAGAAAATAAGGCATCAAACGATCCATAAGGAGAAAATCAAACATTAAAAGTACATCACAGCCTCACCTCATAATTAATAAGTGAATCAATTGCCCTTGTACTTGCATCATTATCAGCTTTATTCATAGCCTTTCTGAATTTTGTCCTCCACTGAAAAAACAAAGAAAACCCTTTGCTGAGAATGATAAGCCCAAAAAATTAAACATTGTGATTTGGGTTATGAAAATTTTGCAAAGCATACAATCTGTCGGAATGCTGTGTGCATAAAGACAGTTATGACATAAACATGGAAAAAGAAAGCAAATGAAGTTTATTTTTCCATTTCTCTAAACCAAATGCATACGTTACTGATAAAGACCTGGAATGGGAAATGATACCTGTGTCACTGATAATGTAAAAATGACATATGCAGCAACCGAGAGCGAAGTAATCCACGCAAAAGGTGCTCCAAATTTGTATGCCAGAATACCTGATACCATAGATATCTGGAAGGATACATGTTAAATCTGTGGAAGTGTTTCAGAAAAAAAAAGAAAAGAAAAGGCAAGGATGATCATGTAATAAGATGTACCAAGAAAGACACCAAAGTATGGTATGATATATGTGTCACTAAATTTAAACAGCAGCATTCAAAATACAAAATCCAGTGGCATCATAAATGTTAGGTAGCTTAATAATCAATTGAATATCCATCCCAATACCTCTAAGATGGTGGGTACAACATTGAACACCATAGCTGAGAGAATGAAGTTTATAGCACGGCTTCCACGATCGATAATTCTATTTAATCCACCCGTTTCTCGACTGGAAATACAGAAGCCAAGTGAGAAATAGGAAAATATGTAACTTTACTGCTCAAAATTGTTTCCATTGCAAATATATATTATCACAAATTTTTCTATTGCATAGGGAAAGTCATCCTGAATTTAAGCATTAATATCCCTTGGAGAATGGAGATATAACTTTGAAAAGATTAGAGTGCTAAGTGCTACATTATATTGGCACAACATACTCAACAAATGTAAATTGATAAGGATGTGTCTTTTTATACATAAGTGAAATTTCAAAAACAGATTATTATAATTGACAAATGAGTCAGTTCATTGGAGGACAAATAAGAAATGAGACACCATATGTCCACTTAATTATGCATGTATCATACCTAGTGCATAGTAACAACAAAAGAATTAAAGAAAGGAACAAAAATGACAAAAGTGTTTCTTGGTTATTAGCAATACCTAAGATGATATCGAAGGTCAAGGTCGTGCAAATGAGCAAACACCTGCAGAAAGTAAGATACAATTACACAAGTCATGTTGAAGGAATTTGCTGACTCTACATAAGAATCTCAAATAAGAAACGTGAAATTACGAGTAAGAAGATTGTGTGGGATATTGGGAAAGTAATGTGTATCTGTGTATTCTAATATATAATAAAGGAACAAATTTTTTGGCAGCGACATACCTTCCTAGATATTGTTCGAATTGTTCGCAAGGCCACCTTAGAAAACACGGCAGTCCTCAGTTCTGCCACAAGAGAACAAAATCAATGGACAATGACAAAACAACCTAGAAAACCGCATAAGAAATTAAGGTAGTAATAGTAGCATGTGATTCTGATATCGGGTAATAAACACATATAATCAAAGATTGAAGCTTTAAAACAGAAACAAAAAACGAAATGTGGACAAGAATTAGCAATTACTTCAGTGTAGTAGTACCGTTGAAAGCAGAAGAACACGCCCGCGCAATCCCATATCCAATCAAAACGGAAGCCGGGGTGGCGAAAAGAGCCAGAGCAGTTGAATTGGCGGTTGTGAAGGAAGCGAGAGCAGCCGCATTGCTGGAATAGGTCGTCAGCCAATCAACAGCAAGCTTGAAGAGGAAAGGCACCTGAATATTCACAACCTGCAATGAAAGAACCAAAATTTTAGAGCCTCAACCAATTGAAGTGCGTTGAAGTAGTAGTAGCAGTAGTAGTGGTGATCGCGACGGAGTGCTAATTAGTTTACCTTGGCACCGACGAGAAAGGCCAAGGCAGTGATGATCCGGAGACGGAATTCGAAGTTGTCTTTCACCCAAATGTAAGTTGCAAGAGTGCGCAGGATGTTCATATCAGCAACTCTGTCCTGCGAAGCCGACTTCACGAGTTTCGCATCATTCTTATTATCATTATTCTTCTCATCCGGAGCAGTAATAGTTTTCGGAGTTGAAGTCGAGAACGAAATGCGCCCATTCACCATAAAACTCTGTCAAATTGATCAATTAATTAAATTGTTAATTGTCAAATGAAACAATAACAATACAAAGTTACAAGATATGATAGACTAACTGGATGTAAAGGATAGGCTCTGCTGTTGCCTGCTCGGCCGGAAGACGAAGACGAAGAAGAAGAAGAAGGTGAATCGGAAAGGAACGATTTGACATGATAGGTAAGAGGATAGGGATTTTTTGTTGTTGTTGTTCTGAGATTGAAATTACGAAGAGGAGAACGGTATGAACGCAAGAAAGTAGTGGTGGTATTTGGATACAGAAACTTGCGTTGGACAAGCAATGGAGCCCTAAGGCTCTTCGATGCTGCAGCAGCAACTGCAGCCGCTGCTAGCATTTTTTTAATTTTCAAAGCTAGCTTCAAAAAAATTTTCAATAGAAATAGAAGAAAACCCTAATACGATGTGTTATTAATGTAGCTGATGAATTTCTGTAGTGCAATTCAATAATTGAATGGTAGTAGTAATTTTACAAATAAGGAGAAGAAAAAAATGGACACGGAAAGAGGGTGAGAGAGAGAGGTGTTAGAGATATTTATAGTTTATTAGTTTACAGGGACACTTCCCGCGATGTTTGCAGGCGGCAGAGTCAGCCAGCACGCAGCTGGAAGGAACAGTGGATGGAGAAGGGGTATTTTTGACTTTTTATTCACTTTCTAGCCCCCACAAATCAAAAGCCCTCAGCTCTGCTTCTCGGACTAGAACAAAAAGAATAAGAAATAGTATAAAAATGGTTAACCTAAAATATAAAACTTTCGTTTATTTAAGTTTATTTAATTAAAGTCTATTTATTAACTTTTGTCAAATATTGTAATTAATTGTTTAATTTTTTTTCTTGAAATTTTTAATTAATGATTGAAAAATATTTTCTAGATTAAAAAAAATTAACAGAAGTTGACAAAGAAAATTTAATTAAATAAACTTGAAAATTAGAAGATTAATATGAACAAAAGTAAAATTAGAAAACTAAAATGAATTATAGTGAAATTTAGCAGGAAAATTTTGTAAATAAACTTGAAAATTATAAGATTAATATGAACAAAAGTAAAATTAGAAAACTAAAATGAATTATAGTGAAATTTAGCAGGAAAATTTTGTAAATAAACTTGAAAATTAGAAGATTAATATGAACAAAAGTAAAATTAGAAAACTAAAATGAATTATAGTGAAATTTAGCAGGAAAATTTTGTACTTTAGCCTATAAATAAATATGAAAAACTGCACCTTGACAAATACAACCAAATTACACATATGAATATTGATGATACACTTCTTTTTTCTTTTCAAGATTTACAACCATTATCATAACCCGAAATATTTCAGCCTACTGATTTTTGTATATCATCAAATATATAGACAGAATTTCTTCATTTTTTCTTTTTGGTGAGAATCGTATCAATAGAATTTCATGATGCCCTTCTTAGTTACTTTGGTAGATAATATTATTTTAAGGATAAAAACTATTATTAAAGTTGGTAATGCTTTCAAGTAATTTAGGAATTCATTCTTAAAAAAAAAAAAAAATATATATATATATATATATGTATATATTGTGTTTGGAAAACAAGATTTTTACCCCTAAGATACCACACAATTTAACATGAAATTATGTTTTAAAAACATAATTTCAAGACTTATATTATGTTTTGAAAATATATGTGATTTCTCACTCATTAGGTATAGAATAAAGATGCCACAAATGGGCGAGATCAATATATATATATATATATATATATCTCTCTCTTATATGCCTTCCCTTACATTTTCTCTCCTTCAAATTATACTTTAAATCACATAAAATATATTATTACATGACAATGAGTTGTCATGTACAGCTAATTGGCATGTACATGACAACTCATTTGCACTTTTAAAAGAAAGCGAAGTATGTTTTTAAATAGACTAGAAACTAGAAAGACCTATATTATGCCAATATAATAGTACTATTGTTATCAAAAAATATATATAATAGTACTATTTAGGTTTAAAAATAAATAAAAGAAAATAGTCAAAAATTTACCCAACCCAAGTAATACTAGAGCATGTGGGCTGTTCTTACAGAAGGACGAAACGTAAAATCAAATTTGGGTTCTATTAAAATTTAAAATTTACGTAAACTGGACTATCATAAAAAATCTAAGTGAAAATTTGATAACATATAGAAAGATCATCAAATTTATATATATAGCAGTATAGTTCTATTTATTTTATTTTTATTGATACTAAAATCTGCTAGCGCTTTATATATATATATATATATATAAATTGCGTCCAGGTTCAATGTATCTGTGGTACCCAAACCCCTTTTTTTTTTTTTTTTTTTTTTTGGGAGAAGATACCCAACCCAAATTATTTTGAGTTCGGTATCTTCTCCAAAAAATAAAAAAGGTTGGGTACCACAGATACATTGAACATGGACTCAATATATAAATAAAAAAAGCGCTAGCAGATTTTAGTATCAATAAAATAAAATAGAACTATACTGCTATATATATATACATTTGACGATCTTTCTATATGTTATCAAATTTTCACTTAGATTTTTTATGATAGTCGAGTTTAAGTAATTTTTTAAATTAGTACAAGATTTTGGCAAATGAAAATTTTTTTTTTTGATAAGTATATTGTAACTTTTTTAAGAAGAAGATAAAAGCATTACATCAATGAGAAAACTTTGTACTCCAACGACAACCCTCCACGTGACTTTAATTAACCCCCCACCTCTGCTTGATGTGTGCACTACACTTAGGGCTGTCTAGACTATTGTTATTAATACCGTTTCGGTTTGTTCAGTGGAATGGAATATTTCGGTACCAACCGATTTCGGTGTACCGTTTCAGGGTGTTTCGGGGTTCCTAAAAAATAATTTATATATATTCTTGTAAAACATAAAATTGTCAATTCTAATAAATAAATAACTAAATATCAAATAATACAAATCATTTAGTCTTAACTCTTAAGTCTTAAACATCAATTTAACATCACACAAGAAGAAGATTTACAAGTCAATAACTAAATATCAAATAATACAAATCATTTAGTCTTAACTCTTAAGTCTTAAATATCAATATAACATCACACAATAAGAAGATTTACAAGTCAATAACTAAATATCAAATAATAACTCCTAAGTTCTTAACCACAAAACAAATCATAAGAAAAAAAAAATTATGACAGAGGGAGAAGGAATGAACAAACAAAAGACATTATTTATGACAATGTATACCATAATCACATATCTTAAGTTCTTAACACTTAATCTTAACTCCTAACTCCTAAGTTCTTAACCAACAAAAAAAAAAAAAATAATAAATAATAATAATAATAATAATAATAATTAACAAGCCAAATCCTATACTGGCTGAAATTCACATCTCGTCCGAAATGACCCAAAACGGCCCGAAATTTGACCCGAGGTGGAACTTGAGGTATTCTCGTACCAGTTTGCATACCGGTACGAAAAATTCCGGCCGAAACGGAACGGAATCAATAACAATGGTCTAGACCGACTGGAGCCTGAAAACCAGGCCAAATTGCAGACGTCGACCCTATTTCGGCCCGAACCGAAGGTCTAGTCAATCGGCGGCGGGTCTTCATTTTCAAGAACCAACACTGGCAAGTTGAGTGGGGGGTTTCCTTCTCCAAACCCGAGCCATCCAAATCTAACAAGGTTATGTATGAAATCTAGCCAAATTTGGCAAGATCAAGCCAAATTTGGCGAGATCTCAACCAAATTCGGCAAGATCTCGGCTAGATCTGGTGGGATTTAGCCAGATTCGGCCAAATCACAGCAAATTTCAGCAAAAATTTGAAGATTCCCGCAAAAAATTTGCAAATTTCAGCAACGATTTGCAGATTTCGACGACGATTTGCAATTTCCAGCGAACTTTAGCACCAATCAAACCAATTTGAGCTCAAAACTGACTCGACTGATAGACGTCAACGATCGGTTTCAGGTCCCTCCGTCCTCCACCTGACGCTGGCGAGTTGGGTTTGGGCTAGGTCCAAAACTGACCCAGCCCGACTTGTGGACAAGCTTGACTACACTCTTTTTTCTTTTTTCTTTTTTTTTTTTTTTTTTTGAGGAAGACACTTTTAGTATGTTCGATAGTCTTTATATACCCTAATGTATATGTGAGTCCATATGAATTTTACTTTAGCTAACGATTTGGTAAAACCATTATTTCAATATATTTCATGCCACTTACAGGGAAAGAGAAGATATTATTTCCCTACTATGAACCTCCACATACCTTTTGCTGGCTCATTCGTCAATTGGATATGTCCACTTCACTTTCAAGTACGTTAAAAAGAAATTCTACATATCTATTGATTTAGAATATAATTCGAGTATGTTATATAATTTTTTCTATATAATATCCATTTTCTAAATAAATTGTTGCAAATAACTGAATTGAAATAAATTTTAATTTAGTTAACAATTTGGCAAATGAAATTTCTCAAAACGTCTCATGTTACCGACAGATAATGAAAAGACTTTGTTCCCCAACTATGACTCTTCACATACCTTTCGCTGGCCTTCTCCTCCTCCTTCTTTGTCTGTGTCCACTTCACTTTCAAGTATTTTTTATTATCTTTCTATATAATATATGCTTTTTACATAATTGTTGAAAATAGCTTAATTAAAATTAAAATTTAATTTTGTTAACTATTTGGCAAAGCAATTTCTCAAGACATATTAACACACTTTACAAATATTTCAATTTTGTTCCCCCTACCCCCTCCATAATGAAACATTTTGATTTTATAAGAAGATTATTTATTTAATAATCTTGGACTTTTTTTTTTTCTTCTAATAATATCTTGGATGATTTTAACTTTATATATACTTTGTCTTTATATGTACTTTGTTAGAAAGAAGTCTTTCCACATTTTGTGGGTTCCAATTAGTTCAACTAGTAAAGTCTTTTATGGTTGTATAAGAGATTTGAGATTCAATCTCCGCCTATACCAAAAATTGATTGGTGTCTTAGTCTGATGATAAAGAGTTATCATTAGGAGCGAACATCATAGGTTGAAACTCTCTTAAAAAAAAAAAAAAATCTCTCCACACTTTTCTTTTTCTTCATTACTTTTACCTCAATTCATTGCATCTCCCTCTTTGTCCATTTTAGTTTACTATGGTTCATTTCAGTCTACTTCTATCCATTTAGTTTATTTTGGTCCATTTAGGTCTATTCAGTCCATTTTGGTCACTTCAATCCTTTCGGTTCAATTTGATCACTTTGTTCCATTAAGTTCAATTAGGTCCATTTCGGTGTACTTACTTAAGAATGAAAAAAAGAAGAAGAAGAAGACATGTTTGGGTTGAAACTTGAGAGTGCCTATTCTAAATCTGAAATTATAAAAAAAATATAGATGACAAAAAAAAATATTATTATTTTTAATTGTTTAATTTAATGATTTGTGGTATTATTTTTTTTATGTTTTTTTTTCCTTTAGCTGATATTAGTATTTTAGTTTTTGAGTAAATTACACAAATTTAAATTACACAAATTTAGTGTTTTGATATTATATAATTTGAATTTGAAGACTAATTGAGGATTTTTTTTAAAGAGATAACAAATTTGAAGATTTATGATATTAAGTTCAATATCAATTATTTGATGAGTTGGATAATAATATGAAGTTGCGCCAAATGCAACCTTTTAGTTGTCGAAAATCCTTGTTGAATGAAAAGGTAATATCCAAGACTACAGATATGGAAAGCATAATATCCAAGTGTATTAAGCAATTTTTGAACCTACTGGACCAAATTTAGATGTAGGTATAAAAAAATTGTTGAAATATCTAATGAGTTTGTAATACAAATGATGAACTGGAAAAAAAAAATTGTTGTTTAATTTTCAATTTATTTATTTAAATTATTAGTACATATTTGTAGCTCCATATTGGAGTTGCATTATGCAATTTTATTTTAAGTTTTGAAAGCTCTCTTTGAAATATTTTGTGTTATGCTCTTCTAATTATGCCGTGTACATGTTGTTCATATATAAATGGCATGGATGAAGGGAGTAGCATCCATGGATCAGCACATTCTCAATGTCAGAATCAAACACACTGTCTTAAGAATTTCAATTTGTAAAAGTTTTTCCGCTTATATTATAGATATTAAAATTATGACTGCCTTGTTGTGGTTCTGATTAAGGCTTTCATGCACAGATATTTTATGGGCTTTTTAGGTTGAAATTAAAAGATTTATTAGTACCATGGAAAAATCCGGCTGCTTCCCTTTCAAAGGTGTGAGCCCTCAATTTATGAATTAAGTTAAGTGTTGTTGGGGTCTCAATACACTTCCACAAAGTACAACATATCTTGGTGTTCCTCTCTTCTTGTCAAAGAGAAAAATTCAAGATTTCTGATTTGTTAAAGAAAGATTGGATAATAAACTTGGTGGAAAAGTAAAAATCTATTTTAGTCTGGTAGAGAAACTTTGATAAGATTGGTGGCCCATGCCATTCCAGCTTATTCTATGTTGGCTATACAATTCCCTAAAGGTCAATGCGATCAATTAGATGCTTCAGTTTGTAGATTTTAGTGGAGCTCCAGGGTTCATACTGGATTCCGATGTCTTGGTCTTCGCTTTGTTGGCCACAAAAGGAGGGTGGCTTGGGTTTCAAGAAATTCTAGGATTTTAACTAAGCTCTTCTCTCCAAACTTGACTGGTGGATTCTATCCAAAAAGGATTGTCTCTGTATTAAGGTTTGAGGCTGAAATACCTCATTGCAAAGGCAGTTTGCCCTTTGGTAGGCAATGGGGACTCCATTAGATCATGGTCAGATCCGTGGATCCCTGATCTCCTAGGCTTCACCCCTACCCCTAAAGTTGATGCTAATTTGGACATTGCTTTGGTAGTTTCTTAGCTTCTTTCTCTAGACCAAAGCAACTAGGATATTTCAAAGTTGAGATTGTTGTTTGAGAAGCATGTGATTGATCTAATCCAGAAAATTCTCATTTCTAATTACCCTATGGAAGATAGTTGGTCTTGGACTACAACAAACTCTGAAATTTTTTCTGTTAAGTCAGCTCGAACCTTGACACCATTAAGGGTCAGATATGAAAAACCAAAATTCATGAGCCCCTCAAGATGCATATATGGAGAATTGCTATCAATGTTTTGCCTACTAAAGAGGTAATCAGTATGTTCAATGAGAATTTAGATGGGAGTTGTGCTTTGTGTAATTCGGCATTGGAAACATCTCTTCATCTCTTTACTGTCTACCCTATTGCTAAATCCTCATGGTTCCGAAGTCAATGGGGTGTGAGAGTAGATTCTTTTGCATTTGGGTCCACATCAGATTTTGCCAGCTTCCTCTTGTCTCCTCCTTTTATGGATAATCAATATTTGGGTTAGAAAGAAGACTTCCTGTTGTATGGAGCCATCCTTTGTGACACGATTTGGAAGCAGAGAAATCAATCCCTCTTTGGAGACAACACTCTAAATATTGATGCGGTCTCTACCAAAATTTTCAGTCTCTTCTCTGAGCACAAAATCTCTAGAGCTACTACCCCAAGATAGCAGGTTCCTTCCTCTACTCAGACTTGGATCCCTCCCCCAATTTTGTCATTTAAACTAACATTGATGTTGCTGTGGTGGTGAGAGATTGGAGAGGGGAGTTGGTATTCGCCAGTTCTATGAAAGTGAACACTACCCTCCCTCTCTAGGCCGAAGTAGACGCCATTAAATGGAACCTCTCCTTAGCTCCTACCATGGGTAATGAGTTCATCACAGTGGAGTCAGACTCCCAATCTTGTGTACAGCTTCTCAATGATTTGGTTGAGCCCCCCCCCCCCCCCCCCCCCCCATTGGAGGATCAGGTCCTTATGCTTTGATTTAAGGAATCTTTTGATTGTTTCTGATAAGTTTTTTGTGAATTGGGCGCATAGGATTTGTAATATAGCAGCCCACTCTTTAGCAAAATGGTCTTTAGCCTGTAATTTTTTATCATTTTTGATCTTGGTAATAGCCTTACTTGTTTCTTCTCCATTATTTTTGAGCAGTCTAGCAAGGCCTTGTAGTTGTCTTTTCTCTTAATAAAGTTGTGTTTAAAAAAAAAAAAAAAAGTGTTGTACAACTATCTTCACCTTTTCAACTTGTGGCTATCAATTGTTTTTTTACATTTCAAGTATATGAGTTATAATAATAATACCTATAGCTATGGGATATATAACCTTGTTGTGAGTGTGTTATAATTTAAGGGAAAAGTTAACGGATGCTTTAAAAGTATTGGTTTATAAGATATTTTTAGAATTTTTTTAATGGAAAAAGAAAAAAATAACTGATATATTTTTTTATATAATTTTTTATATTTTCCCAAAAAGTTATATTAATACCTACCTCAAATAGTCAATTAACAAATGTCTTAAGAATGCCCATTAACTAAACCCATAATTTATTGATATAAATAGTTTTATTAACTATACCTTTGATATATTCATACTTGATTTTAAGATGATATATTTATACTTGATTTTAAGATGAAGATAACAAATTGCTTAATTGTTTGGTTTTACCTCACTTTTGTAAATAATAGTTTATAATTTTTTTATTTTTTTTAATAGAAGAAAGCTACAAACTTCATTAAAAAACATAAGCCAAATCGGCTTGAATTACAGAAATTTTTTATTTTATTAACTATATAATGAGATTATAAAATCTAACATTCAAGTTTCAAAATATGAATAATTTATGATGATATCAATAATCAATTAATACATATTTTAAGAGAAAAAATGTTAATTATTTGAATGTTACTTCCTAATCTTCTGTCCCTAATACTAAATCAGCAAAACTTTTAATTCTAAACCTTCTAGAAAATTTCAAAAATGTTAATCTAAACAATTGGTACAGCTTAGAATATAATCCTGGATTGCAACGACCAATATGGGAATATCCCATTAATCAACGTGATGAAACCTGTTGAGCATTTTTCAAAGCTGTCAAAACTCATATCAAAACTGTAAAATATAATTATAGATGCAAATAAATATCAACCTGACAAATTTAAGTTCTTTCAGTTTACTTAAATTACCAATGTAGTCCACAAAAACTCACATACATTACTCATCAAATTACCCAAAAAAAAAAAAAATCACATACAAAATTCATGCTCAAGGTCCTACAATTCGTCTTGCAATTGCCATAAATGTTCGACGAGGTCTAATTGGAGTTGAGAATGAACTTCTTGGTCTCCAATGCATTGATGCACTTGAATGAATTCCATAAATTCATTTGTTTGCTCACGTGACACTTGTGTATGATGATTTTCATCAATTTGTTCATAATCGAAGTCTACCATTTCATTTTCATCTCGCTCATCCTCAATAATCATGTTATGCAAAATTATGCATGCTTTCATAATGTCTTGGAGCATTTTAAGATGAAAAAAACGTGTAGGTCCACGTACAATTGCGAATCGTGCTTGAAGCACTTCAAATGCACGTTCTACATCCTTTCTATGTGTCTCTTGAGCTTCTACAAATAATTTTTCCTTTTGTCCTAATGGAGCTGGGATTGTTTTCACAAATGTAGACCACTTTGGATATATATCATTAACAAGGTAGTATCCCATTGTGTAGTCGTTACCGTTAATTGAGTAATTAACTGCAGGAGCATGTCCTTCTGCAAGCTTGGAAAAGATATGAGACCGCTCTATCCCGTTAATGTCATTATTTGAACTAGGTAACCCAAAAAATGCATGCCATATCCAAAGATCATATGATACCACTGCTTCTAAAATAATAGTTGGCTCACGAACATGATCACAATACATACCTTTCCATGCAACCGGACAATTTTTCCATTTCCAATGCATGCAATCAATGCTCCCCAACATCCCTGGAAATCCACGGCTTTGGCCATGGGCTAACAATCTAGCAATATCTTTGTTGTTTGGCGACCTCAAGTATTCTTCCGAGAAGATATCAAGTACTGCTGCAACAAATTTTTTCAAACACTGTATTGCAGTGCTTTCTCCAATCCTCACATATTCATCCATAAAATCAGTCGTTACTCCATAAATAAGCATCCTAAGTGCAGCAGTCATCTTTTGAAGAGAAGATAAACCAAGCCTTTTGGCATTATCTCTTTTTTGGATAAAGTAAGGTTCATGAGCTTCTACCTTAGATAAAATATAGAGAAAAAGAGAACAACTCATTCGAAATCTCCTTCGAAATAAATTTGGAGGATATACTGGTGATTCAGCAAAGTAGTCGAGATAAAGTCTTTCATTACCTGCCAAATGATTACGTCTAATAAACCGACGACGCTTACGTTGTGATGTTGAACCCATAAAAACTCGTTTAATTATTTCATCCTCGTCTGAGTCATCAAGAAGTAATTTGCGAAAAAGAGAGCGACCCATGGAGACAACCTTCCAGAAGACAACATTAAAAAGCAATTATCATTATAAATGCAATAAACATAAGCAACACAGATTCTACCGTTTTTGTTAAGGAGGTAAAGAAACTAGTTAGCGTATGAAATATAATATAATCTATATGCTCATGTTTCTACAAGTCTTATAAAATATGAAGATGAAAAGGTATGTATTCTTAGGAAGACACAAACAACTCAAAAGCAAATATGTTTCTTACAGCAAATGAAATGTTCCTTATGTGGAAGACATAAGCAAACACAGATTCTATAGTAATATGATATCAAATATAAAAAATACATAACATTTTATTAAGCTAAGATGTTATGATTACATAAATAGCATGATAAAAAATACAAAGGAATCACATAAGAGTCAAGACCTTTTACTAAAATCACAAAATACAAATCAATGTCTAAAATAAGGTCACAAAATACAATCAATGCCTAAAATAAGCTTGGTTGGAACAAGACATCATCTACATCATCTCAACCCAACTATTTACTCAAAGTCCGTCTTGCAAGGATTTCCTTTTGGAGTTCATGATAAAAAAGTTTTTGTGGTTCCGACATGCCACTTGTATCTATCATCATAATTCTTTCATCCTCTCTAATTTTTTCCATACGAAGCCTTTCCTTTTCAATATTAATTCTTTCATTCTCCCTCAACTCTTCCAAGCGAACATTTTCAGCTTTGATACGAAGAACCTCTTTTTCTTGTGCGCATGATTCTTCAAGAAATTTTATTTTCTTTTCAAAATATTCTGCAACAACTTTCTCACTACCTTTTCTCTTTCGATTGGCCTTTTCATATTTCCTACCTATTGGTCTCTCAAAATCCGTAGTGTCATCAAGCAAGACATCCTTCCCCCTGGCTTGATCTATTGAATCTGAAGTTTGAAGTAATTCTTTTCTCGAATTTTCCTTAGGCTTATTAAGTGCCCACTTTGGTAAATTCTTCAACAGGAGCCAACAATGTTCGAATTGAAAATTGTACTTGTATGTTTCTTTAAACAAGTTCTTTGCGTCAATCTAAAACAAATTAAAGACATAGAGCATAATTAGCATCTTCAAAATATTAGCAAATGGATATCTTGACACCATTGCAATATAATTTATACCTTCATTTGCTCAGTCGTACTCATACCACTTTGATTCTTTGCTTCAACTTTAGCAAAGACCTCACAAAATTTATATGTCTCCCTATTAATCACTCCCCATCGACTTTTTAGGGAGACAACACTACGTGTTGAATCAGTCTTGTGGTCGCGGAAGTATTTTGCAATTTTTGTATAAAATGTTCCTTTGTTTTGCTCATTACCATGCTCGTAATCCACGCTAATATTAAGCCATGCTGATACAAGTAGCTTATCTTCCTCTATACTAAAGTTGCCACCCCGACCCCATTTTGTTGTCTTAGGAGTGACAATTTCAGCTTCAGATGGAGAATCTTGGACAGACATGATGAGATACACCAAATAATTGCGCTATAATCTGGAAAATATCTATAAAAAATATAATCTCTTTTTTTTTTTTCCTGAATCTAAAAAAAAAAACCCAGCAAGCAACCATATACACATAACAGTATCAATTAAAAAAAAATTAAATTCAGCAGCTTTTTTTTTTTTTTGGTTCTTTCTTTAAACAAGAAAATCTTAAAAAAAAAAGAAAAGAAAAGAAAAGAATATAAATTGGGGAATTGGGAATGTTAGTTATTCTTCACAATGTTCAACTGAAACGAAAAAGGACATAGATAACTTACCGGAATAGGCTAGAAACCTTCGAATCTGTAGCAACTAGCAAATCGATGGAAGCAGAGATGACCCTTAAAGGTTGAATCAGCAAAACCCTAACCCAAAGCAAGAAACCCGCAAAAAGCTTCGGTTCTGAGATGAGAACAGAGAAGAGAGAAAACATAAAAACGAAGCAATAGAGCTTCGGTGTGAGAGAGAGAGAGAGAAGGAGAACAATGACAATAGAGCTTCGGTAGAGCAATGGAGCCTTATATGAGAAAATGGGTGGAGAGAGAGAAAGAGAGAGAGAGAGCTTCGGTCTGTCGAGAAGAAGCGCAGAGAGAAGATTTTTTTAGAATGATTGTTTTAACTTTTAATACGGAGTAAAAGAATTGACAGAACATTCCATTAGGGTTTAATTAAATCTTAGCCGTATATTTTATTGTTTCAATCCTGAACGTTTATTTTTAATAAGTTAAGTGGTAAACCTAATATTGACAGAATGGGTAGCGTATAAAATGAGCAGATAAAATATTATTTTGGTATCTAAATATTTATAAAAGTTTGTTTTTTGTTTCTAAATTTTAACAAGTTTTTTTTTTTCATCTATAAACTTTGTAAAGAATTTTTTCTAATAGTTTATGGACAAAAATAGAGATAAAAAAAGAACTTTTTTTTAATAGTTTAGGGATGAAAAATAAATTTTTATTAATTTTTTAAATTCTTTTTTAAGATTAGGTATTTTAGAATTGAGAAGCTAGGTCTTGTGTAAGAATTGGGTTTTTTTTTTTTATTTCTTTTTTCTTTTCCTATTTTGGGTTAATTTGTGTGGGTATTTCAGCTTAATTTGGTTTGGGTATTTTGGGTTATATGTTTGCTAGTTTCCTGTGATGATTTGGGGACAAAAGTCCAAGGACTGAAATTATATCAGGCATACAGAAATATTGACCATTTGAAACTTTTTTTCATGCATGGTTAATCATTTTGTAATGTCATTTTTCCCCTAGGGTGATAATTATGCCTAGGAGGGTTGAGTTTGCCTACTCTAGCTGGGCTGTTTGCGTTGTTATTGTGGTATGTAGTGCGGAGTCTTTGGGGCTCCTGTTGTATACCTATTTTATTTTGAATAAAATTCTTGTATTATAAAAAATAAAATAAAAAATTTGTTGACTCATGGGCTAGTATCATAAAGATTTTGGGCTAGTATCAATTATCTTTGTAATTAATAGAGAGTAAGAGATGATGAACTCCACTAGGTTTTTTTTTTTAGTAACCATTAGTTGGTGCAGCTTTGCAGTACCTTTTTTTTTTTTTTTAACAAATATAGCATATATGGATGGAATTTGAATATGGATTTTAAAAGTTATCTAAAGGTGTTTAAAAAAAAATACCTTAAACAAATATTAGTTTTTCCTCTGGCATCAAAGTTCAAACTCAAAGAATGGGAATAGAGAAGTTTTAGTAAAGATTTTATTTTATCTTCGGATAGTTTCCATCCCTTTATATTGCTGAAAAACTTGTTCTCTATCTTATTTGGTTTGCAGGTTGTAATGCTAAACTTCTCTCATCGTACTTGTCTATGAGAATCCCTATCTGTGATCTGGACATTGGAACTTTCCATTTGAATTTGTTGTAAGTACTCTATTCTATTCTTGATTTTTTTTTTTTTTTAAATTTGTTTTGTTTTAGAAAATTTTATTTGTTAATAAGTTTAGGTGATATATTCGATTGATTTTTTTATTTTTAAGGTTTCTGTTAATTAAATGTGTAGTTGATGTACATATTGTGTTAATTGTGGTTGATAAACGAAGATTAAGAATATACGGCAAGAAGAATTTGTATTTCCATTGCTACCATTTCAGAGTTTAAAAAAGGTTATGCCTTACAATTTGGATCCTTTTGTCCTTTTATGTTCTGGCCCTTGAGCCTTGAAGAGTAATTTAAATCTCATAAACTTTATGCTGTAGTAAATTCTTCATTCTAGATTATTTAACTAACATTGTTGGATGGTTGAACAACAATTTGGAAAAGAGGGAGGAGTGTATATTATTTATCAAATTTATTGTCAGCTATCTTTGCTTCTCTATGTAAGAAAAAGATTAAATTCTACAGGCTTAAGCTTGTCGCAATATTTTGGTAGACTGTATATAGGAGAAGTGGTACAGTGGATTGTTTAGGATAGGAATGTAAACCTGGTCTGTTATGGCAGGTTGTAAACTAGTCCCAGAACTTGAACAACAGTGATTCTGGTTTAGCAACTAGAGAGCACACCACTTTATACGGTTACAGTATGTAACACAAAGCTTTACACAATGCCATCCTGTAGCAAAGGCCTAAGGGCTAACACATATGGAGGTTTGGCAAATCAAGCAAAGTAGTATCTTGGTGTTGCCCCTTTTTAATCAAATGATTATTAATGGGGTAATTATTAGGTGAAGGACTTTCCCCAGTGCTTTATTTCATAAGGTTCTTGAGAAAACATGTTTGAATCTTCTTGAATAAAAATAATGGAAAAAGACAAGGAAGAAGAAAAAAAAAATCAATGTCAAAATACAAAAAGCCAATCAGCTCCAGGTGATGCATGTATCAAACACCATAAATGTCTACGAGTACCAAATAATTACTGTTTGCATGAATGCATGGTTCCCCACTTCTCAAAATGAGATTTACAGCTCTGATTCTTCCAGCGGTTTTATTAGCAGATTTCTCTTTGGGACCAGGAGAGAAAAGAAGATCCCAGTGGTTGAAGTCGTGTTAAATAAGCATAGATTGTGTTATTGGACTTTGGACCAAAATAAGTGTAACTACAAGAAGACCCTGTAGACTGAAGAGCTCAGTTATTCAGGACTCCACTAAGCTAAAGCCCATCCTTTTACATAGAATAAATATTTTGTATAGCCTTTCAAGTTCTGAATTTGGTTTTAATGCATATGCTTATCGTTGGTTAAAGCAGAATTGCCTTGTATAGAAAATATATACTTCCAACAAAATAATTGAGGCCCATGGGCTTTCGATGAATTTGATATACATGTATATTCAAGCACATAACAAACAAAAGAATAAAACACATCGAAAGTGTTAACAATGAGATAATTCCAGGAAGTGAAAAAACGATGATGACCAAGCACTTGGAATGACACAGGCGTAAATCTGCCTATGCAGATGAATTGATTGAAATCGGTCCCTACTGCAATGGTACAGAACAGAATTATGAATGACTGCAGAAAAAAGTGACCCAAATCATTTCAGTAGTCACAACTAGCTGCATGCAAAAATTTATCTGTACACAAGCATATGGTCCATTCTACCAAGTAGGACCATTCCACCACCAGTCCATTTGACAAACAGCAAGTGATAGAAAATCAAACTTAATTCTTGTCGATCTTTCTAAGTAAAAGTTCTCATGTCCTGGAATATCTGTGGTATGCATGCTAAAAAGGATATTCATGTGCAATTATGCATGCTAAGCTCTGACCATCCAATGATACACAGAACATTCGTATAAGCACAACCCACAGACAAAAGTGGACATAGATACTTGCTAGGTGTACGTGTGTGTGCACGCACCTCACAAACATTCAATCCTTGGGCACAGACAGGCAGGCAACAGTAACGTTTATTCTTTTCTCAAGGATCAATGAATAGCAATTGGCCATGTCACTTGACTAGTTGGCTCTACAAGTAAGATGAAGTAGGTATTTGGAAATATTCACTGGGGCACTGTCAATGGCTACGGAGAGATCACCACTTCTTTGGTATTAAATAAATTTACAGCCTAGAAAGGCATTGGGGTTAAAGAAATTTTGTCTGAATCTTGGATCTTAACTAAAACAACTATATGACCTTGGCATTGAAGTGAATTACACACACTGAAGACAGACATGGGACACTTTAGATACATGTTGAAGGCAATTAAGCGGTCTTATTTTGCTCCTTGATTGCTCTCTCACTTGGTGAGGCATTGGCCACCTTTGACCAAGGATCTAATAAATTATTATCTGTTCATTCAATTTCCCTATTAAAGCAATTGCAGCTGGCGAACTGCTAAACTGCGAACCGTGATACTTAAATGATGGACAGACTAGGCATATTTACATTTATAAGCAAAAATATGGTGCGATTGTACAAGCACAAGCAACTAAGCACAATAACATAATGATGTTCACATGCATGCAAAGGCATAGACAGGAGCATGAACTGACAGCATGATATGAGTGTTGCTGGTAAGTATCTTGTATCAGTTGTATGTGAATACATGTTTTTATATCAGAGAAGTATACCTCATCATACCAACTGAGATATAATTATAAAATAATAATAAAGAAAAGAAAAGAAACTTGCCACAGATGTGAGAGTATAATCATATGCATAAACTCTTTTACCAGTCAACCAACAATCCAGAAAGGGCCCAACTAAAAGAAGGGATACTGCCTGTGCTGGAGCAGTATGCCCCAATAAGTTGAAAGATCCAAGAGAATAATTCCGCTGAAGATAGTGTACATACTGCAATAATAATAATCAAAACAACGTCATATATTGTAGATTATATGTAAGATTAGAAACCTGTACTTTGGCATGAACTGACATAAATCAATCTAGTATTAAATTTGAAATCTACATTATTGAAGACACATCATTCCAAATTAATGTGCAAACCCTACCAACATAAAGAGACAAGATAAAAAGTTATTTTGGCTAATGCAATTATCAAATAGTATATCATATGAGCTGCACATGCATACAACGATGTTTATATGGTGAATGTCTGCCTGTGCACAAATATGAAGGATTTAAAAAAGAATAAGAACACAATGAACCTAAAACTCCACCAGCCTAGTCCCAGAACTGACTTTTACCCCCTAATCCATTCAAAGCTGATGATATATCTATATGAGATCAAGGGTTCAACAAAGAATTACTTACATACTGCTGCAGCACCGTGCTCCAAACTGCCACTAAAGCAGCTACAAAGTATTGACACTCACATCTGTAACAGTACAGACTGCAACACCAAGAAGGACTAATATCAAGAGCACAACCCCCTGATATCCATAATCAAACATTATCAAATTTCCAAAAAGACATTTCCCTGTATATTCACAATCAAACAGATTATAAGGCATTTGTATATGAAAGTTTTATAATTAAGCTGTACATATTCATTTCCAAAAAGGCATTTTCTATATATCATTTCAGCTTGTTCACATAATGGAGAATACATCACAAAATATACATGCCTAACTTTGTACACTTGTTCACAACAAAACACTAGACTAGCCTATCCTTTCTCGACATCAAAATGCTTGTTCACAAATTCTTTATCAGCTACCTTTTCTGAACCTTATGCTGTCTCGTATAATGTTTACTGTGCGGAGGAGGTCTTGCATGTCCTTGGTCAGATGCCTCGTGCCCAGCTTTGTGTCCATGTTTATGACCCTTTGTCCCACAAGGAGGTGCCTTTGTTATGCGTTTTGGCTGACCTTTTAGCTCTGCAGGTAACCCAACAGCCTGCTCAACCTGAACATGGGGTGGGTCGACGCCCGAAGAAGGGCTAGTAGACATACTGTGGGAGGGTGGCTTCATGTGCATGTCAGGAGGGGTACCTAGGTCAAACGATGGAATGGGTGTAAGCTCAGAAAATGACCGTGGGATGGGTGGAGGGATGTCAGACCCGGGACATGGATGTGGGGTGGGTAGAGGGATGTTGGGAGTAGGAGATGGATGTGGGGTGGGTGAAGGGATGTTGGGGCTAGGAGATGGATGTGGGGTGGATGGAGAGGGATCAGGGGTAGGGACAACCCGAGGGGTAGCAACAGGCAGACGAGTGCCACGTCCGGCAGGAGCTGTGCTCGTGCTTAGCCTCTCAGTAGCCGCTGCCTCAGGAGTAGTTGCCTCCTCATTTGAGGACTCAGGGATATGAGGTTGTACACGGCCAATCTCATTCAATGCCTTCAGCACATCAGTAATGTCCTTGTAGTCTGGAGTGCCCACTGGGTGACGCCTCAACAAACGAAGGTATCCTTCAATCTGCACATGGAAAAACGACTATTAGTAATGCAATACCAAATCAACAATGCCAATCAATAAAATAAACGTTGGCTGCTTGATCGATTCATCAAATAATATAAAACTGTAGAAGCATAAAAGAAGTTAGTGGCCCCTTTCTAAAAGTGCCAATCTTTTACAATAACTATATCTTAAAATATTACCCGCTAAAGAAATAAATGGAAACAAAAGCTAGTGCTTCAAACTCTGCTTGTTCAATATAATAGTTTTCTAGAGAAGGGGTAGGGGGAGGGTGGGTTTTAATACCCAAACAATTTTAATAAAGATTTGTGCAGACATGCAAATATTGCCTACAGAACAATGTAGAATGAAAAAAAATACAGAGTGAGATGCTTTTTGTGATTGTGCAGAGAATGGCCTTTGTTGCAGTTCATATGCATTCACCACCTATCAAGCACTGCTAGGATTTCACATAATAGTGGGATAATGGCCCCATGAGCTTGTTTACTGTTGGAGCTTGGTTTATTGCCAGTTTATTGGATGCTGGACAATATATTCTTATCCTTTTAATAAGCAACAATTACTGTTATCACATGTTCTGACAACCTTGCCTGGTTATTCCATTTTACAGGAGAAGGAAAAATTAGTAACGAAATCTAATGTAATATACACTTCCATTGAGAAGCTGCTAAGATGCTTGATTGAGTTAACTAAAGCTTCCTAAGAAATTGGAAGATAACAACTAATTATGCAGAGAAATAGTTTAGGTGCAAGTGCAAATGCATTTCCTCTATTAATTCCAGAATTCATTCTTCAAGGCTTGAATCCAAACACATCTCACATGCCAATAAACCATCAAAATATCCAGCTGAATGAAAAAACACATAGAAGAAGCTTTTAAGTTCAAAGCTTGAATCCAAACTCCAAAATTTTTTTTTTAATATGTAGGCTTGAATCTAAAGATATACAAAATGTAAATGCATCATAGATTCATCCTCCTTCAGTTAAATTGTTCTCGGCTTCCTCTTTAAGAAATTAGCAACAAAAATTTAGCAATCATCATTCATGACCAATAAGTCCTATGGGTTTGAAATGCCTAATAAACATTACTCCTCTTTTCTAAAGAAAGATGTCTCAACGCATACGTTTAGGTTCAAATCCCCTTTCCCCCAGCCATCGAATTATCCAAAAAGAAAAGGCACAACATGTTAAAGTACAAGGGTGTCAAATGAAAGAGGGAGTGAGGTTAAGAGCAACAAGCCTTACTCCTACTTGATTCAAATGACCCCTATTGTCAACTGATACAACTCATCTGCAAAACTGAATGTTTCTAAGTGATTTTGACATGTGTATCTTCTTTACCATTGCACTTAGGTAGAAGTTTCATTCAATACACTATCGTTTACCTATGGGAAGAAATTCTTCCCAGAGAGTATTCATTTTACAGATAAAAATCAGTTTGTACAAGAGAACAACAAATTGTAACGTGCATAGATAAAAATTTTCCATGTTACAAGCATCAACTAAAATTTCCACTTTAGATTCACTAGAACTAATAATTAGTGTTAATAGATCATGTTATTTTAGATCATGTTAAATTAATCTGCACGAGTTTTAAAAGATTGAGACTTTAAACCAAAAGCCAATAAGACATGGAGAAGTTACCATTAGAATCAATTTAGCGCCCTTGTGATCGATGAACCTCCGAGTTACCCTATGGAACCAGTCGAAGTACGCATGGTGTGGAGGCATATCACCAAGCACTGCTTCACACCGCCGTTCAAAGCGATTACCCCACTCGATGATATGCCCAGCATGTCTCCGCGTCCAATCGACACCAACCTTCCCCCTTAAATCAATCCCATGAAGCACTGTATCAGTATCAACAGGTTGGGGAATTTCTTGGATCATCCCAAATTGACGAACGACACGATCCGGTGTATGTTTCTCCACTAGGTGGAAACATACAAGCGGCACCGTTGCCATCCACACTGCCCTCCCTGCAACGCAGTACTTCGGAAGGTCGCGTAATTCAGCTTCATATGGCTGCCACACCACCTACAACAGCCAAAAAACAAGTAGGCAACACATTAGGCAACAATGTGTATATTTCACAATTCACCAAACTTGTATCTTGTTCCTAAACATGTAAAAAAAAAGGCATTTTCATACCTGGCCCGGCAACATTGAAGCTATTTGCTCACGATACCTGTCCCTGAAGATGTGGGCGGGCCTGTCTTTCTTGTTTGGGACCCATAACCACCTACAATCAAGAACAAGAAATCAATATCTACAACTTTCCTACAAAGATAATCTTATGATTAAAACTATAATGTAATCAAGTTACATGGTTAGGTAATGATCACATAATATATATGACGTGTATGAGGTAGACTTACTTCAGGGACAGTGGACCACGCACTGGAGGACCATAAGCACCTACTGGCGGGCCACGCTCAACTCTCGGGCACAAAAATGGGAACCTGGCCCATGCCCAATATTGGACCAACAACAAGCACCCACCAATCTGACTGGCTGTCTTATCGCTTGCCCTGCATAACTCTCTGTACAACCATGCAAGGCAAGCACTTCCCCAACTATACCTTCGTGGGTTGCGAAGGTCTTCCAACTGCTGCACCCACATTAGATGCACCCTATCACCGGATTTGTCCATGAAGATTGTGTCCCCCAGTAGCGCTAGGATGTAGCACCGTGCGTACTTATGCAGCTGATCCTCTTCAGCATTAGGCGGCAATGGACCGGCAACTTGCTCCAAAAGCCGTTTGATGACAATCCTCTGACCTAGCAGCACCTTTGTATTATCATTTTGAACAGAAAAGCCAAGGAAGTCCCGACACACGATTGGCCATTCTTTCTGCGTGCTCCCTGTTATTGCCTCGCCATCAATAGGAAGCCCGAGAAGAACCTCCACATCCTGCAATGTGATGGTGACCTCACCATGTGGCATGTGGAAGGTGTGAGTCTCAGGCCGCCATCGCTCCACTAAGGCCGTTATCAGCCCATGGTCAATCTCTCTACCCGGGGTCTTGAGGAGTCCCTCCAAACCAAGTCCCTTAATTATATCAACGACTCGGTCATCCACCATTGGCTCTAGATTGGTGAACTCTTCACTGCGGCTACGGCAGGTAAGGGACCCCGGATCCTGCACAAAACAAAACCATGGATTAATATATAACATAATGTGTGTGTACATTCTATGAATTAAATGGGGTACCATAAGAAGGATATAGTTCAGAACATAACAAATGGTTTTAGTGTTGTGTTTTACCTGCCCATTCCAAATAGCTTCTGACCAATGTTCGGGTTGCAGAGTCAACACCGAATCATCAATGGGTCCAGGGTGTGTAACCTCAATCTGTCCAGCATTTGCAGCAGCCATACTGCACAAGAATGATAAGAAGTTAGTTTGAGAAATGAACACACAATATGCTTATGGAACTAGGTATGAGTTAGAGCAACACTCACTGGTACATAAATTCACAATTTAAAATAATTCACCTAAGACATACAAAGCAAATAGTAGAACTCCCCACTTTAAGGAACCCACCAAAGGAATATAGAATTTAAAATAAAATTTAAAAAAAAAAAAAAAAAAACCTCATCCTCTATCCTAATCCATTTAAATATAGGAGTTAAACAACACATGCCTCATTTTTAAAGCCAAATGCTAATTTAAATTTAAAATATACTATCAATTCATACAAAACTAGGGTTATATTTCCACTTTATATAGAGAAAATGGTAGAACTGCTCACCACTCCTAGTAAACTATCAAAAAGATGCAAAAACAAGAGGCTTACCACTATGAAATTTCTTCGAAGGATAAAAGTTAAACAGTAAATATGTAAAGGTCTCCTTTTAATAGACCAAAGGCTGATTCAAATTCAAAATAACAATTCATACATAACCTAGGACTTCAATAGGATCAATTTGAAACAACCCTCCAAGTAATAATAACTTACTTTCTCAAGGAAAAAAAATATTTATAAAAATCAAATACTTGACCAAATATTTAAAACACAATGACCAAGACCCATGAGCAAGACTTAGGAACTGGGAAACAGACTTTAAAAATAAAATAAGCATAATTAGAAGAAGAGAATTCATAATCTGTTAATTTTTTAAATGCTTTTTGCCGGTCTAGGAAGTTTGCAGTAAAATTACCATAACTATTTGTAACAAAGTCCAAATTGCTAGTTTTTTATGCATTACAAACTAGAGACACAGAGCTATTCAATGATTTTTAGCTCAGAGGCTAATTATTTTAGAATTAACCCATATTTGATTTTGAAACTACCCAAAAATTTAGTTGAAATTCTGTAAGGATTTCACCAGATTAATGTTTGAATTTCACAATGTTATTTCATTTATCAAGGGACTCTTTGGTATCTCTCTTTCCTAAGCAAAGACCAGTTTTTGAGTTGGGAATGCAGTCTCATTCCATGAGGGACCATCTGTCACTTGAATTCCACAATTAGTTGGACAAAGAATTCTACATTATCTACATGAATTAGTTGGGATCATGATAAGTTGAATTTACTTGAAATTCACAATTAATGTAAGACTTTGGTTCACTATTTCCAGGAATCATGACATTTGTGGCTCTATACTGTAAGCAGGAGTACAACTCACCAGTATGGGGTAAGAATAATAATCAATGACTCTTTAAAGTGGTCCAAGACCGACCACAATTGAAAATTTGAACCTGAGTCATGTTGTTGGCTCAAAAGATGGGAAATATATTTAAAATGGGAGCATATTGATTATAAAGGGTAGTTGTTGATATCAACAGAAAATCCAATTTTATATCCAAGACAGTGACCATTAAGTTTCATAAAAATATATGAGACTTTCAAGACACCCAATGGAGGAAAATGAAATAGAGATCACCCAACAGTGGGGCCAAATCTAGTCCAAAGTTTGAGGGCAAACCAACTACTAAGCCAAATTATATGAACCCGGAAAAGAGATGCATTTATAAAAAGACAGGCAGCAAAACGTCGGGCATCTAATGGTCTGACTGACCTGGTCCAAGATTTGATGCTCACCAATTACTTACTAAATCTAACTTGACCCCACTGAAATCCAGGAAAGATCATACTAATCAAACTGTGCAAGAAACCATTCATCTGATATACCATGCCCGTTCACACTGCTTGATGTAGGCCATCAACAAACATAAATGCAGATGATATATCCAAAGATTGTTTTGATATATCACTTCTCTTTCACGTTGTGTGAATCTTACACGACTCTTATGTATAGAACATGTCAGTGCTTCTTAGCTCTACCTAATACCTTATGATGATAAATTTCTGCCTTAGGCAGTGAAGTGAAAGTGTCAACAATATCCAAACTAAAGTTCAACAATCTTAAAGTAACAAATAAGCTAACGAATCTATAACATTGAATCCAAAAAATTCCCCTCATATTCTTGAACATCATAATATTTAATAAGCTAATGAATCTGCCTAGTTTTGTGGTTCTTACTACCATTACAACAGAACCCACTGCTATAACATTGATCTCATTATATGCCAAATCAAATTTAACTCTTACAAGCTATTACTGAAATGAAATGCATATCACAGAACAATGCATAGAAATTTGATAAAAGATCCATCCAACTCACATTGCATATAACAGAACAATGCATAGAAACAGACAATGCGTTCCCTTTTTTTTGACAAAATACAAGATAGAAATTTGATTTGCCTGATATACATGATTCAATGATTTAACCATATATCAACAGTTCAACCCACCAACACAAAAAAGGCGTAAAAAACAAAAAAATATCAAACCCACAGAACAAAAAGAGCATTTAACAAAATGGATTACCTGGTGTTTTACGAGCTTCTAAAGATTGTGGGTTTCAGTATGGGTAGCGGGATTCAGTGAGGCAGAGTGGCCGAAGTGTTTGGGTGAGTGTGTGGATTTAGGGTTTGATTTAGGGGGAAGAACTGAGGGTGAATCTGTGGAGGAGGAATTTCTCTAAGGGTCGAGGAATTGACAGTCCCTGGAAGAATGAGAGTGTCTCACAGTGGACTGAGTGAGCGTGGAGAGGGTGAGTGAGAGTGGAGGTGAGTGAGAGTGACTGCGTGATACACTAAGAAGTTTCCCTTATGAAATCGAGTCTCTAACAGCAATTGCATCATCAGTCTTTGTTTATTTTACACAAAAAAAAAATCTACTTTTTCTATTATATGCTACTATTTTTACAAAACACATAGGTCAATTTGTCTATTATACACTTCATTTTATTTAAATAATCGTTATTATTATTATTTTATTATTATATCTCTCTCTCATCTCAATCTCTCTGACTCACAGTGCTCTCTTTCTCAACTCTCCCTCTCTACCTCCCTCTCATCCCAAGCAGCCACACAGAACATCATACTGACGGCTCCAGCGACAGATCCAAGGTTATATCAGCGGCACTGGTAGGTTTTGAGGTTTTCCACTGGGTTTTCTTATGGGTTTGGTTGTTTTTGGGATGGGTTTTCCGATGGCAGCATGCTCTCCATGGTGGTGGCGACCACGGCGGCTTTGTTTGGGTTTGGGTTTGGTTTGATGGGTTTTGTGTTGAAAGTTTGATTTTGAGTTTTAAGTTGTTGAGTTTTCCATTGATTTTGGGTTTGGATTGATTTTTGGTTTGATTTTTCTTTGTTTTTGATTGATTTTGTGATTGGAATATCATGGATTGTGATGAATTGTGGTAGTGGTGATTGGATGGTGGTTGGGCGGTGTGGGGTGAATTTGCAGCAAATTGGGGATGGACATAGCCAAGGAAGAGAGAGACAATGAAGACAGAGAAATTATTAAAATATTAGATACAAGATCTACTGTAGTCGTGCATATATGCACGGCTACTGTAGCAAATGTGCAAATATGCACAAGTTTAGACAAGTTGATGTGGTGTTTTTTTGGGCCAAAATGTGTAAAAAGAGTCACTTTTTCTATTTTGCAAAACTATCCATAATCTGATGTGGATACTCTAAGGGTCCGTTTGGTTCGGAGGATGGAAAAGGGGGAGGATAGAAAATGGAGAGAGGATGGAAAAGTGGGAAGATAGAAAAAATTTTAGTTTTCCTCATTTGTGTTTGGTTGGAAGGGTGGAAAAGTGGAGGAATGAAAAACTTTTTTGTTTGGTTGGAAAGAGAAATGGGACGATAGAAAATGAAGTTTGTATAAATTTACTAATATGTCCTTATTAAAAATAATGCTCAATTAAGGGGGGGGGGGGAAAAAGGCAAACAACCAAAGTTTATTAAAAATGAAAATTCATGTCCAATAAAAAATAATAAATAAATTTAAAAAATTAAAAAGAAAAAACGTCCAAAAAAAAAAGTACTGTATGGTAATATGGTGAATCACGGACTCATGCACTGATGCACATCATCATATTAAAAAAAAAAAAAAAAAAATCAGCGTCCAGTGAAACCCAAAAGAAAAAAAGGAAAAAAAAAAAATGATAGGCAAGCCACATTTTAATCATTTATTACGCCAAGGTGAGGTTGCCAAAAGAAAATGTGGGCAATTTTGTCCAAATATTTTTGTCCACTTTTCACTCCCATTTTCTCCCCAATTTGGAGAGATTGTGTTTTGGAGGGGAAGGAGAGAAAACTGGTGGGTCCCACCAAAATCTCTCCTCTTTTCCACCCTCAACCAAACAACCAAAAATATCATTTTCTCTCCACTTTTCTCTCTTTCATTTTCCACACTCCCTAAAATCACTCCAAACAAACAAAGCCTTAGGCTCAAATATCCAAGCGGATTTCACGTGGATAAACCACGTAATTCTCAAAACACGGAAGTTGAGGCTTAAAGGGTCGAGATGGAACTCAAGTCTCTAAAACCTGAGTTCTAGTGGATGCCACATGGAAAAAAGCCAAATCAAAATATGGAAACCAAGCCTTTGAGGCTCAAGTTTTAAGGGATAAATTGAGACTTTTAAACTCAAGATGCTAGTTAGTAATATAGTTTTGAAACGTTACCAACTAACTATATAGTTTGGCAATTTGAGTTAATTGCCAATTTTGGCCTTCGCTAAACATCAATATTCTACCCCAAACAAAAATGCCCCTCATCAAAAATATTCATCCAAAAAAATACCACTAAAAAAAAAGTCAAAACACCCATAAAATTCCAATTTCTCAAAGATGCCCATTCACAAAAAAATTTCCAACACAAAAATGCCCATCAACACCCAAAAAAAAAAAAAAAAAAATTGTCCAATAAAGATGATGATCATAACCATAAAGAATTTTCACCAATAAAATGCTCCCATAAATTTAAAATCAACCTTGTCCAAATTTGACAATCTCCTACAATTCAACATTTCAAGCAAAAAATCAATCAATCAACAAGCCCATAAAAAAAATTAAAAAAAATTCATCCAAATTAAAACAGTGGCCAAAAATTTCATCCTCAGTTAGTTAACTTGTATCAACTCTTTAATCTTGGCGTAACTTAGCGGAGAAGAAGGAGAGCCAAAATTTTGGCCCCTTTTTCTCCTTTAAGTGATTGAGAACTTTATCCGATATGAACCCATGGTTCAACAGTTGACATCCCTTTTAGAAAAAAAGAAAAAGAAAACCTCAGCCATAAGGGTCTGCTTCAAGTCTCCCTCTCAAATAATCATCCTTATCTCAACATCCATTATTAAGAGGTTGGAAACTTTTTGGTGCCAAAACATTTTAGATTTGGGTTTATTAATAGAATTGTGTTAGAGTTTGGTTTTAGTGTGGTGTTTTGGATTTTGAGATTTAAATGTGTTAAGCTTTTTATGGGCCTTTCTTTCCAGAAAAAAGGAATTCTTTATGGGCCTAGAATGTTTTCAGATTTTTCTAATGTTAGTTGAGAGAAACATTATGGGCTTGTTGTTTTATTGGGTTTTATTTTTTTAATTTTCAACTGGGGATTTTTTTAAAGAAATTTTTATTATGAATCAAGTGATTTTGGATTTTAATACGTAAATCGGCTTTGCTGGTTTTAAGGGACTTTTAGGTTAACTGGCAAGTTTAGGCTATATTTCATATTGGGCTGAAGGGGCTGATGGACCTAAGGGCTTAAGCTTGGCTATTGGTGGTGCAGTGGTTGTAAGACAGGTGGACTGAATCATACCACAATTGACTAGGTCGAATAAAATTGTTGTTTGGGCTGTTCATTTTGTGTGTATAGGAAACTCTCTGTGTGTACATGTGAATCATGCATGCTGTGCTTGTGGGTGAGTGGGTAAATGGTTCTTTGTGTAAATTTAGAAACTATCATGTGCATGTGTGATTGTGAGCAAGTTGTGCAATTCTTACAAGATGTAAGTTGTGTGTAATCTGGGTATGCAAATCATACAAGAGAATAACATTAAATTAGACCGTTGATGCTAATTGGTGCAATTTTCGGCTAACTCTACTCTACTTCCCTCAATCCAAACTGATCACAAAAGATAAAGGCAGGAACTGTGAAACACACGTGGCATACTAAGATTCATGGAGTACAAATAATGGAAGGGAAGATTATGATTCATCATTCTAGAAACTTTTGGTTGACTTAGAAATTTAGTCTCATGTTAATTAAAGAAAGAAATTTTGTCTTATGTTAATTAACTAATTTTTTAGTGTTTTTTTTTTAATTGGAAGTATATACTTGATTCCTAATATATATATATATATATATATATTCTGGACTTTAAATTTGACACAAATTTCACTAAATTTGAATTTGAAAAGAATAAAATTTAATCATTTGAAGTTGGCATAATTATGTTATATCCAGGAGTTTGCTAAACCCTCATTAGACAGCTTGCTCTAGTGAAATTGCAACAAACTATAACTGACTTTGAAGGCTTGACGATTTACACTAATGATTTTTAATATAAAACTAACCCTTGTTCATCAAATTTTGAGAAGAAAAGTTACCATATCAAGTTTGGCTAAGAACAAACCTTCTTGAGGCTAAATAATTAGAAAACCCTATCTCTAGGGTGTTCTCCACATGAGATCATTTTAGAGTTTTTCACATTGAGCCATAATGAAGAGATTATAACATAGTAAGTCTTCTTTCAAACTACAGAAAACCTGAACGTCTGCCAACAAGTTTATCGGTAGAACACCACTAGAATGTTCTATAGAGTAACATATGCACTGTATTTCTTCAAATATGAAATTGTAGTATAAGTAATAAGGGCATACTTCAGTGAGCTTCAAGCACAGAAATAGTTACATCATTGATTAAACCAGGTGCTCCTACAGAATTTGATGAGTCTTGACCATAATTTATATTTCTTTTATTGATAAATGCTGGCTTATTCGGTGCGGGAAAAGTTGTTTCATCTCCCAGCATGGATACAATTTCTACCATGGTTGGTCGATCTGTCGCTTGTTCTTGCACACATAAAAGCCCAATTTGAATACATTTTGAAACTTCATGAGCAGGATATGCTTGACCCAATGATGAGTCAACTATGTCCAAGGCTTTGCCTTCCATCCATAAGTCCCAAACCTGAAAATTTAACAGTATCATACTTGATACTTCTACAGTGAAGTTCATTAATTCAAAACAAAATGATAAAATAGTTTACTTACATGTCCTATTAAATTTAGGCATGGACTCGCATCATGATAGTGATTGTTTCTCTTGCCACTAATTATCTCTAGTATTAAGACACCATAGCTAAAGACATCTGATTTGGTAGAATATAATTCTTCCATTGCATACTCTGGTGCCATATATCCATTGCAATTGAATGAAAGAAAATAATAATGATTGTGAGATTTTTGTTTTTAGCATTTGTTGTAGATGTGCTTTTGCATGTGTAGCCCACTTATCTTTTCTTTGGTGCAAACTTAATTGGCATTCCTTACTATTGAGTTTGAAGTGGTGTGTTAAGGATATGAATACAATTTTGTGTGTGTGTGTGTGTGTGTGTGTGTGTGTGTGTGAGAGAGAGAGAGAGAGAGAGAGAGAGAGTTACTAGGTGCCAACAACTATATTTGTATTTGCTTCAATTTGGTCATCTCCAAACATTCTAGCCAAACCAAAATCTGAAATTTTTGGATTCATTGTAGCATCGACTAGGACATTGCTTGTTTTTAGATCTCTATGAATGATTTTTAGTCTTGAATCTCGATGAAGATATAAGACTCCTCGAGCAATACCAGAAATAATTTCAAATCGCTTACTCCAATCCAACAATTGCCTTCCGATTTCGTCTGGATAAAAAAAAATGAAAGTGTCAATCCATAATGCATATTGAAAAACAGTTGAAGTTAAAATCATAATTTGTCTCTAGCTTGATTTTTATTATACTACAGTTATAATAATGCCTGCAAGAAAGAATTAGATAGTTGAAAGCCATAAGTGAAGGAAGAAATGGTATACCAAAGATGAAAAAGTCTAGGCTTTTATTTGGCATGTATTCATAGACTAACATTCTCTCTTCTTTATGAATGCAGCAACCAAAAAGCCTCACAAGATTCCTATGCTGGAGTTTGGTTATTAGCATGACTTCATTCTTAAATTCTTCTGTACCTTGCCTTGAACTTCCTGAGAGTGTTTTTATTGCTATTTCCTGTCCATTAGCTAGTTGACCCTAAAATTATAATTGAGACTTCAAATTATAAAAGTATTCTTTCTCAAAAAAATTTATTAAAAAATTAATTGAGAGTTACAAATATTAATAAGTTATTACTATTTTTCTTACTATATTATCAATATGCATGTGCCACTTTTAAACCACGTCCATGGCCACCACCAAATATTATCTTACACAAGTGGGGTTATTAGAAACTAAAATAACAAATTGTGAGAGCTTCTGCCCAAAATTTTGAGCAATTATGATACTAGCTTTTTGACCTCAACCTTGCCCTAGATGTACAAAATTGTAGTTGTACATAAATAAGCATTACTTCACATTTAACAAAAGTTGTGTAGTTATCTTAGATATGCTTGTCATGTATAAGGTGAAAGTACCTTGTAGATGGGGCCAAAGCCACCCTGACCAAGTCTTTTAGTATGAGAGAAATTGTCTGTTGCTGCAAGTATGATGCTTATGTCGAAAATTGGTAGATCTAGTTTTCTTCTACCTTCATCAAGATTCTGAGAATCTTGAATGGTTGTTGAACTTGTAGTAACATCATTGAACAATTTGAGCTGTTTTTTCCTTGCTGTTGTCATACAAGAACAGTTACAAATGATGTTTGTAAATTTGTAATCATGTTAAGCATTTATATATAACTAGATATATTACACCAACCTATCGAGAAATGTATTGAAATAACACCTTTCCCAAACGTTTGTAGAAAACTCCCCTCCTAGAAAATTTTGTTGGCTATTATTTTGTGAATCTTTCAAAAGACATTGGTGCAATATTAATTTTTCTAAAGCTTTTAATGATTATTCAACTTTGAAGAAAATTGGTGATTTCAAGATTAAAAAGAGATGAGTTTATCGTTTCCATTCCAAAGAAATCAAACTTGTCACACTCTATCTTGCGTAGGTTTTTCCTATATCGATGAGAAGTTCTTTTTCTTAGTTTGGTATTATAACAACTATTGGTATTCTTTGCTACTTCATTCCTCCATTTGAAAGGAACATAGCGCACTTACCTTGCCCTCGAGTAATTACTTTTACAGTTTTACCTACTCTGCTTCGTCTCATTCTAGCCCACCCAATCTTGAGTGTGCTTGTAGGGAGGTAAATTAAAATGATAATAAATATAATTGTTGTTAAGTAATCAACAGCTTATTAAAATAAATTTCTAAATATAATTTTTGTTAATTAAATCACAACATAAAAAAATAAATTTTTAAATTTATGTTTAAAAATTAAATTAACCCATAATTAGTAAGATTTATGCAATAAAATAATTGTAGCACCTCTACTATAATTCACACACATAGGAAACATTGTGTACCTTTCCTTTTTCTCTTGATCAACCAATATGCACAGAGGAAAATTAGTAATGGAGTAACAAGTAGGGCCACAATCGTAATTGCCTGCCTCTTCTTGTTGGCAAAGAACCCATTGGAATGAGCTGTAAACAAGAAAATTTCTCTGTTAATGCAACAAAAGAAGTTTTTGAAATTTCTTTTTTAAAACTAAGATGATAAATTGTAATTAGAATACATCAAATATTTATGCCTTAGTAAATTGTTGAGTACCTAACTCAGGCGCGTCCACTCGTATGTACAAATTTTGGCCCCCAATTAACTCACTCGTGTCTATCAAATCACCATGCCATCTCAAACACTCGACTTGCTCCTGTGTATCCATGCCTCCATACGCCGTGCAATTACAATTTTGCAAGCATTGTTGCTCACACTCCTTCAAACTTAGCTTCTTATCAAGTTGTGCAAATGAACTATCCAGAAGCTTCACATTTTCTACCTTCACAAACCTATCACCACTCTTGCATATAGATTCCTATCCACGCTTTCTTACACATCCACCATATGTATTTCTCAGAGACCATTCACTTGGTGACTTGGGTTGGAACCCAGGTAGACAAGTGCATTCAAATTTAGTATCATTTTGAAGTTGACATTTACCAAATGCACCACACTTGCCGTAATAGTCACACGGGTCCGACGGCTCTGACTCGATAGAAACCCATCTTTTATTTCCCTCCCCAATCACAAAGAATTCAAGAGACCCCAATTCTTTTACCACGATTCTTGAGAATACTCCTGGAATGAGATCAATCCAACTTATAGTAGTCTCAGTCTGGTTGTTCACCAGACTTAAATTATAGAGCCATTTAGCTTGTTCGGATATGGGTATCCCGCTCCATCCAGATCCATTCCAATGACCAGAACGCCACTGCAAAATATTACTTTTGTACAAATACTCCTCTAGGGAGGAGCTATTGGTGTTGAGCATAAACAAGCAATTCCCAGTTCCTGGATCATCTTTGGACTTCCAAGATCTTAGGATTCGATTCAGACTGGTTGTTCTGTCTAGCCCAAGTTTCATGTATGTAAAAATCGTATCAGTTGGGTAATCAAAGCTTTGCCATAGTACGTCATTTGTTTTGTTAACAACCAATTGTAGATTTCCTGAATCCAAGAGCTGAGCAAGAGTGCTAACGTTGCTTGATTTTGAAGCAATATTTATGGACCAGATGGGTTGGTTTTGATCTTTGACATGGAGTACTAGGTTTCTGTGAGCATCAATTGAGAGAACCCCAGAAGAATCATTGATAGGGTTGTTTCTATTGGCAACCCACACCACGGGATGTTCTATAGCTCTATAATACCGAATTCCAACATAGCGTTTGGTGGAAACTCCGGGACTAAAGAAACCAAGTGCAAAGGTTTCTCCTTTAGAGACTAAAACGTCACCAATATCTCTGATGGGTTTGCTGATAGTTATGGTGTCTTGCGAAGTGCCAAAGTGGGAAAAAACAAATAGAAGCAATGTTTGTAGAAGTAGAAACCCCTTAGCAAAATATATGATCATGACGAGTAAGGTTGTAGATACTAGATAATAGATATGTCTTTTTGCTCACTGGAAATAGAGGTTGAGACTGTTGAATAGATAAGGCTTTCTAAATATATGATACAAGGAATGTGTGTGATGTTTTTATTCATATTCTAACTTTGAGTGAGTCAAAAATTTGCCTCAAGGGCATGGTTTTAAAAACCAGACTAGACTGGCTAGTTCAACCGGTTCAACCAGGAACCAGACCTTAATTCGGTCTGGTTATTAGTTAAAACCAAAAATGAAAGAAAAACGAAACAAACAATACAAACCGCCGGTTCAACCAGCATAACTGAAAACCAGTGCGGTTAAATCGATTTTAGCATTTCTTCATAAATACTTCAGCTGATGTGTTTTTTAACCCCAAAAAAAAAAAATAAAATAAAAAGAGAGATCTTGTTTCAGATTTAAGAAGAGAGATTTTGATTTTGAAAATGCTTTCTCAAGTATGAAGTGGTGAAGCCTAAGACACCTATAGTGACCCAAAAACATTAGATTTACTTTACTTTACCTTTTGCTCAAAAGAAAAAAAAAATTAAATCAGAATTACTATATTTGTGTTGAAGAAGAACCAAAGATAAGCAGATTTGTAATGATCCATTTGCTTCAGTTTGAAACTTTTTTGCTGCTCTTGCCTCTTGCACATGAACATATTTGAGAGAGAGAGAGAGAGAGAGAGAGATATGAAAAGCAAAGAGTGAGATGGGATATGTACATAACTATTATTGAACCAATTGTGTGGATGAATGGATTTCAAAATGTGTGGTAGTTGGGATGTTAATGTGTAGAATGTATGGAAGGAAAAAAATATCAAGTGGGCAATGATATTGCTATCCATTGGTGCACTTAGCAGAATGCGTGGAGGGAAAAAAATATCAAGTGGGCAATGATATTACTACCCATTGGTATACTTATTTTTTGTTATTTGAAAGGTTAAAAATAATTAAAATATTATATAGTGGGCTTGTGGGTTGTGGGTGCTTGTATATGTTTTTTTGTTTTTGTTTTGGTTGAATTGTGGTAAGCTAAAGTTTAATGTTTTACTATTATTTAATTTTTTAGTTAAAATGATCAGTTATAAAATTATTTATTTATTTATTTTTATAATTATTAATTTCATAATTATTAATTAAATTATTTATGACATCACCAGTTTGACCATCGGTCGAACTCTGGCCCAACAAAAAAATCGGTAATCAGTCTCTTTTCCGGTTCTTTCACCATATCGGTTTTTAAAACCATGCTCATGGGCCAACTGCCTCCAGTTTCTATAAAGGTCCGGGATAACGAGTGTTTTTAAAGTATTTCTATTAATGATTAATTTTAGAAAGATTTTGATAATTCTCTAGAGAGAAATAAAAGAAAAAAAGTTTTTATTCCAAAAATAAAAAGTTTTCAAAAAATCATTTGACCCTAGATTAAGGTTTTCAATTAAATTTGGGATAATTACAACTTACACATATATGGTTTGGCCAAAATTTAAGTTGTCTACCTGTAGTTTCAAATTTGACACGCTGCCCACCTAAAGGCACAGTTATGGTTCTATAAAATGGGGCTAAATATATAGTTTTGCTCTCTTTTATATTTCTCTCCTTTCAAAACATAAAAAAAAACATAAAAGATTTTCAAAAGCAAGAACTCCCCCAACAAGTTTTAATGAAAATGTATCTTTCACCTTGCGCTAATGGTTGCGATTTCCTTGGAATGGCAGAGACAAGGAACGTGTGCTTAAAAGTGCTACAATGATTTTCTTAAAGGAGAACTTGCAGACAAAAAGTCATAGAGAGAAGCTTCTATGGTGGTGGTCATGTTTGTTCTTAACATTTACAAAACCCTCACTTTTTGATCTTGTTTTCTCTTATTCTTTGATGTTTTGAGAGAAGAAAAACATAAAAGAGAGCAAAAATACATATTTAGCCCTATTTTTAACAGAATTGGGTTACGAAACCCTGACTGAGCTAACTGTATGGGGGTAAAGTGCCAAATTTCAACACAGGTAGACAACTTAAATTTCAGCTAAATTGCAGGTGAGTAAGTTATAATTAGCCTATTAAATTTAAATGCATGATTAGATTGATTTAATAGTGATTTGAAAAGAAATCGATGTTTGTGCGTTATTGGTCAATTAAAGAATATAATGCAATACACTTATTGAAGTGCTTCTAGGTTTTACCATTTTCTTATTTATGTTAGGGTTTAAAGACTATATATATGTTAATAAACTCTAATGTCAAGACATGTCAAATTTTGATTTACACTGTGGGTCAAAATCTTATTCTTCCTCTTACATAGGAGAAGTATCATTGATCTAAAAGGTCATATTTTCAAGGTTAAATTACATTATTGGTTTCTAAAATTTACCATATAAGTGCAATTAGTTTCTTAATTAAGTTTCAAGTGAGCCCAATTAATCCCTCAAATTTTAAAAATGGACAGTATTAATTCTTCAGTTAACTGTCGTTGGCAGTGTTGCTTACGCGGCTAGTGATATAGTGAGCTTGCCTTTTTTTATTTATGTGGCATTTTTTTAGTGAAAAAGATACAAAAATTATTTTACATGTCAGAAACACATTAACTCAGTTCTAAAATCAAATCTTAATTTTAACTAGTTCCATTTCAAATCCCCTCCCTATTTTAATCATGTAATATAGATCTTCTCTTCATTAATATATCAAAAGTGAATGCAACAAAAATTTGAGGTTTCAGTTATCAAATCGGGATTTTGGATTTAGATTTAAATTTGGTATTACTCAGTATTTCAATATTTTGATATTAATAGTTTTATAATGTGTAAAATAATTTTGTATTTTTTCATTAAAAATAGCCACATTGTTAACAAAATAACTAGGGGCGGCTTGATGCATTTGGAGGCCTAAGGCAAAAATTGATTATCTTGTTTTAGATGCAAAATTACTACTAATTAACATGAACTACATCGAATTTTTTTTTTCTTGTTTTAGAAATTTTATAGATAGAAAAAATTTGACAAATTTTTTCATATTTGTTGATGTGGTAGATTGACAGTGGTAAGTAAAAGAGTGGTGTTAGTGGTAGATTTAGATGAGAACTAGTAACAGTTTGCTAACTAAACTCTTATTATTATTCTTTTTTTTTAAGTGTAACATTCATAATATTTTTACAACAAATCTTAGGTTTTAAGTTACTTTTTGTTTTCTATTTGAAAATATCACTATAATTATTTTTTTGTCATCAATAATAGGCTGTAACAAACTGCTACTTAGCATTAGTTGTGAAAATATTGTGGAAAAATATTGTGGACGTTGCATTTTCCTATATTTTTTATTTGTTTTTCATCTGGTAAAAAAATATTATTTTATTTATTGATTATAAATAACCTATTGGTTAAAATTTGGGGGCATTTTTTTTTACTTGGCGCCTTAGGCGACCGCATCTCTTTTTCTACCATTTAGCCAGCCCTAAAGATAACTTATACTGCTAATTTTTAAAACTTGAGAGATTAATTGTACCTACTTAAAACATAAGGGACAAATCACACTCATAGGATAAACTTCAAGGACTAATAATATAATTTTGCCTATTATCAATGTAAATAATAAAAGACTGCTAAAGAAGGATATAAGAATTTTAGAGGAGTTAGTTAATGGATGGGACCTACCCTAGTACTGCTAGCTAACAAACTCGAGTTTTTTTTTTTTTTTTCGCTAAGAAAGTGGGTGTGTCCTTCTTCTCTTAGGCTATAGAACTTTTGTCCCTCATTGTAAGTGCGTGTGTCCTCTAAAGTGCCATGGGTGCTTGTAGAGCTTGTGGGTTTTATTTTTTTGGGTTGAGGGAAACAGTCAGGTATTCCGTTGTGAATTTCTCTTGAACTTTAGCATGGAGGATTTATCAAAGTCATGGAAAAAATTATCGCTAACAGAGAAAGAGGAATCCGGATTTGTATTGCCTAAGATACAAAGGAAGAATGAGTTCATGTTAGTGGCAAAGTTTTTAACTATGCGAGTGCTAAATATGGATGCATTTGGTAGAATGTTTAAACAAGTTTGGAGGTGTAGCGACGACTTTATGATTCGAAACATGAATGATCATAAAGTCCTAGTTGGGTGATGAGAAGGATGTTAATCGGATCTTGATGAATCAACCATGGAGTTTTGATAAACATTTGGTGGTGGTCATGAGGTATGAGAAGGATATCCAGTTGAGATCTTTATCCTTCAACATCGTGATGTTTTGGGTCTAGGTTCATGATATTCCTATATGATACATGACTATTGAGGTGGTTGAACAATTATGTGATATTATAGGTGAGGTGGTAAGGTCCATTGGTGCAGAAATAGAGGAAGGGAGCTGCTTTATGTGGGTAAGAGTTAAAGTCGACATAGCAAAACCCTTGTGCCGTGGGAGACTCATAACACTTGAGAATGGTGAGAAAACTTGGGTGGTATTTAAGTATGAGAGATTGCCAAAATTTTACTTCTGGTGTGGTAGGCTTTCCCATGGTGATTGAGATTGTCCGCTTTGGTTACAGAGCAAGGGAACTCTAAAGGAGGAAGATAGATAGTTTGGTCCATCTCTAAGAGCAGCACCTTATAATCCGTCGAATCAAAGGGTGATCAATGTTCCGAGCTTCTATGACAAGTCGAGACTGAAGGAGGATGAGGGGTTGAGAAGGAAGGAGTCTGGTGCAATTGGGGTGGTCGGAAATAAGAAATCCAAGGAGTGAGTAGCTGAAAGTTCAAATATGGAAACGGAGGAGTTTGAGGAGGAATTAAATGCTGGTTTGAATGTTGCGAAAGGAAACGTTACCAACTTGGAAACGGAAACCGAAATTAAGGGGAGGGTAATTGATTTGGAACCAAATAAGGAAGACATTATTTCTATTACCAACTCTATTCATTAGGTGCACGATTGGGGAAAAGAGTTAAGGAGCAAAAGTGGACTTCAGAAAATTTGCAAACACTGGACAAAGTGCAAGTGGACCTGATGGCATGCCTCCAATTTTCTACCAACACTATTGGAAGAACATTGGTGACGATGTAATAGAAGTGGTGCTATTCTGTCTAAACACTGGCAAGATTCCCATAGGTTTGAATCATACTTACCTTACTCTCATTCCTAAAGTGAAGTGTCTATTTAAAGTATCGGATTTTAGACCTATAGCTCTTTGTAATATTTTGTATAAAATTATTTCAAAGGTCATAGCTAATAGGCTAAAGAAAATTCTGCCATGTATCATTTCTGAGTTTCAAAGTGCTTTCCAAACCGATAAAGCCATCTAAGATAACATTTTAGTGGCCTTTGAATCCCTACACCATATGAAAAATAAAAAATAAAAAAACTGGAAAGAATGGTTTTATGGCTATGAAGCTAGACATGAGTAAAGCTTATGATAAGATGGAGTGGTTGTTTCTAATGAAAATAATGGAGAGGATGGATTTCCATCCTAAATGGAGGGGCTACAATTATGAATGTATAAGTACAGTTTCCTTTTCTATAATGGTTAATGGAGAATCAAGGGGTAATATAGTCCCAATTAGGGGTTTGAGGCAAGGGGACCCTTTATCACCATACTTGTTTTTATTATGCTTTGAAGGGTTAAATGGATAGATTCATCATGCTGTAAATGAAGGAAAAATTAATGGGTATTCTCTATGTAAGGGTGGCCCAAAAATCTCTCATTTATTTTTTGCAGATGATAGTCTTCTCTTTTGTCATGTAAATGTGGAGGAAGTACAATCCATTCAAGCCATTCTAAAAGCATATTAAAAGGGCTCAGGTCAACAAATCAATGCGGAAAAGACTACCTTGTTCTTTGGGAAATCATTGAGGGAGGCAACAAAAAATTCCATTAAACTGCTACTTGGTGTGCCTAAAATAAAACAATATGAGAAGTACTTGGGGCTACCTGCAATGGTTGGTAAAAATAGAAGAGCAAGCTTAAATTACATAAAAGATAGAGTATGGGGGAAATTACAAGGGTGGAAGGAAAAATTATTGTCACAAGCAGGTAAGGAAGTGCTCTTAAAGGCGGTGGTCCAAGTTATTCCCACTTTTGCAATGGGATGCTTCAAACTCCTAATTGGGTTGTGTAGGGATATTGAAATGTTAATTAGGAAATTTTGGTGGGGACTGTTAGTTTCTAAAAGTTTAGAACAATTGGCAAACCGTGAACACAAACTTGTCTAGATATAGATCCTAAAGTCTATAGGTATTATTAGACAATGCTCAAGGTGATACAAGTCAAGATTCAAGAACATATAAGCTGCAGAAAGAAAAATTCGAAATCTTCCTAGTTCGATCGATCGATCGAAAGACAGGTTCAAGCAATCAAAACATGTATCTGCAAAATTTTAAGTTCGGCCTAACAGCAATTCAAGTCCAAAAATTATTAGGGTTTCATATCTACTTCTCCTAGTATATAAAGGAAACCCTAAGCACATTTTTGAAAGGCTTTTCAGAGAGAGAAGAGTGTGCCTCTTTTGTATCTAGGGTTTTGTACCCAAAAAGCTCTCTCATATTTTCTACCGGTGTTATTCCTTGAAGAATCTCAAGATCTGGTGCTGCAGAACTTGCTGCCTTCTCTAGTCATCAAAGGTGCTGATGATCTAAACTTTCAAGGGTAATCTTGGAGTCACAAATAGGAGAGTTTGTGTTGATAAACCTTTGAGTGGAGTCTCAAAGTCACAAGTGTGGGTGCTTGTGTTGCAAAGGTCAAGGAAAGAAGTAGTTCGTGGACTCGAAGCTTGCACGTGGTCGTGTCAGTAAGTTCTACATGTGATAGCAATAGGACGTTAGCGGTCTAAATCTTATTGTAAACTTCAATTCTTTCTAGTGGATTCGCTTTTTACCTTGAGGATAGCTAGGTTAAATCCTCCCCAAGTTTTTTATCAATTTGGTTTTCCTAGGTAATCATATCATTGTGTTATTTACTTTTCCGCTGCTTTGCATGATATGATTATTTTTTTTAACCTAGATTTGAATAATAAACCTAAGTATTCACTAGGTTAATTAATTAGGTTTAACAATCTAGTTTACAGGAGTCTAAAAACCAAACAAGTGGTATTAGAGCATGTTAGCTCTTGATTTAGGTTATTATACCTAGATTTGATCCTTGATCCCTATTATCATGGATAATTGTAAGTGTCTTACTATTATTGATTGTGATGTTTTGAATAAAAATGACACTATTGTTTTAGTTGATCTTTTTGAGGCTTGTGAAAGGAATTTACAGGATTTCAGTCTTTCTTAGAAGATTGGTGTAATCCCTCAAATACACCCTACTTCATATGGATTTTCACCTACAAAGCCAAAGAGTCGTGCTATATGGGTGAGAAAAGATTCTCTAAGGTGAGTGTTGCTGACTTGTCCCTTATTTAATTCTTTCAATTATTTGTGGACATGTTTACTTTTAGTTTTTGGTCGTTTTATTTTCTTAGATTGTTTTGATTATTCAAAAATCCAAAAACATTGAAAATTTTCAAAAAGACAAAAATATTTTATTTTGTGTCTTGTTTTATTTGTTTTGAGGATTACATGAGTTATAATATCTCTCTTGTTAGGACATATGTAGTTCACTCATTAAGAACATATGTCATTCTTTTATGTAATTGGCTAATCCTTTTAACAAAACGCACTCTACTTGTAATTGGGTAGTTCTAGGTGTTTTTAATACTTCAAGAAACAAGGTTTCAAGATCAAGTGTTGAAGTCATTAAGTCTGTCCAAGAAAAACAAGCTAATAGTGCAATTTCATTAAAACTCGACACCTTCTCGACAGCTGTCTCGACAATTGCATCTATCGAGCTTAAGAAAGCTGTTCAAGCCCGTAAACTCGACACCTACTCGACAACTTCCGACACCTCCTATCTGTCGAGATTTAAGAAATTCAGAATTCTGATTTGATTTCTTGGGATCTGTGAATGTGTCTTTGGGCCTTCTTTTCTCCTAACCCTAGACATATAAAAGGATTGTTTTTAGGGCCGTCAAACTGTTCACAAGTTGCACAAGTATTGAGAAAACTCTGTTGAAGTAAATTGTGACAGAAGACGAAGTTCTTGCCCTAGTTCATCTCTTTTGAAGAAGTTGCTGTGTATTTGCACATTTGGGTTTTGTGACCAAGCATCTTCTTGATCTTCATCGTGTAGGATGAACTGAAGAACTTTGCAGCCAACCTCTCTTTCAGTTGGTGTTTGAAGTTGCGTACTGGGATCCGCACATTGGTTAGTCACGTACTTGAGAGCTGTGCATCAAAAGGGGGAACTATCACTACAAAACAAGTCCAATTGGGTATTGGGGTAAGGGTTCAACTGTAGGTTGATAAGATACTTGGGATTCCTTTACTTGGAACCGCTTGTTGTGATAATAGTGGAGTTTCGGGAGTCGTGACCTGAAAATCACCTGGTGGAGTTTTTGCCGTAAGGGTTTTCCCCATTCGTAAACAAATCATCGTGTCATTTAATTTCTGCTGCATATTTAGTTTATTGGTGATTTGTTTGTGCTTCCACGCATTTGTATGATTAATTGATTAATTAATAACTTGGCTAATTAATTAATTAGTTTAATCACAAGGGGTCATTCAGTTTGTGGCCTATCATCTTTCTTAATTTGAAACACGCTTGACATTGGGAGAAACTTGAATAATATGTGTTATATAAGTGCTAAGCTATTTCTGATTTTGTTTGAGTATGTACTAGTTTGTACATGTACTCATGGGTTAATTAAGAAATTGATATTTCTTGTTTGTGTACCCTCTATAGCTTAGTTAAGCACTTTCATACATTGTTTTTTTTTTACATTTTATTCATTTAGCATAATGTGTGCATTTTATGTTTGGTCATAAAATATTTTTTGAAAATCCAAAAAGATTTTGTTTTTGTTTTGTATTACACATCATAAATGTGTAGTTGAGATTGACCTATGAAATTTGCATTTCATGACTATGTACCTTGTTCAGATTGGATGAGCTTATTTTTATGCACTTTGCTAATTTGTTCTATGTAGTGCCTATTTTTGTGAGTTGTTTATAGTTTTTAATCACACTTTTGTTTTTGAAGTCACATTCTTTTGATTGTAAGGACTAAAAAATCCTAAGAGAAAGGCATAAGTAACCATCTCACCACTGTTTACTAACCAATCATGAACACCTTAGTGCATATCATAAGATTTTGTGCTCGAAAAAGTGTAGCACTTGCGTATAAAAAAAATCATAAGGTGTTGCCTTTAAAAGAAAAGAAAAAGTAGAAAAAGAAAAATATGATAAGGCAAAAAAAAAAAAAAAATACATGTTTGAAAGCTTGTTTTCTAGGAGATGTGAGAGTGATATGAAGTACCTCTTTAGGTGATAGTTACTTTCAAATTTATGTGATGAATAATGTAGAAATTTTGGTTAATTACTATATACATATCACCTTATATCTATCTCATGCTCTTACTAGTTGCACACACATCACAAGTAATTCTTCGCTAAGCTGTGTACATGAGATTGTGTGTAAACTAGTGTGATCATCCAAGATTATACACTTTGTGATGTTTGATACAAAATTCTTTGAGGGTTGGTTTAAATTTTGAGAAGAAAAATCTAAAACTTTGTTTTTGAAAACTTAAGTTGAAGATTATGTGTTTTGAAAAACTTTTGGAATCATGTACATGCATTTCATGTCTTTTGAAAAATGATTCTACAAAATAATTTCTGGTTTTTCAAAAAATTATGTTTTTCAGAGTCTCGATCGATCGAATGTGTTTTTCAATCAGTCGAATCTGATTTTTAAAATTTTCGATCGATCGAAACTAAAAATTTTCAGTTTTTAGATTTTTGACCAAATTTTTTTCATGCATCATTTGTGTTTAGGATTCACATGCATTGCATTGTTTTTTTTTAATCCATCTTGCATTTTTGCAGTCATGTCTCTCATTTTTTTCACACAACATGCATACACTTTGCTAAATTGGGTACTCAACTTGATTTAAAAATTGATTGATTAATTTTTGAGTTTTGTACAGTTTAGTATATGCTATTTTTATGTGTAAATTGCAGAAAATATTTTTTTAAAGAGATATGACGGATAATAATGTACAAATATTTTCTCTACTTGATTTGAGTTCAAACACCATCTGTTTATGGGTCACATATTGTCAAGTTTGCATTTATTGAAAGAGAGAATATTTGTATTCATGTGTAACCTCAATTTTTTTGAGTTTGGTTTGTATCCTTTTATTTATCCCCACCTCCTAAATTTTTCCCAAAACTTATTTTGTTTTTCCTATTTTTATAGGGGGAAAATCTGTTTTTAAAACCTATGTTCTTCATAGGGGGAGTTGCCTCTATTTTCTATAGAGCTTGAATTTTGTGGTTCCTGAGTTCTCTTTTTTCTCTCATGTTTACTGTCAGTCTACTCTTTGTTTGAGTTGTCTTTGTCAATACGTGACAAAAAGGGGGAGAAATAAATGAAATTTGGGGGAATCCTGTTTAAAAAGGTTTTAAAAATGATTTGTTTAGGGGGAGATAAAATTGTTTTTGAAAGGGGAGAATATGAAAAGTTTTTGATGTATCTAACTTAGGAGGAGAGTTAGTTTACTTTTGTTTTTATATTGTGCTTCATTTTGTTTATATGTCTTTCTTTCTACACATACGTTGATGTGTTCTTTTGAGTGTTTTAGGAAATACAGGTACATTCTGATCTAGACCTTCTACCTCTTCTTGCAACTTCTAGGTTAGGAGTCTTAGATTGGGATTTGTGATGTATTTGGGCATTTTATTGTATTGGGTAGTTCTTGTATTTGAGCATTTCATTTTGTATGTGAGTTTTGTCACGGATTGCAAAAATGGGAGATTGTTAGGTTCTAAAAGTTTAGAACAATTGGCAAACCGTGAACACAAACTTGTCTAGATATATATCCTAGAGTCTATGGGTATTATTAGAAAATGCTCAAGGTGATACAAGTCAAGATTCAAGAACATACAAGCTGTAGAAAGAATAATTCAAAATCTGCCTGGTTTGATTAATTGAAAGACAGGCTCGACTGATTGAAACATGTATCTATAGAATTTTAAGTTCAGCCCAACAACAGTTCAAGTCCAAAAAGGATTAGGGTTTCATATCTACTTCTTCTAGTATATAAAGGAAACCCTGAGCACATTTTTGAAAGGCTTTTCAGAGAGAGAAGAGTGTGCCTCTTTTGTATCTAGGGTTTTGTACCCAAAAAGCTCTCTCATATTTTCTACTGATATTATTCCTTGAAGAATATCAAGATCCGGTGCTGTAGAAGTTGCTGCCTTTTCTAGTCATCAAAGGTGCTGATGATCTAAACTTTCAAGGGTGATCTTGGAGTCATAAATAGGAGAGTTTGTGTTGATAAACCTTTGAGTGGAGTCTCAAAGTCACAAGTGTGGGTGCTTGTGTTGCAAAGGCCAAGGAAAGAAGTAGTTCGTGGACTTGGAGCTTGCACGTGGTTGTGTTAGTAAATTCTACATGTGATAGCAATAGGATATTAGTAGTCTAAGTCTTATTGTAAACTTCAATTCTTTCTAATGGATTTACTTTTTACATTGAGGATAGCTAGGTTAAATCCTCCCTAGATTTTTTACCAGTTTGGTTTTCCTAGGTCATCATATCGTCGTGTTATTTACTTTTCCGTTACTTTGCATGATATGATTGTTTTGTTTTAACCTAGATCTGAATAATAAACCTAAGTATTCACTTGGTTAATTAATTAGATTAAACAATCTAGTTTACAGGGGTCTAAAAACCTAACAAGGACAACTTAGGGAGCGACAGAAGATCCATTGGAAGAATTGGGAAACACTTTGTAAACTTAAGATTGAAGGAGGTTTGGGTTTTAAGGAATTGACAAAGTTCAATGATGCAATGTTGGCCAAGCAGGTACGGCGGCTCAGTCATGATACAAGCTCGTTGTTTTATCGTGTATTTAAGGCCAAATATTTTCCCAATGGTACCATTTTTAATGCCAAGCAAAAATCTGTTTATTATGCATGGAAGAGTATCTTAAGGGCTAGAAAAGTGGTTGTAATGGGGGCAAAATTGAGGATTTTGAAGATAATTGGTTACCAGGCCTTTTGAGTGGAAAAATAATCTCTGTCTAGTTGGGTTTGGATAGAAATTTGAAAGTGGCTGAACTGATGACATCATATAAGGATAGCTGGAATGGGCAGATGATAGATTCTTTTTTCCTCCCTTAGGAAGCTCAACAAATAAAGGCAATTCCCCTGTGTGTTATGCCTCTATTTGATTACCTCTATTGGAGTTTGGAAAAGAATGGAATTTATTCTATGAAGTCGGGGTACAAACTGCTTTGTGAAGAGGCAAGATTGAAGGAAGCTTCGGGTTCAAGCAGACAAGGAATGGCAGACTTGTGGAGGGCTTGTGCTGATTGTTTGCCAACTAAAGTAAATCTCATGAAAAGAAAAATTATGGATGATCCTCAATGTGAGCTGTGTGGAAGTCTAGCTGAAGACACTAAGCATGCCTTGTGGGGTTATGAAGCGGTAAGGAGGGCCTGGTGCTTGGATTTCAACTGGGTGAGCGAGTGGATGACAACTTATGGGTCATTCTTAGATCTTGTGGAGCTATGTTTGACAAAACCAGGAGTGGTTGAATTGTTTGGGACCATGGCTTGGTTCATTTGGACCCACTGAAATAAGGTTAGGTTGAGGGAGAGGACTATGCCGCTGAATAGTGTTGGAGAAGCTACAATATAATTTCTGCAGCAAGTGAAGGCAGTTTGTGAGGTTCGAAATGTGGTAAAACAACCACTCAGGTGCAAGTGGTTCCCTCCGGTAGCAACTGAGTTCAAAGCAAATTTTGATGGAGCATGGTTCAATGAAAGCGAGGAAGCAGGAATTGGAGTTGTGGTAAGGGACACCTCATGTTAGGTGCTTGTTGCACTAGCTAAAATTTTTTTTTAAAAAAAAGCCTCATACCATGGACTATTTGGAGATGATGGCAGCGAGAAGAATGGTGATTGTTGCACAAGAAATTGGCTTACAACAATGTCATTTTGAGGGTGATTCAGAAACTATAATTAAGGCTCTCAAAGCAGGGGATATGTTCTCTTCCTCCATTGGTCATTCAGTTAGAGACACTTTAGTTATTGTTAACTCATTTTCGTGTTTTTCTTTCTCTCACATTGTAAGGCAAGGCAATATTGTGGCACATGCCTTAGCCTAGAGAGTTCATTTTGTTGGGGGAGAAACATATTGGGGAGTTTCTTTGAGTAATTAATATAACATATAGAGACACACTTTAACCTAAAAGACCCAAGCTCAATGGGTATGTGCTCAATTATATTATATTAACCACTCATTCTTCTCATCTTTATTCAACGTGAGACTTCACTCACACGTGTAACCCAACAATCAGCCCCTCATGTGCGAATCTCTGCCTATCTGTGAGCTTCAAGACCTCTCTGTGGGCCATAAACAAGTCCTACTCACTCCACCTTGCCTAATGGGCTTTCCACTTCATCAACGCATCATCCATGGGTCTCTCGTATGCCATCCATGGAAACCACATGTCAACCCCGCATGCACATCCATGGGAACCCCGAACATCCATGTCCATGGGAACCTCGTACCACACCATTATTTAGCACCATAAGCAATATTCCTTTGTTGGGCTTTTCTCTTCTTTCTTTTTCTTTAGGATCTTTGTGTGTGGGCCATTTAGGCTTTCTCTGTCCCTGTTGGGTGGTGACCATGAACACCTCACCACCTTTACTGCACACCACCATAGGCTTTAATACCACTTGTTGGGGGAGAAACACATTAGGGAGCTTCTTTGAGTAATTAATATAACATATAGAGACACATTTTAATCCAAAAGGTCTAAGCCCAATGGGTATGTGCTCAATTATGTTATATTAATTAACCCAACACATTTTTCTTTTCCTTTACTAGTTTGGACAGAGGATGTTTCGTCTGATATTGACTCTATTGTTTCTGTAGATTACCTAAGTTCTTAATAAAGTTTCTTTGTAGGCTGGGTCCTAATTCTCAAAAAAAAAAAAAAAAAGGTTAAAGGATGTATTAATTATGACAATCAAATTGAAAAGAACATATACCAAATGCCGGTTTTCCAAAGTTGATTTATTGGGTGGAAGTTGAGTGATGGCCGATGGGTGGGTATTGGGAGGTCATTAAATCCTAAACCCTCTAATGTCAACGACGTTATCATGCTACAAGTACCGAGATTGAAGGGTTAAGGTGTCATTTTCCTTTTGTTGTCTAATTGTCTTAATCTTAATTATAAGGGTCCTTATAAGGGGTGACTTTAGTGTAATTTTTGTACTTTATTTTCATAAAATAAAAAAAGTCTATACTGCATTATGCAAATTTTGGAATTATAATGTGTATCACTTTTTGACTTTTCAAATGACAATAAATTTTTTTTGAACTATTTCCAAAGTCACAATCTAGCAAAGAAAAATAAGAAAAATTTTCTTTAAAAAAAAAAAAAACCAACAAAACAAAAGGAATGTGAATATTTACTTTTTTGTCAATAAAAATAAAGAAGATGACAATGATTTTGTTGTTTGAGATCTGTTTATTTTGATTGAAAACCTTATATAAAGATAGTTTTTTTGTATTTTCCAATATTGGTCGCATAAATAAAAGAATTTTTATTGCATACTCCAAGAGCATGCTCCCTCTCTCTCACAGAGAGGTGGGCCCCATAATGAGTAGGACTCACCCATCTGTGAGAGAGGAATGAACTGTACAATAATTTTCCTAAAAGAAAAAAAAAATTTGTTTTTGGTCAATAGAAAAAGTATGACTTACTTTAAGAGATTGTTTTCCACCAAATTTTTTTTTGGAAATAGAGTAATAGACTCTATCTCACAGCGAGCTAAAATGGGAAGTTAGGAAAAGTGGGAGAATAAAAAAGATTTTAATTTCTCTCTTCTTTTTTTTTTTGTTAGGAGTGAAAAAGTGGAGGGAAAAAAGTGAGTTTATATAAATTTACTCATATATCCTTGTTAAAATACTGATACCCAATTGAAACAAAAAAGTGACAAACAAAGAAAACAAAAGTACAACCACCCAAATTTATTAAAAAATAAAAAACATGTCTAGAAAAGAAAATCATGTCTAAAAAGAAAAATAAAACAAACACTATCATACCCACAGCCCCAAGAGATCAAAAGAAAAAAATAAAAATAAAAAGAGGAAGAGGCAATGTCCAGGAAAGCAAAAGGAAGAAAAAAAAAAAAAAGCAACGTGCTAAAATCCATGTGGAACCTGCACATGGGCATTTTTGTCATTCACCCATCAGAATTCCCCCCACTCAGTTTTCTCCCCATTTTGAGAAGAAAACCTTTTGGCGGACCTAGAGAGAAAACACCCGGGTCCTACCATCATTTTCCCCTATCCCTCTCCAAACCAAATACCCTCCAAAAAATTTTCCCTTCTTATATATATATATGGAAAAAATGGTGAACTAGCAAACACAAATTTATCCTCAATTACAATCTTTTAAGTCCACTTTATACCCTACTAATCACAACTTGCTAAGTATTATTTTGCTTTCCTTAAAAAGAAAAAAAAAATTTTAAAATGGCAAAAAAAAAAAAAAAAAAAAAAACCAAATAGTTAGCAAAACACAATTGGTGAAGTGTAAGTTGGAATACAAAAAAATGTGACGGGGAATTTATTTTTCCTATAAATTTTATTATATAACATTTACAAACTAATGTGTTATCAGTCCTAAAAAACTAATTTACAATATTTTTACTTTTTTCACAAAGAGAGAGAGAGAGAGAGAGAGAGAGAGAGAGAGAAAGGAACACGAGTGTCATCCTGAGATTGGTAGAGTACAATTTGTGGAAAAGAAGATTTTGATTTCATCATTCATTGTGAATTTTTTATTGAATTAGAAATTTTTTCTCATGGGGCCAAACCATGAATTATAATTTCGGTCAAATCATTAATTGCTTCTATTTCATGTGTCCAACTACTATGTAAGTATCTTCTCAAAAAGAAAAAAAGAAAAACCTACTATGTAAGTATGTAGTCAAAGATATGAATAGAGTTGCTTGTAATAAATTGGCTGGTTTTCCCAAGTCTTGTAATGCCGAGTTGGCAACAGATGTTGTATTTGTTTATTAGGTGCTTTCGAAATTTTTTTTCTAAATTTTAATAAAATATACTAATAATAATATTGAAGTTAAAGTCTTTAGAATTCAGGCCTTTTTTTCTTTTTTTTTTTCTTCTTGTTTTTGTTTTAGTTATATTGGGATTGATGGATAAGTTGACAATCATTTAAAAAAAAAAATCAACCTGCTACATCTAGAGATGCTTGATTTTGGATGAAAGAAAGCACCTCTTCATTCCACACAACCAAGTACTGATACATATTGAGATTGACTAGCCAATTTGTGGGCAACTACATCTCTTCCTTCTTAAATCTTAATAATGAAAACCTCACATCCATTCTCAAAAAAAAAACTCTCAGCCATAAGGGTCTGTTTCAAGTCTCCCTCTAAAATACTCATCCTTATCCCAACATCCATTATTAAAAGAGGTTGGCAACTTTTTGGTGCCAAAACACTTTAGATTTGGATTTATTAATAGAATTGTGTTAAGAGTTTGGTTTTGGTGTGGTGTTTTGGACTTTGAGATTTAAATGTGTTAAGTTTTTTATGGGTCTTTCCCTCCACAAAAAAAAAAAAAAAGGTTCTTTATGGGCCTAGCATGTTTTCAGATTTTTCTAATGTTAGTTGAGAGAGAGACATTATGAACTTGATGTTTTTTAATTTTCGGTTGGGGTTTATTTATTTATTTATTTATTTATATTATGATGTGAGCAATTTTGGATTTTAATACGTAAATTGGCTTTGTTGGTTTCAATGGACTTTCGGGTTGATTGGCAAGTTTAGGCTATATTTCATATTGGGCTGAAAGAGCTGATGGACATAAGGGCTTGAGCTTGGCTATTGGTGGTGCCATGGGCGTAAGACAGGTGTGTGGATCGGATCATACCACAATTGACTAGGTCAGATCAAATTGTTGTTTGGGCTGTTCATTTTGTGTGTATAGGAAACGTTGTGTGTGTATGTGTGAATCATGCATGTTGTGCTTATGGGTGAGTGGGTACATGGTTCTCTATGTAAATTTAGAAACTATCATGTGAACGTGTGATTGTGAGCAATTTTGGATTTTAATACGTAAATTGGCTTTGCTAGTTTTAATGGACTTTCGGGTTGATTGGCAAGTTTAGGCTATATTTCATATTGGGCTGAAAGAGCTGATGGACCTAAGGGCTTGGGCCTGGATATTGGTGGTGCCATGGGCGTAAGATAGGTGTGTGGATTGGATCATACCACAATTGACTGGGTTAGATCAAATTGTTGTTTGGGCTGTTCATTTTATGTGTATAGGAAATGTTGTGTGTGTATGTGTGAATCATGCATGTTGTGCTTGTGGGTGAGTGGGTACATGGTTCTTTGTGTAAATTTAGAAACTATCATGTGAACATGTGATTGTGAACAAGTTGTGCAATTCTTACAAGATGTAAGCTGTGTGTAATCTAGGTATACAAATCATAGAAGAAAATAACATTAAATTAGACCGTTGATGTTAATTGGTGTAATTTTCGGCTAATTTTACTTTACCCAACTTCCCTCAATCCAAACTGATCACAAAAGAAAAAGGAAGGAACAATGAAGCACACATGGCATACTGAGATTCCTGGAGTACAATTAATGGAAGGGAAGATTATGATTCATCATTCTAAAAACTTTTAATTGACATAGAAATTTAGCCTCATGTTTATTAAAGAAAGAAATTTCATCTCATGGAGGGCCACATTATAAACTATAATGTGTTGAATGATTCCTTAAATTTAATGTGTCCAACAATTGTCACAAGTTTCTTATAATATTTAAGAAAATGTCAATTTTTTATCTGACAAAATTAAAGTCTTTAGAAAGACTTTGATTCATCTTCTTAGTCTTTATTAAGACTTTGATTCTTCTTCTTCTTCACTAACCTTATATTAGGATTATTTTGATTCTTCCTCTTCAATAACCTTAAATTAGCATTGATAGATGTATTGGAAAATTTTGGCGCCAAAACATTTTAGATTTGGATTTATACTAATTGAGTTATGGTTAAATGTAGGTCAAAAGCTAATCTAAGATGACAAGAACAAATTCAATTCATATATTTTATCCGTATGTTTTACCCCATAACTAATTTTGGATTGAAATTTGTTTAATTGGAAAGTATATGCTTGATTCCTAAAAAAAAAAAAAAAAAGTATACATTTTGGACTTTAAATTTGACACAAATTTCACTAAATTTGGATTTGAAATGAATAAAATGTAACAATTTGAAGTTGGCATAATTATGTTGTCCAAGAGTTTGCTAAAACCTTCATTAGACAGCCCGCTCAAGCAAAATTGCAAAAAACTATAACTGACTTTGAAGGCTTGACAACTTACACTAACGATTTTTAATATAAAACTAACCCCTGTTCATCAAATTCTGAGGAGAAAAGTTACCATATCAAATTCTGAGTAGAAAAGTTACCATATCAATTTTGGCTAAGAACAAATCTTCTTAAGTCTAAATAATTAGAAAACCCTATCTCTATAGTGTTCTCCATGTGAGATCATTTTAGAGTTTCTCACCTTGAGCCATAACGAAGAGATTATAACATAGTAAGTGTTCTTTCAAACCCCAGAAAACTTGAACTTCTGCTAATAAGTTTATCGGTAGAATACTACTAGAGTATATTGAAGAGATTATAACATAGTAAGTGTTCTTTCAAACCCTGAAAACTTGAACATCTGCAAATAAGTTTATCGGTAGAACACCACTAGAGTGTTCTATAGAGTACCATAAACATTGTATTTCTTCATATACGAAATTGTAGTGTAAGTAATAAGTGCATACATCAACGAGCTTCAAGCACAGAAATTGTTACATCATTGATTGAACCAGGTGCTCCTACAAAATTTGATGAGTCTTGACCATTATTTATATTTTTTCTATTGTTAAATGCTAGCTTGTTTGGTGTGGGAAGAGTTGTTTCATTTCCCAGCATGAATACAATTTCTACCATGGTTGGTCGATCTGTCGCTTGTTCTTGCACACATAAAAGCCCAATTTGAATACATCTTGAAACTTCATGAGTAGGATATGCTTGACCCAATGATGAATCGACTATGTCCAAGGCATTTCCTTCCATCCATAAGTCCCAAGCCTGGAAATTTAACAGTAACATACTTGATACTTCTACGATGAAGTTCATTAATTCAAAACAAAATGATAATATGTTTTACTTACATGTCCTATTAAATTTAGGCATGGACTTGCAATATGATGGTGATTGTTTCTCTTGCCACTAATTATCTCTAGAGTTAAGACACCATAACTAAAGACATCTAATTTGGTAGAATATAATCCTTTGATTGCATACTCTGGTGCCATATATCCATTGCAATTGAACGAAAAAGAAATAATAATGATTGTCTGATTTTTATTTTTAACATTTGTTGTCAATGGGTTTGTGCATGTGTAGCCCACTTATCTTATCTTTGGTGCAAACTCAATTCGTGTTCCTTACTCTTGAGTTTGAAGGGCTATGTTAATTAAGGATATGAATGCAATTGTTAGAGAGAGAGAGAGAGAGAGAGAGTTACTAGGTGCCAACAACTCTATTTGTATTTGCTTCAATTTGGTCATCTCCAAACATTCTAGCCAAACCAAAATCTAAAATTTTTGGATTCATTGCATCATTGAGTAGTACATTGCTTGTTTTTAGATCTCTATGGATGATTTTTAGTCTTGAATCTTTATGAAGATATAAGACTCCTCGAGCAATACCAGAAATAATTTCAAATCTCTTACTCCAATCCAACAATTTCCTTCCTATTTCATCTGGATCAAAAAAATGAAAGTGTCTATCAATAATGCATATTGAAAAACAATTGAAGTTAAGATCATAATTTGTCTTGAACTTGATTTTAATTATACTACAGTTACAATAATGCCTAAAAGAAAGAATTAGATAGTTGAAAGCCATAAGTGAAGGAAGAAATGCTATACCAAAGATGAAAAAGTCTAGGCTTTTGTTTGGCATGTATGCATAGATGAACATCTTCTCTTCTTTATGGATGCAGCAACCAAAAAGTCTCACAAGATTCCTATGTCGTAGTTTGGCTATTAACATGACTTCATTCTTAAATTCTTCTGTGCCCTGCCTTGAACTTCTTGAGAGTGTTTTTACTGCTATTTCCTGTCCATTGGCTAGTTGACCCTAAAATTATAAATGAAACTTAAAATTATTAATATATTAATTGATAGTCACAAATATTAATAAATTATTATGATTTTTTTATACATATCACTATGCATGTGCTACTTTTAAACCATGTCCTTGACCTCTAGCAAATATTATCTTGCACATGTGGGGCTATTAGAAATTAAAAATAACAAATTGTGAGAGGTTCCTCCCAAAAGTTTATGCAATTATGATACTAGCTTTTTGACCTCAACATTGCCCCAAATGTGCGAAAATTGTAGTTGTACTATAATAAGCATTGCTTCACATTTAACAAAGTTGTATAGTTATCTTAGATGCTTATCATGTATAAGGTGAAAGTACCTTGTAGACCGGGCCAAAGCCATCTTGACCAAGTCTTTTAGTAGGTGAGAAATTGTTTGTTGCTGCAAGTATGGTGCTTATATCGAAAAATGGTAGATTTGGTTTTCTTCTACCTCCATCAAGCTTATGAGAATCTTGAAAGGTTGTTGAACTTGCAGTAACATCGTTGAACAATTTGAACTTTCTTTCCCTTGCTGTTCTCATACAAAAATAGTTTCAAAGGATGGTTGTAAATTTGTAATCATGGTTAAGCATTTATATATAACTGGATAAATTTCACCAACCTACCAAGAAATGTATTGAAATAACACTTTTCCAAAACGTTTGTGTACAAAACTCCCCTCCTCGAAAATTTTGGTGGCTATTATTTTGTGAATCTTCAAAAGATATTGGTGCAATATTAATTTTTCTAAAGTTTTTAATGATTATTCAACTTTAAAGAAAATTAGTGATTTCAAGGTTAAAAAGAGATGAGTTTATTGCTTTTATTCCAATGAAATCCAACTTGTCTAAGCTTGTCTTGTGTAAGTTTTTCCTATATTGAAAAGGAATTATAATTCTTTGTTAGGACATATATGTGTTCACTTGTTAAGAACATATGTCACTTATTTATGTAAATTGGCTAATCCTTTTGACAAAACGCACTCTACTTGTAATTGGGTAGTTCTAGGTGTTTTTAATACTTCAAGAAACAAGGTTTCAAGATCAAGTGTTGAAGTCATCAAGTCTGTCCAAGAAAAGCAAGCTGAAGTGCACATTCATTTATTCTCGACACCTTCTCGATAGCTACCTCGACACTTGCTATCTGTCGGGAATTACAAAATCAGATTTTCTTATCTGATTTCCTTGGGATCTGTGAATATGCTTTTGGGCCTTCTTTTCTTCTAACCCTAAACATATAAAAGGATTGTTTTAAGAGCCGTCGAATTGTACACAAGTTGCAAAAGCATTGAGTAATCTCTGTTCAAGCAAATTGTGATCAAAAGACGAAGTTCTTGACCTAGTTCATATTCTCTCAAGAAGTTGCTGTGTATTTGCACCATAGGGTTTTGTAACCAAGCATCTTCCTGATCTTCATCGTAAAGGATGAACTGAAGAACTTTGTAGCCAACCTCTCCTTCTTAGTTGGTGTTTGAAGTCGCGTACTGGGATCCGCGCATTGATTAGTCACGTACTTGGGAGCCGTGCATTAAATGTGGAAATTGTCACTACAGATCAAGTCCAATTGGGTATTGGGGTGAGGGTTCAACTGTAGGTTGGTAAGGTACTTGAGATTCCTTTACTTGTAACCGTTTGATTTGACAATAGTGGAGTTTCGGGAGTGGTGACCTGAAAATCACCCGGTGGGGTTTTCGCCGTTAGGGTTTTCCCCATTCGTAAACAAATCACCATGTTATTTAATTTCCGCTGTATATTTAGTTGTTTGGTGATTTGTTTGTGCTTCCACGCAATTGCATAATAAATTGATTAATTAATAACTTGGCTAATTAATTAATTGGTTTAATCACAAGGGGTCATTCAGTTTGTGGCCTATCAAGTGGTATCAGAGCAGGCACACTCTGATTAGGTTTAATCTTTGCTGTGTTGATCCATTGACCCCTGTTTGTCATGAATAGAGGACAGTCATTAATCATACCTCCTTTATTTGATGGCACTAACTATGCATATTGGAAAGTACACATGAGAGCTTTCTTGCAGTCTTTAGATGAGAGGTGTGGCAAGCTGTAGAGATTGGCTAGACTAAGCCAAAAGAAGAACCGGTCGATTGGGATGATGCAAAGATCAAGGCGGCCAACTTCAACAGCAGAGCGTTAAATGCCCTATTTAGCGCAGTCACCAATGAGGAGTTCAAGAAGAAATCCTCAACTGAAACTGCTAAGGAGGCTTGGACCATCCTCCAGACAACCTATGAAGGAACAAAGGCTGTCAAAGATTCAAAGATTCAGAGGCTCACTACAAGCTTTGAAGAAATTAAGATGGAGGAGGATGAGTCGTTTGATGAGTTCTATGCCAAGCTCAAGGACATAGTGAACTCAGCCTTCAATCTTGGGGAAACCATCCCTGAACCCAAGATTGTAAGGAAGGTACTCAGATCTCTACCTGAGAGATTCCATGCCAAGATTACGGCAATAGAGGAATCAAAGGATATAGACAAGATTCCTTTGACTGGGCTGGTTGGAAACTTGCAAACCTATGAGATAGGGTTATCTAGGATTGGCAAGTCAAGTAAAGGCAAAAGCATGGCCTTGAAGGCAAAGAGCAGTGATACAGATGAGTCTTCCGATGATGAAGATTCCAAGATGAAGTCCTACATCACCCGTCAATTCAAGAAGTTTATGAAGAATGCCAATGGAAGGAGCTTCGACAAGGACCGCAGGCAGTCCAGTTCTTCTCAGTTTAAAAGCCAAGACAAAGGGAAGAAGGATGCTAAGGATGGCAGTCAGTACACTGTTCCTGCAGGACCAAAGTGTTTTGGATGTCATGGGTTCGGACACATGAAACATGAGTGTCCTACATATCTAAAGAGCATTGGGAAAAGCAAGGCACTTGCTGCAACCCTAAGTGACACTGAGCCTGAAGATGATTCCGACAATGAGGATGACGGAATCTTAAATACCTTCACTGTCATAGTTAATCCTACTGAAGGGATTGTTGAAGAAGTGGATGAAGAAGAAGAACTGGTGGAGTCCAAATTTGAGAAGATGGATGATCAAGATGATATCCACTCAGCCTATGAGAAGCTTTACAAGCTCTCTGAAAAGCATGAGAAATTATATAGGTTGGCCACCAGGAAGCTTAGTGATGTGGAACTTGATCGTGAAGAGCTGTCCACAAAGTTTGATGAGGCGAATCAAACTATTGGAGCACTGAGATTTGAGAACAACTTTTTGGCTGAGAAGACCAAGAAGCTTGAAGCGGAGCTGTTTCAAGTCAGAACTCAACTGGAGAGGACTTCAAGTGCAAAGCTTGATGAGATGCTTAGCAATCAGAAATCTGCTTCGGATCGAACTGGCTTGGGGTATGGTCTTTCTTTCTCTAATACTGCTTCTACTAGCAATACTGTTTTTGTTTCTCCTGCTAATAACACTGAAATTGAGAACACTGAGGTTAAAACTGAATTAGCTAGTAAGAACTTAGACAAGAGTAAATCTATCTTAAGAGCACCCCCTAAGCAAGATAAGAAAGATGCTAAAAACCCTAGGGCTAAGAAGGCTAACTCTCAAAAGCCTAAACAAAAGAAGCAGCATCTCTGTCATCATTGTGGAGCTACCGGTTATACTCAACCAAATTGCTATAAGTGGTTAGCCACTTAACAGAGCAATGGCATGATAGCATCTGGAAGCCAAAATCAGCTTCAATCCTCTCTTGCTCCTCTTGGAGATCTTCTAAAAGCCCTCATGTTCCTTTCGAAATTGAACGGTCTCAATTCTTCTCCCTCGCCGTCGGTTCAAGGGTTCAATCAAAGGAAAAGTTCTTCCAAGGTGTGGAAGAAAAAGGACTCTAAGTGATCTCATCACTTTCCTTTCCCTTCTTGTTTTTCTTGTTTGTTGCATTGCTTATGTGTTTTGCATTTCTGTTGAGTCAGTCTAGTTTTTGCTTTGCTTTGATAACATGTTTTTGTTTGTTTATTTTCAGTTTTTTTTATTTTGTTTTTGATATAAAAATAAAATAAAAAATTGAAAAATCAGAAAAATACAAAAACAGTGTGTGTTATGTGTACTTCGGTACTTGTGTACCTTGAATGGCCAATGAAACAGAGTTTTCTAAAACTTTGTATCTCTTGTAGCTTAGATGAGCATCTCTATGCACAACTAAGCAAGTGAGCTTTGTGGCTCTTGTTTGTGATGAGTAAGATTAAGTTATCACTTAAACTTAGCACTCATATCACTCTTTTTGACGGATAGGACTAGAAAATCCTAAGAGAAAGGCATAAATGACCATCTCACCACTGTTGCCCGCCAATCATAGTATGACACCTGTATGCTTCGGCATAGCAATAGTGCAGTGTCAAAGACATCCGTATGCTTCGGCATAGCAAAAGTGCAATGTCTATGCTTAACATGTTGGATATTTCTTTTCTCTCTTTTTATGCTCATGCATGATATGCTTAAAAGAAAATAAAAAGCAAAAAGATTAAAATGCTTTAAATATGATTGCAAACGTGTTTTTTAGGAAATGTGGGAGTCATAAGATGTACATCAAAGGTGATAGTCCTCATCAAACAGTTATGATTGTGTGTTAGTTAAAGTTATTTTCTCATATCTCAGATCGTCATAACATGTATACACATATGCAATCTTGCGATGTTTTTCACACACAACATGCAATATTCTTTGCTACTCTTGATACATGTGCAGGTACAATGTGATTTGGCCATCACAAAGGTTTTACATGTGCTAATGTATGCTCACTAAACTATCTTAACTTGTTTTTAAAATATAAAATTGGTTAGACTTGTTTAGTGTGTGTGTGTGTGTTTTTGAGGATCCTTGTGCTTAAATTTCTTGATTGAGAGATGATTTTAAGAGCTTAAAATGTTGATTGGATCTTTGGTTGAGGTGTATGATGGATTGCATTCATGTCTGTATTTTTCTCTTCTTGAAAAACTGCTTTTAACTGATGGCTCGACACCTCCTCGACACCTCCTCGATACCTGGTCATCTATCGAGCTTCTCAAGCCTTTTCTTATCGCAATCTCGACACCTGTCTCGACACCTGGTGGATCGATCGAGAAATCTTCTATCTTCTCGATACCTTCTCGATACCTTGTCGATCAATCGAGCTTCTGATCTTTGAAATTGGTCTTGTACCTCGACACCTCTCGACACCTGAAGCTATCGAAGGCCAAATCCTCGAAACCTTTCTCGACAGATTCCTCGATACCTCTCGACACCTCAGCTGTCGAGATTTACTGAGGTGTCTATATAAGGTCTTGTCGCGATTTTTCTCTCATTCTCTCGATCTCTCTCGATCGGTCCGAAGGCTTTTCATCTCCCAACCACTTTTCTCTCACTCAAATCTTCAAACCCTCTTCATTTTCGGTCTTCCCTTGGTTTCAATCACTTGGTAAGATCATTTTTCCCTTCCTTTTTCATGCATTTCATGTTTTGAAACCTAGGTTTTGGGATTTTTTGAAATTTTTGGAGTTTTTCAAAATTGATGAGTTTTTCTTCAAATTTTGGGTTGGGTTTGCACTTAAATGTTTTCAAAATGACATACATTGCATTTCATGTGCATTAGAATGGTATTTACATGCATTTAGATATGTGTTCTATGTTTATGTGCTGCTAGGATTGGATTGGGCTAAGCCCATGATGTTTTTTTCCTTTGCATGTCACATGTTCATGCATTCCCATGCATACGTACTTGTTGTTCAATATATCTCATATATATGAACTGTTTTGGGACTTTTCTAATTGTCTCACTCTCTATCTCTTTCTCATTCTTTTACGTTAGTAATGTCTATGGCACCCAAACTTAAATCCATACGTACTTGTTACTCTGGAGCTTCCTCCTCTTCTGATTCTGCTCCTCTTAACCTTCGGTTCTGTGATGGAGATGCCCACAAGGCATTTTCTGAGAACTTTTCTAGACGAGGTGTTCATTCGGAACGCCAAGTTATTTTGGCGGACTTCGCCGACACTGACCTTCCCTCTGTCATTCACAGTAGGGGATGGGAGTCACTGTGTGACGTTCCGGTCACTTGTCCTCTCGTACTCATTCAGGAGTTTTACTCCAACATGCATGGGATTGATCGTTCAGTACCTCTATTTTTCACTCGCGTTCGAGGTACGCGCATTCCTGTTACACTGCAGCTAGTTGCGGATGTACTTAGGGTTCCTAGGATAGATTTTCCTGACTATCCTTCCTGTGAGCGTCTGCGGACTGTGTCCAAAGATGAGCTCATCTCTGCCTTTTGTCAGCGTCCTGCTGATTGAGGTGAGCATCAGTACACATCATGGTATCACAGAGCCTTGTGCTCGATTTTTGCTATCACTTCTAGAGTATCTTACTATAAATTTTCCTTCTCATTTCATCCTTTCTATCATAGATGTCCATCTAGATTCGGCGTCCCGTGATAAGCTCATCTTTCCTTCCGCTATCACAAGGATCTTACACCATTTTTCTATCCTTTTTCCAGTGTTCGACCACTTCACTCACATCTGTGCCATAGATGCCGCTACCGTAAAACGTAGTGAGACTCAGTTTAGGTCACGACAGACGGATTCCGCTCCTCCCTCCTGTTCAGCTCCATCCAGATCAGCTCCAGCTACATCTGCTCCTTCTTCCTCTACGAGTGATGTATCTCTAGGAGACATTATGGCGCAGCTGCAGCGCATGGACACTCGCCTTAATACACTTTCCACTGAGTTGTATCAGGTGAATGTTTGTGTTGGTCGTATTGCACGACTGCAGGCGACCATAGGTGGTTTTGCTCCAGAGGCTACTCCTTCACCACCTCCTCCAGCGGCTTCTGACTCTGAGGAGGATGATGATGATGATGCTTCGGATGATGATGATGGAGATGCTAGCTTTACTGATGAGATGTCTAGATGACACTCTACCCTTTGTCACTTATGACAAAAAGGGGGAGTAGTTTTGGGTTATGAGAGTAGTCATCTTAGGGGGAGAGTTAGTATAGGACATTTTGATAGGGGGAGTGTTGATATTTTGGAGGGATGTAGTGAGGTTTTTATGTATCTTTTCTTTTCTATTCTTTATAGATACATTGATCTTGTATATGAGGCCTTTTGACCAGTTTTACATACATTGTACTTATTTTCTATATATGTGGATGTATGTTTCTTTCACCTCTCTCTTCATGTGTTGTTTCTTCTCTATCTTTATACACATGTTCTTTATGCTTGTATGCAATCTATTTATTTCTGTTTCACACAAGATGCCTTGATGAGTTTTGTTTAAAGTGTTTCAGAAATACAGGTTGTCAAAGTCTACTTGCCATAAACTCTCTTCTTGTAAAATTTTTCAAGAGTTTGTGTTAGGATAGATTTTATTGTATTCAACAAGTGAATATGAGTTGAGTAATTTATGACTTCTCTCATATGTTCATTTGTTTGTTGTGGTTTTGTCACAGATTGCCAAAGGGGGAGATTGTTATGACATATATGTGTTCACTTGTTAAGAACATATGTCACTTATTTATGTAAATTGGCTAATCCTTTTGACAAAACGCACTCTACTTGTAATTGGGTAGTTCTAGGTGTTTTTAATACTTCAAGAAACAAGGTTTCAAGATCAAGTGTTGAAGTCATCAAGTCTGTCCAAGAAAAAGCAAGCTGAAGTGCACATTCATTTATTCTCAACACCTTCTCGATAACTACCTCGACACCTGCTACCTGTCGAGAATTACAAAATCAGATTTTCTAATCTGATTTTCTTGGGATCCGTGAATATGCTTTTGGGCCTTCTTTTCTTCTAACCCTAAACATATAAAAGGATTGTTTTAAGAGCCGTCAAATTGTACACAAGTTGCAAAAGCATTGAGCAATCTCTGTTCAAGCAAATTGTGATCAAAAGACGAAGTTCTTGACCTAGTTCATCTTCTCTCAAGAAGTTGCTGTGTATTTGCACCATAGGGTTTTGTAACCAAGCATCTTCCTGATCTTCATCGTAAAGGATGAACTGAAGAACTTTGCAGCCAACCTCTCTTTCTTAGTTGGTGTTTGAAGTCGCGTACTGGGATCCGCGCATTGGTTAGTCACGTACTTGGGAGCCGTGCATTAAAGGTGAAAATTGTCACTACAGATCAAGTGCAATTGGATATTGGGGTAAGGGTTCAACTGTAGGTTGGTAAGGTACTTGGGATTCCTTTACTTGTAACCGCTTGATTTGATAATAGTGGAGTTTCGGGAGTGGTGACCTGAAAATCACCCGGTGGGGTTTTCACTGTTAGGATTTTCCCCATTCGTAAACAAATCACCGTGTCATTTAATTTCCGCTGCATATTTAGTTATTTGGTGATTTGTTTGTGTTTCCACGCAATTGCATGATAAATTGATTAATTAATAACTTGGCTAATTAATTAATTGGTTTAATCACAAGGGGTCATTCAGTTTGTGGCCTATCATTCTTAGTTTGGTGTCATAACAACTATTGGTATTCTTTGCTACTTCATTTCTCCATTTGAAAAGAATGGTAGCGCACTTACCTTGCCCTCAACTAGTGATGACTTTTACAGTTTTACCTACCCTACTAAGTCTTGTTCTAGCCCACCCAATCTCAAGTGTGCATGTAGAGGTAATGAGTGTATAATATTTTCTAATATAAATTTATATTATTTATTTATATATAAAATAACTTTTTATACATATTCTAGTACCCTCCATAAAAAAAATAAATAAAAAATTACCTCCCTCTCTTGATATTCTCAAGATGTTATAATTTCTATAATTTACTATAACAAATATAAATCTAATTTTTTATTAATAAACAATATATTAAAATAAATTTCTAAGTATAATTTTTGTTAATTAAAACAACAACATAATAAAAGAAATTTTTATATTTTTAATTTATGTTTAAAACTTAACTCATTAATTTGTAAAATTTACGTAATAAAGTTTAATAATAATTATAGCACCTCTACAATAATTCAGACATGTAGGAAATATTGCGTGCCTTTCCTTTTTCTCCTAATCAACCAATATGCACGGAGGAAAATTAGTAATGGAGTAACAAGCAGGGCCACTATCATAATTGCTAGCCTCCTCTTGTTGGCAAAGAACCCATTGGAATGGCCTGAAAATTAACACGAAAATTTCTCTGTTAACGCAAGAAAATTTTTGATTTTTAATTTTTGATTTTTGATTATTATTATTATTATTATTATTATTATTATTATTATTATTATGTGTATATACATGTGGTAGGCAAATATTTTCTCAAATATTTATGTCCTTGTAAATTGTTGAGTACCACTCAAGCACATCCACTCGTCCGTACAAATTTTGGCCCCCATCTAACACACTCGTGTTTATCAAATCACCATGCCATCTCAAACACCGACTTGCTCCTCTGTATCCACACCACCATACGTCGTGCAACTACAATTCTCCAAGCATTGTTGCTCACACTGCTTCAAACTCAGCCTCTCATCAAGTTGTGCAAGTGAACTATCCGGAAGCTTCACATTTTCTACCTTCACAAACCCACCACCACTCTTGCATATAGATTCCTGTCCACGCTTTCTCACACACCCACCAGATGCATTTCTTGAAGACCATTCACTTGGTGACTTGGGTTGAAACCCAGGTAGACAAGTGCATTCAAATCTAGTATCATTTTGATGTTCACATTTTCCAAATGTACCACACTTGCCGTAATAGTCACACCGTTTGTCCGGCAATTTCCCCAGAGGAAGCCAGCTTTTTTCTCCCTCCCTACTCACAAGGCGTTCAATAAACCCCGATTCGTTTACCACTGATCTTGCGAATGTTCTTGGAATGAGTTCAATCCAACTTATGGTAGTCTCAGTCTGGTTGTTCACCAGACTAAAATTGAAAAGCAAATTCGTTTTTGAGAGTGTGGGTACCCCGCTCCATCCAAATCCATTCCAATGACCAGAACACCACCACAAGATGTTACTTTTGTACAAATACAACTCCGGGGAGGAGCTATTGGTGTTGAGCACATAGGAACAAGTTCCAGTTCCTGGATCATCTTTGGACTTCCAAGATGTTTGGATTCGGCTCAGGCCAGTTCTTCTGTCCTGCCCAAGTTTCATGTTTGGAAGAGTTGTATCAGTTGGATACTTGGATAATCAAAGCTTTGCCATATTACCTCACTAGTTTTCTTAAGAACCAATTGTAGATTTCCTGAATCCAAGAGCTGAGCAACAGTGCTCTTGTTGGATGATTTTGAGGTAATATTTGTGGACCAAATGGGTTGATTTTGATCTTTGACATGGAGTACTAGGTTTCCATGAGCATCAATTGAGTATTGAGAGAACCCCAGAAGAATCATTGACAGGATTGTCTCTGTTTGCAACCCACACTACGGGTTGTTGTGGAACTTTATTATACCGGATTCCAACATAGCGGTTGGTGGACACTCCGGAACTAAAGAAACCGAGTGCAAAGGTTTCTCCTTCAGGGACAAAAAAGTGACCATCTCTGATGGCGTTGCTGATAGTAAGAAACCCACCAGAGATGTTTTGCGAAGTGCCAAACTGGGAAAAAACAAATAGAAGAAATGTTTGTAGAAGTAGAAACATATATGATCATGAAGAGTAAGGTTGTAGATGTCTTTTTGCTTACCGGAAATAGAGGTTGAATAGTTAAGGCTTTTTAAAGGCTTGATATATGATACAAGGAACGTGCATGACGTTTTTATTAATATTGTAATATATATATATGTGTCCGTTTGGATACAACTTATTATTATTGAAAGTTGCTGAAAATTGATTGTTGCTGAAAATACTGTAGCAAAATAATTTTTAAATATGTAAATAGTATCGTGGGATCCATGTTTAATATTTTTTAATACATAAACAGTGCATGAACAGTGCGTGAACAGTGCACGCACTGTTCATGCACAGTAAATTTTGTCCCTCCAAAGTCAACAAATGCGGCAAAAAAAAAGGGTAAAACGCAACTTTACTTTGAGTAGCAAAACTTGCTATCCAAACGCAGACTATATATGTTGGGAGGTGCACGGCACCTTGAAGTCTAGCACATATAGGACTTGTGTTTATTAAGCATCGAAGGATTCCTATTTCCATTAGAATTGCATTTATTGCACAAAAAATCAAAGACTCCTGTTCCTAATTATAATAGGAGTGTTAGGTGGCTTGAAAGCTTTTATAAAAGGCTCGTACGAGTATTTCACAAAATAGAGAACTGAGAGATTCAAAGAGACCGAAGAGTGAAACATAGTTTCGAAGCCAATTGAAAGAAAAAGATTAGTGATTTGTGCGGCACTGAGGGAAAAAAGAAAATGTGATTTTTTTTTTGCTCAAGACATACAAGGAAGATAAATTGGGGTTTTCTCTAGAACGATTATTTGGGTGCTACAATCATAAAGAATTGAAGTATTCAGAGTAGAAGATCTTGCTACCAAGTTTTGTGGTGATGTTGTATTTGTTCCTAGATGTATTATTGTATTTTTCCAATTTATTGTGAACTCAGGTTTTGGGTATAACTTGAGTGTTGTAATCTCTATTTTACTATAGCGGATTGATTGAATTTGCCTTGTAGTTTTTCGCTCTACACTAAATGGTTTTCCATGTAATTTATTGGTGTTCTTGTTAGTTGATTTTTTTTATCACTTCCGTAGATTTCTATTTTCTTTATTGTTTGGGTTATATTTAATTTAATTCACGCATAGACAGGAATTTATCCCAACAAGTGGTATCAAAGCAATGGTTTGTTGGATGTGATTTTGTGTTGAATTAAATGGAAAATATGAATATGAATATGAGCACTATGATTAAACTCTCGCCATCATATTATTTTATCTGAAAGCCGATGATGGAGGATGTCTTTTACTGTAAGGATTTGCATGACCCTATTGAGGGTGATAGTGCTAAGCCAAGCGAGATGTCTGATAAAGACTAGGAGATGTTAAATAGAAAAACCATTGGATGTATTAGACAATGCATCGTGTTTCATCATGTATCTCAAGAGACTAATGCAGAAGCTCTTTGGGAAAAATTAAAGGGTCTCTATGAAAGAAAGACAGCTCAAAAATAAAACTTTTATGGCTAGAAAGATTGTGAACTTGAAGTTTAAGGAAGGGAAATCTGTTGCCAAGCATTTGTATAATGTGATCCATAATGTGGTACATCTAGTCTAATAAGAGCTTGTCAACTCGATTAAAAAATAAAACTCAATATCAAGAGCTTTAGTAGCTCAATTAGCTGCACCGGCATTTTCATAACATCCAAGACTCAAATTTCCTCTTCCACATTATTACTATCTAATTATCAAAAATAAAAATCCAACTCAATTGTTCCTTAGCTAATTAATATAATTTTTTTTACCAAATAGCATAATTTTAGGAAAAATTTAAGAGAAACACATTTGGTCAAACTTATTTGGTTATGTAGTACTTTTTTGGAACTCCGGTTTGTCAAACTTGAGTTAAACTCAAGTTCCCAAAAAAGTGCTACATGATTAAGTAAGTTTGGTCACATGCGTTTTGTGATATCCCGCACCTCTAACCCTAATGATTAAGTATGTCTATATCATTTCATTAATGATAATCAAGTATTATTTTTTTTAAGTAAATGGAAGTTTAGAAATAAAAGAGGACACTTAAATTACGTGGAAGGCAAATAAGGGTGCCATTGCAAAAAATTTTAATGAGTCGAGACTTGGTACAATTAGGCAAATTAAGGACCACTTTGCAAATAAAATTTGAAGTGTCCAGCCATGAAACCTCTTGCTTCCCATCATGACACCATTAGCCTTCCCTCACACCACCTCCTACTTCCCCATGCTTGAAGGCTCCCACCATATGACACCTAATTCACCATATCAAGAGCCTTAGGTTGCGTTTGGGATTAGAGTTTAAAGTCAACTTATTTTGCCATTCAGCTTATTTTTGCTACTATTCATGGGCCCTATTGCACTTTTTAGTACTATTTATGGGTCTCACTATATTATTTCAGCTAGCTTTTACTTTTATTTATAGTACTTTTAGCAAAAAGTTTTCAGTTTCAGCTAAATAAGGTGTTCCCAAACGAACCCTTAGTAGCTCAATTAGTGGCACCGACATTTTCATAATATCCAAGATTCAAATCTCCTCTTCCACATTAATATCATTTTTTGCCAAATAGCATAAATTTAGGAAAAAATTAAGAGAAACGCATCCGATCAAACTTATTTGGTTATGTAGCACTTTTTTGGAACTCAAGTTTGTCAAACTCGAGTTAAACTCAAGTTCACAAAAAAGTGCTACAAAACTAAATAAGTTTGGCCATATGCATTTTGTGATATCTCGTACCTCTAACCCTAATGATTAAGTATGTCTATATCATTTCATTAATGATAATCAAGTGTATTTTTTTTAAAGTAAATGGAAATTTAGAAATAAAAGAGGGCACTTAAATTATGTGGAAGGCAAATAAGGTAGTGGCGGGTCCAAAATTTTTTTCTAGGGGGGTCAGCAATGGCAGAGCTAGGAATTTGTCATTTTTCATGAGGGGCGAGTAAAAAATTAAATGATTAATCTTTTTTTTCTATAGATACAACTTCCATATTATATACAATAATCTAAAATAATATTCTAAATACAATTTAGTATACAATACAACTATATTATACAATAGTCTAAAACCGTTATAAAATAGGTAAGACAACAACTATTGAATGCATAAACTAATATAATTAAATTACTAATCATACATTTTTGTCAAATTAATAATAACTTATTATATTTATATGTAATATCAACTAAATAAAAATATATGATAAAGAAGGAGAAGACTAGTAACACACTTAGGAGTAGGACTAGAAGTAAATGTGAAATTAAGAAAAAAAATACTGACTGGTATAAATTTTTGCTTTTGAAGTGGATGACTTCTCAACCATACACATAGACATAGTCACTCTCTTGGAATTGGAGATAATTGGAGATAGAAAGAAAAACTAAGAAAAAAAATAAAAGGGAGAAAGCGAGATAGAGAGAACTAGGAAAAAATTACAGATATAGATACAAATTTGTTGGCTGTAACAGTGATGTAATTTTTTTGTTAATGAGGAGGAAAAGTGCAAGGAAAAACAACTTCATTTCGTTGTCAACTGCAAAGTAAGCCAGATTCCTGGAAAGAATATTCTTTTTTTTTTTAATGAATGAGCAAAATTTTTGGAACTGGCGCAATACTTTCAAAAAAATTCCACAACAAAATCTAAGTGACCAATTGTTAAAGGTAGATAAAAAAATATTGTTAGTTGTGGGTCCTTATAAAAAGCAGTTACAACTTGCCTCATATTTTTGTAAAAATATTGTGAAATTAAAATTAAGATGATCATATTCAAGTTTCAAGTTTATTTCAATTGGGTTCAAACAAAATTTAGGATTAGGGTGTTCAAATTTTTATTTTAGGGGGCAAAATGAAAAAAATGAAAAAAATTTATATATAAAAATTTTGTTTGGGCCCCCCTGGCCTTAATGTAACACCACCCATGAAATAAGGGTGCTATTGCAGAAAATTTTAATGAGTTAGGACTTGGTAGAATTAGGCAGATAAATTAAGGACCACTTTGCAAATAAAATTTGAAGTGTCCAGCCATGACATCTCTTGCTTCCCATCATGACACCAACAGCCTTCCCTCACACCACCTCCTACTTCCCCATGCTTGAAGGCTCCCACCATATGACACCTAATTCACTTGCTGCCACCTCCTACTTGCCCATGCAACCATCTAATTTTGCAATCTATTGCTGCCCAATTCATCCAGAATCTTACACTATAGCAGCCAACATTTTTGATAGTTAAAACATGAATTGAATAGAAAAGAAAAGAGGCAAGTATTGTACTAGGCAGCACCTATTCCTACCAATCGATCTTGAGTTGAAATTGAGCAAGTGATAGTTCCATGATTTGATTATTCCTTAGCTTTGGGTGTTCTTTGTTTTGTGATGAAGATTTATTCTATGAATAAGTATACTTACTATTATTTCAATGAATTAAATGGCTACAACTTCAATTGCTAGAGCCCTTAAGTGAATTTTGATTGGCATATGCTTCAAAACAATGAACATGAATTACAATTAATTTCTAATTTCTCTTTCGAGCTTTTACACGAAAATTCTTTTCATGTTCTATTCTGTACAGCCATGATACTTGAGTTATTTAGCTATTCCATAAGTTCTTTCAATGATTTCATTGAAGTAACAAATTGTTTCAAGAATTATACAAGCAAGTTACAGCTTGTGTACTTGATGATCGTCCTATGCTTTCTTTGATATGAAATTTTCTGCTAATGCTTGGATGACCGGACTGGTGGCTGGTTCCGGTTCACGGTAATGCAATTAAAATTTTTTAATATGTTACTTTGTTAATGTGAAATTATTGTGAATTTTTGTTGTGTCCATATTAAAAAATTTTAATTGGAGATTGACAGGTCCATATGTGAATTGGCATGCTAATTTAGGAATGTTGTGAAATATTGTGACATTTTATTGTGTCTCTAACATTACTCTTCTATTTTTAGGATCTTTTTAAGTCAACATAATTGTTGAAAGAAAATGATGAGGTTTGGGCTCAGTATCCAGTTGCACTAGACCCGTTGAGATTATAACACGTGTCCACTTTTGAACACATGTCACCATTTTAACGGATGTACTGGACTTAAGCCTCACCAGAAAGAAAATTAGGAGTGACCCCATAAGAGAGAAAGAAAGAGAGGGTTCAAATTACATCTGGTATAACTCCATAAGAGTTACATCATTTTTAAACTATAGATTTCTGAAAGATCGGTTGAAAAAACATCATTAAATGTTAATACTTTCCAATTTATTACCTCATTAATTCTAGCAATTTTTTTTTTCTTCTCTCTCCTTATATATTAGTTAATGTGAAATTATTGTGAATTTTTGTTATCCATAACAAAACTAAAAAATAGAATTAGACTTGGGGATCCATTCCTATGCCCCTTTCTTAAACCAACCATACGAAAACACTTTTTAGTTAATAAATGATTAAATTCAAATGGTGCTACAATATTGAAGATATCATTTGCTTCAAGATACTCTGCCAAATCATGCACGAACCACCGGTTTACTGTTCTCGAGATCCTTAATGTTACCCATCCTTTAAAAATTTTCGTTTAAATTGTTTAAAGAATCTAATATACTTCTGGTTTTGATAAAAACACTATTCTTACTTAATGTTCATAATTTTATGTAATTTTTGTTTTTTTGTTTTTTATTTAATTCTATTGTATTGCTTATAGATTTTCTTTAATATATATTATTAAGTCATGAATTGTGTAGACCCTTTCTAAATGTGCATCCTAAGCTACAAAAGTTCTCGGATCAACACCCTAAAATTTGTCTACCAATTTATTAATTCAAGCAATAATTTGAACAGCCACCTCTTTCCCTCCCCTCTAAAAATCCTTCGGCAATTCGGTTTGCTTTGGCTTGAGCCTTGAGCTGTGACAATAACTCACGGTGAAAATTGAACTTGGTTGGCCCTACAGCTACAAGGATCCACTTGTTCCTAGACACACGTTGAACGTCACAAAATACATGAAGTGCTGTTTCTTATCTTTTTCTCAACCATACAATTCAGAACTAATACGGCATTCAATAACCTTTATCTAATTCCCATTGTCATTTTCATGTTATGGCTAGCTTTCTGCCCCACTATTAGTATTAGTCTCTGGGTTAGAAACTAGAACACAAAATCAAGACAATGGCAGCCACAGCATGCTTGAATTATGGAGCACCTGCCTCACTCAATCCACAGCAGAAACAGCAATCACCAAGGGCAAAAAACAACTGCTTGATAGATACAACAATTATGGGAAAGAGAAACATGATGATGATGGGGTTGAGAGGGAGATATAATAAAGCAAACAAAAGGGTTGGAATGGTGAGATGTAGTGGTATAGGAATAGGGGACTTCATAGGAGGGGATTTGGTGAAACCTGATCTAGGCCGATGGCTATCAGACGTGGAAGAGCACAAAGCCCTTGCAATTTACACCCCACATGAGGGAGGCTATGAGGGACGTTACCTTAACCGACTCAGATACCAGGGCTACTATTTTCTCGACCTCACTGCTCGAGGCCTTGGAGATCCTGAGACCACCCTCACCAAGGTTCATCCTGTTTGTCCTGTGAGTAAATTATGTGCCCAAAAACTCAATGTCAGTTCTGTTCTTTAAGACATACCAGCTTTACATTTGCTTTTTTAAGTTGTAGGCCCATGTAGGGAAGCAGCCAATTGCAAGATGGTATTTCCCACCAGAGGTTGATTATAGGCTAGCTGCACTGCCTCCTGATGCGAAAGGACTTGTGGTCTGGATAATTGAAGCCAAGGTAAACATATGTGAAAGTATATGTCTTCCCTTACCACTAACATGATTAACAAGAAGCTCAACAAAGAATGCAATCAATTCTTATAGTTTCCTGCATTGCATACCTTTATTCACAGGTTCTGTCGAAGTCAGAATTGCAGTTTCTCGCTTTGCTTCCCACCCTAAGGCCTAAAGTCAGGGTTATTGCCGAGTGCGGAAACTGGTAGGTTATCCATACCTATAAGTCGTTTGTTTTGCATGTACAAAGGTGGTGTTTTGGCCAAATTAAACCAAAGCCTATCCTCAACAACACTTATGTTCTTGACTTCCTGCAACAGTATTTGCTACTTAACCAGAGAATATTATGTTAACTTCCTAATCTATGCGCAGGAGAAAGGTTGTGTGGAAGCCACTCAAAGAAATTGCAGGACTAACAGCAAATGAGGGAGCATGATAGCACAAGTCAACAAAATGGAAGTCAACACCTTTATCCTATGCCGAGCTTTAGTCTGATCTTCCCAGCTGAAGGCCTCAAAAGCTGTACTGCAGGGGTGAAACAAAGTCAGAAAAATATTAACTGAGTACAGGAAATAAGCTGGAGTCCTCACAAATTATTTACCAAGTACTATATTCTTGTTGAACTAATGTTGTCAGAAATGCAAATTACACACAAACACAACTAGTTATTCTTGTTTCCTTTAACAAGGATATTGTGCAAGTAATAAGCCACACGCAAGTGGCTGTGGGGTTTGTAATATTGCTTACGTAGCAAAAAGTTATAACACATATATTGAAAGGTTATATGAAAATCTAATCATAAGATTAAAAGATAATAAATTTAACTTTTGTGAGACATTTTGACCATGTAGACAACCTCCATTGCACAATAAACGATACATATTCAAATCATGAAAAAGAATATTTGGGTTGTTACCACAAAAGCACCAATTTAAATTACAAGCTATGTTGCAGCGAAAATATATATCTACATTTCTTGAATAATCAATCATCAACCCTGTTAGTCTACATGGTAGCAATAGCAGAGTAAAACTCATCTAAAATCATTGCAGGATTGATTATTTGCGTACACAAATAACTAATTACATTGCCATTTATTCCATGGGAAAAGATTGAGAGAGCATAAAATTCGAGAACTTCATTCTAACCAATAACTGTACATCATCCCTCCTATTAATGTAGTATGTTGTCTTGTGCTGGATCCATCTACTATACAATCTATAGGTAGATAGGTAGAAGAACTAGTATCAATCTCCTTTAATTTAATCTACTAGTTGTTCTTTTCCCCTTGAAAAATACATATACAAATCAAAATTAGAACTTCTATTTGAAAAAAAGTGGGAGAGAGGGTCGGGGGGATGTCATGTGTCTAAATTTTCCTCTTCCCACGCCTTCTAGAGTCTAAATCCACAAGCTTTGATGATGATGGAGCAGGTAACGGAGTAGACAGACCAATGGACTCAGGGATGTCGAGATTGACCCCCATGGAAGGGCCTGCGGTTGCACGCTTGATGTCAATCTCATGAAATTGCTGAACTTCAAGTTTTACTTTGTCAATCTGCTCATATTTATATTAGAAAAATAAGCATTAAATACCTGCTGATCTGAATCATCTCATACATTGGTATGTATGTCAGCTAAACTTAAAGAATACTAAAAGCATGAAAGTAAGATGACTGCCCTTACTAGTTCAATGTGATGAATGGATGAATGTGCATCAGCAAGTCTCCTTTGCATCTCATCTTCCTTTTTCCTTTGATATTCAACATTTTCCATTTCATTTCCCCTCTCACCCAACTCTTGATACAAGGCTGCAAGAACATTATATAGTAACAAGAGAAATGGATAGTCAAATGAAATAAATTTGCGAAACCAAAGATTCTAGTTCAACTCAACTGTGTCAGGTACCAATGATATGCAAAATTCTTTCAGATGCAGAGTGATGAATTAGAACACTGAATATAATTCTCGGATATTTAAACTGCAAAATTATAAATTCCGCACCATGCAATCAAAACAAACAATATACTACAGGAAAAAGTACACTAACCTTCCCTTAGAACACTGAACATAATTCTAATTCTTTGGTCTAATATGATGCAAACAGTAAAGATTCAACAAAAAACATGACTAATTACCAAAAAAGATTCAAGAATTGTGGTCTAGTTTTGATGAAGGGTCCTTCTTGGCACTTTTCCCATGCTACTTTTCTTTTATGAAGTATTAAGTTTCTTTTAGGTTAGAAAGTTGCTGGCTCAATTTTACTAAAGTTATACTAAAATAGGGTACTTCAGTAGTTTCTATATTTCTGGAATATGGGCTATACTAGAGGCTCATGAGAATTATTTATGTTTTGAGTACCTTTCCCATTAGGTTTAGAAGTTCTTAAGTACTTTTCTTTTGTCATTAGTAGCCCTAATCTCTCTAGGAATAAGTTATTTAAGAGACATAATCTTTCTAAGAAAAGGTTTAGCAATAACCTATATAAAGGCTTTACTGTAGTCAATAAAATTTATAGAGAGATCAAATATAATAAAATTTCAGCAGATTATTTTAAGTCGTGAGGGTGTGATTGCCTCCTCTTTCTGCCTTCTCTTTCCTAGAAGTAATTGCTCAGGACCTATCTTTTCTTTTTTTCTCATTCTATGCACTGTTTTAACACCAAAAAACCATCAAACTCATTCAAGTTCCAATTTTTTATTTCTTAACCAACCTAAACCCTCAAACATCAAATCCTATTCAAGAAACCTTCAAGATCACATCAAGAACCCTAAATTTAGTTCTGAATTCCTAAAGATCCTACCTCACATTAACACCATACACACCATTCTGAAACTCAACATCAGGGTTGCCATTTTAAAAAGATGCACAAGCATGTGGATTTGTCATGATCCTATCAGGTAGTTCATTTCATACCTAATAGAATAACATCATATAAGAGTGATACCAGCCATAAACCAAGAAATGATCAGTCCTAACCTGTGCATGCTACATGATGGGAAAATCCTTGTTGCAATGTGAAAGGTTAGTGGTCATAAACAATGTGAGAGATTATAGCTAATGGGATATACCTGTCAAAACAGAAAGCACCCAAATCTGAGTTGGGATATCATAAAGCTTCTTTGCCAATGTTAGGGATGATCTCAAGATCTCTCTAGACTGTACAGTGTCATGCAGGGCAAGTGCCAAACTCCCAAGGATAGTCAAATACTGAGAAACAAGTTGAAGATTCCCCAAATGATTGTGAGTCAACTGCAGTCCTTTGGCCAGTCGATTTCTGCATTACAGTGGTCATCTTATTTCAGAGAGAGAGGTAGAGTAGATTACTGTGTTGGTTGACGTAAAGAACTATAACAGTGAGATTTATTTTATAGATTTGTGTTTAGCTTACCTCCAGGGATCCAAGAAGATTGAAAATATATTTATGGAAAACAAAAGGAAAAAGGAGGATGCCAGGATTTGGCATAGAAATTGTGGTCAACATGCAAAGGAACTGCAGTTGTTCCTTTTTTAATGTTTTCATTTTCTGTACCCTTTCTTTATCCAGAAGCTTGTGTTTTTACCCACAAGTTCAAACTGACAGTCATAAGATAGTCAGCAAGGGTATTGAAGGACTCATTCTGGGGAAGACTGTTCCATTTGGTCCTCCATGGCATTTGAAGGCATAAATTGATTGTCTGGACAATGATAGTATAAAGGGGAGAGTGGCAGAAATAGAGACTAAGAAAGACCTTTTTTTTTTTTTGGATTAAAATATAGGGACCATCTCAAGTTTATGTATAAAAGGTTCCATTGATATTATGCTATAAGCTCATTATAACTGCTTAAGGAAATGAATTGGGCTCATTTCAAATCCCATGGAAAACACAATAAATTGACTTACCTCAATATCAAAGGCAAACTATTTTGAATATAAAGCAAAATGATAAACTATAATGGGGAAAGGGGTTAATTAATGGTAGAAACATCTACCGTGCTTCCTGTAGATCATGCTGTTTCATCAATAAAAGGCCGTAGGCAAAAAGAACACCCGTTTTCTCTCTGACTCCAACAAAAGACTCCATCATTCTGTAAACAGGTCCTATCAAATCAAGAGCCTGCTCATAAAATATTGTGTCAAAATATAATTCACTGCAAAAAAAATTTACTGTGAAAATGCAAAACTTTACAAGAAATATTTCACCTGTGAAGATGATTCAGCATCACCAATGCAAATGTAAGACACAGCTGCATATATTTGGCACATAGCTTGCATTGCTTTGCTCTCTGTGAGCTGAACAAACAACACACGAGAACATTTAATTTGGATTTCTCATTAAATTAGATTCACCTGCGGTTTCAAGCACTTGCTAAACAAGTTAAACATCCACACACACACGGTCACGCCTTAAGCTTTATTGAAGGCATCGAACTTGCACATTCAAGAGTTTACCTTTGCTCCTTCAAGATAATGAAAAGCTGCTTCACTATAACAGCCTACGTAATGGGCATATTGGCCCCTAAGCATCTGGATAATACTTTCACAAGCTTGTAAAATTGTTGGAAAGCGCATATACCAATTTTTCATCTGCACCAAAGCCTGCAAACAGAGAACAAATTACACTGGTTTGTTTTGGAACTGAAAGTACATAGTGCACATTATAAAAATTGGTAGCAAGTCAAAGTTCTAAATTTATTAGTATAACAAATCATACAGGTTTAGTTAAACTATAAGTTTCCAATCCAAACAATTGCCTGCACGCAACTATAGATTTATGAAGTGTTTGGAGATTCCATATCATGCACTACTCATGTATGGTGGGATTTTGCGTGAGGAAGTTGCCCACCTTTAACTAAGCTTTGATGGGTAAGTGGTTATGGTGTTTTCGAGAGGAGGGTGATCGTCTTTGGATACTTGTTATTGGTAAAAAATGTGGGGAAGCTTGGGGTGATTGGACTTTTGAAGTGAGGAGACCGCAAGCATCTTTCCTCTTACAAATAAAATAAACAAATCAGGAATCAGAATACAAATTCTTATTAGTTTAATCTCCACATCACGCAGCATGCTTAAATCAGATTCTCCAACCATCCCCTACTACAAAGAAAGAAAGGCAGAGAATTTTTCCCAACCTGTTCTAGTACCTCTCTAGAGACTACACCCATAAATCTGTCCATACAAGAGTTTTTTGTTTTGTTTTTTTGTTTTTTTTAAATTGTTGTCCACACATCAGATGCATTCTCACTGAAATTATATTTATTTTATGTTAAGTTATTCTCAAATCTAGGAATAAATTAATATTTTTTTATTATTAATTTCATTTTTGGTTGGGGAGAGTCTCTCACCTAAAGACAGTGAATTTAATGGGCCATCCCCATTCTTGATGCAATTGCCATTCCCTCTTCGGATTTATACACCCACCTGCAGTTTTTTGTCTTGCTTCTTGCATTTTGTTGTTGTAATTGTAATGTTGTTTTTCATTTATCGATTTGGGTAAATTAACATAAGGATTTGTTTTTGCTCACTCTCTCGGCCTAGTATTGAGGTGGTGTCAGAGTTCACTATCTTCTTGGTAGGTGAGGCCTTGCCACTTTGAGGGAAGGTTTCAATTTTTTTTCTCCACAATCCCAATCCAGTGACCAACCAAAGACCAGTGTTGGCTAAAGCGTGAGGCACACTCAAGTGTATGGAATAAACAATGTAGATCTTTGAAATCTAATTCCGTTAAGTAAGAAATGATAACTGATTTTAAATCATATGGCACTATTTACACCTTTAGTTGAAAAACTAAATCTTCATCATGAAGCAGTCCCTCTCCGTTCCAAAAACAAATGCAGAGAACCCTAATACCATCCACATAGCATATGGAATAAACCATGTCAAACACTATACAATCAATAACTAGGCTTAATGAAGACAAAATTAAAAACTAGGACAGAAACTTTGTGAACACATTAATGCAGTTTAACCTAATGATTCAATTATACCATTTCATATATTGCTATAAAGAATTTTAATATTAAACTCAAGCATGAATACCGGACGGTATATTTGCATCTGAACAGAAAGCCCAAAAATTGACAGAGATATAGATAAAAGTTGGCGAGCCATTCCCCTCCAACATTTCCCCAAAAAAGCAAAATTTTCAAAGAAGAAAAGGAGACTAATTAAACATGGCAATAAGGCATAATACCTACCTCTTGTGCTTCGACAAATTCAGACCGTGTGAGCTCTACAGCCACTTTATTTTCAAAGAACTGCATTAGTAGCATTAAATACACACCAGCCATCCAAATGGCAGAGTGTTGCAAATCCACCTCTGCACAAAAAAGTTTCACAAGGCATAACCTTAGGGTCATAGAGGTACTGAAACCATTTTGTTGTAAGCATCATCAAAAGCTAAAGCTCACCTTTCACACCATCAGTTATTCCAAGCTTCACCAGCTCCTCTGCAAGAAAGATAACTATTCAGATTTCTAAGCATTGTTGCAACTAATATGAAATTCGTAAATCCCAACTGACTAGCAACAAAGACCATTTCAACTGATCAACTAGGTGTATAAGAACTAAATTTTCAAAGTGGTAAAAGCCTAGGAACTTGTTTTACAATGATTGACCGAATGCTAGTTAAGCGAACCCTGATGTGACGTTTTTCATTTTGGTAATAATGAAATCAAGTTACTATAAGAGCCTGATCTGAACTGAAGGGCCATGTATGAATGGAGAATCAATTTCTAACAAGAAAGAGATGCAGAGCATTCATAAATTATAATAAACTAAGACCAAAGGGAAGAACAATGAACTGCATCTTAGTCCAAGAAACCAACCTTGGATGATATGCATTCCAGATTGTATCCTCTTTCCACACTCCTTAGAATGACCCTTTGGACGTCCGAAAATGACCACCATAAGATCAACTAGTGCATAGACAGCACTTTTTGGTAGCCACTCTCCATCTATAGGAGATGGTGCCAGCTCAAGCTTATCTTCCAATGTCCGTTTCACATTTCCAAAATATGCTGGCTCCAGATAATGCTGGCCACTTGAACTCAATCTAGTCTTACTTTTAAGCCGCTCTTGAAGCTGAGCTTGTTTTTCAGCCAAGGCTGACCTATCCCTGTAATGAAGGTCAGAACGGGAGAGACTTTGATTTAAGGTGTTAATTTCATTTGTCAGCTCCTGTATCTCCCGTGTTTGCTGCATATCAGCCTTCACAGCAGCGTCCAATTTGTCTACATGTTGTGCAACATTCTTGTAGTCACAGACACGAAATCGGTAGAATACGTGCAGCAGCTCATTGTAGAAGAGTAAACCAAGGCATTGTTCTCTCTTTATAGGTGAAAGGAGGCAAGAGTGTAGTCATACAAACAAGAATTAGCATTACGGGAAATCAATGATCATAGGAGATAAAACGAAAACATTAGAAATGGTAAATGTTTCCAAAATTTTCTTTCTCCAAATCATTCTCAATCGCATTACCGCATATTTAAAGTTAGAAAGAGTAGCATACAACAATAAAGAAGACAACACTTACTTTATTCCGCTCAATCGAGTCCCAGACCTGATCGCATCTATTAACAGCTTGCTCAACCAAATTCTCATCGTCCCATTGCATGAGGTGCACATGCAGTATGGAAGTTGCAAAGAACATCTATACACACGCAATAGAACAAACAACAACAGATTGCAAAATCACACATCATATAATGCAGAGATAAATGCACTACCTAACAAAACATATAAATAAAATAGGAATGCAATAAGCCAATAACAATGTTTTAAGTTGTAACCGCAAGTAGTTATTGTTTAAGTACAAAATGTATGACTGTATGCCCTAATTTAAAGAATTTGAATTTATAATTATCATTGCCTAAAAGCGTAACTTTTTTACAAACGCTCGTTTTAAATCCAAAACACCGTTCCAAACGCACGGAAGAATCGAAAATACAAGTAGTTGGAGACAGAGAACAAAACCTGCAATTCGGGATAAGAAATTTGAGCTGCACAGATATAACCGCTCTCTAAAGCAGCAATTGAACTCTGATAATCTCCTTCGATAATCAACGCATTCGCCAGCTGTGAATTGAAGTTGCAAGACCACAACTTCACCGAAAGGCTTCCAATTCCAAACACAACGATTATATGAAAATTACAAAATGAACCTCAATTCACAAAAAATTGGAAAAAAATTGAACGTACTCGTTGCCAGAAGAAGTGGTGAGCTGAAGAGCCTTATTGAGAATCTGTTTCTGCGGCGGAATAGCTCCGACGAGATGGTAGCACTGGCTGAGCAAGCTGTAGGCTCGGCACTTCAAATCGAAGCAAGAAGGAATCGAATTGAGGAGCAACTGGGAGCGCTCGAGGTGAGACTTGGCGTGAGTGACGTTGTGCGAGTGCTTGAGGAGAAGCGTGGCGATTCGGAGGCGAGTCTTGACTTCGACGACGGGGAAGAACGACACGTGGCTCTGGCATATGGCTTCGAGACACTTCACCGCTTTGTGTATCTCGCCTTTCTCCTCGTGGAAATCCGCTAGTCCCCAAAGTCCCTCCGCCAATGCTTCCATTACTCAAAAAGGAGTAGAGTGGGGGGTTAGGGCTTGTTTGTCGAGGGAAAAGAAATCATTTTGTGAAAACTGAGTTGAGTCTGCAAATACTAGAAACTTCAATCTTCCCTCTCCATCATTTCCTCAAATTTGAACATACGGATTATTGGATTATTATTATTTCGAATTTACACAAGTAAAATTTAATTAGCGGCAAAAGAGAACAAGATAACTTTTGGAAAATGTTAAAAGAGCGTGGATATTAATTTATAAACTAATTTTAGAAATATTTTTTTAGAAAAATGATAAAGTAATTAATTTTGTTAAATTTTTTTTATATTTTTATATGATTTCAAAATTTTTTTAATATAATTTATTAACAATTACCATATAAGCAACTGTTAATATGACCTTTAACTTTATGTTAAAAGTTTTTGTACTTTAAAATTTTTGAGAAAAAACAAGAAAAAATGTAAGATTTTAAAAAATTTTAAATAAAATAAAAAGTAGAAAACTAGCTTATAAGCTAATTCCAAACACATAGATACTTTTGATAAATTCATCTCAACCTCAACAAATTTGATGTGTAGCTCAAAAATTCAAATCCAATCCTTTATCTATTTATTTTAAAATGTGTATTCGTAAACATTTAAATATTTTGAACTATCCCTATTTTAGTGTGTGTATATATATATATTAAATTATTAACAATGCGGTGAAATTCAATTAATTTATTTCAAAATAAAGAGAGAAGATTTTTTTTTTTTTTTTAACAAAAAAGAGAGAAGATTTTAAGAACCCTACAATGAGGTTAAATAGTGAAAAAGTTTAGCTGGGCCCGACTCACATTTTGTTATAGTCCACATGGTCCAGACTCAATTAAACAAGAATTCATGTACAAGACACAGTTTGTACTGGGCCTTTCCATCTATAACTTTTCGGGCAGACTGATTTCTGTTATACCCGGCAACGAGAACAACTTGCGCATCAACATAGAGCCCTCTTTCTGAAATATATAAAAGAAAGAAAGAACATAGTGAAGTTACAAAATATAACTAAACTCGAAGGGAAGATGAAACACTGCTTCCTTGAAACAAACAAGTGGTGCAAACTTCTTGGCTAGGAAATGATTGAGCTCTAGTAATGATTTATTGCTTTTTGATAGTCCGTTTGTGAACTTATTTATATTGTTATTTTATGACAATGCTGGTTGTATCATGAGAGACAATGGCCTTGTACACTTGACCTCTTTAGTTTTTGTTAATGTACTTTCATATTTACCAAAATAATAATAATAAAAGGATTTGGAAGTTGGGCTGCACTCTACCATTATAAACATCGATCAACAACCATTCTATTATTTATCAAAAATACTACCATTAGTTAGAGACTATAATAAGAGCCTAGATGGCTTTAGTACATCAAACAAAAATAGAAAAATATCTTATGCATCTCGCATATGCATCTTCTCACTTATAATATGTAGATTCATAACTTGGTGTGGCTCATATATTATGAGAAAGTTGTTATATATACTAGATGCACAAAATAATTATTGTCAAACTATTTTGTTTGTGGACTATTGTTGAGGCTCATTTTTATTAAAGCCCAGCAGGCCCAAGGCCCAGAGCCGCGGGCGAACTAGAAGAAACAGCAAAAAGAAAAAGGAGGCATATGCATGGTTCAAGGGTCCATGAGATGGGCCCAGAAGAAGCAAATGGGCTTGAATAGGCCCGGAAAGAGAAAAGAAACAAATCCGTGAAAAGGATGAGGGAAAAGAAAAAATGGGTCACAGCAGGCCCACTGCAATAAGAAAAAAGAAAGTAACAGGCAAATGGAGAACCCATGAGCCTAAAGGATAAAGTTTATAGAGAAAATTGGGCCAAGGAAGCCCAAAGTGAGTTAGCAAAAATGCATGTGTGAAACAAAACCAAAATGGGCCAGGGATGCCCACAAGAAAAACAAGGGACATTGAAGCCCACAAAGAATGAAAAGGCCCAGCAAACATACTAGGCTACTGAGAAGGAAAGCACGCGGCAAGTTCAAAAGAGCCCAGCAGGATTGAGATGAGCAGCAAGAATAACAAACCTGGCATGGCAGGGGAGGCCAAGCCACAAAGCAAAACGCCTAAACTCAAGGGAAGTCCAGCTGATCCTACAGAGCTCTACTTTCCAAGGAAAAGGACAACACATGGGCGTTGGCCTGCCAGAGAAACAATTCACATCAGAAAATGCCAAAAAGCACACGGCAGGATATGCGCACCCATTTTCAGACCTCGGCAAACGAACGAAGCATCTATAAGGTAACGCATGCGAACAACCCAAGCATCACCAACCTATACCCAGCCACTATAGGAAAGGGTGACGTCATGGGTGAGGACATGGTCTGGCGGTGGGGAGAGGAGCGGAAACCCATTTCATGTTTCTTGCCCAGACTCTTTCGGTGGGCACAGTCCTACTGGGATGACATGCTACCAAAAGAGGCAAGGGTGGGTAAGAACCACTAGGTGCATGCCATGAGAGACCAAGAGGGAGAGGGGACACACTGAACGAAGTGGAGAAGGAACCTTCGTTATCTGAAAGCCACAGGTCAATGGTGGATCAGAACCATTTGACTCGGTAAGTGGATGGCAAAAGGCTATGATAACAGAATAGAGCCATAGAGAGGTTAGAACAGTAAAATCAGCCACGGCAGGCCCTATATAAGGGACCCGTGGTTGTGTGCAAAATGGGGGAGGAGGAGGAAGAGGGGAGGATCAGAGAAAAACAAAGAAAGAAAAAGAATTAAAGGAGAGAAAAACAAAGAAAGAAAAAGAATTAAAGGAAAGAAAAACAGAGAGAAAAGAATTGAAAGAAAGAAAACAAAGGGAAGGAAATTCTAAGAAAGAAAAAAAAACAGAGTGCGTATGGCAAGCATGCACCCAAATGGGTTAACCCCCTCTTTCCCTCAATAGCCTTGTCCTCAAGAGGCAATACGAAATCTATACCTGGGCATATACCATTTGGGGCTGTCCTCTCAAAGCAATTAATTTCACCCAGTGAATTTACTTGCGTTGAGGGAGTAGTTTTCCCTTTCGTGGTTGGAATCCTGCGGCGATACTAAATATGGCAAACTCGTTATTTACTCTACTAATTTCGCTCTACTATTTTGTTTAAGTGTTTCTCTTTAGAAGCAAGGCCTTTAAGTCATTTATCTTGTTTGTTGCGGAAAAAATAGTGAATGCGTTTTTCTTTACGTTTTCTATTTTATGTCTGCCTACCATAAACTGTTGACAATGACTCTGCCTGCTGTGAGTTCTTAAATAGACTTTGGCAGATGCGGCAAAGATTGTGCATAAGCCGGGCCAAGGTGTGCTCCAATTGGGCCGGTCCCAACTCCCCACCCAGAAACAACCCGGGCCTAGTGCGGCAAGAGCTTGCCCAAGACCCCCCCTACAACTATCAGATTTTATTTTAAACACTGTCAAAATTGATCAAAATCAAGATTTGATCATAAATTTGTAAAATTCATTGTTTGGACATCTGATTTGGGTAAAAGGGCTTGGTCAATTTGCTTTGGAACTCTATGAATGATTTTGAGTAAAATATTTATTTTTTAGTTTGGTGGGTTGAAAAAATAATAATAGGCGAAAAGCACATTTTAGTCCCTACATTTTTAGGCGATTTCTATTTTAGTCCCTAAATTTTATTTTTACCGCTTTTAGTCCCTATCCTGAAAAACGGTTTCCATTTTAATCCTTGCCGTTACATCATAAACAGATATTGCTGACATGGCAAACGGCAGAATTAAAAAATATTAAAAATATTTTATTTTATTTTAAAATAAAATAAAATTTTAGTTATTAATAATTTTAGCTTGATTTAGTACCGCTCCTTTCTCCCACTTTCTCTTCACCATTCCCCACTTCTCCTCCTCCGCCTTCTCCGTCTCCAACCACATCTTACTACTATTATTCTCTGCGTGAACTTGTACCATTAGCGGTGCCGACCTTAGGTTCCTCACGATCTCCACCACCGACCTTGTCATCCATTCGTCCAGCTTTTCATGACCCAGTTTCCCTTTTTCGCTGCTGTTTATCGTTTCCACTTTCTTTGAACCAGTCTTCGCCTCCATCGCCGTCGTCATCGACATCGAAATTCTTCCTCTTCGTCTAATTCCTCTCCATACGGCGTCGTTGCTCTCGATCGCCAAAGAACACGGCCCTTGACCCAATCGATTCGAAAAACCATCACGATTCGCTCCACAACGAAGACCCAGATTGAGATTAGACGAAGTAGTGGAAGCCATACGATGAGAGATGGCCAACAAAGATTCTGTATTTAATGTGTTTGCGCTTTTGCCTCTAAGAAAAGCGAACGTGTTTTTCTTTCTTTCTTTTCTGGTTTGAGGGGTTTATTGTATCGTATTTAAAGTGTGGATAATTTGGCTGTCTTGGTTGGTTAGGATTGAGTAACTTTCGTTCAGTTAATCTGAGTTTGAGCATAGATTTGTATATGTTTTTGCTTGTTTGGATGCTAAGAAAATGAAATAAAAGAAAAGAAAATTTTAAATTTATGGGCAATCATGTTCTTGAGGGAGAAGAACATGAAGAACAAATATTTTTAATTAAAATTTTTAATATTTTTATTTTAAAATTATTAATAACTAAAATTTTATTTTATTTTAAAATAAAATAAAATATTTTTAATATTTTTTAATTCTGCCGTTTGCCACGTCAGCAATATCTGTTTATGATGTAACGGTAAGGACTAAAATGGAAACCGTTTTTCAGGATAGGGACTAAAAGCGGTAAAAATAAAATTTAGGGACTAAAATAGAAATCGCCTAAAAATGTAGGGACTAAAATGTGCTTTTCGCCATAATAATAATAAGGGGAAAAAATAAGTTGTCAACTGATGAGTGTAAATTTACAATAGTCGTCCGTAGTATTAAATGTCAGGTCGTCCATAACATTTTATGAATGTGAATCTATTATCATCGTCCATATTAATGGAAGATCAAAGAAATAAATGACATTTATGAGGTTAATCAACCAAAGTGTAACATATGGACCAACCGATAGAAGATAGTTGGAAGCATTAATAGCCCTCCATTCACTAAAGACATTTTGTACAAAATGAAGGCAAATATTCATTATGGAGAATAAAAGAGAAGCCTATAAAACCCAAGAGGAACAAAGGTAAAAAAGGTACACAATTTCATACTCACAACTATTAGTCATTTTACTCTCTAATTTGAGCAAGCGAATCTTTTCACCTTTCTAACTTGATTATTGGAGGGCCTTTGGCCAACATCACACTAGTGTTCTCTTATTTTGTCCATTCTCCAATTTTTTTTTTGTAGTTTGATCGTCAGAAGAAGTCCAATCATCGTCCACGAGATAGTTTGATTGTCGGAAAAGGTCCTATCATCGTCCTTTAGAATAAATGAGAATAGAATTGATGATTTTTTGCATCACCATCAACTAATATAATTACATCATTGTTTTAACTGGCAGTTTTAGGTGGTAGATTTAAACTACTCTTAGATGGCGATTGAGTATTCCACATCAATTACATGATTAAGCATATATGTAAGTAAAAAATGATGTATTCAACCGTTGCCATTACCTCACCAAAGGGCATTACATCATACTAATAAGCAACCGATATGTTGTTACACCCAATAAACAATAAATTAGATCAAAATGACCAATAGGTCCAATACACTCTTATTGCAACCAGGCTACATACATCAGATTGTCTGCATCACTTGTTTAAATTAAAAAATGACTAGGTAACAAAACGTCCAAATAAGAAGGTAAAAAATTCAACCAAACTAACGGTACAAATGCCCACCATCACTTTATGGGTCCGTTTGAATTGAACTTATTGTTACTGAAACTGTAAACCGAAAACTGAAAATACTGTAATAAAATAATTTTTAAATGTGTAAATAGTACTGTGAGACCCATTTTTTATATTATGTCTTCTTCAAGGAAACCATAAATGTGTTCCTTTTCATCCCTCTAACTCTAACCTAGTCAACTCTCTATATAAATAAAAAAAAATAAAAAAAAATAAAAACTCTAACCTAGTCAGTGTAACCAACGACTAAAGGATACCAATGAACAACACCTATGGGCTATGGCTATAAGGCTATGACCCCAATAATGCAATCCTATATCCCTTCTCATTGTCAGGAGCCAATTCCTAGTTTTTTTTTTTTTTTTTTTCATAGCTTTTTTCTCATTTCACGAGTTACTTTTTTCCTCTCACAAGAAAGTCACATCTCATTCTCTAAAGGGAATTCAATCCGAAATTCCCAAAATGTGAGAAGCAAATAATTAGAAAAAACACACGCTAAAGAAAACAATCACACACACAAGATAATATTTACGTGGTTCAGCAATTTGTCTACGTCCACGGAGTTGCAGGGATTTCACTATTATCAAGGAAAAAATACAAATTGCGACTATAGTGTTTCTCTCTCTCAAAAACAACAACAAAACCAAAAACCCTAATCACCAAAAATGGTTTTTATATCCTGCGCACAGAATTCACAATGGGCTACAAAACAGGCCGAAAAAAAAATTTTCGAGGGCCCAAGCCTTTGCTCCATGGACTAAGCCTTAGAAAATCTCCCATTAAAAACCACGCAACATTATTCGGGTCAGGTCATCAACCAAATCAAACATAACTAGCTCCACAAAGCCCAACAAATCTCCCACTTGGAGACTAGTTTAATCACCAACATCAGCCGCTATCCTCCAAAAACAATCCCTCATCCCTGCAACTCATCCTCATGTCCTCAAGCTAGAAGGTCAACTAATGCTACATACAACTTCAGCTTCTCAATAGTGACACCCTTAGTCAACATGTCTGTCGGGTTCTTAGATCCATAAATCTTATCAAGTATTACCAGCTTATTTTCAACAAGGTACTAGATAAGTGGTATTTTGTCTGTATATGTTATGATTTTGAATGAAAAGCCAAATTTTTAGCAAGAAAAATTGCACTCTGACTGTCACTGTGTAAAATGCCTATCTCCTGCTTCTTACCCAATTCATCCAAGAAACCATGTAGCCAAATCATCTCCTTTCCAGTTTCAGTTGCTGCAACATACTCAGCTTCAGTAGTAGACAAAGTAACAATCTTTTGTAGATTTGAACCCCAAGATATAGTTGTACCACCCAGAGTAAATACAAACCCAGTAGTACTCTTTCTGCTATCAATATCATCAGCAAAATCAGCATCTACATAACCCTACAGTTTCAAACTTGCACTTGTGAAGAAAAGACATGTATCTGATGATCCCTTCAGATATCTCAGAATCTACTTGACTGCCTCCCAATGCTGCTTTCCAGGCCTACTCATGAATCTGCTCACAACTCCCACTGCATGTGCAATGTCTGGCCTTGTACACAGCATAGCATACATCAAGCTGTCAATAGCTGAGGCATAGGGCACCCTGCTCATATGGTCCATTTCTTCTTCTGTCTTCAGTGACTGTTCTTTGCTTAGTTTGAAATGACTACCCAAGGGTATGCTCACTGGTTTAGCTTCATTCATGTTGAATCTGCTGAGAACTTTCTTCACATACTCTAACTGTGAAAGTTTTAATGTACCATTAGCCTTGTCCCTAATGATTCTCATACCAAGGATTTGCTTTACAGCTCCCAAATCCTTCATTGCAAACTGTTTGGACAATTGCTTCTTTAGATTATTAATCTCCTCAATGCTAAACCCTACAATAAGCATATCATCCATATACAACAGTAATATGATGTAAGAATTGTCAAAAGACTTAACATAACAACAGTGATCAGCTTCACATCTCTTAAACCCAATTCTATGCATAAAACTGTCAAATTTCTTGTATCACTATCTAGGAGCTTATTTTAGGCCATACAAACTCTTTCTTAGTTTGCAAACTAGATTCTCTTATCCCTGAACAATGAACCCTTCTGGCTGAATCATGTAAAGGCCTTCCTCCAAGTCATCATGAAGGAATGTTGTCTTCACATCTAATTGCTCAAGATGTAAATTTTCTGCAGCCACCATTCCCAGTACCAGTCTGATTGTTGACATCTTTACAATTGGAGAAAATATCTTTGTATAGTCAATGCCCTCCTTCTACTGGAACCCTTTAAAAACTAATCTGACCTTGTAATGTTTGCTACCATCATGCTTATTCTTTATTCTGTATACCCACTTGTTGTGCAAAACCTTCTTTCCTACTGGCAATTCAGTCAGTTCCCATGTCTGATTCCCCAACAAGGAATCTATCTCATCCTTCATGGCTAACTTTCACTTGCTTGAATTCTCATCTTGCAAGGCTTCATCATAACACTCTGGCTCAGCACCGTCAGTCAACAGGAGATAATTTAGAGCGAATGAATAACGTTGTGGAGGTCTAATGTTCCTGGAAGATCTGCGAACTTTAGCTACAGATGTACTCTGATCTACCTGTGAATTTATATTCTTCTTATCTTCTTCACCCATTTTCTGGACAGTACTTTCAGTCAATTCATCTAAGTTGACAAACTCAGATTTATTTTGATCTATCTCTGTAACATCTGGCACTACAGTTAACATGTCCTTATACATAACCTGTTCATTAAATATCACATTTCTACTTCTGATGATTTTCCTGTTTTGTTCATCCCAAAACCTATAGCTAAATTTCTCATCACCATAACCAATGAAAAAATATATTTTAGACTTTGCATCAAGTTTACTATGAGCATCAGAATCAATATGAACATAGGAAACACAACCGAAAACTTTTAAATGTGAAAACTTTACCTCTTTACCGCTCTAAACCTCCTCAGGAAGTCTGAACTCCATGGGAACTGATGGCCCTCGGTTTATTAGGTAAGCTGCAGTGCTAACAGCATCAGCCTAGAAAGTTTTTGGTAGTCAAGCATGCAACCTCATACTCCTAGCACGCTCATTGAGAGTTCTGTTCATGCGTTCAGCCACACCATTCTGCTGTAGTGTACTAGAAATGGTCTTCTCCATCCAAATTCTCTGTGCAACACAATACTCACTGAACCCTCCATCTATGTACTCTCCTCCATTATCTGACCTCAAACATTTTACTTTCAAACATGTTTCTGTCTCAACCATGGCCTTCCACTTCTTAAAAGTTTCAAATACATCAGATTTATTTTTCAGAAAATAAAACCATACCTTTCTGCTTGAGTCATCAATGAAAGTGATGTAGTACCTTGAACCTCCAAGGGATGCAACCGGAGAAGGCCCCCACAAATTAGTGTGTACTAACTCCAATTCTTCAACCTTCGGTGTCCTGCCAGTTTTCAAGAAGCTCACATTTTTCTACTTTCCTAAGATGCAGCTTTCACACATGTCAAAATCAATAGACTTCAATTCTGGTAGTTTTCCTTTTAATAGCAGCATCTTCATTCTTTTCTCACTCATGTGACCAAGTCTGCAGTGCCATAAGCTTGTATCAGTACTTGCATCAGCAACTGCAATTGTGTCTCTTGGACTTAAGGTCATATATAGAGTACCAGTCTTCTTTCCACGAGCCAATACCTTAATTCCCTTTGTAACCTTCCAAGTACTACCAACAAATAGTATTGCATGTCCTTCATCATCAAGTTGTCCAACAGAAATCAGATTCCTCCTCAGGTTAGGAATATGTTGAACCCTCTCCAGTAACCAAACAAATCCATTGGGTTACAATATCCGAATGTCTCTCATACCCACAACATCCAAGGTTGAACTATTAGCCAAATACACCTTACCAAAATCACTTGCAACATAATTCTATATGATTTCTCGGTGTGGAGTGGTATGAAACGAAGCTCCTGAGTCCAAAACCCAATCATCAAGTGGACTGTCTACTGCAAGAAGTAATGCATCCTGTACCTCTTCTGTTGCAGCATTAGCAGAATCATATTCATTCTTCTTCTTAGGACTTTTGCATTGGCTCCTGAAGTGACTTATTTTCCCACAATTCCAGCATTGTACTTGTTGGCCTAATCTAGATTTACTTCTATTCCAATTAGAATTTATGGATTTTGTCTGCCCTGATTTGAATTTCTGTTATTACCTCTGCCTCTTGTCTCAAGGTTTAGGGGCAGAACTAGATCCTAAGGTTTCACCTGCATCTCTTCTGTGAATCTCCTCGTATATCATTGTACTTGAGCTTTTCCTTTCTTGTAGAATTGCTTACTGCCATCCTCATTGCCTCCCAACTGTTTGGCAAAAAAGCCAAGACAATCAGAGCACGAAACTCATCATCAAAATCAATTTCTACAAACGACAATTGATTTGTGATAGTGTTAAATTCATTCAGATGTTGTGCTATTGATGCGTTCTCTGCCATCTTCAGATTGAACAGTTTCTTCATCAGATGCACCTTGTTTGCTAACGGTTTTTCATACATACTAGACAAAGCTTTTATCAGATCTACTGTGGTCTTCTCCTTTACAACATTGTGTGCAACAGACCTAGACAGAGTTAACCTGATAACTCCCAATATCTGTCTGTCAAGAAAAGCCCATTCCTCAACCTTCATAGCCTCAGGTTTTGTCCCCAAAAGAGGCAGATGCAATTTCCTCCCATAGAGATAATCTTCAATCTGCATCCTCCAATACTCAAAGTCTGTGTCATCGAACTTTTCTATTCCAGACGCCTTTCCTGCTTCCTCTGCCATTGCTCCCATTCAAACCTAATCCTAGGCTTTGATACCAGTTGAAGGAAATTCAACCCGAAATTTCCAAAACGTGAGAAACAAAAAATTAGAGAAAACACATGCCAAAGAAAACAATTACACGCACAAGACAATATTTACGTGGTTCGGCAATTTGCCTACGTCCACAGAGTTATAAGGATTTCACTATTATCAGGGGAAAAATACGAATTGCGGCTATAGTGTTTTTCTCTCTCAAAAACAACAACAAGACCAAAAAACCCTAATCACCAAAAACAGTTTTTATATCCTGCACACAGGATTCACAATGGGCTACAAAACGAGCCAAAAAAAATTTTCGGGGGCCCAAGCCTCCACTCCATGGACTAAGCCTCAAAAAATCTCCCATTAAAAACCACGCAATATTATTTGGGTCGGGTTGAGTCGTCAACCGGATCAAACATAACTAGGCTCCACGAAACCCAACATTCTCAACTTGGTTAAGCTTTTCTAATATCCTTGCAACAATTTCAATCTCATGCTCAATGCTCATGAATATGAAACCTTTTAGGCTGGGTATAAGCTTAATACTCGTTGAAAGTTGATAATGGAAGAAACATGCTTGGCATAACTCTGTCACCAAAAAACCATAAAATTAAATAATTCCATCATTCTCACAATGTAATGTAACCCCAAAATGTAACAATACTAGGTAAAAAGACACTAAATTTTAAAGCATTTGAAGATTTATATAGTAAGGAATTTAGGGAAAAATAATACTCCTATTTCACATACATAAGGGAAAAAAAAAACCTCAACTCATAAATCCCGTAAGGCCATAACACGTGGAATCACTAACAACTTGCATAGAAGAGAGAAAGAAATAAAATAGAATGGATTGGATTTTTAAAGAGGTAAATTCATTTATTCCCATGTTGAGGAGTTTCGTGGAAAGGAAGTGAATGACTATATGTACATTCTATTTCTTTATGCATTCTTCTCAAAAGTGGGTGGAAAACCTCATTTCTTTCATTAATTAAGAGGGAATTGTGATTCTTATCCTTGTTTCTTTAAAAAATAAATAAAATATTATGGACATAATAGTAAAAATAAGTAGAAATGGGGAGAGGGGAAAATGGGGGTTTCAAATTACAAATATAAGGTACGACAAATGATGTCATTACTACTGAGCTATCATTTGAACCCCAAACATAGTGTAAATCTAAGGAAAAAAAGAAACTTACAAAGGATTTTTTTTTTTTATAAAAAAAATATATCTATAACATACCTATTTTTCCAATCATGATTGTGCATGAATTGAGATCATTTTTACAAATCTGATCAGCTTAAGTTTGTCAAAATCGGGATTCGACGTAGGATCGTGAGAGGTAAATGGGATCGTGTATCGTAAGATCGGATCGTGGATCGTAAGATCTTACATATTTTTAAATTTAAAGCATAAAACACATCGATAATGACTCTTAAACTCTTAAAGTTTCATTAAAACCAAAAATTTATTCCATAAAAAAATACAAAAATTTTTGTTTTGGTAGGATCAGTAAAATCTCATACGATCATATATGATCATACACGATCCTACATACGATCTTATCATTTTTACAATCTTACGCAATCCTATATATGATTCTACCATTTTTGCGATCTTAGTGCGATCCTAAACATTTTGGTAAGGTGGGATCGTAAAATCATGCAATCCTACGATTCAGATCGCGATTTTGACAACCATCATCAGCTTTTCAACAACAAAATGATCTTTGAGTGAGCATTACTAACAAAGTACACTCAAGTCATACCCAATTTGGGTGAAAATTAGGCCTAAGATCTTTGATACAAGGCTTTTAACATGGAACTTGGGTTTATTTTGATGGTCTAGTATGTTTTTCTTTTATGGCTAGGGTAGAGGTGGTTAAAAAAAGTACAACACAAACAACCTCAAGGGCCAAAGTTTTACTTTTTAAATTGGGTAGACAAAGTAAAACCACTTCAAATTACATGTGGGTAAAGTGTAGTTTATTTATTTTTTAAAATACATCCATAAGTTTTAAAATTTATAAGGAGTCCCAATTTTTTCAACAAAGTTTTAATCATTGACTCCATAAAACTTTTCTCCGATGGTTATAGTTGTAAAAGGAATCAGCTAAATTGTTAATTTATTCCTCAAACTATTGAATAAAGTTTAATTTTGTCCCTCAACTATAAATTATGACAATTTCATCCTTTAACTAAAGATAAAAATTTTACTTTCAAAATCAAGTCAATTTCATCTTATTACTCTTCTCCGTTAAAATTCTTAATGAGATTATTTGACTTTTGACTTAAGAAATCGATTACATGTCACATGCACACCTAAAATAATCTTAGAAAATATATATACTTAATAGAAAATTAAAAACATACAACTAAGTTTAAAATAGTCAAATAAAATTTCAATAATTTTAGTAAATTACCATTATTACATTAGAATAATGGTTAAATGATTACAGTCACCATTTTCTAACAATTTAAAATTTTGAGACAATCGGTAATTTATAAAAATATTAAGGCCACAATTTCACAACAAATGTTAAGTGACAATCTATTAACAGTAGGTAAAATTGATGTCAATGGTGGACCCAAATGAGAATCAGTAGCAAATTGCCAGCTAAGCTTAGTTGTGAAAATGTTGTGGTTGTTGTATTACTCGAAATTTATCATAGTATCAGAAGAGGTGAATTAATATCCACTTATTAATGCCTTAAATAAGTGGATCTTAATAAGTAAGATGATTTATTTATTTATTTATTTTTAAATGGAAGGTTTAGTGAAAATAGGATTAAAACTTAGGACCACATATTCTGATATTATGATAAATTACAAGTAGTACAACAACCACAACATTAATTTAAGGGTTAATGAAGGGGAAGGCTGACCATAAATAAGAAGCGAAAACAAGCCTACTCGGCCAATTCTTTCTCCTTCCTTGAGAAAGCATGGTCAAGTGCTAAAGACTTTGACTCACTTTGATGGAATTAAAAAAGAAGACACGTTAGCCAACGGCCTTATTGGCAGATGCTCGTTCTAACAACTAAATGATGAATAACAAGTTAAACTTTTCAATAATCGGTAATTTATTGTACTTAATAAACTTCTAAAGTTCTAGCCCATAGTCCTTGATACTTTTTTTTTTTAATTAAAAAAAAAAAACAATTTTCTTGTTTTTGTTCACGTAATAGTTTTTCTTTTTTAAATTGTATTACATTCTCAATTTGATTTGATTTATTTTTTATTTAAGAAAAGTCACACACGTCACATGTATAATAATTCTTGATAAAGAGGTCCAAAACTATGTTCTAAGTGCATGTCTTGTCGATTTTTTTGACTAAGAAGTTACTAATATCACGGTAATGCAATTAATTTAATAATTTATTGGAGCCTTTTCAATATTTTTTTAATTCCTAGTACCTTCTTTATGAAAGTGCAAGTTACAGTTATTATTGGTATGAAAAAAAAAAGTTACATTTATTATTGCAATTTATTAAACCAATAGTCAATAGATACATAAGAGGACATTTTTGACTAAACAGAATTAATTTATTTATTAAAAAAATCATAAATAACAACCATAAGCTACAGTCTCGACTACTCTTCTAGATGTACATCCAAAGTCAGAAGGTTCTGGTCATGATACTCATACTGCAACGCAATTTCGCAAGTCATTTTATTTTCTTCTAATCTCTTGACTTTTACTTTAATAGTAGCTTTTGACTGATGATTTAAACCTCACAATTTAATCATAAATTTTCTGTTAATTTTCATTGATCTCTTTGTAGACTTATTCCTTTTCTTATTCTTATGTCATTACTTGGAAAATTCAGAAATCGCAGCCAACTCTACAGCGAACATTTGCTACCCCCATCAACCCTCCATTATTATTATTTTAAAAATGTTAAAACTACAATAAATTTTACTATAAAATTTTTTTATAAATTTGATGTAACATTAAAAATATAATTAGTCTCGTCTCATGATTAAATATGATCTCTAAAATTGACTGGCTGATACATTATTCTGTAATGCCCAGTGAATATCTGACATCTCATGATTAATGACACGTCAATTTATAAGATTTTTATTATTAGATAAACAATTTATAAAATAATATATATAATAAAGTTTGTAATATTTTCAATTTCATTTTAAATAATTGGCACAAATTCATTTCAAGCAGCTCATTGCCCTGTGATGATGAGTCTAAAACCTCTAAAGTCTAAACATGTTAGGAGAGTTTGGTTATCTTGCATGTTGCAATCGAACAACAATTAATTAATGTGGACAGTCCAAATATTAGACAATTTTAATTGTTATATAATCCATCATCTTCTTCTAAACTAAATATAAATATATATATTCGAATTCGATCATCAGGTATTTTATTTGGTCTTTCTCAAAAAAACAAAAAAAAAAAGTATTTTATTTGGTTGGCAATTGACATAAATACTGCAGAGTCACAGACTGGCAGGAAGCAAAAGTCCAAAATGGCTAATGCCGTTAATTTGGGGGTTCAGTTTCAGTTCACCAATCTTCTTCTTTTTTTTTTTCTTTTTTTTTTTTTTTTTTTTGAGGGTTCACCAATCTTGACCGACGTCATTTATTGAAACTGCAAACCTATCGATTTGTTGTACGTGTCTCACATTCTTGAATTAATTTTTAGAGGTGTGAATGACTTGGAATATTATGAATGACTTGGAATAATTTGAATTCGACCGCGTGTCCCGCATTCAATTCTTTCAGATGGAAAATTATAAATTAAGTGACTCATTGCTAGTGCATATGCATTGTTATATTTAAAAGATATATATTAAAATGTACAGTATAATTCTTATATATATAATTTAAATATGAGCAAGGCTTAGGTACAGTACTTAGGTGTTGTTCTTTAAGTTTCTCTTTTAAAATTCTATCATGTGAATTTTTCCTCATAGGATGGAAGTGTATTTTTTTAGTTAATTAGTCACATGACTGAATCTTAAGAGAGAAACTTAAAGAATAGCAGATAATGTACTATACCTAAGTTTTGTCCCTTAAATATTATTGATAGTATTTTTTTTTTTTTTATACTCTTTAAAAAGTCTTCTAAGAATATTGTTAGGTAGAAAATGTAAGGGTATATTTGGTAACTGTTTTTTTCTTTATTTTCTATTTCCAAAAACAATTTTCTATTTTTGAGACTAAAAAACTTGTTTGGCAATCCAAAATAGACAGAAAACAAAAATTGTTCTCAAAACTCAATTTGTGAAAGAGATTAAAAACATGCAAAAGGTCTTTTCAGTTTATAGTTTTCAAAAGTCAGTGAAAATACACATTTGATTTAATAAATCTGTCTCATTTAATGAGTTAACATTAGAATTCAAATCCTAGTAACAATATATTTTAATATTTTCTATTTTTTTCTTCAAAATTTTTTTTTTTAATTTCAACTATTATTTAAGAATATATACCACTACTTGTTTAATAATTTTGAATTTCTTCTTAGTAAAGACTTCAAATAAATAAATATATAATATATAAAAATAGAAACAATAAAAATAGAAATAAAAAGGATAAATTAAAAAAAAAAGACAATTAAAAAAATGGTAAGTTACAAATTACACCCCTAAAATTTGAGGGTATTTGGATTTTACATTTAGAAGTTTCATAATTTGGATTTTATCCCCTGAAGTTTGGAAGTGTTTGGATTTTACACCCTAACATTTCAAAATTTGGATTTTACTCCATAAATTTTAGGGATATTTGGATTTTATTCCCTAAAGTTTGAGAGTATTTGGATTTTACAACCTAAAGTTTCAGAATTTGGGGGTGTAAAATCCAAACACTTCCAAACTTTAGGGGGTGAAATCCAAATTCTGAAACGTCAAGATGTAAAATCTAAACACTTCCAAACTTCAGGGAGTAAAATCCAAATTCTGAAACTTCTAAATGTAAAATCCAAATACCATCAAACTTTAGGGGTGTAATTCGCAGTTTACCCTTAAAAAAAAATACAATTAGGATTAGGATGACCTAAAAGAGTTTTGCATCATGAACTATGTACCACGCACAAAACTTAAATGAGTTCAACATAAAGAAACATAACCAAAGTTTTTTGGAAAAAGCAATCCCAAAGATTTGGGATTGAGAATTTTACTAATAGCATAAAAATATAATAATTAAAGAATATTATGATTTTTCTTAACTGATTTTTCTGAAGACATTTATTTAGAAAATACTTTTAAAAATTCTTTATGAGAAAAGAATTGATTTTTTTGGATGATTTTTTACATTTAAAATAAAATTGGTATTGAAACTTTTTAAAAATACTAGTGTGGGTTGCAAGTGCTGGCCCTTTAGTGAGAAAATTAATATATATTTTTGTTGTTGAAGAAGTATGAAGTTATGTACTTAAATTTAAAATAGCTATTTGAATATCTACGTATAATGACAATTTCTTAGAACTTATTTACTAAATGTAATATCTACTCACCAAAAAATGCTACAAAGAATGATAATGAATGTCATCATCTTTCTACAATATTTAAATTTTTGCAATGAACGATAATAAATGCTACAATTTTTTTGAAGATCTTCATTAAATTAAATACTTGCAATCATCTACAATGAAGATTTTGTTATTCATATTTCATTATTTATTATATTATTTTATGAGTCTAACTACGATGTTTAGCTTACTTATTTTTAATGAATACCCTTTTAAGCAGGAAAATAAATTAAAAAAAGAACAAAATAACAAAAGACATATGTCATCAAAGTTTCTATTAGATAAAATTATAAGTCTAGAAGATTTAAACCTAATAAATTAGTGCTCTCTAGGTAACAAACAAAACACCATATATCATTGTGGGAGTAAGGGCCCAAATTCATATATTGGGCCTTGGGCCTTATCTGAGGGTAGGGATATGTCCGAAGATGATTAAATGATTGGGAGGGGCACCGAAGTATAGGATTACATGAGGAAAGTGTTGTGAAAGGGAGTATAGAATTACATGAAGAAGAAGCCTAATGAACAACGTTGTGAAAGTGTTGCGAAAAATGTTTTGGAAGTAGTACTTCTTTTTCATAATACTTTTAGTTTTAGTTGTGGATGATTCTAGTATGATATTTTATTTTAAGCTATAAGGAATTAACATATCAACAATTGTAAAAATATTGTGACAATTTTTTTTGTGTTAACTAACAATTTTATATATAAAAAAATTAAAAAAATAGAGTAGACAGGACGATATTACCCCAAAAAAAAGCAGAGAAAAAAGAAAAGAAATGAAAAGAAAGCAGCGAAAAAAAAAAAGTAAAAGAAAGCAGCAACAATGCAAAGGTTGACAAAACCAAAGCACTGTAGTTACAGTGCCAATTGAACAAACTAAGCTGTCACTGTAGCAACTGTTTAAAACTTAGATTAAAAAAAAAAAAAAAAAAAAAAAAAACTCAATAAACTAAAATACTGTTTATTGAGCCTATCGGCTCTTTTTATGTATAGATTTCATTAACAAATGTCACATGGAAAATTGGACCAGTAGTCTAGTCTTCGGTTTATTTGTATTAGGAGAACCAACCACAAGATTCCAAGGGATTCCAGGGACCACCATGCTCAGAGCTGTAGCTTTATGTCTTCCAAAATATGACCCCACTCCGACCATGAAAGCGCTATCAGAGGATCTTTTGCAATCGAACGCTCCACATTTCAACAAAATATGTTTAAAATTCCTATAGAATGTAATTTTTAATTACTAGAAGATTATGATGTTGCAGAATGCTTGTTTCTTTACGTATGAATGAGGGAAGCGTGCTAAGAGACTTTTTTATTTATTTGGTAAAGGTTAATATTTTACATTTATTATAGTATAATTTAGAAAAAAAAATAAACTTTAGAAATAAGTAATAATTAGAATTTTTTTTGAACCCGACGAAATTTTAGAAATTTTTTTTTTGAATTTAAAATGAAATTTGTTATTTGACATTTATGATTCTATTTTTAAATGAAATTACCCTTTATTAATGAAGATATTTTTAAACCACAAAAAAATCTAGTTAAAATAGAGGAATCCTCTTTTATATATATATATGCATCTATCAAATGACATCATAATTTGTAGACAAGAGTTAAGAGTCTTTTTTTTCACCAAAAAAAAGAAGAAAAAGAGTGAAAAGCCTTAAGTATATTATTTGAAAAATATATACTACTTTAATAAAATTTCACATTTTTTTAAAAAGAAGTAAAATTTCACATTTAAAGGAAATGTATTTTTTTTTTAATTTTATAATTCGATAATCGTGAGAGGGAGATTGAAACTTTGGACATTATCGTTGAAAATACTAGTTGAGCTATTAAACTTTTGATGAAAAGTTATAATTATATGATGGACTCAGTTGTACCAATTCTATAGTAATTATTACAGAAAGACTTTTTTTTTTTTTTTCCTAATATTAGAACAAAGAAGATTGAACCACCATTGAATTTTCATGGTCCACTATCTTGTTATAGAGCATAAAATCTAATCTTTCAAACTACAAAACTTTAATCGCACTTACACCAGTGTCAATGTTATGGGATTCGACTTTCGACCACACCGGTACTGCTATTTGCTTACTTTGGCGCCCCTAATTAATGGAGCTTATATATCATCATCTCCAGCCAATGGGGTCTTTTTGAATTCATAGGTTTTCACACTAATTGCAGTTAACTTTGACATTGTTGGCCGCTCATAGTTCAATGAATCGATAAGAGCAAAAGTTGTGGCTTGGATACGAATATTTCAACATTGTAAGGCAATTCCATTACCCATTAGCCCCAGAGAGAGAGAGAGAGAACGTAAATGTAAGAATTTTTTTTGAGGCTGTGGAAAAGAATATTCATCACTTAGTTTAGGAGAGTCACTATTATTTAGTAACTACTTGTTGACTAGGGCAAAGCGAGGGGGTGAGGGCCCTTCAGTGCCAAAACTATTAAAAAAGAAAAAGAAAAAAGAAAAGAAAAAGAGAGAAGGTAAAACATATAAAATATATATATATATATATATATAATCTTTATTTAATAATGTCACGAGTGAAGTTTTGAATTATTATTGAATAATGTCACGGGTGAAGGTTTTAATTATGTGGCTAGAGAAGAGAATATGTTACTGTTGTTAGTGAGGCATACAGGTGACCTTGTAGTTAATGGGAAAGTTTTTAATTTTTTATATAAAAAGGAAAATTTTAAACTTTGTTAGTGTTTCTTGATGCTCTTAAATTTTCATTAATTTCATGATTTTGACTGCATTACTTGTTCTACATTGTTACATTGCTTCATTACAATTATTATTTATTATACAATTACTAACTAGGTCGGTTTCAAGTTTCAACATTACATTTATAAGTTTCAGATTTCAATGAAGTGCTCTTGGACTTAATTTAAGGATTTCAAACGGCTTTGATGTGTCCATTACTTCATTTGCGTGCTACTTCAACTTCATTTTGCTGCCACCTAGTTAAATTGTTGATATCCAGTTCTTCAATTGCATGAGATTTTGATTTACGGAAATTTATATTATTATGTAATTTTCCTTCATAAAAATTTGTGTATAAACAATCAAATTTAGAGCTAAATTACATAATAATATAAATTTGCGTAAATCACAATTAATGTTTATTTAACTATTAAAAAATCATTTCATTTTATAAGTGAAATTTTGAATTAAAATAAAATAAAATCTAAAAACAACTTATTCATGGGAAAAATAAACTTAACATATAAACAAATATATATATATATATGTGTGTGTGTGTGTGTGTGTGTGTGTGTGTAAATTCTGCTTGTATCCAATCAAAATTAAAAGTGTAAAAGTGAAATAATTCTTTAAGACCTCAAATTCAACTGCACACCAAGTTTTTCTCAAAAAAAAAAAAAAAAAAATAGAAGAACCGCATATAAAATTATTATCCTTTTTCACATGTTGCTTCCCAACTACCAAGTCGCTCGTTCTTAGTGTTTTCATAGTGGTTTCTCAAAAATAAATAAATAAATAAATTTCATGGTGGTATGATATTATTGTCTAGGTAATAATGATATCTCTTTAGACCAAAAGAGCCGTCATATCTTACATTTTCCTTCTTTGTTCAGACAAGATAGGGATCGGTTAATGGGTGTATTTTGGCATTTGATAATAAATTATTTTAAAGAAAATTTTAAAATCATTTTTATGAAAAAAATAAAAATTTGAAAAAAAAATCAGCTGTTCTTTTATTTCTTCATAAAAAGTTTTTAAAAATATGTCTCCTTAGGACATTTATTAATTTTTTTCCATTTTATATATATATAATTTTTTTTGAGATAATTATATACTGTGATTAACTCTACAACTTGAACCCCTTTTTTTCCTAACACTGTGTTTGGTTGGGTGGAATTTAGGAATGATGGAAAATATAGAAAAGAAAATAGGGTAAAAAACTGAGTTTTCCTCTGTTTGGGAATAGAAAGAAAATAGGAAGAGTGGAAAACCAAGGAGAAAATTTTCTCTCCCGGGCCCACAAATTTTTTCCTCCCAAATTGGGAGGAAAAGCCATAAGAGAAAACTACCTCATTGCACTTTTACAATAATACCTCGTTCTAGAATCAAGTAAAAAAAAAAAAACATAGAGAAAGCGCTGGAGAAAAAAAAAAGAAGAGAATGAGAGCTGTGCTGAGGAAGAAGATAAAAAAGAAGGGGGATAGGGATAAGGAAGGACAACGAGTGGAGGAGGGGGAAAAAAAGTATGGATGAAATGAAGGTTGGAAAAAGGGGAAATAATATAATGAATAACAAATTTTAATTGACAAATGTTACTATAATATTTTTACAATAAATTTTAAATAATAGATTGTTATTAGTTAACATTGGTGAGTAAAAAAATAATTTCAGTGGTGGGTTCAAATTAGAACTAGTAACAACTTTTCATATAAATTTTGTTGTGAAAGTATTGCAAAAAATGTTGTTGACGTAACACTTCTCATTGAAAAATATAATTGTTAGTAAATTTTATATTATTTAATGAGTATAAATAAATCTATTTCTTACTTATTATGTAACAAGGGTATAATAATCAATTTATATAAACTATATTTGATATCATCTCACTTTTATTTTCAACCAAACAAAAAAGTTTTCTACTTTCCCACTTTTCCACCCCTCCAACCAAACACACACGAGAAAAAACTAAATATTTTCTATTTTTTCACTTTTTCACTCCTCTAGCCAAACAGACCTAAACCTCCAAGCACATAGAAAAATACCAATTTAACTACAAGTATTATATAATAGTATTATATAATGGAAAAAAAATTGACAGATTGAGGGGGCCACGTAGCAAGGTTTTGCGGTTGCGGTTGTTTAGCTGTTTTATGTAAGATATGAATTTACCAGGAATCTGATTTCGTTATGACGAAATTGTCCTACCTCGCTGGCTATACATTCAGGTCTCTTTAGCTTTGAAATAAAGCAAACCAAGTTTAACATTTGAAAGTACCACCATTTGTGTGCCTGTAAGAGTTACAAAGAGGAAAAGAGAGGAAAGGGAGAAGAAGAAAAGAGTTGGGTCATGGAGCTACAATTTGATGCAAAGACAGTCATTTCCCTTGCAGTGCTTGGTTTCATTGGATTGTTACTACGCTTGTATAATGGGCTGGTGGTGAAGCCAAAGAGACTTCGATCTATGCTAAGCAAACAAGGCATCGATGGACCAGCACCAACTTTACTGCTCGGGAATATTAGGGAGATAAAGAAGGCTCAATCCACCACAGTGAAGACTCCCACCAGTGAAGCCCCTGTTTCCCACAACTGTGGTGCTGTTCTCTTCCCCTTCTTTGACCAATGGAGGAAGCAATATGGTATTTTTCACTCATCAATATCATATCATCACTGTCATCATCATCATCATCATCTCTTTATCATGTTAAGATAATATAAAAGTGACCTGTTTCCCATAACTCTGGTGCTGTTCTCTTCCCCTTCTTTGACCAATGGAGGAAGCAATATGGTATTTTTCACTCATCAATATCATATCATCACACTTCTCAAAAAAAAAAAATCATATCATCACTGTCATCATTATCATCCTCTCTTTATTATGTTAAGATAATATAAAAGTGATTATATCATAAAAAGTTAAAATCATTATCAATTTTATAATTAATGTATCCCTAATCACTAAAAAAAAAAATATTATGATATTTATTTATTATATTGTTCACGTAACATCAATCATATTTATTCTATATTAATAGTAAGCATTTTTAGTAAATTTGGTAGTGATTGTAGCAATTTTCTTTGAGATATTCATTTACATTGATGTAAGGAATACTACAAATTTACTATATAACCTTTATAATCAAGTGTGTAAACAAAAAATAAAAATTTAATATCTATTTATAATTAATGTTTTTGACTCTTATTAATCTCATTGATTCTCACTTCCCTTTATAAAATTTATGTAGTGAAATTTGTAGTATCATTAGTATATTATATTTTATTTAGCATGTTGTTGAATTGATACGAATCATATTCATTACCACAACAACTGAAATTTTTAGTTGTTTTAATTTTTTTTTTTTCTTGTTTTGTGTTTAAAAATTGACATATTGGTTGGTAGGAGTTATAAAGTAATATATGTAATATCTTTAATTAGGATCACTGATAATAAGTAACTAGCTAATGGGTGGACTTGAGGTGGTCAAATTAAGTTGCCAAAATTGAACTTGAATAGTCAGTTTCATGATTTTCATCTAGCTTCAAAGAAAAGACTCAAGACTAGAGTTGTCAGTTTCATCATTCAGTTTTCTCAATTTCACACTTCCTACCTACACTATTGCGTTCATACGGCTTACCATGAAAATGACAACTTCTTGCTTAAGAGTTAAAGCAAATTTTGTAACAACTTAAAGCACTTTTGTTTGATGTATGTTTATGTTCAAACAGGTCAAGTATTTGTGTTTTCTCTGGGGAACACACAAATATTACTCGTGACCCAACCTGATATAGTGAGAGAGATATCCACATGTACATCCTTGGACTTGGGAAAGCCTTCATATCAACACAAAGATCGTGGTCCATTGCTTGGACAGGGCATTTTGACTTCAAATGGGGCTGTTTGGGCACACCAGAGAAAAATACTTGCACCTGAATTATACATGGAGAAGGTCAAGGTATATAATCATTATTAACCAACCATTTTGTCATGGTAATTTTTTTAAAATGTGAACTCAATCGGTTAGCTATTTGTAGGGAATGATGAACTTAATTACCGAGTCGACGATCACAGTGATAGACTCGTGGAAGAGCAGGATTGAGACACAGGGTGGAACTGCAGACATAAAAATCGATGAGTATATGAGAAGTTTCTCTGGGGATGTTATCTCAAGAGCCTGTTTTGGCAGCAACTATTCCAAAGGGGAAGAGATTTTCGTGAAACTAAGAGCTCTCCAGGAGGCCATGTCTAAGAGAAGCTTAGCAACTGGAATCCCTGGGATGAGGTACGAGGTTTCTTGTATGAAATTCACAACATTGATGTTGTTTGTTACCACATTACGTTGAATATTACAAAATCTATGAAACGATGATACTGCCAAAGTTATAGGTACGTGGCTTAATTCCAGAGACTTTTCAAAGTGACAACTTAACATATCAGCCTGAAATAGAATCAAGAAGAATTGTCTCTGTTTTCACTTGAAGTGACCATTTTACTGTTAATATTATATATTTTTTTTATAATCTCTGTCATTGTACAAACATAAAATGAATACATTTCAAATCTTTATCCTGAACTATAAAATGAATACATTTCAAATCTTGGGAAGCAAGCATGTTTGGCAAAAGCCTTTCTCTAATAACTATATATTGGAAAATTGACTCATTTCACCAAATGTATATGTTACAGTTATCTCCCCACAAAGAACAATAGGGAAGCATGGGCGTTAGAAAAGGAGGTCCGCAATTTGATACTAGATGTAGTGAAGGAGAGACAAAATGGTACTTATAATGAGAAGGATTTATTGCAAATGGTTCTGGAGGGTGCAAAAAATAGTGATCTCAGCCAAGAGGCAACAAACCGCTTCATTGTTGACAACTGCAAGAACATCTATTTGGCTGGGTTTGAGACCACTGCAGTTTCTGCTACATGGTGCCTCATGTTGTTGGCATCAAATCAAGAATGGCAAGACCGTGTCCGTGCTGAGGTTCTCAGTATCTGTGGGGGTGCTATTCCAGATGCTGATATGCTTCGTAAGATGAAACAGGTATTGTTAACTAACATTACTTAAATGGGTTCCAACTTTTCCAATTAGATGCACTAGTAAATGGGTAAAGCCTCTTGTTGTTGAATAAGTGACTCGTTTCAAATCTTGCCTACACCAACAAGAAACCAATTGGTGTGGCCTGATAGTAAAGAGCAATATTCAAATCTTTTCTTATCTAAAAAAGAAATAAAAAAACCTGGTATTACTTTAAATTTTATACCGTTAATAAGAGTTCAGTTCATATTCTTTAAAATGTGAACCTAGATGTTCAACATTCTATCTAAGTGCATTAAGAGTGAAGACATTTTCTCACTTTAAATTTCAATTTGCATATGCAGCTAACAATGGTGATTCACGAATCATTGCGCCTTTATCCCCCAGTAAGTGTGGTGTCAAGGGAGGCCTTACAGGACATGAAATTTAGGGACATTAATGTCCCGAAGGGTGTCAACCTTTGGACCATGGTGCTGACATTGCATACTGATCCAGACATATGGGGACCAGATGCTTACAAGTTCAACCCAGAAAGATTTGCAAATGGAATTGCAGGGTCTTGCAAACTTCCACACTTGTATATGCCATTTGGAGTTGGGCCCCGAGTGTGTCTTGGACAGAACTTGGCCATGGTTGAACTCAAGATACTTATGGCTCTCATTTTGTCCAACTTCACCTTTTCCCTCTCTCCCAAATACACTCATGCACCTGCTCTTAGGTTGGTTATAGAACCTGAACATGGAGTAGATATCTTGGTGAGGAAGTTGTAAGCTATGCCCTATGATTGGATTGGTCCAACATAAAAAGAAAGAGAAAATAAGAAGAAAAACTTGGTTTATTTTATGTATTACCTTCATATGGGGAAATTGGATTACCTGCTGTGACAGCTAACTATTGAGAGAAGCATGTTAGTTCTTTTGAACTTTCAATCTTTTACATTACTTGTTCTTATGTTCGTACTACTGAAGTAATGAATAAAGATTGATTTTTTTTTTTTTTTTTTGGTTCCATGAGGGGAGAGTGAACTATTAATTTGACTCATTGAATTTGTTTGGACATGGTAGGTTATAGAATGACCCGAGTTAATTAATTCAATTACCTAAGTTGATTAATTAGGTCAAATTATATGCAAATTGTGGAGGCACCAACAAATCACCAAATAAAATAATATGCAACGGAAATTAAATGACATAGTAATTTGTTGACGAATGGGGAAAATTCCTCGCAAGGCAAAAACCCCACTAGGTGAATTTCAGGTCGCCACTCCCAAAAATCCACTAATAAAAATCAAGTTGTTATAAGTATGAGGAATCTTACCACTATCTTGGATTATCCCAAAATACCAACCTATAGTTGAACCTTTACTCTAATCTCCAATTGGGCTTGATTTTGTAGAAGACTTTTTCCTTTACACGGATCCTAGTACATGATTAACTCCAAGCAACTGAATGATTGTTGTTGGCTGCAAAGTTCTTCACTTAAAAGAATGTTGAAGATCTGAAAGCACTTGGTTACAAAACCATAAGACGCATAAACATAGTAGCTTATCATAAAGTGTATGAGTTCTAGAGGTGTGCACGGGTTGAGTTGGGTCAGATTAAGGAGATTTTTTGACACCATGGTGGGTTGAAAAAAATTCAACCCATCACATAAGTCTAACCAAACCCAACCCAACCCACATGGGTCGGGTTAGGTTGGGTTGAATCCATGGGTTGGACAAAATTTTTTTTTATTACTATTATTATTAAATTGAGCAGAAAAAATAATATCACACCTGCCACCTGAGTTGATAACAAATTATACATTAATATATTAACTAATATACCAACTTAGTTATACATTAATATATTAACTAATATACCAACTTAGTTATACATTAATATATAAACTAATATACATTAATATTGGCTTTTATATAGGATAGGAGGAAGAGTTAGTTATTTAAAAAAAAATTAATAATAATATATATTAAATATATGGGTGAGTCAGTTTGAGTTTGGCGGGTTTGAAATTTTATGACCCGAACCCAACCCAACTCGCTATCAAAAAATTTTTTGTAACCCAACCCAACCCACCAAACCCTAAAAACCGACCCAACCCGGCAGGTTGGGTTGGGTCAGGTCAGTTTTGGCAGGTTGGCAGATTTGTTGCACACTCCTAATGAGTTCTCTCTAATTGAACCTCTATGTGTTTGATGACCTTAAAATAAGCCTTTTATATGGTCTAGGATTGTAAAGAGAGAAACTTTAATTATCCAAGTTATCATGGGCCAAAATTCAAATCTGAGAATTCTGAAATCAAAAGTCTCAATAGATCGAGCTTGTGTCGAGCTTCTTTATTAAACCTTGATAGATTCTAATGTCGAGACTAGTGTCAAGAATTAATGAAATTGTTTATCTTCACTTGTAGACTTCACATACTTCTTGAGACCTTAAACTTAACTTTTAGATCTACCAAATTACAAATAAAGTGTGTTTTGTCAAAAGATAAGTCAATACATAGAAAATATGACCCTAATAGGACACATTTGTAAATGTATTAGGATTCTCTCCATTTGAAATGGATCGACTTTATGGTTCATATTAAGAACAATGAACAAACAAACAAAATTCTCACAAACTTTTTCTCACAACTTATATATTGTGATGGTAAATTGTGGTTAGTAAAACATCACTTTTATTAGGGCCACTATTAACAACTCTTTTATTATATGCTAATCAAAATCAGTCACCTCAAGAGATGTGAAAATTTTTGTGAAATTTGTTGTGTCATATTAAATATTATAATTCTAAAGGTGTGGCCTTTTGAAACCACACATGGTGTGGCATTATTTATAATGTCATATACATTATAGATAATGGCATTATCTATAATGTTCGTACTTTCTCAATCCACATTAGTGTGGAAATTTGTGGAGGGTCTTTTTGGTGAAGTATGGTGTTGACTTCTTTACCACTTTGTTTGTTTCAGTGAAATATCTGTATTTTCTGGTATTTGGTATGCTAGAAAATGCAAGCAATGAAATATGTTTTCCCTATTGAAAGAAAAACATAGCTTAATAAGAACCAAGCCAGTATCAAATGGATGTAATAGCTTCCCCCTTCATTCAACAGGTTTTAAAATAAGTCAAACACAATTATAAAATAAAAGGGAGCCCAAAAATTGGGGGGCAGATTGCAATTAAAACAGAATTCTCAGAACTCACACAGTCACTTAACACACTTGAAGCCCCTTATACATCCTAGAACACTTCGTTAAATTTAGCAAGTATAAAAATGCATTTATGAGTTTTAGAATATACAAATAAGGATATACCTTTCTTCTTCAACTTATTACGGAAAATTATTGTGTATTCCTTGAGTACCATAAATGCGTACTCCCTCATCTCACATGAATGGTGGGTCCCACTAATTAAATTCATGATGGAACCCACCATTCATATGAGAGTGAGAAGTACACATTTATGATAATCTGAAAGTATCTAATAATTTTCCACTTATTACTCACTATTTCCCTTGTTTTCATGAAACTAATTAATTTAATGTCTAACTTTCCTCAAGTTGTGACTTGTGAGCATTGTATCTTTCAAGCTTCCTTTTTTTTTTTTTTTGGGGTGGGGTGGGGTTTGCTGCATGATTGAAAGATGCACTATTAACCTTGCTCATCGCTTGTGTGGACGTGAGTAGTGGCTTTGGCTTCCCAAACTTAATCCTGGTCATCAAGAAAGCTCGATCAATTCAATGCATGACAAGAGAGAAAAAAGACCCCCAAACAAATAGAACCACGTTCTTTTCAATATTTGTTCATTCCCAATACCTTGATGAAATTGCAACACATTTACTATGGGAATTTATTAAACCAAAGAGATACTTAAGGAGACATTTTTTACCAAACAGAAACTATTTCTTTTCTAAAAGAATCATGAATAACAACCACAAGCTACAGTCTCGATCGACAAGCTTCTAGATGTGCATCCAAAGTTGATCATACTGCAACACAAGTGATTTTATTTTATTCTTATCTCTTGACTTTTACTTTGATAGGAGTTAATTTTTGACTGAGGATTTAAACGTCACAATTCAATATCACTGATGATTTGAGGACTTTTACTTTGATAATTTAATCTTCGTGAAAAATGCTAAAGCCACAAAATATTTGACAGACTGCTAATGTGGTTAGTGGTTATTGATAAGTAAAAAACTGATATTAGTGGTAGGCCCAGATGAGATCTGGCAAGAACTTATCACATCAATAATTTATAAAAATATTATAAAATAGTTTGTAACCATAACACTACTTAATTTTCAGTGATCTCTGAATCTCCGGCACTTTAATTTGTAAGACTTATTCCTTCTCTTATGTCATTAGTCGGAAATGCCAAAATGGCAGCTACAACGAGGATGTATGTTACCGCCGTTGATCATCGTTGACTGCAACTGCAAATTTGTTAATTTATTTGCACGTGTCTCACCTATTTTTAAATTCAGTTCTTTCTAATGGAAATTCATATTAACTCTGAGTTTATATTGTAAGGACTAGAAGATAATTATCTTGCAAAAAACCTGTCTACATATGAACCAGACAAATCTTATATGCATACCACTTGAATTTTCGATATTCCTTTTCTTTTTCCTTTTTCTCATCAAATGAATGACATCTTCTTCTAGAAATCCTTCGTGATAAACAAAAAGAATTTCAATTTATTTTATGTGACATACTAATTTATAGAAAAGAGTCTTTAGAGCATTCTCATCAAGGTGAGTAAAATTTTTAGCATATACCACCTCAAAACTCAAAATTTTAGTTTTTAACAACTCATTTTACAATACATCTAACATCAAAAATTCTATATTTTTTACCATTTCATTTAAATAATATAAACTACTCATTAAAATAATAATAAAACAACTACAAAACTATAGCAACCAGCCAACCCCCTCCTCCACCGCCCCTACCACCGCTCCACTTGCTATAACCACCATTGTAGCAACCACAACCCACCACAGCCACCACCACCACAAGTCACAGCACCACCGTGACAAGTCACAGCACCACCATTGTAGCAACCAAAACCCATCACACACACAAACCTAGGATCGATGACCCACGCCCCACGCCGAACCAAAACCACTACCACAAACCACAGCAAAAAACCCACCACAAAACCTCCATCACCGCCACCACAAAACCCACCACCCACCCACCCCGATCTCAACCCCAACCAAAACCCACCACCACCCACCCACCTCGTTCTCAACCCCAGCCAAAACCCACCACCCCGATCTCAACCCCATCAAAATCGTCACCAAGCACCACCGATATCCACCAAATCAGACCCACGAAACCCACCAAATCATGACCACAATCGCCGACCACAAACCATTGAAGCTTAACGAAGATCAAATGCTCATCAGAACAGAGGCAGCATGATGAAAAGGAAAGGGAGATGATGCCTGGGTTGTGAAGGAGAACCAGAGAACGAGAGGGAGAGTCTGAGAGTTTGAGGGAGAGTATGAGAGTTTGAGGAGTGAGAGAATTAAAATCAATAAATATTATACAATACTGCTACAGTGCGCTCTCAAAAATAGGAGTGCACTGTAGCAAGATTGTAAATTTTATAGCATATAAGAGTTTTGATTGAGTTGGTTTTTGGGGGTTCAGATGCTAAAAAATAGCATTTATAGCATTTAGGAGGCTTAATGAGAATGCTCTTAATATATTATTTAAGAAATATATGCTACTACTACTTGATTAATAATTTTTCACATTTAAAGAAAATGTATTCAATTGTACGCATTCTATATATAAAAATTGGATCTGACACTTTTTCATAAATAATGAGTATTAAAAAAGTAATTTTTTTTTTTAATGTCTTCAAAAAAAAAAAGAGAGAGTAATTTTTAAGTATTAAAACAGGAACATTTAATGCTATTTAAACAATGTCCTAAGGACATTATTAAATAAGAGGAAATTCACAAAGATATAGTATATAGAGGTCAGATATTATCCGCAAATAATTGCGTAATCATTTTATCAGAGTGACGGAAAATAATTTTTTGTTTGTTTTAGCAATGATATTTTTTAGAAAATTAATAAGTTATTTTTCAAAAGAATTTTCTATAAAACTATCTCATTTTTCTATATTTAGTAGCAACTGTAAACAGGAATGGCAACGGGTCGGGTTCGGGCCGGGTTTCTTTATACCCGGACCTGACCCGCGGGTCTATACCTGTTACCCGAACCCGGCCCGTTTAATAAACTGGTTTTTTTGGTTGAACCCATACCCGCCCCGTCGGAGCCCGCGGGGCCGTGGGCCCTGGCCCAAAATCACAAACAAAAAAAATCGATACAAACCCAAAATCACAAATCATCACAGAACAACATTTTCTTGGCAATTTTCTTAGCATCCAAACGGATGCCAAGATATAACAAACCAATCTATACAAAAAATCCACAAATCCCAAAAATTTTGCAAATCCAGAAATAAAATTAGCAAATCTGAAAATCCCACCAACAAAACACAAAAAAAAAAAAAAAAAACCAATAAATTTGGCTCACAAAAACAAAACCCAAACCCAAATTTTGCTCACAAAAACACGAAAAGAAAAAAACCCAAACCCATTCAGTTGTGGGTCTATAACAAGTGAGGGCTAGTTCACGGTGGTTTAGAGTTTTGTGATGGTGGCTGGGCTTGTCGGCGAGGTGCTTGATGCTTGATTGTGGCTGGGCTTGTCGGCGAGGATTGTCTTGGTCGCTTGAGGGAGGGCTTGCGTGGGGCTTGAATGCTTGAGTTGAGATTAAGAGTGGAAACAGAGTAAGGCTGAGGTGTGAGAGGGTGAGCTGAAGAGATGAGACTCGAGAGGCGGCTGAAGAAATGAGAGTGTGAGGTGAGGCTGTGAAAATTTTAGGGTTATAACTATATATACATGAGGGAATTTTAGTAACTATGTATATATATAACCGGGTCGGGCCAGGTCCGGGTTCGGGCTGGGTTTTTGTAAAAACCCGAACCCGACCCGGACCCGCTTCGGGTTTTTTTTTTTTAAACCCAAACCCAACCCTATTTTTTATCGGACCGGGTAAAATCCGGTCCATTAGGGTCGGACCGGGCCGGGTATTCGCGGGTCGGGCAGAAATTGCCATCCCTAACCGTAAATGAGTTGAAAAACAATCTCTTAACTTCTCTTATTTAGCCATATTTTTATGTTAACCAAAGATAATTTTTCTTTAAATCATTTTTATATTACTGTGAGATAGAGTTGTTTTCCAAAAATAATTTGTGAAAAGTCATGTTTTTATTTTAACCAAAGATAGTTTTTCTTTAACTTATTTTTTCTGATACTACTAAACAATGGAAAACATAAAAAACTATCTTTACACACAAAGTTTTCCATCGAAACAAATGGAGCAATAGACTTTAGATAGAATAGAATGACAATCATGTAAGGAATAAGACTCAAGTATAGAGAAAAAAATTAAAAACGTAAAGGAAGACAAAAAATTATATTAGTAGAAGTAATAACAAATGATATATCAATTAATTAAGGAAGTAACAAAATGTATGATTTTTAGATAGAATAAAATGAAGGAAAAGAATACATATAGCTAACCTTAAGTAATTTGTTAAGAATCCATAGCTGGCCTCAAAATTTTGCTACTAAAGCTTTGTTGCTGTATAATGTTAAATTTCTTATTGTTCCAAAAACTTAAGTTATTGGGATATAGTAAATTTAATAATTTAACCACACAATTCTAACATATTTTATATAGTTTTTAAGTTTTCTTATATTAATATATGTTCGAGCGTCATGTGTGTGTAAATTCTCTTCTGAATAAAATCCTATTTGTAGCGATGGAAGTAAAACTAAAGAGTTAAATAGCTATTCCAAAAGAGTAGTTGTTATAGAATAGACTCTTTTCTACTCTACCAAACTTATCGTAAAAGTGATCGAGAGAATTCTTTTAAGACCTCAAATTCAATTGCATACCAAATTATTGTTTTGCTTTCAGTTGTTGCTTCCAACTACTTGCCGTGAGGTGTGGAGGTTTGGGTTGAAGTACTATTTAGAGTTTAGACTTTTTAAAAATAGCCAATTTGCTTTTATAAGCATAAAAACCACACTTACCGTTTAGGTGTGGAGGTTTGGGTTGAAGTACTATTTAGAGTTTGGACTTTTCTAAAATAGCCAATTTGCTTTTATAAGCATAAAAACCATACTTACCGTTGTTTGAAAGTTTCTCGACTCTTTCAACCCTTTTTTTTTTTTTTTTTTTTTTTGCTTCCTTCTAATCTCTAACTGTTATCCATCATTTTTATTTTCTACCCAGACACTTCCATATGCATATATTGTCACAATATAGTCACTATGGGATAATTAAATTGAATTGACCCCATATTGGTTTTTTGGGAAAACAAGAGCAAATAATGTTAAGTGTTTTGTCCTTAGCGAGTAAATTGGATAAAATTTCTAAGCAGTGGCTAATATTAAGTATTAACCCAAACTTGAAGGTGGTTTTGAATTTACCCATACACTGAGGGACCACTCTTGCTGAATTATATAAAATTATAAATATTTTGTCTCACTTTTTGTATTCCGCTTTATATTCTACAAATCACAATTTGTCATATATTCATTTGACATTGCTGAAGGATAAAGTAGAATTCAAAAAGTGGAACAAATGGCTTATATCCATATGTTTTTGTTTGGTTTATGTTTGTTGTTATTTGGGCTAATATTTATTATTGTTATTTAAGCCTTTAAAAAAAAGGGATTAAGCATTATGTTTGGGAAGTAGAATTAATTTTGGAGTGATACTTCTACAATATTTTTACAATAAATTTTATGCAAAAAGCTATTATTGGTGGGTAAAAAAATAATATCAGTATTAGAACCAAATTAGAATTAATAACAGCTTATTACATTGGATTTGTTATGAATTATTGTGAAAAATATTGTGAATATAACATTACTCTTATTTTTGTTGACCCAATTTTTTGTATTTCTCACAAAGTCAAGTGTTCAACATTTCTATCTCCCACATTTTATGTTCCACCACCAATCCACTTTTTGAAAGTATAACATTTAAGTAGTAAATAGGAAAAGAGAGAAAGGGAGAACAAGAAAATACTAGGTTCATGGAGTAAAGAGGAATATAGAGAAAGAGGGAAAAAGAAAAGACTTGGTCCATGGAGCTACAATTTGATACAAAGACATGCATTTCCCTTGCAGTGCTTGGTTTCATTGGATTGTTACAACTCTTGTATAATGCGCTGGTGGCGAAGCCAAGGAGGCTTAGATCTTTGCTAAGCAAGCAAGGCATCAGCGGACCACCACCAAGTTTACTACTCGGAAATGCTAGGGAGATGAAGTTGGGCCAATCCACCGCAGTGAAGGCTCACACCAGCGAACCCCCCGTCTCCCATAATTGTGCTGCTTATCTCTTTGGCTTCTTTGACAAATGGAGGAAGCAATATGGTATTTCATTCATCAATATCATGTCATCACTGTCATCATCATCTCTATCATTTACATTTGCCTTCCTTTTTGAATATTTTATGTTAACAACAATGACAGTAATTATAATATAAAAAATGCAAAAATGCAAAACTGACCCTTTAACTTTCACTGTTTTTCATTTCAGTGCTCTAACTTTCAGTTTTGTCAATTCAGTCCTCTAACTTTCAATTTTTTTCAATTCAAGATTCTGTTACAATTCAGTTAGTGCTGCCGTTAAATATGCTTGAAACGACGCCATTTTACTCTTTTTATTTTTTATTTTTTTATAAATTCGGAATTAAAATAAAATTAGAAAATCTGAAAGAAAAAAAAAAGAAAAAAGAAAAGAAAAGAAAACATTAAGGAAATACGACATCATCGTTCCCCTTCCCCAATGAAGTCAACGAAATCTCCATGTCCAATTCCAGTAATCTCTCTCTCTGTGTTCATTTTCAGCTCAGGATCCATATCTTATCTCCATTAATCTAACATATCTGTGAGTTTCGGATCTATATCTCTTTGAATCAGATCAATAATCCAATACTGTATACCTTTTCATTTTCGTTTTATATGCTAATGTAATTAGGACTTTTGGATTGTCAAATTTCTGGGTACAGTACTAGCGCTATTCATCCTCTCAGTGGTATATTGATTTCAAGATAATATGGTTGTAATGAGTCATATTATTAAAATCCCAATTGAGAATTAACTTGTAATTATTATCCCTATATATAGCTCCCTGTTTATTGATAAGCTTGGTACTGAAATTGTTCATTTCTGACTTGATTGTTTGTTATATTATTTGTGGCTTAACGTGGTGTAGTTTGGTTTGCTTGATTTTGGTGCATTTGTTCCTGTTTTGTCTGCAAAATGTTATTGGCATTTGTTTTGATTCAGGGAAGGGGAACGACCACGTCGTACCCTTAATGTTTTCTTTTCTTTCTTTTTTTTTTCCTTTTCTTTTTTCCAAATTTTCTTATTTTATTTTAATTCCGAATTTATTAAAAAAAAAAGAAAAAAAAAAGAGCAAAACTGCGTCGTTTCAAACATATTTAACGGTAGCACTAACTGAGTTGTAACGGAACCTTGAATTGACAAAAATTGAAAGTTAGAGGACTGAATTGACAAAACTGAAAGTTAACGGACTGAAATGAAAAACAGTGAAAGTTAGAGGATCAATTTTGTATTTTTGCCTATAAAAAACATGTTAAATTTTTTTTTTACTACGCTATCATTATCATCTCTCTATCATTCATGTCACACCCCAACTCATTACTGCCATGCATGATATTGTTTGCTTCATTGCCTGTCACGCCTTAACTCATTATTGGCATGTATGATATTGTTTGCTTTGATTACACAGACCTCACGGCTTAAAAACGCGTCATATTAATTAGAGTCCAAGGTTTCCATATAAGATCCCCTAGCTAGGAGATGCGGGACTCCATCAGGTTTTAGTTCTTTCTCACCTCACCCTACTCGAGATCTTTTGGCATTTTGGGTTCCCACCATTCATGCCTCCCTTTTTGAATATTTTATGTTAACAATAATAACAATAATTATAATATTAACAAATGTTAAAACTATTATGAATTATACTATAATATATATATATATATGAAAAAATCTAGAACCACAACATTTTATGCCACAACTTTTCCACAACTCTAATATGGTGTAGTGTTAGTACATGGTGAAGAAAAAGTGATGAGCCTATATATGCGAATAAAAGAGACAAACAATCAAATACAATCTGTCACATAAGTTAGTTATGAAAAATGATATGATCCTAAAATTAGTCAACATATACTTATAACTAATTAAAGCATTTCCATTTGATTTATGTTTAAACAGGTGAACTATTTACCTGTTCTATTGGGAACTCACAAATATTATTCGTGACCCAACCTGACATAGTGAGGGAGATAACCACATGCACATCCTTCGACCTGGGAAAGCCATCATATCAACACCAAGCGCTTGGACCATTGCTCGGACAGGGCGTTTTAACTTCAAATGGGGCTGTCTGGGCCCATCAGAGGAAAATCCTTGCACCTGAATTATACATGGAGAAGGTTAAGGTATATAATCATTATTTCAACCAACAATTTTGTTTACCTCTAGCATGGTAATTTTTTCTTTTAAATTGCCAAAATAACCAGTTAGCTACTTATGTGATCCTAAAACCTTGTAGGGAATGGTGAACATAATTACCGAGTCTGCAATCACAGTGGTAAACTCATGGAAGAGTATGATTGAGACACAGGGTGGAACTGCAGACATAAAAATCGATCAGTATATGAGAAGTTTCTCTGGAGATGTTATCTCGAAAGCCTGTTTTGGCAGCAACTATTCCAAAGGGGAAGAGATTTTCTTAAAGCTGAGACTTCTCCAGGAGGCCATGTCCAAGAAAGGTATAGGTATAGCGGGTCAGCTCCCTGCTATGAGGTATGAACTTCACTTCTATTAAATTCATAATAAGTGGCAAAGATGCACAAGTATGGGTATGGTATGGGTATGATGCAATACGAGATAGGTCATACAACCATTCTTAAAAATCTAGAATACAATATGGCAGAGATATTTATATTAATTACTTATTAAATATATTTAGTTATATATTTTTAATATATATTAATTTCAGAGCAATAATAGATGATAAAGTGAATCTATGAGGTCTAGAATACATGTCAAGATCCAAAAAAAAATTTCTTAAAAAAAAGATAACTAGTTAGATAAGTATTTAATATTGAAACTAATATATAAAAAATATAATAAAAATTCTTATGAGGTTGATCTATCTCTCACTATTAAGGGGTTGGGTTAGAACCATATCCAAGCTTTTGTTTTTTCTTAAAAAAAAAAAAAATTGGGACAAACATGTAGAAATATCTTAAAAGTATCTAGTATAATACATATTAGGTATCCATGCATCTAAGTTAGTGGCAAAGTCATAATTTTTTTTTCAGCTGGGTCATTCTAAATATATCATTAAAATTTAAATCCACAAAATAATTCATACACACACACACACACACTTAAAACATGTCTTTAACATGATTTATTAAGTAAACTTTATATAATTCAAGAAATATGTTTTCTTTCACTAAGTAATGTAATTATCTTTTAAATTTTAAAATTAATATTTGTTAAACATTTTTTTATAGATACAATAGGTTTTGAAACCTATCATTTGTTCCATGATAATTGCTTTTACCAGAAGATAATGACAACAGTTGGTTCATTTTTATGTAGATTGGATTTGAATTCATAACATTTATTTGACAATAAAAAACTTTACTCATTGAGCTAACTAAAACCCATATTTTTTTTAAAAATTAGATCATTTTTTTATTAAATAAATTAAAGAATAAAATTAGATTTTAATAATAGTTTTTGAAAACATTACATGTATACAAACCAATTATTTTTGGATTATTAAATAATATATGTACTTTTATATGCCTTGACACATACAATATAATATAATAGTAATATTATAATAACAATACTAAATGAAAAAAAAAAATTGTTTGTGGATGACAAAGTAGGTCATTTCCAATACTTTTAACCTTTTATATATATATATATAAAAGTGAGTTCTAGCTAGTTAGCTCAATTGGTAAAGTCTTTTGTTGTCAAATAATGAGTTCTATATAGCAAAATAAATGAGTCATTAGTACTTTAAATGAGTATTCTAATATTGTACATTTTTTTTATAAAGGAAGCATACCCCCCCCCCCCCCCCCCAACGGTTTAAAATGAGCAAATACCCCATAACTCTATTAAAACATGACATAATCTTTTAGAATATTTCACAATGAAATTACTAAAATATTCTTAAGAGGGGAAATGCAAATGACCCAAAAGTAAATAACCCAATATTGAAGACAAATTATTTAAATAAAGTATTTGATCAACATAAAAAGTATATATAATTCAAATGTATGTTACATTCCCCCTCATTGTGGAATATTCTAGGAACCAAAAGATTTCTTCATGTGTGTTAACAAAGTAATGGAGTATTTGCTCTTTTCAATAGTTAAGGGCATGGTTTTAAAAAGGGGACCGGGGCAAAACCGGATTTGCCTCTAGTTCTCAGTTTTTGACCAATTATTAGTTTTTTTTTTTTTTTGGGACCGGACTGGTGGTTGGTTCCTAGTTCAACCGGTCGGACCAACGGGTCCAATCCAGTTTTTTAAACCGTAGTTAAGGGGGTACATTGCTCAATTCTATATTTTAGGGGTAAAATTGTGAACTACCCTATTGATAAAAGGAAGAAAGTGTTTTTGCCCCATTTTTATAAACATCATGGGGGCCATTATGCTAAATATTACATAAAATTATGAAATAATGATACTGCCAAAATTATACATTTGCCTCCAAACTTCAAAGCCTTTCAAAGTGACAACTTAACATATATATATATATATATATATATATATATATATATAGAATTGAAAGAGATCTTAAAAAAAACATGGTTGTCTCCATTAATTACTTGAAATGGAGATAGTACATGTCACAATTAAGATTTTGAAGTGACACTGAATGTTTGAAGACATCTTTAAATTTATAATACTTAATTTGAATCATGAATGAATCCTTTTCAAACGAAGGGCAGCATATGTGACGAAAGCTTTTCTCTAACTAAATATTGAAAAAATTGACTCATTCAACATATGTGTATGTTACAGATATCTCCCCACAAAAAGCAATAGGGAAAAATGGGCGTTAGAAAAGGAGATCCGCAATTTGATACTAGAGGTAGTGAAGGAGAGAACAAAAGTTGCTGCTAATGAGAAAGATTTATTACAAATGGTACTTGAGGGCGCCCGGAATAGTAACTTGAGCCAGGAGGAAACAGACCGCTTCATCGTTGACAACTGCAAGAACATATATTTGGCTGGGTTTGAGACCACTGCAGTTTCTGCCACATGGTGCCTCATGTTGTTGGCTTCAAATCAAGAATGGCAAGACCGTGTTCGTGCCGAGGCTCTCAGTATTTGTGGAGGTGGTATTCCGAATGTTGATATGATTCGTAAGATGAAACAGGTCTTGTAACGACTAGTACTACTTAAAATTTTACACCAATATAGATGCTTATGCATGCATAGAGAATATAGACATATTTCTAACCCCATATATCAATTTGCATCTGCAGCTAGCGATGGTGATTAATGAATCATTGCGCCTTTACCCTCCAGTAACAATTATGTCAAGGGAGGTCTTCAAGGACGTGAAATTCGGGGACATTACTGTCCCAAAAGGTGTTTACATCTGGAACATGGTGTGTACATTGCATACTGATCCAGACATATGGGGACCAGATGCTTTCAAGTTCAACCCAGATAGATTTGAAAATGGAATTACAGGTGCTTGCAAGCTTCCACACCTGTACATGCCATTTGGAGTTGGGCCTCGAGTGTGTCTTGGACAGAACTTGGCTACGGTTGAACTCAAGATACTTATCTCTCTCCTTTTGTCCAACTTCGCCTTTTCTCTCTCTCCCAAATACACCCATGGACCTGTTCTCAGGTTGGTTCTAGAGCCTGAACATGGAGTAGATCTCTTGGTGAGGAAGTTGTGAGCCATGAATTGTGTTTGGGTTGGTCCAATAATAAAGTAAATAAATAAGATATACCTGTTTTATTTTGTGTATTAACTTCTCATGGGACAATAGGCTTGATATACCTTTTTTCCCTTTAGACTTGTTGAATTTGCTAGAAACGTCAAAAAAATAAGGTCTTCGCATCGTTGTGGGAACTATTCATGAAACTGCACGATGCATGAGAGTATGTAATTATTTTGTAATGTGATATAATGTATAGTTTGTTCCCTGAAATTTGCTGAAGATAATATATATTAAGATTAATCATCTTCAGAAGTAGACTCACTTAATCAAAGAGGTATTCTATCACTTAACAATTTTCTCTTCTGGGCCTCCCTTTTCTTTTTATATTGCATATAAGCATCATCAACCTCTCTCTCCACAAATCGACCGTTGATGTTTTTCCAATTTTTTTTTTTTTTTTGCTCAAATAACTTATTTTCTAACTTTTCACGTAGATTCTGACTCTGAGGCTTTTTTTTTTTTTTTTTCTCTCTTATTTGAGACTGTCAAACGCCCAAAAATAGAAAATATTTTCCTAATTTAGGACTATTTTTATGAATGAAATTTCTCGTTCATATGATGTTTTGGAATTACAAGAAATATTGATAATTTTTCGTGAGATACTAAACAACAAAAATGTATTATGACTCATTTTCATAGTCAAAATAAAACACATGAAATTGAGTTAGTTCTTCATAAAAAGTTTCTTGGAAATCAAGTCATTTTCCATACAAAAAAAAGATTTTCTAGTTTTCTAGAAAACGTTTTGTCGAAACAAAGGGATCATAAATTTGGAGCACTTATAGTTGCTACGGTTTCTACATTTTTATTCTTTCTTCTTAATTTTCTTTTGGAAAGAGAAAAGTAAAAGGCTTGGTGAAATAGCTCTGTTATTGTTCAATCTCATGGTCCACTCTATTGATGCATGTTAAAAAATATGAGCTCCAGTATATAGGAATGACAGCAAAGTGGGAAAAAATGTAGAAAGAAAAGATACGAATTTCCTTTGTTTGTTCGAAAAAAAATAATGGAAGGGAAGAAATTGTAATATAAACTTAGTACTACACCCTTGAAGCATTGCATATATAATATATATACAAATTTCCTCTATTTGGTTGAGGAAAACAATGTAGGGGAATACAAAGTAAGTTGCATAAATTTATTACTAAGCTTTGAAGCATCATATATGTTATTTTTATTTTTATTTTCTTTGGGCTAATTGCACCTTCCCCTTAACTATGGTACAATTGCATTTCCCCCTAAACTTAAAACTGAGTAATGTCCTCTATGATTTATTGGTAATAAGCATTTTGTTCTATACCATTACAGTTTTGTCAAATTTAATTAATAAATTAAATGTCTAAGAGAAATTTGAATTTTCTGTTAATGTTTAGGGGCAAAGTGATCATAAGCTAACCAATAGATCATAGGGATATTACTTGATTTCAAAGTTTACAGAAAATATTACAACTGTGTCATAATTGAGGGGAGGGGTGGAATCTACCATGTTTTCTCTCTATCTATCCATTTTGGTTAGTTCCAAATAAAAAGAAGATCATCATTCGTACCATACCAACCATTTTTAATTTCACTGACAATTATCTTTATGATTAGTACTTAAAGCGTTATCCTGTCGCCTGCTCAACAAGTTAGCAAGATGAGTACATCTGTTTTTTCTTACTCTCCTTTTTTTTTGTTAACAAGGGTATCCTTAACTTAATTTTTACTAGGATAACATGCAGGACTATTTACAAGGATGGAAATGTTCTACTGAAACTCCAAAACCAGGAAAGGTTAGTACCTCTGCCGATTTGTGAAGTTTCTTGAACACCTTTTTCTTCATATGGTTCCATCCATTGCCCTGCCTCTCATTTGATGTCACAGAAGGTTTTTTTTTTTTTTTGTAATTTCTTGAAGAGAAAAAAACGTATACAATTTACAAGCAAAAATGCATAATTTTGAATGTGTAAAGTTGTGATTTACAACTTTGTTTTATGTTGGCTTTATTCCATGACAAAAAGTGTTGTAATTGCTTTAATTTTGTTTCTTGTATTTTGTGGGATTTTATTGTATTGGGTTTAGTATTAAGTTTGTGAACACTCAAGCTTAATTGAAGATCAGTGCATTTCGTTACTAGCTCACGAGAAGGGTTCCCGCAAAAAGGGCATGTGAGAAGCACATGACTGGAAGCTGAAGAGTCATGTCAGGCTGTCGTTTTCGCGAGTGTCTCGCGGGTAAGGCCTTCCCGCGAGGTAGTCACAAAACATTCTACCTGAAGGATTTTTAAGAGTGACTTTCTTACCCTTCACCCATACTATATATACTCTCATTACCCATAAATGTAGATAAGGTCATTCAGAGAGAAAAACCCTAGATAGGTTTTTTACAACACACACACCCATCTTTTAGAGAGAGAGCTACTCATCCTTAGTGAGAAATCATTGTAGCCTCTTTTCCTTCCCTCTCTCATTGTCATACATTGAGAGGAGATTTGTACCCAAGCACAACCCACACCTATTCAGAGTGTAGAGAGTGTTTTGGAACTTAGAAAGTTTTGGAGATTTGCCAAAAGAAGCTGGTGAGACTTGATGGATGCAATCGAGCGTATTGTGGGATCCAAAAAGTTAGACAAGACACAGTTCCGAGAAGTCTTGTTGGAGTAGGAGCTTGGAGGGCTTAGGTACATTGGGTAGATTAGGCTTGGAGGGTCTCTTGCTAACTCATGTATCCCAACTGATTGTCTAGTAAATCGATTACCGCTTGGAGGGCGGCGAAGGGGTTTTTCGCTGAGTTTTTCGGTTTCCTCTTCGATAACACATCGGCGTGTTATCTTGTGTTTGCATTCTCTATTCCCTTACTCTTGTGCTTTACTTTAATTGTTGGTTGTTCATGTTTATGTACTAGAGTAGTATCGGTTGTTCATCTGCTCACATTTACTCTATTTCGCACTTAGTATTAAGTTAAAGTAAAATCAATCGAGCCGTAATTTTTAATTTGGGAGTCTAAACAGCTCTTGTGTTTTAACACATTTTCGAGCTTTCAGAATGGATGGAAGTTTTCTTATAATCACTTTTTTGAGCAGATACAAATTTCAATTGTCTAGGCTGCCAAACTAATGAACTGACAAACCTTCAAAAGGGCAGTCAGCCTCTGAAGCTGGGAAATCTTCACATTTTCTATAAGCATTCCTATAATATTGCCAAAAGCAGAGAAAATGGCAGACAAGAATAGTGAGAGGTATGGTCTCATTCATAAGAAGTATGCTCCCAATCATAATGAGATCAAGTACGTGTTTCTTATTGAGAGAGAGAGAGAGAGAGAGAGAGAGAGAAGGCTTTAAGTATGCTTCAATTGCAAATATATATTATACATTTTAGTTGATTTATAAGAGGCACAAAAATCTTAAAAAGTGAAAGGCAGCTTTTTTGTGCAGGCATTATAATCTTAAAGCATCAAGTATAAGGACCCAAGGCCAATTTATGAGCAGAAAGTGCTTCTCCCGTCACCAAGCCCCACCCATACATACTGGGAGATCAAATGTAAGCCTTAAAAGTTGATATGGACTCAACCAATTGCCAAGATGCACCACTTCATTCACTAGCAGAACTTTTATTATATTGACTTCACATAGAAAATGCCAATTTATGCTTACCACTCTATCACAATCTCAAACGCAACTCCTAAATCTCACCTCCTGAGGTGGTAACCTTCAAAACTAAATTACAAAGTGTCAGCACTCTCTTACAGAGTAGCATGCAAACCTCACCAACTTCAACTATTAGTCAGCACATGATGAAAAATCCACATTGATGAGGAAAATGTAAAAGGCTTGGTCAAAAAGGAAGTACGTTTTTATACTTTGACTTCCTCTTTTGATCCAGGGGGCAAGAAGGGCTTCCACCACCCTGATTCATACTTCGGGTAAGGTGCCACCCACTTTTCTGGTTTCTCAAACTCTAGATTGGTAGGATTTGAGGCTAATGCTTCTTCAAGATTTTCAGCGCTGAAGCTTTCTGATAAAACCCGGTCCAGTCTTAACTTCATGAACCTGCCAAACCATCCAATGCACTAGTGTTATTGATAAATAAATTTGGAAAAAGTTATACAATTATCATTACATTATCTATTTTGGAACTATGGAGTCTCCAAATTTTATCAGTAAAACAAGTGAAAAGTTAGCACCAAAGTCATGGCCCACTGATTAGGGTCTTGGTCAGGGTGATGGCACGCCATTGGTTCAGCTTAGGGAGAATTAGGATTTAGCTCCCACTGACTTAAACCAGTAATGCTGTGGGTGGGATTGAGATCATACTAAGGCTCAACTCCATTGACGGAATGCTTGCAGCCTCCCATCCCTGTCTAGGCCCCTCAAGCATTGGTTCCTCAGTAGGTAGTGGAACTACTATGGTCATGCCTAGGTAGGGTAGCCACAATTGGTATCCTCGCCATTTTTATTTAGCAAAAAACAAGTGAAACATTGAGAAAAACTTGCCACACACCCAGGCACTTGGCTGAAATCATCAATTGCTCACTTAACAAGAAGGGAAAAGAAGAAAAAAGAAGTAGATATGCTTGGTGGAAACCTGGACTAAGAATCTCAATACTGCAATAGCATAAACCATCACAAGCATCTGCAACCTACAGTCTACTGCAAGCAAAACAATCAAACAGCTTACCAACTGCAGTTTTTAACATCCTTTGCAAGCATCCCCTACATTTATTATCTTGATTTCAAGAGCATGATACTGATGTACTTCTAGAAATTCAAAGCATTTTCAACTATCTATGTGGGAGTTCTATAAAAGGGGTAAAGAACAAAGAACAGTAGTAATTAGCACTTAGTAGGCAGTTGAGCAGTGGAATTCTTACGTGATCCAGGGACCATTGGTTGAAACCAGAGCAACAGCAGGTCTCCGTAATCTCTTAGTAATGTTAGGGAATTTATCCAAGAACTTTGGCTCAATCACAAGCCAGAAGTCCTGCTCTTTGTTACGCTCCCCATAGAGACGCAGCCGCTCAGACAAAAGCTCCTGGAAATGCTCCTCTTCATCCAGCATGAATTTTGCGTTTGCAACAACAAAATAATATTTGTTTGCCTGTTCCTGCATGGAAATATAAGAAAGTAAAACCAAATTAAAGGCAGCGTTTTGGTCATCTCAGATGTTAAGTGAGATGATTTGTTGCTTAACAGATAAGCCAACTGAATTGGGTTTTGGTCAATTATGTGTTGAGAGGGAGAGAGAAATTAGAGCAAAACTTAAGCACAATTCATAAGTGTTGTTCCTTTGGTTCCCTAATTGAATTTAGCCATATAATTATATTGAACAATGCAGTGCAGGCAATGTCATTTTTCCACAATTAAATTCAACTAAATGACTTACTAGCCAATGCAAACACATTGTTGAATTAAATTGGAGAACCTAAGATATACCGTACCTAAGTTTTTGTTTTGCCCAATATATTATGGTTGGAGCATCTTCTAACAGCACAGCCGCACAGGTATATGACTAAATGTATGAAAAAATCTTACTGAAAGCTAATAGAGGAAAATCAATGTATTAATATACACATGCAAATACAAACACAAAATATATATATATATATATATATATCAGGATCTGGGGAAGGAATACATCAAATATATGAGGAATTGAGACTTTCCTAGTTGATTAGTAAAGAGAGATCGATAAACAAGAAGCTAGCACAATGGGTAACAGAAGAAGAAACCTTGTCAGCAGTATTGGAAGAACTGAGTTGGTCGGAGTCGACAGCTGCAACTGCTGTCTTAACAGAGGAAGATAAGGTGGTGCAGCTACTAGAATTGCCAAAAGACAGAAATCCCAGTGGTGAACAATGGCCGCTGCGTCTGCTTGTACTCCCTTTACCAAGAGAAAAAGCAGAAGCACCACTGTGTTGGGTTTGGGTTGGAGTGGGAACCTGAATTACCATGGAAGCTCGAGAGCCCAGAAAGAGACTCGTCACACTTAACATACTTCTCTCCTTCACCGCTACTTGTAAAATTAGCTAAGCAAAAGGCTCACAAAGACGACCAAAAGACCGAGACATACATAGGATAACAGAATCTATCTTATTATCCAGTTATTATCTTCTTCTTGTTTTTGTTTTTCTTTTCTTTTCTTTTTTTCCTTTTTTTTTTTTTTTACTTCAATTATTCTCTTTAATTTAATTTTAATTATTATTATTAATGGGAAATTTTGTTTCAATGATGAACTTCTTGTTGGCAATTTACTTTTTAGTCATTTTAATGATTCATCACAGAAATTGAAGACAATTTTTGAAAATCCATTTAATTAATTAGTAGTGAACCATTGAAAACTAACCAATTTACCAAAATATACCTTTCTTACGAACTTGTAAACATGATACGAAGCCAAAACTTGAAGTTAGAAGCCGCTTTGTTGGTGGTTGCACGTGGCTGCTCCGGCCTCCGACTCTTCTGCTTAACTGTTAAGGGGTATTATTTATTTATGTTTTTGATGTGTACATATGTTGTTGAGTAAAGATAAAATTTTTTTGTTTAAATTTTTTTTAAAAGACTAGCTTGTTTGTTTTGAATAAAATTGGTTACTTGTACCTAATTGTTTTATTGTTGGGCTAATTTTTTTAGGTTTGTATATTTTGTTTTAGATTTTAAATCTATAAATTTTTTTATGGCTTTTAAAATGAGGAAAATACTAGAGTTACAAATTTTTTTTACAAATTGCTAATATAATGAGTGATTATTAGTAAATACAAAAGTGATGTAAGTGGTGGTCCAAATTTAAACCAATAAAAATTTACTACTTCAACAATTTGTAAAAATGTTGTAAAAATGTTTATACTATAACATTACTCTTAAAATAATTAATGATATTTTTAAGAGGAACAAAATATAATTTTATGAAACAAAATTGCCAAAATTATTACCTATATATATACGCTAATATTTTAAAAATATTTGGGCCCAAGGTCAAAGTCTCCCTTCGTCTTGGATGATCCGGTGCTTTTTAAGATGTTTAAATTTGGTCACTTTTTTTTTAAGGCAGAATGTGAACTTGAGTTTTATACTGAACTAAATTATGTTCAAGTTTATTCTTAATTTCCCAAATGAACTAAAGCTTATTAACGAAATTATTAATTTCATTGTGTGTGTGTGTGTGTTTTTTTTTTTTTTTTTTTTTTGAGAAGAAGTTCATTGAGTTGGTTAAGTTATAGGCTATATTAATTATTGCATGTGATATTTTAAAAATTCACTAGCTATATATACTTTCAATAGCAATATTTTTAAAGAAAAATAAAACCAAAATGCATATTTTAACAATTTGTTTTAAGTTGCACCTTACAAATCACCAAAAGTATAATCTTAGTGTTTACAAACATATTGAACCAAGTTTAATTCATTCAATAATTGAACCTTTAAGTACAAGCAATTTAAGCGCAAGCTTGATACGTTTAGTTAACGAATGAATCAATGAACTCACTATTACATACAACTTCACAGCTATACTTCCCTAATCTTGTACCTATTTTAAGCAAGAGACAAAATCATACCTAAACCGAAACCCACAATACTCAGGGCAGCACAAACCAACAGGAATGACCCAACACCATAATTCTTTCAATTATTTATTTCAGACAAAACGTGTTTTTTTTTTTTTTTTTTTTTTTGCTGAATAAAAAAGGGATCTCTATCATGCCATGTGACGGTAAGAGTAATATCACATGTACACTAGGGCCTTGATGGAGCATTTATTGTGGGCACAACAAATTCATTTAAACACCACTGCTTAAATCATTCAACTCCTATAAAGTATCATGTGAAACAATATGAGAACTCTTATCACCAAACCATACCCGGCAGAAAAACAAGTAGACTGTTCCAATGGAAATTGCTTTGATAATTTATCACTGGGATCCATGATCATGCGATCGATGCTGGGCTGGGCTATTGTCAAACTGCTTTGTTCTATGGGAATGGCCCTTCACGAAAAATTAGAATAAAGAAAAATCATCCCCAACTCCCTTTTGTTTTCTTCCTCTCTTTTTTATAATCTTTTTATTCACCTTTATTTTTTGGTTGAGTGGTGATCACTTTATAATTTGATATAGGTATCAACACCAAGAATTAGCAGATCACTTTCTCAACTAAAACCCTTTATAATACAATTGGGAAAATCCATTTGGATATGTGATGCATGTATAAAGAGTTTTATGTTACAAGTGAACATATAAGAAGAAAGTAAAGCAACAATAATGAACTATACTAGAAACTGAGGGACAAATAATAACTGCTGAAGAGACGTAAAATATAAGCCGGGAAGCACCGTACAAGCTGAAGAAAAACAATACGAAGACTAAATTGCAACTTCAAAATTATCAAGAATCAAATAACCATTCATTAGATCATTTGTTACTACACAAGATATTACCTAACAGAAGCAAGAAGTGAGAATAATGGTCCAAGTAATAGTTTGCATGCAGATATACTTAAAATCTAGACAAGCTCAATGTAGGCCATAGGAGCATTATCTCCTCGCCGTGGCAAAGTAAAGAGAATTCGTGTATACCCTCCATTCCTCTCTCCATACCTTTCCGGAGCCTCGGCAAACAAGGCATGGACAATCTGCTTCTCGTATATGAAGCCAAGAGCTTGTCTCCTCTTATGAAGAGATCCATTTTTAGCCAATGTGATCATCTTATCAACGTACTTCCTCACTGCACTAGCTCTTGCTCTCGTGGTCTTGATGCGACCATGTTTAAGGAGCTGTGTTGTGAGGCCCCGAATTAGTGCCTTACGCTGGTCAGGGGGCCTATTGAGTTTGGGTACTCGCCTCCCATGTCTCATAGCAAAGACTCGACCCCCATTGCCAATAGTGGGAAAACAATGACCAAAGCTGCTAAATTCTGCACCAGGAGACGAGTGCTTAAAAGTATTTCAAGCCAACAGGAAGAGGAACTAAATTTTGCATAGATAGTCTGTTTTAGGATTAAGGTATACCACATGTTATTTAACAGGGCAGCAGTAACAATAACCACATGTTATTTAACAGCAGTTAGACTTGCAGTCCTTGAAAAATTATCAATGAAGCTGGTATACAACTAAGTTCTCTGTTAAAAGACCTCAACTTTCTCTTGCATAATTCAATGATTCATCCAAATCGTTATATCCCACTACATTTGTGTCACCATAAATTAAACAAGTGATATGCATATTGGATGATTCATGGCATAGGAGCACAAGAGCAATGAAATAACCAAAAACACCAGAAGAAAGAGGGATAGTAGGTGGTGGCAGCAAGGTTAGAGGAGCTTTGTAGGAGATAAAATAATATCCTAAAGCATCCCTTAGTTACGCACTTCCACTCCTATTTAGCCCTCTCCCACAATATCCCATAACTTGTATTACACTACGCCAAGCAACAAAAGTACAAATTACAAGTTAGCCAAGTTCCAGTTCAAAATTAATAAGCACAAACTGCAAGTCATTAGTGATAAAGTGCAATTATGACTAATGTTGCCCAAATCGTTTCTTTGAGAGGGAGAGAAACTCAAAGCGGAATTAGGGAAGTTGGCCAACCACCTAAGCCACTAGACTGGAGTGAGGCAACATTCTACACTTGGATGACCACCTAACTGAAGGTAAATTGAAATTTCCACTGGCAGATTAAACCCAGCACAACCCTCTTGAACACTTCAAGGCAAGAAGCAACCTTTGCGCTTTTCTTGAATCAACAACTAGTGCCTACAGCCCTTTCCCTCTTTCTATTAGACTACCTCATCTTCTCGAATTATAGCTCCTATTTTAGTTGAATCATAGGTTTATGTTATTTAATTATTTCAGTGATAAAGAACCTCATTTTTTATATGATTATTTATGTTGTTATTTTTAGTAACAAAGAACACCCTTCTGTTTTTCAATTAATATTTATCTTCTTATCTATGTTATTCTTTCTAGCAAAGTAAACACCTTTGTCCTTTTCCTTCTAATATAGTCTACAGTATGTTATGACTCTTAGTTCTCTTCATTTTTTGTTTTGAAAGTACATTTGAGGATGTCTAATTGGACTAAGGTGGAAAATGAACAGGCTAATGTCCAAGTACTTTGGTTGGAAGTACACATTTTAGCGAAATATTAACAAACAAAAAAATTTGTGTTCAACTTCGACTTGAATTATGTAGAAATCAACACAATGTTGGAATATGAACAATCAGGAAAACTTATTTGGTGGTAAGTTGATTATAAAAAAACATTTTTAAAAAATGACATAAGAAATATCAAATGAGATTGCTCATTTTATGGGTAAGACAAATAAATCACAATGCACAACCAGGCAAAGTTTTCAATTTTTAGCTCTGAAAGTCTCAGGAAACAAAATAAACTAGAGGCTAGAGCACAAGAATTGAAAATCACATAGTAATTGTCAACCAAAAAAAAACTCATAGTGATGACATTGGAAATGAAAATTAAAAAAGTGGGTAATGATGAAAAGTACCTGGGCAAGAAGTTGGGAAGAGAGAGGGTTGAAGAGGAGCGAGGCCATTGAAAGAGCGGAGAAGCAGTTTGGACTTGGGCTTGGGCTTGGACTGAAATGAAGTAGCGGCGGCCATGGTTGGGAAGCGTAATGAAGAAGGAGGGAGGGCTGATTTAAGAGATGCCATACTCCATCTATTTGTATTTCCAGTTATTACACAGCTGCTGCAGGACGCCATTCCTGGACTGCACTGAACGATGCCCCCTGTTCTAACCAGAGAAGTAAAAGATAAAGGAGAGAGAGAGAGAGAGAGAGGAAGAGAGCGCTCTTACATCACAATCTCCTCCTTATCAGTGTTGTTTTCAAAACCGGCTCCGGTCCGGTCTTACTTGTAAAATTGGATATTAAATTAATTAAGGGTAAGTTACAAATTTGGTTCTTATTTTTTACGCCCTATTTCAATTGAATTTCTAACATTTTAATTGTGTTAATTTGGTCCCTAATCTTTTATAATTGTGTCAATTTAGTCACTTAGGATATCTTTTGGATGAAAATTGTGTGACAATAAACTAATTTTTTATTTTGGTCATTTGTCATGTCAGAAATTTTCATAAATAACGGTAATGACTAAATTTACTTGATACTAGAAGATTAGGGATTAAATTGACACAGTTGAAAGGTTAGGGACCAAATTAAAATATAATATAAAGAATAAGAATCAAATACGTAATTTACCCATTAATTAATTAAGAGTTTACATTTAAATGTATTGTATTATTTTTATATATGGAAACTATGTCCTAACCATGGTTTTAAAAAACCAAACTGATCAAAGAACCGTTTTCAAGCCCCGTTCCTAGTTTTACCCAATTTTTTAACAGTTTTGGCTGGTTATAGTGCTTTTCATCGAACCAAATTAGTGGTTGATTCCTATTTGAACCAGTCAATCTGGTTCAGTTTTTAAAATCATGGTCCTAACCTTTTGACAAAACTTAGGGCTGTCCAAATTGATCTACCACATGCCCGAACTATCTGACCCGAAGCCAACCTGTTAAGTTATGGTTTTTCACATAAAATTTATGTTGGTTTTATTTCATGATAAAAAGTGTTATAATTTTATTAATTTATTTCCTTGTATTTTGTGATATCTAATTGTAATGGGTTTAGACTTAAGTGGTGAAGATTTGCTCAAGAAATTGATCTCGAGACTTGGCTCGCGAGTGGTGCAACCCACAAAGGTCACATGAAGAGTACATGCTGAAAGCTGAAGAGTTAGTGTGTTTCACGACTCATCTCACGACTTGGCTAACTCGCAAGATGACCCGCGAAATGCACTGACAATTGGGATTTTAGGTGTGACTCTTACACGCTTCACCCATACTATATACCATCATTACACACAATATTGTAAAGAGGCTATTTAGAATAAAACCCTAAAGAGGTTTGTACAACACACCCACTATTTTAGAGAGAGCTACACATCGTTAAGTGAAAATTCATTTGTAGTCTCTTCTCCTTCCCTCTCTCATTGTTATATCTTGATATGAGATTTGTACCCAAACACAACTCATACATATTCAGAGTGTAAAGAGTGTTTTGGAGTTTAGAAAGCATTGGGTATTTGCCAAAAGAAGCCGGTGAGACTTGGTGGTACAATTAGGCGATATTGCGGGATCTAGATAACTAGTGAAGATAAGACTCTAAGAACTCTATTGGTAGCTGAAGCTTGAAGGGTTCAAGTAATTTAAGTAGATTAGGCTTGGAGGGTCTTTTTAATATCCTTGTACTCCAACTTATTCATTAGTGGATTGATTTCGACTTAAAGGGTCACAGAGAGGTTTTTCGTCGAGTTTTTCAATTTCCTCTTCGATAACACGTTTCGGTATTATCTTGGGTTTTCTATTCTTTTACCCATTGCCCTTTCCATTTTAGCATTGCACTTATTTGTTCATCCATGCAATTGTTGAGTGCTTCGATTAGTTAATTTGCTAATCATGCATATTCCGCATCAAGTGTGTTTAAATTAAAATTAATCAAGCTATAAATTAAGAATTGGGGGTCTAAACAAGCTATAGTGTTTTACACTATTTGAGTTTTCACACTTGAACTGGAATTGACTTGATCCAAGCAGTAAGGCATCGGCAAGTCTCTTGCCTCAAAAACCAATGCCAGCTAGTCAAATAGCGAGTCTCCTCCTCCAAGAGTGTTTGCATCCACTCGTGCAAAAATTTATGTCTATTTAGCATAAGAACCTTTTTCTTTTTTCTTTTTTCTTTTTTACTCAATCACTTTTCAAAAACAATCACATTTAATTATCTATTTTATACTAAGGAAAATAGTGGATGATAGTTGCTATGTGATGTGTATGAAGAAAGATAAACAATTAATTTTTTTAAAAAATAAAATATAGTCTAAAATAGATAATCTGATGGAGTGTTTTGAAAAGTGAATATTTAAAATAGAAAAAATAGATTTTTATACTAAAATAGACAAAAATTTATGCACGAGTTAATACAAATGCTCTTACTTTACACAACTATATATAAACAGATAGACTAGGGTGAGTGATTTTTATAATTGATTGTATGAAATACATCAACTAATGTGAAAGCTCTAGGAGTTCACTTCAAGAGATTGACTTAGTAGTTCCTGAGGCCTTGTAATATCTATAAGATTACGAGATCAAAATCTCCTGCCATCGTGGTGGGAGATACATTCTTCTAATTTATGGGACACCCTTGTTATCAAAAAGATTGAAAAAACTCTAAGGGACTAGTTTCTTCCCATTGGCCATTGGTTACAAAACTTTCCTCAAATTTTATTTTAATTTCAAAGAAAATTGCTCTAAATACCCATAACCTGGTGAGTAAATGTTAAAGCATACGCTGTTGCCTTCTCTGTCTCTCGCTTCCAGACCAGGTTGGTTCATTACACGCACAAGAGGGCTCCGACCCATCTCCACCACCACCACCACCACCACCACCACCAACATCAAGGCAAGTAGTACTATAATCAATTTTTATTCCTTACATACTATATTATCGTTTTCTCAACTTCCATCATCAAAAGTCAATCTATTAAATTCATTGATCTGCAAAATGAAAAACAGATGTCTTCTTCAGAGCACTACATGTTCGGACCTTACAAGATACACCAAAATGAAGTGTTCTACTCCACCCAACTCTCCTACGCCTTTGTTAATCTTCGTCCTGCCGTTCCTGGTACATGCCTTCCCACCTCTTCTTTGCTATTTTTACACAGACCCATATTGTATTTTCTTCGTTTAGAGGGAATGAGTATGTTTGTTTGTTTGTGTTTACTGTCTTCATCGATATCAACCCTTTTAGACTTGTATCCTATTAGGAATGAAATTTTGTTCAATTTTTAGGAAAGCTACATTCCATTTTCTATGAAGTTTCCTAGCTTGAGAAGGTCTTTTCAAAGGCTTGTCAGAACATTTCTTGTCTCTTCCTTGACAAGGTCTTTGAAAAAGCAATTCTTCATCTTTAAGAATCCCAACATGATTTCTTTTATATATACCTTTCCCATAATAAAAAAAATGGCAAATATGTTTATGGGCTGATAAATTCCTCAAAAGAATAGCTTGCAATGGCTCACTGTAATTCTATATCGCAAGTGCCAATTTTCCATTTGATTAAACACAATGGACTAATCTCCTTATAAACTCTTTTTGAAAAGCGGCATTCATAGTATAGATGATCCCAACTCTGGAGTAAATGCATAATATATCTCTGCTATACCCCCACTGAAGTAGACAATTTTTTTGTCAAAAATCTGTTATTGATGGTTACTCACACTATAAATTTTTGTTTAGAGATGACCTTAGCATGCCAAACTAGCTTTCACCATGTAACTTTTGGCGTTGGATTTCTTCTTGCATTGCTGCATTCAAGTCTCAAAACAATGGTATTTCCTTCAGGGAGTAGGAACTTAGGCGACTCCTTGGTATAACCTGATTTCAACATTTGATCTGTGAAACGGTCTATTCTTGAGATTAAATCTCTTCCTTTGTTCCACTTTATTAGATATGCTTGAGCATTGCAATTTGAAAGATTGATTGTACTGCTCCCCGGTGTACATGTGTGATTCTATATTGATCAATAAATTTTTGTTACTTATCAAAAAAAAAAAATTTTGATCTAGCTGTAGGCATACCTAATAACCATTGAGCAAAAATACTTGTCGTTTTAGCTTGATAATGACACCTTGATTCCGAGATTAATTTGTTTCTACATTTCAGTAAGAAAACAATTAACATTTGACTTTTTTTTCCCCTGCCCAAGCTATGTTGTGGGTTCAAATCCAAGAATTAGCATCTCGAAAATTGGGATAAGATAACCTACCAATGACCTCTCCTAGACCCCTTAGAAGAGGGAACCTTGGGCATTGGATATAACCTTTTTTTTTAAAGTAAATTTTCTCTTGATAACAATGGCCACTCATCCACTAATATGTTTTCAGTCAAAATGTATGAGCTCAATCACTACAACAATGGGGTGACTTTCAAAAGTTGTATGCTAATACCTTTAACAAAGGGAGAAGGCTTGTAAATCATGTCTTCCTTGAGAGTCTAACGAATCTAACCCTAAATAGTACTAACGAGAAAAATTACCAGGAGAAAGAAGTTGGAAACACCCGCTAAACTTCAAGGGAAACACAAACAATAGGCCATTTCATTGAATGAAGAAATGAATATATCAATAAGAGGCACATCATACAACAATTTTTAAGAGCGTCCCTCCACAATTAAGTTGATCTTTTGTAAGATTTTTATTTTTTATTTTTTATTTTTTATTTTTTGTTTTTTTGTTTTTTTATAAAAAATTTGTCGATGCCGTCTTGACAATGCTAGCAACTGTGATATGTAGAATATCAAAGAACCAACCTTTAGTAGGATGTTTGTTAAGACAACCCTTTATATATTTGGTTATTCTCAAAACAATAGAAAACTTTGTGTGTGTGAGCTCACTTGTATATGTTTATGTGAGCGCCGAGCTATCTTTTGGTGAATATTGGGGTTGGAGTTTCTTTCTCAAATTAGGCACTCTTCTTCAATCATGTGGATTTATTGATTTCCTTCTCTACATGTATAGATGTGCTTTATACAGGATATTTTTTCCTGTAGAGTTTTTAATTTCTAGCTAATCCTCTCTTTACACTTACATCTGTGTTACCTGGTATCTACTTAGATTAGGTTAGGGTTAACTTTTTGGCCTTTGTGGGATAAACTTTAGTTTAACAATGGAATAGCCCTAAGCTTACTGGATAAAGTACAATGTTATGAGGAAAGGCACTTTTAGTATAAAAGAGGACATGTAGCATAGGGTCCAAAGATCTTACTCATTCTGATTTCATCTGATGCACTCAATCCTAGTGTTTCTTCTTTAATATCTTTCTTTTTCTCCCTTGTCAGCCTCGTTGTTTTTAACCAATTTACTTTATTTGCTTATAGCATGTCCAAGTGATCTTCGCCCCTTTTTTCCATTACTTAACTTTAATATATATAATGCTCTTTTCCATATTATCTCATTGATGCAACCTAGATCCCCCCCCCCCCCCCCCCACCCCACCCCAAAGGGAAATGCTTTTGAACTGTTCTCACGCTTCCATGCTAAGATACTTACTCCCTTTTTCTTATGATTTTCTTTTCTTTTTCTTTGCAGGTCATATCCTTTCCTCCTCCACATTAGAATTTTATGTTGGGGTTGATTCAAGCATTGTTTAATGTTCATGACTAAATTTACATTAGGTAAATTAATTGTAGTGCCTTTATTTTGTTTGGAAAATAAGTCACGGTCATGCTGGATTGATGCAATACCTGTTATCTGGCATTCTGCAATAACTGCATTTAAGGATGGGATAGGCCAATGAGCTCTGACTCAGATGGCAGTTCCTCTTAGCATAATAATGGGATGGAGGGTGAGGTTGTGGGTTCAACACCCATTTGGTTCATATAATGTCAATAAAAATTATAAAATTGATTGATAGGAACATCTTTGCAAGTGTGCATATGGAATGCATGTATATACATATAGGACTTATCTATAAAAAATAATACATATAGGAGTTTTCTTGAGATTCAGAAACTTTTTTCTTTTTTTTTTTTATAAATAACGGAATTGCATTAAAAAGAAGCCCAGGTACACCGGGGGTGAACATGGAAAACAGTATGAAACATTTAATGACTACCGAACTGTGCCAGATTGCATGCTTGCTGTTAAATATAATCAAATTCAAAGAAAAAGCCATCCCACACCCCTCTTCCTCTTGATTTTCAGGTCCCCTTTTTGGCTGCTTTAAACTTGGGGGGTTAGAGGGGTTAACTTTAAGCACTTCACAGTAATAATAATTGTGGATCTATAATCTTAATGTGGTTCAGTATTCAAGGTTGACTTAACATTATGTACATGTGCTTGTCTGCCCAAGGCGTGAAGTTAAGCGCTTTGTTGATCTCACTGTCGATGAGACTAGCGATTTATGGCTTACAGCACAGAAGATTGGTAGTCAACTTGAGTGCTACCACAAAGCATCATCTCTCTCACTCACAATCCAAGTAAGGCAGTTGCTTGAAGTCAGCTAATTATTTGTATTTTAATATCACTTAATTCTTTTTTTTCCCCCATTTCTTTTACGAGTGTTGGTTATTTGCTACATAACTTGTAGGACATCGTTTAATAGTATATTTTGCTCACCAGTTTGCCCTTTTGAAAACCGTGAAATTTGTATGCTAGTTCTCACCCTTATCTTTTTCCTCACCAGAATAGAATCATGTGGCTGTGACATCTGGATAATTTATCACCTTTCCTTTCCTTTTAATTGTTTGCCCTTCCCTTCATTCCCATGTTTCCATTATGTACACATTATTGTGTGAGCATTGTGATGCCTATGAGACTGTTGGTGTGAACACATATGAACAAGTAAAATCTTTTAGTTTGTTATCGACATTACTCTTATATGTTATATTAAGTTATTCCTGTATTCCCTGATGATCCTGGACTGGAAGCATTGATCGACCATGTGATTACTTGACATCTTGTAAGCACATGCAAACATGCTAGATCTTGTTTACTATGTAAGAACACATATAATGTTCAAACCATCCTGGTGCTGTTGATCTCTTCAAATATAAGGATGTGCCTAGGATATATCTTCATATGATCATCACTACTAGTTAAACTCTTATGGTAGTTTCATAGTATTCTGTTAATTTATGTGATATGGTCAATATGTATGACAGCAAACATCACCTGATTTTTGTGTGCTTGATGGGGACAGTTTAAAAGTATGATGTTTGTCATTAGACAGTGCCTCATGTTCATAATCATTCTTCCCCACATGCTTACTGCTGCTCAATTTGTCTTTTGAAACTTGTGCGTTTAGGATCAGCTTATTTAGCTTTTTACTAGAAGGATGCTAAAGCATACTTATACTTTTAAAAAGTAAGAAAAAGTGAGGTTTTAAGAAGTTATACATAAAAGCTAAAAGCTAGCAAATAAGCTAGACACAAACGGACTAACTTGTGTGTCATCTTTGTTTAAAACTTAGGACGGGCCCCAGGCAGGACAGTCAGTACCCCATGTTCACATCCATATCCTGCCTCGCAAAGTTAATGACTTTGAGAACAATGATGAGATCTATGATGCTGTAAGATGGAAAACTTGCTTTAGAGCTTACTCTCCTTTGTTTATGCATTAACTTTTGCTATTTACGTATTTTCCTTCTTGTTGTTCATGGTTTAGATAGATGAGAAGGAGAAAGAATTGAAGCAAAAGCTTGACTTAGATAAGGAAAGAAAGGACAGAAGCCCTGAGGAGATGTCGCAAGAGGCAGATGAATATAGAAAGCTCTTCTGAGTATTTCAGCCTCAACCTGCAGTGCAACAAGCCTATTTGAAAATTTTCAGGGTATCTCCAATTTGTTTGGACAATTAACTGTAAGCTTTGCTAGATAAGCTTATCAAAAAAAAAAAATGAAAACTGTGGTAATTTCCGTTGAACTTTATTTGATTGTAAGAAGCTAAGAGTAAAGCTTTACAGTATATACATTTTTAATTTTCTATCTAATATTTTATGATGGATGAAGATTGAGATGCCTTTGCAATTAAGATGATACTTTCCTCTAGTTGCTATTTCTAAAGAATTGATTCTAGGGTAATCATTTATTTTTAAACCTTTATTGTTATTTTTGGGTTCTATTAAGGGATGTTCCACCCACAAATGACATGGTATCGATTCTATTGAATATCAATAACAATATCAACATGTTCAATTGTGCGTGAAGAGAAGATTAAAAGGGCGTTTGTGTGCATGAAGAGGGAGCAAAGGTTGCAATATACATTTTTGTAATAGCATCAATACTCAATAGTGTTTAATGTGAATGATGCAGAACAATATTTGATCACACCAGTTATTTATATTTTTTTCCATACCATTTCAAGCGAGAAGCATATTACAAGGTGCATATTACAAAAGTGCAGAACCAACTGGAGAAAACCAGCAATGGTGAATTGGCACACGGGTTGCCAATTTAGCTACAGACCATTGTTCTTTTACAACCACATGGGGTACCCAAAACACATCACAATGAAAGCCAGTTTGAGTCAAAAAACAAAGATCAACTAGTCTAGTACTATCTAGCCAATCAGAGGCTCTTTTCATATTGAATGTCTGTAGAAGACTCTTGCTGTCACTGAGAAACAAAACATGTTGAAAACCTTGATCTTTAGCTGCTAGTCCAGCTTCAACCATAGCCTCCAACAGTGCTCCAGTTGATGTTCTAGCATTGCTACTAACCACTCCAAAAAACACCTTATTCCTCCGGACTGTTAATGCTTCATAAGCAGTGCCATTTCTATATGGTATCCTGCTTCTAGCTCCTGCAAGCTTGATGATTAGTTGCCAGTCCCCTGCTGCGAACTGCCTCTCTAATTTGTAGCATCTGTCTTCTCTGCCTGCTAGAGTGCTATAGCTTGAGAGGGTGTCCTTGTACCTACAAGATAAGGTTTGAGCAGTTAGATCCACTTCCACTAGATCAGGGGTAATTCCTTGATGAACCACTCTGTTCCTATATGTACAGACAGTCCAAAGAGTGATAAAGACATCCTGCAAATAGCACATAGAACCCGAATCACTCAGAGTATTTCTTGAAAGGAGTTGTTTTAACCAGTGTTGAACAGAGATTGGTGTAATCAGATGTGTGAATGGCCAGGGTAGAACCATGCCAGTAAGCTCTTGCAAAGGGGCAGTAAAGGAAAAGGTGTGTATGGCTTTCTTCCTCCTCATTACACATTGGGCACAACCTTGTTGTTGAGATACCCCTGGCATGTAGATTGAGAAGGGTAGGGAGACAGTTATGAAGAAGTTTCCAAATGAAGGTGCTAATCTTCAGAGGGACCTTTACTTTCCAAAAAGACCTCCACCAACCCATATTTGCTTGAAAGTGCCTAGATTGACTTGATGCATCCCTAGTTAAAAGTTCATAAGCTTTTTTCACTTGGTAATCCCCATTCCTTGAGAACCTCCAAAGAAGTTTATCCTGCACAGAATTTGTCTTAGAGATACGAATTTGAAGAATTTCAGAGGCCTGAGGAAACAGGTACAAACTTCTAACCAAATCTACCTTCCAACTTCTAGTATTGTGATCAATCAAATCCCCCATAGTACCTGTGGGGAGATGATGCTAGGAGAAGTTTGAATTTGGGTGTGGTATTCAGTTCCTATGATTTAGAGGGATGTTATACCCATCCCCAACTCTCCACTTTCCCTCCCTCAAAAACTGATTTTCCTACTGGATGATATTTCTCCAAACCCATGAGTAATGAGGTTTTAACCTATAATCCTGGATAGAACAAGTAGGAAAGTACCTAGCCTTAAAGGTTTTAGATAAGAGGGATTGGGTATTCTGACAAATTCTCCAATATTGTTTGTTAAGCATTGCCTAATTCATGTATTTAAACTTCTTAATTCAAAACCCACCAAGTTTCTTAGGTTGACTAATCTTATCCCAGTCAAGTAGATGAAGCTTGTTCTCACCATGTTCATGACTCCACCAGAAGGCACAGATAATTGAGTCCATTTACTGCAAACATGTTCTGGAACTTTAAAACATGAAAAGGAATAAAGTGGTAGGGATTGAAGAAAAGAAGCTATTAAGGTTGTTCTACCAGCTTGGGATAAAAGTTTCATTTTCCAACCTAGAAGTTTTGCTTTTAGTTTGTCAATGAGAAATTGGAAATCAGCAATCCTGTTACCTCTCAACTTGAATTGGACATCAAGATACTTGCTGGGTTGTTGAACCAGGTTAACCTGAAGGGTCCTGGCAAGGCCAATTTGTTCCTCCATATGCATGTTTGGTGAACAAAACACATCAGATTTAGCCAGATTGATAGATTGACCTGAGATGGAGCAATACCACTTCAAGATGAGCTGAAGATTTTAAACAAAAGTGTTATCCTTCCTAAAAAACAACAAAGAATCATCAGCAAACAGTAAATGGGAGAAAGAGAGACCATTCCTACCAACTTTGACTCTGATTTTCTTAAGATCCTTAGCTTGGGTTAAGGAAATGGAGAGAACGTTTGCACACATAAGGAAAAGATATGGAGATAAAAGATCTCCTTGTCTTAAACCTTGGGAGGGCTTAAAGGACCTGGTCATACTTTCATTTATCAATAAGTATATTCAACTGAAGACACACACTCCATGATCCATTTAATCCATTTGGAGTCAAAGTTCATAACAGTGAGGACCACCTTTAAAAAATTCCAATTGACTCTATCATAGGCTTTTGACATGTCAATTTTCAATACACCAAAGCTATCTTTCCTCCCCCTCTTTTTCCTAATCACACCAATAATTTCATGTGCCAAGAGGATGTTATCAGAGATATTCCTACCCTTGATGAAAGCATTTTGGTATGGTGTGATAATGCTATCCATAATAGACTTCAGTTTATTGACAAGGACTTTTGAAATAATTTTGTAAAACACATTGCATAGACTGATAGGCCTAAAATGAGACACCTCCTCAAGGTTAGGAATTTTTGGTATAAGAGTAATGAAAGTTTGATTAAAAACTTTAAGGAGAGAGCTAGAGTGAAAAAAGGCTTGGACAGCATTGCACACATCAATCTTGACAGTACCCCAGAAATTTTGGAAGAAAAAGATAGGAATTCCATCAGGCTCAGGAGCTTTGTAAGGCCCCATCTAGAAGACTGCCTCTTCAATTTCTTGATTGGATATGCCTATATTTAGGAATTGGAGTTGTTGTTCTGTGAGAGTAGGGATAGGAAGCCCTTGAATTTCCTGAATGATACTTTCCACAGTTAAATTGGTGTTGCCACTATAACTTATTTTGAATGAGTCAAGAAAAATATTTTCAATCTCCTTAGGATTTTCAGTTAAGTTCCCCTTCTCATCCTTGATTTGAATTATTCTATTATTTGACCTTCTTTGCCTAACCACTGTCTGGAAATATTTTGTATTCCTATCCCCACGAAGGATCAAATTTGTTCTAGCTTTTGAGCCCACATCAACTCCTCTCTATTCAGGAGTTCCTCAAGTTCCTCTTGACAGGCTCTCTCTCTCCTAACATCTTCATTAGTCACAATGGAATCCTGGAGATGTTGTAATTGATTTTTCATCTTGATTTCAACCTCCACTTTTCCAAAAACTTTCTTATTCCATTCTAAAGCCTTTTACTTAACATTGATGAGTTTGTTCCTCAATTGAATAGCTCTAGACCCTGTGGATTGCAACTCCCAAGCATGGTGCACCATCTCCTTACATCCAGCACGAGTTAACCACATAAGTTCAAATCTAAAAGGTCTTTTCCTAAAAGGTGTTTGAAACTTTAAGTCCAAAATAATTGGACCATTATCAGATCTGACAATTGGAAGGTTCCTAAGTGAATAGAATGGATACTTATTGACCCACTCCACACTACCAAAAGCTCTATCCAATCTTTCCATGACAAAATCTTCATCCTCGCTCTTATTCATCCATGTGAACCTTTGCCCCGTGGCAATCAAATCACACAATTGCAAATCCATAAGAACCTGCTGAAGGTCTTCTGCTCCAATAATGTTCCCATGTTTAAAAGATAATTTTTCTTCCTTTGAAAGAATTTGGTTGAAATCCCCTATACAGAGCCAACTAGGATGTGCATGTTGTTTTAAATTCTTAACTGTTGCCATACCTCCCCTCTCTTAGCATGATCAGGATGCCCATAGATAAAAGTGATCGAGAGAGGGAAACCTCTATTATCCAACAGATTAATGTGTATGAGATTTTGTGAGTCATAGACCACCTAAAGACCTTGTCTAGGCAACCAAGCAAGTATAAGACCACCACTAAAACCCACCCTAGGGACCTCCCACCCCTCAGAGAATCCACATTTTTGCCACACTTCTTGACCTTTACCACTAGCTAAACGGGTTTCCATGAGAAATAAGATATAAGATTTTAAATCAAGGGCATTTTTCTTGCATTGTAGAACTGCAGAGGATTTGCCCAAACCTCTACAATTCCAACTCATGATCCTCATTGTTGTTAGGGAAACTGATTTGGGTTAGCTTCCCAACAACCCTTTGGATTACACAGGGATACCTCAACATGTATACAATGACAAGATGGAAATGAACAATTCTAATTAATGAGATGGGGATGAGTGTTACCTTCCTTGCGGGAAAACCCACAAATCAACCTCTGGCGGATGTTCCTCCCAAGCCTTCCAAGTTCAGTCTCAATTCTCTTCCTTGAAGGACCACACGCATTCCTCATCCCCTGATCACATTGCAAGCAGCTCAAAAGGCCAGATTCTGACCTAGTTGAGGTAGGAGAAGATAGACTTGGTTCTATATCAGCAACATATGAGGTCCTAATAGCTTCCAAACCCTTATCAAGGCTGACATATTAGGTTTAAGTAATTAAGAATAAGTAGATGAAGGCTTTATAAATGTAAGTTATGTGAGATCAACCTAAAGGATAGAGTTTATCTAATGAGTCATGTGATTTATACATGTGGATAATTTTATGAATATATCGTCACATAATGTGTAGTAAGAGATTCTTTTAAGCCAGTTTAGAGGAAAACTTTGTCCCACTCTAAAATGAGTACTCTTTTTATCACAATAGTTGAAAATATTAGGATATATCAATAATATGTTTTGGAAGAGATGCGTTATCTTCCTAAACAATCTTACAAAATAAATGGCTACCATGTGTTTGTGCCCAACCTGGACTCGACCCGCTCAGATCAAGAGGAACAAAAACACACCTGCAACCAACCACCAACCACCACGGGTCGGATCGACCGGGCTCAGGGGGGGCAAACGGTCAGGTCGGTCGAATCCAATGATGAGCGACGGCAAGCGGAGGAAAAGTTCCATCTTTGCCGATCTGACTTAAAGGCGTCGGATTCGAGTAGATCGGAGTCTATCTTAGCCGATCTTAGTAAGAATAGCCGGATTTAATCAAATATCTGAGTTTATCTTCGCCGATCTGAGCCTATCTTCGCTGATCTGAGTCAGATCTAACCATATATCGCCGGATTTGAGCAAATCTGATGAAAGAGGAGAGTAGATCTTGGCCGGATTTGAGTGAATCTGAGCAAATACCACCGGATCTGAGCGAAAGAAACCAAGGGTGGCCGGATCGGAGCTAAGGAACACCAGAAAGTCACCGGATCTAGGAAATTTTTGCATTTTTTTAGCATTTGTCGGTCGGATCGGGTGGCTCGGGTTTTAGAGACCGAAACCCACCACTCGACCCGCCGAAGTTGGGTTTCAGAGAATAGGAACCGTCACCGACCGCCAGAGGTGTCAGATTTGGCCGTGACGAGTCCGGTCCAATCGGTTTGGCCGGGTCTCTGAGTTGCTTGGACAGCCCTAGTTATGACTTATGACATCAAGTAGCTTTTTATATATATATATATATATATATAGTTTTAGGTGCAAGATAACAATTTTAAGTGAGACATTTTCTATTTAGCAAAAAGATAAAAACTAAAATAAAAATAAAAAGTGATACATTTTATTATATTTAAATTCCAATAATAAAAAAATCAATTAAATGGTGTATCTAAATTTTTATAATATAATTTTAATTTAAAATCAATTCTTCTTGCTTTTCAGGTGCAAAATTTTTAATTCAAATTTTGTTAACATCTTTTAAAATAGAAAATAATCTTGTTATATATTTAGTCACTAATTGGAATATTTTCTTCTATTTTTAAACTTTATTTTAAATTTTTAAGTATTGAAATAAAAAAAAATAGAAACTATTGAAATAAATTTAAACTATTAATATAAGAACAAACTTCATCTTAGAGAAAATGTTTAAATATAAGACAATATTTTTATAAACTATCATTGTAATAAATAAATAAAAAAGGAAATGCTGATGGTGAGAGTGAGAGTGAGAGTGCCCAAAGGAAAGAGACAAGCATGTCTGAGAGATAATGATAAAATACAAATAAAAAATAAAATACCTATAAAAATTGAATTATAATATATAAAAATAATTTAAATATATATCATATCATATTATATACTATATAATAAAAGTTTGGCTTAAAAGTCGTGATTGCGTCAAGTGGCTACTCTCACTAATAAGTAAATTATATACTATATAATAAAAGTTGGGTTTAGACGTCGTGGTTGCGCCAAGTGACTACACCAAATTGCAAAAAATATGTTAAATTTTTTTTTTTTTTAATTTTAAACTTAAGGTAAACCCAAATTATCACCAGGAATTTTAGATAAAAAAAAATTATTATATTTATCTTGATCAGTTGTATTTTTAATAAAAGGTAGAAAATTTATTGCTAAAATTATATGTTACAAAGGAGTATAATAAGCTTAGAACTGTCGACTAATAGAATTTTGCAATATCATGGCATTGTAAATCTATCCCAAAAAACCATATACGTCCCCAAAAATAAAAAAATAAAAAACGTTTTTTTTTTAATTAAAAAAAAAAATGTTGTTGGTGAAGATAAGAAGTTGACCAGCAGATAAAAAAAATGTTGTTGATGAAGATAAGAAGTTGACCGGCAGAGAAAAACTTCAATAGATATAATATGGTGATATATATTAGCATAGTATCTAGGTATTTGATGAATAATCCTAATAAATCGTATATAATGTAAATCTATCTAAAAATCCGTATATATCCCCCCCAAAGAAAAAGGCATTGTTGACAATGATAAAAAGTTGATCGGCAGAGAAAAATTTATATATATATATATATATATATAATAGCCAAATCTAAATTAACGTTGACTTCAAAAAGTTTAAGGTATTTGATTTTTACTTGGACTCTTTTTAGGTGAAGTATGTATATATATACGGTTAGTTGGTGTATTTTTTTTCATTCTCCAACCTATTGTACAGTTTTTTGGTTTAGTCTTTAATTTTCTTACCTCCAATCATATAGGTATGTATTTATTTACTCTAATTTTTTATTATAATAATCAAATTGAATATGTATTTGTTGCCTTTTGTTTAAGTTAATTTCCTTAAGTTTGATTTAATTTATATGTTTATGGTTTGATCCCATTTAATTATTTTGTTGTCCAATATTTAATTATATCCTAAGTTTGTTCAATCTTCATCGAATCAATTTGAATCATAAGGGTAAGAGTTTCACATCAAAATTTTTTATTGAATTGTTCTTATAAACATGTTTTACTTTTACTTGCCCATGAGATCATTTATTCGTATCAATTTCTTTATAGAATTCTTCTTATCAACTTTTTACTTACAGTTTTTTGTTTAATTCTCATAATATGTTTTTTTTAATTTTTTAATTTTTTTTGAGAAACAATTCTCATTATATGTTTTATACACGCTCATTAATTCGAATAGAGATGATTAACGGAAAAAAAGATTTTTCCAAGTTGACTATGTATTCCAAATGTAGCATTTACTTATAATATGGATTTTTGTTCACAAGACTAGCCTAGGAAGGATGTGCAGAACCTCACAAAAAGGTATTTCATTTTAATTCTCATCATATCTCAACGCTGTGCTTTCAAAGAAAAAAAAATTCAATTCTTATGTAAGTTTATCTACTTTTATTTTTTAATGTTTAGTAATTTAGGTTGTTCATAATTATTAATTATTAAATTGAGGTTACCACTTAAATATGCTTTCAATTATAACTTTTTAATCTTTTTCAATTATTGAATTCAAGGTTTTTCATTTAAATGTGAGGTGGTGATTACTTGAGGTTTAAAGCTTAATAATTATTGTTTTCAAAAAAAAAAAAGCTTAATAATTATTATGCAAACTCCCTTTTTAAAGCATAATATATTATTATATGCAAACTCCCTTTATATTTTTTTAGGCATCTCCTTTTATATTAGTTACATAGTTGTCTACCATATTCCATTCAATCAATTTTGGACTTATATATGATTTTATATATATATATATATATATGTAGGGGCACGTTTTTGAGCCCAAGCCCAAAATGTAAAGGGATAAAGGCCCGGTGAGCCTAGTACAATAAATTTGTTGAGAGAAGGTTAGAGAACTAGACTCTAATGAATTAGACAACAGCTGGAATGGGTTTATAAGATAATTAAACGAAAGTAAGAAGGATTGATCCAAATAGATTCACTCTCAGCACGGTCCGAGGAGGTAAGTTCTAATATAAACCAATTGAACAGATTCTTAATACAATTTTGATTGCTACAATCTTTTCTCTCTCTCTTTTCCGATCCCTTCTTCTCCAGGGGTCCCTTGCATTATATATCCCTCTTTTCACGATCTTGGCCCTCTATTTGTTGATCATCCAGGCCACTACTTGAGTGCTTGTCCCATCGGACACCCTCTCTGGCCTTCTGTGAGTTGGGATAGTCTAGGCAGCACTGTTCAGGGGTCTTCTCCACATAAATGCGGCCAGAAAATTAGCTGCAGAGCATTCAATGCAGTGGCAGCAGCTTTTTTCTTGATACCTCTGAGCCCTCATCCCTCTTGTATGTTTGTAATACAAGCCCCTGTCAGTAGAACCTCCTGGAAGGCCACTCTGATCGACAGGATATACTTTTGATTTGTGCTCCGTTCATCCAAGGAGATACTCCTCCTCGAACCACCTTCCCCAGCCTTTCTGCTTGCATCTTACTCATGGGATTCTGAGCTTGATACCCTCACTACTGTTTATCCGTCCTCGGACTAACCAACGTCCTCGGCCAAGGCTCAAGGCCCAATATACAAATTTTGGCCCTTACCCCTACAATAGCCCCTAAAAACTCCGATTTTTCCCCTCTTATCCAAAGAGAAAAAGTGGGGTTTTGATTTTTAAGAGCCAAGGCCATTCATTTATTTAGTTTGCACATGTAGGAGTATCGTTTTACGTGCCCTATAACCATCACTGACGCTTCGTGGCCCGCAACGCGTCACTAATTACTCCCGGCGGTGCTTTGTTCCCTGCATCTAACGATGAGACTCAAATCCTACGGTGGACATTTCTACTTGAATTTTGAGCAAGGTAACTCCCACTCAATTCCATCCCCTATATAAGGGACCCGGGGAAATCATTTTTCCTCATTTCACAAATCTTCAAGCTCTCCAGAGATTCCCAGCTCTCAAACCTTCAAGGCTTCCCAAACTTCTAAAGTCTCTAAGTCTTTTCCTCTGAAAAATTCAAACCTCCAAGAAGTATCAGAAGCAACTAATGTCCTTACTCTCGTAAATTTCCTTTTTTCTAGGTTATTTTCTCCTCGGCCAATCTCCTTGGCCTTCCATTATTTACTTCCTTTTCTTAAAAACTTCATCCCTTTCCCTTTAGTTTGACCAAATGGGTCGATTTAAGCACCTCGTAGACTCTAAAGCCGATATGGAGGGTTTTAGAGCTAAGTACCACATTCCGCAGGGAATAGCCCTACGATATTATGCTCCAGACCAAATAGTCACACACAGGGAGGAAGGGGAGGTCGTCATTCCTATGATTGCTTTCATAGAAGGAGGAATGACACTCCCCATGGGTAGGGTGACCCGAGACTATCTGATCAACCATAGGTTAACTCCCCATCAGTGCGCACCTAACCTATTTAGGGTTTTGGGTAGCATAGACGCTCTCAACGAGCAGATGGGCTTGAGACTCACGTGGCACGATGTCATTCATATGTATGAGTGCCACAAGCTCAAAGGCGCGGGATATTACCTCAAGTCTCGATCCGACATCGTTAGACTAATATCGTGTTTTCCTAAGTCTAACAAAGGCATGAAGGATGACTACCTGATCGCCTTCGGGGAATGGCACAACAGTTTTCATTGCCCAACTCGGGAGGGAGATCCAAGTAAGGTACCCTAGGTTTAGGTCCCTTGGCATGGGATTTAGCCCCTATAGATTTACTTCCTTTCAGTTTCAACATTTTGCCTTCCTCTAATGATAATTTTTATCTATCTAACCATGATTTCCTCCTCGGATGTTTTTGCATATAAACAGCACGTTGCCTCGAGACTCAGCTTGGTCAACGTTCCGGCTCTTAACAAGTTGTTGAGGTCTGAGGCTTTTGTGAGTGAAGACGGGCAACTACAAGCCATCCACTTAGTATTGGACTTCGTGCCCTTGTCAACCGCGTTCCAAGACGTTGGCCAAGCAATAAGGGCGGACGATCCCAGAATCCACCAGATCGACGTCTCACGACCCGGTTTCCTAGCTTAGGAAGACCTCTCACCTCAGATTCGGAGGTGAAATTTGATAGGCTCTCCGCGACTCATTCTCCCAAATTAGTGCTTGCTTGGGTTGATACCAACTCTGAGGAAGAAGAGATGGCCTTAAATCCAAGGAGGAACCTTAAAGACTTAGTAGCTAGGAGAAAGGGGTCATCATCCAAGGATGCCCCGAAGATCCAACTTCCTTCTAACCCTCCTCTTCCCTCTTTCCTTTCCTCCTCGGCCTGCACCCCAACCCAAATTTGCAAAAGAAGAAGAGGAAGGGGAAAGAGATCGAGGAATGGGAGATTGGCCCACCAAAGGACCCAAAACAACAAAAAAAAAAAAAGCAGAGAAAGGCAAAGGGAGACTTCGATGGAGAGCAGGGAGGACTCTCGAGGGACCGAGGTTTGCCGACCACAGCGCACTTGAGCCCCCAGGCTGGAGCTGGACTGTACCCTATCCCTTGGGACACTTCAGTCCAGAACTTCCAAGGAGGTTATGCAGGCTATGTTGCTGAAGCCCTAGAGCAGCCACTTCTCCTTCCTAGAGATATGGATGCTCTCAAGCACTTCAAGTAGCCCGACCTGTTCCTGTCCCTGAAGAGGGACCTTGCCATGGTAAGTAATTTGACATATCTTTGAGTTAAATGCTTAGTCTCTCTTTCATTCTTTCTCTCTTTTACATGGGATTCCTCCATTATTTTTATGCAAGTTACCCAACAAATTTTTGTGGCTAAGGAGTGGGTCAAAACCGAGAAGTTACTGGGTGCCCACTCCCGTGCCGAGACTGAGAAGTTACTGGGTGCTCTCAAGTAGGAGCATACCGAGTTGTCTGAGAAGCTGGTCGCCACGGACAGGGCTTGTTTAAGTGCCGAGGCGGGTTTAAAAACAGTTGAGAGACAAGCCGAGGACCAGCGCCAAAAACTGCACTTAACCGATATAGACCTAGCCACTGAAAGACAGCGCGAAGCTGCAGAAGGCCAAGGACGCAGCTTGGGTGGCCAGGGAAGCTTCTGAGGCTACGGAGACGGCATCCTACGAACATGGGGTGCGGGAAACGGAGACCCAGTTAGCTGAGGAGGTGGCAGGAGTTTGCAAGGACTACTGCGCCGAGACATGGGCAGAAGCGCTTAATCGGGCAGGAGTTCTTGCTGACTCCCAGCTGAGGAGGGTTGAGAATGTTTTCTTCCCGAAGGACATTCGAGAAGTCCCAGCGACGCTCCCTCCTCCCGTTGCTGATCCTCCCCCTCCTGCTATGCAACTCCCCACTATCCAAGCCCTTACTCCTGATGCTGAAGTCTTGACAAGGGCTGGAAAGTGTAAGGAGGTTTAGCTATCGGTTAAGGCTAATCAATCCGAGGATGATCTCACAATCAAGAATATGGTCTCCAAGGTCAAGGATGCGGAGTCTAAGTCCAAGGCTGGTGATGCCCACTCCAAGGCTGCTAATCCCAAGGACCCTTCACAAGCAAAGGCCTAGATATATGATTTTCTTTTGTAGTTTTCTATGTGTATATCTTTTTTTTGTAATGCCATTCTGCTATCAAACATAATGTATTCCCTCTTTTGTTCAATGAAAATATCTTTCTTCTACTCTACGTATTTTTACTTTATGCGTTATAAGCTTTGACAATATTGCAAACAGTAGGGAATTGTTGCTATTCTTTCTTTAATAAAAGTTAGCAGTAATATATTACTGATAATTCAAGTAAATTGAACAAGAGCTAGCAATAAAGAGCATCGTCACTTACTTCTATTAGTGGCAGAAAACTTTTGCTCTGATCAACACTTAGATATTTATCTAAGAACATTAACTTACTTAAAGCTACTGATCCAAGGAGCTGAGCGTAACCTGGGACACGCTTTGACACTTGGAAAAAATGAATAGATGTCATGAAGTATTAATTTACCCAAAGCATGTGATTTGTGGAGACAGGCATAACTATGGTTTTGTTTAATACTTAGATAGAATGAGTAGATATCATAGATTGTTTAATTTCCCCAAAGCATGTGGTCCGAGGAACCAGGCATAACTAAAGTTCTATTTAAACACTTAGAAAGATGTCACGGAGTGTTAATTTCCCCAAAGCGTGTGGTCTAAAGAGCCAGGCATGACTAAAATTCTGTTTAAACACTCAGAAAGAATGATTAGATGTCACAAAGTGTTAATTTCCCCAAAACATGTGGTCTGAGGAGCCAGGCATAACTATGGTTCAGTTTAATACTTAGATAGAATGAGTAGATGTCATAAAGTGTTTAATTTCCCCAAAGCATGTGGTCCAAGGAGTCAGGCATGACTAAGGTTTTGTTTAAACACTTAAAAAGATGTCATAGAGTGTTAATTTCCCCAAAGCATGTGGTCTGAGGAGCCAGACATAACTATGGTTTTGTTTAATACTTAGATAGAATGAGTAGATGTCATAGAGTGTTTAATTTCTCCAAAGCATGTGGTTCAAGGAGTCAGGCATGACTAAAGTTCTATTTAAACACTTAGAAAGATGTCACAGAGTGTTAATTTCCCCAAAGCATGTGGTCTGAGGAGTTAGGCATGACTAAAGTTCTATTTAACACTTAATAAAAATGAACTAAAATGGATGTCACTAAGTATTAATTTTCATAAAGCATGTGGTCTAAGGAGTCAAGCATGTCTAAGGTTCTATTTAATACTTAGAAATATGATAATGGGAAATACAATGTATTACATAACAAGTGAGAATATGATGAAGAAAACTTTTATTAATAATAGTACCTTTTCAGGTTGTTTACATTCTAATGACATGGTATTACATGTTCATCTAGGTCTTCGAGGAAATATGCTCCTATACCAGCCACCGAGGTGATGCTATATAGCCCCTCCCAATTGAGCCCCAACTTTCCCCATGCTAGGTTCTTTACAGTGCCTAAAACCTTTCTCAACACCAAGTCTCCAGGAACTAACGGTCTCAGCTTCACATTGGCATCATAACATTGCTTGAGCTTGTGTTGGTAATATGACAATTGGACCATTGCACTTTCTCTTCTTTCTTCAATAAAATCCAAGCTCTTTTCTAGCAATCCATTGTTGTCACTCGGATTGAAAGAACTTTTCCTCAGAGTTGGGAAGCTGATTTCTAAAGGAATAACTACTTCGGCTCTATCAGTCATGGAAAATGGGGTCTCCCCTGTTGATCTGTGAGGCGTGGTTCGGTATGTCCAGAGGACATGCGACAGCTCTTCCACCCATTTTCTCTTCGCATCCTCCAACCTCTTCTTAAGTCCATTCACTATAACCTTGTTAACAGTCTCGGCTTGTCCATTCCCTTGGAGATAAGCTGTGGTAGAATATCTATTCGTAATTCCCAGGTCACAACAGTATCTCCTGAAATATTTGCTATTAAACTGAAGGCCATTGTCCGAGATGAGGGTACGAGGGACCCCGAACCGTGTGACGATATTTTTCTAAACAAATTTCTTAGCATCCACGTCCCTGATATTTACCAGAGGCTCAGCTTCAACCCACTTAGTGAAGTAGTCTGTGCTGACTAGCAAGTATTCTTATTTCCTGCTGCCTTGGGGAAAAGGCCTACAATGTCTAAGCTCCATTGAGCGAATGGCCAAGAGCTGGACAGAGGATTAAGGACTCCTCCCAGTTGATGTATGTTTGGTGCGAATTTTTGACACTGGTCGCACTTCCTTACATATTCTTGTGCTTCCTGTTGCATGTTTGGTCGCCATTAGCCTTGAGTGATGGCTCTGTGCGACAAGGATCTGCCTCTAGTGTGGCTTCCACAAATCCCCTCATGTAACTCCTCAAGGAGTAATTCTGTTACCTCGGGGTGTATGCATAGCAGGTATGGCCCAGAAAATGAGCGTTTATATAATTTTTGGTCCTCGAACAACCAGAACCGATGAGCCTTTCTTCGTACCTTGTCAGCTTCTAATTTCTCCTCGGGCAAGATATTCTCCTTCAAGAATAATACCATGGGGTCCATCCAACTAGGACCTACTCTAACTTGGTGAACATGGACCACTTCTCTTTTCACCTCTGTGGGCTTGTATAAATCCTCTACAAGGATGACCGGAGACAGGCTCTGCACCAAGGAGGTTGCAAGTGTGACTAGGGAATCAGCATGTATGTTTCCACTTCTAGAGATATGCAATAGGTTGAAAGATTCAAACCCTGATTGTAAATGTCTAACCTGACTCAAGTACCCTTACATTATTTCATCTCTGGCTTCAAACTCTCATTTCACTTGGCCAACGACCAATCTTGAGTCCAAGAACATCTCTACTGCCTTTTTGCCCATTCTTTGAACCATGGTCATTCCCATCAGTAGAGCCTCATATTCAGCTTCGTTATTTGTGGTCGAAAAGCCCAGCCTCAATGATTTCTTAATAGTAATCCTTTCGATGGATCCCTTTTGATTTGCTGCACCATCAACGTATACTCTCCAAGATAAGGGGTCTTGTTGGGAGATCATGCCAATTGATTTTCCATCCATACTTTGCTTCACTACTTCTACCTCCAATGGGAATTCTGCAAACTCAGCTACCAGATCTGCGAGGACTTGACCCTTGACCGAGGTACGAGGCATGTATTTGATGTCAAAAGTTCCTAGGATTGTGCCCTATTTGGCGATCCTCCCCATGTAATCAACACTTCAGAGTAAAGCCCTGAGCGGGAGCTGAGTTAGGACAACTACTGTGTGTTTCTGAAAGTAATGGGGGAGTTTTCGTGTAGTATGTACCACTGCCAAAATGGCTTACTCCGGTGGTAGATAACGGATCTCGGCCTCATGTAGTAACTTACTCACATAATAAACTGGCATTTGTATGCCGCTATCAATTCGTACCAAGACCAAGCTTACAGCATGAGGGGCCACAGTGATATAAGTAAACAGGACCTCATCCACCTCAGAACTGGACATGATAGGTGGTCGAGATAGATAATCCTTAAGTTGCTGGAAGGCTAAAGCACACTCCTCGGTCCACTCAAATCCCTTCCACTTATTCATCAATAGGAAGAAGGGTCTGCATCTATCCGCTGACCGAGAGATAAAACGGTTCAAGGTAGCAGTCATTCTGGTCAGCTTCTAGACTTCTTTGGGGTTCCGAGGTGGTTGTAAACTGTTGATTGCCTTAATCTGGTCAGGGTTAACTTCAATTCCACAATGTGTAACCATGTACCCCAAAAATCTCCCTAATCCGACCCCAAAAGAACATTTAGAAGCATTGAGTCACAGTTTGTGTTTCCTTAGAATTTCAAAAATGTTCCCCAGGTCCCTTATATTCTCGGATACCACCTTACTCTTCACCACCATATCGTCTATATAGACCTCAATACTCTTGCCCAACTGTGATTCAAACATTCTAGTCATCATCTTTTGATAGGTAGACCTAGCATTTTTCAATCCAAAAGGCATCACTTTGTAATGGTAGTTTCCAACGAGGGTGACAAAAATTGTCTTTTCCTGATCACCCAAGGCTAGTGATATTTGGTGGTATCCTTGAAAGGCATCTAAGAAACTCATCCGAGGATGGCCTACGATTGCATCCACCAGCTAGTCTATCCTAGGCATAGGGAAGGGATCCTTTAGGCAAGTCTTATTTAGATTTGTGAAGTCCACACACACTCGCCATTTCCCACTCTTCTTCTTTACCACCACAGTATTGGCAAGCCACTCAGGATAGAAAATCTCCTTGATAGCCCTTGCCTGTTTGAGCTTCTTCACCTCATCTCTGACAACATCAAAGTGATCCTTGGACGAGCACCGAGGTGGTTGCTTCTTGGGGGTGACAGATGGATTAACATTTAAATGATGACAGATGAAGATTGGATCCACCCCCGGGGTTTTGTAAGCACTCTATGCGAACACATCAACATTTCTCTTAAGAAACTCTATCAGCTTTTCCTTCTCTAGAGGAAGCAACTGAGCTCCGATCTGAAAAAACTTCTCCAGATCATCACCAACAACAACCGTTTCTAAATCTTCACATTTTGCCCCCTCGGCCAATCCATTAACAGACACATCCGGAGCTTTTAATTGCTATAAGCTCCTTTCAGCAAAGGCCGAGGACTCAGCTTCAGGCTAATGTAAAATGGCAACCACCAGGCATTGCCTAGTCGTGGATTGACTCCCAACAATCTCTTTAATTTGGCCGCCTAATGGATATTTCACATTCTGGTGCAGGGTAGAAGAAACGGCTCCCAGTGCATAAAGCCAGGGCCTAGCCACAATAGCCGTGTAGGGGGAATAGGCATCCACCACGATGAAGTCCACTTCTACCACTTCTAAACCAGCCTGCATAGGTAGTCTAAACTAGTCACTCGGAATGACAACCTTCCCCCATCAAAACTCACTAAGGGTGAATCGTAGGCTGCTAAGTCCTTGGGACTCAAGTTCAGCCCCTTGTACAAGTCAAAGTATATTATCTCAGCACCGCTGCCTTGGTCCACCATCACCATCTTCACGTCATACCCCCTGATCCTGAGCGTGACCACCAAAGCATCATCATGGGGCTGTATGGTTCCAATCTTATCCTCATCCGAAAAACTTAGTATCGGTTGGATATCCACTCTAGCCTTCTTTGGCTCCGAATTGGTGTCCTTGGCGGACAGCCGAGCCATAGACATCACTCTGGAAGGATAAGAACCGGTCCTTCCTAGAGTGGCAAAGATGACATTTATCGTCCCCATATGAGGCCTTGAAGAAGCATCTCTCCGGGGTTCTGGATTTGCTTGTCCCTACAGACCATTGGAATGATACAAAAACTGCTTTAGTTTTCCCTCTCGAACCAGCTTGTCCAAATGATCCCACAAATTCCTACAGTCCTTCGTAGTGTGTCCCTGGTCCTAGTGGTATTGGCAGTAAAGGTTCTGATTGTGTCTCATGGGGTTTCCTACCATCTTATTTGGCCACTTAAAGAATGACTCATTCTTGATTTTCTCTAGAACCTGGTGCACCGGTTCTCAGAACATCGCATTAACTGCCTGAGTATTGGCAGGCCCCAGCTACTCAGCAAAGTCCCTCCGAGGTCAATTGTTATTGTATCGATCCGACCTGAAATCTCTTCTCTCCTAAGGGATAGCCTTAGCCTTACCTTTCCCCTTATGCTCATCTTCCTCAACCCTCTTATACTTGTCAATCTAGTCCATGAGTTGGCACATGCTGGTGACAGGTTTTCCCGTTAAAGACTTCTTTAAATCGTGCTCGATTGGGAGGTCAACCTTGAAAGTACTGATGGCCACGTCATCAAAGTCACCATCTATCTCATTGTACATCTCCCAGTATCTGTCCGAGTACTTTTTCAGGGTCTCTCCTTCTCGCATGGACAATGACAGTAGGGAATCTGAGGGCTGAGGAACTCTGCTACAAGTAATAAAACGAGAGCCAAATGTCTAGGTGAGCTCCTTAAAGGAATCTATGGAACCTACCCTTAAGCCATCAAACCATTTTATTGCCACGGGTCCTAGACTAGAGGGGAACACCTTGCACATCAAGGCTTCGTCCTTGGAATGGACAGTCATTCTCTGGTTGAAATGGCTCACATGCTCCACAGGATCTATTCGACCATTGTAGATGGTGAATGTTGGCTAACTGAATAGCCAAGGAAGTTTTGCCCTTTCAATCCAGTGCGTGAAGGGTGACTTGGAAATCTGATTCAACGCCCTGCTCATAGCGTCATTTCCCAGACCTTTGTGGGGCGAGCTATTATACCAACGTTTATGATGGTGCTCCTCATCGTAGGAGAAAGACTCGCTGGGTGGAGTTCTGGACCTTCATCTATAATTAGCATCCTCTTCATCATCATAGGAAACGTCAGAGTTGAAGGGGGTTCGCCTTCGCCGTGCATGGTGCAACTCCCTCCTTAAGTGGTCGATCTCCAACTGCATGGTTCTGTTATTCTGCTTTTGAGAAACATGACTTCTAACTCGAGAGTGGCTTCTATTCGTATGCGTGGTATGCACGCTACCCTCGCGATCTCTCCTGTGTTCAAGGTTGAGGAACTCATCTTGTCATTAAGACCCCGTGGACTTTTGCTGATTGGGACCTGATCCTACCATAGTTAACCGTTGCACTTACTATCACACAAGTTCTTCCCACAGACGGCACCAATTGTAGGGGCAAGTTTTTGAGCCCAAGCCCAAAATGCAAAGGGATAAAGGCCCGCTGAGCCCAGTACAATAAATTTGTTGAGAGTGGGTTAGAGAACTAGGCCCTAATGAATTGGACAACGGCTGAAATGGGTTTAAAAGATAATTAAACAAAAGTAAGAAGAATTGATCCAATTAGATTTGCTCTCGGCACGGCCCGAGGAGGTAAGTTCTAATATAAACCAATTGAATAGATTCTTAATACAATTTTGATTGCTACAGTCTTTTCTCTCTCTCTTTTCCGATCCCTTCTTCTCCAGTGGTCCCTTGCATTATATATCCCTCTTTTCATGATCTTGGCCTTCCATTTGTTGATCATCCAGGCCACTACTTGAGTACTTGTCCCATCGGACACCCTCTTCGGCCTTCTATGAGTTGGGATAGCATAAGCAGCACTGTTCAGGAGTCTTCTCCACATAAATATGGCCAAAAAGTTAGTTGCAGAGCATTCAATGCAATGGTAGCAGTTTTTCCCTTAATACCTCTAAGCCCCCATCCCTCTTGTATGTTTGTAATACACGCCCCTGTCAGTAGAACCTCCTAGAAGGCCACTCTAATTGACAGGATATACTTTTGATTTGTGCTCCATTCATCCGAGGAGATACTCCTCCTCGGACCACCTTCCCCAGCCTTTCTGCTTGCATCTTACTCATGGGATTCTAAGCTTGATACCCTCAATACTGTTTATCCGTTCTCGGACTAACCAACGTCCTCGGCCAAGGCCCAATACCCAATATACAAATTTGGGCCCTTACCCCTACAATATATAAAAACTTAATCTTACACAATATGCATTCAAAAAAGATTACTTAACTTCAAAAAAATGAAGTATAAGATTACTTTATTTTTATTATCTATTTTATTATTTAATTTTAATTAAATTAAAAAAATTATTTTCTTTAGTTTATACATGATTTTTTATTAAACCATGCATCGCACGGGCATAATACTAGTTAATTATATTTTTTGTTAGGATATATTTCGTTAATTAATGGATTTTATTTAACAACTATTTAATTTAGGTAAAACTTTATCATTTAAATTTCAAGAAATTTAAATTCTATTCAAACTAAAATTTTATTATAAAAAATTTCTAAACTTAAATCCCACACAACAACCCACGTTTTCTTTCTTTAAAAAAAAAACACAAACATTTTGACTAATAAGGGATCAAATTTAACAATAATTTAAAACAAAATTAAATTCTATTCAAACTAAAATCTATTATAAAAAATTTATAAAATTAAATCTCAGACAACCCACATTTCTGTTTTTATTTTTTTCCCTCAAGTTGCATGATTTAAGAATAATTTAAAACAAATTTATATTCTATTTAAACTAAAATTTTATTTTAAAACATTTCTAAACTTAAATCCCACTCAACCCACATTTTTTTTTTCCTCAAGTTGCATCTTACTAAATTTAACAATTATTTAAATTAGATAAATCTTTATTATCTAAGTTTTAAAAATTTAAATTCTACTCCAACAAAAAACCTATTATCAAAATTTTTACAACTTATATATATATATATATATATATATTCAACCATGGCTTTTTGATACAATCTCTCTTAACCAATAAGTCATCCCTATAATTAAATCCTACACAATACACCCCACGTTGTTTTTTTTTTTTGTTTTTTTTTTTTTTTCAAAATGGAACTTATGTTTATGTTTTAATCTTATAAATTCATCTTACTTATTGTTTTTTATTTCTAAGTTTGTGTGCAGGATATTATGCCAAATGAAGTTTACTATAAAGAAGCAAAACAATGGATACCCATTTAAGTTCTTGGTTCTCTTATGTAAGTTTTTATTTATTTTTTTATATTCTCAATTTTTTTTTTGAACTCTATTGTATATGTTTTGATTTTCAGTTTTGGTTATTGTATTTAATTTGTGAGTGTGTTGATTTTTTCAATTAGACTATCACTAGGAAAAAATCAGTATTGAGGAACTATTTTGTTTATTATTGTTTATACTAGTTAGAGCATAGATTAAACATAACCCGAATAGGAATAATCAAACTCATTCCATATCTCATATTAAGAAATTAACACAAAGAAAATTTTAAAATATAGAAATAGATAAACAGTGATAAAGTCTAAATTCTAAAGTCTAAACAATCAAAACTTAAAGTAATTTTTTTATTAACATTATTTACTTATTTTATAATTTATTATTACTATTTATTTAATAATTTAGTTTTAATTATTTTAAAAAATTTAAACTCACTTATGAATCTTCATCAAATCGTGCATCACACGGGAATAATACAAGTCTTTTGATCACCTGTGCAACGTGTATAAAATGACATTCTCAGAATTATTGATGATGGGTCACAACTCGTGTATATCTTTTTTTTCTTTTTCTTTTTTTTGGAGAAACATGTATGTTATGTTATTGTATTCATTAATAGTAGTAACACTAAGTATGATATGATTGTCTTAGTCTGATAATAAAGAGCTATTATCAAGAGCGAACGCCAAAAGTTGAAATTCTTAAAAAAAAAAAAAAGTATAATATGATTGTCACAAACCTAATATGAGACTCATATTATTATTAATTTTTTATCAAAGCTAAAATATGTTTTGCTAATAAATGAGCTCGTTAAAATAGTATAAATAAAATATATACATGTTAGTCGGTTCTAGATATGTGGGACAGACCAGAGACGCGTAAAGGAAATATCTCAAAAGTGATGGGACAATTTTAACCAACGTAGGATAGGAGTAAGAAAAAGAAAAATCATGGACCCCTTTCCCAACTTCCAACCCAAAAAAGAAAGAAAGCAAGGAAAGGATGGTCGGCACTCAACCGTCGTATAAACGCAACCCCATAATATCCTTTTTCTTTTTCCTTTGTTTTAAGGTAACATAGACAAAAGACATAAGATATGAAGAAAATAGAGTAAGAAGACAAGATTTATAACACTATTGTTTAGAGATAATAAATAGAATTTTTGTTTTTTTTTATTTATTTTGTAGATTATATCTTTTTTTTTATAGGGTAGATTTTATTAAACCTATATGTTTTTTTTTAAAATCTTGGATATAAAACTAGCCCATATTTTTAAAATTTTTTTTTAATTTAAATTTAAATAAAAGTTTAGTTAACGAGAAGGTATTTAACAGTATCAAAATCTAAATAAGTGAAAGACATGTTTGAAAAAAATAACTACTCACCCCACTAATAAATGAAAAACATATTTAATGGGTAGTTATTTTTGCACATCTGACTCTCTTTTATTGGTTTTTTTTTTTTTTTTTATACAAAATAGAAATTATGCTTTAGGTTAATCTATGTTTATATGTATGTGAAATTCTCTCCTAAACACATGACATTGTATCATTTCTTTTTCTTTTTTTTTTTTTGCTATTATGACATTGTATCATTTGATGCAAAATACATTTTCCTTATTAAATGATATTTTTAAGACGCTTGTTAATAAACAATTTCAGTAAAGTTTTGATACAACTTTTATCGAAAATTTCATTAAAAAAAAAACTTCCATGAAAAATATAAAAAAAAATTGTTTAAAAAGTCAAATATTTTTCTTTAATTAAAATTTTCTAAAAATAATTAATTAACAAATGCTTTTAAAGCATCTATTAACATTTATCTTTACATAAAAGAAAATGTTAAAAAATATTTTTAAAAACTTTTCTGCCTCAATCCTTAAATAAGACGGTAATTCTAAATTCTAAAAAGATTGAAACTAAAATCACCACAATTCACAAATAACTAAACACAAGAACTAAAAAGAAACCTATTTTGTTTTCTTCACAAATACGTAGTGACTTTTTTTTTTTTTTTTTTATTCGCATTTGGCGTGCTTTCAAAAAAAAATCAGACACGGTTTTAATTCAATCCTCATTTGAATGGCAGGGATTTTATTACATACAGTACACACTAAAACAACAAGGGAGATACGCGCGTGTAAGTATGTACGGAATCAATCAATTGAAAATCGAAGAACTGACACGTACATACATACATATAAATACAGTTATAAAAGTTGTAAGGCTTGCCGCTCACATTTCACAACTTCTACCTTCCCCGGTGCCGGAGTTTAAGCTAGCCTGTATACTTTTTCTCTGTCCGCTTCTTTTTTTCTTTTTTTCAATTACAATTTAATTAATCAATACCACCAAACAAAGAGAGAGCTTTTTTTTTTTTTTTTTTTTTTTTTTTTTTACTTTGAGAATATTCTGAAAAGCAATATTAGGGTTTACGCTGATTCGGAAGTATGATGTAAGAGTTTGTGGCCGTTGATTTTGTCGAAACCGAATTGAGACTAAATTAGAAAGAAAAAATGTGGAGGCGATGGTGGAGTAGTGGTGGTGGTCCACTGAAGCAAACCTTATCGGCGATTAATCGGACGGGACGGAGATCTATTATTATATTAGGTAATGGATCTCCGGCTGCAGCGTCGTCGATTTCAGTATATTTGAGGAGAGCACTGTGCGATTCAGCCGCCGCCATCGCCGGTGGTGGTTGTGATATTGGAGGAGGAAAAGCAGGAGGCGGTGGCTACTGCAACAGCGACAGCGACAGCAACGGCAACAATAAAGAAAAAGATAAAGATAAAAATAGTGCGATGTCGTTCGCGGAGGCGAGGAGGCTGATGAGATTGGTGAACGTGGAAGCGTTGAAGAGAAAGCTCGGTATGGAAGGCAAAGAGGTTATCGGATACTCTGAGCTCATTCGAGCGTGCGAGAGCGTGGGCGTCGCTAGATCGAAAGAAGAGGCTGCCGCTTTCGCTCAGGTTCTCGACGAAGCCGGCGTCATTCTTCTCTTTCGCGACAAGGTCTACCTTCATCCCGATAAGGTCTAAATCTCTCTCCCTCTATATCTCTGTCTATTTATATATATATATATATATATATGACTATCTATCAATGATTTCAGATTGTGCACTTTTTCTATGTCTAGCTTTCTTTAATAATAACCAGAGTGAGAGAAAATAGTGGTATATTATGGCATATACTCCAATATGCTTTTTTTTTTTTTGTTAAGAGTCAAATCTCAAAGAGTTTATTTTTTTATGTGTTCCTGTGGGGCTGCTTATGATATCTCAATAGGCTATAATACAGTTTTTGTTCCGACCCAGAGTCGCCTTTTGTTGCACAACTTCGAATCCCATAATTAATCATTTTCACTAACTGCCTAGTGGCCATAATTTGAGTTGATTGGGCGGAACGGAAAGAGCGGATTTAAGAAATGAATGCCGTTCTGCTAGAAGTTATTCGAGACAAGATGGGAGATGGAAAGCTACTGGAAATTGAAAACCGAGCGTATCTGCAGGATAGTAAGCCTATCTTGAAGGTGTTCAGAATAGAACTAAAAGTTCTAAATTTGGCATAAGTGCTTAAAATGGAAGATAATTTTTAGTTTCCTTAAGAATTTTTGCTGAACTACCAAACATTGTTTGACACCAGCTTTGATCTCTGCAGATAGTAAGCCTAGTTCTTATGTCTAGTTTAATAAACCTTCTTGTGATGCCTCACTATTTCTTGTGATTGACACCAATCTGGAATTGGTCTCCATTGTATTGGTTGAATACATTTTACAGATTTGCTCGTCGAGTGTTATCTGTATGTTGACTTCTGAACTGTGAACTGTGCTTAGCACCAATGCAACTGGATAAACCTGTTAGCCAAATTGAGTGTACATTTCCCAGTTTCTGCTTCAACTGTAACCTGCGTCAGCCAGAAGCAACTTGAATTGTTAACTTTCAAGTGTTTGCTTGCGCCTTTTTCTTATTAGCAGGCCCTTGTTGTGGGCATGGATGGGTTTTGAAAAAGAAATGAATTTGGAATTTGATCAAGTGATAAGGGTTTTTGTCCAAATACATTTCAGTTGTCATTATTTAGATTCTTCCTTTGTTTATTAATCCTCCATATTATATTAACCGGTGCTACTTCATCTCATTCTTATTTGTTCAGGTGGTGGATCTGGTCATTAAAGCAGTGCCTCTTGCTCTGACCTCTGAAGATGACCCTATGAGGGATGAGTTAAAGAGGCTGCAGGAAAAGAAGGAAGAAATTGATGTAATGGCACATAGGCAGGTCCGGCGAATCCTCTGGTCTGGGTTGGGGATGGCTGTGATACAGGTTGGGTTTTTCTTTCGACTGACATTCTGGGAATTTTCATGGGACGTAATGGAACCCATTGCATTTTTCGCCACAGCCACTGGCATAGTCATAGGTTATGCCTACTTCTTGTTCACTTCAAGAGACCCTACTTACCAAGACTTTATGCAGAGGCTTTTTAACGCAAGGCAGAGGAAGCTGTGTAAGAAGCTCGATTTTGATGTTGAAAGATTCAAAGAGTTACAACAAAAGTGCAAAACACCTCTTGGTGCTTCTGCCTCAATAAAAAATCGGGTGGGAGTGGAACTGGAACTAGAGGATCCTTTACAGAGGGACTGATTTTCTGTAGGGTGGACATCTTTCATTGGAGTTTTTTTCACTTTTAGCAAAACTGGTATCTCCTGTTTTATTGGATGTAGGGGCCCAAAGTTTTACCTAACATCTTGTTTTGCTAGCTTCTTTCAATTTTTAACCCTTGCATTTATGCAGCTTCTTCATTTACAAGAGAGAATTGGGGCAAATGTTTACTCATTCTCTGTTGAGTCTGGTGTATACTTGACACTGTCAATTCTTCTTCAAATTCCGAACCAGCCATTGCAATATCTTCCTGGTGACTGACCTTTTGTTAATGATGTTGATTTCTATCATTTAGTTTGTGCCCAGTGCCATTTTTTTTTTTTTTTTAATCTTTGGAATTTACAAACTCAAATAGAAATTTTAATTTGTAGAGAGCAGTGATTTTGACAATCATTTTTACACTTATGCAATGAACTATGGATTCTGATTTATCAACATGGAATTACATATGGGGAAATTTTGGATCCAACATATTGAGTATTTGTTACCTTACAACTCTTGTACGTTACTCCATTTTGAACCCAGTTTACAAGCCTAGCTGTTTGTACCACAAGAAGTTAGGAGACCTGCCACCTTGGCCCAGGATTCGTACTCTCAGCTCCTTTGTTGTGAGAGTTTAAAAGTTCACTGAGCTAAGAAGCTCTTGTACTTGAATATTAGCTTGAGTTCCAAGTAATACATGCTTTGCAATTTATCAAAAAAAATACGTACATAGTATGCCTATAGTCTTATTTCCAGGATGTTATTAAGAATATATGCTCTTAAGCTAAGTATCAAACTCCTGCCAAAGCGAAAGTATAATGCTAAATCTGTTCCTCGGTCCAAATGCATTAAGAATGATGCTCATGTAGCAAGTAAACTTTTGGACAGGGAAGAGACTTTCTTGCTATTGCATTCATGTAGCAAGTAAACCGTCCAAGTGCATTAAGCATGATGCCATGCAGCAGGTAAACTTTTGGATAGGAAAGACTTTACTGATATTGCATTAAGTATGATACTCATGTAGCAAGTAAAAGGTCCAAATGCATTTAAGCATGATGTCGTGTAAAAAGTAAACTTCTGGACAGGGAAGAGACTTTCTTGCAATTGCCATGGGTTTGGTGTAATAACAAGTACCTCACACCAAAATAGCAGGTTGCGAGCTTGAGTCTAGGAATCAAGCTCTCCAATAATAAATTGGGTAAAGCTATCAACCAATTACCTCTCTCAGACAGTGCAATAGTGGAAACTGTGCACTAAATACGACCTGTTAATTTATACAGGTCTAAGTAAGTTGGACATGTGTGATGCGCCAACTGAAGTATATTAGGGCCTACCTGTAGTAATCAAATTGCTTTCCCAACCCCTCTCCCAATCCCTCCAATCGTTCTTTGCAATTAAAATTTTAAACAATAGAAAATTCCAGTTATTATCCATGACAAAATTATCCTGGAATATCACAAACACATTAGTCATTGAAACTCTATACCAGGTTATAAACAATGCTTACAGAGTTTGTGATGTCTCTTGGTTACATAACCCTGTACATATTGTTGTTCTTATACATCAAAAAGTCACCCTCAAGGGAACTTAGGAAATCAACCACAGATTCTTCTTTCGATCCATTGAAGTGCTCCAGAATCAGACACAGTAACCTTCAATATCTCTTTGGTTACATAACCCTGTACATATTGTTCTTCTTATATATCAAAAAGTCACCTTCAAGGCAACTTAGTAAATCAAGCACAGATTCTTCTTTCGATCCATTGAAGTGCTCCAGAATTTCAGACAGAGTAACCTGCAATACATCCATATCAGTGTTTTTCCTTTTTTTGGTCTTGCAACATGATAAAGAATGCAAAAAAGAGGGCACAAAAAGCTTTCCATCAGCTATAGCAGAGATTTCAACTCACCCCTTCAGCATAGTTCTTAAGCCATTCTACAATGGAACTCTCTGTTGCCTCCAATGGGATCAAACTTCCTTTATCTAGTTCACTGACTTTTTGGCGTTTTGTTAAGAGTGTATCCTCATCATGGACTAGGGATAGCTTTAGCCCCTGACCACCAGTGGAGGGAACAGAAGCTGCTTCTTCAATTTTCCCAAAGCTACAACGATCAATTGAATTCTTGGCTGAGGTTTCAACTTCACAAGGTCCTTCCATGTAGCATGTACTGGTGGAAATCAGTGAACACTCTGACAAGTTGTTGGGAAGTTGATCAGCATTTAATGTATTGTGGTTGCTGGGCAGAATTAGTTCTGGAGAGATCCCTAGGTTTTGCATTGCCAGAACAGTCTTGATGTGTTCATAACTTATCTGGAATAGTAAGGTAATTTGTTCAATTTAAAAACCAATAACTGACAACGAATTCACTGATAAATTTTATAGGTCTTACGATTTATGCACATGATGTATAGTTCGACCGATCAAGTAAATTGAATACATATATTCATGTTATTCCTTAAAATAGTTCAGAGATAAAAATAAATAAATAAATAAAAAGGGGGGTAAATTTCAAGGACATTGATTAAACTCACAGCTTCAGGTAATTCATCTTTAATGCTCCTCAACTTCTCCGTGTTGCCAACCTTTAAAATGGCACCCTGAATGGCTGAGAATATTTCACGTGTCAGTCCTACTTCATCACAGAATCTGGTCCAATCAAATTGAAATCCTTCCCGGGCAGCATCTAGGAGATAACTTAAAACAGTTTGTTCTTTGATAGGAGCCGGTCTACTAGGGAAGTTCTATGATTGAAAAAATAGGAAGTCATAGAAAGGATTGAAACACAAATATAAGTCAGATATTTATACTATTAGATATCAAATAGAACATACAGCAATTTTCTGAATAGAGAAACCGTCTTCATGCCACATTCTCCAAGCTTCACATTTTGCCGGCGAAAGCTTCTCCTGTTGGTTGGTTAATGAATTCACTCGATTCGTAACAGTGGTCTTGGTTGTTGTAGAAGTCTGTAGGCTTGCTTCCCCACCCAATGAAAGGTTTAGTCCTTGCGACAGATTCCTAATAATCTGAAGGAAATGATCTCCATGTTTCACTAGTAGGTGCTGCAACATTATTGAGGATCAGATTAGCCTTCTACACCAAATGGAAAAAGATTAATTGAATTCATCAAATGCATGCAAACTTGCTGGATGAACTAAGATGTGATTGCCAATGAATTGAATTCAGACTTTTGACAATTCTGTCACATTATTGGGGAAACACATACAAGGATACTTTCAAGGAGCATCAACAGGTAGTACAGATCAAATAGTCTTCCTCAGACCTCTTTTTTTTTTTTTGGCACTCCCCTTTATAGTTATTTATCTTTTTAGGCATGTGAAGAGACAGACAAACTTTCATAAAGTTGAAATTCTTGCCAAGGATGCTTCTGTTTCAATCTTGAATTATACCATGCATAGAAACCCCAAGTTCCTCCTCGTTAATTAACAAATGAACTTAACAAAGAATTCCAAGAACATAAATAAATACATAAATTACACAATATGAGGGATAACAAAATTATGGGCACATGATTGTCTTGTGCCCCAACCGTTGCATGACCTCGTATTTTACATTGGCATAGCACTATAACTAACTTCTGATGTGTATATATGCCAGTAGCCACTAGAGGATAAAGGACTTGACAATGAGGCATCAAGGCAAAAACTAGTAGAGGATTAGATACTAGGCATGCACTTGACAATCAGGCACCAAGGAAAATATCAGTAGGGGATTGGATGCTATCCTCTTGGTTAAGGGTAGAAGGACATTAAAACTACAGGCAGGATTTGTTCAGTCTGCATTGGGAGTGTCAACAGTAGTCTAATTCTTGATTACAGATGTTAACATCATGTATAGTGAATGATCATTAATATATCAACTTCCAGAAAATTTTATCACACATTAAGTAACAGCAGTCTAATAATGGATTTACATATGTTAACATTAAGTAGAGTGATTAATCATTAATATATCAACTCCAGGAGAATTTATAACACTAAGTAATTACTACAATAAAGTTTGTCCCCAACGAAGACAAAAACTAGAATCTTAACCACTGAGAACATTATAAATAACCCTGAAAGCTGTTACTCAGTGCTGGTCCTGCCAAAGGAAGGTTATACATATGGAGATCTGGCAATTGTCATAACCTTCGTCATTTACTGAGAGTAAAGAAGCCAAAATACGGGAACATATGTTATTGTTCATTTTGTTAAGACATACTTGGTTAACACCATCAATGTTTGCAAGCCTGGCTTTGGTAGATGGCCTTCTCAATGCAATTATTTTGATTGTTTCATCACCACATATAGCATATCTGCAAGGAGGTACATGACAGACAGACAGACAACTCAAATTCCTCCATGTTAATATATTATACATAATTTCTGAAAATCATAGATTAAAGAAATTTATAAGAACTGATAGCCTTAAGCAACAAAAACCTACGGTGCAGTTCCAATGCTTCTTGCAAGCTTCAGTCTTTCTTCCAAAAGCATTTGGTACAGTTGTGCCTCAACCTAAATGATAAAAATACACACATTCACAAAGTATATATATATATATATATATGATAAGTACATTCACAAAGTATATATTGAATTGACAAAAACAATCAATGGAAATAAATGTGAAATATGAATGTGAAGGGCTTCAAACCAGGAAGAGTAAAACAAATGTCAATTTGTTATCTTTTCCAGCACAACTCCAAATACTTTACAGGTCCACCATCTCTAACAGGCAAAGTGGCAAACTTATAAAAGGAAGCAACCCAAGGGTCAAAGAAGAAGAAAAAATTTTAAACACTTAAAGATGTTTTGATTCCAATGAAAAACCAAGATTGAGTGATCTACAATACATAAAAGCATAAATTTGAAAGATGTGCTGCCATCCTCCCTCAGTCTGCGGTCTGGCTTTACTTCCACTTACACTTAGCAAGGATCTTGGAATGTGTGTGTGTGTGTATTTCCCTTTTTCATTGTTGGATTTCCTAATATGTATATATTGTTGATATACTCTAGATCCTTTGATACCATGATAAACTACCACTTTATCCAAGAGTTTTAGTTGATAGGAAACGGTGAATTTAATCATTTCGTAATTATTTTAACATATTGTACCACAACTAATGGACTATTATCTCTTCAACATATCACACTTCATTAAAAAATAAATAAAACTTTCCTACTTTATCAATGTCTTGAAACACATAGAAGGGAAACAGGGGCAAGGAAAATAAAGAACCAGTAGTTTTAATCAAAGAGGAAAAAAAGTACAGAAAAAAAAAATACTGTATATAGCAAAAAGTGATATAAGGAGCTCAAACTCTTTAAGCAATAGTTTGTTCTTCTTTGTCAATTATTGTTTATAAGCAATTAAGTTGTGGAATAATTACATAATAAACTCCTGAGTTTAACCCTAAAGTTTCAATCATCTTTATGTTCACCATATATGTTCAAGATTGTTACAATTAAATCCCTTTACGAGTCTATAATAACCAAAGTGACCAAAAATCAGGTAAGTACTTGGGAGATCTATCTAGCTATTAAAAATCCTGTCATGTGAATTGTAACTGGATTTTGACTCCAAAAAAATTTGTGAAAGTACTTATTCATGCATAAAAAAATTCTAACAACTAAACACAATGTAATGAAAATGCTTTCATTTTAAGGTTTCAGGCATGAAAATACTACTTTTTTTTTTTTTGATAAGTAATAAGATTTATTGATATCAAAAAAGGGACACCCAGGTACACAAAAAGTTTATAGGGGTCAACAAATCAAATACAAAAATTACATAAAACAAGCAAATCAAGAATAGAAGAAAAAGATTGGTTTCGCAAAGCTGACAACCAATCCAACAAGGTTCTAAAGAAGAATAACTTGGGAGTCTGGCAAAGATCTCTCATTATTTTCAAAACAACTGCTATTTCTTTCCCTCCAAAGACACCACATTACACAATGGGGAACAGTTAGCCAAGTATGTCCATTTCGATGACACCCAAATACTACTTAGCATTCATGTGAATGGCTTTTTTATTATCCATATGTGTGTGCATGCATGAGTGCTGATTACAAGCTTTGCCTCTCCTAAAATCAAATCCTGGCTCCACCAATGTGGAGGTTAACTACTTGAGGTCTTGAGCAATTGACAAGCTCTTTCACATATAAGGGGATGCATAACACACACACACACACACACACATGTGCAGCACATGAAGCCACTTCCAAGAAGCTCTTTCCTGACACAGTAGGAAACATAAAAAAGGCAATCAGGCTAGATATTATAGAGTCAAATCAGGTCATTGCATTCCAAATGCTCCTCATTGGGCTGAGGTGAACACTATTTTTCCACCACTACTTATTGGTGGCTGATTCAACAATACTGTTATAGATCACTTGAAGATGAAAACAATGATGAAAATGGGGTGAATGGACAACAGTACAACACTTAATTGCCAACCTCTGAAAATCCCTCACGTTTCAAAGTAGAAAAACTTTTGAAGTCTTCAACTTCAAGTGATGCACTTTTATTTTCCTCATCATCTTCCATTTCACTAGTCACCGGCAAAAATAGGGGTGGTTGATAATCAGGTCTAGCAGAATTAAGAAACTGCTTTCCTTTTGAACTGACACTGATGCATAAAGGAATAGGTTTTATCATTCTCCTTGTATGTTCCATTTATTAAAAAAAAATGTAACTTTTTCACTTTTAGTTATAAAATGACAGTATATGACAAAAATATGTTATAAAAGACATATAGAGGGAAGTGTTAGAGACATAATCTTGTAATTTGCACTCTTAACTGAATAAATTAAAGCAATCTACCTTACAGTTACATATACATCAGCTACAGTCTCCATCAGGTAACCTGTAAAGAGTTGCAACTTTTAGTCATAAACTGCTCAGTTTCTATATCACCATCCAAGAGAGAAATTAGCTTTGTTTTTATCTACGTAAGAAACACGATAGGCAGAACTAATTTAAGGCAAAAAATGAACAAAACTCCCAAAGTGTGCCACCAAGAATCAATATTTAATATGACACAAACCACTTTAGTCTAAAATTAGTTTTTTTTTTTTTTTTTTTCTAAAACCCTTTTCCTTTACGAAACTATTCTTCAAGATTGTTACATCTCCTTCATTAACATAGAGTACAGATGTATAATATATTCTGACCAGCAATATGTACAGAACTTGCCAGGTTGCAGCATTTCCAAGTCAAGACAATCTTGGTAAGTGAACCAATGTCTCCATTAAGGATGGTATTGTTACCTCATTGTAGGAGAAAATGAGGAAAATGCTGACCAATGCGCCCACCTTAGACTTTTATCAGATGTGCTAGATTCCATACATATCAATCAAAACAACCATAACTTCTCCTTTTTTTTTGGGAGGGGGTTGGGAATGAAGATATAGTATTTTCCTCATTTGATTGAATGGAGATGGGAGGAGGCAAGAAAAGGGTTCTTTAAATTTTATTCCCCACCAAAAGCTTTCTGTTGAAAAGTGTGAAGTGGACAGAAAGAAAGGTTTGTGCAAGAGAGGATATTTTATTCATCCTGTCCCATCATTTTCTTTTCTTCTTTCTTCCATGGTCAAGAACTTTGAAAATTAACTCCCAAAAAATAAAAGTTCTAAATAATATATGTGGCCGACCTTGACTAGCTAATGAAGATCCATAAAGGTGACACCAAGTTAAATTGAGAACAAGACTTAGTTGAATTGACTGTTAATAACAGGTTTTGATCAAGCATTAGTTTCCACAAAATTGCAGGTAAAGATCCCTACCAAGCACCTCTCCCAAACCCATAGAAGCGGGAGCTTTGTATCAGTTACGACAATAAATAACAGGTTTTGGGATACACAGATAGGTTACATGCATAATTCAAGAATCTCAACATAGATATCCCATAATCAATTAAAAAATGTTTCCTTTTGAATACCATTAGAAATTAATTGGTGAGCTAGTGCTTTCCACCAATTTGATGAGTACTCTTTCCCAAGTCCATGAAGTGGAAGCTTGTCGAACTCAGCATTAAGAATTTTTTTTGACTGTAAACCACAATGGAGAGGTAAAAATTCAGTAATGACAATTATGGAACAATTGAGAAGCAAACTGAAAATGAAAGAAAACTTAAATAAGAATCTACAATATTATATTTTTTACAGAGGAACCCACAACTCCAAAAGCCTTCCATTGCAGTGATGCAACATTACTTGCCCAACGTCAAGATACAAACTGTAGCTAAACTTATAAAAAGAACAGGTCTGGAAGCATAAAGACAGACAACTAATTGTTTGAAATCGTGACTAGGAAACTGGACTTTGGAAGAAAAATAGGTTTAGTATTTTAGAATCCTATTAAAGAATTTTGACAGGTCTGGTAGAAGACTTAAAAATCTAGATCTCAAACAAGCTTTTAAAGGGGAAACTGGGAAATTATTAAAACTTCTGCTTGCATATTCCCTTAATCAGTTAATCAATCCAATTCTGTGAATCTCAGATTCTCAGTACATGTTATTTTCAAAATTCTATGCCTCACCAATTATATTACGAGTTTTCTGATATTATCACTGCACGTGTAATTTTAATCTCCTTTGCTTCCTCAAAACCCCCTGGCCCCTACCCCCCAAAATGTTAGCAAGACTGTGTGTACATTGAATCACTGATAAGATACCTTATTCCTTTTACGGATTGTGGAGCTGATGCAAGCATTTGATTTTTTTTCCCCTTTTTTTTGTGGCATATGTAATAAAACTTTTCTAGAGGATAAAAGAATAAATAGACAAGGATGTTAGTTTGAGTGATGCCTTAAACTGTGAAATATGTGTGTGCAAGTTGGAAAGGGAACTTCAGCTATCGTAAGAATGGTGAGATTTGGGGTAGTTCCTCTTTGCATCATCCAGACAAATTGGTGGGCAAGGAATTATATATTTTTAACAATCTAGAGCTCTATAGCCTATAGGAATGCACTTTAAAGCATTTACTTAGGATCATTGCTTGACAAGTATAACACAAAAATAGAAGCTCAAAGAAGTTTGACAAAATCAAAGACCCTAAAAGCCATTTGCACACAAGCAAAGCAACAAATAGAACTAATAATTTATTTCAGTGTCCACGACAAGCACAGAATTTAAGATTTTTCTCATGAACAAAGTCTACGTGGAGATAGTGAAGATTAAGAAAGCCAAAACATAACCCTCAATTCATAGGAACTTACTCGAGAACCACGAAGAATGTCTACAGGCATATTCAGGCCCCATTTACCCCCACATGATATGATGCAAGCCATTAGAAGAAATGCTTCTCTAGACAAATCACGCTCCTTCTTTGAGGTAAGGCAGTTGTCACAATTCCCTAGAAACACAATAGAAATCAACTATAATGATTGATAAAGTCTTAAGTTGTGAGAGTTACTAACAATCCAATAGTTTGACATATGCTACACATATACAAAATATTGCAAGGATAATTATTACCCCCCCCCCCCCCCCCCCAAAACACCCCAATCAAATGGAAATAATGAAGAAAACTTTAAACTACTACAAGAAGCATATATCTTTAAGATAGACAGGATATCAGTCAAAATAGTATCTTCAAGTTAAAGCCAAACCACATCCAGCAGCTGAAGATTTTTCTCCAAAGTGGCCAAGCAGTAACTGCCTTCTGCAAGTTGTTGCCAAACAATAACGTTGTGCAGCCATCAATGACTCCATAACAGCTCTTCTTTGATTTTCCTGGTGAATGGCAGTAGAAAAGTACTCATTGAACAAAGAAAGAAAGGACATAGGCTTTTGTCCAGAACATGCTAGCTCATAAATCAAAAGAAAAGTAAAAAAAAAGTGGTGAAAATAACCAGAAATATATCCACTATATAGCAAAATAACGTTGGGTATTAACAAAAAAAAAAATCCAAAAATAATGGCTTCGCTAATTCTAAAACAGATGCAAATTTATGTACCGTTTGGGCTTCTCCACAGTAGAAATCAGCCTTTGCAAAGTCACTTCTTGTATAATAAAGCCAGCAGACAGAAGCTATCCCATCTCTACCACATCTCCCACTTTCCTGATAATAGGATTCTAGACTCTTTGGGCAACCATAGTGTATCACCTGTCTTACATTTGGCTTATCAATACCCATGCCAAAAGCTATAGTGGCAACCATGACATGCAATTCATCTCGTATAAATAATCTGACAAAAAGAATAAAAAGGCTCAGTTAGGGGTAAAATGTATAATATCAAGTCATGATAATGCGAGCAAAGAGGAGAGGGTGTTACACTGAACAACTATAATGATCACACAAAACAACTAAAAGTGCCATACCACATATACAGGAAAAAGAGCTTAGAACCTGTGGGACTCCTGGCGAGCTTTGTTATCCATTTGACCATGATAGATTCCAACCTTAATTCCAGCTGCCTGAAGTGACTTGAATATCTAAGGAAAATAAGATCATGAAAACAATAAAGGACGTCAGCCAAAAGCACTACCAAATACATTAATTAACAGAATAAAAGTCTGATCAAATCTACCAAGACTGAAGACCCCAACTAGAAAGACAAATCATGTTCCAAGTGAGATAAAGAAAGAAACAGGATGGTGCAAGCCTTATGCTACATTAGCACAAGTATGCACACATCAGGTATGGGAACGCCATACAAGCATAGGTGTCAGGGACTCAAGTTCCCTTACCTATGATATCAGGACAACAAAACATGGCTAACTTGTTGAAGTCTATTCATTTTTGTATTTTACATTAAAGTGCAAATAGAAGTGTACATATCACAGCATGCTTATATCAGAAATACACTCATTTTATAAGATCGTATAGAACAGGAAGATACTAAAAATGTATACAACAATGAATTGATATTCTCCCTGCATTGTACTTGCCTTGTTGGGTACATGTTCAACACAAAAACCAAGCCACACAAATACTTGTGTAATGTGTTTCAAATAAAAGTACTTCACAAAGTTTGTTGTGCCCGTGTAACATAGATCTGACCCAGTCACATACCCCCAACACAAAGGTTGGCATCATAAATCTTGACTTAGTCTTCAAAGATCCTTAAACCATAACCAAATTTATTTTACTTTTATGACAGCAAAAGAGAACTGTTACTTTATTCTAAAGCTCATTTGGAAAGACAGAATAATAGATAGTGGGGGTTCAAATGGTAAGGAAGCTAAGGTCTGTTTTTGAGATCATCTATCCCATTCTACACAATTAAACTACAACAAATGTAGGTAAAATAAAATAATAATACCTGCTCAACATCTTTAATTGTTGTGCAGTAGATGATAGTTGAATCAACGCCAGTTACAAACTTTGAAATTTCTCGCACAAGCTCGTCAATAAATAGTTGACCTCGATTAAAGGACTTGACACCGTAGAAAAGATTTGTACGATCAAATGAACCAACTGCAACATAGGGATCTTTCATCTTCAGGGAACTCATCACATCAATCCGAACCCTATAACAATGCAAAACGTTAAATCTTAAATGGAAAATTTAGAAGCCTTCTACACTAGTAAGTAGTAAAAGTTAAAGCAAACTAAAGAACCATTGACGGTATAAAAGGACTAGAAGCAGCGGCTCATGAAATAAACATATAGAGGGAAAACCCAAATATTATAAAACTAAGGCCAAGTAATTAGACAGAACCATAATAATTACTCCCCCAGCCCATAGAGATGGGATACTTTACTTTTTGGGCTGTCCCAAAAGAGCAGTTTCCAAGATTAATCCATTTGAGGTATTTAGCTTAATATATGCATTACTCTTGTGTCACAATCATATGCTACTACATGATTAAGCCACTAGCCGATGCTGATTAAAACCCCAAGCCGCAGCTGCATCAAGCTGACTGCTACCGCTGCATTAATCTGTTGCTGCTGCTGCCTCGAGGCTAAAGCAAGGTTACTTGACTATGATGATGTATTAAGCTACTGCATCACGTTTTAAGTCTAAAAGAAGCGACAAGGGAATTTGACTATAAACTGAATATGGTGATAGAACATGAAAGCAATAGCTGGTGCATAAATTCTAGGAGTACCAAATCCACCAAAAAGGAAAAATGGAAAAGGGATAATTGTGATCATGTAAATGAAAATATAAGCTTACAAATGAATAATAAGATACTTACTTTTCAGTAGCAGTTGCAGTTAGTCCAACAAATGGAACATCTAAGAGAATATCACGTAGCTTGTCTAATTGCTTGTATTCCACCCTGTTAAGACACAAAGGAAAATTCTTAAGAAATGGTGATAATGAAGAAAGAAGAATTTGGAAAAAAGAGAGATAATAAAAATGATAAAAAGGACAGCAGAAATAAGATGCTTGGCAAAGTTAAAATACAATTTAGCCCCTTGTATTTTCAATGAAAATCACTGAACACACCAGCACTACAGAATCAGTAAAATGAACCCTCAACCTATCTTAATTTACCACTAGTACCCCTCCCTCAATGTGCCATTCATAAAGAAAAGGGAAAAATTAGCACAATGAGCAAGGGACAAATGAGCCATTACTATCTTAAAGCACAAGCATGACCATGTGCAAACACCTCCCATGCCCCCTTGTTTAGCTTTATGTATTCTGGTTGCATTAGAACAAGTCTTATTGGACAGATGCTTACCAATTTCAGAAACTAGGACTATAAGAACCAAGTTCAGAAGAAGTAAAACAACAATAAATCATCAATGACCTGAAATCATGGCCCCACTCTGATATGCAATGTGCTTCATCAACAGCAAACAAAGAAATTCCAATCTTAAGTAAATTTGACCAGAAGCTGCAAAAATAAAATAAAATTCAGAATTTCACTTTGTATTAAGATAATAAATAGAATAAACTAGTGACTAGGTAAATCTATATCCATCTGTAAAGAACTAGAACTACATCAACAGATTACAAATTTCTGTGATAAATTATCTCACACCACCTTGATTAACCTTTATACTGTCAGAGAAGAAGCCTCAGAATTACACAATTGTGCATAAGCTGGCAATCACAGATAACATAATGACAAGCCATATGCTAAAAATTACAACAGATAAAAAAAAAATTAACTATAAAAGAAAACAGAAGAGACGAAGAACTGGGTGAAAGGATAAACAAATACTCAAGCAAATTTCAAACTCCAAGCCACTACCATAAAATCTTCAGCACAATAAACCATCTATGTACTAATGTTCCTTTCCATAAGAGAGGTCACAAACAATTAAAAAATGAAGAACATTCTCCTACTTGGGTCCTTCAAGGCCTAATCACATTCTTTTTTCTTTTCTTTTCTTTTTTATCAGTAGATAGTGGGGGAGGAGCGGAGATGGAGTTCAAACCAGACACATGGAACACCACAAAGAATGTCATTACCACTAGGCTATCACTTGAACCCCAAGGACGAATCACATTCTTGAGAAAATCATATAGCATAATTAAACACTGTTAAGATAGGATTTCTCTGGTAATTTTCTTGCTCTTAAGAAGCAAAAACTGATTGTCAAAGTAATCTACTATCAATTGATTCATGCTAAGCAAATAGTACCTGGTAGGAATCAAGCACGCCTTCTCTGGAGTCATGTACAAAATATCAAATTGACCGTTCTCAGCTTTGTTTTGGACACTGGTATCGGTTTGAGCACTTCCAAGGTACTCTGCTCTAATGCCCCGTTGTTTCAAAGTCATTACCTGTTCAACAATAACATTTCAAACAAGTGCTAATGATAATGTGGCGGCATTGAGACTAGTGGAAATGATAATCACTAGTAAACCGATTTGATGAATTACCTGATCTTGCATTAAAGATATGAGAGGGCTGACCACTATGCCGGTCCTTCCCACAACCAAAGGAGGTACCTGATAGCTGTTATATTAACAAACTAGTTCAGTAACTTCTTAACTCTCTAAATAAATAAATCTTCAACAAAGACCAAAAAATTAATGCAAACATATCGTTTTCATCCCTAAAGTTTGCACGAAGTTCCTTTTTTCATCCCTAAACATTTAAAAAGTTCTTTTCATGCCCATAAACTATTGAAAATTTTACACTTTCTCTCTCGTTAATTGTTATCCTACATTTCTAACTAGGTGGCAATTTTGAACAAGTGATTGGTAACATGCACTATTAGTGTAGGTACGAAAAAAACGAACTTTTTAAAGTTTACAGACAAAAAACGAAATCAATACCAGATTTAAACACAAAAAACCATATTTTTGCCAGAGAAAAAAAAAATCAAAGAAGAAAATTTAACAATGAAGAAAATAAGAGACAGACTGGCTGGCTGGCTGGGTGGCTTACCAGAGGGACTTGCCGCTGCCAGTGGCCATGACCACCAAGCAGTCCTTTTTCTCTAGAATCTTCTCAATAACCGTCTTCTGATAGTCTCGGAAAGTAGAATACCCAAAATATTTCTGCAGTGAACACAAAAGTTACATGACCAACGCATTCATCGCTGACCGATTAATGCCGTTTCAAAGTTTTTAATAAAGCAAACGAATAAACTTCTTCTAAGGCCATCGCATGATGATGATTTTGAAGTCTAATCTCTAAATGTAACTTGCAATGCTATGGAAGAACAGCAAAATTGTAAAAGTATAATCAACAAAGAAAAAGGCGTTTGTGGAGTTGAGTGTTACCTTGAGAATAGACTCCATTTTCTATGCTTTCTGCTTTTTCCGTCGAGAATCAGAAAAGGATTTCAGGCATTTAGGGTGGGGGAAGTGGAAGGAAATATCTGAAAAGACGAAGAGCAGTGGCGAATGTCCTTTTGTTGTGTAATTACTTAAGTCTTAAGTATTGCCTTTCCCGCCTTTTCTTTTCTTGGAAACCCTTTTTCCCCCTCGGCAGGACCATGCTCCACGAAATCATTATTTAACATTTAATATTTTTAAATATTGCTTGATTATCTTTTTTAGGGTAAATTATCACACATATCAACATGTTAGGTTCAAATTATAACCAATAGTAACTAATCACCTTTATTATATTTTTTTTTAGAGAGTTTCAACATATGACACTAATTAATTTTTAGTGTAGGCGGGGATTGAACCTTAAATCTCTTATACAACTATCAGAGACTTTACTAGTTAAACTAACTAAAACTCACTGAACAATCACAATTAGTTGTTCATAAATCATATTGATGCATCGTATTCGTTAAAACTTAATTTATATATAACTTCCAATCTAGTAGTCTAATGGTCTGATTGAAGCTTATGACATATTGTTTTGATAGTTAATATTTTAATATTTGCTTTTATGAATAATTTGGAATCTAATGGTGAAAATTATAGTTTTGCCCATGAGTTGTGAAATGATAAGTTTGCTCTTGACCAGGCTTGTGATGCCCCAATTTGATTGATTGTGTGATGTGTGTGTATGTGTAATGAGTTCCATATCGAGTATTTACTGGGTAGATCTGGGCTTTATTAATAACTGTAAGGAGCCTCAATCGTGATTAGTCCTTTTGAGGTATAGTGTAGATGTGGCTATCGCTTTTCCTTGGGTCGTTACAAGGGTAAACGAATGTTGTAAAATGATGTGTTACACAGCATAAATTTTACTTTGGAGATGTGTTTCCAAACCACAATTTCAAGGCAGATGTACTTACATTAAAATCATGTTTTCAAACCACAATTTTAAGGCAAAATGTGATATAATTGAACACAGTTTTCTAGATCTATATTATGCACTATTGTTGATGCTCATTTTGAGGTCCAATAGCAAAAAGAAGCCCAACAATATGGGCAGAGAAGAGTTAGTGGATGGCTAGAAAAACCATTAAGCCTAAGTAGCAGGAACAATGGTTCACAAGCCCAAAAAGAACACAAGTGGGCCTTGAGGAAAGTAGACGGGCCTAAAAGAGCTCGGAGAGAGTGATAGTAAACTCATGGGCATTATGTAATGTAGCAAAGTAAGAATGGGCCATAGCAGGCCTGAAGTAATAAAGTAAGAAAGTAGGGAGTTGATGGGAAGCCCATGAGCCCCAAGGGTAAAGAATAAGGTAATTGGGCCAAGGAACCCTAAGAGAGTTAGTAAAAGCCTATGGGTATACAGAATTAGAAAATGGACCAAGGAAAGCAAATGGGCTAAGGATGCTCAATGACAAAGAAATAGGACAAAAAAGCTCACAAGCAATGGAATGGGTCAAGAAAAGCCCAAAGTAGCATGAGTATAAAATCAATGACCATATTGAGTCATTATGAGGAGAATAAGCAGCAAACCCAAAGAGGCCCAACAGGTACAAGTCAAATAACACCACAGTAGGAACAACAAAAATGGTATGGCAGAAAGTGGCAACAAGATTACGGAAAGAGCAAAGAATGAGCTTAAAAAGAGAAAGCCCACAACCAGGCAAGGCCTAGCCCTTGAAAAAAGCAAGCTATAAGGAATGAGAAATCAGAAAGCAGTTCATGCCATTATAGGTCAAGGATGAATGGCATAATGCACAGACGAGCCTCCAGACCACGGCAAATGCATAAAGTAGCGAAACAAGTTTTGGACGTACCCAAGAGTGAGGCACACGCAAGGCCTAAACATCACCAGCCTGTATCTAGCCAATACAGGAAGTGGTGGGTCATGGGTCAGAAGTAAGAGAGGATATGGTCTAGCGGTGGGGAGAGGGGAAAGCCTATTCTGGGGTTCCCGCTCAGGTTCTTTTGGGAGAAATGTCCTGCTGGGATGACATACTACCCAAAAGAATTAAGGATGAGCTGGAACCACTGAGTGTATGCCATGAGGGATAGGAAGAAAGAACACCCACATCGTGGCGGATAAGGATGCCACAGTGAGCAAGCAAACAAAATAACCTTCTTTGTCTGGTAATGGGGAGTGGCGCAGCCAGCATAGGTAAGTGGTGGTGGCTGAACAGCTGATGAAACTGTGGTAGTCGGTAACGACACCCAGACCAAACAAAGGTAGTTAAAGGCTAAAATGGTAAAAGCCAATCATAGTAGACAGTATATAAAGGACCATTGTCGTGCACAGAGGAAAAAAGTAACAATTATCGAAAGAGAATCACAGTATCACCTTCATCGTAGAACTACAAGTGCTAATAAAGAAAGAGTGAAAGTGGAGGGAAAGAACAGAAGTAACAAAAACAGAGAGAAAGAAAAGAAATAGAAAGCGTAGAATGGCAGACATGCACCAATAGGCTAGTCTTTTCTCTCCTTCTAAAAGCCTGCCCTCTATTAAGGAAAAGGGACTTGTTCGAGCACAAGCCATTTAGGCTCATTCCCTCAAAGTAGATAATCTCCATGGCAGGATCATCCTGTGAGGTTACCCACGTTGAGGGAGTGGCTCCCCCTTGGCCTAAGCCCTGTAGCACGATCAAATGTGGCAAACTGATCTTTTACTCTTTGATTTATCACTAATCATTATTATTTCTCATCTAATCCTTGCAACTTCATTCTGATTGTGTTTTCTCTTTCTTGCTCGCCTCGCCTAACAGTGATATGTTTCTTCTATTATTATCGTTTTATCATATTTGTCTGTTGTAACTTAATATTTGGGCCTCAACACAGCAGGAGAAAGTCCAGCCCAAAATCACAAAAGGCCCACCACATTTAAATTGGCGACTTCACTGGGGAGTTGGGAAGCAGATAGGGACATAAGCCCTTGTAAACAAATGCCCCCAAAATCCAGAACAACGCGAAACATAAGTGTCATGCCCTCGCAGGCAAAGTCCAGGCCAACAACGCCTCACCAACAATAGCGCAACTAGGCAGAAGGAATCAAGAAAGTGGGGGCTGAACCCCAACCCCAACCAAGGATCCCCACTAATAATGCCAACCTTTTTATTAAGGTGTTGCAATTGTTGCAACATTCGCAACAACAGATGATGGAAGAAATTCGTCAGCTGAAGACAGACAAAACAAAGGAGAAAGGAAGCTAGCATGACCTGGAGCATGCAGTAGACAAAGAAGAGACACCAGTAGGAGGTGTGCAAAATGCGGAACAACAATTCATCACTATGACTGAAGTAGCAGCTCTCCTGGAGTAGGAGAGGGCAAGGGCAACTAAGAAAAGATTCTATGCACGAAGACCTCCTTACCCACTAAGGATACTCAGCAAACCATACCCAGAGAGATACGAACCACGAGTCTTTACGCAGTACGATGGCAGGAAAGGAAATATCGTTAAGCACGTATGCAAGTTCATTGATACTCTTGGTCCTTATGCGGCAGACGATGACTTATGTCTTCAAGAATTTTCTAAGTCATTATGTGACCATGCATATACCTGGTACATTGGGCTAAAGTCAGAATCAATCCCAACTTGGGATGACATGGTAGATGTATTTTGTACTAAATACTTCCATGAAGAGGAAACAGTAACGCTTGCGACCTTGCAAACAACTAAGCAAAGGAATGGTAAGGATTTGATAGAGTACATCAAAAGATTCAGAGACATAGCACTTGACTACAATAATCATTGCGAAGAAAAGACATTGGTGGAAATGTGCATGACGAATATGATCAGGGAGTACAGAGTCGTTTTGGAAAACTTGGAAATCTCCCAGTTTGCACAATTATTGTAGAAGGCTAGAAAGACTACTCAGTCAATGAAGCCAAGCTTGGCCAAAAGAAGAGCTCCACAAGCCATGGCATTATCCACTGGCGAAAGGAAGAGGAAAGCTAACGGAAGGGATTATGACACCCCTCCACCACTATCATGTACCTCAAAGGAGTTAGATGTGCTCCTAGACAAGTGGATAGTAGATGGAGTTTTTAAGCCTAAATAAGTTTCCAGAAAGCTCATAGAGGAAGAGCGAAGGGACCCATGCTTCTGCCGTTTGCATAACTATGTGCAACATCCTACCGCAGAATGTTGGGCGTTCCGCAGATTGGTACATTGTAGAATTAAGGAATGGACCCTAGAGTTGTCCCAGCCAGAAGTTCAAAGAAATCCACTCCCAAACCATAAAGGGAAAGGTGTAGCAGCATTTGTGATTTGTGCAGATCCAGAGGAGGACGAAAAAGGGAATCCAGCCCTACCTGCCTCAGCAATTACCACATTGCAAAAGAGCTTAAAGTTCAAGAATTTATTCGACCAATTGGGGCTCACAGTAAAAGAGTAAAGGATGACCACAGAGGCACTGGTAAGCATTGCCTCTAGGGCAAGAATAGAATGCTTAACAGTAAAGGTAGCAGATGACAAAGCCCTCTTGTAGGAATCAAGTGAGATCACTATTAGCGATGAGGATATAGAGGTGGGATACTCAGACCACAAAAGGCCCCTTTACTTAGCAACATCTATAAACCAAATCCCCATCAAAAGAGCCTTGGTGGATACAAGCGCTTCTGTAAATCTCATCCCATTAAGCACTCTACAAGCGGTAGAAATTTTAGAAAGAAAGATTCAGGAGTGCCCAATAGAAGTGACAGGATTTGGAGGAAGGGGCGAATACACTGCAAGCCACATCCTGCTGTGGTTAAAGGTGGGCCCCATAGCTTCCCTAGCTCAGTTCCACATGGTAAAAACGGAAGTCTCATATCATGTGCTTTTGGGGAGGCCATGGTTGCACAAGCACCGACTAGTCCCATCCACCTATCACCAGTGCATGAAGAGAAGATTGAATGGTAGAATGATATGCATAGCAGCAAATCCATCGCCATTTGAGCAAGCAGAAGCTTATCTAGTAGAAACTACATTCTACACCAATAGGCACCATCTGGGGAGAGCTCAGTATAAAAACTGCGAGGCACATTCGTACCTAGGTGGGAAGACATCTAGAGTGACTCAGAACCTGATCTAAGGAAGTTACTATCACAGAAGAAGAAATGGAAGGAAGCACCCGTTGCGGAGTCAAACGACACCGCAATGTGTCAGGGTCTGAGGCCCCAATGACAGGATTGTCTACAAATTATGAAGGTGTACAGGGCCCACGTGTGAAATGCAAGCGGGCCCTAAACAAGAATGGCAGCACAAAAGCATGGTATGCTACATGGCTCAAGAAGGTTCGGAGGAAGGAATTAGCAAAGAGAAAGACGAGGAATGCGTGGCAAAAAAAGATGCACAAGTTATGGCAGAAAAAAAGTTTGAGGAAATTGACCTGGGATCTAACCCACAAAAACCAAGACCCACCTCAATTAGTTCAAGACTGTCAAAAAAGGAGAAATCAGAATTGATATTGTTGCTGAAAGAATTCAAAGATGTCTTCGCATGGGATTACGGTGAAATGCCAAGATTGGATCATGGGCTAGTAGTGCATACATTGAATGTGGATCTCGAGGCTAAGCCAATGGACCAGCCTGCCAAGATATTCCACACTGAGATAAAAGGGCAAATAGTTAAGGAGGTACAGAAATTGTTGGCCGCAGGATTCATTGAGCCCATTCAACACCCGCGCTAGCTATCCAACATAGTGCCAGTAAAGAAGAAGAACGAGTAGATAAGGTATTGCATGGATTTCAAGAATCTCAACAGAGTTTTCCCAAAGGACGAATTCCTACTGCCAAACATGGATTTACTGATAGATTCTGCAGCAGGGAGTGCCATGTTTCATTCTTGGCTAGATTCAGTGGGTACAATCAGATCAGAATGACGCCAAAGGATGTAGAGAAAACTGCTTTCAGAACATCCATAGGCAACTTCAACTCCACTGTGATGCCTTTTGGGTTTAAAAATGCAGGTGCATCAAGAATTGGATGACTATGTGGATGACATAGTGGTAAAATCAGAGAAGTGAGAAAAGCATGCCCAAGTTTTGAGAAAGGTATTCGAGAGATGTAGGGCTTTCAAACTGAGAATAAACCCTCTCAAATGTGCATTTGGAGTGTCCTCTAGGAAATTCCTAGGTTTCTTGATTCACAGCAAAGGAATAGATATGGACCTAGCCAAAGCTACGACCATAGCAACCATGAAACCTCCAGCCACAGTGAAGGAGTTGAAAAGTTTCTTAGGGAAGGTCTTATAAATCCGAAGATTCATCCCCGGATTGGCATCAATTACTTCTGCTTTCACCAAATTACTCAAGAAAGGGCAAAGCTTTGAGTGGGGAGAAGCACAGCAGACAGTCTTCGAAAGGCTACAGTAGATTATGATGAACCTTTCTATTGTGCAGGCCCCAATCCGTAAGAAGCCATTATTGCTCTACTTAGCCACCAATTTGTATGCCATAGGTGCATTGATTGCCCAAGAAGATGGAGGTGGCATTAAGCAACCAGTTTACTACATCAGCCGTGCCCTGAAGGATACAGAGATAGTAGTGCCACTATTTCTTGGCTTACGAGGCATGGCTGATGACTAAGTTTCATGCAATCAAGGCTTTGTTACAGTAACAGATTCTCTCTGGCAAAATATCCTAATGGTTACTGCAATTGTCACAATACGACCTGAAAGTAGGAATGCCCAAGGCAGTAAAAAGACAGGCTATAGCAGATTTGTTGGTGCAGTTTCCAGAAGAAGAAGAATTCCTGCTAGACGATGAGGTCCCAAGGGAGGTAGCTATGGTAGAAGAAGTTAGACAGTAATGGGTGATGAAGTTTGATGGGTCTTCTACCACCCAATCAAGAGGAGTGGGAATAGTTTTGTATCATGAAGAAGACAAGGTTGTGGCACTTACATTCAAATTAGAATTCTCCTATTCAAACAACATGACAGAATATGAAACCTATCTAACTGGGCTAGCCACGACCCTTGAAATGGGAATTAAGCATTTAAGAGTAATGGGTGATTCAAACCTAATGGTTTGCCAGACCAAAGGGAGCTTCTCCTTAAAGGAACCCAACCTAGCCTTGTACAGAGCAATGGCCCAGAAGATGGAGGAAAAGTTTTCAACATTTGAGATAGAGCATGCTCCAAGGAATGAAAACCGGTTTGTGGATGCGCTGGCCGCGTTAAGCTCACAAATAATTTTCGAAGGGGATAGCACCAGGATAGAAGTCAGCAAGAGGAAATAATCTATTATCGAGATGCAAAAGGAAAGGTTTCGAGAGTAACACCATGAAGGAGATTGGAGGATTCCTATAAAGGAGGCTTTGGCAAAGGAAGAAGACACAGCAGAATTGAAGGTGTTGAAAGACTACGCCTTGGTAAGAGGAGAGTTGTACTGCAGAATGCCTGGTAAGGTCTTGTCTAAATGTGTGGGGCAAGAGGAAGCCCAAAGAAAGTTGAAGGAAGTGCATGATAAGACCTGTGGAGGAGTCAATCTTTATCGGGCAAGTTTCTATTGGCCAAGTATGGCTAAAGACGTAAGTCAAGTCCAAACCCGATGCGAGACCTGCCACCTTACAACAAACAGAGAGGAAAGTTACGCTATATTCGTCAGCGAAGACTGGAGAAGTCCATTTACGGAGTACTTGACAGAAGGTATCCTGCCACAAAAGCACAGTGAAAGATACAAGCTTAAGAGGCTAGCAATATGTTACTTTTTGAATAACAGAGTCTTTTTCAAGAAAATGAATGATGGAGACTGTGCATAGCCAAGTTATAGTTACCAAGCTCAACCTTTACCTGGGCTCACAAAAAATTTATATTGTGGGTTTTGAGTTTCCTACTATGGGTAGTCCTATGCTCAAAGACCTAGGTACATTCTTATTTTTACGAACCCTTCTCTTTATCTTACAAAGTTGCTTCCCTATCTCTCTAGGTTTAGTCACTCTTTTCCCTCAGTTTTTTCTCCTCAATTACCAACCCCCACTTCTCCCTTAATCTTCCTATTTATAGCCTTAGATAAGTGGAGGTGTTATGATTACTCCCCCTTACTAGTGCGAACGGGGGTCCAATTCTATAATCTCTAAGTGAATGTTTTGTCGAGAAAGATGGTAGTGGCATTGGAATTGATTCCCACCTCCAAAAGCCTGCTCGACAGTGATATTCCCGAAGGCACTATCGGGCAGCCGAGTACAGGGTATCTCCGAGCAATGATACCCCGACCAAGTTAAAGACGATCGGGAGGGTCTTGCTTTAAGTATCCAAGACAGTGCAGTCTTATTTCAGCTCTTGGGCCCAGATTGGCCCCTGAGGTGTCCAGATCGAGGCTAAAGGTCCAAAATGGGGACATGGTCATATAATGTATTGTGTGGCTTGGGCCCAAGGCTCGTGGGGCCTGGGGCCTAGCCCCGTATAGGGAATGTTTAGGTCCCGAGAAAGTGAGAGATATGATGAAGTACACGCTGGATAGTGTAGAGAACACTAGGGGAAGAAAAAGTTATACAGGTGCTTACTATAAATGGGCTACTACTGGCCCATCACGAAGAAGGACACCGCAGAACTTGTGAAAAGATGCCACAGTTGCCAAGTACAAGCCAACCTGATTCACACTCATCCGTAGAACCTACACAGCCTGGTCACCCCATAGCCCTTCCATACTTGGGGGCTTGATTTGGTAGGGCCATTTAACCCACCATCGCAGGGATACATATGGATCCTGGTGGCTACAGAATACTTCACTAAATGGGCAAAGGCAGTGCCATTCCGTAAAACCACGGGAGGAGCAGTAGCAAACTTCATCAAGAAGAACATAATTGTGAGGTTTAGGGTACCCCATAGGATTATCAGTGACAATGGCACGCCATTTATCAACAGTGATGTGAGAAAGATGTTGGAATTCTATCAAGTCAAGCGCCATTGTTCATCACCCTATTACCCGCAAGGAAATAGATAGGCAGAGGCGACAAACAAGACCCTCATAAAGAACTTCAGCAAAATGAGTCAAGAATATACAGGAAGATAGGCAATGACCTGCCAAACGCTCTTTGGGCTTATAGAAATTCACCAAAATTTGACACAGGGTTTTCAACCTTTTCCTTAGTCTATGGGACAGAGGTAATGAGTCCGGCAAAAGTGATGACTCCATTTTTAAGGGTTATGTAGATGCGGGAAAAAGAAAAAGAAAAAGAAAATGGAGTCTTTATAGCAGAAAGGTATGAAGACCTAGAGGGGCTTGATGAAAAAAGGGAGGAAACCCAGGTATAGACAGAGGATGACTGAAGCCTATGGCAAAATGACTAAAGAAATAGTATTTGCAAAAAGACAACTCATGTTAAAAGCAACGGACCACGTCAAGCGAGGTATGACAAGACCATCTAAGTTTTCACCAAGGTGGGAGAGACCCTTTGCGATAAGAGAGGCCCATGCAAGTGGGTATTACCGTTTGGCCCAAATGGATGGCAAAGACCTGATGGATCCCATCAATAGGAAGTGGCTGAAACTTTATTATGCTTAAGAGAAAAAGTTGTGTAGTTATGCTTTTTTGTTTAATGAGTTTCATGTTTCCGTTTTCCCTTCAAGTGACTATGTCACAAGACCAGATTGTAATGTGCTTTTATTAGTATGTAATGAAAAGACATGAAGTATTATAAAAGCATACTTAGCAATAGCAAAAAAAAAAAAAAAAAAAAAACAATAACAAAGTGTAGCATTATAGTTACAAACCCAAAACTATGGCAGTCATATCGAACTTGCCAAATAAGTGCTATAGGAAACATAAAGTGTACTAGATAGGGGAATAAGAAAAGGGGAAACTACATCATCATCAACGAAGCCCATAAATAAGAGTCTGATCGCCGAAACGATTGGATCCGCTAATACTAGAAAGAAGGCGTTTACGACGACCCTTCAAGTCTGCCATATCCTTCATCAGAACCTCAATGCGTGTATCAATGGCACCAACAGCAGACTGAACCTTCTTCATGAAGAAGGCTCGGGCAATCTCATGAAGATGGTCCAGAATAAATTCCACAGCAAAACCCACACTAATATGCTCTTGTACCATAGCCCTCCACTGCAGGATCCTCTCAGTGGAAATCGTCAACAAAGTTATGCTCAATGTTGTTCACCACGCTCCCCAGCAGCTTCAGAAAATGCTCCCTAGCAAAACGACCAAGGCGGAATCCTTGCATGAAGTCACCACGACTGCTATAGACCACCTCTAAATGAGAAGCACAATCTTTGAGAACTCTGAAGCCATGAAAGTCTACATAGGGAGGCCCAAAACCCCAAAAGTCTGCAAGATCAAAGTCGTTAATCTCAGGCTAATCAAAACGAGTAAAGAAGGCTGCGGCCTCAGTCACAGGTTCTAGAACTGTGGCAGAACTACTGCTCACCTCAAACTGAGAAGGAGTAGTAAAGAGTGGACCTAACAAGAAACCTGAAGCGTGGTGTGAGAAACCATGAGCTAAGAAGGATGAACTCACAACGAAAAAGTGAAAAAAGAGATGAGGAAAAGAAACACACTAGGACCCGTGAGAATAGGGGCTGTGGAGATAGCAGGAACTAGTGTTGTAGGAATGGCAGAAATTGCACCTGTAGGTGCTGCAGAAGCTGGTGCGAAAAATATGGCAGAAACGAGTGCTACAGGTGCACAGGAGAAGTGGCTGTGGGCATCTTTATGTCTGTTGCAACTTCTGGCTCCTTAAAAGTCTCTGCAATCAAAGGAACAGACATGCAAAGTAAAGGGAGACCGCATCAGAAGGTTATACAGATGTGTGTGTATATATATATAAGGAGGAGAAGAAAGAGGAAGGAAAAAAAAAAGAAAAAAAGAAAAAGAAAAAAGGGAACTTAATAAGATAAGGGAGATACATACCCATGAACTCGGCCTCATGCTTAGCACTTTCCTCTTCATCAAAATCAGAAATCCTCTTCTTCATGGTGGGTTCATCATCAAGGTCCTCAAGAACATCCTTAAATCCCTCAGAGGACAAGTTTGCATCAGGCTTGCGTGTGGTAGAGCTAGGGATGGAAGAAGGGGTAACCACCAAAGAAGAGCCATCCTTCATGGCCTGAGATAAAGCCGCGAAGGGATCACTGGTAGAGATAACGAGAGGTGCGGCAGGAGAAGCAACCTCGGTCTGAGCAGCAATAGGAGGAATGGCTCCCTCTTGGGGTATAAGGGTCTCGGCAGGAATGGGAGTGGCTTCACTAACCCTCTCAGTATGAGTACCCTCATTTATAGGTACCGACTCAGTGGAAGGGATATGAGTCTCAGCAGGAACTCCCTGTGCAGCAACAGGAGTGGCAGAAACTGTGGCCTCAAACACCACATCAGCCCCATCAAAGAAATCTTTCATGGTTGTGCCCATGGAGGCAGAAATCTCCTCAGCCGATATATGAAGATAGGCTTAGGCTAGGCCTGGGAAACAAAAAATAAATGAGGAAAAGGGGAATGCATAATGGTTGATGATGCAAAAAAAAAAAGAAAGGAGGGGAAAAAGGGAGATGGGATAACCAATGGCATATGCCAAAGGAAATATGTGCAAAAGAGAAGAAAGAAAGGAAGGAGATATACCTTAAACTCGAGCTCATTAAGTAATATAGGACAGGTGGTAGACGCATCCTCCTTGTGCTTAGACTGCAAAAGAAAAAACAGAAGACGAGGATAAAGAGATGAGTCAACAAGTACATGGGGTTAGCCGCAGAAAAGCCTTATAAAAATATAAAGAAGATAAAGCAAAAATTAGAGATAATATACCCTCCTCTCAGTAGTGGCGGACGCAGGGGGAGAAGATGTCTTTCTCTTGTTGCCTTGAGTCTTACTAGAAGGAGAAGCATTAGTAGATAGCCGCGGAGCAGTAGACTTAGACTTACCGGCAGTAAGGCGCCTGCTAGAACGGGTACGAGCAAAAAGGGGAGGAGACCCCTCTAGAACTATATGGGAGGAAGGTCACTCTCAAAAGGTATAATGTATGAACAAGCCTCAGAAAAATCATCAACCTTCTTGGCGAACTTAGACTTGGTAGAACTCTTCTTAGCGGGCATAGAAATGTTTGTCACCTTTACTCTTTTCTCCCAACCTGTGGGCTAGTCACCAGCATGCTATCCTCCTCAACCCACTCAAATATGGCAGACCGACTCTGCTTCCTAGCATATGCCAACACAGATTTATAGGGCAGAAGCAACCGAGGGTTGGCAGAAATAACTGCATTAAGTCCGTCAGGAAGAATAAGAGAAAACCCACGGCTGCCCATTAACTCCTGCTCAAATGAGGTCATCACAACCTACCAGTATCCGTGCATGGCATGAGTACAAATACCCTTTCTCTGTGAACCTGGGATAGTGACCGCAGTAAAGCGCTTGCTCTAAAACTCAAAGGCAATGTGCCGCAGGAACAGCCGAACAGAAGTAAGGGACTTCATAAGGGAAGAAAGGTCATTAGGAATGTCCTGATCCAGCCGAATTGCCTCCTCATTCTGTTAGTAGGATAGTGCACAAATCTAACACCCTCATCAGCCAAATAAGGCAACCACCCGGCATTGGTGGCTACCAGGTAAGTGATACCCCTCTCCTCAAAGCCGATCAACGGGGTAGTGGTCCCAGCAGCATCAACAAATGGACCCATAACAGAATCAACACATGTGTAACCTGTACCTAAGTTCCTATATGCTCTCCAAGAAAACCCAACTCCTTTGTCAAAAAACTCAATAGTAAGATGTCCAATCGGCTTCAAACCAACCAACGAAAAGCCAAAGGAAAATCAAACTCAAACTGGCTACAGAAATCAGTGATAACTATTGGGCATGACTGGTATCTCTCCTTGGCAAAGCGAAAATACCTACACTTTGCCAAATGCCTAGCACAACGCTCATACAACAGATGCTGTAGAATGGTACTGTGAACAGAGGTAGTAACTATGTGGCAAGAACCCACCTGATCTTCATCACTCTGCAGGATATCCAATTGAACGTACAAATGTCCCAAAAACATGGGTGCCAATGGCAGACTTACCCCAGCAGATATCTTAATGGCTAGCTAAAAATACAAAGGCTTCACAGCATAATGGGAATGAGAGCTAAAGATAAACTTATAGAGCCAGAACATGATGAAAGTCGCACGGTAAGCAGCAACAGAGATCTTAGAGGAGGACTAACCCAATATGACAACTTCGCGTTGCCATTCATCCTCTTATTCAACTCGGCCTCTATGACCTCTTCTTTCGGAGAAAGCTCCAAGGCACCAAGGTCAACATCACCAAGAATGGGCAAAAGCAACCGGTTTGCTACATCTTCCAAAGTTATGATGATCTCACCACAATAGAGAAAGAAAGTGTGGGTGGCGGTACACCATCGACGGACCAAATGACGAAGGTTAAAGAGGTCCCTATAATTAAACAAGCAGCGGGATGAAACAATGGCCTTCAATACACTGGCCCGCTGTAGCAACTTCATAAAACCCGTATCAGACAACTCCTTATCCACCCATTCCTTCCAACTCAAAGCAGTACTCGATCCAAACTCGAAGAGAATAGGCACGGGGAGCGAAGTACCTTGGCGGATGACAAGGTCTAGAATCGAAAAGGCCAACGGAGCCCAAAATACGTCTGTGTTGCGACGGCAAAGGGCAAGCCACACACGGCTCGGCGGTGGCGACGGCAGCCTGTAATCACCGGGAACTTTTGGGAAATGGGCATGGGTATCATACCAAGGGTCTATGAGAGGAGTGCACTCACTAACGGGATCATGTCGTGCCTTCTCCTCATCGGAATGGTCCAATTAGGAATAGACGACCTTTTCAGCTACATCTCGCGCAGCAGGATCATCGGATACAACCTCTTTTCCCTTACAGAGGGAAGAACCTTGGCCTTTCATCGGCATCATGGTGTAGTGGTTGATCGGAGTAAATGGATGGTAGTATTTGAGAGAGAAAATACGGTGAAGAAAGGGAAGAGGAGAAAGTGTTTGAGTTTGGAATGTGAAGGGAATCTCTCTTAAGTACTAGCGTCATTAAAGCTAACGCGAAAGGATGCGATGGGTCAGCCATCGGATAAGGGATGGAATTAATGAAGCGGAGACCGTGTTTCAGAATAACTGTCAAACTGAGAAATTCGAAGAGACAACATTGTTCATGGCAAAAAAAGAAAAAGAAAAAGAAAAAAAAAAAAATATATATATATATATATACATATATAAGTTAGGGTCCACTGTTCAAAAAAGCCCGCGAAGGAAAAGAAGAAGAAAAGACAGAAAGGACAGGAACGTCTTTTCTTCGCATATGAATCACAGGAATGCTTCATATGCTCAAGGGGCTAAATGTTGATGCTCATTTTGAGGCCCAATAGCAGGAAGAAGCCCAACAATATGGGCAGAGAAGAGTTAGTAGATGGCTAGAAAAACCATTAAGCCTAGATGGCAGGAACAATGGTTCACAAGCCCATAAAGAACGCAAGTGGGCCTTGAGAAAAGTAGGCGGGCCTAAAAGAGCCTGGAGAGAGAGATAGTAAACCCATAGGCATTATGTGATGTAGCAAAGTAAGAATGGGCCACAGCAGGCCCGAAGTAATGAAGTAAGAAAGTAAGGGTTGATGGGAAGCCCATGAGCCCTAAAGGTAAAGAATAAGGTAATTGGGCCAAGGAAGCCCAAGGGAGTTAGTAAAAGCCCATGGGTGTGCAGAATTAGAAAATGGCCAAGGAAAACAAATGGGATAAGGATGCTCAAGGACAAAGAAATGGGACAAAAAAGCCCACAAGCAATGGAATGGGTCAAGAAAAGCCCAAAGTAGCATGAGTATAAAATCAATGACCATATTGAGTCATTATGAGAAGAATAAGCAGCAGACCCAAAGAGGCCCAATAGGCACGGGTCAAATAACACCACGGCAGGAACAGCAAAAATGGTATGGCAGAAAGTAGCAGCAGGATTACGAAAAAAGCAGAGAATAGGCTCAAGAAGAGAAAGCCCACAACCGGGCAAGGCCCAGCCTTTGAAAAAAGCAAGCTGTAAGGAATGAGAAATCAGAAAGCAGTTCACGCCATAATGGGTCAAGGATGAACAGCAAAATGCACAGACGAGCCTCTAGACCACGGCAAATGCATAAAGCAACGAACAAGTTTTGGATGTACTCAGGAGTGGAGTATGCGCAAGGCTCAGATATCACTAGTCTATACCTAGCCAATACAGAAAGTGGTGGGTCATGGGTCAGAGGTAAGAGAGGGTATGGTCTGGCGGTGGGGAGAGGGGAAAGCCTATTCTGGGGTTCCCCTTCAGGTTTTTTTGGGAGAAATGTCCTGCTGGGATGACATACTACCCAAAAGAAGTAAGGATGAGATGGAACCACTAGGTGCATGCCATAAGAAATAAGAAGAGAGAACACTCACACCGTGGCGAATAAGGATGCCACGGTGAGCAAGCAAACAAGATAACCTTCTTTGTCTGGTAATGGGCAGCCAGTATAGGTAAGTGGTGGTGGCTGGACAGCTAATGAAACAGTGGTGGTCAGCAAGGACACCCAGACCAAACAAAGATAGTTAAAGGCTAAAATGGTAAAAGCCAATCATGGCAGGCAATATATAAAAGACCCTTGCCGTGCACAGAGGAAAATAGTAACAATTACCGAGAGAGAATCTCTGTATCACCTTCACTGTAGAACTACAAGTGCTAAGAAAGAAAGAGTGAGAGTGGAGGGAAAGAACAAAAGTAACAAAAATAGAGAGAAAGAAAAGAAATAGAGAGCGTAGAACAGCAGGCATGCACCAATAGGCTAGTCCCTTCTCTCCCTCTAAAAGTCTACCCTCTGTTAAGGAAAAGGGACTCGTTCGAGCACAAGCCATTCAGGTCCATTCCCTCAAAGTAGACAATCTCCATGGCAGGATCATCCTGTGAGGTTACCCATGTTGAGGGACTGGCTTCCCCCTTGGCTTTAGCCCTGTAACACGATTAAATGTGGCAAACTGGTCTTTTACTCTTTGATTTATCACTAATCATTATTACTTCTTATCTAATCCTTGCAACTTCATTCAAAATGTGTTTTCTCTCCCTATTTTGACTAAGGATTTCTTGCTCGCCTCACCTACCAGTGATATGTTTCTTCTATTATCGTTTTATCATATTTGTTTGTCGTAACTCTTATGTAGCAACTGTGCCTGCCGTGGGCATGTGACTGAAGTTTTGGTACACAGGGCATAGTTTGTGCACAAGCCGAACCAAGGTGAGTTGCAATTAGACCGGTCCCAACTCTCCTATCTAGAATATTTGGACCTCAACACAGCAGAAGGAAGTTCAGCTCAAAATCACAAAAGGCCCACCACAACTGTCATCTCTTAACACGTTGTATTTTTTTTTTTTTTTTTGGGTAAAGTGGTAGTTTGGAAACATGATTTCACCATTAGAGAAATCATGTTTTTTTATTTCACACAAAGGCTATTCTCCCAAATAATGCCATTGTTAATAATTAGTTGATGTCATGTATGATGCATGTGTACCCCACTAGATCATTTTAAAAAAAATTATTTAATTTTTTTATGGTACATGTTTATATGTGTTATAATGTTCGAAAAAATAATTTAAAATATATTACATGTCATCAAGTGTATTTATGAAATTAATTTTGAGTATATATTACATGCCACTCAAATTAATTCAAAAAATATAAAATTATTGGTTATAAATTATATTGCCTCTTTATATTATTCAATATTCATACTTTTAAAATGTTAAGATGGTCAACGATGAATAACTATTTTATTTGTAAAATATTTGATCAAACAGTAAATAATATACTCCTATAATTTACATGAAAGTTTGTATGTTAAAGATAATAAAAATGTATAACCCAACAATGTAATTTTGAATATATTAAATCAACAAAAAAAAAAATCGAAATAAGATAACATTAATAAAAAGGTATACATGTACTTGATCATCTCCACGCATATAGAGAGAACTATATAAATAAATTGAGCCAAAATGATTCGTGCATAGAAAAAAAATTGCATCTACCTTAACACATGATAATGAGTTTAAACTTTAGCGTGAATGCAAAGATTTGGTGATGCAGAGACTAAAGTAGGCGATTTCCCACTATATACGCCACTTAGCAATTAATTAGACCCTAGCCTATAACTATAGTTCTTGTTTTTGATATATCATATATAAATTATTAATAAAATAGTATCATTTTGTATATAAAAAATGCTCAATATAATAAATCGCACCATCTAACTTTGTTTATAATTTAATTCAATCACGTAACTTCATTCCCATTTTTTCATTGTTTCTCTAAAAAAAAAAAAGTTCTCTAATTTTCAATTTTGTTAAATTCAATTTTTTAATTAGTCTCGGTTAGAATTGTGCCATTAACTTTAAATTGTGTTGTTAACTTTAAATCCAATTAAATACAAAACTAAGTAATCTTGGAATCTTTAATGATTAAATTAATAGAGACTAACGAGAAGATTAAATTGAATAAAATTAAAAGTTAAAAAGTTCTTAATGAATTCTGCACCTCCTCCAGCCAAAAAATGAACCTCGACAAATCAAAATTTTTCTCCCCTATGACCAATGCCGACAACACAAACTCCATCGAAACCGAACTAGGAATTAGGTGCTCCATGGATTTTGGAAAATATTTAGGGGTCTCTATCACAATGAATAGAAGAAATAAAAGAGCCTTTGACTTCATCCTCGATAAAGTTCGAGCTAGACTCTCTGGCTGGAAATCGAGATCCCTTTCCCTGGCAGGCCGAATGACTCTCATTAACTTTGTCACCTCATCCATGCCCACCCACTTGATGCAATGTAACTTTCTGCCCTAGAAAATCTGTACCAAGCTTGACAGAATCAATCGCAACTTCTTGTGGGGTGACTCAACCACGAGGAAAAAATTACATGCAATTAATTGGGATGTTGTCACCAAGCCTAAACACTTAGGAGGACTCAGGTTAAAGAAGAGCCTCATTCGCAATAAAAGTCTCCTTACGAAGAGAGCTTGGGCCATTCGCACTAACGACAAAAGCATTTGGGTTGACACTCTGAGAAGAAAATACTTGCTCTCCTCTAGCACAGCAAAAAGAAAATCCACCGTTTGGGATAGCATCCTAAAAACCAAGGACATTTGTGATATGGGCACTAGATGGTCAGGGACGGAACCAGGATTTGAAATTGAGGGGGGCCAAAGCTTAAAATAAAATTTTTTTTTCTTATGAAAATAAAAGCTAACATTTATTTCATATTCAACAAAATACTACATATAAAATAAGTGTTTCTTAAACATTTGATATTATAAAAATGTCAACAAAGTATAACATATAAAATAAGTGTTTCTTAAACATTTCAACACATTTATCAAAATGAAACTTGACGCTATTTCAGAGGAGATCCAAAAATATATATATTTAATGGCAAATCTTGGGGGCGGGGGGGCTATTAGGACCAAAATTTAAAATTTCAACATATAGCTCTTTTTTTTTTTTTTTTCCCCCGGGGGGGGGGGGGGGGGGCAATGGCCCCCCTGCCCTACTCTAGGTCTGCCCTTGTAGGTGGCTAATTCGAAATGGAGAATGCATAAACTTCTGGCAGGATAATTGGACAAGTCATAGCTTGCTTCGTAGCCTCATCCAAGGACCCCTCCATGCAAGGGACCTCTCCCTCAAGGTTAAGGATGCGTGGGACCCCCATGGCAACTGGAACCTCACGACTTTGTCCTTCAACCTTCCAAATCACGTACGCGACATTATCCAAGCTACCCCTAAACTATTTCACTCCTCCCTTGACAACCTCCCTTCTTGGAACTCCTCGCCTAATGGTAGTTTCGATGTCTACTCAGCTTATCTTCTCGCCTCCAGCTCTACTTCTACCTCTATCCCTCATACATTGAAACAGCTTTGGAAGACCCCCATTGTAATGGCCCAGCCCAAAAAAAAAAAAAAAAGAAGTGGTCAAATGTTTGGGACCACGTGACCCCCACCTACCCCATTTGCTCCCTACCACTCAATTCCAAAATATCTCTTTCCTCTTTTTGGCCGGCCACATTCTTTTTTCTTCTTTTCCTTTCATTTTCTCTCAACACAACACACACACTCCTCTCACTCACTCTCCCACCGGTACACTCCACACCACCATATACTCTATTTTTTAGGCAAAATCACCAGAAAACTCTTTAAGAATCTCTAAGGCATCTTCATCTCTCTCCTTTTTAAGTAAAAATTTCTAATCTTTTTGGTGGGTTTTACACTTTTGCTTTAGGTTATTTTTATCTAAGCTTAATAATAAAACTCATGTGATTTATGAGCACCGGAAGTAATATTTATGTGTTTATATGTATGGGTTTTGTATTGGTGGAATTATTTGATGAGTTAGTTTATGGTTTATGCTAATGATGACTACCTAAGGTTTATTTATGGTGGAAAATTTAGGGGTTTTGAGTTAAAATATGTGATAGTTGGTAAATCTAATTTTTTCATTGTTATTGGGTTTATTTGGAGTTAGTTGAAGTTCTAAATTTCTTGTCTTGGAGGATATTTTGATTTTGCTTTCATGGGTCTCTTGATGATGTAGTGTAAATTTTATGGAAGCTAGTCATAATGTTGGAGATGATATTGAATGTGTTAACTTTATAAATTGGAGGTTATGCATTGTGAATTAATTTGTTGAGAAACTTTAGAAGTAGAATATATTATTATTGATGAGGATAAATACTAGGCTTGCCTAATTAAGTGCTTATTTGACAATTCCTAAATTGTAGCAAGATACAATTTCAAGCTCTATGCTTATTGTGGTAGGTTTACTTGATATTGTTTAGGTTCTAGCTAATCTCCTTTGGAGCTTGGAGAATTAGGCTTTTGCGGGTTTCAAGGTAAGTAGCCTTTTAATGGGATTTTTGGAAAATAACCATGTTGCATAAACCTTGTTTTTGGGTCAAACACATTTTGGTAAATTATTTGTGGGATTATGTTTTCTTAAAAAGCGTTGTGTTGTGACCCTATTGTATATGATTATATATGAAAAGTGCATTATTTTTAATATTGCATATGGGGAAATGCATGAATACTTGGCTTGGAAAAGAAAAGTATCATTGAATTTATTTGATAGTGGGTTTCATGGATTTATGGTATTATTTGGAATTACTATAGATGTTTTGTCTTAAATTGTATTATCTGGGAAATTGATGCAAAATATTTTTGACAAGAAATGCTTTTAAGGGCTTTGAGAATACTGTAGATATTTGGTTATTGAAATATCTTATGAAAGTACTTGGAAGTAAACTATATATTTTGAATACATTTAACTTGTGAGTTTTTATGTGGGTTTGCCATTGTGCTATGATATTGGTGATTACCCCGTCTTTGCGACGACAAGCCAGGTTGGAGGCTCCCACTTTGCATGACATGGGTAAATCATTGAGTGTGTGGGTAAGGCTACTGCCTATAGGGCCAAAATACCACATGCAAAAAGGGTACTGTGTGACGCGTCATTTCCCGCTGCCCATGGGGGGAAAAGGTAAATCCTTGAGTGTGTGGGTGAGACTAGGCAAGGCCAAGAGACCACATACAAAAGAGGTACTACATGGTGCATTATCCCTTGTTGCCCATAGGAGGGATAGGTAAATCCTTGAGGGTGTGGGTGAGGTTAGGTAGCGCCAATATACCACATGCCAAAAGAGGTACATATCATGTTAGTGTGTTTGGGTTCCGACCTGTCTGTGGCCGTATGATGTCTTTGTGACATTTCTGTTTTTGTGGCACCTTGGGTGAGGTTTCTTGTCTTGAAATGGCATTGGATATCTTTATAGCTCACAATAAATAAAATATAGTTTCATAGTTATTTTGGAAAGCTTGGTGCTATATTATTTCTATCGTTCTTGTCGTGTTGTTAATGAAATTATTTTGCATAAATTAAATGAAAATTCCCAAATCATTGCATGTTTTGTAAAATGCTCATTATTATGAAACTTGCATTTCCCCCACCCCCACTAATTATGCTACTTCCTGGACTTTGTCTCATTCCATTATTTTATAAACTTTTTAGAGTAGGCAAAATATTTTGAGACAGCTTTTTGGTGGCTAACAGTAGTTAGACAAACTACTGATGGAGGCTGAACTTTTGTGAAGGAGATATTAAACGATGTACATCTTAAAGTAGGCTTGACTCATTTTTTTGTATATTATAGTGGTTATGACTTTATTCCTACTGATGAGACAAGCTGATGATATGTAATTATTTATTCAGGCCTCCATTCTTTTATGGCCAATGGTCATTGTAATTATTGCATAGAGTTCTGACTTACTTTGAGAGTATATTTAATGGAACTATTATGATAATTCTTGATGTTGGTACTTGATATGATTTATTTGGATTGAATTGTAAAAAATGAAAAATCTACAGGTACTTTTGAGATGTCTTTCTTATGCTTTGGACCCTTTGGGGTTTGTGGCGTGACACCAACAATCTTGAGAGTCAAAACCTTCCTTTGGCTTGCCTGCCACGACCGTCTCCCAACCAAGGACCAACTCCTCAAAAGACATATCATACCCAATGCGTCCTGCCCGCTTTGCCTTTCGAACATCGAAACCACACTCCACATTCTTAGAGATTGCCCCGTTGTCACACCTATCTGGAATGAGCTCTCAAATAATAACTTTCCTCCGAGTTTCCTCACCCCAAACCTTCCTAATTGGCTTAAGCTCATGTCCACCACCTCTTTCAATAACCCGTATCTTCCTCATATTCCCTATAGTACTTCCTTTCCCCTAGTAGCTTGGACAATTTGGTTAGTGCGGAATAAACTCGTCATGGAAGCATAACCCTTTGTGATCCAATCCATCCCTAGGAAAATAAAAGCTTTCAACCTAGACATATTCCACACTCTTCCAACAAGAGTCTCTTCCATCAAGAATAGCATAGTCAACATAGGGTGGAATCCTCCCCTCGGGTTTTTTCAAGCTCAATACCGATGGGTCAGCCCATGGTAACCTTGGAATGGCCTCAGCAGGCGGCTTGCTCAGAGACCCCAAAGGTGCTTGGGTTGGAAGTTTCAATAGGGCCATCAGCTTCACTCATTCACTAGCCGTAGAATTATGGGGTCTTAGAGCTATTCTAACCTCGCCAAAAGTCTCAACATAAAAAAACTCGTTATAGAATTGATGCCCAAGCTATGGTTGATATTATTAAATCTCATAATGACTCTTCCGTCTCACATCATCCTTACATTGGTCTCAATTATGATTGCAAGCCCTTCCTCTAGTTTTTTGAGGAAGCCCATATCTCCTACATCCACTGTGAGAGGAACCATTGCACGAACATTTGGCTAAAGAAGGACTTAATAATCCGGGCTCACTTAATTTACATTCTAGTCCTCCTTCTTGTATTTTGTATCAGTTTTTAACGGACGCTAGGGGTGTTATTTACCCTGCCTTTGTAACCTATCTAAGTTTTTTAATGAAATTCTAGTTTACCAAAAAAATATATATATATGTGGGGCCAAAGAATCCTACGGCCCAGCCCACTTCGTTCCTGGGCCGAAGGCCCGGGCCGAGGAGGCACCCTAAGTCCGAGGATGACCCCATCGTCGGACGTCCGAGAACTCAAGGGACAAGCTCGTGACAAGCAGTCACCTCCTCATTAAATGTACCTGACTACCGCCCTGGCCGCATTAATGATGAAAGGACCCTGCACCAACGTCACCTTGGATGCCGCGACTCTCAAAGAGACTGAGAAGGCGGCTGATGGGACAAGCATCTGGGTACCGTCCAAATCACCCAACACGTGTAGGGCTAGAATTGGTTAGGTAAAGAGTATATAATGTAAGGAAATCCCTCCTGAGGGGGGGAGGCGAAACAAAAGGGAAGAAAGCCTCCTCGGCCGTGGGCCAAGGAGCATCCCCCAACTGTAAAGATGCTCCAAGTATTTCTTCAATACAAAGAGAACGGCGTTCACGCCTCGTGAAGCGCCGGCCAGCGCCTAGACCTTCGAACCACTTTCTACAAATTCATTGTTGTGGGTTCGATGGGGCCTTGACCCATACCCTTTGGGCTCTGGGCCGCAAAAGCAGACCCTACAATTGGCGCCGTCTGTGGGAAGGATTAGTGCGCCGGCTGGCGAAACAGGCGACTGTTCTAAATAGATATTCTACAGAAGATCGGTGGTGATGCAAAAAAAGAAAGAACTACCAAATGAATATTGCAGAAAGATGAAAGCTCGAGACATAAAATTCAACAAAAAAAAAGAGACTTTATATTATTTCATAAAAAGAAAAAGGGTTACAGATTACAATCAGAGGCTCAGGCAGGCATGTTTTACAACTGTTCCTACCAGCTAGTCCTACAATCAGAGGCCCAGGTGGACCCGTCCTAAAACTAGCTAGAGGGAAGTGTCAACCTGTGCTCTTATTGGCATCAAGAGAATGGGAGAACTTGACAATAAGAGGACGGAAGGGGGCTGGGGCTGGCTCATTCCAAGGCCACCAACGACTCCTTTCTCGGAGCGACGGAGCTTGAACAAAGCGAGGAGCAGATACAGAGGCTCCGGGACGCCCTTCCCATGATGTTCCCTTGATTTGCTCCAACCCCCATGAGCGTTGGCCGTTGGTGACGGCAACACTCGGGCACCGCCCATGATGTGAGTTCGCATGTCTCCTCCGTCGGGGGTGTGCTCAGAGGAGAGATGTTAGGTACTTCAACTACATCCCTCCGGGCCACCGTGCATGGCGCCATCGGGGTTACGCCTAGACTCTGCTGCACTGGAAGCCCAGTGGGGGCTGCGGCCACCATGGCTCTTGGCACGAATGTCCTCACACCCGCCCAAAGCCGCCTCATACCAACTAACTCCGGTCGCAATTCCGGCGGGGTTATTAAAGGGGCTTGGGGAGCTGAAAAGGTGTGTTCTTTCTGCTTGTGTTCGTAAGTTCATGGAGTGTGGAGAAACCATCCCCCCGGAAAGCCTTTTACAAAGGATGAGGGTTGGTGAGAGTTAATTCACGCAGAATTCGAAAAGAGTGGGTAATAATGAAGCTACCAGATTCCAAGGGGGGCCGTAGACCGTTGGACTTAGGTTCATTCACAAGGCCATTAATGAAGACGCGTCTCGCGTACCGAAGCGTCAGGCGCGGAACACGAACGGCCAAGGGACGCTTCGCACCTGAGAAAGATGGGGGCTCGAGATGAAGGCAAAATCAATGCCACGTGAGAGATCACGATCCGTCCGAAGGAGGAATCGTCCCCAGTAAAGCAATCCGAGGACAAACTCCTACTCACACAGAAGGTCAAGCGTTAGACAGAACCAAGGCACTGCATGGTCCTCGGACTCAGGCTTATGGGGAAACTAACCGCTCCAGAAGGCCAAACGTTAGACAGAACCAAGGCACTGCATGGTCCTCGGACTCAGGCCTATGGGGAAACTAACTGCTCCAGAAGAACAAGCGTTAGACAGAACCAAGGCTCTGCATGGTCCACGGACTCAGGCCTATGGGGAAACTAACCGCTCCAGAAGGCCAAGCGTTAGACAGAACCAAGGCACTGCATGGTCCTCGGACTCAGGCCTATGGGGAAACTAACCGCTCCAGAAGGCCAAGCGTTAGACAGAACCAAGGCTCTGTATGGTCCACGGACTCAGGCCTATGGGGAAACTAACCGCTCCAGAAGACCAAGCGTTAGACAGAACCAAGGCTCTGCATGGTCCACGGACTCAGGCCTATGGGGAAATTAACCGCTCCAGAAGGCAAAGCGTTAGACAGAACCAAGGCTCTGCATGGTCCACAGACTCAGGCCTATGGGGAAACTAACCGCTCCAAAAGGCCAAGCGTTAGACAGAACCAAGGCACTGCATGGTCCTCGGACTCAGGCCTATGGGGAAACTAACCGCTCCAGAAGGCCAAGCGTTAGACAGAACCAAGGCTCTGTATGGTCCACGGACTCAGGCCTATGGGGAAACTAACCGCTCCAGAAGACCAAGCGTTAGACAGAACCAAGGCTCTGCATGGTCCACGGACTCAGGCCTATGGGGAAATTAACCGCTCCAGAAGGCAAAGCGTTAGACAGAACCAAGGCACTGCATGGTCCTCGGACTCAGGCCTATGGGGAAACTAACCGCTCCAGAAGGCCAAGCGTTAGACAGAACCAAGGCACTGCATGGTCCTCGGACTCAGGCCTATAGGGAAACTAACCGCTCCAGAAGAACAAGCGTTAGACAGAACCAAGGCTCTGCATGGTCCACGGACTCAGGCCTATGGGGAAACTAACTGCTCCAGAAGGCCAAGCGTTAGACCGAATCAAGGCTCTACATGGTCCACGGACTCAGGCCTATGGGGAAACTAACCGCTCCAGAAGGCCAAGCGTTAGAACGAACCAAGACTCTGCATGGTCCACGGACTCAGGCCTATGGGGAAACTAATTGCCACAGAAGGCCAAGCGTTAGACAGAACTAAGGCACTGCATGGTCCTCGGACTCAGGCCTATAAGGAAACTAACCGCTCCAGAAGGCCAAGCGTTAGACAGAACTAAGGCTCTGCATGGTCCACGGACTCAGGCCTATGGGGAAACTAACCGCTCCAGAAGGCCAAGCGTTAGACAGAACCAAGGCACTGCATGGTCCTCGGACTCAGGCCTATGGGGAAACTAACTGCTTCAGAAGGCCAAGCGTTAGACAGAACCAAGGCACTGCATGGTCCTCGGACTCAGGCATATGGGGAAACTAACTGCTTCAGAAGGCCAAGCGTTAGACAGAACCAAGGCTCTGCATGGTCCACCGACTCAGGCCTATGGGGAAACTAATCGCTCCAGAAGGCCAAGCGTTAGACAGAACCAAGGCACTGCATGGTCCTCGGACTCAGGCCTATGGGGAAACTAATCGCTCAAGAAGGCCAAGCGTTAGACAGAACCAAGGCACAGCATGGTCCTCGGACTCAGGCCTATGGGGAAATTAACCGCTCCAAAAGGCCAAGCGTTAGACAGAACCAAGGCACTGCATGGTCCTCGGACTCAGGCCTATGGGGAAACTAATCGCTCCAGAAGGCCAAGCGTTAGACAGAACCAAGGCACTGCATGGTCCTCAGACTCAGGCCTATGGGGAAACTAACCGCTCTAGAAGGCCAAGGGTTAGACAGAACCAAGGCACTGCATGGTACTCGGACTCAGGCCTATGGGGAAACTAACCGCTCCAGAAGGCCAAGCGTTAGACAGAACCAAGGCTCTGCATGGTCCTCGGACTCAGGCCTATGAGGAAACTAACCGCTCCAGAAGGCCAAGCATTAGACAGAACCAAGACTCTGCATGGTCCACGGACTCAGGCGTATGGGGAAACTAACCGCTCCAGAAGGCCAAGCGTTAGACAGAACCAAGGCACTGCATGGTCCACGGACTCAGGCCTATGGGGAAACTAACCGCTCCATAAGGCCAAGCGTTAGACAGAACCAAGGCACTGCATGGTCCTCGGACTCAGGCCTATGGGGAAACTAACCGCTCCAGAAGGCCAAGCGTTAGACAGAACCAAGGCACTGCATGGTCCTCAGACTCAGGCCTATGGGGAAACTAACCGCTCCAGAAGGCCCAGCGTTAGACAGAACCAAGGCTCTGCATGGTCCTCGGACTCAGGCCTATAGGGAAACTAACCGCTCTAGAAGGCCAAGCTTTAGACATAACCAAGGCTCTGCATGGTCCACGGACTCAGGCCTATGGGGAAACTAACCGCTCCAGAAGGCCAAGCGTTAGACAGAACCAAGGCTCTGCATGGTCCACGGACTCAGGCCTATGGGGAAACTAACCGCTCCAGAAGGCCGAGCGTTAGACAGAACCAAGGCACTGCATGGTCCTCGGACTCAGGCCTATGGGGAAACTAACCGCTCTAGAAGGCCAAGCGTTAGACAGAACCAAGGCTCTGCATGGTCCTCGAACTCAGGCCTATGGGGAAACTAACCAGTTCAGATGATCCTAAGTGTTAGACAGAACCATGGCTCTGCATAGCCCTCGGACTCAGGCTCACGGGGAAACTAACCACCTTAGATGATCCTAAGAGTTAGACAGAACCAGGGCACTGCATGGTCCCAGGACTCAGGCCTATGAAGAAACTAACTCCTTCAGAGGATTCCAGGTGTTAGACAGAACCAAAAGCACTGTATGCTCCCAGGACTCAGACCTGTGGGGAAACTAACTCCTTCAGAGGATTCTAAGTGTTAGACAGAACCAAAAGCTCTGTATGGGCCTCGGACTCGAGCCTGAGGGGAAGCCAACTACCTCAAGGGGATCCTAAGTGCCTACACAAAGCATTTCCTACCTGGCTCTTAGAGAACAATGGGTCCACCCAAGCATACATGCCCTCGCTATAATAAATGGTGTCGCGATTGGCCGAGATGCAATTGAAGTTAAAACCATACAAGTAAAGAAAAAACGAATAGCGTGCAAGCAAGCAAGCGCCCACAACCAGCAGAAAAAGAAAGAAAACTCGTATTTCATTAAGCCCAAAAAGAGTTACACAATAGGGATTACATTACAATCTAAAAAAAAAAAAGCCACATTAAAAAAAAAAAAAAAAAAAAAAGTAATAAAGTAAAAGAAAAAGAAAGATACAAAAGACGAGAGGCGACGGCATTTAGGGGCCTGTCCTGCCTACTTATTTTCCTCCCTCGGCAGGGGGCTGGACCACAGCAGTTTCAAGGCCTTCTGAGCTTTGGCCAGGGGGGACAGCCTGCGAAGGCGCGACAGGAACGGCTGCCTCCTCAGCAGCAGGAACTTCAGCTTCAGAGGTAGGCTTCACAACTTCCTGAGGCGCCTCCTCAACGGGGCCCTCACCCAATTCTGCTACATTGCGAGGGTCACTTCCTTGGACGAGCTCACCCCCGGGCGCAGCAACTGAGGTGTCCTCACCCGTAGTAGCACCAGCTCCCTCTGCAGCCTCCTCGGCCTCAGCGCCCATTAGAGTTGCCTCGCGGATAACAGGAGGGTAGTACATATTCTCCTCCTTCCACAAGTCGGACGAGGCCTCGACCCCAGCCTGTCTGAGAGCCTCCCTCCAAACCTCGGCAGAGTAGCGCCTGCACAACCTAGGGACTTGAGCCTTAAAGGCTGCCTCTATCTCTGCCATCCCCGTAGCATAAGCCTCTTCCTCGGCTTCCTGCTTAGTGGCCAGGGCTTCCTCCATGCCCTGGTCAGCCTCAAACTTGGCCCTCACGGCCTCGTCCCTCGCCCACTCAGTTGCCCGCTTGTCCGATTCGGCGGCAGCCAACTTCTTTGGCAGATCAGCAAGCAGCTCCTTGCAGTCTTCAGCTGCTCCTCTGCCTCAGCCAGGCACTTCGAGTAATCTTCGGCCTGCTTCTGGAAGCCGACAAGACCCGACAGGGCAGTATCCCGAGCACTTGTCATTGTACTCAGCTCCTCCCGGGCCTTGGCAAGATCATCCTCGGAGTTCTTAAGGACCCGAGTGGCCTCCAAGCGTTTCTCACGCTCCACGTCCATGGCTTTCCCCTGGTCACGGGCAGCGTCCTCCAACCTATAAGTGGCCTGAACGGCCTGGCAGGCAAAACAAGTACGCGGTTAGTCGAGCTCAAAAAAGGGGAAGAGAGAAGCTACGACTCGAATAAGTCATAAATGACGAGAGACTTACCATTCCCAAGTACCGCTTGAGGCAGAGGAAGACCTCCCTGCTCCTCATAGTCGCCAACTCCGCCATGTCGGCTGGGAGTAGCAGGCACCTTCCCACTGCGTTGGCCACGTACGCGCCTTCGCCCTCTTTGAAATCCCTAAGGGAGGAGTCTTCCCTCAGCGGCCCCCCATGGAGCATCGGGCTAGGAAGCCAGGCCTGAGGCTCGGGCTGGTCGTCAACCTGTTTATCCTGGCCTCGGGAGCCTATCTTCAGCTGTTTAGATGGCCGCCGATTATCATCCTCACCCCGTGGGGACCCGGACTTTTCCTCAGCCGGCCTTTTGCCCTTATCCTTTTTCTGTTTGGGATCGGAGGGCTCATGCCTAGAAGGCAGACTCGTCTTGGACGGAGAAGGAGGAAGCCTTGACTGGGTAGAGGCTGACCTGCCCTGAGCAGAACGAGTTTTTGGAAGAGGAGGAGGAAGCTCTGACTTCAATTTCCCCGGCTGGCCTTTAATCAGATCCGACAGGCTAGGTTGAGGCCTCTTCTTGTAACCCATCTCGTGCCGGGAAGAGGACTTGGACACTGAGAAGTCTACTTCAGACAGACGAGGGTCACCCAAGTCTCCTGGAGGGTCCTCGGACTGAAAGACTTGTTCAAACACGTCAAATTCGTCCTCGGCGGGGCCAAAGTCTGCAACTTCCACTTCCCTCTCTAGGCTTACTTCGGCGGGCTCCGAGAGTCTAAAGGAGGAGGAAGGACCCGCAGGTGTTACGCCTTCTGATGTAGAAGGCACCTCGGGGAACCGAAACCTGTCCTCGGTCACTGTTATTTTTCGAAGCCGAGGATCCTTTGCTCTAATCACGTACTTCGGCGCCGCAAATGACTTGTGAGCCTTGTCGTATTTCAAGATCTGGTGAGCGGCCCTAACCTGATTGTCGGCCTCGTTCACGAAAACCTCTGCCCTCAGCGCCTTTTGCAAGTCTTCTCGGTTGATTAGGCTGAAATGGCGCGTGAAGGCGTACGGATCTGTAAGAGGAAACACATTCATATCAGAGACCAGACGGTGCAAAAAGAAATGGACGAATGAAAAGATGGAACTGATTAGGGTCCTAGAACTCTCTGTCCATATTCCCATTGCCCCACCTGGGGTCCCCTCCGTCGTCGGGCAGTGAAGGCCATCATGCCACTCTCCAGACACGATGAGGAAGTCCTTGTTCAACCCCTTGCTGGACTCAGGAAGGCACTGAATAAGCCGAACCCTGTCATCCCTGGTCTTCAGATAATAAGTTTCGCCCCTCAAGCACTGGAGGTTATAACACCAGTTGACGTCATGGTGGGTCAATCTCAGTCCCATCTTCTCATTTAGGGCATCCACACAGCCCAGAATCCTAAAGACGTTGATGGCACACTAGGTGGGGGCTAGCCGGAAGTGCATCAGGTAGTCCCTCATCACCGGCCCCATAGGTATCCTCATGCCACCTTCAACGAAGGCAGCAATGGGAATCACCACCTCACCCTCCTGCCTCTGAAAGCGCCACTCGCCCTCCGCACAATACCTCAAGCCCACATTGGCCGGTATCTTATAATCGGCGATGAATCTCTCCATCGCCTCCTCAGTGAATACATACTTCTTAAATATACCCATCCCAAATGATGCCTAAGCGAGCTAAGAGAGAGCGAATGAAAAAGAGGCAGAGATGGAGAAGGAAAAAGTTCGAAGAGAGATAGAGTGACTTACAGAAATGAGTAGAAGCTCCTCGGACAGGCTTTTTATGCTGGAGATGTAGACTCTTGAGTGCGAGTGAACAGAGGAACCGAGCTTTCGAATGGGTATTTATACCCCCAAATCAAGGAACCGGGCGGGTTTTCCCGTCCCTAACTGCTAGGCGAATCCCCACCGTTGGATTATCATCCTCCCGTTGGACGTGGGGGGCACGGAGCTGTCATGATTTAATGAAAGGCGCATTGCGCGCTTCGAGGCGCCATTAACGCGTCTGGGGTAGATGAAAAGGCTCCAGTACTGACAGAGGACCAGACTCAATGGGACGCGTGGCAGAACCGAGGACATCAAAATCTTCCTCTTCGCCCGAGGATGCGAACAGCAAAGATTTTGAGGGGCTATTGTGGGGCCAAAGAATCCTACGGCCCAGCCCACTTCGTTCCTGGGCCGAAGGCCCGGGCCGAGAAGGCACCCTAAGTCCGAGGATGACCCCATCGTCAGACGTCCGAGAACTCAAGGGACAAGCTCGTGACAAGCAGTCACCTCCTCATTAAATGTACCTGACTACTGCCCTGGCCGCATTAATGATGAAAGGACCCTGCACCAACGTCACCTTGGATGCCGTGACTCTCAAAGAGACTGAGAAGGCGGCTGATGGGACAAGCATCTGGGTACCGTCCAAATCACCCAACACGTGTAGGGCTAGAATTGGTTAGGTAAAGAGTATATAATGTAAGGAAATCCCTCCTGAGGGGGGGAGGCGAAACAAAAGGGAAGAAAGCCTCCTCGGCCCACGGCCGAGGAGCATCCCCCAGCTGTAAAGATGCTCCAAGTATTTCTTCAATACAAAGAGAACGGCGTTCACGCCTCGTGAAGCGCCGGCCAATGCCTAGACCTTCGAACCACTCTCTACAAATTCATTGTTGTGGGTTTGATGGGGCCTTGACCCATACCCTTTGGGCTCTGGGCCGCAAAAGTAGACCCTACAATATATATGTTAAGATGGCCAACGATGAATAACTATTTTATTTGTAAAATATTTGATCAAACAGTAAATAACATATGATTAATATGAAAGTTAGCATGTGTGTTAAAAGACAATAAAAATATATAATCCAATGATGTAATTTTGAATATATTAAATCAACCAAACAAAAAAGAAATCGAATTAAGATAACATTAGTAAAAAGGTATACATGTACATGATCATCTCCACCCATTCCACATGATAACGAGTTTAAACTTTAGCGTGAATGCAAAGACTTGGTGATTCAGGAGACTAAAGTAAGCGATTCCACAATAAGACAACTATTTTTTTTTTCTTTTTCTTGTTTTTCTCCTCCACAAGAGTGTCCAACCCCCCTTCTTTTATTTTATTTTTCACCTCAAGAACATTCCAGCCACCTCACATTTGCTTCACATCAAAGAGAGAGAGAGAGAGAGAGAGAGAGAGAGGAGAAAAACTGTTGCTCGTCGAAAGGACAAAGTCGATGGAGATCGGTGTTCACCATGTAGCACTACCACATCCGTCACCCCACTGCCGCTCGTCCTATTCCCCACCACTAGGCTAGGTCAGATCGGCTTGTTTTTTTTTTTTTTTTTATTTGCTTGTTCTGATTCAACTTTATTTTAAGAATTGAATTTTGCTTTTATTGTTATTGTTTGATTAATTTTAAGATTATGTCTTTGATTTTGTATTTTGATTATGCTTGAGTTTAGAGGTGTTTGAGTTTGTAGCCGTGAGAGGAGAGAGAAAGGGAGGAAAGAGAAAAAAGTCTTTTTTTAATTCAACTGGTATTATTTTAAGGGGAAATATTTTTTAGATATGCTACAGTGATTGCTACAGTGCTCTCTAGGCCTAGAGAGCTACTGTAGCGAATCTAAAAAAAAAAAATTGGAGATGGACAGGCTGTTGGAGGGGTTTTTTTTGTGTGAACAATGACTTTTTTGGAGAAAAAATAGAGATAGAGCATCTGTTAGAGATGCTCTAATAAGTTTAAACTTTAGCGTGAATGCAAAGACTTGGTGATGCAGAAGACTAAAGTAAGCGACTCCACAATATATACGCCACTTTGCAATTAATTAGACCCTAGCCTATGACAGGTTCTTGATTTTGATATATTAGATATAAATTATTAATAAAATAGTATCGTTTTGTATTAAAAAAAATGCTCAATTATAAATTGCACCATCTAACTTTGTTTAAAATTTAATTCAATCACATAATTTCATTTCCATTTTTTCATTGTTTCTCTAAAAAAAAAAAAAGTTCTCTAATTTTTAATTTTGTTAAATTCAATTTTTTAATTAGTCTCGGTTAGAATTGTGCCATTAACTTTTAAATTGTGCAGTTAACTTTAAATCCTATTAAATACAAAACTAAGTCATCTTGGAATCTTTAATGATTAAATTAATAGAGACTAACGAGGAGATTGAATTGAATAAAATTAAAAGTTAAACGTCCAAATTAAATTTTATGCAAAAGTAATCTACGCAATTTGTAATTTAATTTAAATAAAAAAAAAAAAAAAGTCCATTGACTCCGCTCACACATTCTGTTATTGTTGTAACAGACGGTGAATGAAATGTTGAGAAATCTGTTTTGGATAAGTGTTGCACTTGCACGTGCGAAGGTGCAAGTGGACCCATAGCCATAAGCACTAGGGCTCAGTCATTATCCAAAACCGAACTTGCTGCCGCTACTCTTACAACTTACAATTTATAGATAGATAGTGTACTCTCTCTCTCCCTCTCTGTCACTGTGTGTGTGTGAGTGTTCCCGGTGGAATTGCATTCTCTCTCTGGTACTCTGTTTTCAACTTTATCTTTCTTCTTCCGCTTCATAATATTCATCTATGATTTTATCTGTGATTTCTGATAGTTTGATCAACGTTAATATTAACGGACCTTTTTACACTACTACCAAATCTTTGGTGGTGTGTGCTCAAAATGGGTTCGATCACACTGTTACTCTGAGTTTTGTGCTCATTTTTTCTTCACAAATCTATTCAGTACAACAATTTGTAACTGGGTTTAGTACAAAATATTCGATGGACCGATGTTGCATGTGTTCTTTTTTCCCATTTAGGAAATCTATCATTGAGTGGTCATTTTCGTGTCTGAGTTAATTTCCATATATATGTTTGTAAGAACCAATTAATGAGTTAATTTCGCATGTTTTTTTTTACTTCTTATCATAGATCTAATCATAAATGTTCCGGATACTTTGATCTGGGCATGTTCTGGTTCCGACATGTCTATCCAGTTGTAACATGTTTGATCATCCTAGGTTTAACCTGTAAAGTATTTCATTTATGCATCGATATTGAAAGCGATAATGTTAGAATTATGTGGATAAATGATTAAATTTACAATCTGTAATTTAACATGGTATCATGGGTCCTGAGTTTAATCTGTGTCTCCTCCACTATACCTCCAATTTAAAATTCCACTTTTGAGTTTGATCCCTGATTAAGCCATAATCTTTGCATGTGAATGGTTTTTGGTGCATATCTCCATATATTAAGAGGATTCAGAAATTTGTTATGGCTTTTTGGACTTTCAAAAATACCCCTAATTTAATTAACTTATCATTATTCCTAAAACATAAGACATGGGTTAAAACAATAAATCGACAAAAATTAAAAACAAAAAACCTACATAGTAAAAACTCATTGAGCTTGGTATTAGAGGTACTGAGTTCAATCTGTGTCTCCTCCACTATACCTCCCATTTAAAATTCCTTGCTTGAGTTCAATCCCTGATTAAGCAATAAACTTTGCATGAGATTGGTTTTTGGTGCATATGTATTAAGGGCTGATCACTTCTTCCCTTGTGAAGCATGACCAGCTACATGCTTAAGTGGTTACAACATTCATTATTTTTCTTTTTTTTTTAACAGGTAAAAATGCAAGGAGCTCTTCGATCATTTTTGTCACATGGAAACATTGTCAAAAATGCAGTGTTACAACACATCCGTCCAATGACTCCCTTGATGCAACCTGTTATGTTTTCACGCTTTGAGTCAGTTACAGCTAATCGCATGGAAGAGCAAGGTTTTGAAAGCACTACAATTTCAGATGTCTTGAAAGCAAAAGGTAAAAGTGCTGATGGCTCCTGGCTTTGGTGCACTACGGAGGACAGTGTTTATGAAGCTGTTAAGTCGGTATGCATATTTGATCCTTATGAAGAATCTTTTATTTATTATTTTTTAAAGTATGATTAGTATTGAAATGATTTTGATGTGCTTTTGCCATAGAGGATTGATGTCTAGACTTAAATAAATCGTTTCCTTTTCAGATGACCCATCACAATGTTGGGGCCTTGGTGGTTGTGAAACCCGGAGCGAAAGAAGCACTTGCTGGCATTATTACGGAGAGAGGTTTGTGATGTTGAAAAGATTCTTTAGCTCATTTACTTGATATTTGAAGAACTGTTTTGTTTGTCACGAATTATTATAAGGGGGGTTTTTCTTCGGAAGTTGCACTCTTATTTTGTATGCTAGGATTATCATATCATCCACTGGCACATGAACTAGGTGAATTACACTAGGATCTAATTATATGAGGTAAAGAGCTTCAAATGTTCTGGCTTCTACAATAATTTTATTTCCTTATTTGTTTACACCTTTTTGACCCAGATTCTAGAATAATGGTAATCCACTAGATCTCATTGATGTGGTTATGCAATGCTGTATCTGAGTCATTCCACTACCTGAAAGTTGGCTCATGCTTCTCTCTGTTGGATAGTATTGCTCAAAAGATAACAATAAACCACCCCCCCCCCCTCTTGTTTTTCATAAATGACGGTACTTCTTAATTATTTTACTCTATAGAATTTATTAACAACTGGTGCCCAAAAAGAATATAAAAGAAGAGGAACTTGAAGAATATTTGTGAACTTTCAATATGGAGGATATACTTTTGCAAAATAGTCAATATCGCTAGCAGCTATTTACGCTAAGCAGTAATACTTGGAAATTTGAATTTTTTTCGAGGGAATGAGCTCATTGTATGGCTTTGGAACACTTCATTATGAGACGAAAGATTTTTGATGGGTGCAACAATTGAAGATATTTCATTTGGCTTAGTTGAGATGATTTGTATATTTCATTTGAGTTTAAAGTTCACTCCAAAGAACAATGGCCGGTATCAACAGGGATATGTGTGATTTCACTGGAATCTTACTAAAAGGTTGAAACTCAACCGTGTTAACTGCCAAAAAAGGGGGAAAAACTGCCCGTGCAGAGCTTCTTCCTGGATTTTCAAGTTCATATTCCATCTCTTCTATTTATTTATTTATTCATTGCTTGAACATATATAATACCCTTAATTTTAATACAATGGAATTAGTGGCTGTACATAATGTATGAACAATGGTTGGCAGGGGTATCTGTATTTGTTTTAGTCAATCGAGTTTTCTATTTGATCATTTAATTCCAGATTATCTGAGGAAGATCATAGTACAGGGAAGATCATCCAAATCAACCAAGGTTGGGGATATCATGACTGAGGAGGTATATGTTTTCTCCCTCTCGGCAAGATATCATTCTTGCTTTATGTCAATTGTCTATAAAAGGTTGTTTACATTTCCTGTGTTATATCTAACAATGGCATGTGCTATAACGCGGTGGCTGCAGAACAAGCTTATCACAGTCACACCTGACACCAAAGTTTTGCGGGCAATGCAACTGATGACAGGTATTATATGCTGCTTCTCATTATTGATGGTAATTCTCTCTTTCTTTCCCTCTCTCTTAATTCGCTATAATTTAAGCTTGGAACTCATGGTTGGGTGGCAGATAACCGTATCAGGCATATTCCAGTCGTAGATGGAAAGGGGATGATAGGCATGGTGTCCATTGGAGATGTGGTCCGTGCTGTGGTTAGTGAGCATCGGGAGGAGCTAGACCGCTTGAATGCTTATATACAAGGAGGTTACTAGATGATGATGACAATGGTGATTAGATGCTCTCAAAAACTTCATCGAAAGATTACCTGCTCTTTGAGCACTAATAAGCTTGAGTGCTTGTAAATATGGTGTGCTGTTTGCAATTTCTGTTTTATGGTTATTTCAGTTTCGGACGTGGATGTAAAAATGATGCAAAAAACCAGCATAATGTCTACAACCTAATAATAAGCGCTGCAATGTTGGATGAAATTTCTTTGCCATACCTATGGTTTGTTTATTAGTAGTTAGGATCCCCTCTTCTTTTAACGGGGAGATTGGAAGAGTTGAGCCTGAAAGTTTTGGTTGATGAGGCAGGGGCCCTAGATCATCTTATATTTCTCATCCACACCCGCCTGTGTACACACACGTATATATAATCGTAGTTTTCTCAGACGTTTGATTTTTGACTGATTTCATAATAAGTTGGCATCTAAGTTTTTGAGGCGTTATAAGTTTGTCATTATTTTAATATGAGTTATGCTAACGAGGGCTTTTAGAGCATTGGTTAACAATCTAGTTAAATAAAGTTTTTATGAAAAAAAGGAAAAAAAAAAAAAGGCAATTAATGTTGTGACAGTTTTTTTCATTTATCGTAAAAGTGATGTCAAAATTTTCTTAAAATTGATTATTAACTAACCTTTTAATATATATATATATATATATTATTTTAATTATATTTATATTTTATATTATATTTAAACAATCTATTGGAATACTGTTCTATCGTATTTTCTTGAAATTAACTTGTAATTTCATGTATATGCATAAGATATATTTACAAATAAGTATAACTAAATGCGTGTTAAAATATCAAGTTTATATATAATATTTATAATGTTTGTATATATGAAAATATAAGTTAGCTACTAATAAAATAAATATAAGTTTATTTGAACTAAATGAAAAAAAAAAAATCATTTAAATTGTTATCCATGAAATTCTCAATTTTGATTTATCCTATCACTATTTATATAATAGTAATAATAATACAAGAAAAATGAATCATGGTGATTTTCTTAAGGTTTATTAATTTTGATTTTATAGTTTTTTCATTTAGTAACTCATTTAAAATAAAAAATTAAGAAAATTAAATTGGACTTCTCAAATTTTGTAGTGTAATAAATAGTTGTACAAAATTTAAGAAAATTAGATGGAATACATGACGTAAAATTAAACTTTTCTACTTTGTCTTTGTAGGGACTTGATTTGAACACTTCTTCTACTGGATGAGTGGACTTAGACCCAACTAGCCCAATACAATGAATTTATAGAGAATGGGTTAAAAAATTAGGTCTTAGTGAGGGTTACAACAATTAAACACAGTTATGAGTAGACTGGATAACCAGAACGTGGACTAAAGTATGAAAGTTTGTCATCAGCCCTCTATTGAGGGGCTTGTTGTTCTTATTGTTTCTTCAATGTCTGGCTACAAGGGTTTTAAAGACAATACCAATTGTTACTATGTTTTCTGTTTCTAACTTTCTCTCCCCCTTTTCCTGGAGGATTTCTTACATTATATACCTCTTTCCAGTTGATTTTGGCCCTCCATTTGTTTATCATGCAGGTCACTTCTTGAGTGTTTGTCCCATCAGCCACCTTACCAAACCTCCTGTGAGTTGTAGCAACCAAGGCAGCCTTGTTCTGGGGTCACTTCCTCATTAATGCGGTCAGGACGTTAGTTGTGGGTATTTAATGCAGAGGTAATAGTTTCTCCTTTAATTGTTCTTCCACCGTGCTCCCATGGCTGACCCATTGTACCTGTCCTTTTCCTTAGGATGCATTGGAAGGCCGCCTTTGATGGCATGCCACTCTTTCCTTCCGTGATCTCGGTTGGCCGAGGACAGGATCGTCCTCGACGACGTCTCCAGGCACTTTGGACTTGCTTCTTTCGTCTTTGGCCATTTCTTCTTCCTCGGCGTGGGTCTTGAGCTTAGTATAAAGTGGGCCGCGGTTGCCAAATTCTTGACCCCACAGTCTTTAAATAATAATAATAATAATAGTACAATTAAAAAAAAAAAAAGAATCAATGGTGGTGATTTTTTTGAAGGTTTATTAATTTTGATTTTGTCGTTTTTTTTTTTTTTTTTTTTTTTTCACTTAGTAACTCATTTAGAATAAAAAATTAAAAAAATTAAATTGGACTTCTCAATTTTTGTAGTGTAATAAATAGTTGCACAAAAATTAAGAAAATTGAATGGGACACATGAGGTAACTTTAAGTATTGTTATATGGGAAATGCTAATGAATACCTTTAGGGTAATAATTAACAATCCATTTAAATAAAGTTTTTATGAAAAAAGGGAAAAAAATAAGAAGAAGCAATTTATGTTTTAATAGCCTTTTTCATTTCTCATAAAAGTAGTGTCAAAACTTTCCTAAAATTGATTATTAATCATTGCTCTAAGGGCACTCGTTAGCATGACCCATGTTATATTATCTAATATTTTTTTAATTAGATGTAAATTTTGATAAATTTGATTACGCCATCTTCATGTATTTTTCATGTTTACAAAATTTAAAGATGATTAAATATTAATAGTTTTGTTATCAATCAATTATTTAAATTATAGTTTTTGTATATTAAAATAATACATAAAAGATGAGTTTGTGAATCGAATAGTAAATAAACGTTCGATATTCAAATTATTCATCTAGTTGTAACTATTGAATTATCCCAAAAAAAAAAAAAATGTAATAAAAGCACCTCTTGCATTTTACAATATTTAATGTCTTAAATATTTTTGTATTATATTTTTAGGAAAATTTCTAGTTTACAATACACATTTTGTGTCTACAGTATAATAAGTTTACATTACAAATAAAATATAAATTTATAAGAACACTCACATAATTGGGTGTAATAATAGAAAAATGTGTAAAACTTACACAATTTGCATAAAAATGACCCACATAATTCTGTGTATAATTGTATAAATTTACCAGTTTATTATAATTTTACATTTAATTTTTTATTCATTCTTTACATGTCTTGACGATGGAAGAAGAGAGCGGATAACCGTTGTTGTAAATTGGACACAAAGAAAAAAAAAAAAGAATAAAAACTAATATTTTAATGAAATATAAAATTAAAAAAATTAAAATATTGCACTCAAAAGTCTTACTTTTTTCTAGGGGTGTGCAGAAAACTCACCGACCTGCCAAACCCGACCCGACCCAACCCGCTGGGTTGGATCGGTTTTGAGGGCTTGGTGAGTTGGGTTGGGTTACAATTTTTTTTTTTTAATAGTGGGTCGGGTTGGGTTTGGATCATAAAATTACAAACCAACCAAACCCGACCCGACCCACCCATATTAATATATATTTAATAATTTTTTTTTAAACTAGCGGTAGGGCACTTATATTTATATATATATATATATATATATTATATTTAATAATTAAAAAAAAAACTAGTTGTAGAGCAGCACTTTCTTGGTTCCTCCTACTAATACTAATTTAATATATATATATATATATATATATATATATATATATAATATTATATAATTAATAAATTTTTTAAAATAACCAGCTCTTCGTATTCTATATAAAAGCAATTAGTTCACACAAATCCTAGTAAATTACTATTATTGTTTAGCCATTAGTGTTATTTACCTTTAAGGAGTTACATTGATACTAATCTTTAGGTTTTTTTAATATATTAATATTTATATTTTTTCTACTCAATTTAATAATAATAATAATAAAATTTTGTCAAACCCATAAATTCAACCCGACCCAACCTAACCCATGTGGGTTGAGTTAGGTTGGGTTAAACTTAAGTAATGGGTTGGGTTGGGTTGAATTTTTTTTGATTCACCATGATGATAAATTAGGTCAAAAAATCTCTTCAATCCGACCCAACCCAACCATGCACACCCCTACTTTTTTTTCTAATTCGCCAGTGGGTGTGTTCGTTGGTTTCAAATTTGAAGGGGGCGATTAATAAATAGTAATTTCAAGTCAGTCATCTGGTACGTCAGTACGTGGTAGAGACCACAGAAGGTACAGCAAATAAAAGTGGAGACCATCTTTTACTCTAGCTCTTATCTCTCTCTCTACTCTTTCTTTAATTACCAGCTAATTTCAATTATTGTTCGAGTCTAACAAGAAACCCAAACAAACAAAAAAAACAAAAACAAGCTTCTGCCTGCTGTGTCCTGTGTCCGCTAATATTCATTCACGAGTCAAACTTAAGCGGTTTGAGCTGTTTTCATATGTATTGCTGGTTTTTTTATTCTTTCTCAAATACCCATTTTGGTTTTCTAAATTTAAAGCGTAAATTACTACTACTTTTTTTTTTTTCATTTCGTTTAGAATGTTTTTACGTTACATTATTACAAGTTATGAATAGGGTTCTTATTTTTTTTTTCAATATCTATGCCATAGCAGCAGCAGCAGCAGCAATGGCTGTATCCGTCACTGACTATGTTAGTACTTCAACCAAACAATCTCATTGGCTGGTGTCTATCTTTTCTGGCATCATTGTCTGCATCATTGTAAGTGTGCTTGTTTTTAAGGTTAATTTTTCTAAGGCTTTGTTATTTGCCGTATAAGAAAACGTTTTAATAAACCATGGTCAAAATTTTAGTATCATTTTCTATGTATGCTCCATGTGGGTTCTAGACTTCTAGTTACCTGTAAAGTTTCTTGTTGTCAAATAAAGGTTTGAGCTCAAATTCCCCAACACCAAAATTGATTCCTATTTGTGTTTTGGCTAATGGTAAAGAGAAATTATTATAGGTTTCTGTACTGTACGTTCATTTCCATTTCCAAGAAAATCTGGTAGAATGATGCCTAGAAACTATGTTGATTGAGAGCATCATAGTATTTGCAAATATTGTGAAGGCCTGTCAAGAGACATCATTCAGAAAGATAAGGCCACATTTGAGTGCACAAATTTGAAATTGATGAACGGAGGAATGTCTTGAAGATGTATTTCAAATTATTGATGGTTTTGTCGGGAATGCATTAGTCTTTCTTATTTGTAAAACGGGCATAAGTAATTGCAGAACATGTGGTGTGCAATTTTTTTTTTTTATAAACCAGAAACTGAAGCAAGGATGGGAACAGTGAGGACACTTACTAAGATTCTCTTTTGGAGTTTTCTATGAGAAATGAGGGGCATGATGATCCTAGTAATTGTGGCATGGGTAATTTGATGGCATATATATAATGCTGCATTCATTCACAGAATATTACTGTATTACATCATTTGAAAATGCACTCAGTAGATAGGCTGGGGGCTCCTCAAACCAATAAGCACATTGTGATAACCCCTTTTCATATCTAGCCAATCTTTGAGCTACCCCATTACCTTTTTCCCCACCTCCCGGGCCCTGGCACATAGACAAAAGATGCAGATCTCAACAGTGGTGCTTGGTGCTTTGCCTGCTCTATAATATTCCCAAGCCTGGAATGATCTGGTTGCTCAGCTTGAAGAGCTTTAATGATTCCCAAAGCATCCCCTTCAAAGACCATATCATAAGGGCAGCAAGAGGCAGAAAACTTACTGCACGAGCTGCTGCCAGGACATCTGCTTCCTCTGCATCTGAACCCATACTCTTCAAAGCACTCATAGCTACTATAAATTGCCCCTTTCTCTCTCTGATTACAGCACCTACCCATTCTTTTGAATATCTTTAAAGGCGGCCCCATCCATAATATCCTTAAAATAATTGAGCCCAGGAGGAGTCCAATGAGCAGATGATGGGTGTACTGAAACTATTTTTGTAGCTTTAAAACTTGGAAGGTTTTGGTCAAATTTCTTTTATGAGAGATGGGAAATTATGAATTCTGAGAGCTTTTGGTGTGCGGTTTTGGCCATTATCAATGTTGTTATCTTTTCTTATTAATTCAATAAAGGTAGAATGCAACTTAACTATTTTGAGCATTCTATAATAATACCATGCCTTATATTTTCATAGAATTAATTAGCAACAAATTTCAATTCTAAAAGAATTTTCAAGATTCTTTGTTCCTCCCAGTAAGTGAGCAGAGCTGGATTTGCTTGCAGCCTTTGTATCCATATATTTGAGTTTATGAAGAAATGGATTCCAACTTTTATGTCATGGTACCTTCAAAGCTTGACGTCAACTCTCGTTTATGTTAAAATAAGAAACGGGTTGAAATGTTGACAAGTTTGAGTTAATTTTGCTCATGCCCTTATCCTTGAATATTAGTTTTCTTTTTGATTGATTCTTTTATTTTAAAATTGGTTCCTTTTTTTTTGGTTGAAGGTTTACAAATTAACAGGTTATATTAGCCTCCTGTGCTTCAAGGGTTATGGCAAACTAAGCAGTGCAGTGAAAGTAGAGTGGAATAACAGGTGAAATTATTCTGCATGTTAACTCCTTTTTCAGCATGCACATTTTTTTTTGTCCAAAATAGTTTTGGTTTTTTCATGGTCATAAAGGTCACAACCTTTGTTGTGCAGGGGATTCTCAACATTCCATGCTCTTATAGTAGCATTTGCTTCCCTCTACCTCCTGTTGTTATCAGATGAATTTGATGAAAAATCTCATGGTGACCTTATAATAAATAGGGCATCTCCTTTATCAGATATGCTATTGGGGGTAAGTTGACATTGAAAGAAGCAGTGTTTGGTTTTCTTGGCATCTCTCACCCTCTGATTAATTAATTCAACTTGTTTGTGTCCAGCTAAAATAAATATTAACTTCTAATCAATGAAACTGTGCTGCAATAAGCATTAACTTCTAAAATAAATATAAACTTATACTTATAGCTAATATTGATCTGATGGATGTCAAACACATGGATGACACATGAAACTGGCACTAGCTTAGGTGGTAAGGGTGCATTGCCATGGTTCCAGTGGCCTAGGTTCAAAGATGGTTGACATGCTAAGTCACAACAGAAAACTATTATCTAGAAAAGGGTCAAAAAGAGTTCAGTAGAGGTTGATATTTTCCAACTATTGTGAAGAAATAACAGACAAACAAATTTGAAGAACTGAATTTAACATTTCATGTGTTTTATAGGTGCCTTTCCCTAGGATAGATTTCAATACTTATTAGCTAGCAAGAAAGGAGAAGAAGAATAATCACTCATAGAGCTGTCAAGGAAGTCTTGATGCTGTAAGAAGTCGAACAATATAAAATGAAAGATGGGAGTGGATCATCTTCTCTACAGAATGGCATTTTTAGAACTTTAAGGAAGTCGAAAGGTAAAAATTGGGTTATCATCGACAATTATATATTTTGCGGTGATTCTGTTTCAGAATTGTTGTTTGGTGAAATTGATAATGGAATGCCATTTTAAGTTGTAGTTCTAAGGCCGGGGGGACTATTCTTTGCTTTAGGGCTTAGTAGAGATCTCTTATGAGGAGTATTTGGTGAAAGCATGAGACTTAAATGGTAAAGACCATGAGGCTCCTGTGGTTTTTTTATGGGGATTTCAGATGTATCCTATTGGAGAGAGACTTATGATTTTTTTTTTTTTTTTTTGGGGGGGGGTTGTTGGGGGAGATACTTTTTTCATTGGCTTTATAGATGAAAAAAATATGATCCACTCTATGAACTGAAGGCGAGATATTGCAAAACAACCACACAATGCATGATACTACAAGAATGGCTTTTCACATCCTTTTGTTTGTCTGTTGCTATGGTGAGAGATTCATGTAATAGCCTGTGTTTTATATGGTGTGTGCTAATACATCAATTTTTGTATAGTTCAACACATTTCATATTTTGTCTGAAATCACAATTTCTTGGTGGTTAATTAGAATAGAAGTGTTTGGAGAAAGACTTGGATTTCAATTTTTAGTTCAAATATCTTAAATAAAATACAGAAGGTACAAATAATTTCTATCGATGAAATTCATGGATGGATTTAAGCCTTATTAATATGTGGATTTGAAATTATTAGGTGTATTAATTTTAAATTCATAATTTATTTTGTGGATTTGGAACATGGTCCCACTTTGCTTAATGTGTGGGTAATTTAGAGAGAAAGATACAACCGTACATTTAATGATGGTGAGCCCTCTGTTGATGAGCTGAAATCATTCATTATAAGGTTATTGTTTGAGGGGCCTGAAGGTTTGGAAACATTGATGCATGTTCTGTTATAGAGGTTATTGATTCAGTTTCTTTTAAATGGTAATTATTGAGCATTGTAAAATTTTTAGAGTGCTTTATGATGTATACACACTATGGACGTGAGGCTCCCCTCTTATCAATAAAATTGCGTATTACATATTTTAAAATATAATCATAATTCATTTTGTTGGAGCATAATTCTCAAAACTCTATCCTCATATGCTGATAAAATTCATATAAAGTACATTATGTTACTAATTTTTCTTCAAATCCCTTGATTTAATTCATCAGATCCAAATGCAACCTAATTGTTTGTTCTTATATAATTTTTTTGAATTAATTCTCTTTGAATGGGCATAGAGTTTCCTGTACTGAGGAGATCCAACTGGTATGAATATGACCTCTCTCAGCCAGGGTTTTGTTGTGATTCAGGGGACCTCTTTCATAGACGCATTTAAGTTTAACTGCTGCATGTTTGTTAGCGCTCAATATATGGACACTAATATCAGGTTCCTTGCCCACCCCCCACCCCTACCCCATCCCACCCCCCCCCCCCCCCCCCCCCCCCCCCCAAAAAAAAATAAAGAAAGATTTTTATTTTTATTTTTTTAAAGGAGCAAATATGGAGTTAGGCATTGGGATAATGCTACATATTTTTAATACTATTTTATTTTTCTACAGTTTGCTTATTTTTTCCCTTTTGTATACAGTTCTCCCTTGGTTATTTTCTATCAGACTTGGCAATGATTCTTTGGCTGTTTCCAGCTCTAGGTGGTCTGGAGTACGTAAGTTCCAAAAAAAAAAATGCTTGCTTGATATTGTTAATTACTGTATCATTTCTTCTATTAGATTATCTTTTTCTAGAACCAGCTTTTCAACTTTGAAAAAGAATACTTGAATTCAAAATTTAATTTTACTGGTTGAGATAGAAAATCAATAATAATAATAGTAATAGTAATATTATTATTATGCATCAACTGAATCCATAATGGTTGGTCAATAAGTGCATTGAGTCTATTACTCTTTTTCAAAAAGTTCGGGATACTAAGTTGACCAATTTCCTTCATTTCATTTCTTTCTATCAGGTTCTACACCATGGGCTATCCATGTCTTCAATTCTTCTCTCCCTCATAAGTGGTCAAGCACGGATTTACATACTAATGGTTCTTTTCTCAGAGAGCACTACTCCTTTTGTAAATCTAAGATGGTAAAGTTAGCATTTAGAGTTTCCTATTTTTGGGTTGTTGGTTGTCAACTGTGGCTTATTGCTGTGAATTCATACTTTCAGGTACTTGGATGTTGCTGGCCAGAAGAACTCCAAGCGTTATACCTATAATGGCATAGCATTGTTCCTGGGGTGGTTGGTATGGTCTTACATAGTCATGGTCTTGGTTTTCTTCAACTGTTAACCAAAAATTATGTGTATGCTAGGTTGTACTATGGGCCTGCATTTGTGTAGATAAAAAAAGAGTGTTCATTGGCAATGGTAAATGTTCTGGTTGGGTTTAATACAGGCAAAAGTGCATACCTTGATGGTAGTTGTATGTCCAATTTAAACAAATGGAAAACATGTACAGATTTTGAACTTCATTATTTTTTCTTTCACATAAATTGTTAGGGATGAAACTCCAACTGTTTGCAAGGCATCTGTGGTAGCCTATATGGTAAATTGAGATGGTTGATTTTGTCAGAGCACAGTTTCATTTTGAGTGGGAGAATCTTTTGTATACATATGCTGTACTTAGTTTGTTCTTTTTCATTTTTTTTTTCTTTTCTTTTCAAAAAACTTATTTAAAAAGTTCTCATAATAAATTATTGTGGCATAAGGAGTGGAAATTGATTTCACATAATGCCACCACAGAACATGGTATGATGAGAGTAAGCTCACTTATGTAACCCGTATAGAATGTTACAAGCTACTTGTATGTGCAAGAGCAGTGATCGTTTAGAGGTTTGGAACATGTAGTGCTTGCTTATGTACATGAATGCACGCATTTTGTGCATAACGGTATGTTGAGAGAGAGGAGGAGGGGGTAATTTGATCACTTATCTTTTATAAGTTTCCACACCATAATGTTGGAGTTCATTTCTAAAAATCTGCTCTATAAATTATAAACATATTGTGGTTTCAATATATATAACTGGTCCCAAAATGATTTCCTTGTTCCACATTCTTTTTAATGCTTGATAGTTGTGTTTTGTGCGTTTGCTGCCTCCAGGTTGCAAGGATTTTTTTGTTCCTCTTCTTTTTCGCACACATGTTCAGCCATTTTGATCAGGTTTGTCAAAAGCTCCATGGTCTTTATATTATATTATATTTTTCATACATGTTCATGTTAACAAGACAATTTTATATTTCAACCTACCAATTGCTAGTATTTTATTTCACTTATACTATCTTTTAGCTTTTTAGCTTATTTGCTCATGTACAACTTTTTAAGGCTTCACTTTTCTAGGTATATTTTAACTAATTTCCAGCAAATAAACTTGCAGCAAAAAGTTACATCCAAGCGGAATAATGTTCATTTGATTAAACTACAATTATTCACAACTTCCAACCCATGTTCCCTACTGCTGCCACTTTCTCCTTCATTCCCTCTCTCTCTCTCTCTCTCTCTCTCTCTTGTAGCTAAATAGCTTCTGACATCAATTCACATATTTCTTTTATCTCATATGTTGTACTTCATTCTCTTTAGCAGGGGGAAAAACTGTACTATGTTCTTATCATCTTATGATTATAACTACACTTCATCTATTTTAAATAGTTTTTTAAAAGGAAAAAAAAAAATGCCACACATGTTGCATGTGCTCACATCTAGTCAATTGTGATAAGGTTTAAAGTTTTTGTAAAGTTTTGCATATACAATGCCCTTTTAATCAGACCACTCAGTTGTTGCACATTTCTGAAGCATAATGTCAGTAATTTGCTCAAATCTAGATGGTCACTGCATTTGGGATGAATAGCACCAAATACTCCTAAACTTTCCAAGGGTTTTTCCCTGTTTCTTAATCATAGTAAATAGAAATCATGATGATTTCAAGCATTCCTCTCTTTCATGGCTTGAATGGACTATCGCGAGATTGCTTGTTGCCGGAATTATAATTATAAACTATCTCTTATAGTTGGGTCCATGATGCTGGATGAAGTCCACACCCCCCCCCCCCCCCCCCCCCCCAACAAAAAAAAAACAAAAAAGCTGCAACACTTGTGTCGAATTTATAGTATGACAAAATGGAAACCAGGACTTTAATAGTCAAACTCAAATAATTACAACACTGTCTTGGAAGGTTGGCCGGTTACTCTCCCCATTTATCAATATTAGCATTTGAGTTGAACTGTTATTTCTTTATTTCAGGTCAAGAAAATTTTTCCTTTTGGCTTCTACAACTTGCTTGTGGTGGCTCCTGTGTTGGCAATTATGAATGTGTTTTGGTTTTGGAAGATTGTCAGGGGTTTATTAAAAACTCTTTCTAAAGCAAGACACAAGCATTGAGCAGGCAATTTTCCTACTGTGAGTACCTTCTGGTGAGTTAATTGATTGGAATTAGATGCTTTTTTTTTTGTTCTTTTTTATTGTTTGGGATAGACCAAAATATTGTTGTGAATTGTATAAAAAAGATGAACTCAAATATGAATAGTGTTAGAATTATTTCTTGTTATTTTTATATTTTCTTAGGGTCTAAATTACCTTGAAATTTTTTTAATAGTCTAAATTATCAACGCATTGTATTGTAAAACTTATTATAAAATACCATGTGGTCTTACCTCCAATAATTATCACTCTTCCACATTCATGTCCATCATACTGCAATTGCATCTTGCATCATTCTGTGAACTTCACTAAAAGCATTTTGCAAAACTAATTCTAAACTGATCAGAACAGCTTGCTTACATTTAAAATAGAAAAAAAATCTAATGCACAAGTTAAGCGCCCCCCCCAAAAGGAGAGAGAGAGAGAGAGAAGGCTTTGACAAGTTATCATTGAAGCACATATCTAAACCATGAAGGAGCAGGCATAGCAAGTTGTGCTACTCAATCGGTCTAGGAGGAATTAGCAATGTGAGAAATGACACGTTAAAATTTAATTCCATCAATCTTAAAAAATTTCTAATTATTCTTTGCAAAAAAAACTTTGGTGATGCAATGCTTCGATTTTCTTCAACCTTATGAACACACCAAACTCAAGCCTTGCTCTTGTTTGTGTTGTTTTCTTGGTTATGACATTGAATACAAGGGATGTAGATGTTACGATCGTTTTTCTCGCAAGCTACATATTTCTCAACTTGTGAATTTTGTAGAAAACATGCGTTTCTCCAACCTATTCAAGTGCCATTTGCCCTTTACTTCTCCTCTCTTTAAAATCCTCATGTTGGTATTTTTCTTGAAAATTGTCCCTTTACTGAAAAAATTCTTTCTGCCACTATGCCCTTTCCAGCATCTCCCAACACATCAGTCATGAGGATTCTCATTGCTCCTATATTTCATCTTGTCCTACTCGAGTAAGAGCATCTCCTTGCTATCTTACTTACTATTATTGTTATTATGCTCTTACTACACTTTACGAATCCCACTCCTACCATGAAGTTTTCCTCTAATCCTTTATGATAGACCGCCATAGTAGAAGAACTCATGCTTTTCTTCAAAATCAAACTTGGCATCTTGTTGAGTTGGCTCTAGAAAGTTTGTAGTTGGTTATAAATGGTTTTCAATATCAAAAAACTCGATTCGATAGTACAATAGACAGGTATAAAGCTTGTCTTATGGCTCAAGATTTCACCCAGAAGTATGGCATATATTGTGAAGAGACATTTGCCTCTATTACTCAACTTACATGCGCTTGTTCCCTCCTTGTTATTACTGCTATCTGTCATTAGTTCTCTTTCAGATGGACATCAAAAATGCATTCCTTAATGTCAATCTTACAGAAGCAATCCACATGCAGCCTCCTCCTAGTTTAGAGCACCCACTGCACATTGTCTATTGTCTTCAAAAAGCTCTTTATGGCCTCAAAGAAGCCCCTTAGGATTGGTTTACCAAGTTCAATACTACAATTTCACACCTGGCTTCTCCTCCAATCCTTATGACTCTGTCCTCTTTCTTAATCTCTCAAATAAGGTCTCTTGCTTTTATATGTCAAGGGACTCAAAACATTTACATATCCACTGCTTCGAAATCTAGTATCTTGGCACTCATAGCTATTTCTTCAGTTTTGAGGTCACTTCTTCTAATGATACCGACTATCTCTTTTAAGCAAAATGTACCTGATCATCTCTCATGTGGGTCTCATTGGTTATAAAAGCTTTCTGAGATGCCTTTTAAATCCAATACCAAGCTTCATGCCACGAATGGCGAGCCACTTCTTGATACTAACCTCTACAGACAATTAGTTGGTAGTCTTGTTACTCTTGTATACATGATTGTTACTTGTCATCATATTTCACATTATATGTAATTTTTTTTTTTTTGAGAGGAAAACATAATGTGTACCTTGATAATCAATTGATGTCTACTCCGTGCTTTGTTCACTTTGTTGTTGTTCTCAGCATCCAACACTATCTCAAGGACACGTTCATGGGATTTTCTTCCCCTCCACTAATGATTTAGTCTTACGTGCCTATTCTGATGTTGACTAGGTAGGCAACCCCACTGATTGTCATTCAACCACTGGATATTGCTTGCTATGTGATGCATTCAACCACAAGACAATATGATGTTGCTTAATATTGTACTTTGGCTGGTACCACTGCTGAAATCACCTGGTTGTGTTCCCTTCTCGAGGACATGGGAGTCACTATTTTTTCTATCACTTCAGTTTACTGTGATAATCATATCACTATTAAGTTTATACACAATGATATCTTTCATGAATGGACAAAAAATAATGAGATTGATTGACACTTCAACCATCATCATCATCTTCTTCTTCTTCTTCAAGTTTTTCTCCTAGTTCAACTTGTCTCTTTTGATTAACAGCTTGTCGACAGTTTCACCATGTCCCTTCTCCTAGTTGCTTCTGCATGCTTCTCATATAGAATTTGGGAGAAATATTAGATCTATTAGGGCCCATGGCAGGCTTGTTGTAAGGCTCAAGCCTGCAAGACAAGTAACCTAGTTCTACTATATATGATTATAACAGGGTTAGGCTAGTGGCTGCTCCAAAATGTTTTTTCAAGGTGGTCATTAAAAACACTTAATTTTAAAAAATTTATTAATAATAAAACTTGAATATATTAACATCACAAAATAAAAACATATTCAAATACATAAAGTTTTAAAATTTTCTTTCACAAGTTTTCATATTTTAAAATTGTTGTGCAATATGATAGTTTCACTATTAATATTATCAATTACATCTTTTTTAATATACACAACCAAGCAATTATTAAGCTATTGATCTCCTCTTTTTTTTTTTTTTTTTTTTTTGAGAGAGTACTGATCTTCTATTTAATTACTAACATATTGCCTAAATAAGTAATAATATAAACAAAATACATTATCTTTTTGAAAAAACATATCACATAAATCCAACAAATTCAGCTAAAGACTAAAGCAAATACTAGCATACTAGCTATTTGAAAAGTGTACATTTTTTTACATAAAAAAAAATAGCAATTTTAAAATATGCTAGTTGAAACACAATTTAAAAAATCACAATTAAACATTTGATTTGAGAATTTAGGCTAATATATTTGTTTGAGCAATATTTGAGAAGTGTTATGCCCAAAGCATTTTTGTAACACTTTCACAACAAAACTTAGGTTGTAAGTTTTTACTAGTTTTAATTTGAACTTACTACTAAAATTATTTTCTATTCATCAATAACAACTTGTTATTTAGGATTTGTTACGAAAATATTGCGAAAATGTTGTGAATATAGTATTTCTTGCATTTTTTTTTCAACATTTAACGGACAAAATTTTTGGAGAGGTTGAATTTTATTTTTAATGGGCTCAATTGTTATTAAGGGTGTTCAAGTGTCTTTTTTAGAGTGGTCAAGGTGTTATTTTTATTATTTTTTTTCCCCTAGAGTGGTCAAAAGACCCATGTTAATTTAAAACCCAAATTTTTTAAAGTTATATTAAAAAAAAAAAATCAGGGTGGTCCTGTGACCACCCTAATTAACACTTGGCGCCGCCAATGGGTTAGGCTAAGTTTTTCTATAAAATATCCTTTGATGTAAGGTCTTATGATGTGAATGTTCGATATGCGCAACTGGGTGTCAAATTTTTTGTACCTACAGACTTTCTCATCTCTCCAATGATATGAGGCTTAATCAATTGTGAGATGGCCCACCTTTTTTTAATCATTGCACAAGGGTGGCCCAAACAATGTGTACAATGAAACAACCAGATGGTAGACTACTATATAAAAGATAAGAAAAGGTGAGTTGGGTCCAAACGTGTCATTCGGGTCTGCATCAACCGAGTTTCGCCCATTATATGAGCCCTAGCCTCCTAGCCTTTGCTTTCAGTGCCAAATTGAACTCTATATGATCCACAAATTCTGCACTCAGAAAACATAATACTTGGAAGATTTTAGTAATTCAGCCTTATACTTTATACATGCACAAAAGAGCAACTTGAACCTTCAAAAGTAGTATACTATGAGACAATGCCTTGTGTGTAGGATACTACATTCGTTTCCGGCAGGACAATCATATTGCCAAAACTTGAATTGTTAATGTTAAAGAGTTCTTAACATATATAGCATGAATTGTTGCCCTTGTATCAGTGGCGGCTTCAGAAATTTTTTTCAGAGTGTTCCTTAGGAAGCATAAATTACACCATCTTTTTTTTATTTAGCCTTTAGGTAATTAGGTTTGATTCAATGTTATTAATTCCATTTTGTTCCAGCCGTAACGGCCAGAAAATATCGTGTCGGTAAACAAACCGGAACAATAACCCACCCTATTCCACTTCGGAAAAAATATTGGGTCATTCAGGTCTATTTCGGGTGTTTCAGTAAATACTGGTCGGCATGAAGTACTTTATGCTTAAAAAAAAAAAAATTTTGTTCTTAAAACCAAAACAAATTTGCATTCTGTAAACCAAAAAACCTCAAAAGGAAAAAAAAAAATGAAAAGAAAAGAAATGAACAAAGGTACCTGTACAGCTAAAAAAAAATCGTATCGAGAAATTTGAGACTCAAAACTTGAGAAAAGGCACTGCCACACGGGTACTATTAGAAGACATAGAAGTTACGAACAATGAGGAAGGCAAAACTTAGATGTAAAAGTGTAGATGAAAATGTGATAAAATTTAAAAGTATAAAGTGTAAAAATCGAGAAGACAGAAGACGTGGTTAAGAATAAAAAAGAAAAAATAATTAAAAATGAGAAGTAAGTAATATATGTCTAGTGAGAAAAAATAATACTGTAATAAAAAATAATAAAAGGTTGAAAATTGTGTTGTATTGGACAGTATACTGAGTCAAAAGAATCAAGCTACTGTCTATCCTGTAGTAGTTTTATTATAATTTTTTTTCAGATTTTTTTCAATTTTTTTTTAAAGTTTTTCCTTTTTGCTTGAAAGACTCAATATATTGGTTTTTTTTTTTTTTTTAAAATTTTTTTTAAAAAAAAACTCAAAACAATAGAAAACTTTATTGAAACGAAAAAGAATACAAGTAAAAGACTGAAGCATTAAGCTCAGCTAGGGGGAACAATAAACCATTATAACATGTCCCAGGTAAAGGACCAAAACAAAGAGTAGCTCATAGGCATTACACCCTTGTCCACTACGAACCTATCAGACTTGTGCTACCATCATCCGTGGAAAGTCTTCAATATATTATTAAGTTGCTCAAATTATGAACCAAAATTTAATTTTATTGGCATAAAAAAAAAAATTCAAGATGGTCTCAAATTTTTTTTAAAGGTAAATAAATATAAAATTTTAAATTATTATATATAAAATTTTTTTTCCAGGGGTACGCCATAAGGTGGCGCTGCCACTCTTGTATGATTGAATCTCTCTCCTTCTATTTGCTCCTCTCCGGAGCCTTCTTGACTGTCATGAAAATTACGTCTTAGGATTAAGCTCGCGTTCAATGCACTTATGCACTCACATGTCGTCCTGAAAAAGCAAATTGTACTACTAGTTGAGAGTGTGGACAAATTACCGAACAGTTTAATAAGGCATTTGATTCATTCACCCCTGCCGCCCCCCCCCCCCCCCCCCCCCCCCCAACCCAAAAAAAGAAGAAAAAAAAGGCATGCATTTGATTCACTTTGGGAAAGTGCCTCGGAGAATGAGATTATTATTGTATCCAAAGCAAAGGAACTGAATTTGGCTCGTTCCTCCAAATATATTTACCAAAAAGAAGGATACAACATGTGATAACCCTAACGATTGGTGTCTCGTTAAAATTTCACGAACCGGCACAATATATTTCACAATCAATTTCACAAATATTTATACAATACTTTATTAATAATAAATGATAAAATAAATTTCATAAATAATCAATAATATCCTATCAAGTTAACAGTTGTAAAATATATTTTGAAAAATTTTGTTCTATCTTACTCTTCGAAGAGTCTTAAGTTCTACTACAAGAGTCGCACGATGAAATTCATATGCACCAATTCATTCTGTTAATTCAATTGTAAATTTTGTTTTGTCTTACTCTTCCATGAATCTAAGCTCTACTACAAGAGTCCCATGATGAAATTTGTATACACCAATCCATGAAATGTTTTGTGAGCGTAAACATCCGCAGATGATAAAAAAATAGCATCTGGCTGATGTCAATTTTTACGTAATACTCTAGCTAGCTAGCTGACGTACTTGGGATGACCACAGCAATAATATTCGCTTTAAAGGTAAAGCCTTCCAGACCAACCACATAAAAAAAGGCCTAATGCAACAAAATCATCTCAGTGACTACCGCTCAAATAGCATGCCCTTGAGGACTCATCATTAATCAGCTCCATATAGTGCCCATTTGGCTGGAGCCCAATCTGAATAAACAAGAATATCCCAAAAAACAAGAAAACATGACAAATTAACTAACTTTTGCCTCTACATAAACCATCTACTCCATAAAAAAGAATCCATGATTCAGTTTAGTTTAGCATCAGCAACATCATCATTATCATCATTATCAGCAGCAGCAACAGCAGATGCATTTAAAAGGTTCGCTATGCAGGGGAGATGACGCCGTTACCCATATCCATCAATCGTGGCTAAGGGCGCCGGCGTCATTTCCCCTGCATAAGGAACCTTTCTTGTTGAAGTAGTTATCTCTGTAATTTGACAAGTAATGTGGAACCAAAGGTTGGCGTTTTATATCCTTTGTGTTGCTATATTTGTATCGTGCAACGTTTTTTTCTTTGTGTTTAAATGCTGCTTTTGCATGCCTTGTGGGAGTTGTATGTGCCTATCCAATTGCTATATATGAATTGATGTTTACATGAGCTCTGAGTCATGCGCAGGCTAGGTCACCCTTCTTCAGCTTTTGGGGGGGAAAAAATAGCCATGCAGTATGTTATATGTGTACCCAGTACCCACATAAACTCCCGAAGTTCTGTCTCATGCATGTCAATCAAAACGTGACCTACCTAGTGCACAAGGCCAAAGCTACTCACATCTATAAAATTTGGAAAAGGTGATTACTTCTATTTTTAGAGAATAATTCGACTTGAGCCTGCAACATACGGTTCTTGATAGAATGAACCTTTTATTGCAATAAACACATGACCTTGATTCTACCTTGTTCTTTTGACAACCTTAGCTTCAGCTGACTTTAAACATCTCACTAATGAAGATGAATTCTTCTTGTTGCTTGACTGTCATCTGAAAAAGTGATTGAAGTTTTAATAACGAGTAGTGTTACTGACACCACAGTTTTACAATAATTCACAACAAAATATAGGTGATAAGTTATTATTAGTTCTCATTTGAGCCAACTACTAACATCACATTTTTACATATCATTAATAACTTGTCATTTAGGCTATGGTGTGAATTATTGTGAAAATATGAGGAAATTGCACTTTACCCACCTGTGGTTTTGTCTGTTTTAACAATGTCCACCCGTGGTTTAAAAGTTGTCACTTAACCCACCTGAGGTGGCCTCCATTAGACCCCCGTTACCCACCTCTGCCATTTCCATTAGAAAATCTCATTTATATAAGCCAAAATTAGAACCCAATTAGAACCCTAAAAAAAGGACTTAGCTCTCTCCCTCTCTCTACCTTCGAACTCTCAAAAATCCCCAAACCCATTTCCGCTATATCAAGATCCCTAAAAATTCCCAAACCCATTTCTCTCTGTACTCCGATTACCAAAGTGAAATCTGAACATGTCTTTTTTAAGTTATTACTCAGGTTCCAGTCACTATTCATGCTCTACTGACCATTGTTGGCTACGGACTTCTCTGACCTTGAACAATTTTGGGAGAAGGTTTTATGAGTGCAGCTACTATGATGTGGTGAGTAATAGTTGGTTTTCATTTTTTTTTTTTCCTTTTTTTTTTAATTTTTTATTTTCTGGTTTTGTTGGTTTTCTGGTTTTGTTGGCTTTATGAATAACTCTAATTTGATTTTGTTTGTAGGATGATGAACCTACTTGTAAATACTTTAGGTGGTTGGATGGCAAAACAGTAAGCGTGGATCTGAAATTGCACCCATTGTGACATCCCAGTCAGTCTGAAGCAAAAAAAAAAAAAAAAAAAGAGGGAAGAAAGGGTCAGATTTTTTATGGCTCCCATGTGCCCCCCACCTAACCCCACTACCCACCACACAATCACTCCATCTTATCTCTTTACTCTTTGGCCGGCTCACTTCATTTGTTTTCTTTCTTTTTTCATTTCCTCTCAACACAACACAAACATTTCTCTCATACTCCCTCATCCTCTCCCACTGGACCTCACTCCAAATCAACATTTCCACCATCATTTTCCGGCAAGATCACCGGAAAATTCTTGGGAACCCATAAACACCTTCACATCCTTTTTGTGAGGTAAAAATTTCTCATCTTTTTGGTGGGTTTTGCATTTTTGCTTGAGGTTATTTTTTATCTAAGCTTTAATAATGATACCCATGTGATTTTTTAGCATTGAAAGTGATATTTATGTGTTTTTATGTATGGGTTTTGTATTGGTGGAATTATTTGATGAGTGGGTATATATTTTGTGCTATTGATGACTACTAAAGGTTTATGTATGGTGGAAAATTTGGGGGTTTTGAGTTATAACATGTGATGATGGGTAAATCAAAAATTTCCATTGTTATTGGGTTTATTTGGAGTTAATTGAAGTTCTAAATTTCTTGACTTTGAGGATATTTTGATTTTGCTTTCATGGGTCTCTTAATGATGTAGTGTAAATTTTATGGAAGCTAGTCATAATGTTGGAGATGATATTAAATGGGATCAACTTTATAAATTGGAATTTATGCCTTGTGAATCAATTTGTTGAGAAACTTTGGAAGTGGGATATATTATTATTGATAAGGTTAAAATACTAGGCTTGCCTAATTAAGTGATTATTTGACAATTCCTAAATTGTGGCTAGATGCAATTTCAAGCTTTATACTTATTGTGTTAGGTTTGCTTGATATTGTTGAGGCTCTAGCTAATCTCCTTAGGAGCTTGGAGAATTACGCTTTTTGCGGGTTGCAAGGTAAGTAGTCTTTTTAATGGGATTTTTGAAAAATAACATAAATGTTGTTTTTGGGTTAGACACATTTTTGGAAATTACCTATGAAAACTATATTTTCCTAAGAACTACTGTGTCGTAACCTTAATATATATATATATATATATGATTATATATGAAAATCATCATATTTGATATTGTATTTGGGGAAATGTATGAATTGTTGATATGGAAAAATGAGCATATTTTATTTAATCTTAATAAGAAAATCTTGGATTTTATGGTGTATTGGAATATTTAAAATGCTTATCTTGTATTAGTACTTGGGAAATTGTTAGAAAATCTTTTGACAAGAATGAAGTTGAAAACCTTTCAAACTTTGTGGAAGTTAGATTATTTAAGGTTTTCTGAAACTACTTGGATATGAACTATGTGTTTCAAAGTAATATAACCTGTAAGTTTATGTTGTTTTAACACCATGCCATGTGTGATTTCCCGGTGATCACCCGATTTGGTTTCCGTGGTCTTTGTGACAATGGAATCAAATCTAGGTCAGTGCCCTTTCACTTTGGATGACGCGTTCTTCCCTGCTGTCCATGAGGGGAAGAGGTTCCTCAATTGTGTGTGGGTGAGGCTGCTGTCCATGGGGCCAAGAGACCACATGCAAGAGAGGTCCTATTTGACGCGCTCTCTCCGCTGCCCGTGGGGGGAGAGAAAAACCTTGAGGGTATGGGTGAGGCTGCTGTCCATGGGGCCAAGAGTCTACATACCAGAGAGGACAATATCATGCCAGTTGTGAATGGGTGGATCCTCTGACCGGTCTATGTGGTAGTATGGTATATTTGTAATAAATTACCGTATGTTAGATTTTATGGCTTTGGAAATTATATTGTTAGTGCTCACAGATTATAGTATATGGTTTCAAGGTATTTACTTTGAGAATCTTGTATTTCATTATTAAATCATTCTTGTCATATTATTATTATTGAAGATGAAACTTGCATTTCCCCCACCCCCATTAATTATGCTACTTACTGGGCGTTAACTCATCCCACCATTTAACAGTTTTTCAGAGTAATTAGCTATACCTTGGATATGAAGCTTACTTCGTTGGTGATAATTGAAGTGCTATGTTAAATTTGGAGACTTTTGCTGTAAATGGTTGGTGACTCGACTTTGCTATATTCACCGAGGCATTAATTAATTCTATTGGAGGTTGGTCACTTGAGGTTTGTTAGCCTTAGGCATGATAGGCCTAGACTCGATATTAAGATTCTTTATTATTGATAAGATTGTGATTTTGTATAATCCAAGAGCTTTGTAATATATTCATGTATTATGTGGAAGCACATGATTTTTAGTTTTGTTCGTAAATGTGCTATAGAGCTCTGACTTGTAATGTGGAGATTTATGATTATATATCCTTATCATGTGGAAATAAAAGGAAAATAAAGATCTCCTATAGTTGGTTGCCCAAAAAGGAAAAAAAAAAATCTACAGGTATCTTTGGGATGTATTTCTCATGCTTTGGACCCCTTTGGGTTTGGGGTGTGACACCCATTGTCCTTGCAAGATTCAGTATGTACAAGAATCAAGCAAGAGTTACAGAGGAAAAGGAAAAGAAGGCTAGTGATAGGGAAACAACAGCTATTGAGAGGGAAAACAAAGCCAAGCGAAGGGAAGAAAAAACTAGGGTGAGAGAGAGGATAGCTAAGGAGAAGTTACAGAAGTACAAATTTGCACTTCTTGTGTCATGGAGGTTTTTTGCTATTTTTTATGTGTTTTCTGGTAGGATGGGAGAATTTGGAACAAAGCCATTGTGTCTGCCTTGAAGGCAAGTTGTTGTAGTTATTGTATAATTTTGGGTACTACCACTTTTGACAAGTGTATTCCATGTATTTGGCACTATGTAATGTTGTTGTTTATTTGAATAGAGTATGCAATTTGTTCTTTATGTAATGTGTTATTCTTTATGTAATTTGTTCTTGTTTATGTAATGTGTTCTTTATGTAATGTGATCTTGTAATTTGAATAGAGCATGCTGCCTTGTTTATGTAATGTGTAATGCTGCCTTGTAATGTATTCTTTATGTAATGTGTTCTTATAATTTGAATAAGGTATGCAATCTGTTCTTCTTTATAAAGATTATGTATGTTGTACATCAATTGGGTAGGCAGGACATGCACCCTACAAGATTTTGTTTACATCAATTGAAGAAGCATAAAGAAGTATGTTTTAAAGTAAGACCATTCCATACATATATAATAAGCATTGTTCAAAACAAGTAGACTCCACCTAACATTAATGGCTAAACACTGCCAAATTTCATCTAAGTAAGAGTACCATTCCATATATATATAATAAGCATTGTTCAAAACAAGTGGACTCTACCTAACATTAATGGCTAAACACTACCAAATTTCATCTACATAATAGGTGGTTCTGTCCCCACTAAGACAACAACAAAATAACTTTACAGTATAAAGTTCTGCACAATAACAAAAAAACAAAAAAGTGGTGACATGCCACTATCAGACATGCACAATAACAAAAAAAGTAAAGTAAAGTTTCTGCTTGCAAATTCTCCAATCTTCATTTCCCAAAGACCTTGCCCTTGTCCTTGCCTTAGCCCCTGCCTGTTGAGAACATTGCACCAGATGTCTGTAGACGACTAAATTTCTTAGTTCGAAATAAGTCAAACAAGTAAAATAGTTTCATAAATGCGGATTTGTATTGATGATTGTATGGTACAATTCTCTCAAATTACAAAAGAGTGATCCTCTGATTCGATCTCCTTGAAAGATTTGTTGATTGGAATTGTGGTAATGTAATTTTGACTTGAACACAAAATATCTTTCAATTTGGTTGAGGGATGGATCGAAGATTGTTGAAATGGAATTATAATAAATCTCCGGCTATGAGCTTGTGAGAAATCTTTTGTTCTTCATGTTCTTCGTGTTCTTCGTGCGTTTTTCGTCTTTAAAGGTTTGTGGTGGAAGTTTTTCAGGGCCTTAGGGGCTTGAATCCGTAGAGCTTCACTAATTTATGATTTGTTGATGTTTCTGGAGACTTTTGAGTTTGATTCCAGCAAACTTTATGATCTAAGAAAATGATTTGGATGATTTCTCTTTGAATGTTCTTTGTATTTAAAGTTGAAGTTCTTGAAGTTCTTGGAGGCTTTAGGGTTTGGTTCCGGTAGAGCTTCTGGACTTCTGAATGCTTCAAATGGCTTGGTGTCCTCCTAAATGTCTTAGGAAGGCTTCTATTTATAGGAGTTTGGGAGTGGATAAGTGACACGTGGCGGAGTCTGATTGGTGACACATGTCACAACTTGATTGGTCCGCTTATGTCATCGCTTACACGTGCAAGGCTGATTATGTCATCGCTTACACACGTTGATTCGCGATTGGTTTTTGTACGACACTTGGCAAATTTATGTTGGTTTTTGAGTAGTGATAGCAAAATCTAGCAGTAATATGTGGCGTTTTGTAACTGACTGTATTTTGTGGACTTGGTAGTGTGACGTGTTAGCTTGTGATAGGTCGAGAATTTTCCCTCTCTACAATGTCTCAGCTCTTAATCCACCTCCTCTCCCATATGAGAACAAATGACTGCTCCCAACTACCCTTGGTGGTACCAACCCCCTTCGAGACTACAAAATACATAGAAACTCTATATCAAGATCTAATTATGTAAGTATAAAGGGTGGTGTTTGTGTTTTTATTTGTGTATATACCTGAGATAGAGGTTTTCTTATGTCCCATGTTTCCTTAGGAGTATGAGAGATGGGCTGGCTGCATGAGAACCATTGAGCTATGGGTGCTTTATTTGGTGGTGGTTTGCTTGAATCTGTTGCAGATGGTGGTGGTCTGTTTGAAGCTAAAGCAGATGTTTCAGTTGGCTGTGTGTAGGGTTTGCCTGTTGGCTACCTCAGTGGCTGCTTTTGTGGCTGGTTGACTTGCTTGATAGGTGGTTGGCTTTCTTGTTGAATGACTAGCTACCCCACTTGTTGGTTGACTGGTTGTTTGCTTGGCTGCATTGTTTACTGGTCCAGGTGGATGTCTTGCTTGCTGGTTGGCTGCCTTGTTTGCAGATCTAAGTGGCCGCCTTGCTTGAATGGTGGTTGCCTGGTTGGCCTTCTTGTTTGCTAATCTTGTTGACTGCCTTACTTGCTCATTGGTTGTCTAGTTAGCTGCCTCGGTGGTTGGCTACCTTGCAAACCTCATTGGTGGTTGCTTAGGTGGCTGGTTGGCTGGCAACCTGGTTGGTAAATCAAGGTGGCTGCTTTGCAAACCTCCTTGGTGGTTGGCTGGCTGGCTGGCTGCTTGTTTCTTATCCCTCTTGTCCCAACAAAAAGAATTTCCTTACATTAGAAATAGATTTGTAATATAATTGTCATAGTGAACACATTTTTGCTTTACTTACAAATTTTTTTTGCCTCTCAAGTCTCTGCCTCCTTTGCCATGGTGTTTCACCAGTTATTCCAGCCTTACACCTCCTTGAATTATGCCTCTCTAGATGGCAAAACCCACATTTTATAGGTCTATATGACCTAGAAACTTTGTATGGGTTGTTTGGCTCATCTGCATCTTTCTTCCTTTTCATTGGTGGCCTGCCTGGAGGCTTGTACACAATTGGAGCAACAAGGGCAAGTTGGTTGGTTTCAACCCATTCATCTTGGCCAGGCAGTGGGGTAATCATCTCCTTATATGCAGCCACATAGGCATCCTTTCTAAAGCATGCATGCACATAATCCTCAAGCCTCTTCAGGTTCTTATAGATTGCTGCAACACCATGTTTACATGGGATTCCTGTCAAATCCTAAACTCTACAAGTACAACACTTTCTTGTAGGTTAACCACATGCCTTTCATACTCATTGTCAACCTCATATATATAGCAACCTGATGGAATAGCAGAAAATGACTTAGAATCAACTTTCAACTGCTTAAGCTTCTGCACAATGTTTGGACATATGTCACTAGTGAATTTTTCAATCCCAGTTCTCTTACTATACATTCTAGTCATCAACCTAACCTTAATCCACTATAGCATGGCAATGGTAGGCTTATCCCTAGCTTTTAGTATCATAGAATTAAATGACTCACTAAGATTGTTCACATAATAATCAAAGATAACCCTTGGAGTGAAATGTGACTTGGTCCATTGGGTTAGTTGGATGTCTGCTAGATACTCCCATGCTTCTTTGTCCAATTCCTTCATATCTTGCATTATCTTCTCAAACTCCCTAACTGTTGTTGCTGCAGCACACCTCCATAATGTAGCCTTCAATTCTAAACCCTTGAAGTTTAACTTAAAGTTGTTGTAAATATGCTTCACACAAAATCTATGTTCCACTGTTGGGAACAACATCTCAATGGCAGGTATCAATCCTTAGTTATCATAAATACAATAAAAAAACATTCAAAGAACAAAAATGAACACCATCTGCCTAAGAATAAAAACAAAACTTTCAAAAAGCAAAAATGTAATGATTAAGAACAAACAGCAGTCTAAAAAAGCAAGTGAATTGTATTACCTTCTGCCTATTTGAAATGAACACTAGATTCAGCTCATCTGGCCTCCCAATATCATCTGCAAATGTTTGTAAAAACTACACCCAAGAATCCTTATTTTCTTGCTCAACTACACCTAATGCAATAGGGAAAATATTGTCATTCCCATCCCTTGCAGTTGCTAATAATATATGTCCACCAAACTTGCCCTTCAAGTGGCAACCATCTAATCCTACAAGTGGCCAGCACCCCCCCAAGAATCCAACTTTCTGTGCATTGTATCTCACATACATCCTTTTGAACTTGGGTTGTGTGTTAGGCGAGGTAATCTCAATTTGTAGAATCACCTTACTCTCCACATCAGTTACTCTTATCATCTCTGCATAGTCCTTAAGCTTCCCATACTGCAACCTCTCATCACCTAGTATGAACTCTCTAGCTTTCCTGTTAGCTCTGTACACTTGATTTATGCTCAAGTCTACGTACACATCTTGCATAACTCGATGCTTCACACCAAAAACTGCCCAATCAGGGTTTTTGTTGAAATCATCCAAGTATTTCCTAGCCGCATATGTAGAAGTGATCTGGCTATGCTTGAATGTCCTCCCACATGTACAAGTTGGAACCATGGTCTTTATCTGGAAGGTTAACTCCCCTGCAATCTATGATCCATATACCCTCTAACCACATTCATACTTGTAGTGGACAGAAACTTTGGTCTTCTTATTAAGCTTGAAATTAATGTCTACAGGTTTTCTCATTGCATATTCCCTCAAGGCAACCCTAAACACCTTCCCATTTGGGAACTTCATACCCTTGCATAACTAAGGGTTACTCATGCCAGTGTTCTCATTAAACTCTAGACATCTCACCATTTCATCCTCATCCTCTGAACTGTTCATGCTCCTAGTGTTATCATCATCAAGAGCTTTTTCAGCCCAATCATTATTATCACCAGCTTGATCAGTGACAACAGCTTCTGGTCTCTTCCCATTATTTGTAACTTGCTCTCTCACACCATCTCCCTCATTTACATTTTCAGTATGTCTTTGATGCTCTCTCATATTGGGCACCTCATTGTTCTGAGCACCAAATATGTCATCAGGATAGTCTGGTCCTTCATACCCTTCATCTAACCAATCAAGTTCATCCACATGAACATCTTCACTACCAACAGTTTGTCCATGGGTAGCATGGTCATCCACATGCACAGCTCCACCAACACTGCCATCCCTTAAACCCTCAACAGGTTCTTCACTAACATCATTTTGGTAAACCACAAATGATCTAACAGTATTGGTCACCTCCTCACAATCAGGATCATCATCAGTATCATCATCTTCATCATTCATTTCCCATGAATAGTCTACTGCAATTGGTTGATCTGGTTCAACTATAGGTTCGTCAATAGCAATTGGTTCAACGTCAGGTTCTACATAAAGTGTGATTTCATATGTTGGCCATTCAGCATGTAGTTCACACATGTAGATCACATCATTATCTGAAGTAATTAACCTTAACCCTTGCTCTAAGTCACCACCCGATATTAAATAATAAATCCTACTGTTAATGGGCCCCCCAGCCTCAACACAAATGTCTTGTATCTCAAAATGATTTAGTAGATCTAGATCAACATTAGCCATTGTAGATACCTCACCACCTACATACTCTAAACCAGGGTTCCACTCAAAATTCCCACTATGGTGAATAGTAAAATCAAAACGAATTTCAGCAACCATCTGTAGGAGTTAAAACACATGCACAAACAACAATAATTAAATACATAGCCAACACATGCATAGAGAGCACCAATGACAAAAGCAAAATAATTTCAGTTGCACACCAAACACCAAGTAACGTGTGTGGGGTCAGAGACAAGAAACACAACAAACTAAACAATTTGTCTCCATGGGACCACAGACAACCTAAATATGCATCTAACCAAAATATTCCTAGGGACCACAGTCATCAATGTCAACTATAAAAGAATAAGCACATCAATAGTAAACCCAACAATGGTAAACCACTAATTTTATGACAGAAAAACTTTAATCCGAATCACCTTCATCAATCGTTACACACTGAAAAAGAATAAACACAACAATGGTAAGCCCTAGAAAGTCATTTCATACCTGATATAGAGGAAAACCCAAGCTTCAGCACTCACACCTCCTCCTTACTTGCAAGTGTTCGGGGATTTCACTTTGGCAATCAACGTAAAGAGAGAAAGGGATTATGGGTTTGGGGATTTTTGAGGGTTTGAAGGTAGAGAGAGGAAGAGAGCTCGGTACTTTTTTTAGGGTTCTAATTTTGGCTTATATAGTAAATAGAATTTTCTAACGGCAAGGGCAAATGTGGATAACGGGGGTCTAACGGAAGCCACTTTAAGTGGGTTAAGTAACAACTTTTAAACCACGGGTGGACATTGTTAAAACAGGCCAAATCACAGGTGGGTAGGTGCAATTTCCCTTGAAAATATTGTGTCTCGTAACTTTACTCTTCAATAATTAGTGCAAGTATGGTAAAGAGTATTGTAACTTTAATCTTCAATGATTAGTGTAAGTATGGTAAAACCAAGAGTATATACAACATCTTTTTTTATAAGGACAAAGACGCTCATCTAGAAAAAGTACTGGTAAGGACTTTTTTATTATTGTTATTATTATTATTATTATAAAAGGTTAAAAAAGGTATACTTTTTACCCTATCAACATTTACAACTCACATAAAGATGGTAATTGCGTGGTATAATCGTTAATTGAACCAAATCCTGGAACTAGGGTATACATAATCCTAAGAGGGTATAACAAATATAGATTAGAAGATATAGTGCACGTATGGTAAAACCCAGAGTCTATGCTTGGAATTTCATTTTTAGGACAAAGACACTCATCCTAAAAACTACTCGCAAGGCCTTTTTTATATTATTATTATTATTATTATAATTATTATTATTATTATTATAAAAGGTTTAAAAGTATTTTTTTTACCTACTAAATTTTACATCTCACATCGAAACTGTAATTGCATGGTGCAATAGCTAATTGTACCGGATCTTAATCCTCTCATGATAATTGGTTAGGTTTATGTCATGAGAGGTTCAAATCTCAGATCTCCACAATAAACTTTACCAGTTGAGCTAATTGGAACCCAGAAATTGTTAATGTTAAGACTTTTTTTTTAGGGGGATTTAATGTTAAGACTTGATTGTAATGTTTTATATTTGATGGTTTATATTCTCAAAAAAAGAACATATATATATATATATATATATATATATATATTTGATGGTTTGTAGTGAGAGAAATGCTATTTTCACAATAAATTTTAAGTAGCAGGTGTTGTTAATTGCTGTTACGGATGAACAAAAAAGTAACTAAAGTAGTGATTTTAAATTAAAACCAGTTAACCGCTTATAATTTGTTGTGAAAATATTGTAGACATAAAACTTCTTTTGTAGTAATGCTCACTTTAATTTATTTACTAAAATAGTAGAATAAATCTTTATTTTTTGTTAATTCTTTTTAATATGGAAGTTTTGTATTTTCATGCCGTGTTTTTAAGTTAGGTTTTTTCGGGTGCATCATTGGTTACCTAAGAAACACATACACGGCATAATGTCCACATGGTTGCCTATGTGTCCGTGCAATGTCTGTTGGCAATTTTTTTTTAGTTTTTACAACGTAGTGCAATCTGAAGTGTTGATCAAGCTTTAGGACTAAAAAATTTTGATCAATCTCTCTCTTTCTCAATTTGAAATGCTAGAGTTTCTTATTTCTCTCAGTCTTTCTTTCTCACTACAATTTTAGTACTCTCTCAATCTGTTTGATGTACTCAGAGAGGCTCTGGGAGTTGGTGCTCGTATTGGCTTGTCAATGATCCTCTCTCCTCGATGACGAACTCTATCAGCTATGAAGCTACTCTTGATCTATAATATTTTGCTTCGATAGAGGGAGAGAAGAGAAAAGTAGAGTAAATGAGAGGAATATGATTTAATGAAATTTGTTTGGATTTTTTTTTAAGAGGGGAGGAGGAGGGATTTGAAGGATTTGGAGGGTTATAACCTTTTTTTTTCCTCTTCTTGAGAAGGACCTAAGCAGGGCTCATTTTAATTCTCCCAAATTGAAAAGATTTGGAGGGGGAGTGGGGTTGAGGAGATTAGAAAAAACTGAAATGTCAATTTATATTATTTCTTTTAAATTAATAAAAATAAAATCATAATTGTCAATTTATATGAAATTATCCTCCTCTTTCTTCTCTCTTTACTTAATTTTTAAAATATCCAAATAAAGGGGAGGGATATGTATTTTCTTTACCCCTACTTAATTTTTAAAATATCTAAATAAGGTGGAGAGATAAATGTTCACCTCTACTCTCATTTACTCTTCCCTCCTTCCCCTCTACTTCCCTTTTCCCTCTAAACTTCCAAACATGGTGTAACTGTTTCTCCGCGCAACTTCTCAACTCTCTCACATTCCTCCTTTCTAGTCCCTACCCATCAAGGCCATTACCCAAATACAATTAAGTTAACATTAAAGTATCTATTAATTTATAGTACTATTTTATATTATAACATTAAAGTACAATATGTGTTTTATAGCCTGCGTGTATACATTTTTAATAATGCTAAAGGCACAACAAAAGGCGGAAATCACATTTTCGTCTCTACATTTTCAGGCAATTCTCACTTTGGTCCATAAATTTTATTTTTATCACTTTTAGTCCCTATCCTGAAAAACGCTTCCCGTTTTGGTCACTGTTGTTACATTAGAGACAGAAAATACACACTGTTAGGACATATGTGTTTCACTTGTTAGGAACATATGTCACTATTTCATGTAGTTGGCTAATCCTTTGACAAAACGCACTTTACTTGTATTTGGGTAGATCTAAGTTGTGTTTAATACTTGAAGAAACATTTTGTTCAAGTCTAGTATTAAAGCCATGAAGATTGAACCAAGAAACAAGTGAAGAAAAGGTGTTCAATAAAGCTGGACAGATAGCTCGACACCTGCGGACAGATATCTCGATAGCTTCTCGACACCTCCTCGACACCTGGCTATTGGTCGAGCTCTTCAGCTGATTCTTATCGCAATCTCGATAGCTTCTTGATAGCTTGTCAATCGATTGAGAAAGCTTCTGTCCCCTCAACACCTTCTCGACACCTTCTCGATAGCTGTATCTGTTGAGATTCATTAAACCTCGACACCTTCTCGACACCTCCTTGATAGCTGCTATCTGTCGAGGTTACGGAAATTCAGATTTCTGTTTTTGGGCTAGGCTTTTGTATTTGTGTAGGGTTTCTTTTCTCATAACCCTAGACCTATATAAGGCTTATTTTAGAGGCCGTCACATAAAAGAATATAAGGAGAACATATGCAAAAGGTGACCGATGCCTTATTCTCTCTGAAAGAAGCTACTGCGTCTTTGCGCCTTAGGGTTTTGTAACCAAGTGCTTCTTGATCTTCATTGTTGATGAAGTGAAGAACTTTGCAGCCAACATTCTTCTTCCTTAAGTTGGTGAGTGAGTCACGTATTGGGATTCGTGCAAAGGAGTTAGTCACGTACTGGGATCCGTGCAACAAAAAGGGTGGCGTTCATATATTGAAGAGTTCAGAGGTTCTGAAGTGGTAGAAGGTTTCTGCTGTGAGTTCATCTACGGGGATTGTAGAGTCTAGGGACAAATGTTTTGTACTAGATCTGAAACTTCTCTTTACTATAGTGGATTGCTTTTCGGGAAGGTTTCCCCCCAGGTTTTTTACTGTGAAACTGGTTGGTTTCATTGGTTTTCCTGGGTCATCATATCTTGTCTTATTTATTTTTTCGCTGCATGATTTTGACATGATATTGATGTTTGTTTGTTTTAACAAGTTTTATTCATAATAAATCTAATTAATAACTTGGGTTTAAAACTTGTTAATTCTATCAACTGGGGTCTAAATTTCCTAACACGCACGTAGCAAACGACAGAATTAAAAAATATTAAAATAATGTCCACGTGTCACTGCAAACTCCACGTAGCTTTCTCGCCCTTAGTTAGTCCCATTCCCACCTGTAGGAGGTCACGTGGCCCTCACGTGACTTCATAATCATCTGCCCATTGATAACCCGGATTAGCTTCTCGCCAAATTCAGAAATCCCTAACCCCCAAATTAAGCTCCTCGCCACGAACTCAGCTCCTCACTCACAACACAGCCCAAAAACATCTTCAACTCAACTGCTCTCATGGAATCAAGCTCGATGTCATCAAGTGGAAGCTTGAGGAAAAGGGGCCCAACCCAATGCTTCTGCTCTGAGAAACCCATTTTGGTTGTTTCGTGGATACCTGAGAACCCTGGAAGAAGGTTCTACGAGTCCAAATTTCTGGGTAAGTTAGTATCTATCTCTCTAACTCTAACTCTGCAAACATATTCCATAGTTTATCACATTCAATATTGTGGTCCCTGATAAACAATAGTAAAACACAATACAGACAATCAATGCAAATACCAACATAAAGATTCCATGGTTTATCAAAGTCAATATAGTGGCCCCTGATAAACAATAGTGACACACAATACAGACAAACAATGAAAATACCAACAAAAATATTCCATGGTTTATCACAGTCAATATTGTGGCCGCTGATAAACAAAAGTAAAAAAAACAGAGCTTCAAATACCAAAAGCTATAAACAAAAGTAACACACAACAGCCAAACAATGCAAATCCCAAAAATATTCCACTATCACAGTCAATATTATGTCCACTACAAAAGCTATAAAGGGAGAGAGGAAGAGAGAGAGAGAGTGTGTGTGAGACACAACGAGAGAGAGAGAGAGAAAGAGAAATAGAGATAGAACCCAGTGCCTTAGACTAAAATTCCAGAGCAAGAACAAAACACAACATCTCAGAATTCCCAAATTCTCAAAACCCAAAAGTTGAGATTGAGACCCAGACCGATTACCCAGCACTTAAAAATAGCATTCATAAGAGAGAGAGAGAGAGAGAGAGAGAGAGAGAGAGAGAGAACCTTCGCAATCTGCCTTTCACAAACACGGAGTTGCTTCGAGATAGGAACCGAAGCTACAGTCACTCTGAAGCTATCTGGGTAAGAGGTTAGGGATTATGCTTGCTGATTTGGGGTTTTTTGGTTTAGAAAGAATGTCACGTGAGGGCCACGTGACTAACTAAGGGCGGGAAAGCCACATGGAGCTTGCAGTGACACGTGGACATTATTTTAATATTTTTAATTCTGCTGTTTGCCACGTGTGCATTTTTCATCCCTGATGTAATGGCAAGGACCAAAACGAGAAGCGTTTTTCAAGATAGGGACTAAATGCGGTAAAAATAAAATCTAGGAAGTAAAGTGGGAATCACTTGAAAATGTAGGGATGAAAATATGATTTCTGCCCACAACAAAATGATAGGTATTTGGAAAGTTGAGAATCAGTTACTGAAGTTAATTTTGTTACTGAAGTCAAGTAGTTAGCGAATTGGAGGGAAAAGGCTGAGTTGTCAAGATGACAGTTATGAGGGAAGAATTAGTTAGTTAAGAAGGAGGAAGTTAGTTAGTTAGTGAGGGTTGTATGTGATAGTATAAAAAGGAATTGTCAAGCATTGTACAGAACCATCTTAAAAGTAATAACACTTCTCTATATTCTTTTCTCTGTTATTCTTCTACTCTCTCTCATTCATCTTCTCTCTTCTCCTTACTCTGTTAGTCTCTTAATTCTGGAGGACCTGTTTCCCTCAAAGAAACTACCAAATTGTTAATATTGATAAGAACTAATGAGTCCCTATCACAAAAAACCCAAAAATTTTACAACATTCCTAAATTAGCTTGCCAACTTATACATGGACCCACCATAATCCTTCAATTTTTTTTTTTATAATGATGTTGCTATTTTGAGGATGTTGTGAAATAGTTGTCATTCTTGTGACTTTTTGTTGTAACCATTGCCCACTTACCATTCATATCGTTTTTTATGGTTCATATTTTTTCTTGTCAAAAAATGTTAAAGTTGAAAATTTTTATTAAAAAAAGATTATAAATTAATATGATAATAAATATGGTTAGTGTCACTTCAATAACGTAATAAATAAATGTTAAATTAAATTAATATGATTGACAACATATTAGTTTGTAAAACTTAGATAGTAAAATTTGTAGTATCCTTAGTATTATCTTTTGTGTTTTCATTTTATTTTACATTTAGTTTTGATAATATTGGTTTGTTATATGTTTGGTTATTTGATAATAGTGGTTTGAGTAGTTAAATTAAATTATTGTTATATGCTGGTTTATGATGTATATATATTTGTAAATAGTAGCATGTGTAGGTAAATTCACTCTAATGGCCTGTTTGGAAGTTTAGAGAGGGAGGAGACTTGAGGTGAGTAGTGGGGAGGAGAGTAGAGGGGAATGGTTATCTTCCACCTTGTTTGGATGTTTTTAAAATTAGTAAGGGGGAATGGAGTAATTAGCCCTTCCTCTTGTTTGGATGTTTTAAAAATTAGGATGGAAAGGAGAGGAAATGATTTAAATAAACAGATTTACCAGTATTTGAAAATGGACTTGCTAAATTGGTATATGATTAATTTGTTAGATTAAATAATTATGACAATAGCATGTGTAAGGTCGCAATTTGGTTCCCAAGCCCAAGCGATGGATGGGTTTCGTCCCAAAAAGTCCAATACAATGAATTTGTAGAGAGTGGGTTGGAAAATTAGGCTTTAATGAGATAGATAACAAGTATAATGGATCCAGATGGTAAGAAAATAAAGATAGGCTGATTTAATCTAAAAAAAATCATCCTCGGCACAATTCGAGGAGATCAGTTCTTGTATATATTTCTCTTGAATTTGATTACAAGTATAGTTCTTGTTGCTATAGTGTTTTACTTTTCTTTTTTCGATCCCCTTCCATCTGGGTCTCCTTTCTATTTTATACTCTCTTCTTTTTTTCATCTCCACCCTCTACATGTACATTAGATTGTTAGTGTTGATTCTTGTCCCATCAGCACATTCCTGAAGTCTTTGGGAGTAGCTGTAAGGCTGAAAAGTACTGTTCAGATATCACTTCCTCATTAATGATGCCAGAGAGTTAGTTACAAAGCATTCAATGAGGTGGTAGCAGCTTTCTCTTAGATATTTCACAGTTCTCATTTGTCATGTACGTTCATGATGCATATCCTTATCAATAGAATTTCCTGGAATGTTACTCTGGATGACAGAACACACCTTCTGACCTCTGTTTTGTTTAGCCGAGAAGATACTCCTCCTCGGCCTACCTTCCCCAGTCTTCTCATTCGTAGCTGGCTCGTGGAGTTCTGAATCTTACATCTTCATTATTGTTTATCTGTCCTCGGACCACTAAGCGTCCTCAGACAAGGGCCAAGGCCCAACATATATTCTTGGGCCCCTTATCCCTACAGCATGCAATATTTTTTTTTATAATTATTTTTTCTGATGTGAATTAAATAATAAACATTGGTCTATGATTAAATATTTTTTCTGCTTTTTTATTATACTAAAAAAAACCATCCTTAATTGATAATAATTAAAATAAGAAAAAAATGTTTGGTTTGTTTGTTTACTGAAAAAATCAACAAAAAATTGAATTTTGAGTGTTTCTTTCATTTATTATTATTATTTTTAATTTTTTTTTTAATTTTACGTAGTGCGTGAATTTAATTTTTTGAGATCCAAAAAAACAAAAAAGTTAGGGAGAGTGACTCTATGAATTAACTTAGAAAATAAGATCCTACTATGTAATTTAAATTCAAGTGTTTGCTCACTTACTATTCAGAAAAGAAAGCAACTCAAAATTCTCAAAAGAATATCCCTGCTAAATACTGAGCAATAGCACACAAATTTCAACCAAAACAAATGACAATAATTTCTCAAAAAAAATGTTGAATTTCACATACTGAAACATTTTTTTTTTCATGACCATACTTATCCGTTTAGGAACCAATGCCACTTTGAATCATGACATGAGATACTGGAATTTGCCAAACATAGAGCCCATTGAGAATGCCTTGTCCATCTAATTAATAAAGCAAAATCTTTTTTTTTTTTTATCTGTTCTTTCGCTGTTTGGATGCCAAGAAAAAAGAAAAAAGAAAACTTCGTATGTGTATGTGCATGTGCATAACAAAGCTCCGCTTTGATTTTCATAAGATTTCATTTATTTTTTACTATCGTTGTTTTCTCAGCAGCCAAACGGTGATATAATTGTACTCTATATGTAAATCTTACTCTGTTTAAAGAAGGTGATCTGGTTGGTTTTGACAAGCCAAAAAAAACGTATTGACCCCTTGTGATTAAATTAATTTATTAGCCAAGTTATTAATTAATCAATTTAACAAGCAAACACGTGGTAGCACAAACAAATCACCAGTAAACTAATTATGTAGCGAAAAATAAATAACACGGTAATTTGTTTACGAGTGGGGAAAACCTGACGGCAAAAACCCCACCGGGTGATTTTCAGGTCACCACTCCCGAAACTTCACTATTATCACAACAAGTGGTTACAAGTAAAGGAATTCCAAGTACCTTACCAACCTACAAGTGAACCCTTACCCCAATACCCAATTGGACTTGTTCTGTAGTGAGAATTTCCCCTTTAGATGCATGGCTCCCAAGTACGTGACTAAACAATGCGCGGATCCCAGTACACGACTTCAATCACGAACCATAGAAAGTTTGTTGGCTGTAAAGTTCTTCAGTTCATCCCAGCGATGACGATCAAGAAGATGCTTGGTCACAAAACCCTTTGGTGCAAATACACAACAACTTCTTCAATAGTGATGAACTAGGTCAAAACTTTGTCTCAGGTCATAATTTGCTTGAATAGAGTTTGCTCAATGCTTGTGCAACTTGTGAACCCTTTGATGGCCCTTAAAACAATCCTTTTATATGTCTAGAGTTAGAAGAAAAGAAGGCCCAAAGACACATTCACGGATCCCAAGAAAATTAGATCAAAATTTTGAATTCATAAACCTCGACTGATAGAAGCTGTCGAGCATCTGTTGAGCTAACTGTCGAGCCACGGGCATAACAGCTTCCTTAAACCTCGATAGATGCAGCTGTTGAGATTTAATGAATTTGCACTTTTAGCTTGTTTCTTGGATAGACTTGAAGGTTTCAACACTTGATCTTGAAACATGGTTTCTTGAAGTATTTCAACACATCTTAGATCTACCAAAATACAACTAAAGTGCGTTTTGTCAAAAGATTAGCCAATTACATAAAAGCATGACATATGTTCTTAACAGGTGAACCACATATGTCCTAACAGGTTCGTTTCTGTTCAAAGTAGGTGATATTCATTTCCGTCAACTTCAGATAGATGAGATTTTTTTTTTTTTTGGCTTTATCTGTTTTCTCAGCAACCAAACGGGGGATAGGTGTACTAGATTTGTGAATTTTACTCTGTTATATTGGATTGTTTTGGTTCCTATTCTTGGATTCTTAAAATTGATCAATTTTGTTTTGTTTATATCTTCAATCATGAAGCAGCATGTTGATCAATTAAAAATAATATACAACGACTTGGTGTTGTGTTTGATTCCTGAGAATATGCTTTGAAAAGTTTTCAAAGTCAAATAATTGATCATCTATTTGATTACTAAGGAAAATAATTTTTTAATTAGTAGTTACTGAGGAAAATATTAAGGAAAAGAAAAGAAAAGGAGGATCTATGTTAATTTTTTGGTTTGTAATTTTGTTAATTTAAAAAGGGTAAATTGGGGAATTCATTTGGTCAATAATTTATCTACTCTACTCTCTCTCCAAATCTCTCCAATTTGGGGAAATTAAAAATGAAGGGTTAGAGGTAGTTGAAACCCCTCCCCCTCCTTCCTTAAAAAACTTCCAAATAAGGTAATTGAATTACTCTCCCTCCTTTTACTCCACTCCCCCTCTTTTTTTTAACATCCAAACAGAGCATAATTGTTTGGTTGTATTGAATCCATATACTTCGCTATATTTAATCCTTTTAAAAAAAAATTGGCTATATAACTAGTAATAAAACTTAATATTCAGATTTCAATGTGTGACTATGTGAGTAATTTATGGGGAAAGCATCTACAATTGATGCTTTTATATATATAGAAAAAAGGTGTTCATGATTTAGAGGTTAATTACTACTAAGTTTTTGAGAAGAAACTTTCTCAATTTTTTTTTTTAAGAATAATGCTAGAGATATAGAGTTTTTTACAAAATTTTTATAAACTACTGATATGATGAGTACTTATTGGTAAATGAAAAAGTGATTTTAATGATGAACTTAGATGAAAACCAATAAGAAACTGGTCACATCAACAGTTTGTAAAAATGTTGTAAAATAATTTATACCTGTAACATTACTCAATTTTTAACCCTAAATACTGAAACTTTACATGTTGAATACCTTTTTTGATAGGACATGTTGAATACTTTTTTTATAGGACATGTTGAATACTTTTTTCTTTTTTTTTTTTTTTGAGAAGAAAGACGGTTAATTTTATTACGAAAAACCAGCAATATCAGCTAGTACAAGAGAAACAAAGAGTGGTGGAACAATCTCCATCCACACTAAAAAATTAGAAATACTAATGGAATTTCTCTCTAAGTTATGCGCTACCCTATTACCCTCTCTCTTTACATGAGAGTAAAGTAGTTGATTAAACAAACTAGCATTACATATGATATCCTCAATTAATAAACTAAAGGAAGACAGGTAAGTGCTATTATTTCTCAAAGCATTTGACAACACCTGAGAAACTATTTCCAATATTGCTCAACTAAAACCCAACTCAACTGCAAACTCAAGGGCTGTTGAGGCTGCCAGTGCTTCAATCTCCATGGGCGTGTACTGTTGTGGTAGGAGTTTAGACATTGAAGCCATGACTAAATTGTTGTTGTCTCGGATCACTATGCCAATGCCTGATTTTTTCTGCTCCTTGAAAGTAGCTCCGTCGCAATTTATCTTTACCACTTCTGGACTTGGATGATGCCACTTAGCCCGAAATAAAGTGAGGTAAGGTTGAGTGATGGAAGGCCTAAGATGGGTCATTGCAAACTCAGCCACACGTTCCTTTGCCGACGACGGAATCTGATGGACACTTATGTTTGGTTGGCTCATATGCATCTGGTTCCTTTGAGTCCAAAATAACCACACCGACGTGGCAAACAACTCCAAATTGTGATCATTTGTAATGAGCCATGAGAGCAATTCCATAAAATCCACAAAGGTGTGTCGTCTTCGGCAATGCCGAAATGGTTCTTCTTCCCACACCACATCCAGTTTGCTGCAAGTCCAGAGAGCATGAAGAGCTATTTTGGGTACCTGTTTGCAGTGGTCACATGTTGGATTTTCGATGATAGTTCGCCTCACCAGATTTTCCTTAGTTGGCAACGAGTTCCTGCAAGCTCTCCACACTAAATTCTTGATTTTGTTCGATACTTGAAGAGACCAAATTGTTCGCCATAAAACCTTGTCATGCGCCATCTGTTCTTCATCCCACTCGGTTTGTGTTTCAGCCTTCAAAAATCTGTATCCGGACTTACTTGTGTAAACTCCGTTGCTGGTGAAAGGCCAAAATAATGTGTCTTCTGCCTCGCACCTTGAGAGTGGAATTGACTTATCAACTCAGCTTCTTCTGGGGTGAACAAACCTTCTATCAAACCATGATCCCACTATCTTGTGTCTTCCTTAATCAAGATCTCCACTTTAGCATCAGCCATTGTGTCCACACTAGGTGATAGAACTTGTAGCATGTTTTTTCTTGGCAGCTAGTGGTCTTGCCATATACTCACTGCCTTCCCATTCCCAATTCTCCATTGGCAGCCCCTAGCAATACCTCCCTTCCATGTAAGATGCTCTTCCAAGCATGAGAGCCACTACTTAAGTGTTTAGCCTCCATAAAGGTGCAATTTGGAAAGAAGTGCGCATTAAAAACTTTGTGCAACAATGAATCCGGGTTTTTCCAAAGTCTCCATGCTTATTTAGCTAACAAGGAGTCATTGAACATAGCTATGTCCCTAAACCCCATACCTCCCTCCAATTTTGATTTAGTTAGTTCCTCCCACTTCAACCAATGGATCTTTCTTTTTTCTCCTCTTTGTCCCCACCAAAATTTCTTGATCATGGTTTCAATTTCATGGCAAAGACCCAAAGGTATTTTGAAGCACCCTATAGCATAAGTTGGAATGGCTTGTATTACCGCTTTAATGAGCACCTCACGACCGGCTTGAGACAAGAGTTTCCCTTCCCAACCTTGCAATTTTTTCCACACTTTCTCTTTGATAAAATTGAAGCCTTCTTTCTTTTTTCTACCCACCAATGATGGCAACCCAAGGTATTGCTCAAAGTGCACAATTTCGTGTATACCCAAGGCAGCCATGATTTCTTGTTTGGTTGCTTCTGTGGTAAATTTGCTAAAGAAAATGGCTTTTTTGTTTTTGTTCACCTTTTGGCCCGACTCCTCTTCATATTTCTCAAGGATAGAAAGGATCTTCCTACATTCATCACCACTTGCCCTACAAATGAGGAGGCTGTCATCTGCAAACAATAAATGGGTTAGTGTTAGGCCTCTCCGACAAAAAGGGAAGCCCTTGATTTCTCCCGAGATTGCTGCTTGTTGGATTAGGCCATGGAGACCTTCAGTGCAAAGTAGGAAGAGGAAAGGTGATAGTGGGTCACCTTGGCAAATACCTCTAGTGGGTTGGATAAATCCTTGAGGTTTGCCATTGATCAAAATGGAGTAAGAGACTGTTTTTATACATGCCATGATTAAGCCTATCCACCTCTCATTAAATCCAATTTTTCTCATAACATTTTCAAGGTATCCCCATTCCACCCGGTCATATGCCTTACTCGTATCAAGTTTAATAGCCATTTGCCCAATTTTTCCAGAACTCATGTTATTCATGCTATGTAGAGATTCAAAAGCCACAAGCATATTATCATAAATCAATCTATTCTTGGTAAAAGCTTATTGGTGCTCAGTGATGATGGTGGGTAGAATATTTTTAAGTCTATTTTGCTAGGACTTTGGAGAAAATTTTGTAGAGGACATTGCACAAATTAATTGGATGATATTGAGTGAAAAATTCAGGGTTTTTTATTTTTGGGATCAAAATAATGAAGGTGTGATTTATTGGATGAGGGATTGTACTTGTATTGAGCCAAGATAGGACCGAATTTGTTACATCTCTATCAACCACCCCCCAAAAGTGTTGATAAAATAATGGTGGCATGCCATCGGGTTTAGGTGCTTTGAGGGGGGCCATTTGCTTGAGGGCTTCCTTAACTTCATCATCTCTAAAGGGAGTAACAGGGGTTGCATTCATGTGGTCGGTGATGACCTTAGGGATGTGATCCAAATCTGCCCCATGTGCATTCGGCTTTGAAGAGGTGAAGAGGTCCTAATAGTACTTGATCATAAGGGCTACTATGTCATTCGGATCCACCCTCCAATTGTTTGATTCATCCATAATCCCATGAATAACATTTTTCCGGAATCTCCTAGTGGCTTGGCAATGAAAGAATCTTGTATTTTTATCTCCATTCTTAAGCCAAAGTGTGCGTGATCTTTGGCTCCACATGCGTGCCCAATCCAAGAGAATGTTTATTTCCTATTTGAGTGCTCTAACCCGTGTGTTCAGCCCAATTACTTGTGCTTCTTGTTCTGCTTGAATCAAAAGCTCCTTCTTCTTAGCCAACTCTTTCCCCACATTTCCAAAAATGTTATAATTCCACCATTCAAGATCTCGACCACACTTGTCAACCCTTTTCAAGATGTCACTATCACTAAAGTCGTGATGGTAGGATGACTACGGTGCTTCCACCACTTCACCAAAACGTTCATCTGATAGCCACATCTCTTCGAATCTAAATAACTTCCTCCCTGATGGAATTTCCAAACCTGACAGATTAATGTATAGAGGCATATGGTTTGATGAAGTACAATGGAGATGGTGCACAATTGTACCTGGGAACTTAAGAAACCAGCTTGCATTGACCACACCTCAATCCAATGTCTCCCAAATAGAATGTCCATTTGCAAAGTGCTTACTCCATGTAAATTTGTTTCCCACAAAGCCAAGATCAAGAAACCCACACTCATCCAACACATCCCTGAATAGCTGCATCTGACCCTGATTTCTTGTTGCACCCCCAAGTTTCTCTTCCTGTCGAACTATCTCATTGAAATCACCTGCACACAACCATGGGATATCAGGATGGTGATTTAGACTTCTAGACTGTCCCACGCTTCACCTCGCTTTGAAGTATCTGGTTTGCCATAAAACCCTATGAATCTCCATTCGTTAGGGGAGCCTTTGTCAATCCAAGTATCAATATAATACTTGGACGAATCTAACACCACCAAGTTAACTGAGGCTTTCTAGAAAAGAACCAAACCACCACCATGCCCCATCCTTGGAACCACCCACTTATTTTCAAAGTCTATGTTTTTCTGGATCGTATCTAGCCTTGCTTCGTTTGCCAGTGTCTTGACAATGAACATGACAGAGGGGTCTTTTGCCCGGATTATTTCTCCAAGCTCCTTCCCCATTTCCTAAAAAGTTCAAAGATATGGATCTATAGAAATAAATATTACTTTCTTAATCAGAGGTTAACATGATATGAGAATATCCTATTAATTAATGATTTTACCATGGAAGATTTTTTTTTATTTAAAGAATTTTTTATTTTTAATTTGTTCCCAAGGAAGAATATTTTTGGCTTTGCCACTATGTAATGTTTGGCCCCCCAAACCTAAAATTTTGGCTCTGTCCATGCTTTTCTAAGGATTATCGAAAGATAACTCACATTTCTCTTTAAGCTGTTAGAAAAGATGGAAGAGAGATCGACAAGAATAATCTTCTCAAATCTTTATGACATTTTTCCCCCTTATTAGGCTTTAGTTTTTTTTTTTTTTTTTTTAATGTTGCAATTTTCATTGAAACGTTACCATTTTTTTCCTTATAGATTAAATTCTTATTGGAATTTTAGATTGAATTTTTGTGACTTTTTATGGCGGAGACGTCGACAAAATTAGGACCTTATAGATTGAATTCTTACAATTTTAGGTTAATTTTTGTGACATTTTAGGCGGAAATATTGAAAAATTTAGGACCGTTGGATGTTGAGGGCTCGTGGCCGGCCAGATATAAGTTGGGCTATTGGTAATTAGGCAAAACAACTAAGTTGGGCTATTGGTAATTAGGCCCGTGGCCGACACTTCCTCTTTTTTTCTTTTTTCTTTTTCTTTCTCTTTCATATAATCTCTCTTTCTCTGTCTCTGAAAGAATATTCTTAATTAATCATATTAATTTAGTGTGAGTTATAACCTTGAACTACAATTAAGTTTTTTTTTTGAGGAATCGACTACAACTAAATTCGTAGCCAAACTTTAACCTTATAATAAAAAAAATCATCTTCTTATTTTTTATTATTTTTTTTTTTTCATTTGGTTTCTCCAACTTGGCATATTAAATCTCCATCTTTTACTTTGGACATTCTTTGAGTTTAAATTTCTTTTTTTTTTTTTTTTTTTTTTTTGGGTTAAGCTTTCAGGTGCACAACCAGTTAGCAACTAGTGGATTATAAAAACAAGCATCAAGTTGCTTGATAATAAAAACAAGCAACAAGTTGCCCCGACAAAAATTTGGGCAGGTACGGAAGAAGCTTGTATTATACAAGTTGCATTCCTACGTACTGTAAGTCTGTTACAGTCCATTTGTCTTCATCACAACTAGTTGATGCATAATAATAATAGTAATATTATTATTATGCATCAACTGAATCTATAATGGTTGGTCAATAAGTGCATCGAGTCTATTGCTCTTTTTCAAAAAGTTCGGGATACTAAGTAGACCAATTTCCTTCATTTCATTTCTTTCTATCAGGTTCTACACCATGGGTTATCCATGTCTTCAATTCTTCTCTCCCTCATAAGTGGTCAAGCACGGATTTACATACTAATGGTTCTTTTCGCAGAGAGCACTACTCCTTTTGTAAATCTAAGATGGTAAAGTTAGCATTTAGAGTTTCCTATTTTTGGGTTGTTGGTTGTCAACCGTGGCTTATTGCTGTGAATTCATACGTTCAGGTACTTGGATGTTGCTGGCCAGAAGAACTCCAAGCGTTACACCTATAATGGCATAGCATTGTTCCTGGGGTGGTTGGTATGGTCTTACATAGTCATGGTCTTGGTTTTCTTCAATTGTTAACCAAAAATTATGTGTATGCTAGGTTGTACTATATATGGGCCTGCATTCGCGTAGATAAAAAAAGAGTGTTCATTGGCAATGGTAAATGTTCTGTTTGGGTTTAATACAGGCAAAACTGCATACCTTGATGGCAGTTGTATGTCCAATTTAAACAAATGGAAAACATGTACAGATTTTGAACTTCAGTATTTTTTCTTTCACATAAATTGTTAGGGATGAAACTCTAACTGTTTGCAAGGCATCTTTGGTAGCCTATATGGTAAATGGAGATGGTTGATTTTGTCAGAGCACAGTTTCAGTTTGAGTGGGAGAATCTTTTGTATACATATGGTGTACTTAGTTTGTTCTTTTCTTTTCTTTTTTTTCTTTTCTTTTCAAAGAACCTATTTAAAAAGTTCTCATGATAAATTATTGTGGCATGAGGAGTGTAAATTGATTTCACATAATGCCACCACAGAACATGGTATGATGAGAGTAAGCTCACTTATGTAACCCGTATAGAACGTTACAAGCTACTTGTATGTGCAAGAGCAGTGATCGTTTAGAGGTTTGGAACATGTAGTGCTTGCTTAATTATGTACATGCATGCATGCATTTTGTGCATAACGGTATGTTGAGAGAGAGGGAGGAGGGGGTAATTTGATCACTTATCTTTTATAAGTTTCCACACCATAATGTTGGAGTTCATTTCTAAAAATCTGCTCTATAAATTATAAACATATTGTGGTTTCAATATATATAACTGGTCCCAAAATGATTTACCTGTTCCACATTCTTTTTAATGCTTGATAGTTGTGTTTTGTGCGTTTGCTGCCTCCAGGTTGCAAGGATTTTTTTGTTAATCTTCTTTTTCGCACACATGTTCAGCCATTTTGATAAGGTTTGTCAAAAGCTCCATGGTCTTTATATTATATTATATTTTTCATTAATGTTCGTGTTAACAAGACAATTTTATATTCCAACCTACCAATTGCTAGTATTTTATTTCACTTATACTATCTTTTAGCTTTTTAGTTTATTTGTTTATGTACAACTTTTTAAGGCCTCACCTTTTAGGTATATTTTAACTAATTTCTAGCAAATAAACTTGCAGCAAAAAGTTACATCCAAGTGGAATAATGTTCATTTGATTTAACTACAATTATTCAACTTCCAACCCATGTTCCCTACTGCTGCCACTTTCTCCTTCATTCCCTCTCTCTCTCTCTCTCTTTCTTGTAGCTAAATAGCTTCTGATATCAATTCACATATTTCTTTTATCTCATATGTTGTACTTCATTCTCTTTTAGCAGGTAGAAAAACTGTACCATGTTCTTATCATCTTATGATTATAACTACACTTCATCTATTTTAAATAGTTTTTTAAAAGAAAAAAAAAATGCCACACGTTGCATGTGCTCACATCTAGTCAATTGTGATAAGGTTTAAAGTTTTTGTTAAGTTTTGCATATACAATGCCCTTTTAATCAGACCGCTCAGTTGTTGCACATTTCTGAAGCATAATGTCTGTAATTTGCTCAAATCTAGATGGTCACTGCATTTGGGATGAATAGCACCAAATACTCCTAAACTTTCCAAGGGTTTCTCCCTGTTTCTTAGTCATAGTAAATAGAAATCATGATGATTTGAAGCATTCCTCTCTTTCATGGCTTGAATGGACTATCTCTTATAGTTGGGTCCATGATGCTGGATGAAGTCACCCTTGTGTCGAATTTATAGTATGACAAAATGGAAACCAGGACTTTAATAGTCAAACTCAAATAATTACAACACTGTCTTGGAAGGTTGGCCGGTTACTCTCCCCATTTATCAATATTAGCATTTGAGTTGAACTGTTATTTCTTTATTTCAGGTCAAGAAAATTTTTCCTTTTGGCTTCTACAACTTGCTTGTGGTGCCTCCTGTGTTGGCAATTATGAATGTGTTTTGGTTTTGGAAGATTGTCAGGGGTTTATTAAAAACTCTTTCTAAAGCAAGACACAAGCATTGAGCTGGCAATTTTCCTGCTGTGAGTGCCTTCTGGTGAGTTAATTGATTGGAATTACATGCTTTTTTTTTGTTTTCGTTCTTTTTTATTGTTTGGGATAGACCAAAATATTGTTGTGAATTGCATAAAAAAGATGAACTCAAATATGAATAGTGTTAAGAGTTATTTCTTATTATTTTTATATTTTCTTAGGGTCTTAAATTACCTTGAAATTTTTTTAATAGTCTAAATTATCAACGCATTGTATTGTAAAACTCATTATAAAATACCATGTGGTCTTACCTCCAATAATTATCACTCTTCCATATTCATGTCCATTGATAGGCCACAAACTGAATGACCCTTTGTGATTAAACCAATTAATTAATTAGTGAAGTTATTAATTAATCAATTTAACATGCAAATACGTGGAAGCACAAACAAATCACCAATAACTAAATATGCAGCGGAAATTAAATGACACGGTGATTTGTTTACGAATGGGGCAAACCTTTACGGCAAAAACCCCATCGGGTGATTTTCAGGTCACCACTCCCGAAACTCCACTATTATCAAATCAAGCGGTTACAAGTAAAGGAATCTCAAGTACCTTACCAACCTACAGTTGAACCCTTACCCCAATACCCAATTGGACTTGATCTGTAGCGACAGTTCCCCCTTTTGATGCACGACTCCCAAGTACGTGACTAACCAATACGCGGATCCCAGTACGCGACTTCAAACACCAACTTAGAAGGAGAGGTTGGTTGCAAAGTTTTTCAGTTCATCCTACACGATGAAGATCAGGAAGATGCTTGGTTACAAAACCCTTTGGTGCAAATACACAACAACTTCTTCAGAGAAGATGAACTAGGTCAAGAACTTCGTCTTTGATCACAAATTGCTTGAACAGAGTTTGCTTAATGCTTGTGCAACTTGTGTACTCTTTGACGGCTCTTAAAATAATCTTTTTATATGTCTAGGGTTAGGAGAAAAGAAGGCCCAAAGACATATTCACGGATCCCAAGAAATCATATCAGAATTTTGATTTTCTTAAATCTCGACAGATAGTAGGTGTCGAGGAGCTATCGAGAAGGTGTCAAACTTTAATGATTTTGCACTTCAGCTTGTTTTTCTTGGACAGACTTGATGACTTCAACACTTGATCTTGAAACCTTGTTTCTTGAAGTATTAAAAACACCTAGAACTACCCAATTACAATTAGAGTGCGTTTTATCAAAATGATTAGCCAATTTACATAAATAAGTGACATATTTTCTTAACAAGTGAAAACACATATGTCTTAACACCCATCATACTGTAATTGCATCTTGCATCATTCTGTGAACTTCACTAAGGTTGCATTTGGGAACTTGGAATTGGATTTGAATTTGGATTTGAAATGATTTGAAATCAAGGGATTTCAAATCCATTGATTTTAGAAGTTATTTCAAATCTAAGCATTTTAAATATTGAAAATTCTTAGTGGATTTGTCAAATCCAAATCCTTGACCTTTTTTAAACTTCCCAAACAAAGGATTTGGATTTAAGCCCCCTCAAATCCAAATCTAAGAAATCCAAACAGGCCATAAGAGCATTTTGCAAAACTAATTCTACACTAATCAGAATAGCTTGCTTACATTTAAAATAGAAAAAAAAATCTAATGCACAAGTTAAGCCCCCCCCCCCCCCCCCTACCCCAAAAAAAAGGAGAGAGAGAGAGAGAGAGAGAGAGAGAAGGCTTTGATAAGGTATCATTGAAGCACATATCTAAACCATGAAGGAGGAGGCATAGCAAGTTGTGCTACTGAATCGGTCTGGGAGAAATTAGCAATGTGAGAAATGACACGACAAAATTTAATTCCATCAATCTTAAAAATTTTCTAATTATTCCTTGCAAAAAAAACTTTGGTGATGCAATGCTTCGATTTTCTTCAACCTTATGAACACACCAAACTCAAGCCTTGCTCTTGTTTTTGTTGTTTTCTTGGTTATGACATTGAATACAAGGGATGCAGATGTTACAATCATTTTTCTCGCAAGCTGGATATTTCTCAACTTGTGAATTTTTTAGAAAATATGATTTTCTCCAACCTATTCAAGTGCCATTTGCCCTTTACTTCTCCTCTCTTTAAAATCCTCATGTTGGTATTTTTCTTGAAAATTGTCCCTTTCTTGAAAAAATTCTTTCTGCCACTATGCCCTTTCCAGCATCTCCCAACACATTAGTCATGAGGATTCTCATAGCTCCTATATTTCATCTTGTCCTACTCGAGTAAGAGCATCTCCTCGCTATCTTACTTACTATTATTGCTATTATGCTCTTACAACACTTTACGAATCCCACTCCTGCCATGAGGTTTTCCTCTAATCCTTTATGATAGACCGCTATAGTAGAAGAACTCATGCTTTTCTTCAAAATCGAACTTGGCATCTTGTTGAGTTGGCTCTAGAAAGTTTGTAGTTGGTTATAAATGGTTTTACAATATCAAAAAACTCGATTCGATAGTACAATAGACAGGTATAAATAGCTTGTCTTATGGCTCAAGATTTCACCCAGAAGTATGGCATATATTGTGAAGTGACATTTCCCCCTATTACTCAACTTACATGCGCTTGTTCCCTCCTTGTTATTACTGCTATCTGTCATTAGTTTCTCTTTCAGATGGATGTCAAAAATGTATTCCTTAATTTTAATGGCAATGTTATAGAAGCAATCTACATGCAGCCTCCTCCTAGTTTTGAGCACCCACTGCACATCGTCTATCGTCTTCAAAAAGCTCTTTATGGCCTCAAAGAAGCCCCTTAGGCTTGGTTTACCAAGTTCAATACTACAATTTCACGCCTGGCTTCTCCTCCAATCCTTTTGACTCTGTCCTCTTTCTTCATCTCTCAAATAAGGTCTCTAGCTTTTATATGTCAAGGGGCTCAAACATTTACATATCCACTGCTTCGAACTGTAGTATCTTGGCACTCATAGCTATTTCTTCAGTTTTGAGGTCACTTCTTCTAATGATTCTACGATCTCTTTCAAGCAAAATGTGCCTGATCATCTCTCATGTGGGTCTCATTACTTATAAAAGCTTTCTGAGGCGCATTTTAAATCCAATACCAAGCTTCATGCCATAAACGATGCAGTGGCGACGCCACGTTATGCTCAAGGTGTTTCCAGGAATACCTTGACTTGAAAAAAAAATTTATATATAATAATTAAAATTTTTTTTATTTGTTTGCCCTAAAAAAAAAAGTAGGAACACCCTCAAATTAAAAAAAAATTTATTTGTTCTACTTTGAAGCCCAAAAAAAAATTTCGAACTAAAATCTGAGAAAAAAAAATATAACAAAGCAAAACAACGGACAGCAAGCCCAACATCAAGCCCACGACAAGCCTAATAGATTACAGAGGAAGCAAACCCACGAATTCTCAAAAAAAAAAAAAAAAAAAAAAACCAAACCCCAATACAGAGCAAATCACTAAATCAAAAATCACGCTAAAGCAAACCTAAAAACAGAGCAACGCCTCCCTTCATTAAAGATCAATCCAGAGCACATCATCGCCCCTCATCGGAGATCGGTCCAGTCGCAGTCCAGAGCACATCGTCGCCCCTCATCGAAGATCAGTCCAGTCGCAGTCCAGAGCACATCGTCGCCCCTCATCGGAGATCGGTCATCAGTGACGGTCACTGCCTCAGCCTTAGCCTTCAGCCTCCCTACTCCAGTCTCAAGGTATTTCTCTCTCTTTTTCTCTCTGACTCTGTCTTAGTCTCTCTCTCTTCATTTTAGTCTCTCTCTCTCTTCATCTCAATCTCTCTTTATTAATATTTACCCTGTTTTTGGCTTTATCCGGTGTTGGTGAGATTATTAATTGTCTTTTTAGTGTTGGTGTTGGTGTCTTTTTGGTGAGGTACAATAAATTGGCTTTATCTGATTTACTGTATGCTAGTGCTAGTGCAAATGTGCAACTAATAATTAATAAATATGGCTGTGTGCTAGTTGATTAGTTCAACTAATGGTCATAAAATATGTAATAAGTCACTCTTTTTTAGACTTGGACTTAGGCTATACGGCCTATTTATTTTTTGTGTTGCACAATTTATTGACTTTTCTTTTTTTTGTTAAGTAATAGTGTGATGTTCCAAGTATCAAACAACCATAGTAATTAGTTGAACTAATTAATTTTGTTTGTTTGGGATATTAATTAACCAATAATTAATTGGAGAAAACAACTAATAAACAATAATTAATAATTTAATTAACCAATACATTATAAAAAACAAACAAATTAAATTATGTTAGGCTAAACAACAATTAATAATTTTATAATTAATGAAACAACAATATAACAAATTATAGTTTATAAAAGACAAACAAATTAATGAAACAACTAAACAACAATACATTTGGGAAAAATTCCTGAAGCCGGCACTAGCTAGAAAAAATTATGTTTCTTAAGGAAAACCCTGAAAAGAATCTCTGGAGTCGCCACTAGAACGGCGAGCCACTTCTTAATACTAACCTCTACAGACAATTAGTTGGTAGTATTGTATACATGATTGTTACTTGTCTTCATATTTCACATTAGTGTACTTTTTTTTTTCATTTTTGAGAGGAAAACATAATGTGTACCTTGATAATCAATTGATGTCTACTCCGTGCTTTGTTCACTTTGTTGTTGTTCTCAGCATCCAACACTATCTCAAGGACACGTTCGTGGGATTTTCTTCCCCTCTACTAATGATTTAGTCTTATTTACGTGCCTATTCTGATCTTGACTAGGTAGGCAACCGCACTGATTGTCATTCAACCACTGGATATTGCTTGCTATGTGATGCATTCAACCACAAGATAATATGATGTTGCTTAATCCAGTACTGAGGCTAAATATTGTCCTTTGGCTGGCACCACTACTGAAATCATCTGGTTGTGTTCTCTTCTCGAGGACATGGGAATCACTATTTTTTCTTTCACTTCAGTTTACTGTGATAATCATATCACTGTTAAGTTTATTCACAATGATGTCTTCCATGAATGGACAAAAAATAATGAGATTGATTGACACTTCAACCATCATCATCATCTTCTTCTTCTTCAAGTTTTTCTCCTGGTTCAACTTGTCTCTTTTGATTAACAGCTTGTCGACAGTTTCACCATGTCCCTTTCTCCTAGTTGCTTCTGCATGCTTCTCATATAGAATTTGGGAGAAATATTAGATCTATTAGGGCCCATGGCAGGCTTGTTGTAAGGCTCAAGCCTGCAAGACAAGTAACCTAGTTCTACTATGATTATAACAGGGTTAGGCTAGTGGCGACTTCAAAAAGTTTTTTCAAGGTAGTTATTAAAAACACTTAATTTTAAAAAATTTATTAATAATAAAACTTGAATATATTAACATCACAAAATAAAAACATATTCAAATATTCAAATACATAAAGTTTTAAAATTTTCTTTCACAAGTTTTTATATTTTAAAATTGTTGTGTGATATGATAATTTCACTATTAATATTATCAACTACATCTTTTTTACTATACACAGCCAATCAATTATTAAGCTATAGATCTCTTTTTTTTATTTTTTTGAGAGAGTACTGATCTCCTATTTAATTACTGATATATTACCTAAATAAGTACTAATATAAACAAAATACATTATCATTTTGAAAAAATATGTCACATAAATCCAAAAAATTCGGCTAAAGACTAAAGCAAATACTAACAAACTAGCTATTTGAAAAGTGTTCATTTTTTAATATAAAAAAAATAGCAATTTTAAAATATGCTAGTTGAAACACAATTTAAAAAATCACAATTAAACATTTGATTTGAGATTTTAGGCTAATATGTTTGTTTGAGCAATTTTTGAGAAGTGTTATGTCCACAGCATTTTTGTAACACTTTCACAACAAAACCTAGGTCGTAAGTTTTTACTAGTTCTAATTTGAACTTACCACTGAAATTATATTCTATTCATCAATAACAACCTGTTATTTAGGATTTGTTACGAAAATATTGTGAAAATGTTGTGAATATAGTATTTTTTGCAATTATTGTTTCAACATTCAAAGGACAAAATTTTTGGAGAGGTTGAATTTTATTTTTAATGGGCTCAATTGTTATTAAGGGTGTTCAAGTGTCTTTTTTAGGGTGTTCAAGTGTCTTTTTTAGTGTGGTCAAAAGACCCATGTTAATTTAAAACTCAAAATTTTTTAAGTTATATTAAAAAAAATATATCCGGGTGGTCCTGTGACCACCCTAATTAACACTTGGCGCCACCAGTGGGTTAGGCTAAGTTTTTCTATAAAATATCCTTTGATGTACGGTTTTATGATGTGAATGTTCAATATGCTCTCTTTTCACAAGACTTGTTAACATGGACAAAGCCAAAATTTCAAGTTAGGGGGGCAAGAATATAAGCAAAAAAAAAAAAAAAAAAAAACTCCAAATAAGCATCCATATAGTATTAACCAATTATCAACTAAGATTCTTAATACATTAACATGTAATCATCTACCAACAAACAAAAAATACACAAAATACATTGTTTCTTAATATATTACAATGCAATCATCTATGGAAAGAGAACTCGACGCTTTTTTTTTCTTTTGAAGTTTGGTTTGTAACTATCGGGCTAATAGGTTTGTTAACCTTTTTTTTTTTTTAAGTTTTGTTTTAATTAAGTTTTTGGGTTGAGTAGTTGCTAGTTGAGCTGGGTTGATTGGAGGGGAGGCCTAAGGTTTTGGAAGAGGGAGACTCAACAACAAAAATGAAAAAAATATATCCACTTAAAAAAAAAAAAAAAATTCTTTGGGCCGCGGGAGGGGCTTGGGTCCATCCCTGCTTGTTAAGAGTAAGGAAGAGTGATTATTAGAAGGATAATAGTGGATAAATATTCATTAAGGGTAAGCATAAATCCATTCCAAACTGAGTAATATCACTTAAAAACCATTATATGAGTCTTAATAATATAAGCATAGTCAAGAGTCTTGTAGTTCAACTAATACCTCCTAGTGTTTTCAATATCCCTTTGCCCAAAAATTGAATAATCTAAAAGGAGAAAAACTATTGGATTTTTACTTATAAATGGAAGTCTCATAGGGAACAAATAAAGATAAAGATCATGTGAAAATAATATAGCATTAGTGAACCTAAATCCTTGAATTTATACTTTTGGATTAAGTGGAGTCTTAATATCTTATAGGGAAAATATAATTTACTTTCATGTAGTTTGATACTATCACGATTTAGTTCACAAATTTTTAATTGCTATGTTTTACCCCCTAATATTTGGAATAAAATGAAATCTTTAGAATTCTATCAAAAGCACTCTTAACGATTTTAGTTTAATCCCAACTTTAGAAAGTCAAAATGTAACAATTAAAAGGACTTCTAGGACTTATATTATAGTTAGACCACAATGGAGTAAGTTGTTTGTTTAAAAAAAATGCAAAATTTATTAATTTGAATGAAATCTTAAATGTTCAATGTTAATCAAAATTTTAAGGGGTCAAATAAAACAATATTGTGAACTAAATAATGATAGAACCAAACCACAATACTTTCTTTAGAGTATTCTCATGGAATAATGAATAATCTCTCCAGCGCAATGCTACCGGCACAAAAAATTTCACAGTATTTTTCATAATAATTGCGTTAGAAAGCTTATACTAGTTCTTATCTGAACTCATCACTGATGTCATTTTTTTTTACTTACTACTAATAATTTATCACATCAACTAGGTGTCAAATATTTTGTGTCTATAGACTTTCTCATCTCTCCAGTGATATCGCCCACTTTCCCTGAGGCTTAATCTATCGTGAGATGGCCCACCTTTTTTTTAATCATTGCACAAGGGTGGTCCAAACAATGCGTACAATGAAACAATCAGATGGTAGACTACTATATAAAAGATAAGAACAAGTGAGTCGGGTCCAAACGTGTCAATTGTCATTCGGGTCTGCATCAACAGAGTTTCGCCCATTATATGAGCCCTAGCCTCCTAGCCTTTAATTTCAGTGCCAAATTGCACTCTATATGATCCACAAATTCTGCGCTCAGAAAACATTAGTATTTGGAAGATTTTAGTAATTCAGCCTTATACTTTATACATGCAAAAAAGAGCAACTTGAACCTTCTAAAGTAGTATACTATGAGACAATGCCTTGTGTGTAGGATACTACATTCGTTTCCTGCAGGACAATCATATTGCCAAAACTTGAATTGTTAATATTAAAGGGTTCTTAACATATATAGCATGAATCATTGCCCTTGTATGATTGAATCTCTCTCCTTCTATTTGCTCCTCTCCGTAGCGTTCTTGACTGTCATGAAAATTATGTCTTAGGATTAAGCTTGGTTCAATGCACTGATGCTCTCACATGTCGTCCTGAAAAAGCAAATTGTACTACTAGTTGAGAGTGTGGGCAAATTACCGAACAGTTTATAAGGCATTTGATTCATTCAGCCAAAAAAAAAGAATTCATCTGATGCACAGACTAGTGCACAACTCTATGCACAACACGCCATATAGAATTTTTCAAAAAAAAAAAAAAAAGGCATGCATTTGATTCACTTTGGGAAAGTGCCTCGGAGAATGAGATTATTGTTGTGTCCAAAGCAAAGGAACTGAATTTGGCTCGTGCCTTCAAATATATTTACCAAAAAGAAGGATACAACATGTGCTAATCCTAATGATTGGTGTCTCGTTGAAATTTGACCAACCGATACAATATATTTTACAACTAATTTCACAAATATTTATACAATACTTTATTAATGATAAATAATAAAGTAAAATTCATATAATAATCAATAATATCCTATCAAGTCAACAATTGTAAAACATATTGTGAAAAATTTTGTCCGTCTTACTCTTCAAGGAATCTAAGCTCTACTACAAGAGTCACATGATGAAATTCATGCTGTTAATTCAATTGTAAGTCTACTTTTGGAACGCACGTTTTCTGTGCGTTCCAACATTTTGCTAGAAAATAATGGGTTCCATGCACTGTTTATGGGATCTACAAGTACTTTTTTTAGCAAAAATAATTTTAAAACTGGGTCTCACAGTACTATTCACATATTTAAAAATTATTTTGCTATAGTGTTTTTAATTTTCAGTTTTCAGCAAAAAGCGATATTCAAACAAATCCTAAATTTTGTTGTCTTACTCTTCCGTGGATCTAAGCTCTACTACAAGAGTCCAATGATAAAATTTGTACACACCAATCCATGAAATGTTTTGTGAGTGTAAACATTGGCAAATATGATAATTCTGGTGCCACAACTCGCCACATGGGTGAGTTGCATTGCTCCTGCAGATAATACCAAAATAGCATCAGTCATCCCTCCACCAACCACAACTCGCCACATGGGCGAGTTGTGGCACCGGCATTGCTCCCGCAGATAATGCCAAAATAGCATCAGGCTCCTGTCAATTTTTACGTACTACTAGCTAGCTACCTGACGTACTTGGGATGACCACAGCAATAATATTCGCTTTAAAGGTAAAGCCTTTCAGAGCTTTTTAATACCAACCACATAAAAAACACCTAATGCAACAAAATCATCTCAGTGACCGCTCAAATAGCGTGCCCTTGAGGACTCATCATCATTAATCAGCTCCATTTAGTGCCGATTTGGCTGGAGCGCGCCCAATCTGAATACACAAGAATATCCCAAAAAATAAGAAAACATGACAAACTAACTTTTGCCTCCACATAAACCATCTACTCCATAATAAAAGAATCCATGATTCAGTTTAGTTCTACATCAGCAAAATCATCATCATCATCATTATCAGCAGCAGCAGCAGCAACAGCAACAACAACAACAGATGCATTTAAAAGGTTCGCTATACAGGAGAGATGGCACCGTTACCCATATCCATCAATAGTGGCTAAGGGCGACGGCGTCATTTCCCTGCATAAGGAACCTTTCTTGTTGAAGAAGTTATCTCTGTAATTTGACAAGTAATATGGAACCAAAGGTTGGTGTTTTATATCCTTTTGTGTTGCTATATTTGTATCGTGCAACGTTTTTTTCTTTGTGTTTAAATGCTGCTTTTGCATGCCTTGTGGGCCGGAGTTGTATGTGCCTATCCAATTGCTATATATGAATTGATGTTTACATGAGCTCTGAGTCATGCGCAGGCTAGGTCACCCTTCTTCAGCTTTTGGGGGAAAAAAATAGCCATGCAATATGTTATATGTGTACCCAGTACCCACATAAACCCCCGAAGTTCTGACTCATGCATGTCATTCAAAACGTGACCTTAAAAGGTGGTACCTAGTGCACAAGGCCAAAGCTACTCACATCTATAAAATTTGGAAAAGGTGATCTTATTTTAGAGAATAATTCGACTTGAGCCTGCAACATATGGTTCTTGATGGAATGACCCTTTTATTGCAATAAACACATGACCTTGATTCTACCTTGTTGTTTTGACAACCTTAGCTTCAGCTGACTTTAAACATCTAACTAATGAAGATGAATTCTTCTTGTTGCTTGACTATCATCTGAAAAATCGATTGAAATTTCAATAACGAGTAGTGTTATTGGTACAATAGTTTTACAATAATTCACAACAAAGCGTAGGTGACAAGTTATTATTAGTTTTTATTTGAGCCAACCACTAACATCATTTTTTTACACATCGTTAACAACTTGTCATTTAGGCTCTGGTGTGAATTATTGTGAAAATATTGTGTCTCGTAACTTTACTCTTCAATAATTAGTGCAAGTATGGTAAAGAGCATCATAACTTTAATCTTCAATGATTAGTGTAAGAATGGTAAAACCCAGAGTATATACATCTTTTTTATAAGGACAAAGACGCTCATCTTGAAAAAGTACTGGTAAGGACTTTTTTATTATTGTTATTATTATTATTATAAAAGGTTAAAAAAGCTTATCAAAATAAATAAATAAAAGGTTAAAAAAGTATACTTTTTACCCTATCAACATTTACAACTCACATAAATATGGTAATTGCGTGGTATAATCGTTAATTGAACCAAATCCTGGAACAAGGAGGGTATACATAATCCTGAGAGGGTATAACAAGTATAGATTAGAAGATATATAGTGCAAGTATGGTAAAACACAGAGTCTATGCTTGGAATTTCATTTTTAGGACAAAGGCACTCATCCTAAAAAGTACTCGCAAGGCCTTTTTTATATTATTATTATTATTATAAAAAGTTTAAATTTTTTTTTTTTTTACCTATTAAATTTTACATCTCACATAGAAATTGTAATTGCATGGTACAATAACTAATTGTACCAGATCTCAATCCTCTCATGATAATTGGTTAGGTTTATGTCATGAGAGGTTCAAACATCAGATCTCTGCAATAGACTTTATTAGTTGAGCTAATTGGAACTCATAAATTATTAATGTTAAGACTTTTTTTTAAGGGGGATTGATTGTTAAGACTTGATTTGTGTTGTTTTATATTTGATGGTTTATAGTGAGAGAAATGCTATGTTCACAACATTTTCATAATAAATTCTAAGCGGTAGGTGTTGTTAATTGTTGTTACGGATGAACAAAAAAGTAACTAAAGTGGTAATTTTAAATTAGAATCAGTTTACCGCCTATAATTTATTGTGAAAATATAGTGGACATAAAATTTCTTTTATAGTAATGCTCACTTTAATTTATTTACTAAAATAGTGGAATAAATCTTTATTTTTTGTTAATTCTTTTTAATATGGAAGTTTTTTATTTTCGTGCCGTGTTTTTAAGTTAGGTTTTTTCGGGTGCATCATTGGTTACCTAAGAAACACATTCACGGCATAATGTCCACATGGTTGCCTGTGTGTCCGTGCAATGTCGGCAAATTTTTTTTTTAGTTTTTACAACATAGTGCAATCTGAAGTGTTGATCAAGCTTTAAGACTATAAAATTTTGATCAATCTCTCTCTTTCACAATTTGAAATGCTAGAGTTTCTTGTTTCTCTCGGTCTATCTTTCTCACTACAATTTTAGTACTCTCTCAATCTGTTTGATGTACTTCTTAGAGGCTCTGGGCTAGGCTAGTTGGTGCTCATATTGGCTTATCAATGATCCTCTCTCCTCGATGACGAACTCTATCAGCTACGAAGCTACTCTTGATCTATAATATTTTGCTTCGATAGAGGAAGAGAAGAGAAAAGTAGAGTAAATGAGAGGAATATGATTTAATGAAACTTGTTTGGATTTTTTTAAGAGGGGAGGAGGAGGGATTTGAAGGATTTGGAGGGTTATAACCTTTTTATTTCCTCTTCTTGAGAAGGATCTAAGCAGGGCTCATTTTTAATTCTCTCAAATTGAAAATATCTGGAGGGGGAATGGGGTTGAGGAGATTAGAAAAAACTGAAATGTCAATTTATATTATTTCTTTTAAATTAATAAAAATAAAATCATAATTGTCAATTTATATGAAATTATCTTCCTCTTTCTTCTCTTTTTACTTAATTTTTAAAATATCCAAATAAAGGGGAGGGATATGTATTTTCTTTACCCCTACTTAATTTTTAAAATATCCAAATAAGGTGGAGAGTTAACCGTTCACCCCTACTCTTATTTACTCTCCACTCCTTCCCCTCTACTCCCCTTTTTCCTCTAAACTTCCAAATGTAGTGTAACTGTTTCTCCGCGCAACTTCTCAGCTCTCTCACATTCCTCATTTCTAGTCCCTACCCATCAAGGCCATTACCCAAAGACAATTAAGTTAACATTAAAGTATCTATTAATTTATAGTACTATTTTATATTATAACATTAAAGTACAATATGTGTTTTATAGCCTACGTGTATACATTTTTAATAATGCTAGAGGCACAACAAAAGGCGGAAATCATATTTTTGTCTCTACATTTTCAAGCGATTCCCACTTTATTCCCTAGATTTTATTTTTACCGCTTTTAGTCCCTATCCTAAAAAACGCTTCTCGTTTTGGTCAGTGCTGTTACATCAGAGACGGAAAATGCACAAGTGGCAAACGGCAGAATTAAAAAAATATTAAAATAATATCCACGTGTCACTACAAGCTACACGTAGCTTTCCCGCCCTTAGTTAGTCCCATTCCCGCCTATAGGAGGTCACGTGGCCCTCACGTGACTTCATAATCATTTGCCCATTGAAATACCTGGATTAGCTTCTAGCCAAATTAAGAAATCCCTAAACCCCAAATTAAGCTCCTTGCCACGAACTCAGCTCCTCGCTCACAACACAGCCCAAAAACATCTTCAACTCAACTGCTCTCATGGAATCAAGCTCGATGTCATCAAGTGGAAGCTTGAGGAAAAGGGGCCCAACCCAATGCTTTTGCTCTGAGAAACCCGTTTTGGTTGTTTCGTGGACACTTGAGAACCCTAGAAGAAGGTTCTATGGGTGTCCAAATTTCTGGGTAAGTTAGTATCTATCTCTCTAACTCTAACTCTACAAACATATTCCATAGTTTATCACATTCAATATTGTGGTCCCTGATAAACAATAGTAAAACACAATACAGACAATCAATGCAAATACCAACACAAAGATTCCATGGTTTATCAAAGTCAATATAGTGGCCCCTGATAAACAATAGTGACACACAATATAGACAAACAATGCAAATACCAACAAAAATATTCCATTGTTTATCACAGTCAATATTGTGGCCCCTAATAAACAAAAGTAAAACAAACAGAGCTTCAAATACCAAAAGCTATAAACAAAAGTAACACACAACAGCCAAACAATGCAAATCCCAAAAATATTCCACTATCACAATCAATATTATGTCCACTACAAAAGCTATAAAGGGAGGAAGGAAGAGCTAGAGTGAGAGAGTGAGACACAACAAGAGAGAAAGAAAGAGAAATAGAGATAGAACCCAGTGCCTTAGACTAAAATTCTAGAGCAAGAACAAAACACAACATCTCAAAATTCACAAATTCTCAAAACCCAAAAGCTGAGATTAAGACCCAGTTCGATTACCTAGCACTTAAAAATAGCATTCATGAGAGAGAGAGAGAGAGAGAGAGAGAGAGAGATAGAACCTTTGCTATCTGCCTTTCACAAACACGGAGCTACTTCGAGATAGGAACCGAAGCTATAGTCACTCTAAAGCTATCTGGGTAAGAGGTTAGGGATTGTGCTTGTTGATTTGGGGTTTTTTGGCTTAGAAAGAATGTCACATGAGGGACACGTGACTAACTAATGGCGGGAAAGCCACGTGGAGTTTGCAGTGACACGTGGACATTATTTTAATATTTTTTAATTTTGCTGTTTGCCACGTGTGCATTTTTCGCCTCTGATGTAAAGGCAGGGACCAAAATGATAAGCGTTTTTCAGGATAGGGATTAAAAGCTATAAAAATAAAATCTAGGAACTAAAGTGGGAATCGCTTGAATATGTATGGACGAAAATGTGATTTCCACCCACAACAAAATGATAGGTATTTGGAAAGTTGAGAATCAGTTACTGAAGTCAAGTAGTTAGTGAATTGGAGGTAAAAGGTTGAGTTGTCAAGATGACAGTTGTGAGGGAAGAGTTAGTTAGTCAAGAATGAGGAAGTTAGTTAGTTAGAGAGGGTTGTATGTGATAGTATAAAAAGGAATTGTCAAGCATTGCACAGAATCATCTTAAAAGTAATAACACTTCTCTATATTCTTTTCTCTGTTATTCTTCTACTCTCTCTCTCATTCATCTTCTCTCTTCTCCTTACTCTGTTAGTCTCTTAATTCTGGAGGACCTGTTTCCCTCGAAGAAACTACCAAATTGTTAATATTGATAAGAACTAATGAGTCCCTATCACAAAAAACCCAAAAATTTTACAACATTCCTAAATTAGCTTGCCAACTTATACATGGACCCACCATAATCCTTCAAATTTTTTTTTTAATGATGTTGCTATTTTGAGGATGTTGTGAAATTGTTGTCATTCTTGTGACTTTTTGTTGTAACCATTGCCCACTTACCATTCATATCTTTTTTTTTAGAACATGGTTCATATCTTTTTTCTTGTCGGAAAATGTTAAAGTTGAAAATTTTTATTAAAAAAAGATTATAAATTAATATGATAATAAATATGGTCAGTGTCAATTCAATAATGTAATAAATAAATGTTAAATTAAATTAATATGATCGACAACATATTAGTTTGTAAAACTTAGATAGTAAAATTTGTATCATTCTTAGTATTATCTTTTGTGATTTCATTTTATTTTACATTTAGTTTTGATAATATTGGTTTGTTATATGTTTGGTTATTTGATAATAGTGGTTTGAGTAGTTAAATTAAATTATTGTTATATGCTAGTTTATGTTGTATATATCTTTATATAAAAAGCGGCTATGCCGCTACAGTGCTTCGACACTGTGCACTCAATGTGTTTGCACCATGCAAGCACTGTAGCGGCAACAATGCTTTGGTTTCATGAGTCTTTTTTTTTTTTTTTGGGGTTTGTTTTGTGCTTTTTGTCTTTTCTTTCTTCTTTATATAAAATGCTTTTGGTTTAGTTAACCGGCATTGTAGCTACAATCCCAAATTTTTTTTTTTTTTTTTAATATTTATGTAAGTTGGTATATATATTGTTATACTGAAGTAACAAATTTCATAATATTTTCACAATTATTGACTGGAACTGTAGCTACAGTGCCTAAAGTTTTTTTTTTTTCCCAGTAATCGGTTTGTGTTTTTTTTTTTTCTTTTAAATATTTATGTAACCTAGTATATATATATTGTTTTACTGACACAACAAAGCGCATGCACTGTAGCACTGTAGCTACAACTGTGCTTTTGGTTTAGTTACCAACACTGTGCCTAAAGTGTTTTTTTTTTTTTTTTTAGTAATCGGTTTGTGTTTTTTTTTCTTTTAAATATTTATATAAGCTGGTATATATATTGTTATACTGACGCAACAAATTTCATAATATTTTCACAATTATTGACCAGACACAACAAATTTCACAATATTTTCACAATTATTGACACGTCAATTTCTTAAAAGTCGAAATAAAATAATAAAATATGAGACTGTGACCAACCACAACTAAAAATAAATGTTTTGAGAAAATATTACAACACTTATTGTTATCACAATATTTTCATAATTGTTGAAATCTCAGTTTCTTATAGATCAAATAAAAAAATTCTAAGTCCACAACATTTTAACATTAATTTCTATAGTGCCTAAAGTTTTTTTTTTTTTCCCAGTTATCGGTTTGTGTTTTTTTTTTCTTTTAAATATTTATGTAAGTTGGCATATCTATTAACTATATAAAAAGAGCCAAAGGCTCATGAATAGTATTTTTTTGGTTTATTCAATTAGCGAGGTGCACTTTTTCTTTTTTTTCCCCCCTTCAAGTATGCCAGTTGGTTTAGCTTTTTTTTTTTTTTTTTTTTTTTTTTATGATCTTTATATGTTTACTTTGTACTTGCAGTGCAAGTTTACATTGTAAATACACAAAAGTGGTTAATATTATACACATTTGCACAAAAAATGGTAAATATGGTACAAATTTTGTAAATGTGTACAAAATTTGCCAATTTTTTTGTGTCTACAATATAAATTTACATTGTAGTTAAGTACAATGTATACATAGAGATATTATGAAAATGTTGTGACGCATGTGTCAATTCCTTATGGGTCAAAATAAAATAAAATAAAATAATAAAATATTATACCGAGATCTAGCACAACTAAAAATGTCGTGACATTTTGTTGTTATTATAATATATTCACAACTATTGAGGTATAAGTTATAAGTCAAAATAAAAAAATAAAATATTGGACTAGGATCTGTCATGGTCTTATACGAATGAGATTAATTTTTTATGACATAATTATCAAAATTCTTAAAATTAATGTCTCTTTTGATTAATGTAAATTTCTATGTATTTAAAAAATAAAATGATTTATATCTTTATTTTGTGATACAAATAAAATCTAAAATTGATTCTAATCACTACTTTTTTTTCCCATGGCTAGCACGTGCCTTGCACGTGCTGCGTTGACTAGTATTTGTAAATAGTAGCACGTGTAGGTAAATTCACTCTAATTGTTTGGTTGTATTGATTCCATATACTTCACTATATTTAATCCTTTAAAAAAAAATTGGCTATATAACTAGTAGTAAAATTTAATATTCTGATTTCAATGTGTGACTACGTGAGTAATTTATGGGGAAAGCATCTACAATTGATGCTTTTATATATATAGAAAAATGGTGTTCAAGATTTAGAGGTTAATTACTACTAAGTTTTTAAGAATAAACTTCTCAAATTTTTTTTAAGAATAATGCTTGAGATTCAGAGTTTTTTACAAAAAAATTTATAAACTACTAGTGTGGTGAGTACTTATTGGTAAATGAAAAAATGATTTTAATGGTGGGTCTAGATGAAAACTAATAAGAAGCTGGTCACATCAACCGTTTGTAAAAATATTATAAAATAATTTATACATGTAGCATTACTCAATTTTTAACCCTAAATACTGAAACTTTACATGTTGAATACTTTTTTTGATAGGACATGTTGAATACTTGAATCTCCTAAAACAGTTCAAAGATATGGATCTATAGAAATAAATATTACTTTCTTAATGAGAGGTTAACACGATATGAGAATGTCCTGTTAATTAATAATTTTATCATGGAAGATTGTTTTTATTTTAAGAATTTTTTTTAATTTTTAATTTGTTCCCAAGGAAGAATTTTTTTGGCTTTGCCACTATATAACGTTTGGCCCCCCAAACCTAAAATTTTGGCTCTGTCCATGCTTCTCTAAGGATTATCAAAAGATAACTCACATTTCTCTTTAAGCTATTAGAAAAGATGGAAGAGAGATCGACAAGAATAATCTTCTCAAATCTTTATGACATTTTTCCCCCTTATTAGGCTTTAGTTTTTTTTTTTTTTTTTTTTTAATATGTTTCAATTTTCATTGAAACGTTACCATTTCCTTATAGATTAAATTCTTATTGGGATTTTAGATTGAATTTTTGTGACTTTCTATGGCGGAGATGTCGACAAAATTAGGACCTTATAGATTGAATTCTTATTGGGATTTTAGGTTGAATTTTTGTGACATTTTAGGTGGAGATATCAAAAAATTTAGGACCGTTGGATGTTGAGGTTGAGGATCCGTGGCCGACCAGATATAAGTTGGGCTATTGGTAATTAGGCAAAACAACTAAGTTGGGCTATTGGTAATTAGGCCCATGGCCGACACTTCCTTTTTTCTTTTTTTTTCTTTTTTCTTTTTCTTTCATATAATCCCTCTTTCTCTGTCTCTAAAAGAATATTCTTAATTAATCATATTAATTTAGCAAAAGTTATAACCTTAAACTACAATTTTTTTTTTTTTTTTTTTTTTGAGGAATCGACTACAACTTAATTCGTAGCCAAACTTTAACCTTATAATAATAAAAAAATCATCTTATTCTTTTTCTTTTTTCTTTTTTTTTTTTCATTCGGTTTCTCCAACTTGGCATATTAAATCTCCATCTTTTACTTTGGACATTCTTTGAGTTTAGACTCTTTTTTTTTTTTGGGTTAAGCTTTCATGTGCACAACCAGTTAGCAACTAGTGGATTATAAAAACAAGCATCAAGTTGCTTGATAATAATAAAAAAAAGCAACAAGTTGCCCCGACAAAAATTTGGGCAGGTACGGAAGAAGCTTGTATTATACAAGTTGCATACTTGCATTCCTACGTACTGTAAGTCTGTTACAGTCCATTTGTCTCCATCACAACTAGATTGACGGCCACAAGCTCCCTGAATTATTCAATCAAAAATAATTCAAACTGAGCTTATAACAGTTTAGTCCCACACATCTTACCATAATTACATAAAAGCATCATATAAGAGAAATGGATGACATAATTTCAGGGGACGACGTCCAGATCAAGCCAAATTCTTATGAACAGAAAAACTTGTTTAAATAATCAGTCGGCATTTGTTAATTTAAACAACCATTCTGCTATTACTGACAACGAGGTCCAGGCTATGATAATTAACTTGGATGTCCAACAATTACAAATAATTCAAGAACAACTTTTATAAATGCGAGAGCCAGACCATTCCATGCAGCTGGTGAGCTTACCACGATCCCTCGGCACCAACTGTTGGGTTCTGGAAAGCAGAAAATCCCCAGAACGTCTTCAATGAGTATGGCTGAGAAACAGTTACACCTTCCTCTGTGATTTTTGCTATCTGCAAGTTCCAAATTTCAGGCATATTAAATTTAATTCAAAGAATGCTACCAAATCATATTACAACCTGAAATTATATTCTAATAGATATTTCAAATACGGCAGCCATAAAACAAAGTTAAGTGCCCCGGAATTAAGCCAGCCTTGTCGAAATCACATATACGATGAATATGTATGTACAGAGCAGGTTAAATAGTCATTCACGTCACATCCAGATAAAAGATTAAAGGCCAAACTACAATTTTGGTCCTTATACTTTTACCACAGTAGTTTTGTCCTCATACAATTGCATAAAGTTCATCGTTCAATTTTCAAAACCAAGGTTCTTGAACGATGAACCTTGTTGATTTCATCCCTCAACTTTCAAAATCAAGTCAATTTTATCCTTGGAAGTTGAAAATTAATTGAGGATGAAATTGACACAATTATATGTATAGTGATGAAATTGAAATTGCCCCTATTTTGGAGGACCAAAAGTGTAGTTTGGCAAGATTTAATAGTTGGAAATGCTTCCAAACATTCCAATGGGCTATTGGCTACAATTTGCCACTATATTGAAAACAATGGTTTGTTAATGAAAATTTCTTAACTAGTGCTTCCAACAAAACCATGTTTCTAAGGCTCATGAATATTTCTCCATGTGAGATTCAAGCTAATATGACCATGAAATCCAGAGAGAGAGAGATGGGTTAATTTTTTTTTTTTTTTTGCAAAGAGCCTTGTAGCTCAACTAACATGTTCTGGTGTTTTTAGCGGAGACATCCAGGGTTTAAATCCCCATTCCCCCCTTCTATCTATCAACAAATTATCAAAAAATAAAAAAGACAATCTTAAAGATATCTCATTTTACATTAGAACATTCTAATATCATATAATATCAGAATGAAAGTAAGAATTCTCAAGCCACAGTTTTTGCAGAAATGATGAAAACAATCGTTTGATTTTTTTTTTTTTTTTTTTTTTTTTTTTATCCTCATTGATATTTCAACCAAAATTTAGTGGAATGACAATATTAGAGACAGATCTTACACACACAAAAAAAAGCATTAAATCTAATTAAATTTTTATTTTTTATATAAAAAAATAAAAAGATATACACACCAAAAAAAAAAAGAAATGAAAAGATAATTGGTTCCAACAACTTGAACAAAGTTCAATTGTTCTGCAGTGATTTCCTCGCAGAACTATAACCTATTTATCAAAGGGTTTTACAAATTAAGCATAATTATGAAGCAAATATTATAAGGAAACAACAAACCTGAAGCTTGTTGATAGCTGAGCGGTCACGATATAGAAGTACACGCATACATTTCTCCAATAACTTGACACCATCTTCAAAACTCAAGTTCTCATGCCACTCATCACGAAGAATAGGGCGGGCAAGGTGATTTCCGAATCCAGTTGCAACATGGTCATCCTCAAAGTTCACACCTATCATGCTAACCTGAATAAGAACCACAATCACAGCAACTGAATTAATATTATTAGATAAACATAGGAAGCCATAGAACATCAAATAAAATGATTCACTAGACCTACCATGCCAAGGTACTTGTGCCCATTTTTAACTCCACCAAGAATAAGTGAGTTCCACAGTGGATTAAACTTGTTACGCCTATTATACATCACCCGAGTCAAATAGCTGTGCACCTCTTTAGGCCCCAAAGAATTTCCATCATCCCACATATTGTCGTACAGGCTGCAAAAAAACAAACCACGAAATCAATATCACTTGGCAAAAACAATTAAAAAAAGACCCCCCCCCCCCTTCCCAAACCTCCTTTTCCCAAAACACCTAGAAAGAGAGAGGGAACAAAGGTAAAAACGCAGGTGCATAGTTCCATTTCCCTCCATCTGTCTGAAAACAACCAATACTTACATCAATTATCAAAAAGAAAAATCAATACTTACATAAGCTCATCAAGATAACGTAAAATCTCCTGAAAATCACTTATTTCCCCACTTGCGCCGAGAAGAGAATGTTTTCCAACAGGCTTTATGCGCTCCACACTCTTGTATCGCAGGGTAGATCCGTAGGAGCCTGTTAAGTTAATCCAGTGTTAAAATGAAGCCAGATTTCATAACAGAGAAGTTTCCCAACTGTAATTTTAAAATGAAATAAGGAAACAGTTGATATGGTACGTAAATGCCACAGTCATAGTTTTCAAAATGGTTCTAACAAGCTATCCACAATGTGGAGTCTGGTGAAATGAAATATTAGTCAACTAGATTAAGAAGCACCTTAGACAGTCAAGAAAACCCAATAACATAATAAAAGACTGGAAGGAAAATAAACACATAAGGCCATAATAAGATTTTGTTATTATATGTCCAGCCGTCTGGGATTTGAGGAAGCAAGCTTCCAGCTTGACTCTTAGGAGCAAAATTTTAGAATAGCAAAAGCAGGTACTCAAATAAATTACTAAAGAATACTAAGTAGGGCTATGTTGGCACTAAACACCTAGTGGAAGAATTCATAATTTTAAAATACTTGTTCTAGAGAAATTTTAGAATAGCATAAGCAGGTACTCAAAATAGATATAAACGAAATTTCTCTAGAACAAGTATAAGCCTAACCCAACGTTTGGATGGAGGGTGACGGGGGGGAGAGGAGAAGAAAGGATGACCGGAATGTACTAAATTTTAGTATATTCCGGTCTAGTTCCCCTCTACTTCTATCCTCCTCTCCTCTCCTCTGCACCCACCTCCATCTCCCTCATATATCTCAACTGCATTTTGACAATGTTAGTTTTTTCGCAGACTGGCAATTCAAATTCATACCAAGACCCTATCAGCTGTCAAAAAGCAATATATGTATGCAAATACGAATGTGACGGACTCGGACTACATCCTCCTTCCAATTTATAAACCATCATTATATCAACAGCCAAAAAGGAGGGCTATCAACTTATCTGATTCAAGTACAACACCAATTTAGAATAATAATTATAATAATAAAATTGAAATACAACATGAATGAGTTGAACATTTAACCTCCCATATCAGAAGCCATGAGAATCCCATCCTTGTACTTGATAGCAACTACAGATGTGCCCGTAACATACGGGTACCTAAACCATCCCAAAAAACAACAAAAACCAAAAACAAAAATTAGGTTACATGGTTATGTTACCCGACACAAATTCCTTAAAATTCCCAAAATCTAACAACCTAAACCCTAAATCCGTATACATATATACATATTTGGAGAGCGAGAGAGAAACAGCATACAGGGTTCTTTGAGAGTCAGCTTCAGAGGCGAGTAGGCTATTATGCTGATTGGATTGATTTGATTCCATTGTCAACTGCGAAGAGAGCAAAGAATGGGTGCTCAGTGAGTGAGTGAGAGAGAGATCTGATTTATTACGGCGATAAATGAATGATTGCGTTAACAGAAATAGTAGGTAGAGAGGACTTACATTGGTTTTTCGAGTTAATAATCGGCTGTGTGAGTTTGGCTGTGGTTCGCAGATTTTGGTGTATAGAGCAGAGCGATGAGTATACTTCTTCGACTCCGAGATCTGATGCTGCTTTTTCAATGTCTTTTCCCTTTGCTCAAGAAAGAGCTTTAGATGGGCTGCTACGTTAGTGGGTTGTACCCGGCCCAAATTTAAGCCCACTCCCGAATTCAATTTTTAAGGGAAGGGGAAAGAGTGGGCTTGGCCTATGTATTAGATATGACAGGAGTACGCGTTAGGACAATCCATCTCTTTTTATGTAATGGGCAATGTATGCACAAAATGTTTTACAAGTCAGTAAATTATATTGTACTTGCAAGCCCGGCCCAATGCCTTGGCAAGTTAGGCCTAGGCCTAAGGCCTCACTAAAAAAAAATCCCTCAGGGAAAATGACCCACTTCTCATGGTTATAAAGCCCAAATTTTTATAAAATTATATATATTTTCAAAGGTTGTACATTTTTATTATTATTAGTGATGTTAAAAATATTACAAATTTTACTATTGACTTACAAATTGCCATGTTATTAATTACAAAAAAGTGATATAGACATTCATTATTAGTTAAATTGATAAAATTCATCAATGAGAGTCAATGTCACATTTTATTTTGAACATTTTATAGTGCTTTTAATTAGCGCATTTTATTTTTATTTTTATTAAGACTCTCAAAGTACGAGACCAATATAATCTTAACCCAATTAAAACTTTTAAATGTTTTAAAAAGATGTTGTAAATGTGCTTGTAGGGAGTCAAATTGAATTGGACCCAGAATAGAGATGAGTTTCTAGTCCAACAAGCCCAAACAATAAAATTTTAGAGAGTGGGTGAAAGAACTAGTTCCACTCAGTAGAAAAGGTCATGATCATTGTGCAGCAAAGGACGCTTTAAACTAACCAAACGATCAAAACTCTCCTCGGCTAGGTTTCAGGGAATATCTTTATGGGTTCTCTTGTTTTTCTTCTGTTTTCTAAAAGTCCCCTTTAATGTCATCCACTTTCAGGTTATATACCACGTTCCTCACTCCGTTTTCACCGTACACGTGTAGGCTCTATTCCGAGATCTCCTTTCTGTCCCATCCAGTACTTCCCGGAACCTTCACTCTGGTTACTGTTCAGGTATCACCTTCACATTAATGCGGCCAGAGAGTTAGCTAGGAAACATTTAATGTGGAGGTAGCAGCTTTAAAAGATATTTGTTATCTTTCCTGGCCCCTCATTTGTTCGATATTCACTTTCTAGTTCTAATACAACTTTGCGGATTATCCTTAATACTAAGATAGTTACTGTTAAGAATAAACAGATAACCATTGAGTCAACAAATGGTTTTGATCAAATAATGTCCAACGGCTAGTTCCAGTCAAATGTCCAACGGCTAGTTCCAGCACTACAAGCAAACAATGGCGTTTTACCTCAGGTTGTAATGTAAATGTATTTAAATGAAACGCTGCGTTTAGGACTTGTTAGATTAGTTCCAACGCTGCGGTTTAGAGCTTTGTACAATCTGGAGATCAGTTGGGCAGTTAAGTGTTAGTTAGTTGGTTCCTAATTTTCCTCCGCATTATACGGATCCATCCCAAGAATTTAGGGATTAGCTCAGTCTGTTAATAGATCCTGTAAGCTATATATACTGTACATGACATGAAATGAAGGTGTGGAAAAATCATTTTCTTTCCCAGAAATCTTTTCTCTCTTCGTCTCTCTCCAATCTCTTTCTCTGAACTTTCTCTTGTGTTCTCTGTTCTTCACTGCTTCACATAGGGTGCTTCATAGTGTGAACACCATTGTAGAATCTTCTAAACCTTAGTTAGATTCTTTTCATGGTATCAGAGCAGCAATCGATCCCAGCAACAATGGCAGAAAATTCATCAGCTCCATCTCCAACAATTGTACCTTCAACCTTTACAAGCTTACCACCAATTTCAACACCTACATCCATCAATCTTACAAATCAACCTCTGCTTCTACTGTCCAATATGTCAAATATGATGACAGTTAAGTTGGATTCTTCCAACTATATCGTTTGGAAATATCAAATCTCCATGGTGTTAGAGACCTACTCCATGTTTGAGCTTCTTGATGAAGTTCCACTTGTTCCTGAGAAATTTCTCAAGGACTTATCTGGTACAATTACTTCAGTGATTAATCCAGAATATCTAATCTGGAAATCCAAGGAAAAGGCACTTCTTACCTTCATTAGCTCAACCCTCACTCCTTCAGTTTTAGCTATAACTGTTGGATGTTCTTCAGCACAAGATGTCTGGAAGGTTCTTGAAAATAGGTTCTCCTCAATCTCAAGGTCACACGTGATGAACCTAAAGGGTGAGCTGCATAATGTGAGGAAAGGATCAGATTCTGTAGATGCATATCTGCAGAAGATCAAGGTGATAAGAGATAAACTTATGGCAGTAGGTGTGCTATTGGATGATGAGGAGCTACTTCATGTAGCAATCAAAGGTCTCCCAAAAGAATTCAGTGCATTCAGGTCTGCAATCAGAACCAGAAGCACCAAATTGAGTTTTGATGAATTAGCTACCATGTTAAATGCAGAGGAAGAATCGTTGAATGAAGGATTGGAGATCAAAGACTCCACCTTTGCAATGGCAGTTAACACTGCACCAAGGTTTAACAATACTGGTGGCTACAACAATCACAACCAGTCTCACAATAGAGGGAGAGGGAGAAATAACAATGGAAGAGGAAGAGGTAGAGGTCCATTCCCTAATCACTTCAATCATCAATTTACTTCATCTCAGTTCTCACAACCTCAAGTGTCTAATACTAGATCAGAAAAGCCTATCTGCCAGATTTGTGGTAAGGCAGGACATCTTGCTTTAGATTGTTACCACATGATGGACTATGCCTATCAAGGCAAGCATCCACCCACGAAGCTAGCTGCAATGGCCACTTCATCAAATTCAATGATCACTCAGGAGCAGCCTTGGTTAGCAGATAGTGCAGGTACAGACCATGTCACCTCTAGCCTGAGTCACTTGAACTTTCCTAAGCCTTATACAGGTCAGGAGCATCTCACAGTGGGCAATGGCCAGAATCTGCCTATTTCTCATATAGGTAACTCACTGATTCCTGCTTCCAATACTCCTATTCACCTTAGAAATGTTCTTAGAGTTCCATCTATTGCTTCTAATCTTGCATCAGTTCACAAAATATGTCTTGATAATGACTGTTGGTGTTACTTTGATGCAAACACCTTACTCATTCAGGCCTTGGCCACGGGGAAAACTCTTTACAAGGGCAAGAGTGAAGGGGGCGTGTACCCTATCTATCCTCACAAGGCCACTGACCTTTTGCTTCCAAATAAACTGTGTAATTCTGTTCAACTCTCTTCTTCTAGTTGGCATCTGTGGCACAACAGACTTGGCCACCCCAACTCTCAAACTCTTAAGCTTTTGTTGCAAAATAATGGTTTGTCTTGTAATAACAATGTCAATTTTGTCTATTCTTGTATTCACTGTCTTCATGGAAAGATGCATAGACTTCCATTTCCTAGTTCCAGATTTGTAGCTACTGCTCCATTTGAACTTGTACACACTGATCTATGGGGACCTGCACCCATTAATTCAATAAATGGCTACAAATACTATGTCCTTTTTGTTGATCACTTCACTCGGTTTACATGGCTTTACTTTCTTTCTGCAAAATCTGAAGTTTACTCCAAATTTGTCATGTTTCATGCTATGGTTAAAACACAATTTTCAGCTACTATTAAGACTCTTAGATCAGATGGTGGGGGTGAGTACACTTCACATTCCTTTGAATCCTTCCTCACCTCTAATGGTATTAATCATCAAATCTCTTGTCCCTATACTCCCCAACAAAATGGCTTAGTTGAAAGGAAGCATAGACACCTAATTGAAACTACTATTACTCTTTTATCACAAGCTTCCTTACATTCTTCCTACTGGTCTTTTGCTGTCAAATCTGCTGTGACTCTCATCAATTTACTCCCTACTGCTACATTAAGCTTTCATTCTCCTTGGTATAAACTCTATGGTCAACCACCTGATATTTCTTCCCTCAAAGTCTTTGGCTGTGCTTGCTACCCGTTTCTTAGACCATACACCAAGCACAAGTTAAATCACAGAACCAAGGAGTGTCTCTTTTTAGGCTATTCTGCTGTTTCTAAGGGTTACTTGTGTCTTGATCTGCTCTCTCATACTCTATACACTTGCAAACATGTGTTGTTCAATGAAACCAAATTTCCTTTTTCCCTACAACCATCACCTACTTCAACTTCATCTACTTCACCTTCTTCTGATGCCTGGCTGTCTAATCTTCTCTACTTACACTCTTCTAACCAACCATCCATTCTAGGTCCATACTCTACTTCTTCATCTCATTTCACCAGTCCTACTTCTAATTCTTCTTGTCAAGCTTATACTCCACCTCCACCCCCTTCTTCATCTCTTCCTGCAGTCACTACTTCCTCACTTCCTGCTGTCACTACTTCCTCACTTCTTGCAGTTACTGCTTCCTCCCTTCCTACTGTCACTACTCCTTCTCTCCCTTCAGTTACTGATTCTGTCATTGCTCCTGTGAACTTACATCCTATGACCACCAGATCAAAGAATGGGATCTCCAAACCTAAACCATGTTACAAGGCTGTGGTTGACTATACTCATACTAAACCTCCATCCTACAAAATTGCCTGCAAATTTCCTCAGTGGGTTCAAGCCATGGATGAGGAATTTTCTGCCTTGCAGAGACAAAACACTTGGTCCCTTGTTCTTGCTGCTCCTGGTGTTAATCTAGTAGGCTGTAAGTGGGTCTATAAGCTCAAATTGCATAGTGATGGTACCATTGCTCATTACAAAGCAAGGTTGGTTGCAAAGGGCTTCTATCAACAGGTAGGTGTGGACTATACTGAAACTTTTAGTCCAGTGGTGAAACCAGCTACAGTGAGACTTGTGCTCTCCATTGCAGACAGTTGTAAGTGGCCCCTCAGACAATTAGATGTCTCCAATGTGTTCCTTCATGGTTTTCTAAAGGAGGAGGTGTACATGGCACAGCCTCCAGGCTATGTGGATCAGCAATTCCCTCATCACATATGCAAATTACATAAATCCTTATATGGTTTGAAACAGGCTCCTCGTGCCTGGTTTGATAGATTCACCTCTCAGCTGTTGCATCTTGGGTTTGAAGCTTCAATGGCAGATTCTTCATTGTTTGTGTTTGCCTCTCATCAGACTATCATTTATCTGTTGGTGTATGTTGATGATATTATCATCACAGGGAACTCTTCCTCTCAGGTTTCTCATCTTGTCACTGCACTTAGTAAGGCTTTTGAACTCAAGGACCTGGGTGTTCTCTCGTATTTCTTAGGCATTCAAATTGTGCCTTCCAAATTTGGTCTTACTTTGTGCCAATCCAAGTATGCATCTGATGTGCTTCATCGATTCCACATGGAGAACTCTAAACCAACTAAAACTCCTTGTTGCCCCAATATCAGGCTTACTCCTTTTGATGGCTCTCTTTTACCTGATCCAACTGAGTATCGCAGCATGGTGGGTGCCCTCCAGTACTTAACTTTCACAAGACCAGATTTGGCCTTTAGTGTCCATCAGCTCTGTCAATTTATGCAGCATCCAACTACTTCTCACTTGGAGGCAGCCAAATGTGTTCTTCGTTATGTGCGAGGTACTTTGCACATTGGGCTTTATCTTGCTCCTGGTCCTCTCACTTTCTCTGCCTTCTCTGATGCGGATTGGGCTAGTGACCCTACTGACAGAAAATCCACTACTGGGATACTAGTTTTTCTTGGTTCAAACCCAATCTCATGGTCTTCCAAGAAACAATCAACTGTTTCTCGTTCTTCCACAGAGGCAGAGTATCGTGCCTTGGCCTCCACCGCAGCTGAGTTGGCTTGGCTTCGCACTCTGTTTAAGGAACTTAAACTATTTCTTCCTCACATTCCTATCCTTTGGTGTGATAACAACTCAGCTATTGCCTTAGCATCTAATCCAATTTTTCATTCTCGCACCAAGCACATCGAGGATGATTATCATTATGTGAGGGGTTGTGTTCTTCACCATACTTTGGGAGTCAAATTCATCTCTGGCCGTGATAATTTTGCAGACATTTTCACAAAACCTTTGCCTGGTCTTCACTTTCTGGCTCTCCGTGGCAAACTCTTGGCTGATACTGCCTCGTGTTTGAGGGGGAATGTTAAGAATAAACAGATAACCATTGAGTCAACAAATGGTTTTGATCAAATAATGTCCAACGCCTAGTTCCAGTCAAATGTCCAACGACTAGTTCCAGCACTACAAGCAAACGATGGCGTTTTACCTCAGGTTGTAATGTAAATGTATTTAAATGAAACGCTGCGTTTAGGACTTGTTAGATTAGTTACAACGCTGCGTTTTAGAGATTTGTACAATCTGGAGATCAGTTGGGCAGTTAAGTGTTAGTTAGTTGGTTCCTAATTTTCCTCCGCATTATACGGATCCATCCCAAGAATTTAGGGATTAGCTCAGTCTGTTAATAGATCCTGTAAGCTATATATACTGTACATGACATGTAATGAAGGTGTGGAAAAATCATTTTCTTTCCCAGAAATCTTTTCTCTCTTCGTCTCTCTCCAATCTCTCTCTCTGAACTTTCTCTTGTGTTCTCTGTTCTTCACTGCTTCACATAGGGTGCTTCATAGTGTGAACACCATTGTAGAATCTTCTAAACCTTAGTTAGATTCTTTTCAGTTACATCCATCTCGGACCATGATATCCGAGGTGGATCTTATTCTCGGATGCGTGTTGGACCACTATATATGACTTCCATCCCTTTTTCTTATACTACTCCTACAATATCTTTTTTTAACCCTCCTCGAATAAGTGAATGTCCTCGGACTAGGCCGTTGGGCCATGAACCCATTTCCTACGATATCCGCATCACCTTTTTGGATAACCGACCCCACAGTGCTAAATCATCAATTATAGATTAATCCCTCGTAATAGTATAGTTTGAGACTTTAATTTTTATAAACTGATATCCTACAAAGTTACGTACCAAGTAATATCTATCTGTCTCTTTTAAAAACAAGATATAAAACTAAAATTAGATTACAACTTTACTTAATTATGTATCGTCATATATCTAAAATAAAGTATCATTTTTAATCGTAATATATTTTTATTTGTTTTTATTAATATTTATAGTTCAACTATGATATTCAATTTTCTATATGAAATTAACACTAGTTTAGTTGGTATTATTCATCAAATTATATATTTAATGTATCAAATTAACCTTGATTTGATTAGTATTAAATAATTTTATTTAATTAATATTTACATATTAAAGGCCCCGCATAAATTTTTCGCCTTAGGCCCCAAATTATGTTGGGCCACCCCTGATTGTACACATTGACATCACAACTTATCATCAAGTCAAGAATGTGAAAACAAACATTATAAAATTTAGGGTACATTTGGTATGCTGTAATGATTATTACATGAGAATATGAATAAGGATATGTTTGGTACACTGATTGAGGATTACGATAGGAATTGTAATCTTTATTACTAGGAATAAAATATGTTGTAATGTAATAACTAAACCTATTCATTAGTTGAGTTATAATATTAGAATAAAACTTAACATTTATTTTAGAAAATTTCTTACTCATACAATTATATCTCTTTAAAAATTGTTATTTTTAAATTTAAGAGAGATATGTGTTATTTTTTATGATTTTTTATTTTTATAATTGTTAGATGTATATGGAGAGTTTGTTTATTTGGAAATATATTAAGTTTTAAAATTATTGCTCTTATTAAGGAATAGCTAATACAACCTTTTAAAGATGAATAGTTATTCCTCATTTTGAAGAATAGCTATTCATAAAGAATGATTATTCCTTGTAATAAAAACATAACCAAACTAAAAAATAACTAAACCATAGGAATAACTATTATATTACAGCGTTTATTATAGTCTACCAAACATGTCCTAAGTATTACAAGGAATACATTAAGTTGGAATGTAATAAATATTACTATTCATTAGTTTGGTGACCATTTAAGAATAGAATTCTGAATATGCATCCACAATTTAGTATAATATAAAAAGAATGTGTTATTAAATCATTTTTAAGTCAAATTTCCTAAAATACAGTTATTTTATGGTGTTCAAAATAGAACTAATAATTAACAATAAATAAAATTTATTTTATTTCCTTTTGAAGATGTGGCAACTAATGACTTTTTAGGAAATTTTTTAAAAAAGTTATTATATAAGGTAAATGAATAGATATTCAGTACTTTTAATAAAAAATAGTTATTCCTCATTTTGAAGAATAGCTGTTCACAAGGAATAACTATTCATTATAATAAAAACATAACCAAACAACCAAATAGTTATGCCACAAGAATATCTAGTACATTACAGTGTCTATTACAGTATACCAAACGTGCCCTTATTCTCACGTTATGTTTGGAAGGTGGGGAAAATAACGAAATAAAAAATACTTATTTCAGAATATTCATTTTATTTCATTGTTTGAGAATTTAAAACTCTCAAACAATACCACTACGCACCCTTGGCGTGATGGTCCACTTCACACATGAAGTGGACCATATAAACAAGTAAGATTACCTTCAACTCATGGGGAATATTCAACTCGAACAGCATAACAGTTGCTGGTTAGAACCGAGAGAAGCAAGCAACCAAATTGCTCCTCAAGGGGGAGTACTAGTCAGCTGTGGAAGGGTATATGGAGTTTACAGGTTCCTTACAAGGTGAAACATTTGATTTGGAGAGCAGCAAATGAAGCTATTCCAACTCTACACAATTTTTTGCGAAGAAATATGGTTCAAACTGCATATTTCCCAAATTGCAAGTCTGGTTGTGAAGACATAGTTCATGCTCTCTGGGGCTGCCAACGGTTGTTTGTTATTTGGGAAGCTGATGGTGAGTTGAAGAAGTGTACTAGACATAGATAAAACCTCTTTATTGATTTCTTAGAAGTGGTGTTCTTGATGAGAGACATGATTAATGTAAACCTTCTAGCTATGATTGTGTGGCTAATCTGGAATAGGCAAAACTCAGTCAGGTTAGGGGAGTCTGCTACTATGTATCATCAAATCCAAGCTAGAGTTGAGTCTCAGTTGATGGAGTACCAATCTACTCATGTGCAAGAGCAACAGGCTCCAAAGGAAAGGATCAAAGTTGTTAGATGGATCCCCCCATCTCCCCCATCTATAAAATTAATTTTGATAGGGCTCTCTTTAGTGAACTCAATGTTACAGGATTAGAAGTAGTAATCCGTGACTCCTCGGGTTAGGTGATTGGAGCTTTGTCAGAACGTATCTCCATTCCTATTTTTGTGGCTACTGTTGAAGCTCTAGCTTGTCGAAGGGCGTTAATTTTTGCAGAAGAGTTAAGCATCTTCGAGGCAGTCTTTAAAGGTGATGTTGAAGTTATTATAAAAGCTTTGTTGGCTGGAGAGGTGGATTAACCAGAATATGGTCATGTAATTCAGGATACTCTTGTTTAGGGCTGTTTAGTAACCCAGATCAACCGACCCGCCCACCCGAACCAAAGGTCCATGGGCGGCTCCGAATTTAGTCTGCAGTTGGTCATAGATTGGCAAGTGAAATAACTGAATAATTCGATTTAGATTCAGGTTTTAAAATATTTCACCCGAAAAACCCAAACCGATTGAATTATTTATACAAAAAAATATATGATTTGACATGCCAACAGGAGCAACCTAGCAGTGCCAACCCGAGACTCAAAGACCAAAGTTTACTTTTTCTCACATAAATTCCCAACATGCATATCAACCATTTAACTCAAATTAAAATTTAAAATCAATGGTGCTGATGAGAGTAGAAGCTGAACACTCAGTGATGATATGACTGATTTCAGTAGCACAATAACCCATTTCTAAATCAGCGATTATAATCCAAAATCAAGACCCAATCTAACAGTGAGAATTAAATATCAAAGATCTAATATCTCTCACTCTCTCTAACGAGTCTCTTCAGTTTTCACTTCAAACTCTCAGTCTCAGAGTTCAAATTGAAAGGTTCGTGGTCATGGCTTCCCCTTCACGCTTCCTCCCCTTTTCACTCTTCCTCACCTATTCACTTCTTCAATCTCAATTCTCTACTTGGCTCTCTTAAACTCTCTCAAACTCTCACAGTCTCATTTCTCTATTTGGTATTTTGGTTCGCTTTTCAACACTCTCTAAACTGTTTCTCCAAATCCAAACCCTAACCGCCTCCAATGCCGTAGCCCACTCCCCTCTCCGCCTCCAATGCCTAGCCGCCGCCGCCGCTGTCCACTCCTCTCTCTGTAGCTACCCACGGTGTTTAGTCCTCACCCCGCCATTGTGTACTTTTTCACTGAGTCAGTTCTTACTCCAAACGCTTAGGTAATTGTTCTCTATTTCTCATCTTTCTTTTTTGTTTGTCTTGTTGGTTTCATTTGTTATGGAAATCAAATGTTAAAAATCAAATAAACCCAAAGATTTATAATATGAAACCCTAACTAAAAAAAAACATAGAAACCCTAACTATTTTACTTTTGTTCTTTGTTCTTTTTTTTAATCAATTTTGATCATGTTTTAATTTTATACAGGATTGAAAGCTGACTCCAAGTAGCATTTTTTGCCTTCAAGTTCGAAACCCATACACCCACGGTTTTCTTTAAGGCATGGTTTTTGCTTTCCTTTGTGTTTAGTGTTTAAGTTGAGGTTTTTTTTCTTTTCTTGTTAAATATGAAACCCTAACTATTTTATTTTTGTTCTTTGTTCTTTTTTTTAATCAATTTTGATCATGCTTTAATTTTATACAGGATTGAAAGCTTACTCCAAGTAGCATTTTCTGCCTTCAAGTTTGAAACCCATACACCCACGGTTTTCTTTAAGGTATGGTTTTTGCTTAACTCTGTGTTTAGTATTAAAATATATATATATATATATGTAGTGATTGTGGTGATTGTTTAATTTTACTAATTGTCTTTTTCCTTCTTTGGATTGACTTGAATGGCGTTCATCCTGCAATTGATTTAGCTACTGCAATTGATTTTTTTTTTTTTTTTTTTTTATATCCATATTTTATGTTCTTGGTGAAATAACATAATTGACCTGAACAAGTTTTGGGTATTTTAATCTAGTATTACAATTCATTCTTATTTGCTTTTGGATTTACCTTTTTTTTCTTTGTTAATTTGAATTGGGTATTGCTTTATTTATTTATTGGTAAGTTACACACACACTGTCATGTTCTCGAGTCCGTAACTTGACACTCCATCCCATTATTATGGTAGAAGGATGTGCATTTTGTGTTAAGAGTTTAGTGGCAAGATGGTCTTTGAATTAAGTGTGTTGTGTGCACTATAAAGTATGAAATTTGAGCAATTTTTCGCCATGAGTTTCACTAGATATGCATGTGCATTGTTTTTTAATTATAGAGAATTTCTTATTTTCAAGCACATATTCTAAGAATGATTTTGCTCTCTTAAAATGATTCGGAAATAACCCACTGTATTTTTGTCTTAGATCAATGAGTCATTGATTACTGTCACTAGGAGATAAGTCATTAATGCAAGTATTAGAGATTGAACACCATTTTCTTATGCATTCATTGTATTAATTATGCTTCTGCCTTCACTGCAAACGCACTGCGGTAGAGGCTTATTTCTTGTAAGTTACCACTTATCCTAATCGTTATTCTTTTATTCTACAGAAAAGCACCGCTCCTCTAACTTTTTCATACTTTCTTAATTTTACAAAGCTTGCTGCCTAATGGTTTTCTATTTTGTTAGATTAATTTCATAAAAAACTAGTTTGGTAAGTTAATAAAATTCTATAAGAATTATATCTAAACTAGTTTAGGACACATCTTTACCTATAGTTGGTGCCTAGATTGCTTATTGTTGCTGATAGGCAAATTTTTACTCATTAAAAGAATAAGGTTCATTTGGCGCCACTATCAACTTTAAAACACGACAAAAACTTAGGGCAATGTGGTCCAACCTATATAAGAATCTCTCTGCACTGCCTCTGTCCCCATAGTTGTTGGTCATGACTATCATATGAAGTGTGTTTATGTTGCTTGCCCCTCAAACTGGAGTGACCTTGTTTGTAGCAGTGTAGTCAAAGGCGTTCTAGGCGCTTGCCTAGGCGCCCAGGCGAGGCGAGGCGCTAGAAAAGCGCCTCAAAGGCACTGAGGCGAGGCGACTTTAGTGAGACGCTCGCCTCTAGAGCTTAGGCGCTCGCCCAGATATATTTTGTTAGGTGAGAGGCGAGCGCCTGAGTAAAGTTTGCAATTTAAAGGCTCTAATGGCATGTTTTGTAAATTTAAAGAGGTGCATGGTTGGTTTTAAAACTGTTACCTCAGTGGGGATAAGCTATCACCCACTATATCAAATAAAACAAAAGCATAAAACAAAAGACCCAATAAGAAATTTCGGGAACCACTCCTCTTCATCAACTTTCAGAGCAAAGCAATGGGTATTTCGTCTTCTTCTAGGGTTTGGAAGAGAGTGGGCCAGTGGCTGCCAGTAATCAACCAACATCAGGTAATATTTTCCTATTCTTTTAGTTTTTTTTTTACACTTTTTTTTTCCTAAGTTCTCTCTCACTGTGACACTGCTTTGGTAATTTTGTCCACACTTTTAGAGCATAAAACTCTTTCCTCTCTATTTCTTCTCTACTTTTTTCCCCTTTTTCTCTTCTCTGTTGGACTCTCTGTCTCCAGCAACTTTCTCCTCTCTGTTTTTTCTCTGTTTTTTTCCCCTTACCCTTCTCTCTTGTACTCTATCTCTAGCAACTCTTCCTTCTTTGTTTTTTCTCTGTTTTTTTTTTTTTTTCCCTTTACCCTTCTCTAGTTTGGCTGTCTTACAGCAACTCTCCTCTATCTTTTTCTTTATTTTCTTTTCCTTTATTTTTCCCTTTTCTTGAACTTATTACTTCACTCAATTTTTAGAGCTTAAACCACAGTAAATGATACATAGCTAGCTTAATATAGAATCCTATTAAATGTATTGTATTGGGTTTTTTTTTTTTTTATATGTAGAATGGCTTCAGATAATGGGAAGAGAAAAGATCCGAGATGGAAATATAATTATTTAACTAATGTTGAAGACAAAAATGCAATGACTTGCCTCTTTTGTAATAAAGTCACAAAGGAAGGGATACATAGAGCAAAGCAGCATCAAGTAGGGAATTTTAAAAACAATACAAAGTGTTTAAGTGTCCTGAATCCCTGATCATGTTAGAGAAGAGCTTGCGTAGTATATGGTAAAGAAGAAGAGTGATAAGGAGAACTATGACAAGATGCCTGATTTTGATGATATAGATAATATAATTGAAATTGAGGATGTAGATGATGATGAGGTAGAGGAAGTAGAAGTTATCCAAAAAGGAAAAAAATCATGCTCTAGCAAGAGAGGGGTTGGCAATAGCACCCAAGTGAAAACTGTGAAATTAATGCAAAAATTTAAGAAGTTGAAAGGTCCCATGGATTCTTTTGTAACATTAAAGCCAAAAAAAGTGGTTGCACTTAGGAAACAGGGTAAGATGAAGCAAACTAACATCAATGATTAACTTGACAAAGAGAAAAGAGTACAAACTTGTCAGTATATTGGCCGGCTATTTTATCTAGTCGATATACCATTCAATGTTGCTTGTTTAGATGAATTTAAGTGGGCAGTTGAAGCTATTAGGCAGTATGGTCCAAATATGAAGCCTCTTAGTTACCATGAGTTAAGAGTTTCAATTCTTTAAAAGGAGATGGCTTACACAAATGAGTTATTGAGTGATCACAAGGAATCTTTGAAGAAATATGGCTGTTCTATTATGTTTGATGGGTGGACTAGTAGAACCAATAGGACCTTGATGAACTTTTTGGTGAATTGCCCATCTAGAACCATGTTTATAAAGTCAATTGATACATCATCTTTTATGAAAACTGGGGAAAAAACTTTTGAATTACTTGATGCATTTGTAGAACAGATTGGTGAGGCTAATGTAGTTCAAGTAGTATTGGATAATGGATCTAATTATGTGTTAGCTAGGAAGTTGTTGGAAGCAAAAAGGCCAAATTTGTATTGGACTCCATATGCTGCACACTGCATTGACCTTATATTGGAGGACATTGGGAAAATTCCTAGAATTGCAAAAACTTTGGAAAGGGTCATTCAATTGACTAGATATATCTACAACCATGGGGGTCTCTTAAATATAATGAGAGAATACACAAAACAAAGAGAGCTGGTTAGGGCTGGGAAAACTAGGTTTTGCACTTCATATCTTATAATAAAATCCATTTATAAGCAAAATCTTAACCTAAGGGCCATGTTTACTTCTGAGAAGTGGGTTCGTAGTAGATGGGCAAGGGAAGCAAATGCTAAACGAGTAGTAGAAACGATTTTGATGCCTTGTTTTTGGAATACTATAGTTTACATTCTCAAAGTTATAGGCCCTCTTGTTCGGGTTCTTCGCCTTGTTGATAATGAGAGAAAACCAGCTATGGGTTACATATATGAGACAATGGATAGGGCCAAAGAAGCTATTATAAAAGCTTTTAATGAGAATGAAGAAAGGTATTCAAATATTTTTAAAATTATTCATGAGAGATGAGAATGTCAATTACATCGGCCTTTGCATGCAGCGGGTCATTTCTTGAATCCTGAGTACTTCTATTTTGATGATGACATAGCAACAAATCATGAAATTACACCAAGATTGTATGCTTGTATACAAAGACTAATTTCTAGTGCTAAAATTTAGGACAAGATCATGGCTGAGCTATCCATGTATAAGAAAGCTGAAGGACTCTTTGGCATTGAATTGGCTAAAAGATCAAGAAAGACAAGGGCTCCAGGTAAGAAATCATTTACAAATAAAAAATCTGACTTTTATGATATATCATATATCATTACTCATACTTATTTTTTTAACATAGCTAAATGGTGGAGTTTGTATGGGAGCTCAACTCCGAATTTGCAACAGTTAGCTATAAGAATCTTGAGCTTGACTTGTAGTGCATGTGGTTGTGAGCGCAATTGGAGTGTGTTTGAGCAGGTGAGTTTTGAAGTATAATAAGTAGATTTTATCCTTTGATGAGCTACTTTATTTCATAGAAAATTCAAATGGTTTGATTATTCACTATAGTCTAATACTTAGTTTTCATACATGCTTGTAGATTCACATAGAAAGAATGAATAGACTTGCACAAAAACGGCTAAATGATCTGGTCTTTATGGAGTATAATCAAAAGATGAAGGCACGATATGATAAGCGTGATGTTATTGATTCCATCTCCTTAGATGATATAGATGAAAGTAATGAATGGTTGTTGGGGGAAATGGGCGTTGAACCATTTATGAATGTTGAAGATGAGTTGGTTTTTGATGATGATGATGATGGTTTGACATGGGGTGTGGTGGCAAGAGCTGTTGGTGTTGGAGAACCAAGGAAGAATACTAGATTCTAAACAAAATAAAGGGCAAGCTTAAAGGCCTCAACATCACAACCAAATATTGAAGAGGAAGATTCTAATTCTGATAAGACCGAGGAAGAGAATGTTGATGGTTATAAATCTGGTTCAAGTGGCTTTGAAAGTGATGGAAACTTGAGTGAAGAGTCTGGTGATGACCGTTAGATTAAAACTAACAACCACATTCAGGCTATTAAATAGGCTAATAGGCAGAATGTTCAATCTTCAAATGCTTTTGTTTTGTCATGGATAGTCATGAAGTTCAATCTTCAATGTTCTGTTAGGAGTTTTCTTCTTTCTAATATGAAGTTATGAACAATGTTTTGGTTTAATATTCATATTTAGTTGATATTTGGATGAAGACTAATTTTTAAATGGTGATTTATGGTTAATATTCAGACTTAGTTGATATTTGATAATTATCTAGACTTAGTTGACTGTTGATATTTGGATGGAGACTAAATTTTTAGTTAGGATTCAAACTCACAAACTGGTTTTATAGACCAGGCTGAATAGCTCCTATCCATTAGGAATGGAGTTAGATTTGTTTATATAATATTCTTATACATCAAATAAATTAGATTGGAACCCTATATATAAAATAACAATATTTAGAATTTGGCGCCTCGCTTTACTTGGGCTAGTGCCTTTCTAGCGCCTTATCGCCTCGGGCGATACAAGACCTTGGTGCCTTAAGGGCGCCTTTTGCCTTTGACTACTTTGGTTTGTAATTGTATAAAATTGCTTCAAAGAAGGTTTCTATTAGCATTTGTTTATGTAATATTGTTGTAGCTGAAATGAGGTCTGATGGTTTGTGTTGATACAATGATGGTGTTCATGATCAAGATTGCTTAGTGATTGTGTTTTAGTATGTTTGAAGTTACCATCTCCTAGTTGAGATGGTTTCTAGATTTCTATTGCATGAACTATTTCTATAACATAGTTCTTAATTAATTACGAAAAATAAAAATACTTAGACAAAATAAAACAAGTTGTAATTTTGTGGATGAAGAAAATTGGAGTCAAGGACTTAGAAGGGATAAGAAAAGAGGGTTTTGTGCTTCATTGGTCTTGGTTGAAATTTATAATTCTTAATCATATAATATTTTGCTTGGTTGAACTTTAAAGATAAATAGTAGCAAGAAATGTTCACACAAGTTGTCGTTGTTTAACAACACAATGCGTATTTCTACAGTACTTTATTTTTTGCGTAAGTAGGATAATGCTTTTCCTTTTTGGTTTGTGTGGTTATTATTTATTATTATTATTATTATTAAAACTATGAATTATACTTGTTACTCTAGTTTGCTAATATGTATTTTTGATTTTTTTAGGTTATGGAAACCTCCACTAATGAACCCTTTGTCCAAACACCAACTGCTACACAAGATGATGGTGCTATTCACACCTAAGTTGAAGCTTTTGTTGCTACCCAAGCTGAAGTAGCTATTGCTGCTAAGTTGCCCCCAGTTCCACCATGCCAAGTGAGTATGACAGTTCCTATTAGTGGTACTTGTAGTGGTAGGAAAAAGTCAGTTGTTTGGAGCTATTTTGAAAAATTAAAGATAGGTGAGGGTGATACTAGTAAAACTAAGGCTATTTGTAATTATTGCCAAAAATCGTATAATGTTGATAGTAAGAGTTGTGGTACTAGTAATTTGTTAGCTCATGTGTCAATATGTCCCAAGAGCCCTAATAGAGAAGATCTAGTTAAAGGGCAGAAAACATTAGCTTTTGAACCCAAAAAGGATGGAGAAGATGGGTTCCACCTTGTGTCAACAACCTTTTCTGTTGAGAGCTTCTAGAAAAGCATTGGCTGAAATGATTATAATTGATAAGTTGCCTTTTAGGTATGTCAAGAGGTATGGGTTTAAGAAATATGTAACTACCTTACAACCTAAGCTTCGATTAAAGGATATCCTATCTAGTCAAATTGTGGCTAGAGATGTGATTGACATTTATAATAGTGAGAGAGAAAAGTTAAGGAAATCCTTGAAGTGTTGTAGGGTGTGTCTTACTACGAATACATGGACTTCTATTCAAAATTTAAATTATATATGTCTCACATGTCACTTTGTTGATGATGCTTAAAAATTGCATAAGAGAATTTTAAATTTTTGTCAAGTTGAAGACCACAAGGGGGAGACTATAGGTAGAAAGATTGAGATGTCTTTGCGTGAGTGGGGTATTGATGGGATATTCACTTTGACAATGGATAATGCTAGCTTATATTTAACAACAATTAAATTTTTGCAAAGGGTGACTAAAGATTGGAATGAGACAGTTTTAGGAAATGAGTTCATGCACATGAGGTGTTGTGTCCATATCCTAAATCTCATTGTAGGGGAGGGTTTGAAAGAGATTGATACATCTGTTGCCAAGGTGCGTGAAGCTGTGAGACAAGTGAAGTCCTCACCCAATAGAAATCAAACTTTTAGGAGTTTTTTGGAGAGGTTAGGTATGAAGTCCAAGAGTCTTCTTAGTCTAGATGTACCTACTAAGTGGAACTCAACCTATCTCATGTTATAGACTGCTGAAAATTTTGAGAAAGTGTTCATTCGAATGGATGTTGAAGATGAGGGTTATTTGTTGTACTTTAGAACCAAGGAAGATAGTGGTGGTTTGGGATCTCCTTGTATGAGTGATTTCCAAAATTGTTAGGCATTTGTGACTTTCTTAAAACTTTTTATAATGCAAGGAAGAAATTCTCCAGTTCTTTGTACTTTACTTCAATTGCCTTCTATGATGAGATATTTGTTGTTCAAGAGAGTATTTCTAATTTAGTTAAATCCCAAAACACTCTCTTGAAAAATACAGCCACAAACATGTAAATTAAATTTCAGAAGTATTGGGGGGAAGGGGAGAAAATTAATTATCTTTTGTATGTGGCTGTGGTTCTTGATCCACACAAAAAATTGAGATTTTTGAAAATTTATTTTTCTAAAAATTATGGGAATGCAGTGGCAGAAGTGATGGTTGATAAGGTGAAAGATCTTCTGTATAAGTTGTATAATTTTTACTCTTCCATTCATTCATCAAATGTGTGAGAACAAAGTGGGAGTGAGAGGACAGAATTGGAAAGTGATGCTTGTGATCCATATGTGATGGTTCACTCGTGATATGAATGTTTCTTGCAAGTTGAGCAATCTATAGGTTGTAGTAATGAGGTTGAAAAGTATTTGGTTGAAAACTGTGAAGGTAGAAAGGATGTGAATTTTGAGATATTGAAGTGGTGAAGGGACAATTGTAGTAGGTACCAAGTGTTGTTTAAAGTTGCTAAGGATGTGCTGGCTGTACCTGTTTCCAGTGTTGCATCTGAGTCAACATTTAGCATTGGAGGCTGCATTATTGATCCATTTTGAAGTTCAATATCTCTTCTCATAGTTCAAAACCTTGTATGTTCACAAAATTGTTTTCAAGCCACAATTTCAATTTCTCATCGCCAGTCAACTGATGATGTAGAGACATTGGAGGAGGAGTTACTTGACTTAGGCAATATGTTTAAATTTTGAAACTTATTGTCTATTAATTTTATTGAATATCTCATGTATTCAAGCAAAATTTAATATATTGTGTTTATTTCCTATTTCTTTCTAGTTTTAAATCAACAACCAATAGCAAGTGCAACAGCAAATACAAGCTCAAGCAAGGGTTCTACTTCAGGCAAACGACCCTTAATTATCATTGATGATTAATCACTGACTTGGTATGATTCTGCCTTTAGCCCCTTACTGTTATAAACTTGGTTTCCTTACTAGTTGATCTTGTATTTGGTACTAATGTATTGTTTGTTGAATATTTTTTTTGTCTATTGTAGGAGGATGGTCATTTATTTTGTAAAGCAAGCAGCTTTTTGGGAATATTTTGGAAGCTTTTTTGGATATATTGTTTTTCTTACTTCTAACAATACTCAACTATCAATGCTTATAGAAAAGAAATCTTAGTTCATAGGTTTTCTTTTCTATTAGTTATAGACTTATAAACTATAAAGTAGTCATTTAATACTTTGGGAAAACTATTTTTTGGAAATACCTATGGTATTTGATTATTGTAACTAATTATATTGCTTAGAACTAGCAAGCTTTCTGCCTTATGGTTTACTGCCCAAAAAACATGCAGTAACTGCCTTTATGGTACTAAGTATACATCTCTAAGTATATATCTCTATTAATTGGAATATTGTACTAAAGTATTATTTGTTGTGAATTATTTGTTGTGGTTGGCGGGTTTAATAGGTGTTGAGCTACTAGCTTACTACCTAGGTGCTTATTGTGTTGTTTAACAGATCATATATGGTAAAGTTAGGGTTTTTGTAGTTTGGGTTGTGCTATCTTTAGTCTATTTTGTTGTGTTCATTTTTTGTAATTAATGTGGGAAAGATCATGTATTTGGATTGATATGTACTGCTTAGGTGCTTCTATTGTTTCAGAGATCACAGGTGATAAAAAAAAAAAAAAAAAAGGCTTTTTGGTGTGTTGATCACAGGTGATTAAAAAAAAAGGCTTTTTGGTGTGTTGTGTTGTGTTATTCTGTCCAAGTTTAAATTTGTGAGGAACTGCCAGATTATATTGGGTTTGATATGTCCTGAAGGCCCAATAGGTCTAGTGTAATTCATAATATAAGCTAAGCTTGAAGCCCTATTTTAAAATAAATTAAGTAAAAAGAGGCACAATTTGAAATATATAGGGAATTCAAACAATCTGAAATCAATAGGGTTTATTAAACTGCCAAATTGAGCAATTTGGGCTAAAAAGGCCCAAAAAAATGAAATCTGATAATTTTAACTATGTCATAAATCCGGCCGAATCTGAGGCCCAGACTTGACAAACCAACAACTTTGACCTGGTCAACCGATTACCCGAAACATCAGATCCGACCCAAATATTCAGTCGAGTACGGGTCTGAAATTCAGCAACCCGATCCAATCGGGTCGAGTTCGGTTTGGGCCCTAAACTGACCCAGCCCGACTTATGGACATGTCTAGTCTTGTTTTAGCTTTTGATTTTCGAGTTTATAATTTTACCTATGTTAAATGTTTAGGCAACTTCGTTGCCCATTTTCTTGCCAAACGTTCTAAGTCAGGCAATGAGCTACTGGTTTAGATATAATCCACTCCTAGTGATATAGCTACTATTGTTACAAGGGACTCTTTGTAATTTTTATGCTTTGAATAAAACTTGGCATCTGGGTCTGGATTCTAGAAAACCCTTGGCACGATGGTCACTCCATAAGTATAAGTGTTTGTGGGGTGTGGGAGGCAAGGGTTGAGGTTCAAGTCTCCAAAAAGGAACTTCACACACATATACACTTTAGATTAGGTTAAAGTAGAATTTCTATATTGTATATATATATTAAAAAAAAAACTCTCAAACAATTGAATAGAAAGTCTATTCCCTCTATTAAAATTTCCAAACAAGAGAAGTAAATGAATATTTTCATTTATTTCCATTCAATTTTATTCATTCCAACCAAACGAGTTGTTAGTTGCAATGACCAATAGAACACAAATAGTGCTTTCTTTCTAATGAAAATTAAATTTAATGTAACTAGGTGTTTGAATTCAATTTGAGAACCAGTAAGTTCCAATTAGCTTAACTGGTAAAATCTCTGATGGTTGAATAAGATATCTAGAGTTCAATCTCCGCCTATACCAAAAAGCGATTGGTGTCTTCGTTTGATGATAAAGAGGGCAATAATCAGAAGCGGATATCATAAGTTGAAAGTTGAAACTCTATAAAATTTTGAGAACCTAATATACAACACCTAAGATACCATACTTAAATTTTACCCTTACGTCATATATATTACTTCCAACTACAAAATGTTAGTACTTGAAAAAAAAAACCATAATTTGTTATAATGGACAGTATAGGAGGTAAAGAAGTTATAATATGTAAGGGTAAGAACCTTGTAACCCACTTCTTGATATTTTCAATAAAAAATGATAAGGTTCAAATACCATCATGTCCCTACAAATTATCTAATTATAAAAAAGAAAAAGGACTAAATATTTTGGTTGTCCTTAAAAGTTATATGAATTTCAATTTTTATTTTTGAACTTTTTAAAGTTTGTTACCCAAACTTGTTTTGAAAAGTCAATAATTTAAGGACCAAAAAAATAAAATTTTAAAATAGTTTATGGATGAAAAATGAATTTTTGAAATTGAAAATTGATAAGTGTATTACCAATAGTTTAATCTTTGTTTGGTTAGGGGGTGGAAAAATTGAGGGATATAAAATATTCAGGCTATTTAGTAGGGTGTTTTGAGCAACAATTTTCAGTGTTTAAACAACATTACATGTATTTCCACATACTAATTTCACTCGCACGTATTTCTAAACAATACAAACAACGTTACTAGAACAATATTACCAAACGGCCCTAGTTTTTGTTCGTGTATGTTTGGTTGGGAGGATGGACAACTTTTATTTTGTTTGATTTATAAGAAAAATGAGATAATAGAAAATATAGTTTGTATAAATTTACTCTCATTTCTTTATTACACATTAAAATTTTTTTGAAAAAAACTAATATTTAGAAAAAAAAAATTAAACATTACTTTATAAAAAGGGAAAAAAAACTGCGTGGGAGGGAGGAGAGGGGCAAATGGGTAAATTTCCATTTAACCTTCCTCCCTCCCCTATTTTCTTCATAATTTAAAAAGATTCCAAAATAACCTCAAATGGTTATAATATGTAAGGTTAAGAACCTTGTAACCCACTTCTTGATATTTTCAATAAAAAATGATCAAGGTTCAAATACCCTTATGTCCCTACAAATTATCTATAGGGGCATGGTTTTTAGTCCAAACCCAGTTGGTATGGGATTATGGGTTAATGAGTCCAATACAATAAAATTTATAGAGAATGGGTCAAAGAACTAGGCCCTAGATAATCTAATAATTGATAGGATAGGCCCGAAAGATCATCATGTAAGAGCAAAACACGTAAGGCTAGGTGTATGTGTTGTCCAAGGAGACAAATATTCTTATAGACTAATGGAACTGATTACAAATGAAATTCTAGTTGCTAAAGTGTTTTTTCTCTATTTTCTCCAATCCCTTCCTCATGAGGGGTCTGTCACGTTATATAGTTCCTTCTGGTCCATCTTAGTTCTACACTTGTCGGTCATCTGAACCCTCACTTGAGTGTCTGTCCCATCAGACGCCTCTTTTGGCTCTCTGTGAGTTGTGGTAGCCAAGACAGCACTGTTCAGGGATCTTCTCCACATAAATGCGGCCAAAAAAGTAGCTGCAGTGCATTCAATGTGGAGGTAACAGCATTTCCTTAGATATTTTCGGGCTCTCTTCCTTCTTGTGTATTCTTGAGGCACACCTCTAACATTGGGGCTTCTAGGGAGGTTATTTTCGTCATTGGGGTGCGTGTCTGGGCTAGGTATGCTATGTCCGAGGAGGAATTACTCCTCGAACCACCTTTTTCTTCTTTCTCACTAATGAGGCTTTAAACTGGAATCACCCTCAACCATTGGTTCCTCCTCGAACATGATAACGTCTTCGGATAAGGCCCAAGGTCCAATATATGATTCTGGGCCCAAGTCCCCACAATAGCCCAAATTGGTGTATGTTTGGCGAGAACCTTTGACATTGGTTGAACTTTTTTACATATTCATATGCTTCCTTTTTCATGTTCGGCCACTAGTAGCCTTAAGTGATGACTCTGTGTGCCAACGATCTTCCTCCAGTGTGGCTTCTGCAAATTCCCTCATGTAATTTCTCGAGGAGTAATTTTGTTATCTCGGGGTGCATGCATAGTAGGTATGGTCCAGAAAATGACCTTTTGTATAATTTCTGATCCTCAGACAGCCAACACCTGGGAGCTTTTCTTTGAACTTTATCAGTCTCAGACTTCTCTTCAGACAGGGTATCCTCCTTTAAGAACAATACAACGAGGTCCATCCAGCCAGGCCTCATTCTAACTTAGTGGACATGAATTGCCTTTCTGTACATATCTGCGGGCTTGCATAAGTTTCTACAAGGATGACACGGGGTAAGTTTTATGCTGAAGAGGTTGCAAGTGTAGCTAGGGAATCAGCATGGGTATTTCCACTTCTAGGAATATGCAATAGATTGAAGGATTCAAAGCCTAACTGCAGGTGTCTAACCTGGCTCAAGTATCCCCGCTTCCTCTTATCCTTCGCTTTAAACTCCCATTTCACTTGTCCGACGACCAATTTGGAGTCTAAGAATATCTTTATTGCTTTTCTGCCCATTGTTCGAACCATGGCCATTCCCATTAGCAGAGCCTCGTACTCAGCCTCATTATTGGTGGCCGAAAATTCCAATCTTAATGATTTCTCGATGGTGATCCTTTCGGGGGATACTAGTACTAACCCCATTCTGGAACCTTTCTAATTTGCTGCACCATCAACGTACACTTCCTAAGATGGGGGCCTTGTTGGGAGACCATGCTAACCGATTTTCCATCCATGGGTTGTGTTTTCGTTTCTTCTTCTAGCAGGGATTCAGCAAACTCGGCTACTAGATCCGCGAGGACTTGTCCTTTGATAAAAGTGCGAGACATGTATTTGATGTCGAAAGCCCCTAGAATTGTGGCCCATTTAGCAATCTTCCCCATGTAATCAGCGCTCCGAAGCAGAGCTCTGAGTGAGAGTTGAGTTAGGACAATGACCGTGTGTGCCTGAAAGTAGTGGAGGAGTTTGCGTGTGGCGTGTACCACTACCAGAACAGCTTTTTCCAGTGGCAGATAGCGAATTTCAGCTTCGTGTTGTGATCTGCTCACATAATAGACTGGCTTTTATGTGTCGCGATCAACTCGTATCAGGACTAAGCTTACAGCATGAGGGGCCACAGCAATATAAGCGAATAGGACTTCGTCAACCTCAAGGCTGGACATGATAGGAGGCCGAGAGAGATAATCTTTAAGCTGTTGGAAAGCCAAGGCACACTCCTCGGTCCATTCAAACCCCTTCCACTTATTCATCAGTAGGAAGAACAGTCGGCACCTATCCGTTGATCGAGAGATAAACCAGTTCTGGGCAGCAGTCATTCTAGTCAATTTTTGGACTTCCTTGGGATTCCGAGGTGGTTGTAAACTGTTGATTGCTTTAATCTGATTGAGATTAACTTCAATGCCCCTATGGGTAACCATGTAGCCTAGGAATTTGCCTGATCCTACACTGAAAGAACACTTGGAAGCGTTGAGGTGCAACTTGTGTTTCCTCAGAACTTCGAAAATGCTCCCGAGGTCTCTCAAGTGCTAGGATTCTACCTTGCTTTTTACCACCATGTCGTCTATATAGACTTCAATGCTCTTACCCAACTTTGGCTCAAACATCCTAGTCATCATTCTTTGATAGGTGGCCTCCACATTCTTCAGACCAAATGACATAACTTTGTAGTGGTAGTTTCTAGTGGGTGTGATGAAAGCAGTCTTTTCTTGATCTTCCAGGGCGAGTGGTATTTGGTGGTATCCCTGAAAGGCGTCTAGGAAGCTTATCCGATGATGCCCTATGGTTACATCCACCAGTTGATTTATCTTGGGCATAGGGAAGGGATCCTTCGGGCAAGCCCTATTCAAATCCGTGAAGTCCACACATACTCGTCATTTCTAACTCTTCTTCTTCACCACCACGGTATTAGACAACCATTCAGGGTAGAATACCTCCTTGATAGCCCCAGCTTGCTTTAGTTTCTCCACCTCATCCTTGACAGCATTAGAGTGGTCCCTAGACGAGCGCCGAAAAGGTTGCCTCTTGGGAGTGACGGACGGATTAACATTTAAATAATGACAGATGAAGTTCGGGTCCCCCCCGGGACTTCAAAAGCACTCCATGAGAAGACATCGACATTTCTTCTAAGAAACTCTACCAGCTCTTCCTTCTCTGGAGAAGGCAGCTAAGCCCCAATCTGAAAAATTTTCTCCGGATCATCACCGATAACAACCCTTTCCAAATCTTTGCACCTCGCCTCCTCGGTCGACCCATCGATGGACGACGCTAAACCTGTTAATTGCTATAAGCTTTTTTCAATACAGGCCGAGGACTCGGCCTCGGGCCAATGCCAGATGGCGGCTACCAAGCATTGTCTAGCAGCAGGTTGGCTCCCAACAATCTTTTCAATCTGACCCTCTGACGGGTATTTCATTTTCTGGTGCAAGGTAGAGGAGATAGCCCCTAGAGTATGAAGCTAAGGCATGCCGACAATGGTAGTGTAGGGGGAATATGCGTCCACCACAATGAAGTTCACTTCCACTATTTCTGAGCCAGCTTGTATAGGTAGCCTGATCTAACCCTTGTGGACAACGACCTTCCCATCAAAACTTACTAAGGGCAAGGTATATGGTGTTAAGTCCTCTGGTTTCAAGTTCAGCCCCTTATATAGGTCGGGGTACATTATCTCGGCACCACTGCCTCGGTCCATCATCACCCTGTTCACATCATTTCCCCCAATCCTGAGGGTAACCACCAAAGAATCGTCATGGGGTTGGATGGTTCTGATTTTATCCTCGTCCGAGAAGCCCAAGACCGGTTGGATTTACAGTCTAGCCTTCTTTGGTTCTCGCTTAGCGTCCTGGCGGATAGTCGAGCCACAGACATCACTCGTGAAGGGCAGGAGCCAGTCCTTCCTGAAGCAGCAAAGATGACGTTTATCGTTCCTAAAAGTGGTCTTGAAGAATCATCTCTACGGAATTTTGAGTTTGTCTGGCCCTTTTGACCGCTGAAATGGTGCAAGAATTGCTTTAACTTTCCTTCACGGACAAGTTGGTCCAAGTAGTCTCACAAACTCCTACAATCTTCTGTGGTGTGTACATAACCTTGATGGTATTGTCAACAGAGCTTGTGATTGTGTTTTTTGGGGTTTCCTGCCATTTTATTTGGCCATTTAAAGAATGACTCATTCCTAATCTTCTCTAGAACTTGAGGCACTGGCTCTTGGAACATAGCATTGACCGCCTGAGGATTGCCAAATCCTGACTGCCCGACAAAGTCCCTCCTTGGCTAGTTATTATTGTATCGGTCTGACCTGAAATCCCTCATCTCTTGAGGGATAACATTCTCCTTTCCTTTCCCTTGCTGCTGGTCTTCCTCAACCCTTTTATATTTATCAATCCGGTCCATGAGCTGGCGTACACTGGTGATAGGTTTGCCAGTCAGAAATTTTCTCAAACTGTGCTCAGTTAGAAGGCCAAGCTTGAATGTACTGATGGCCACATCATCAAAGTCACCATCTATTTCATTGAACATCTCCCAGTATCTGTTTGAATATGCTTTCAGGGTCTCTTTTTCTCGCATGCATAAGGACAGTAGGGAGGCCAAAGGCCGAGGAGGTCTACTACAGGTGGCAAAGTGGGAACAAAACGCCTGAGCTCTTTAAAGAAACTTATGGAATCTGCCTTCAGGTCGTCAAACCATCTCATAGCAACAGGTCCCATACTGGATGGAAAAACCTTACACATCAAGGCCTTGTCTCTGGAATGGACAGCCATTCTCTGGTTGAAGTAGCTCACATGCTTTACAGGATCTGTTTTACCGTTGTACACGGTGAAAATAGGCTGAGTGAATCGTCGAGGGAGTCTAGCTCCGTTGATTTTGCACATGAAGGGTGACTTGGAGATCTGGTCCAAGGCCTTGCTTACAGCGTCGTTTTCCACGCCTTTGTGAGGCAGGCTTTTGACCCTCTATTCGCGACAGTGTTCCTCTTCGTAGGAGAAAGACTCACTGGGCGGGGTTCGGGACCTTCGCCTGTAACTGACGTCCCTTTCGTCATTAAAAGAAACGTTAGAGTTAGAGGGAGTTCGCCTTCATCGTGCATGGCGCAGTTCCCTCTTTAGTCGGTTAATTGCCAACTGCATGGCATTGTTACTCTTTGCGTGGGAGACATAGGTTCCTTCTCGAGGTTTACTCCTGTCAGTATGTGTGGTATGCACGCTTCCTTCGCGATTGCCTTTCCGTTTGAGGTTGACAAAAGGGTCGCCATGCTTGGATCCCAAGGACTCTGCTTGGTGCGGACCTGAGCCTACCATCGTTCACCGCTGCACTCACTATCGCATAAGTTCTTCCCACAGACAACGCCAATTGTAGGGGCACAGTTTTTAGCCCAAGCCCAGTAGGTATGAGATTATGGATTAATGAGCCTAATACAATAAAATCTGTAGAGAATGGGTCAAAGAACTAGGTCCTAGTGAATCTAACAACGGCTAAGATAGGCCTGAAAGATCATCATGTAAGAGCAAAACACGTAAGGCTAGGTGTATGTGTTGTCCGAGGAGACAAATATTCTTATAGACCAATGGAACTGATTACAAATGCAATTCTAGTTGCTACAATGTTTTTTCTCTATTTTCTCCGATCCTTTTCTCATGAGGGGCATGTCACGTTATATAGCTCCTTTCGGTCCATCTTGGTCCTACACTTGTCGGTCATCTGAGCCCTCATTGAGTGCCTATCCCACTAGACGCCTCTTTTGGCTCTCTGTGAGTTGTGGTAGCCAAGACAAAACTGTTCAATGGTCTTCTCCACAGAAATGCGGTCAGAAAAGTAGCTGCAGTGCATTCAATGCGGAGGTAGCAGTCTTTCCTTAGATATTTTCAGGCTTTTTTCCTTCTTGTGTATTCTTGAGGCACACCTCTAACATTAAGGCTTCTAGGGAGGTTATTTTCGTCATTGGGGTGCATGTTTGGGCTGGGTATGCTATGTCCGATGAGGAATTACTCCTTGAACCACCTTCTTCTTCTTTCTCACTTATGGGGCTTTAAACTGGAATCACCCTCAACCATTGGTTCCTCATCGGACATGATAACGTACTCAGATAAAGCCCAAGGCCCAATATATGATTCTGGGCCCATGTCCCCACATTATCTAATTATAAAAAAGAAAAATGACTAAATATTTTTGTTGTCCTTAAAAGTTATATGAATTTCAATTTTTATTTTTTAACTTTTTAAAGTTTGTTCCCCAAACTTGTTTAAAAAAAGCAATAATTTAAGGACCAAAAAAATAAAATTTTAAAATAGTTTATGGATGAAAAATGAATTTTTGAAATTGAAAATTGATAAGTGTATTACTAATAGTTTAAGCTCTATTTGGTTGGGGGTGGAAAAATTGAGGGATGTAAAATATTTAGTTTTCGTTCATGTATGTTTGGTTGGGAGGACGGACAACTTTTTTTTCTGTTTGATTTAGAAGAAAAATGAGATAATAGAAAATATAGTTTATATAAATTTACTCTCATTTCTTTATTACATATAAAAAAAAGTTTGAAAAAATACTTATATTTAAAAAAAAAAATAAACATCACTTTATAAAATGGGAAAAAAAACTGTGTAGGAGGGAGGGGAGGGGCAAATGGGTAAATTTCCATTTAAGCCTTCCTCCCTCCCCTATTTTCTTCATAATTTAGAAATATTCCAAAATCACCTCAAATGGTGGAACCGAGGAGAGAATACATGTGATCTACCAAAATTATCTCTCTTTCTTCCAACTAAACACACAAATCACTCCTATTTTCATATCTCTAACAAATCATCCAAACCAAATACACACCTAAGAGATTAGCCAAAAAAAAAACACACACACACACACACTCTCCACACACCTAAGAATGAGAAATGAACTTTTTACATTTCAAAAAAGAAAAAAAAGTTTTTTTTCTTCCAAAGTTTTTTTTTTTTAAAATTATCCATTATTGGGATAAAAACAAAAAAAGGGACAAATGCCAGCGTAGCGTGCCGACTGTGGTATGTTTATTAAAAAAAGAAAAAAAGAAAAAAAAAGAAAAGAAAAGAAAAAAGGCGACTCTATGAAAAGTGGTTCGTGTACTGTCTCACTGCGTGCGTGTCTAGGGGGGGACGCGTTTGCAATTTGAGTCCATCTTCTCTTGTTTAGGTTACTTTGATATTCACACCATTTTTTTTTTTTCCTGTGGGACCCACCCGTGGTTGACTTTCACTCCGCCTCTATGATCACGCCACGTCAATACCTAACGTTATAACCCCACATTAATTAAAGTACTTAATTCGATTCCCACGAATAAAGAGGTCAAAAAAAAAATTAAAAAAATCCAAAATCTTCCGAGCCGTCTGAATCCTCTTTCTTATCTAGATTGCCTACGTGGCAAAATCATAATAGGCTAAGACCACGGAGAGAAAAACACCCCTATCCCGCACCCGATAATTCCTTGGAGTAAAAGCGCGCGTGCCACATTATCTTTACACGTGAGCGCACCGAAGCCGAACCCGGACTTGTCCTCGTTGAAAAAACCGGATTGGATAATCGTCGATAGGTCCGAACTTTGTAGTAAGTAATTGGGGGATTTGGTTTTCTGGTTGGGTCATCGGTCAAAAAAGAAACGCAATACGCAAAACGCGAACAGGTCAGAGAGAGTACGATTGGGAAGAAAGATAAAAAAAAAAAAAAAAAAAAAATGTCGGCGTGAGTTTCCCAAATCCCTAAATTCTTTCCAATCGGCCTTCAATTTCTTCGTAAGATTCCAATCGATTCTCAAAATTTTTTCACTTAGGGTTTTGATTTTCGATTCTAAATTTCCTTTGATTAGTTTGTTGTTGTTGTTTTTTTTTTTTTTTAAGATTTTTTTAATTTATATATATATATATATATATAAATCGATTGATTTTTTTGTGTGTATAATTTTGATTTTTTTGATTAGATCGATTGCTGTTTTCGGAGCACTATGAGGTCGGTTTTGTTGGTTTGCTGACTGGTAATCCGTTTGTTTCGACTACAGGCTTTAATTTTTTGGGGTTAAGAAAAATGGATTTGGTAGCTAGTTGCAAGGTATTTAGCTACTTTTCTGTTTTTAATTTTAATTTTTTTTTCACTGTGTTTAGTTTGAACTTTTAAATTTTACTGTTTGTTTATGTTTGTGTTAGTTTGTAAATTCATTCTGTTTGTTAATATGATTACTGTTGAGATGGAATTTACGCCGCGCGATCGTGCGGCTTACATGATGTGTTGAATTCAGCTGACTAGTTAATGCCATGGTATTGTTGTGCTTGGTTTGGATATCGATATATTTGATGATGTAAACTCAAATGGCTTCGATTGCTGCTACTTGTTTGTTATAACTTTTGTTAGTATTGCTAGTTGGTTACTATAAAGTGGATGCTGCTGGGTACGAAAAAAATTAAACTCAACTGTTACTTTTGAGGTAAATTGTTGCACGGGTGGTTTATGTTTTCTATGCAACTGCTGCAACCTCCATTCATTTCAAGATGTGTCCCGAGCAATACATGCAGCGTTATTGCTTTATTTTTTGATGAATTCCAATTTTGAATTTGTATAAAACTCGTTTGTTTTAACTATAGGATACTTCGTGGTAGTTGTTGTTGGACTAAATGGTGTCTCCTCCCCCATGAGTAAATGGTGGGGAGACTGGAGAGAGCTGTGTGTTGAAGTATCTGTAAAAAGAAAGGAGCTTATTTACTTCGTATTCTTGTTTCAAGCTATAAGCAAACATCGGGAAATGTTGTTTGAGTCGATAAATTGATAAAAATGTTTTTATCTATTTATTTACTATGCTGTTCACTAAAGGAGATATGAATAGAATGACAGAACAAAATACATGTGCTTAACCCTGACTAGTCTCTCGAGGATCCATAGCTGACTTCAAAAATTATGAGACGAAGGCTTGGTTGTTATTGCTGTATTGCTCACCAAAGAAGGTGATTTGATGTGTATAGAATATAGGTTGGGGCCAGGTTAATCTCGTTCTCCCCTTCTCATACCTGGCACCCTTAATGAGCAATTCGTGGAGGTGATTATCTATTTTCTTTAAGGATTTATATCTTTTAAATCAAAGTGCATACTTTTCAAAGCACATAAATGCAGTGTAGGAAAGAAGATATCTGGAAACTGATTAGATCTGGAATTTGTTGAGATTTCACTATATGGAGCTTTACATATACTCAACCTTAAATCTGGAAAGGAAGGAGCATGTATATTTTTTGAGTTTTCAGTTAAACTTTCTTGATCCTGTATTTTTAAGATTGTTGGTTGGTGTTTATCTATTTGAGTATTTTTATGTCAACTTCCTGTTTCTGCTTGTAGGACAAATTAGCTTATTTCCGAATAAAAGAGCTCAAGGATGTCCTCACTCAATTAGGTCTTTCAAAGCAAGGGAAGAAGCAGGTGAGATGCCAGAATTATTGCTTTTGTTGCTACTGGCATCATTATCTTAAGTGCAAATATGGCTGTGTAAAAAGAAAAATGAAGCTGCCCGGAGTGTTGGATCTCATCTAACTGTGCTTTTACATTCTATAGCTTATAATTGCTATATATATAAATTCCTTTGGTGAGGATTTCACTGTTCTTTTTTCCCTTTCTCTCTGTTTAAATTTTGTCACAATTTATTAAGGTGATGCTTCTGGCTGCAGTACCCAGCTATCAATGATTTTTAATAGTACCTTTTTGCACCTTATAGTATGCTTGCTTTATTTGGAATCTGTCTCTTTCTCATTCTTCCCCATTATGGCATTTGAACTGCCAATCTAAGCTTGGATTGCTTGAGTTTTGCAAAAGTCAAGATGAATAGTTTCCATCATCTGTGTAATCTCCTTTCATTTTTGTATTCAAGTGGGTATGACTGGCTGGACTTTCTGCAGAGATGATATAAAACTCGCAAAAAATTTAGCCCAAATTCGGCTGATTCATTATTTATCCATTTATGAGCCTGTGTTTTGCAATGAATTTTTTATACACTATCTTTTATATTTCTAAATTGTATGGAATGAAATACTTGAATTGTTTATGAATATTGGATGTAGGATCTTGTTGATCGGATTTTAGCCATCCTCTCTGATGAACAAGGTAAAAGCCTTCTTCCATTATTTCTTTGCGAATTAAAATGTTTAAATCGAGCTTAGTTGCTACTTTAAATTTCATGTTATTTTCCTAGTTGTGTCACTCCCCCCCCCCCCCCCCGCCCCCCTCTTTTTTCTCTCCTCCTCTTTCACGGGTAGCTGCCTGTGGTATTAGAGTAGGTCCTGCTCTCCATTTCCATTAGAATCTTCTTACCAACATGGAAACTGATAAGCCCTATGATTCTAGTATCATAGAATCTGAAGATGTTGAATTCAAATCTTATTTGAAAGAATAGTTTGTAGTTAAGGAGTTGTGATTTCTCAAAGGATCTTATTACATGTAAAGGCTAACCTTTTTTTTGGACTTAGTACTCCCCGTCTCGTTTTGTTTGTCCCATGGTCCATTTTTGGCTTTCCCAAAATGTGTCCAGTTTTATAAATTAACAGCCATTAATTTACTAAATCCCCAATGTACCCCTTGATTTATTAAGGTTTAATTTCTGGAAAGTTTATAGCCAATGAGCTATAGCTCAACTCACTTCCTCCTCCCATAATAATAGGATGGAGGGTGATTGGCTGGGGTTGTGGGTTAAAAAGACCCATTGAGTGTGTGTGTAACTCTCCAGTAAAAAAATTCTTGAAAGTTTTAGGGGCGATTTTGAAAAGTTATACATTAAATAATTTTCTCTATAAAAGTTAGCTTTTCTAAACTGGACAAAGAAAGTAGGACCGAGGAAGTATTTGTTTGTATTTTAAGCGTCTGTTAATTCTTTGAACAAACTTAGTTATTCTTTTCCATTGATGCCATATATTCAAGTTATTTTTTTACCATTCTTTTCCATTAATGTGGATGTGTCATTTTGCTTGGTGGTGGGGGAGTTGAATGCACGTGTCTATCTGTAATGCTTAGGAATATTTAGTAATCTTGTTAGCTCTTGTGAGTGCTTTTTGATTCAGATTTTACTTTAGTTTTATTATTCCCAAATGTGACAGGACAAGGCAAAATGTGGCCCAAGAAAAATGCTGTTGAAAAGGAACAAGTGGCAAAACTAGTGGATGACACATATAGGTTTGCCTTCTGTATAATGTATTTCTTCCATTATTTGATTGGCAATGTTATTGATGGTCTGGAAAGCACGGACACAGCATTTGGGCTGCTGTGCCCGTGTCCAACATGTATAGGACACGGGAAACGTGTTGGACACGGCTGCATGCATGTCCCAGCCATTTGTTTCTGTTGAAAAATGGCAGGACATGGCAGGTACATGGTTGGAACATGGCCTGTGCCCAAAAATAAAATAGCTGAACACACTACCTCTCATGCCAATGTCCTCCCACTTCTTCTTCTCATGCCGATCTTCTTCTTCTCCTCCTCCCACGCTGATCTCTTCTTCTTCTTCTTCTTCTTCAGCTCTTAGATCTAATTTTCTCTTTTACAGTTTTCCCTCTTTGCCCTTTTTCCTTATTTTGTTCGTGGTACCTTTTTATTGTTTTGTTTGCCTCACATTGTTACGCATGAAAAGCTATTTTATCTCCAGCCATCCGTGTGAACAAAAGATGTGTAAATAGGTGCTTCTTTTCAAAATTTTCTCTTTTATGAGTTAAAGTCCACCACCTATCAAGCCAGGTAGTTAACTTTTTACAATTTGTTTTCATTATCTAGGTAGACAGTAGACACATGTTTATATAATATAATTGGCTAGGCTTTAATATGCTTCTAAAAGAACTTTTAATTATTTACCTATAAAAAAAAAAGAACTTTTAATTATTTAAAAACAAATAATATTTTGTTATAAAAAAATTTATAAGCTTTGAAAAAAAATATTTATATATATATACATATATAATTAATTAATATACGTATCCCTGCTGTACCTGTGTCCTAATTTTTCAAAAATTGCCGTGTTGTACCTGTATTGGTACCCATACTTGTATCCGTGTCCGTGCTTCCTAGTTGATGGTAATGCTACATATTGGCTTTCTGTTACCTCTACTTACTATTTAGTTGTACTTCTAAGGTTAATAATACCTTGTCTGCTCAAATAGCATGCTTTAACTCCTTTCTTTCGTCTCTTTCCCCTCTTTGACATACATGCATCTTTTGTTTTCCCAGAAAAATGCAGGTATCTGGGGCTACTGATTTAGCATCAAAGGCACCAGGCGTGTCAGATAGTAGTAATGTGAAAGTTAAAGGGGAAATTGCTGAACACTTCCAACCAGAGACAAAGGTTCGATGTCTTTGTGGGAATTCATTGGATATAGAGTCAATAATTAAGGTAAAGTTAATAGTTGATGCTTTTTCTCTCTCTCTAGACACTTCGATTGTAATTGTAATTAATTCTATGGATGTGCGGTGCCATTCATTCTGATATATTGGTAAGCACATAAGTTGCAATTGCTTCTAAGACATTCAATTGATTGGCAATGCATTGTGTCCCTGTTTTACTTTGCAGTGTGAGGATTCTAGGTGCAATGTGTGGCAACATATCGGTTGTGTTATAATTCCAGAAAAACCTATGGAAGGCAGCCCCCCAGTACCCGACAAATTTTATTGTGAAATCTGTCGACTCAGTCGAGCTGACCCGTACGTATCTCATTATCTATTCTGTTTTCTGAACTGCTTGTGGGCATGCCATTACTGTTTTATTTATTAAGTTTTTTGGTATGGCTATCTTGGTTTGGTACTGTACCTGTTGACAGTCTTTTAGCCTCACTTTTTTGGGTCTTTTTTGCTATTGTTGTTGGAAGGGGTTCTTTATCTGCTTTCTTTTGGGGTGTAAGTTTTGAGGAGTCTCATCTGCATGTGTAGGATTGTGTGATTGATTGTTTGGTCCCCAGCTATATACTCCCGGTAAAGTTGGGTGACTATTTTTTGATATCAATAAGAATTTGCATTACTGATAAAAAAGATTTAAAGGATTGTTTCAAGTTACACCTAATGTAACTTTAATTAATGTTACACTACTTAATATTTTTTTTATTGGATGCGAATTTTTGATCAATCCACCTTTGATTACATGTTCTTTTTATAAACTCCAACTTGCAAAATTTCAAGATGATCAGAGATCAATGGCTATCTTGTCTATAAATTGTTTATATTTCAAGTCTTTGTATATTCAAAATATACGTAAAAAAGAGTTTATAGATGGAATAGTGAATGACATCCAATTGGCATGAAATCGGGCATGCGTATTAAGAATTTAAAGACATGCAGTGCAACGGTTTAAGTTACACTTGGTGTAACTTGAAGCAATGTTACACCATTCTAATTTTGTAAAATACACTGTTGGAGTGCATGTTCTTTCTTATAACCTACATGCTTTCAAAGTTTCAACATAATTAGAAATCAAAAGCTATCTCATTTATAAAATGTTTAAATTTCTAGTCTTTCTATATTAAAATTATACATAAAAATGAGTTTATGGATCGAATGATAAATAACATCCAATTGTCATGAAATTTGGCATGCATATTAAGAACATAGAGACATGTTTTAAATGATTCTCAGGACAATTTCTATTTGATTTGTGAAGTTACTCTAAAATTAAAACTTTCGATATTTTTGGAGATATAACAAAATCAACTTTCTTGTGTGGACCTAAAAGCTGGATGAGACATTGGTTCAATAGGGATGCTCTGATGCAGTAACTCTTTTGGTCTTTTGGTTGAAGCCAAAGGTTTATGAGGAAGAGGTCATGAATTTCTGGACCAGATAGTACATTATCAAAGGGGAAAAAAAACCTTTGGACCAGATTTTACAGTTAATACATAAATTAGGCCATCCAAATATTGTTTAAAATATTTCAGTGCGATGGACGAAGTGCACAAGTGCTTATTTGTTGACGAAATTGAGTTTATATGATGGCTTTAGGCGCTGTTATGCATGATTGAAGAAGATGTTGAAAATGGCTGATGATTCACTAGATAACATTACTCTAGTTAAAGCTGACTGGCAAGTTTGATTCCTGTAGGTGGCCTTAAAATGATGTGGAGTTATTTGAATTTAAAGTTAGTCGAAATGATAAAATATTTATATGATGTCTTGTTGCTACCATCTTTTCTTCTTGTGCTCCTGGCTTTTTCTTTACTTTAGTAAAATGAAGTTGGCTTGGCTGTATGTGTACTTGTCTCCACTCACATTAGCTGCATGCTAAAAATGATAGATTTGTTTAAATTTTATACATGCCTTTGGGGTTGGAATGATTTTTGTTTATGACATCTGTCATTGGCTTGATTCCCTACTTGATATTAGGAAAAGATAGTTGGAAGCAGGGAACTTAGTACCTATCATTTAATTACACATAATGCGAAGTTCTTCTGTTGTGTAAATGAACAAAAATGTTAAATAGGTATATGCTATGGATGAAGAAGATATGATGACATTTTAGTTAACAAATTGTATGAAGAAAATGTAAAATTAGGAATAGGGTATTAATTTTGAAAATGGCATGATTTAGAAGTGGAGCTGTTGAGATACTTCATACTAGGCTTGAGATTTTATTTTTAGGTACAACGATTCCCGACCTTGTTTGTACTTACTGTCGACTGCAGCATAATGTGTCAAAAATATATCTGCAACCTTTGAGGATTTCTGTCATTTTGAAGCTTTTATCTGGTTTTATATTTTTCTTTTTGGTATAATTCATTTGATTGAGGAGCCATCTCCTAATCATGCTATAAGTTGTTATGGTGCATATATATGTGTGTGTATATATTTGCCCCTCTTCCTCTGTGTTATATAACTTACTTTATATGAACTTTTGGGAGCTCTAGTTTGTAAATTTGTGATTTGTTTATTTCTGTACAGATTTTGGGTTACGATGGCACATCCTTTATATCCTGTGAAGTTGATTACGACTAGTGTTCCAACTGATGGGTGAGTTTGTCGTGTTTTTTTCTTTATGCTGACAATGGATCTCACTTTTTATCCTTCCTCTTATTAATGGTTTGTAAGTAGAGTGGAAATTTTCATGTAACTGTTTTGAGAGAGAGAGAGAGAGTAAATGTGTTTGGTCAATTATTGATCTAAAAACTTGATTTTTATGTGGTTTTTTTTTTTAATAACATTTTGTCTTGTCCAGTACGAACCCTATGCAAAGTATGGAGAAAACATTTCAACTCACAAGGGCGGACAAGGACTTACTGTCGAAACAAGAATATGATGTTCAGGTCGGTTAGTATCTTGCAATTAGTGTATAGAATGATTAATAGTGAGCTAACAACTGATTCAGTTGTAGATTTGTTGATTTGTGCATATTGATATTGTTTTTTAGGCCTGGTGTATGCTCTTGAATGACAAAGTTCCATTTAGGATGCAGTGGCCACAATATGCAGATCTGCAGGTTAATGGTATGGTGATTAAGGCAAATGATATGCTTTTCTATGATCATGCTTTTAGGCTGTGTCTAAAGCAAAACTTTTGCTCATGTCTTATATAACTTACAGGTATGCCTGTTCGTACGATTAATAGACCTGGCTCCCAACTGCTTGGGGCTAGTGGTCGTGATGATGGTCCAATTGTGAGTTTCTTCCCCTGCTTAAATACTAACCTTTTCTTGTATCTACCAATGTCTTTATTATGGTCCAACTTTATATTTGTGTGTGCACCCATTTATTTATTTTTATATCCCAGATTTCTGTGTGTGATTGCTTATCAAATCACTATTTCTACATATTTCATACAATTATTGGTTTTATTTATTTATTAATAAATTCTAAGTTATTCATTTAGTTTATTAGTTTACTTTTGTTTTCTCAGATCACACCATATACGAAAGACGGAATTAATAAGATTTGCTTAACAGGATGTGATGCTCGCATTTTCTGCGTAGGTGTTCGAATTGTAAAGCGCCGCAGTGTTCAGCAGGTAGCTCTGATTTTTGCTTGAATTCAACTTGGAAGAGTTTTCTTAGTTATAAAAGTTGTAGTTTCTTTAGTTATGCCTTTTGGTAATGGGAAGGGAAATTGCTATGCTGTCCTCTAAAATGCTGTTTTTATGGAACTTAAAGGATGGATTTTTAAATGGAACAATGTGCTGGGATACTTCATGGCCCTTTGTCTTGAAATGAAAGTAAATTGTGATGCCTACTTCTTTTGATTTAGGAATCGCATATATGATGCATTGATCATTGATCTTTATCAAGCATCTGATTTATTAGTGTTTGATGAGGGGGGAAAGGGGTTGTATTTCCTTTTTATTCATCATCAGACTCTTGTTTGCTTGCTTTCTTCTCCATTTCTTGCCATAATCGGCTTTTTTATATTAGCGAGCATTTGATCATGTGGGAACCAATTGATGCAAATTAAAGTGAGAAAATTTACTTAAAAAAGGAAAAGGCAAGACAATCATTTTGTCTGTCTTTCAATTCTTGTAGCTATAAGTATTTTTTGAATAATTACTGATACTTTTGGCATCTTAGAAGCATAGAAAAACACTACAAAGACATGGCAATTCTTTAAAAAATAGGACATGATATGGGGTTTTATTACATATTATTTACAATAGGATTGGTGAAATTCTGGTTTGCTTGCTTTCTTCTTTATTTCTCATTTCAATCCAACATTTATATTACCAAGCATTTGATCACGCGGGAACCAATTGATGCAAATTGAAGTGAGAAAATTACTTTAAAAAACAAAAAGGCAAGACAATCAATTTTTTTGTCATTTAATTCTGGTAGCCGAAGATATTTGTAGAATAGTTACTGCTGCTCTTAGCATCTAAGAAGCATGACACAAAACTCAAATTCTTGGAAAAATATGACATGACACAGTGGAAACATGGCAATTAATTAATTGATAAATATGTATTTTAGGTGTAATTAATATATTTTATGTTTAAAAAATAACTATAAAAATATTTCAAGCAAAAGAAATAATTTTTTTTAAAAAGTGATTAAGTGCTCTACTAAAAACAATAAGGCTGGGTTTGGCTTCCACTAAAAATGCGCATTTGCGTTTTTTCTGTGGGTCCTGTGCACTGTTCATGGGACCTGCAAGTACAAATTTCAATAAATTTTTCTTTAAAACTGGGTCTCATAGCACTATTCACACATTTAAAATTATTTTGCTACAGTGTTTTTAGTTTTCAGTTTTTAGCAATAAGCGGCATCTAAATAGACCCTAATTTAAAAAAAATGCAATCAACTCTTCTATTGCCCTGTTTATCAATGCAACCTGCAACAGAGTAATAATAATAATAATCAAACAAATTTGACTATTTTTTAAGTTTTAACAATATCGTAAAAAAAGAAAAAAAGCAAACCTGCAGAGAGCCAGAGAGAGGCCCAAAGCCCCAAGCTTAGTGTCATTCCCCAAAGTTGCACATAAAAGAGGGGGGGAAAAAATCCTAACACAAATGCTTTTTCATGGCTGAGAGAAAAAGGGTCAAAATGCTACCATATTTAGCCAAGAGAGAGAAAGAGCAAGCAATTGTACTTCCAGTAGTGCTGATAACCACCAATTTGAGTCACCGGAGTTCAGATAAGTCAGAGAATGAGCACTAGAGCAGATCATGAGAGGAAGAGAGAGAAGACGGGATAGTTCGATCTGATCTGGGACACAAGAAAGAGAGCGGAAGTATTTTCACTCTTGATTGTGACTCAGATTTTTAACCTCTTTTGTTCTTTCAACTTTTGCATGGCCATTCTGGGAAGATGTCACAACTGCCCCAGCGGTGTGGCAGACACGCCGTGCTTTTAATTTGGCATTACCAAACTTTGAATCAGTGATTCACATTTAGGGTGTATAGCCTTTGGCTTATGATTATCTCTTACCTGGTTAGTGCTCTGGGAGACTGGAACTAGTGCTGGTGTTATTTTGTTGTGATTAGTTTGTTTATGTCTTCATTGTCGTATTGTTATGTTATTCTTTTGTAACTTGTGCTCATAGATCAAGTTAATTGCAACACTATAATGCCTGAGGAATGGCACTTGTAGTTTTGGGATATACTTTGAATGGTTTTATTTGATATAAATTTTGACTTTAGTATTTGCATCATAATGAATATGTGCACTAAATGATTTTCATGACATGTTTGGCTGAATTGATGTCTGAATAATTTAGCTGTAAGTTTTACATTCTGTTGAATTTTTAAATTGATAAAACCAGGTGGGCAAATTTGGGTTTTGATTCAAAGAAAAAAGAGAGATTAAAATAACTCATATTAAGAACTCAAGAGTTATTGCTAACCTTCGTGTCACTGTTAATTGACCCACCAATTCCTTGGTTATCATCTGAGGTGTTGATTTTTCTTTGACATCCAGATTCTCAACTTAATTCCCAAAGAGTCTGATGGTGAGCATCTCGAAGACGCACTTGCTCGTGTTTGTCGTTGCATCGGTGGTGGAACTGCGACAGATAATGCTGATAGTGACAGTGACATAGAAGTTGTTGCAGATTATTTTGGTGTCAATCTACGTTGTCCTGTAAGTCCACTTCAAAATTTGTGAATTACAAATATTTTCTTTAATTTAGGCATGTAGTTATGCACTACGTACTTAAAAAAAAAAAAAGGTAGTTTACTTCACACTGGAAACATAATTAATCTTGATGTAGCTATACAGTGTTTAATATATAAATATATATATATATTTTTCATTTACCTGCCTTTCTATTATAAAACTGGTAATCTGTCTGCTTTTAAGTTAATTTTAACTACTCAACCTGAAGGGGTAGCACAATCGGTTGGGGATCATGCCTCTTTAAGCAGGTCACTAGTTTGAATCTTCCATTCCCACTGCCCTGGGGGCTAAAAACTTGCGTGTGTGTGTGTGTGTGTGTGTGTAAAGAAGCTAATTTAAGATTTAACTACTCAGGAAGCATTTAGTATGTTGTTAGTTCTTGAATTGCACCTTTTCTCTTTTCTGTTTAGTGAAAAGCTTAACAAGCAGAATATGGGATGTCTTTATCTTACCGCATTACTTGTAAAGTATTTTGAAATGTTCTTGTGAAAGTTTCTGAAAAGAAGCAATCCAACTGGTTGGGCAAATTAATGGATTGCTGTTTATATTCTGTAATTAATAATTATAAGAGTTATAGTCGTTACCTTGAGACCTGGAAAGGGTGCTACCATGTTCTCTGTGTATTTATTTTTTATTATTATCTCTATGAAAAAGGTATAATAGGATCTCTGGTGGTAAAAAAAACCTAGGATGGTTAAAATTAATGTCTAGCTTCTGTATATAATATTACTTAGTACTTTTTGCTTCATGCTTAATATACTGGTAGTGGTACAGGAGTTGACAAAGTTTAATGTTGAAATTCGAAGAGACATAATCACCCAAGTGCAAGGGGGTAGTATGCCTGAATGCCATCTCCCTAGCACACTTAAAATCATGTGATTTGTTCGTTTTGTTTATTGTTTTGATATGTGACTAAAATGAATGAGTAAATGATTGAGTAGAATATGATGATTATTGGTTAGAGTGGAAGCTTCCCCTCCTTCCCCCTTCCACATTTTCTTTGCTTCAAATTCTCTGCAAATGCACATTATCGTGATCATATATCTGCAGTTACAATCTGGTTTGACCAGTCAATAAACTAGCCTTATTCCCTTGACTTCCTTTCCATAATTTTTTATATTATTTTATTGTAACCCCTGTATGTTGTGAATCACATTTGTGGTTTGTTGGTCTTATCATTTGACCTTGTATGGTCTTGGTGGTGCTATTATCCTCATGTGGTGCAGATGTGTGCTTTCTCTGGCATATGCCTTGGTGGCTTTTACAGATTTGGGGTAATTTTTGTAGCACATAAATATACTGCGGGATTCGTGATACAAAACACTTGAACATAATTCTACATATTTTGATTACTATTAAACTTGTATTGGGTTGTATTTTCTTTACTACATTGACCTAGAAGTGAATGGTTATTGCTAAGGGTTGTTGTGAATGCTAGATTCCATGGTCTCAGCAATTGTTCTGATTTGCTATGTTTATGTTTATTTATGTAATTTCTGTATTTGATTGTATACCCCTATATACTCCGTGTACTCGGGTGTCTCTTGCCTTGATATTTATAAATCTTTATTACTTATAAAAAAAAAAATGTTTATTTGTTACTCTAATATGTAGATGAGTGGTTCAAGAATGAAGGTCGCAGGAAGATTCAAACCTTGTGTTCACATGGGTTGTTTTGATCTCGAGGTTTTTGTGGAATTAAATCAACGTTCTAGAAAGGTAAGCTTCAATACATAATGCTAAGCTTTTTTGGGTGGTCCTTTTGTAGCGAATTTTTTAAATGAAGCATTGGATTGTGGTTGCAGTGGCAATGCCCCATTTGTCTCAAGAACTATGCATTGGAGAATATCATTATTGACCCTTATTTCAATCGTGTTGCATCTCTGGTAATACATTTTCTGTTCTTTCTTGAGTTTAGAGTTGTCATAGGATTGTTGGTGAGATGTGTTGACACAATTTATTCTGGTATTGTGTTTCAGATGAGGGGTTGTGGAGAAGATGCAACGGAAATTGAGGTGAAGCCTGATGGTTCTTGGCGTGTAAAGACAAAAAATGAAAGTGAGCGGAGGGAGCTGGGGGAACTTGCACAGTGGCATTCTCCTGATGGTAGTCTTTGTGTCCCTGATATGGAAGTTAAATCAAAAATGGAAGGGATGAAGCAGATTAAACAGGAAGGTATTTCAGAAGGTCATACTGGTTTGAAACTCGGGATAAAGAAGAATCGTAATGGCTTCTGGGAAGTCAGCAAACCTGAAGATGTGAACACGTCTTCTGATAATAGATTACAAGAGAGATTTGGAAACCACGAACAGAAAGTTATTCCAATGAGCAGCAGTGCCACAGGAAGTGAAGATCCAAGTGTAAATCAGGATCCTGAAGTGAATTTTGACATCTCTAACAACAATGTGATTGAGATGGATTCCATGTCTCTGAATGTTGATTCAGCATTTGGATTAGGGCGAAACCCCTCTGCACTAGTAGAGGATGCAGAAGTTATTGTTCTCAGTGACTCGGAGGGAGAGGATGACATGTTAGCATCTTCTGGAACCATCTATAAGAAGAACCGAACTGATGCTGGTGGGATGACTTTTCCTGGAATTTCTGAAACATATCCAGAAGACCCTCTTGGAACTGGTGGATGTATGAGTCTTTTTAATGCCAATGATGACTTTGGGATGCCGCCCCTCTGGCCATTACAGCCTGGAACTCATGCAGGACCAGGTTTTCAGCTATTTAGTTCTGAGGTAGATGTGCCAGACAGCCTAGTCAATTTACACCATGGTTCTATGAATTGTTCCACCTCTATGAATGGCTATACATTGACTCCAGAGACTGCCATGGGACCTTCTAACCTAGTCCCAGATTCTTCGGTTGGTCGTGCTGATACTGACATTAATGATGGTTTAGTCGATAATCCCTTTGCGTTTGCTGCGGATGATCCCTCGCTGCAAATATTTCTTCCCACAAGGCCTTCAGCTGCATCAGTAGAGACTGATATGAGAGATCAGGCTGATGTATCAAATGGTGTTCGTACTGAGGATTGGATTTCTCTTAGGCTTGGGGGTGGTGCCAGTGGCAGTAATGGCGAGTCTGCGGCTCCAAATGGATTGAATTCGAGACAGCAAATTCCACCTGGAGATGGTGCCTTGGATTCTTTGGCTGATACTGGTTTGTTCCCTTTCGACTTTGAATTGCTATAGCTCTGTTATAATTTCAGAGACAATATCCTGATAGGCAGTTTGGATAATGCTTCATGCTTGATCTTTTATACGAGTGTTTATGCTTTTGTTTGACACCATTGCCGTCACTTGGAATTTTGAGTAGTAACAGATTATTCTAGTAGTTTCGGAAAGTTTCTACCAGACATTTTTCTCAGGATTTGAAGCCAGGTTTGGAATCTAGAGACAAGATGGGTTTTTATATTCCTTCATTTATTTATTTGCATGTGTGTGGTGCCATATTTTAGCCTGGAAGTTCCAGGGAATGATCCACTCATGAATCTTGATGTGCGGCATCAGCATGTGAATGCACTGTTTCAGTAATTTGATTTTGGAGACACTGAAACCTGGCCTTCTGCAAGTTTTCTGTTTAATCTCTTCAGAATTGTAGGGCTGATTGTTCTTTTCTTCCTGGTGCAGCTTCTTTGCTTCTTGGTATGAATGATGTTAAATCTGACAAGTCTAGTAGACAAAGATCAGAAGATAGCCCTTTCTCGTTTCCTCGCCAAAAACGTTCTGTAAGGCCGCGGTTGTATCTTTCTATTGACTCCGACTCTGAATAGAGAAACTGGACCTTTTTAATAGATTGAATTTTTTCTAGGCATAGAAAACATATCTTACAGTGATCTTATGATCCGCATAAGCTCGAGTTCTGTATTAGTAGTCAAACAAAGTTGAGACATTTTGGTGCACATGGAATGGAATGGAAGTTTTGAATTTGGTGCAAGGCATCTACGGCAAACAACACAAGAAAACTGTTATCACCTATTGAAAAATCTCTCCTGGCACCTGCAGATTTGTTTTCTGAAGTTGGTAAGTTACTGGCTTGTATGTCATTTCCAGCTGTCATTTATACTTGTAAGTTGTGTTTATAATAACTGTTGTTTTAACAGGTTTATTTCGTGCATTTCTGCTAAATTCTCATTGAAGATCTGCAGGTCCAGTGCTGGTAAATTGTATAGCAGATTGTCATTTTATTTTGAACAGTAGGAATTAAATCCTTTGGTTTAAAACCTTTGGATGTAGAAGGGGGAAACCCCTTAAGAATACATATATCTGTCATCTTGTCTCTGTTTTATGATGAGAGCAAATAGGCTGTAAATGTTCATTCAGAATCAGTTATTTATAGAAATAAAAAATCATCAGATGGGTGTTCCACAGAGTGTCGCTTTTCTCAATTCAGCTTCTTCTTCTTCTTCTTCTTCTTTTTTTAATTTTTATTCTGTTTTTGATAAAATATTTTGTTAACAACAAAAATAAATACAATGATCCTCTCCGCAGGAAGGGATAAGAGAGATGGGTAAGTGGCCTTGTGCCAGGGAAGAGGCTGCCTGGTTACGGCAATAAAATTTTAACCGGGATTTACATGAACACACCTTCAGACAGCAAAATACTTAAAACATATACTGTCTCTGATATTACTAGAGATATACCAGTGAGAATTGGGCACATGAGTTTGAATAGCTTCAATCACCCCCCAGGAGTCCCCATAAAAACTACTAGGAAAGCTTTAAAGAGGCTGCTTTTTAAACTGCCATTAGGGCTTGTGTTAGTTTCAGCCTACATGGGGGGATACCGAAGGAAGGTTCTTCCAAGCATGAACAATTTTCCCAGAAGCATTGACATTGCTTCCAGAGTGATACAATCCGAGCTAATGGCATTGCCAAAACTCAATTTCCACACTCCTTCATTAGCATGTAACCATAATCTACAGGATTCTTCTTTCCTTTGACTTGATTCCCAAGCTTCTAATTGGTTTCAATAGGATTTGTCACTCTGTTGCGTAGATTGCAAGGGGCAACAATCAAAACCAGTAGGTGAGTTGAGTGCTATCTGAGGCACTTGTCTTGTACAATTATCACCCACTCCTTATCTCTTTTTTTTTTTTTCTTAAGCTTAAACCAGCCAAGTTAGCTAGAGAGTCTTGTCAACATCAAAAATCTTCTCATGCCAATGCCTCTCACATATTTAGAGGCTCTTACAAAACCCAGATGAAGCTTAAAGATAACAGTGTCTACCATTACCTCAGAAGAAATCTGAGAAGATTCTATCAAGTGAATCGCAGACACAGTTTGGGAGAGTACAAAGATGGCATAAATTAGCTACGGATTGCTGACAGCACTTGTTTCACCAGTGGCTTGAACTGCCTGTGATAGAACTCTAGCTTTCCATCAATGAAACGAGCATTTTTTTTTGCCGAGGTAGGCAACTTTGGGATCACTGTTTTAAGCCAATGAATGCACCTTGCCTATATGCTAGGTGATGGTTGATAACATTTATGCTAAAGAAAATAGAGGGTTTGTATTTGTTAAAAGTTAAACCAAACCAGGCCTCAAATTGATTAAGGCACTCAATTATAGCTTGAAGATCATTTTCTGCAGCTCGAGTAGTAAGATTGTCCACAAACATCCAGAGTTTTACTGTTGGATTGCCGCTAGCAACTTGAATACCCTTTAATTCCCCCCTTTTTACTCCTTGTTTATCAACAATCTTGACAAGGCATCAGCTACCAAGATGAATAACGAAAGGTAAGATAAGATCACCTTTGTTTTAAGCCACGGTTTGATTTAAAGAAGCCTTTGGTGCCTCATAAATTAGGATTGAGAAAGTATAGATAGTTCTACATTGTTCAATCCAACGGATCTAGCTTTTGAAAACCCTAGGTGTTTGATTTGATGAGTTTTCAGTTATATAACTTATATAACTCATCACCCAAAACTCAAAAAACTCAAAAAAGTGGGCCCCACTGAATTTTGAGTTGTTTGGTTTAGTTTTTGAGTTATGGAAAAAACTCAAAATTTTGAGTAAGAGCAATGGAAACTGAGTTCAATGTTTAGGTAGCTTTCAAATTCTAAGATATGAGTTTGGGTGGTGTTATTGTAATTAGATGCAACTTTGTGGGGCTCAAGTTAGTGACTTGTCTAATTTGAAGTCAATACCGTTGCTCTCTCTTTCTTCTTTGGTATTAGTATTACCTCCAACCTTCACATAACTCTTAACTACAACTACAGACGCCCAACTCTATCTGTGCTTTTTCTCTTCTCAGCCATTACAACTCCGACAACCTCCTTTATACTCATCTCACCCACCTCTATAAACCTAAAATAAATTTCTTCCATTTGATTATTTTTTCTTCCACCAACTTGTCAAAATTTTGAGTTAAAAGAGTGAGAGACAGCTGAGATTTGGAACTAAACAAGAAGTTGTGAGAGGACCTTTGTAGCATCACGGAAAGGCTTGTTCTGTAGTAGAGCAGAGAGATGAGAGGAATCTGGCGTGAGGTGAGCTCCAAAGAGGTGTTATCCTTTGATTTATCAAAGGGTAAAATTGGGTTTTCAATAAAATATTTGGGCAATTTGGTAATTGAACACAGCCTCCAACGGTAATATTTATGAAACGCACATTAGCTTTTGCAAAAGACTCTGAAGAGCTGTCTTGTGTTAAAGTGGACTTCTTTCACATTTCAAAACGCAGCTTTTTAGAAAAGCTTGCTTTTAAAACCTTACCAAACGTAAATATTATTTTTTTTGTTTCAAAAATCGTTTTTTGCCGGAGGAAAGTGCAAACAAACGGGCACATACTAGAAATAGAGTTTTGAGATATAGGATATGGGTTTGAGTGATGGTTTCAGATGGTTTTGAGTTTTGAGTTAAGAGCAAATCAAACGCCAAGCACCTTAAACTAATAATGATAACCATAGCTTATCTTCCCTTGCTTCTTTCACGTCAAATAGATGATCTCGTGTGCCACGATAGTGTTATCTTGGATGACGCTGCCAAAGGCGAAAGTCCTGTCATGCCATGGAGACAGGAGTTTTAGGGGGGAATAATCTTGAGTTTGTCGGTCAAGTAGTTTTGATTTGTAATACCATCTGTCACCATTCCAAAGCAATAGCATGCGAGTGTGGAATCTTGCCTATTGAGTTGCGCAAAGATTTAAGTTAACTTATCATTTTTATAAATATAATTCAACTTATATTTGAATTATTCAAAGTGTTTAGAATCTAAAAGTACGCACATTTTTTTAAATGAGAGGGTCTTCTATATAATTATCAAAATTTTCATATAAATATATATAAAGATAATTTATTCTCAAGATAAAAGTAAAAGAAACCTAGCAAAATCCAAAAGGTAAAGTATGCACTTCTTAACAAAAACAAAGCATTCGTCCAAAATAGTTCAGACTAATGCATAAAAAAACAAAATCAAAATACAAATATGTGCATTCACCGTCATTCAAATTCAAAAGTGATTTAAAAAGTCAATAATGCCTTTTAGGATCACAAGAAAATTAAATACAAAGATAAAGAAGTCAACAAGACAATCAATGACAATGGAAACTAAAGAGAGATTGTTTTGAAAATGTTTTAACTTTTATAAAGTAGTACATTTCACCATAAAAGAAGATGCACCGCCATATTTCTCCATAAAATCCCTTGTAGCTTCTTCTTTCTCTCATCTTCTTGTAACCTTCAATTCTAGATAGCTCCAAGCTTACATTCCAAAGTTCAATAATAATATTGTAAATACAAATAAAGGGAAGATATAAACAGTGAAGAACACACACCCAGCAGGGCCTGCAACACACGACCAACAGAGGGAAGGCAATACAAAGTTTACAAACCATTCCAACCCTCCTTCAATACAAAAATGTTTTCACTACAAAATAGCCTATTATAGAGGGAATTAATAACATTTGTTCCTCTGCCAGTATACAACATTTTTAATTTGTTGCAAAATAACCTCTTGAAAAGCACTTTGCCATTAAACATCATCGTTATTATTTATCTTCTATTACTTGTAACATGTAGGACATGGTCTTCCATAAAAGTCTTCAATCTTGTACTTTAAAATATTTTTAATCGTGTAATTCAATAGCACAATTTTTAAAATTTTTTTTTTATAGTATAAATGGCACAGTAATTTGAGAAATCAAATATACAACTAACAATGAACATTCTAATACCCTAATAAGATTAGATACTTTTTTTTCCCAGAGTAGTTCTAAAAATATGGACCACATTTGCACGACAATGAGATGTTGATAAAAGATGTGGAGGCTTCCCAAGCATAGCTCCTCTCTAGAGTGGCAGCCCTCAACCATCTCAATATTCACATTTCACATAACATTCTTATCTTGAATTAATTACAAAACCTTCAGCAACAAGATAAGAGAGAACACACAAATTCATTGGATTGCACAAGTCCCTCATGGTCACTGCAAACACACTTCCCTGGGCATTCCGAACATTCCTCTTCTCTAACCCAAGATAGGCCATTTCCTTTTTTATAGAAGAGGAAACACAGGGTATCTAATGAAATTAAACCAATGCTTAAAATGGGGGCATCAACATAACATCTTCAAAACAAGCTACGAAAACTTAGAATATCGAGTTTCATCTACACATTAAACATATAAAATTATAAAGGGTCATCTATGGAGTTTTAAAAGAAAATATTTCTACAGATAGTAAAGAAAGCCATCATATTCGTATCCCCTACCACAAATCATGAAGGATTACTACCAAGACTCATTCAATTCTTGGGAGACATCAAAGGCAAAGCTGCATTTCAAGGCTGAAAACTCTCTTCACTAAGAACTTATCAATAATATATATGAACTTTTTTTTATAAAAAAAAGTACCACAATTCATATGGAAAAATGACCAACTCTCTTCACTCTCTCTTTTTCACCTAACAAGCATTACTGCATCCCTCTTCAAAGGTTAAATCAAGGCCATACGAGTGTGCCCAAATGGACTGGTCATCTGGATGGTTCTGACAGCATAAACTTTATTGTCTGTGTGGCTTAGAGAACTTACAACCCCCCCAAACCCCCAAGAAAAAAAAAAACTGTTGGCTTGAGAACCAGTATTGAATCACTTCTTTTGGCACCTGGGTGTTGAGATTAAAAAGTCACAGGAACCATCATTCTTCACTAGCAATAGGGGGGGACTTTGAAGCCCTGAAGCTCTCACAACCAAAAACAATTATGCAAGCTACTGTCTGTGTGGATGGCTTAGAGAACTTACAACCCCCCACCCCCTCTTCCCCCCCCAAAAAAAAAAAAAAAAAAGGTTTTGGCTTGAGAACCAGTATTGAAACACAACTTCTTTTAGCAACTTTTGTGGGTGATGGGGTGGGGGTATTATTAAGTCACAGGAATCATCATTCTTCAGTAGCAATGGGGGACTTCAAATGCCTGAAGCTCTCACAACCAGGGCAATTATGCAAGCTCTCATGAATATAGATGTCACAATCGAGGCAGAAGTGCTGTTTGCATTTTGGGCAAGCGACACGAAGGCTAGGTTTGTTTCCTGTGACAAAATCATTTAAAAGGGGAAAAAAAGAATCAGCAGGAAAGGCTAGGACATATCTCACATGGACACAAATATAGTACTTACAAAATCATTAGAAAAGAAAAGAATCAAGGGATTCTTAGAACTTCAATGCTGCATCTGACTCTTCTAAGATTTCAGTAGCTTAGATTATATTTGTATCAGCCCTTTTTTTCTCTCATTTACATCATAGTACAATATTGTTCTCATAAGCCGTCATCCTGTCTTAGTTCTAGTTCTATACCGCCACTTGCCTGACCTTGCTGCCCATTTTGTAGCACCAAGCCTAAGGAGACCAGATTTTCTAGACTTACTAGGTCATTCAAGAAACATATATATCATTTATTTTGAAAAATATATCTTCAAGAGACCACAGTCTAGCCCCATTTTCTTCTATCCCTATGCATTACTTTAATAAAGTTGAAACCCAAAAAGAGTATAACATGATTCAGCTATATATATATATATATTCCTACTACCAAATGCAATTTCAGCATTATCATAAAAGATCAATTGGCAGGCCAAACTGTGGATTGCCCATGTAATAGATGCATTGAAAAAAATTTCTTATTCATCCTATGCAACTGCCTACCAGGATTTGGAAGACTTTGTTGGCAGCCAAAACAAGATCTTGGTAATCTGTTATGTGGATCATTCAGAACTGATGAAGACACCTCATCAAATGGTACTATTGGAAAGAGATGATGATATGACCTTGCCAAATGGGGTGAAGAAATAAGTGTCAACCCACATATACGACATTCAGTAGGTAATTCACATACACGTGCTTTGCATCTTGGACAAGTGTAACCCCCTCCAACCTTAGCCTCCTTGTGACACGAACAAATTGCTATAGAACTCTCTGCTGCTCTTTGTGGGAAACCCATCTTTATCAAATTAGCAATGGCAAATTCTGCTATGGCTGGAGGTGGGGGAGCATGTTCCAGTATTAACTCTTTGAAGTGGGACTGCAAAAAAACAAGGAAAAAAATAGTTTGTAAAACAAACTTTGAATGATTAAAATGTAGTAGGCAGCACTCCAAACCATTATCCTCATAGCAACTTCACTTTCTTGAATTTCTATTAGACTCAGGTGGATTTAAATGAATATCAGATTTTTGTTTCTTCTAAGTTACCATTTTAATGATTACAACAATTAGTGCTTCATTTAGAATGCCATTTTGTGCTCAAATGCCTGGAGACAAAAATTTAATTATTTTAATCACAATATAGTCTCTAAGCACCCACTAGTTAGTGGACCTCACCTCATCCATGGCAACAGAGTAAGAGCCACCAGTTTCTTGGCAGAGATGTTTGCATATAAAAATTTCTGCAGAGAGACCAATAACTGAACACCTCATTTTTGACTTCTTGCATTTCTGGATAGTCTCCAATATATCTCCTGGATCGCAAGTACTAAGAGCAGAATATAAGATGAGAACTTCTCGATGACCATATGATGGAATCTGATTTAGATACCCATGAACAAGATCCAGGGCATTCTGCAGGGAGGATTCACCGGAGCACTCCAGTTTACCCATCAAAGCTTTAACATGGGACTCAGGACTGCCACCAAGATCTGTTAAGCAATGAGCAATTCCATCTTTTATAGTCACAAGACCAAGCTGACTAAGAGGATTCTGGTCAAAGAACTCCCTAATAAAAGCCTCAACATGTTTTGCAACCACAACCATTCGGCTTGGTCGATAATCCATCTCTGCAGCTGCCTACACGTATAGAGAGAAGGCAAATGAAATAAATAAAATAAATAAAATAAACAATGCAAATTAATCAATCCAAAGAATTGCCAAAACTTTTAAATCCATGTTGTCAAATCTACCCTAGTCATTATTGATTTTGATTGAAGGTAATTTCCAATTAGAAGCCAGATTTCTGGTGCTTTATCCAGTTCTTTATATGTTGGGCATGCCACAATAACCCATGTAAAAACATATTTTTCCTAGATGCTAAATTAGTTGTAGGTTAAACATATTTTGCCAAACCCAGTTTCAAGAAAAAATTTTAGAGTGTCAGAAACATGTAAAGTCTGTTGTATGTTGTATTACCTAGATACAGTCATTAGGCATGGCAGAAGAAATGCCAATTAAGCAGATCTTACAATTTACAATTCAATACTCACCACAAAGATGCAATATTTTGATTTCTCAATCCAGCATATAGTTACTAGTGCGTTGTTCTAGCAGATCATATTAACAAACCATTTGCATAAAATTCAAAAAGGAACTACTACAAGACAGGTATCAAGTGATGATTCCAATACCCTTGAGAGGTCAACAACAATGTAGAGATAGCGAATGAGACCCTTCTGGATCCGAGCAGTAGTTGCCTGGGACGAGAGAGAGCGAATGCGCCGGCGATACTGCGCATGGTAAAGGGTCTTGTTATCCACGGGGCGGAGAAGCCCAGACTCATCTTCTTGCAGAGACTCCCATGACCTCTCATCCGCATAAGTCCTCTCCCAAGCATCAAGGTCTCCCTCACTTCCTTCGTCGTCGTCGTCTTCCTCTGTCTCCCCATTCAATCGTCTTCCATTTCCATTGTTCATGTTTCCCTAAGCCAAGGAAGCAATGGGTTCTCAGATTCAGACCAAGCTGCAAGATAAATTCTGTTGATGTGTGTTGGGATAGAAATTACTTCAGAAATATTTTCACTCAAACAATCAAAAGAGTCCTCAAATATTATTATAATTACTGAAGATTAACAATTAGATATCCATTAAGATAAAAACTTTGGGTTAATTTCACTTTCCTCCCTAAACTATTGGGTCCATCTCAATGCCCTCTCGACTTTAAAATAAATTGAGCAATGTCCCCTGATTCTGTTAAATTAAAAATTTGTTAATGGACAGTGTAAATTTTTTGGGTTCTATGTCCTGACCACATTGATTGTATACAGGCTCTTCAGAACACAAAATTTAAATTAAAAAAAAAAAAAGAAAAAAAAAGAAAAAGAAGCAAAGATAAAATAAAATAAAATGTTATGAAAATCACTAGTTGCCAATAGGAATATAATTTTAAAATTAAAAGAGAGAGAGAAAGAGAGAGAGAGGGAGAGAGAGAAAAGAACAACAACAAACTCTGAATTCAAAGAAGAAAAAATTGCTAAACCAAATCCACATCCAATCCATTTAGCAAAAAAAATCCATAAAAAAACCCAACTCATCATATTCTTATATAATAAAAATCAACATAAATTCTTATACTTCAAGGGGAAAAAAAAACCCCACAAATTAAGCCACACTGTCATTGACAAAAAGACATCATTACAGAGAACTATGGAACTTCAATTCTTTTTACTTCAGTTTTCTCAGGAAACAAACATTAATGAGACAAGCCCACCACCAGCACCACCAAACCCTCTGGAAAACTAAATTCAACAACACCAGAAGCAAGCAAACAAACAAAAAACAACATCGTGAAGGTTCACACCATGCCCAATAAGCGAAACATCTCCATCCAATATGATATCAATTCAAGAAAACTCTCTCCAAAGCTTAGGCCCTTCAAAGTCTCTCCTCAAAGAAGCTCAAATGCTTATCCTACGTGTTTACCCAGGTCTAAGAACTCAAAAACAACAACACAAACATTTACAAAATTAACACGTACCCAATAATCCAAGGTACCCAAAGATAAAGACTGAACCTGAATTTGCATTTTTCTTTTAATTTCAATCTATCAATTTGGGTCAATAAGTTAAATAGGGAAAATCTCAATGTTATAGCTTATTCACTATTCACTCCCAAAGTCTTCACAACTCAAGCCCTCTGATATAGATTCCAACACACCAACATCAGTTTCAACCTTTGCAACACGACTAACATGACAAACATGGCAAAAATCAAACCTTGATGTTCTTTTTCTTCTTCTTTTTTTTTCACAATAATCGACGAAGTTTTCAGGATCTGTTGCTAGAAATATAAGATTAATTCTAAACAATTAAACATAAACACAATGTCTTAGAGATTGATTAAAGCTATGCATACACCCAGATACAAACATGGTCTAATACGAAACAAGGTGGTCCTGTTCATATATTTAGTTGATCAATAAGCTAATGGAGACGAAATTCGAACCAACAAATCATAGAATAGATTGAACACAATGAATGGGGCTTACGGTTTTCTCAGTTGGCAAACGGGTTTTTTTTTGCGGCGGTGAAGGCGGCTTGGGATGCCGAGTCGAGGCGGTGGAAAGGCGCAGCGTCGCGACGGTGCTGTGATCAGATTGAATGGGAGAGGAGAAGAGAAGAGAAGGGGTGGTGGGTTTTTTGTAATCTCAAGACAAGAATGTGTCCGTTGCTTAGAGAGACTGAGTAAAGTACTTGCTTATTGAGTGAGTGAGAGAGAGAGTCTTTACTTGAATGGTGAGACTACGAGAGAGTCGAGAGACAGACTTGCAATTCTAAGTACTTTTTTACGGGGGCCAAAACTTAGATACAGGCAAATTTTGATAAATAGCAGAATTTTTGAAAAATTTTGCAAAATAGCACTTGATCAAACTTATTTAGTTCGATCAAGTGTACTTTTTTGAAACTCGAGTTTTAAGTATTATGTTTGATCAGATTACTATCATCTTTGGAACTTCAGTTTGGCAAACTCAAGTTTCATTTGGAATTTGAGTTTTATGTAACTTTTCCTAAATATTTCAAAAAAATTCTACTATTTGGCAAAATATACCCCTAGATACATATGCTTAGGCTTTGTTTGGTATGTGTGCTCAAAAAATAGTTTTCGGCATTTAAATATTGAAAATTGGAGGCCAGATAGAAGAATTTAGTTAAGAGTGTTTGAATCATGCTTATATTCACAATTTTCAATTTAGGTATTTTGAGAACACATCAAGAGCAGTTTTCAGCTTCTAAATAATAATGTTGTTAGCTAGTTATTTTAAAAACTAGCCACCTGTCTAGTTACTAACTAAGCAAACGAGATTTACCATTTTTTCCCGTTAAAAACCCATTAAGAAAACAAGAGTGATAATCTAATAGAACTCAAAACAAGGAAGATTAAAAAGAGCATTGATAATGAGAGAGCTTCAAAACCATGTAAAAGGGGGTCTTTGAATTCATAAGGTAAAACATGGTATTGAAATTGAATATTCAAAATAGAAATTTTCTCAAGCATATGATTAATCTACCAGTATAGATAATGAGAGTGTTTCAACTGAAAGGGTTTGTAAATTCAAGAGAAAAGAAATAAGTACCAGAGAGGGAGAGGTCCCTGTGTAATTGAGCATGGAAGGCTACAAGAGCACATAGAGCAACCTGGGCACTTATGCATTATTGGGTTTTCCTTGCGGAGGGGCACATAGAGAGAAGCAACAGAACTTCTGAGAGAACAAGAATGTTGGATTTTTAAAATGGGTAACTAAGGAATAGTTCCTAACATATTGTATCTAAGTTTTGCCCTTTTGCAAATATCAATTTCTTCTAAAAGAATTAATATAACTTTTCAGATATTTCATAGATAGGTTAGGGGATTTTAACTCTTGATATATCCATTGAAAATACTATATGTGTCACTCTTGAGAAAGAAATTTAACTTAGAACAACACGTTTATGAATAATAACAATGTAAAATTAATCGTAATTAATTTTCCCCTAATTAGACCCCTTGTCGATGGCCCCGAACAAGCCCATTTTGAGGGTGCTCGAGGGGGTGATCCTTGGTGAGTTTCTTCCCTTGGGAACTCTAGGGACGAACCAAACCAAGCTTCCAACAATATGTCTCGGAAAAATTAAGGCTCATGATCTCATACGACCCTCAAGTCTTGAGGTTCCTCAGTTGGCCTTAATACCTCTTGATGAAGAAAGTCGCCATGCCGAGTAGTGAACCTTTTGAATCAAGAAACGATAACTTCAAAGGGAAGGAAGAAGTTGTCATCGCATTTATTACTACCAACTACTGACAACTACCTAGCATTAAAATGCAAAAAAACCTACCTGAACAATGGGGGAAATAAGATCAGGCCTACAACCCCTCCCCTAATCTAACGACAACATAAAAGATTTGACAATGGTCATCACCACCATCTCACCCTTCTTAAGGAACAAGTTTGTTTTGCCTATAAATACCTCATTCTCTTCAAAAAGAGAAGAACAAGGCAGAATATAACACACACACATATATATATTAATGATATGGATAAAACTTCTATTGCAAACAAAAAAACCCAGCAGGGCAGCAGGTTATAAAGGAGTGCCATAGACAATGGTTTGCTCCAAGAGAATTACATCAAAGAAAGTAGAAGGAGTTGAACCCAAAACAAGATAAATAACATAGAAGTTTTGTCCAGATCCTGCTGGGAACGATGTCAATTTTAAGATTGTAATTTTTGGTTATCATTTGTGGTTTCCTTAGCAACATAAATCTATTGTATTGAGTAGACTCTCTTTCTACAAATTATGAAATTTTATAAACTTGGTCATGGTCTGATACAAAAGGTGTGTATAGCCGCATCCCGCAGGTGATATGCTCCCAAGGGGAACAACATATTTCAAGCTAAGGAATATGCTTAAACTTAGGTGGACCGTGGATGGGACATGTAATAAAAAAAAAATGTCCGCGCCCACCGTGGGGCTCGAACCCACGACCACAAGGTTAAGAGCCTTGCGCTCTACCAACTGAGCTAGACGGGCTACTTGTTATTGCATTCTAGTTGTAATTATAATAACCTATTGTGATTTGTTACAGAATCTTCAAAACTGCATTTTTATTTTATTTTATTTAAAAATTTTTTTTATACAAAATAGAAATTATACTCTAACATAATCTAAGTATATATGTGTGTGAGACTCTCTCCTAGAGATTTGAACCCCAGCTCTTCTCCCCTGCACCCCACAAGCAGTTAATACTTATAGAGTAACCATTGCGCTAAGGGTGTGCAGTTATAATTTTTTTATTTTTTTAAACATATCAATTGATGCAACTTCAAAATTTTAATTTTTGGAGGTTTCTACTTTCTAGTTTTTGTAGCATTATGGAGAATTTCATCTTCCATGAGAGAGCACAAGTTTTGTTCTAACTTTGGCCTCATCACCTAGATGTCCCTCTTTTGCAGTCATAGTCCAAAATCATGAGTATATTTGAGGTGGTAATAGAAAATTTTAAGGTTCCTTAGTTTCCTACACTCCTTCTAAGAAACCCTACAGATAGCAATGAAAAAAGAAAACAAAAAATGAAGTTACCTATGGTGTTAGATAGTTTTAACACTATGTTTGGATGCGTGGATTTTAGAGAGGATAGAAAAATTTGAAGAGAAAATAGGAAAGAAAATGAGAAATGATGTTGTTTGGTAAGGAGGGAGGGAGAGGAAAATTTTGGTGGGGCCCAGGCATTTTTCACCCGAGCCCACCTAAAACTTGTCTCTCCAAAATGGAGAGAGAATAGTATGGGAGGAGTTTTATGGATAAATGACAAAATTGCCCACTGCACAAATTTCGTCCCATTGTCCTTTTTTTTTTCTTCTGCTTGCTTTCCTGGGTGTTTGCTCCTTTTATTATTATTTTCACTTTCTGATAACGATGTCTACTTCTTTTTTTTTTAAATCCTTTTTTCTTTTGATTTTCTAGGCTGTACGTAGTGTTATGTTTTTTTTTTTTTTTTAATTAGACATGATTTTTTTTCCTGGACATAATTTTTATTATTTAATAAATTTGGGTGATTGTTTTTTTTTTAATTGCTTGTCATTTTTTTATTTTAATTGTGCATAATTTTATTTTAACAAAGGTATATGAGTAAATTTATACAAACTCATTTTTCCATCCCTCAACTTTTTCACTCTCAACCAAACAAAAAGGAGGAAAATTAAAATCTTTTCTATCCTCCCACTTTTCTATCATTCTATCATTTTCTATCATCTCACTTTTCCACTCCTCCAACGAAACACACCCTAAAACTCTTTAACAAATTTGTACCTTTGGAGTCACTAAACACCAACTAAATCCCTTTTCATATATATATATATATCAAACTAAATCTCAGATCAATATATTTTTGGTTTTAGAGGGGAAGGTATTTTCTTTTTGACTGCTTTCAGAATTACCGTGATAATGACTAACGAGCAACCAATGACTGAATCATACGTACAGAAATTCAGGCATTGTTTCCCATCAAGTCATCCTTCCTTGAAGTTATGATGAAAGGCACCCTAGCTATTGTGAGTCATTCAAACAGGGGTGTTTAGCATATGATCAGGGACTGTTGTTGTATGATTGCATGAAACAAGTTTGGACAATGGGAAATTAAGCGAAGATTTCTGCAGAACAGTACAAGCCAATAAATTATAAATTATCCCTACATTTTTGCCAAAAGCTCTCTCATCTAAAGAATACAAAATGGCCAGAAACCCTGGAACCCAGAGTCAAACATCAATGGACTTGAATAGGGTGTGTCAAACAGCGGTCTCATCCCAGATAGGCTTCACTCAGTCAAGTAAGTTAGCAATGGAAAAGTGCAGTCTGAGCTCATATTCACGAGTCCTTTGCAGCTGATGTCAGCAGCAATAAGCCTATTACGAGCAAAATGCAGCAGCCCTAAAAAGTACTCAGTCTTCAGTTTCCAAAGTCAGAACTGGAAGAATGCTTAGGGCTGAAGAACCAAGATGCATACCTCGAACTATCCCTCCATATCCAACCTTAATCCTGTGGCACAAAAGCAAGATGGAATCCCAAAGTGCTGTTCTTCCCTGAAAATAAATAACATAATTGTTGTTATTCAACTAATACATTATGAGAGGACATCGAAATGTCAAAATTTATTAAGACGTAGACACTACTATGCATAAATGACTAAATAGCACCAACACGTTAAGTATATTCACATGTGCAAACGTGCACGCACTGACACATATAGGGGACAGAGAAATGTCAAGACAGACACTGCTTTGCTCTAATGAATGACTATGAAAAAAAATAGCTAATAAGAATGTTTATTGCATGGATGGATGCCAATGCCTAGATCTACCACGCAAAAGGCACCTAGTAAATTTAGAAGCTTGACCCATCCAATAAAGCTATCAAGACTGGACCAAACAGGCAAAACACACACAAGATGTCAATCCTGGCTTATATGGGGAAAAAAATATTCAATCATGCCCCAACAATAAGTATTCAATGTAATGGGAAAACAAATCTTATTAGATTTGTAATGTACTTGCCCTGAACCCTACAAATTTAGGCTAGCACAATGAGACCTCTTCATTACAAAATAACAGTGCAAGACATATTCACTGTAATCAGAAAATAGATCTTATTGAGTACCAACCTGAAGTGAAAATTGAAGCTTTTTATCCCAGTATAAGGCAAAGATTGGAGGGCTTTGCCTTCCAATAATCAGTATAGAAGCTCCTGGATGAAAAAAAGGAGGTACACCAGATACAACTGCAACATATTTGTCAGGAAACCTTTCTTTTGGAGGCAGAACTCCCAAGAACAATGGATTCTTGATAGACTGGGCTCCAACATAAGATGTAGGATCCACATGTAGCATCCACTTTGGGTGCTCTAGGAAAGCACAGAATAAATACAAAAGCAAGTGAGAATCAGTTGGAAGCTCAAGAGTCCACTTCTTGTTCTTTTTGTCATATACCTCCCCACTTCCAAGATACTCATAATTTTTCAAGCAGGTTCCTTCAGCGAGCTCTGAGAAATTCCACATGCAGGTAATCTAGGGTTAGATTACACAGACAAGACAGTTGTGATAAGATAATCTAGATTAGCATACTCTAATTCAGAAGTCTATACCTCGGATCCGTTGTACAGTATAATCTGCTCGAACACTGCTTTGAGGTAGCAAACCTTTAATCCACTCTCCTTTCACCAAAGCATGAAGCCTCTGGTGTTCAGTAATAGCATCAACGCACTCCTGCATAATAGGGATCAAGGGATTCTGTTGTGGGGATTGTTGCAGGTTGGCTAGAGGCAACTTGGCTGCATATGATGAAAGGAACCACATAAAACATCAGCAAAGGACTGTAAACAAAACAAATCCAGTAATTTCAAAATAACCTATATCAAATAATTGATGGTAGGGCAGCTTACATGTGGAAGAATCAATAGCCTGCACAAGAGTAGCACGTAACTGATGAAGAATTCCATCTTCATCTAGAGTAAATGCTGGTTGCCACTCCTTAGTCCTATCAATTGGAGAAACAGTAGTTGGAGTTCCAGTAGTTGGTAAATCACTTCCGACTTGACTGATTGTAATTGAAATACCTAGTCTAGCAGCTGCCTGCATTACCTACAAATACAAGAATTTTAGATAAGTATCAATAGAAAGACATTGAAGAGCAATTTATTCTACTGATTATCTCATTTGATTTCAGCTCTTTGCAGTATCCAGGAAATTTTTTCATGCAACATGATTAGGGACCTTCATATGTCCTTAAGCATGTGTAATACTATTAAAAAAGGAATATTAATCTTTAAGATGCTTGATGCTAGTCAAACTTTTAACTAAACATATGCTTGCAATCTGTTTCCCTCTGTATTACCATAACCCAATAAGAAGAGGAAGGGATGTGAGCCCAGGGGAGAGGGGTGTTAGGTTTTAAGAACTTGCATCACTATCATTCAAAGTATCAAAATCTTTTCTAATTTTTCTCAGTTTTTTCAAGTCAATTACAAATTACGTCAAGTTTTAAACTTATATGAGAAACCATTACCAAGCAAAGTTGAAAAGTATTCATATCATGCTGATTTATTTCTGAATATAATATGGGTTTTCCAAATTATGTACTGTAGTATTATATTGATAAACATATGCTTTTTCATTTTTCCCTAAACTCAAGTAGGAATCCCCAATAAAAGCCCAGCAATTAATACTTCCACCTTTCAATTATATCACTCAAGAAAGTCTAGAATTTCAATTTGGGAAGAATAACTCCCAAATCCCACATTTTTACCATAAACAAACTGTAATCAAGTTAAAAATTAATTAAACACAACATGCCATGAGTATTTATTGAGATCATCATACTTTTTTACAAAATACAAAGTAGCCAAAGAAATAAAAATAAAAGGAAGAGAGAAGGAGGTGATGATTGACCTGAACATGACTCATTTCAATCTTTTTAAGTAGAGGATTAAGCAAAACCGAGGAAAACCATTGTCTGATGTGGTCACGCCATTGCTCAATTTGAGGATAGATGCCCAAGTGTTCAAAAGCTTCAATGGACTCTTCCATGGACATAGGGGCAGGAAGGTCACCCTCTCCTTTCTTGGGGGGAGTGCTAAACTTCTGGGAACCTGGAGACATCCTCACAGACCTTAACGGAGTACTCCTAGTAGTTCCAGAGGTATTAGCTGAACTGGCAACTGTATTCGGACTGGCTATGCCAAAACCACTAATGGTTGGGGGTGGAGTAGCCAGTTTCCCAGCTGATTCTGTTATTTTCTCATCTACTTCTGCCAAAAACTGTTCAAGCTGTTCTTCTGATGTTATCTCTTTTCCAGAGGAGGTTCGCTTATTTGACCAAGGAGACGAGACCACTGAATCCACCCCAGGCGAATTTTGAACTGAAGGCAATTGTGAAACAGAACCAGGGACAAGATATAAAGAAGAGGAAGAACTTGGTGATTTGGATGGGGTGCTGACAGCACGGATCCTATTTCCCCCACTGGAGTTTGATCTATCTGCACTGGTTCTCGATGAACGATTTGGGCTGGTAATTGACTGATGAAGTGGAACAAGGACATCTGAAGAAGGTGTCAAGTGATGTCTAGACTTGGGAGGTTTCTTCGAAGAATCAGAAGCAACTTGTTTAACCTTTGGTTTTATTCCCAAAAGTTCTAGTTGACGGTTCGAAAGAGATGTTTGATCCTTATTTCCTTTATTGGAAGATAAAACAGGCACAGCAGCAATATTTCTTTCTCTACACAGAGAGATGGCTTTAAAGAGGGCAAAGATGGTTCCAAAAAAGACTAAGCCCACTATAGTCTGTATTGCCTTGGCAAACAAATCTGAGACACAAAAACAAGATTTTCAACATAGCTATTGCAATTAGAACAGTCAGTATACTAATCTAAGGATTTTTTTTTTCTTTTTTAAAACTTACATGCTGTTTCTTGGGGAAGACTTATGAACTTCAAATCATCAATGAACCCATTTTCCCTTCAAAAAGTCAATTGACGATAATTAGCGACATGAATTTCAAAAGCAAAACCCATGGACATAATTAAGATCTTAAAATACATTATTCTAGTATGGAATTTTTGTTTGGTTGATGAGAAAATAAAATATAATAAACCCTTGAATCTATGTTTGCTTATAATAGAAAATCTCAAATAATTTCAGCACATAGTTAGCCAAGTTCAAATAGCTTATCCTTCAATTTACTCTAGAGACCAAACAAAAGGAAGCCTTCTATTGGGTGCTAAGCTTTCTTTTCTTCCAATAAAAAAACCTAAGCTTTCTTTTTCTTTTCTTAAAAATAATAATAATAAGTAAATATACTCACGCAGCCACATTGGATTGAACCTATGATCTCACCCTCTACCCTTGTATCATGAGTTTTAAGAAATTGAAGAGAACAACAAGATATGGAATTCAGAGTCATTCTTCACCATTTTTTGGTTCCTTAAAAGTGAATAACTCAACTGTGCCAAGCCTAGTTAGTGCGGACACAAGATACATACCTTCAATTATGCAAACTTATGAATGTAGATGCAATGAGAAGATGGCCCAATCAGTAGCCTTATGGATGGAGCTGCTACCAGTTGGGCCTAAGGCCTAATTAATTAATGTCTTGTTTTCTTTTCCTCCTTTTTTTTATGACTTAAGTCCTTTCCTTGCTTATAATTGTTTCCTTCTCCTACTAGCATAATAAGTTTGGAAATCTAAGAATTTAGGGTTCAGTATTGTTTTACAGTTTTGTTAAGCAATAAAAATTTTTGTTGGAATTTTTCCTGTCCAAGGTTAAATTTTGACTCAATTGAGCAGAAGTTTGTGTTTCGCTAGGTCCCACATTCTATCATTAACCATATGGAGCACATTCAAAGGGTTTGGAAACAAAGTCACAAAACCCTATTGCATTGACCCTTTGAAACACTTTCTTGCTCCACAAAGCAACAACAATTCATGTCTAAATTTTAGCTCCAAAAGTAAATAACACCAAAAAACAACCAAATCAAGTTCCAAAATTTTAAAAAAATTATGCCATCAATTCATCTTGACAATGCAAGATTAAAACCATAGAGAAACTAGAAACAAAACCCCTTCTAGTTCTCGCAACTAAAAACACAACATTAACTAGCTCAGAAAAGCAGGAAAAATAAAAAAAGTACTTCCAAAATTACAAGCGCTAATTTTAAACTCAAAAAACAAGTTTCAAACTAGGGGAAGGTTTAAAAAAAATTGAAAAAGAAGCTAAATTGAAAGTGAAATTAGAGAGAGAAGAAATAGTACCGAGAGAGAACGGTGAGAAGAGCGAAGGCGGAGGCGGAGGAGAGACAGAAGATGCAGAGGAGGGTGTATTTTGGAGGCTGTAAGCTTTTGGCGGTGAGGGCAGCGGAGAGGGCTGCGTTCTGGTACACCGCGAACTTGGAAAGCTTCGGTGGAGCCGACCCCTTTTTCTCTCTAGATTCCATGGTCTGAGTCTAGGGTTTGTTCGGAACAGAAAAGAGAGAGGCGGTGACTATTAGAGAAAGAGACAGAGAGTGGTCTCACTGAGACTCTCTGTGTGTTTTATGGAATCATGGTTTTCAGTAACCGTCTCCGCTGCGAGTTCGGAGTGTGTGTTTCAATTCAAAAGTTTCAAACTTGGTGGGAGTGATGAGTAGTAGCCCAAATCGATAAATAATTAAATTGTCGCTAACGAATGCCTAACAACTTTTCTAAGGCGGTATTTCGAGATATTAAGGCGACTTTTTGGACCAACGGGTACTCGTCACCTTTTTTTTTTACCAAAATTTTGATGGGACGACTGTTCACTTTTTTTTTTTTGCTGCATAAAAAAAAAAAAAAAAAAAAGGAGGGTTTCAGTTGTGGGCTTATTGACCTCACTCCACTTGACAGTAGTGGATAATACTGCGTGTACCGTTGTGGGCCTTACCAGGGTTATCACTCAAATCGCTCTTTTTTAGGTGTTGGGATAAGAACTCCTACCATCAAGTTACACCTCATGTGAAACGATTGTTCACTTATAAAGGCTAAATACTGACTGAATAAGTTAAAAAATATAAGTAATAATTCAAAAAGTTATAACCTTTAGAAAGCCTAAAGAGTTCTATATAACCCATGTAGGCCCAAATGGACTAAGAAAGAGACTTTTGGTTTGAGGAAGGTGCTTGGATGAGGAAATCAAGATGAAAACTACATATGGTTGGGGCATACAATCTGAGGAAGATAACAGTGGCTAGTGTGGACAAGGATGGAGGGAAACTTCCCAAAAAAACATCTATTATCTCTGCATTGAATATACTGCACCAACCATGTTAGCTGCATTAAAGACTGAATAACACCTAAATACAGCCTGTAATCTACTCAACATGGCCTCAAAAGAAAGGATGAAACAAGTATCTTGAAAGAGGATCAACTACCCTCCATGTAGAAGGTTAGGATCAGAGCATGAGCCCTATAAAAGAGAAGAGATCCCCAATATTAGGAAAAAAAAAAAAAACTTATCTTTGTAATCCATCAAGTGTAAAAGGCTCATCAGTCATTCCGAGGAAGATAAATTTAACTTTTTACCCTTAATAAACCTGTTTAAACCCAATTTTTTTGTCTTTACTTTCTTTTTGAACATAATCCCCAATATTAGAAAAAAAAATACTTATCTTTGTAATCTATCAAGTGTAAAAGGCTCATCAGCCATTCTGAGAAAGATAAATTTAACTTTTTACCCTTGATAAACCTATTTAAACCCAATCTTTATGTCTTTACTTTCTTTTTGAACATAACCCCCAATATTAGAAAAAAAATACTTATCGCTGTAATCCATTAAGTGTAAAAGGCTCATCAGCCATTCTGAGAAAGATAAATTTAACTTTTTACCCTTAATAAACCTATTTAAACCCAATCTTTCTATCTTTACTTTCTTTTTGAACATAATCTGCCATTTAGGAGTCCAAGTGTTGGTTTGTAAACCCATCTTTACAAATTAATTGTAGTGGGCCTTGATCCAAGCCCAATCATCTTTTGGGCCTCGAATTTTTACCCCATACAATATTCTATTATTATATAATTAAATTTTTTTTTTGAGAGAGAGAGAGAGAGAGAGCAACATTGTATTCATTTATCCATGATATTGTGTATCCTCGACAATTTAACCTTTTTAATACATATTGATGGTCCCATCCTTTGCTCTTATAAATTATTTAGCATTTTGATTTTATTCTTTTATCTCTCCCATTGTAAACTCAACACTCGTATATAACAAAATTAATTGTGATGGTCATAATCTTTATGAATTTATCAACCTTAGAAAATCTGACTCGCACATTATGATATAAATAAAAATCTCAATAAAGAAGTAAAATAAAAAATTGCTACAATCACTAGAATGGGATGCGTTATGTAAATTGTAAATTGTAAACAACAAGGCCATGTTTGGTTTAGGGAGTTTTCATCACTCATCACTCAATTTTCATTACTCATTACTCATTTTTCGTGAGTCTCACAGTTGTATTATTTGGTTAAATTTTTGTTTTTAGTTTTCATAATTCAAAATTCAAAAAATTGAGTTAGAGTAATGAAAATTGAAAATCATCACAAAGTGGATCCTATAATTTAGAATTGAATAATTTATTAATTAAAAAAGTTGTATGTTATTTAAAATAAAAAAGAGGAAGGATTAGGAATTAGGATAGGATAGGATGATTGACTCATTAGCACATGTAAGCCTAATCAAGGACTGAAGCAGGCATGAACCACGACAAACCGGTGAGTTTCACTCGTATACACTATACACTAGTTTAGTCACTTACTCCACTCCTCTTTAGTAATTAGCACCTGTGCCAAGTCCAGTGAACTTAAAGAAACATCTCTCAAATCATAGCAACTTGTCGCATAAAATAAAAAATCTAGACCGCCTATATAAATCACATCAATTTTTTTCTTGATGGCCTTTAAAAATCACATCATTAGCTTTAAGTTTTAACCAATAATATAACCATATAAAGGCTTTGAAATTGAAACGATCTTAGAGGTTTCATGTGAGCTCGGCTGCACCTTATAGACACCCTTAGATAATTTAAACTACCACATTTGGATATGACAGACAAGTTATTTTTAAAATTTGTTATAGTCGCTACCAGTTGGCCTATAAGTTTAAGGGGTTTCTTACTCTGTGTCTTTCTTCTTTCTTCTTCCGCTTCTTTCAATTAATCTATTTGCTTTTCCTTCTAATTTTCTTTCTCTTTTGAACTCCAAAACCAAAAATTAGATAGCGTAGCGATGCAAAGGTTTATTGCAGCGAGGTCTGTATGTGCCAGTATTTTCACAAGGAAGAGACACTTTTCTACCGCTCTACTCTTCGATGATACTCAGATACAGGTCTCTCTCTCACTCACTCAATATATGTATGCATGTATGTATGTATGTATGTGTGTGTGTGTGTGTGTGTGTGTGTGTTTCTGTTTATGTTTGTGCGTTCCAAAGTATCAGCTCATAAAAGGATGGGATTGCCTTTTAAATTCTTGGTGAATATAAGGTCTATTTCTGGTTTATTTTTGTGCGTGCGTGCGTGTTTGTGATTTGTTTGGGAAATTATGTTATGAATCTAATTTGTTTGATTAGTATTAGGTAATAATGATAGTGCTACGTTTTTTGTTGATTTCAAATCAGCGTGTTGTTAATCTAACGAATTGATTAATCTTGAAGGAAATGACATGGACCGTTGATTTATTTTACATACGCTATTCTTGAGGTGTTGCATTACAAAAGCAGTTTCTTTGTTCACATGTCAAAAGCCTTTTAGATATATGTTGATTGAACCATATGCTTAATTTGATGTTTTGATCATGGTTGTGTGTTTTTATAAAGTACAGGAGAGTTATATAAAATGTTAAGTTTAAACTTTCTATGACTAGTTTATTAGAATACTGTTCATTGATAATTGTTTTCAGTTTACTATATAAAATTTTTAAGAAATTGAAATAACTTAAAGTAAAATTTGAACTTACAGACATTATACAATTGCAAATAGGAAAAATATCGATTTTTAAAAAAGTTTTTATTTTATTTTTATTATATGTCATGAATATTTCTATTAGAGGTTATAAGATACTACTATATTTGATTCAAATATGCACTTTACTTCAATTAGGTGTGTGCTTGCGCTTTGCGTTTAGGCTCCAAGAAGCCTGTGCACTTGATACTTTTACCAACACTGTTTCGAATAAATTAGTTTGGATTAGGATGAGGTAGATTAATTTGGATTAGGATAAGTTATGATTTGTTGTGTCGATAAATTCTAGAAACTAGAAGCTTATTTTATGTCACTGAAATTACATGTGTAAATTCTGATTTACTCAATAGATAGAGATAGTCATGGTTTTCCAAGTTACAAATTGTTATCTAGTCTAGGAATTATCAACTTTGTCAAAGTAGTCCATTTTATTAGCCCTTGGTTTCCTTGAAGCAACCAATAAAAAAATTGTGTATGTAGCTAATGATCTTAGAGCGAGTAATGAAGGAGTCTCCACATTGAGTGATTAGAAGCTAAGATTAGCATTCTAGCTTCAGGACAACAAATTTTCAAAGAGACGCAACAGATGCTTGCTATGATGTATGCTCACCTTGATCAATTTCATGGTAACCAAAGTCGTGATCTTGCAAAAAGCTACCAAAGCCACGATCATGCAAAAGGCTCACATAGTGCCATAGTTGAGGTGGGACGGGGAGGTCCAGTGATTGAACCAAGTACAATGAGTTCGAGTTGTGTTATCATTCCAAAAGTAGCAAAACTCAATTCTTCACATTTCAATGGCAATGAGGATCCAACTAGCTAAATTTTTTTTTCGAGTGGAGCAGTTTTTTGAGTTTCAATATATTCTTAATGTTTGGAAGTTTTTCAAATCCAAAATGAAATTTTGGTATTGCTAGAGAATGGGATATTTGAGATGCCCCATGGGTAAAATTGTGGATGAAGGAAAGATAGTCATGATTTCCCAAGTTACAAATTGTTAGCTAGTCTAACTTGGAGGTTTGAATTCCCTCAAAGGAGACCATTATATCAAACTTGAAGGCATTGGTTCCATTGAAGCAAGCAATAAAATATTGTGTATGTAACATATTGGTTTTCTAATGGCTTGTCTTGTGTGGATTTGCACGTTCTATGCCAACTTAGGCTATATCAAGGGGGAGTTCCAATTGTGAATAGTTATTTTTGGTTAGAGCGCAAATGTGGCTAGCACTACTCAAATTGTAACAACCATGTGATTAGTAGTATTGTAGTGTAACAGGTCTTGACAAGGATATGAGAGATTTGAGTGAGGAAGATTGTGATATCCGAATTGTGTGGATTTGGACTATTATGTTGTTGGGCATGTTAGGTTGATCTAGGCTATATTAAGAACTATGGAGAGCTCTTGATATGGCTGGTCCTTTTAGGGTGAAATTAACTGTAGTTATAATTTGAAATTTCAAGTGCTCAAATGCTTGGATTCAAACCAATGGAATAAATCTTGTTGATCACCCAGCAAGTTAGTAAATACAAAAGAAAAAGATAATCCATGTATACATGCTTTTAATTTTTTTTACAGGTTTTAATATTTTGCATATTCTATTTTAGGTAAAAGATTGAATAACTGCAAAAGACACGCTTTTATTGCAAAAGAAGAAATTAGGGACTGATTTTATTTTTGTCAGTGAGCTCCTCAAACTTCTGTTTTAGTTTTCGATTAACTGTCAATAAAAATTGTAAAAAACATTTTGACTTAGTTTCATGTTGATATGAAAGAAGAGGCACTTATGTGTTTGTTTTTGCTAAGCTTCTCCTTGTAACACAAGAAGCTGTTGAAGAATTTGATCTAACTTAAGAATCCTTTTTTAGCTATTTTTTAGAAAAGCTTTCTTCAAAGAGCATATGCTTCTACCTATAAAAAAGAAAAAAGAAAAAAAGAGCATATGTTACTAGCTAAGTAGGTTCTATAATGCCCATTTTGACATATTTCTATGCAATTTTTATAGTTCAAAGAAAGCGTCGCTCAATTTGCTCAAGAGAACATTGCCCCTCATGCATCAAAAATAGATCAAACGAATTCTTTCCCACAGGTATGTACAAGTTATACTTTTTTCATGTTTTTATAAACCCTACTTATCCTGTAGTTAAGCTATGAATGTATTTCGTTTTCTTATTTCAGGGGGTTAACTTATGGAAACTCATGGGTGAATTCAATCTCCATGGAATTACAGCAGCAGGTAGAGTTTTAAATGTATAGAAGAATTTGGTTAATCCACCTTCTATAAGTGTTTTCACTGCCTTGTGTTATGGTTTGTGGTATGTTTTGATGGAAGATCTCCATATTCATCTGCAACCAATTTTTTTCCTTCTCTTGGGCTGTGTTATTTCTTATTGTTTAAGATTATGGATTAATTGAACTAAGCATTTCTATTTTCAAAATATGGATTAATTGAACCAAGTGGTTCTATTTCCAAAATAACTTTTCTTCATTAAATTAATTAAACTAAGTGTTGCTATTTCCAATTTATGGATTAATTGAACCAAGTGGTTCTATTTCCAAAATAAGTTTTCCTATTAAGTTAATTAAACTAAGTGTTGCTATTTCCAAAATATGGATTAATTGAACCAAGTGTTTATATTTCCAAAATAAGTTTTCTTCATTAAGTTGCTTGAACTAAGTCTAGTCCCACTACAAAGAATTGGTTCCGCAATTTAGTTCATTTTTTATGTATTGTCATCATGTTCCACCCTGTTTTCAGAATTTCCAGTAGTTAACTTTTGGTTCTCTTGTAGAGGAATATGGAGGACTAGGTCTAGGTTACTTGTATCACTGTATAGCGATGGAAGAAATAAGTCGTGCTTCTGGGTCTGTTGGCCTCTCCTATGGTGCCCATTCTAACCTTTGCATTAATCAATTGGTAATAAAGAGAACTATTTTTCAGTTTGTAATAATATTTAGATGTTACTTATTCTTAACCCCTTTTCCTTCCTTTTTGTAGGTGAGGAATGGAAACACTGCCCAGAAACAGAAATACTTGCCAAAGGTTCTTTATTGATCTATTTCCAAATTATTTATTCCCATTATTTACAGCCATGGCTTATTCAGATGACAAATACTGACAAATAATTGGTCTAGGTTACCTTTTTTTTTTTTTTGATAAATAACGTAAGAATATTATTAATAATAAAAAGATTGCCAAGGCGAGTACATTGGGGATGTACTATGGGGGCACAAATCAAGAAACAAAAGAACAACGGTCAAGAAAAATAGAAAAGGAAGAACAAGAAAAATGAGAAAAAACCACACTCCATTCAAAGAGAGTGTGTAAGAAAAAAGACTTAATCTTCAGTAAAGAGCGTTCGCAACCCTCAAAGCTTCTACCATTCCTTTCATGCCAAATGCACCAAATCAAGCAGTGAGGCACTAATTTCCAAACATCAATGTGACGATGTTCCGCAAACTTTCCTTGCCAAGCCTCAAACAACTCAAGAACAGTATGAGGCATAACCCATTGGTCTAGGTTACTAATTCTACTTATTCAGATAACTGCTCTAGCAAGTAAAGTATAAGAAGATCTATGATAACATAGCAATGGATAGTACAGCAAATTATGTTGGTTCAAGTATGGCTCATCAAGCAAATGAGTTTTACCTCAAATGTCACTTCTTTCTCCCACAAGAATGGATGGAGGTCTCAGGTGAGCTTGTGGGTTTAGAACCCATGAGGTACTTGTGCAACTTGCCAATAAAAAATAATGGCTCATCAAAAAACAAGTTTTTGATGAATCCGTTGAAAGAGATGGTTGAATACTTTAATGAACTAAATAAATTGATCTCCACTGGTTTGCCAACACCAACGGCTTTTTATATGAAAACTTTCCATGCCTCGTATAATCCATAATTTGACCAATCATGGTAATTTGAGTGAATTAAACTGTGATGAAAAAAGGGGAAGAACCTCCAGGTAAATTGAATTGAATTGAATGTTACTTGCTCTCTTCTAATACATGACGCCACTTTCCCCCCCTTCCATCTTCAACTTCCTATATTTAGATGAATTTGCTCTGTTGTTGTTTACTTCTTTTTGCTAACCTTGTGAATCTCTTTTTCTGAAGCTTATCAGTGGGGAGCATGTAGGAGCTCTTGCAATGAGTGAACCTAATGGTAACTTATTTACACTATTACTCCATTTTTGTCTTATGTCTATAGATGTTGTTGAGGCCTATGTAACTTTTCTTTTCATAGTTTGACTGATTTGTCTTTTTTTTTTTTTTTTTCTCAGCTGGATCTGATGTTGTTAGTATGAAATGCAAGGCTGATCGGGTAGATGGAGGTTATATTATAAATGGGAACAAGATGTGGTGCACCAATGGCCCAGTTGCTCAAACATTGGTATTCTTGTTATAATTGTTTTCCTCTGGTTATGCATGTTATTATCATCGCACATTATTAGTTAATTGTATAATGTATCTAGTGGCAAAACCATTCACTATATGTTGGCAAAATAAATGTCAGTTTACTATGTATGAGGTACATGTTAGCCAACATACAGTGTGATCTTGAAATTTATACTTTCAATTTCTTTTCTCATGAACATGAGAGGATTTCAGACTTTCTATAGTTCTCTGTAGAGAGTATTCTGCCACAGAATAGCCATTACTTTCTGTGTCTAGTGTTCAACTCTCTACGTCCTCACCAGTGGACTGTAGCATATACTGAGGGATGCCACTTAGTGGCATACAAGTTTAGGGTTGGCATTAATATTTGAGATTCAAATAGATGCAACCTTTTGCTCCATGATAGATACACTGTAGTGTTGTGACTTGTGATTAGTCTCTCTGGTAATGTTCATGTTAGGTCCACCATCTTGTGAGGTTAATGTTTCAATGTTCAGAACTCAATGCTAAGAAGCTTCTTTAGCATACAGTGTATCAATAATTAATATGAAGTTGGCTTCCTATTTTATTTGTTATTTTTTCCTTGGGTTCTAATTGACAGCATTCTATTTGTATGATTGTATGATCATCTTCTCTAAATAATTGACAGTAGGGACAAAATCCCCTTCTTTCAGTGAGAATGACTCCAAGGTTGAAAATAGATGGTTTAATCAATTGAACAGATAAAGGCACCCTTGAATGTTAACCCCAAAAAAAAAAAGCTAGAAAATTTTCCTGTTTTTTAGAGTTAACCAATTATATTTGCTTCTGGGCCATATTCTTATGCATGCAAGTGAATCACCTGTCTTCTTTTGTGGATAGATAATCATACATCATCTAGGTTCTAACTGCAATTTTCTTGAATCTATTTAATTAAAATTGCAGGGATAAAGAGTCAACTCTTGTCCTCAAAGGCATTTTGTTTTGCCTTATTGCATGGTCAAAATTGTGGATGATAACAGAATTTAATAGCTTATACAGCAATCAATTTGGCTTTTTAGACTGTATTACTTTTCTTATATTCATGTGTTTCTTACAACTGATTTGTAGAACTGGGACAGGTTGTTTATGCAAAAACAGACACAACAGCCAGCTCAAAAGGAATCACAGCATTCATCATCGAAAAGGGAATGCCCGGGTACTTGCACTAGAGTTGATTTAGTGTTATCTTTTCACATGTGCAAGTCAAACTTTTTATTGGATGTCATTGGGAAATATAATTGAGCAATTATCTAATGTTAGGCTATAGCCAGTCCAAGAGGGGAACTTTGGTAATGGGGCTTCATAGATGGCATGTGCACTGGTTACAAATAGCATTAGTATGAGCCAGACAATATTTCAAACGTTGGAACTTTTATACACATGATCAAAACTGTTTAAAACATGATTGTGACTCCCACCTCAAGTTTAGATGAGCAATGCACTGTGGCTACGCCAACTGCATGATGATTCGATTGATAGAGGAAATAAGGAGGGTTCTGGGAAAGATACCACATATATATATATATATATATATATATATTGAGAATAAACATGTTTTCTGGAGGTAGGAATTCATCTTGAGAATATGTTAATATTCTTAAATAGATACTACTGAACAAGGTGGAATAGTTTCTTTTCATTAACACCCAATGTGAATAAAAATGAAGATTGCTTGAAATGATTAAAAGCAAAATAAAGTAACAATAGGAATATTTAAAAAAAATTAAAATTAAAATTACCTTTGGAGGTTGAAACAGGAACATCTTGAATCCATGATGTTTTTGTAAATGTTAGTTCTTTTTTTGGTGACTGCAGATTCAGTACTGCCCAGAAATTAGACAAACTTGGGATGCGCGGAAGTGATACGTACGTTCTACTTTTCTTTAAATGTAATATCTTTGTTGAAGTCCAATTCTGACTCTGCTTTCCCTATCTTCTACTAACAATGGAATGGTCTGAGCAGATGTGAGCTTGTCTTTGAAAATGGCTTTGTTCCTGAAGAAAATGTTCTTGGACAGGAAGGAAAAGGTCTTGCATTCCATAATCTCATAATTTTGTTACTGGAAGGAAATTTCTTTAATTATGTTGGATGCCTAATGTGAGTTCCAACAAGTTGCACATGCTTAGGATACTCTTATAAATTTAGGAACCCGATTGCTCTTGAAACTTCGGGAACCTAATTACTCGTAATTTTGGTTAATTTGATTTGGAACTGCTAATCAAAGTTGCAGTTGTCTTCCACTCCCCACCCCCCCCCACCACAAGAAAATCAGAACTTCTTGTTAAAGTGAATTATAATCGCCAATGGTCTTGTTATCATGTCACATTAATAGTGTAACCGAAATGTTTCTAGTTCTTGTTGTAGCAATTTATGATGACAGTCTATCTTACTTTACCCAAGTCTTATCTCTAATAAGATGTTTGCCTTTGATTTCAGGAGTCTATGTCATGATGTCAGGGCTTGATTTGGAGCGGCTTGTATTGGCAGCTGGGCCTCTAGGTATTATGCAGGCATGTCTTGATGTTGTTCTACCTTATGTTCGACAGCGTGAGCAGTTTGGTCGTCCAATTGGGGAATTTCAATTTATACAGGTTCATGATTTTATTGACACAACTGATTATTCTGATGTTGTGTAGTTGTTTCAGTGCATGAATCCTAACCCTTATGTTGATTATTGACCTACAATTGCAGGGTAAAATTGCCGACATGTATACTTCTTTACAGTCCTCCAGGCATGGGATTCTGATTTTATGATGCACTGTTATTTACAGTCATTAATCTTTCATGTGGCAGAAATTAACTATATCATTTTTTTTTCAGGTCCTATGTGTATTCTGTTGCAAGAGACTGTGACAGTGGAAAAACTAATCCTAAGGTGCCTTTTAAATTTTGATATTTCTTTTTCTTTTCTTTCTTGGGTCCAATTATAATTCTTCAGATTTTAATGCATCTAACAATATTTGAATTTCTAGCCAGCATGTTCCTGTTCATTGCAAATTCATATTGTAAAGTTGGGTCCATAATGAAATGAATTTTGCTGGTGAATGTTGGAGCTTTTGAAATCCACTCCAATCATCAAAGCTATAATAAATGTCTCACTTTTTTGGCTATTAGCCCCCCACAAAAAAAAAAAATTGCTTTTAGGATTACCCTTGGATTGACAATTAAAGAAGGCAGACAAGTTTTGACCGCAAATACTGGCTGCTCTTTGTTATACTTATGATTTCTATTAGTCTACATCAATATGAATGCTAGTGTGTGGTGATGTTATACATTATTGGCCCATTTTCTAAAAGCTTAATCATGAAGAATAATCTGTTCTCCAAGATTGTATTAGTGCTCCTTTTTCTTTTAAGCTCAACCCTTGTGTTCTTTTGTACTTGCAAAGCCCACATTCATTTCAAAGTTATTGGGCAGGCTAGCATGTGAGGGAGGCTATTAAAGTGTGTCTACATATTGATATGGTTGCATATTGTCATCTATTGATTTTCCATTCATATGTTTGTTGCAAATGGATTTTGATCAAGTTTGAAGAAACACTGCAAAGTTGCCATGGAATGATGCCCCCCTGCTCCACCCCCTTGGAATTGCCTCCAATTTGATATTGTTATAATTTCTGTTTTGCTGTTTTCTATTTCTTCTATGAATGATTATGGAGCAATGGCAATGCTGTCACATATTTTTTTTTTCATTCATGAAAGAGAAAAATTATAAGGTTCTCATATAGCAGCATAAGATGCTAACTGAATCATAAACTAACCGGAACACAATTTTTCAGGATTGTGCTGGAGTAATACTTTGTGCAGCTGAAAGAGCCACCCAAGTTGCTTTACAGGTGAAAGTTCACTGCATAACTTCTGTTCTTATTTATCTTGTTATGCTTATATAATGGTTGCATTTATTCACTTGATGCATATCTTAATCCTTGATCCTTGGGGATTTTTCTTCCTTCACAAAGAAGAATTTGTCTATGCTAACATGAGCAGGGATCCTTAGTAAAATAAACTCAACAAATACTGAAGATCTGTAGTTGGTCCTGTTCTACCCCTTTGATTCGTGTAGGGCCATATTGCTTGAATGCCCTAGCTGAAGCCTGTAACACATAAGAATTCATGCAAATTTATTTATTTTTCCCCCACTAAGAAATCTGTACAACCAATCCAAGAGAGCCCCTCCTTATCTTGACCTGTGACCAGTAGCATTACAGCAGCAATAGAGATTTCATTCATTGAATAGACTACATGCATACAAGTACAATTCCTGCAAAATAGTATGCTTATATTGCCAATGAGTTATAGCTTAAATGACACTTCTTTCATAATAATGGGATAGAGATTGAAGTTGTGGGTTTAAGACCCACCGGGAGTGTTACCAATTAAAAAAAAAAAGTTTGCTTATGTTCAATATTGCAGGCTATACAATGTTTAGGTGGTAATGGATACGTGAACGAGTATGTAACTGGTCGTCTGCTTCGAGATGCCAAATTGTATGAAATTGGGGCAGGGACTAGTGAGATCAGACGAATGATTATAGGTCGTGAACTCTTTAAGGAACAGTAGGAGAGGAGTTGTGCGTTCTTTTTTAAGTTGCTGGACTGAAGCATCCTTCAGTGTCACTTGTTCCATCCAGGAGAATCATACATGCAGCCCAAGCTGTTTGAGATTCTTTACAGTAAATAAAAAATTTTGCGTCAAGAAAAGAAAAATCTAGATGAAGATGAATATTCTCTGGTTCACTGGTTGAATAAGATAAATTTAAGGCATGAACTTCAAACTAGCTTGCCATGTCTCATTAAAAACAAAGATGCTGGAGTTGAACTAATTTAAATTCATTATCTTTAACTTAGATATGATTTCAATTTAGTATGTTAAGTTTCAATTGAGCAGTCCTTCAACTTGCATTCGTTTGCAATGTAATCCTTTGTGGCTATGTCTAATTTGTACCATTATGTCAAACAAAATGGCGTTGATTTGGGAAAGTAAATAATATTATAATACTTGTAGTGAGATTGAATGGAACTAGATGGAAGGACAAAAAAAAAGAGAGAAAAAAGATATAGTTAAAGGAATGGAATTTAAAAAATGAAATTTAAAGAATTGAATTAAAAATATGTTTAAGTTAAAGGATATAATTTGTAATTTGACCTTATTTTTATCAAGGTCTGGGAGAAACATAAGTAAGCTTGTAGTTGGTGGCAAGGGAGTCAATTTTGTATTGGAGGTTATTTCAGTTTGTCTAGAGGAACAAAATATTTTAGTACTGGTTGATACTAGTGTATAGTTTTGGGGTTAAGTAACACCATATATATATATATATATATATAGAGTAATGTTACACCACCTAATAATTTTTTATTGGAATAATAATATGAAAATCTCGCCATTGTATTACATGTTCTTAATATTCTTAACATGCACATCAAATTTCACGCCAATCAAACTTTATTTACCATTGGATCCTTAAACCTATTTTTGATGCACAATTTTAAACTACAAAATCTTGAATTTTAAATATTTGATTGATGATTCAATTATTGATCTTTAGGGTGCGTTTGTTTTGGGTGAAAATGGTTTGAGGAAATCATTTTACACCCCTTGACCTATTTGGAAAGCTTAGAAAATTTGGTCAATCGGAAATCAGTTTCCGTGTTGACCATAAAATAACCCTGTTTTGGTGTAAAACAATTTCAGGGGTTATTTTACGTTAAAACGTTTTCCACTCCTCACTCTCTCGAAGCTCCTCGCAGACACACTCCAAGCTCAGCAAAGACCGAGCTCCGATCCACAAGACATGCCAAACGGTAAGCCTTCACAGATCGAGCGCCAGTCCGACGACCCACCCTTCGCTGACCCGCACTCCGCCGATCCACCCACGGTGAGTTTCTGTCACTGTTTTGAACAAAAAATGTCCAACAACCTCACCATTTCCCAGTCTGATCCACTGTAAAATCAGTCCGATCCACCACCTATTTCACTCCGATCCACCCCCTATTTTAGTCCGATCCACCCTCCATTTCAGTCCGATCCACCCTCGAGTTCAGTCTGACCCACCCTCAAACCCATAAACACTAGCCTCCGACCCACCCTCAAACACATAAACACCAGCCTCCGACCCACCCTCAAACTCATAAACAACCCATCCTCCGACCCACCCTCTCGGATCCGATCTATATATATATATATATATATATATATATTTATTTATTTATTTATATAATTATATAATTATTTATTCTTGCCTCAGTTGTGTTGGTTGATATCAATGTGAATGCTGTGTTGATATAAAACGGGAAACATTTTTCGTAAAATGTTTGAACGAACCAAACACCAGAATTGATTTTTCGTAAAACGAATTCTGAGGCAGCCAAACAGTCTGAATATATTTTCCTTTACAGGAAAACAATTTTTCCTGAAATGATTTTACGCCTAGAAAGCATTTCTGTTGAACCAAACACGGCCTTAATCATCTTAAAATTTTGCAAATTAGAGAATATATGAAAATAATGTAATTCAACGGCAAACTTGGTTAAAATTAGTATTTAATAAAAAAAAAATTTGTGGTGTAAAACATATTATTTGTATTTGTATGTGTTTAAAAAATATCGCCAGTGTTAGTAGACTTCCTTTAGTTGGTGGCAAGCTAAAACTGTTACCAATCAAATTGTATCCATAAAATAAAAAAAATCTAATTGTATCCATAAAGAATTGATTTCAATCTCTTGATGTAGAGATCTTTACACATTGCCTCAAACCCTAAAGAATGGATCGTAAGGGCAATCAAGGAACATATATCCATGAAAACTTATGAGACATTTGTTCTCAATCTTTTTGTCAAAACATAGAAAATTCTTCGGTGTCTCTGTGAAAATAATGTGTTTGGACCACATCTGTGAAGCTTTAAATATTTCACATTCATCACCGCACACCCTTGGTGTGATGGTCACTTTATAAATATAAGTGCTTGTGGGGTAAGGGTCAGGGTTCAAGTCTCCAAGAGGGAGTTTCACACACATATACACTTAGATTAAGTTAGAATAGAAATTCTATCCTGTTTAAAAAAAAAAAAAAAAAAAAGAATTCTTCCACATTCGAGCACATTAGTTTGACCTTGACTCTTCTTTTAACCCTGAAACCTCCACCAGGGAAAAGTGTCATTATTGGGTTTACATTGAACCATCCATTAATAAAACAAAAACAGAAACATAGACCCAAAAAAAAAAACAAATCATTAGGTCAAAAGGACGGACTAACCAAAAAATTGACACAAAAAACCCAAAGAAAAAAAGAAGAAAATATGAAAATTTTTACAGGGAGAATTTATCAGAAGAGTTCAATGAGTAAAGCCATCAATGAATCACTAACAATTTTGACCAATAAAAAAGGGCTCTTTATTTAAGAGTACCAAAGGAGGTGGTTAGAAAGTTAAAGAAATTGTTGGTAAAAGACATCAATCTGCCTTAATATATGTAACAAAGCATCAGCAACGTGGCTGCCTACATTCTGTATTTATGAGAATAAACCAAACGTTTGAAAGAGTTCAATGAACTTAGGACTTCTCTGTGGCATATGAGAAAATACAAGGTGTTTCGGATGCATGCATCCTCACACTCACATGAGGGTGGCCCCCACACTTGTGGGACATACCCTCATGTGAGTGTGAAGATACATGCATCCGAAACACCTCATACCATCTCGTGGCATAGGCATGCAAATTTATTGTTCAATATCTTCATTAATAATAGCAACCACTGAACTTAGAATTCACCAGAAAGGAGATAAGTAGCCAGAAGCAGGTATTTATAAGTAGCACTCACAAACAGATCAAACATATAATTATACTTATTAATACAACAGTAATCCTTAAACCCTAATTACTGTGGGAGAAGAATCTGGCTGGCCTACGGATGAAGACTTCGAGGCTTCCATTACAACTGGTGCTTGTTCCAAACAGCTCTGAGTATCGTCGCTGATCAGTCCAATGGTCATCTTCTCCACTTCTTCTTGGGTATATATATGAATCTTGGACACGACATTACAGAACTCGCTGCCACCAGAAAATAAAAACCAACCACAAAAATCATGAATGAGTTACAATCTATACCTTAGATTTTCCAAAAGAACCACAATAAACAAGGTTCATAGTGCCATCAGTTTGTGTTGTAAAGTTCGCTACCTCCAGTTTCCTTCCACTGCTTCTTTCGTTTTTATTTTTAAACGTTTTAATCATATAATTTTACTACCATATGAATCAACTGAAAAACAAAATAGCTTCACCGGATGCCATCTTTCTTGTATTTAAAATTTTTTTCCCTATATGCATCTCTCTGAAATGTACTCTACCATAATGTGAGAACTTATTAATCTCAACTTATTCAGCCACGGCCATTGAACACTGTTGTTATTACTAATAATAATAGTAGTATTCATTGTCATTTACTACTACTACAATTATTTTCAGGGGTAAGAGGAGAGATCAAACCTCTCTCTCTCTCTCTCTCTCTCTCTCTTCCCCCCTCCCCCCACATACACACACATTTTTTTTCTTACAACAAAAATGTGGCAAGGTGTATAAATCTGTTTAATTTGATTACTATCACACAATAAACTGGTATAGGTATAACAAATAGCAGAAGGTTATTTCTAACAAGAGACACTTACTGCCATGGGTCATCCCCAACGACCATTACATCATTCTCACTGTCAGTGTACAAGATCCGCCATCCTTTATCAGGATCTTGTAGAAGGCCTTCCATGCTAAACAGCCGTTCTAGTTCACTCAGGAGGTCACCGTATCCATTTAGCCTTGAGAGATCAATGGCCCTTCCTACTAAGCTGCCTTGCTTGTGAACCTTCACTCATATTATGTAACATAAGTGGGCAAAGGAAGTAAAAAAGGCTAGTAACTATCCAAAGTTGCTTGTATTGTAGCTTACCTTAGTGCAACTCCTCTTACCAGAAACTTGTGAATTTGGAGTTTCCCCAGTCAAAGAAAACCCAAAAAGTTTACAGCCAGTCACAATTCCATTAAAATTTTCATCTTTTGGATTCCTCATATTTGTCCCTAAAGTGGGAGGAGAAGGCACGTGTGTTGCTGGCCTATGCTCATTTGGTAGATTTGGCTTTCCAAATTCATTTGTTATAACCCCTGTCTGAATAGAAGATGGGTTGAATGAGACATTCTCTCTTGTTAAGTTATTTGCATAAGAGCGCATTCTGGGATCTGAGCCAGCTTTATAAATGTCTTTATAATGAAAATACATGCTTTCAAGGCTCTCTGATTCCAGTGGATAGAAATTGGGTTTGGATGCTTGATACATGTTGAAAGAATTGCAACCAGGACTGGGTTTTCTCCAAGCATCTAAATTAAATTCAGATTTTCTTGTCAGTGATCTCAGTGGGCATATTTCTTGACCTTGCAAGACCTTTGGAAATCTATCAGATTCCACAAAGCCTGTGTAGGTGGTGGGATGAGCCGTCAAAAACTCACTAATATTAGACTTTTCTATCCCAGTTGATGCTCGATTTTGATGTGCAGGGGATCGCATCTCAAAATCCAGTGGACGGTTTACAGTATCACATCCATAGAAGGGTGATATGAAACCTATATTTTCTTGACCTTGCAAGACCTTAGAGGATCTTACAGACTCCTCAAAGTCCAAAAACCCACCCCCTCCTGCTGCAAGAAAAATCAGACTATCTCAATGGAAAATACAAATAACTTTTTTTTTTTGCTGAAGGAAAATACAAATAACTAAGTGCTAATTTTACTAGCTCATTGGAAAGATTTGTACCAGTTACAGGGTTGTCAGGTGGGGCTGGCTGCAGACCTGTCCTCAGTTTTTTAAGCCTTGGGGAAGACTGAATGCTCAAGGGTGGGAGAGAAACAGAAGGATCAATCTCCCATGGTGAAACTCGATCACGATGATCACTTGCTATATCCTCATCCCACCTTACCTATTGTGTATTATAGAAGACATTAATGCTAAAATGGTCATGTCATGTTCATTAGAGAACTCCTGTTTTTCAATATGAATTTCGTGACACAAAAAAGATGCATGTGTAGTATATTCATCAGATGCGTTTAAATGTCATTAAGACAGTATTCATTGAAGGGCCTGCCATAGCCATATTTAATTCAATTTTAGACCAAAAATTCATTTGGATGGACACAATAATCTGCACGTAAAGAGTGGTTCCCTAGGTAATTACTAGATTCCAGAATGGTGATTAAATCATGATGTCAAATTTCTATGTGAAGGTGTTTATTAGCACTTTTTTGTTTGTTTGTTTGGGGGCGGGGGACATTGTGCTAACTTACATCAAGAAAATGAACTATAAAAGATCAGCTGAGTAAAATTCAATGGTATCTCAAACTTAAGTACATTCACTATAGTTGATAATATTTAAAGAAAAAAAACAAAGCTCACCATCAAACATCTCCATTTTGAGTTAGGCCACCTGTAGGGATCCATGTCACTTATTCCAGTGACTACACCACTACACCTGTGAGGAAGCAGAATCTGATATTATATCCTGAGAAGAGAATCATCATGAGGCAAAAATATTGTTCATGTCATGTAATCAAATGAAATCAAAGAAGACCTTCTTTCTGGTGAATCATCCATTTCAAATCTCATTTTGAATCTTGTCCCGATTGTCACTGGATTGGTGATGCTTTTGACATATTTTTGGTAGGGTATGACAAACTCTGCATGACTTGCCCTGCAGTTCAGCATTGAACAGAACATGTTACAAAGTTATCTCTCTCCAAGCATATGCTTTACCAAGTATGCTTAAAAGTTTCTAAAAATCAGTAAGACAACAAACAGACACCTTTTCAATATATATGCAAGTAAGTGCCATTACTTCACATCACATGATTAATGCTTTTCAATTTGGGAAGACTTCAAAATGCCCAAATAGAAAATAAAACAAGAGAGTTATCATAATGAGTTCAAGTGGGGGGGAAAGAGAGGGAAAAAGGGGGAAAACTATAGCTTGATATAAAGGTCACATGGAGAGGTATTTAGAATTCCTATTCAATGGCTAATTTCTCATTCTTTATCTCTAATATATGTAAATTAGATATACTAATATTTTAAATTTTATATACTGTAATACAAATTCTAGATTTCTATTTTCAATGTGTTATATATATTAAAAATAATATAAATTTTTTGGATGTCGTAGCACAGATTGAAACCTTTTAAACCTCCTAAGGTTGAGCATTTCCATGATTCCACACTCAAATGCTCTTCCGCCCTCACATCAACTTCATGGTCTACAACAAATAGCATATTCGACTCTTTTGGAGCTGTTTGATAACATAACCAAGGGGCAACCTGCCCAATGCTGAGGGCCTGGTTATCATACTATTGTGGTTAAGCTCTTTCACATCCTAAACAATAGGATCATTTGCAATGTTCCCTCAAAAAGTTAAATTCGAACAATCAACCCCTAAACTATGTGATTAGTTGTAATGCCCCCACTAGTAGAATCCTTTCAATTTGAGTCATATTAACCTAAATTTTAACATGCTTATCATGTGATAAAAATATTTTTTTAAAAACCACATGATCATGTGAAATGTGATAAGTGTGTGAATTTGAAGGTAAATGGAAATTAGAGAAACTTTAAAGGCAGAGGGACATTGCAACTTGACCCCATAATCTAGAAGGTTGGTTGCCGAGATTTGAAGTTTAAAGAGGACATTGCAATTGACCTTATAGTTTACGGTTGGAGAATGCAAGTCATCCTTTAATCATTGTGCACATTTAACGTAAGATAGAGAGAAGCCCCTGAGAGGTGTTATTGGAGGATTCCTAGAAAACTGACATGGTTGGATCCATGGTACAAAGATGGAAGCTCCCAAACCCATCAGCAGACTTTGCAAAAATCATACAGGACTACTCACATTTGTATAGTTTCTAATAATTCCACCCACGATTCATGTACACTCATACATCTTATCATAAACGTCAAACATCCATGAACTACCAATGTATAAACGAATTGCCCGCACATTCATGGAGGCAAGACGTGTGATTTGTAGCCATATTCTACAATCTCAATTAAGTTGCTTTCATTCAAAGCATTAAGTCTCTCTCACCCTACTAAGATAAGTTATATTCTCTTGGCAGCACTCTGTTGCTAGTGCTTGTGTTATTTTGCTTTAACAAGGAACAAAGAATATGCTTCAGTTTCCCTTTTCTTTCTCAGTTTCTTTATTTCTTTCTAGCACATATGTTCAAATTGGCCTCGCTTATAATCCGCACTTATTTTTCATTGCCCTTGTTAAATCTTGCCCTTTAGATCATGAGTTGAATATAAAATACACTAGCATACTCAAGAATTCAGTCATCTGGTTTGTTAAGACTTCCTCTACGGGCTATCATCATCTTAGTAACCACACAAGCCTTAACTCAGGCCTTAATTCAAAAGCTTCAATGAAACATAAAACATACATGACCTAAATTAACAGATTAAATTCTTAGATAGAGAAGATTTAAGTAAGAAAAAAAATCCACTGCAATCATATTTACTATTGATATCAACTACCAAAGTTACCTGAGAAACAAGACTGTCAATTAAGTTGATAGGAAACATATTATGGAAGACCCAACAATTTTAACAATAGTTTATAAGGTACGTTTTCTTAGATAAAATAAGCAGATGATGGCCAGTAGGTAATACCTTGGACTGTAGAAAACATGGAATTTGCTCTTCGTGGATGTTGCATTGGCCACTAGTGAAAGCACTTTTGGAAAAGAATTCTCATTGCCAATAATTGAATTAGGAAGACCATTTCTTGGTCGAACAGCTCTTCTAATTCCTAACCTTAGCTCTCCATTTTCACCCCTGGAAAGATCATCATAAATGTTTGAAGACATAAATATAACTAGATGGTGGACACATTGGGGCACATGTGGACACCAAATGGAACATGTTACTTTGAAGGCATGGCAGTGAAAATTTTGCCCCCTAAATGTCTGTTACTTGTTTAGTTCAATTAGGTAGCAAATGAAATTTGTCTATTTCTCTACATGAATAGAAAAATTCTGATATGTCCTTTAAAAAAAAATTCTGACATTTTGAGATATGTAGATTTTTTTTTTTTAAATTTTATGGTATAATAGATGCTCTTCATTAAGAAAAGGTGAAATAAAATATGCTTTCATTCCTATGAGAAAGGAAATGTACTGACAACCATGTGGTGACCAAATGCCACTAGAATTTTGCTAAGCATATATACCTTAGAAAGAGCACAGCATCCCCTGAAACGAGATTCTTTTGGCTTACAAAAATACTCCATCCTGTAGTGAGCAGATGCCGCCTTGGCTGACCTGAAAAGAAATAAAAATCACACTCATCAATCAATGTTTCTGTCAATTAAACCTCAACAGAGTTCTATCAGCATTACCTCTATAAATATGTCGAAACGTCCATTTCACGCCATGCAGGTCTTTTGCAACAAGCTCTTGAGAGGGCCTCTGCTGCTTATAATCCTACAATCAAGGAAATCCAATCAATTTTACAAATCAATTTAATAAGAGTGACTCGGTTAAATTATCTATTTAGAAAAGGAGAGAAAATAATATCTTTAAAGTCACACCAAAGGAGGGAAACAGTCTTCAGCAGCTCTACGAGGAACAGAGAAGCCTCCATGAGTGCTGGTATCAGAAGCAGTGAGTGTTTTGCAGAACATGTGGGGAGTCTTTGTGGGTGATCCTCCACCCCCTTCCTCGTCCACCCCTAACTCCTCAAGTTCTTTTCCCTCTGAATTCTTTCCCACCAACTACAAAACAAACAAATTTGGCATAATCATCAAAATATCACCTCTCCCAAACCCCATAAAAGTGGGAGCTCTGTGACTGTACGTGACATTTTTTTTACCCTCCTAGAACAAAGGAGTACTGTAACAGAGAATTTAATTTCAAAGCAACAAGAATCTAAGAAGTCACTAGAACATTGATTTTTTTTTTCTTCTATTGACATAAAATACTAATATTTGCTAAAAACCAAGCAGCAATAGAATCATACCTCTGGATGGGGAAGCAAAGTAACCTGTGTGTAGACCTCATCATTCTCCTTATTTGCCTGTTTCAAGAGGGAACAAACATCATAAATAAGTAAAAATAAAATAAAATTGTGTGTGAGCTAAATTGGAGGAACTTTACAAAGAAGAAAGCACACACAATTCAATCAAAACTTAAAAAGGCAAAAAATTCAGAACTCACTAGGAGCTGGACATTTACAACACTGCAGAAGATCTGTGGTTGGAGATCAAAGGTTGGCATCTCCATGGGTGAGAAAGGAGAGGCTGAGGCAGCTTGTTCTAAGTGACCTTGAGGGAAGTAGACAACCACATTTCCTTTCTTGGGCAGAGAGGTGAGAGGGCCAGCACAAGCATGCCAGAGCTCCAAATAAATGGAAGAAGACACATTGGGAGGTGAAGATGAATTGGAAGAACATGAAGAAGTAGAAGAGGACAGACAACAGACACAGCCACCCTTGCCACAATTCCCATTACAATATGCATTCTTCTCCACCTCACTCACTGCATGGTTCAGATCAATTTCCATGAATACCCAGAGTTGGTTCTTGTGTGGCTCAATACAAGTACAACCAAATAGCCAACCCAACACCACCAGAATATGAAAAAAAAAAAATAAAAAAAAAGGAAAAAAAAAAGGAGGGGATGAGAGTAGTCAAGTGGTCATTGCACAAAACCAAAACTAATAAGAAATTGGGAAATGGGGTCAAATCAAAACAAGGAATTCATATTTATTTATTTATTTTTTTTTAGGGGGTACCCACAAAGCTAAAACAGGAGAGGAGTGGAAGCATATGAATAGAAAACAACAAGAAAGTCATGTTTGGAAGGATACCAAGCCAAAGGGCTAAAAGATGATAAGAAAAGAGGTGGGTATCAAATAACAACAAGAAATTCAAAGTATGATTCCTCCCCCATTTGCAGGTACTGAGAAGAGGGAGCAGAAGCAGCAGACATAGACAATTGCATAGGAAGCACAGAAGCAAAAGGCAAAAAAAGCCAATGTGAGAGTAGTGGCTTTTAGACTTAAGACTGTTAAGAGAGAGAAACTGTGTTGGGTGGGGGGGACAGGCTAAGACAGTACAGAACACACACTCTCCCCCACCCCTCTCTCCTTTGCTTTATCTTTTTCTCTCTTTTTTAATTCATAATTTCTATCACTGTGGGTGAGGCCCTCCACCCAGACAAAAGGGGGGTTTTCATTCAATACTTCAAAGTGTACAACACAAAAAAGATATTTCCCCATTTAATAATAATAATAGCAAGCTACCATTAGATGCTAGCCATCCTCATGAAAAGAAAATAAAGCAACTCATTTAAAGCTAAGCACATTTATAACCTCTTTTGTTTACCTATATAAAAAATCACATTATTTATTGCCTTGACAAATTTTTTTTTAGAAAGGGCAATATATTAGCATTTAACAACAATCTTTAGGTCATTCTTGATGATTGTAGGATACTTTGATGGCTTTTGATAAAATCAAGCTATTTTGTCACCTAATGATTCGTGTTTAATCTATATTATGGCATCGTTTTACAAAAAAATAAAAACCCTTTTAAGTCAACTGACAATTTATGATGTTTTCGACGGACATCCATGTTTGTATTCGCTTAACATCTACGAAAAAAAGAAAGGGTGCATCTAAGGTAATGAGGAAAAAGTTGTAAATGGTCCAGCAGAAAATGGTCCTGTTTTTAATGGATGGGTAATCTTTTTCCAGTTGTGTTGCATTCACTGGAGGCTTGAGAATTGAGATATTAGACCAGACAGTGCCACGGTGGTTCATCAATACAAATACAAAAGAGAAATGGAGAGAGTTGTCAATGTGAAATTTGGGACCCTTGAGACTTTTTGGCAGCAACTATCGTGGGCGTGTTGTTAGTAGTTGGGACTCAGTGACTCAGAGAGCTCTCAGCAGTCCCACTCTTCCAGTCTTCCTATATCCCAAGTCTCATCACTCTTTGTTCTTTATATTTTTCTGGAGATACTGTTTCTACTCGACCTAATAAGGGAGTGCAATTCAAGCGCCTTTTTAATTGTGATTTTGTTCAGCCAACAGAAAAAAAAAAATATATATATATATATATATATATAAATCCTTCAGCAATGCTTCATTGCTATGTCTATGCAGAAGAAATTTAAAGATGTATACTATGATTCATTAATTAATTTTACAAAAGTTAGTAGAATTTTTAAATATAGATTAAAAAAGAAACTTTTGTTCCCCTTTATTTTTTGTTTTAGACAAATACAAAATTCAAAAGTAATCCAACATTCATAAATGTTTGAAATTTGTTTTATCATAAAGTACTTTATAATAAAACAAATTTCAAACACTTGTGAATAGGGGTGTTTGCGGTGTGATGTAGTGATATTTTGGGCTATTTTTAGTATTGCATTTTGTGGTGCGGTTTAGCTAAAATTATAATTGCACCGTACCTTATTTTTGCGGTCACATGTGTGGTGCGGTGTGATGCAGTGTGGTTTAAAGTTTAGCCAAAACCATAACCGCACTGCACCTCATTTTTGCGGTCACAAATGCGGTGCGGTGTATAAAATATGGTTTGAATGATTTGAAGTTGGTATATTTTTCAAATTTTAGGTTTTTTTTTACTCAGCCCAAAACTAATTTTTTCCTTTGTTTTGGTCCAAGTTTTAAACTATTGAGTTAGTTTTTCTTTATTTTGGGTTGACTTTCCTAATTAACACTTGCTAGGATTATCAAACTTTTTTTTTTTTTTTGAAAACTAGGGTTATTAAACTATTAGTAATATATTTAATATTAAAAATAATTAAATATATTAATATATAAAGAGGGTGCGGTGTGGTGCAGTTTTCTTATTATAAAACAGCAAACTGCAACTGCACCATGCAGTGTGGTGCAGTGCAATATTACTTGCGGTGCGGTGTGGTTATACCATTTTGCAGGCGGTTTTGGTGCGGTTTATGTGGTTTGCTGAACACCCCTACTTGTGAATGTTGGATTACTTTATGATGAGACACTAGTTTTTTTTAAAAAAAAAAATTAATAATAGGTAACAAGAAGGTAGAAATTTTTTTTTAGTAAATAGTAATACTTATTAGAACACTCACGAAAATAGTAATATTAGTGTTTTAAACCAGGTTTATAATACATTACATAAATGAATACATGTGTTTTACCAAAAAAACCAAATCCTACTCTATATATAAAACCAATAATTACTTATCACATCAGCAATTGTAAAAAAAAAAAATTTAAAATGTTTGTAATTCTAGCATTTTCCTATAAAAGAAAATTCAGATTTTGGTTAAAGAGAAAAATTTTCTTTCCTTAAATTATAAACATTTTAATAAATAATCAATGGTTATTGTAATGGTTTGAATTGTTTAGTACTTTGGAGTAGTACTCATTCATCTTATGTAATAGGTTTTACTAATTAAATTTATGATGAGATTCACTATTTATGTGAGAGGAGTAAGTATTGCTTTAGAAGTATAATAAATAATTTTTATGATTGTTTGAGTTGCAACTATAATAAATATCAACTAATTATTCAATACTCCATGAGCAATGCTCACTCACTAGTACTACCGTAGCCTAATAATGGATTCTCTTAATTAAATTTATGATGAGAGAGGAAGAAATATTACTCTAAAAGTATTTAATAATTTTTTATTAAAAAAAGTGTTTAATAATTTACAATATGCAACATGTATAAAATTAGATTCATCAATTTTACATTATATGCTCTCGCATGCAAAAAGTGGTAGAAGGTAGGGTCTTACTCTACTACCTTTTGCTTCAATAATACATATTAAAGTTTTAATTATGAACAGAAAAGGATGATTCATGATTTTGTGTCAGTGTGTGGTCTTGCGAAACTGTTGGTAACGGGAATTATGCTATTGATTGGTATTTACGAGAAAACATTATATGAATAGCTTATGGGCTAGGTTAAGGTTTATTATTGTCCTAGGGAAAAAAATATTCAGCTGGATTGAGGGGTTATAATTGTATCCAAAAAGACTACATATAGAGCCCAACTTAATTATAATGAGTACAGCACAACTAAACACAATAACATATAGATTAATTGCTACTTCCTTATAGCTCTTGAAAAGGAAAAGTTAAGGTTCTTCATATGACATAAATAGTAAAGCATAGCACAGCAGCCAAATTATGGACTAGGTTGAGGATTATTATTTTACCAAAAAAAGAAAAGAAAAAAGAATTATGTAGCTGTTTTGAGGAGCAATGCCAGATCACATAATTTTACAAAAATTTGGTCACAACTCGTAGTATGACAAGTTGTGAGTGGTAAATGTGTGAACTCACATGAACTTACTCACAATTGATCACCACGCAACGAGTTATAGCTAAAATTGTGTAAAATTTTGTGGTGTTAACATTTTCCTGTCTTGAGTGTTATAATTGTACCCAAAAAGTAGGATACATAGAAAAAGCCGAAACCGCCTGTAGCTGGGGCCCTGGGTCTCCATGAAAGAAGGATGGGCTAGTGGATTGGAAAAGTTTATGGGTGACAAAACTCAAACTGTGGGAGAGAGAGACATTGCACATACAATAGTGACATTACAGAAATAAGCCTAGAGGTACAACAAGATTCACTCATGACAAATTTTACAGTAACGTGAGGCAGCAAGTTGTTAACGATGATATGAATACTAAAGTAGTATCAGTGGTGGGCATTACGAGAATTAATAAAAACACACAAAGTTCCAACTCAACATTTTGTAAAATTTGTTTAGAAAACTGTTGTGTCCGTAATATCGCTCGACAATGCATGAATGCAACAGTAACCTGCACCTTTGGCGCTGCTGCACTGCATAGCCCCCAGGCCCCCCCCACCACATCACAGATTACACTCCTCTCTCTCTCTCTCACACTCTCTCTGTAGTATCCTCTAATTTACTAAACTATCGTTGCCTCTTTTTCTCTACATGAATTCTGAAATGTATGTTTCGTACTGACATTTGCAGTGCACGGGCATTCCACCATTAAAAAACAAGGCTTTTACCCCACTGAACTGTTATAGCGGGGGAGCAAGGAAAATATGGGCCTTCTATTTATTCTTTGTTGTTACTTGTTAATTGGCAATTGCTAAGATCTTTTGGGTTGGGTTGATCCGCGGGTCAACTTTTGTTTTTGTTTTTGTTTTTTTAAGATAAATACTTGCTGTGTGCAAACTGTTTTGAGAAGTTTACTATCACAAAATGTTTTTCAATTTTTGTCACAACTTGTCTTGCCGAGTTGTGAGTGGTGGATAAAAATTAGTGAGTTCATGGGATCCACATTTCCACCACTCACAACTTATCACGTGGCTAGTTATGATAAAAGTTATATAACTTTTTGTGACATTAGCATTTCTTAGCTGTTTTATACACCACCAAAAATTGTGAATTTAGTTTTTTTGGGTTGTGTGTAAAACTTTGTAAAATAATTTGTGTATAATAAATAGTAAATACAACCCTGGCCTTTTTCAAATTTCACTTTCTTGTTTGGGTTGGTTATTCTCATACTTCACATTTTTAGAATATCAAATATTTATCTCTCTTTAGAGCGGTGATGTAAATCTCCCCAAAAAAAAATGTAAAATGCATAATGGTGTTCACCTAAATGCTTGAATATTATCATGCATGATACTTTTTTATTCTTTTTGTCTTTGTTAATAGAAACAAATTGTAGCACTTCATATATTGGGGTAATTTTTTTTGTGATATTAATAAATTCAAGCTATCTATTTATTAGATTTTGTATAATTTAAGTTTTTTAATAGCTATCCTAAAAAAAATTCCTTGAGCCTTTACTGTGATTTATACAACGTCCTACAGTAAAATGCAAATACTCACCAATAATTGATTTGTCAATCTCTTCGCTCCCTCCACTAGGTCCATAACCTACTAACAATCTATCTATCATTGTATTTGACTATGACCTTGAGGGTAACATTCTTTATTCAAAACCCATAATTTGTGTGCTTGTTATTAATAACCTTTTTCTTCTTGTTTTCAGGGAAAATTTTTTATGTAAAACAGTTAAATAAATTATAGTAACTCATTTATTTTATTTGTTTTTAGTCAAGATAATTTTTTGTATAAAATTTATGTAATATGCTTGTAGCGTTAACACATTCTCATATTTTTCAAAACTATTTAAAAAAAATTAAGAAAAAAAAAAAAACACTATCTGCCTATCAGCCTATGTAGTAATCCTACTATGATTATGTCTTTCAAGATAAAATTTGAGATGCTAGTTATTATTCTATTATTGTCAAAACTATTTCTTTCAATTTTGTTTTATTTTGTGAAATCATTGGACTAGTGAACTATGAACTGTAAACTATAGCGCTGCAATAATTTATTTGTGTCTTTTCGGGCTCTTGTACTAATATTGTTGCACTAAGAGCATTGTAGTTCAATTAATATTTCTTGGTGTTTCAAATAAAGACAATTAGGGTTTAACTCATTTCTCTCTTAACTATCAAATTACCATAAAGATATTGTAATTGTGATTTGTGACCTCTTTTTGAATCATTTTGGCATGGACTAAATGTAGAGCGTATTGAAAGTCAAAATCTACAAGTAGCTCCATGTTAATATAAGATGATAAGTCATTATCTCATTTTTTTTTTTTTTTTTTTTTTTTTTTTTTCCCAAGATGTTATAAGAATAAATAACCGCTGAAATGGCCCTTTCTTTCATGTTCGATGATGGAATGGTACGCCATTATCATATAACAAACCCAAAATAAGAGCCTACAATGAAAGGATAATATTAGCCAATGGCCATGAGTGGCAAATACATATTGATGGCAACATGACACCCTTAATTCGGTGACAAATGCAATGGACAAAAAAATGGCAGCCACAGCTTCATTACTAAGAATTATATATATATATATTTTACTAAAACAGTTGAAACCATAGCATATAAGAGATGAATGGAGTTGTCATGGTTACTTCATTTTCTTGACATACCAATTTATAATTTTGTTATACATAAAGTGGAGTATACTTGCTTTAAAAAAAGGGTAGAGTATAGTGTATTCTATTAAAAAAAAAAATCCCATTTTATTCTGGTCTATTTCAAACTTGGGAATTGGGATTCCCAGCCAAAAGAAGAAAATGTAAAAAAAAAAAAGGAAAAAAAAAAAAGGAGCCTCTAAATAGGCATTATTGGAAAGAGTTTATTGGTTTTGACACAAAAAAACATCTTAAATGGGGAGTGAAGCAGATTTCTAGGTGAACATAAATGAGTTTCTTTGAGGAGTAAGTTGGATGACCTTTTGGGATGAAGGATATTCATATTTTATAACGTTTGCTTATGGTGATTACGCTTTTTATTAGTAGACTAATTAAGACATCAATCGGTTTTTATGTAGGTGGGAATTGAACCCCAATTCATTTATTCAACTATCAGAAACTTTATCAGTTGAGCTAATTGGAACCCATAACTAATTTTTAGTTTTTATTATACTTTTTTTTTAACCTTAACATTTATTTATTTATTTATTTCTGATCAGGAGTATTGGTATTGAAGTTTAAAAATCCACTTCCTATGTGTCATATTCTTCTTCCCTCTTATATCACTTTTTTTTTTTTTTTTTGGAGATGCTTGTCTCACTTTGTTAGAGCATCAGCAGTGGGGCTTGTATATGCCAAATGTTCCCACTTTGTTAGAGCATCAGCAGTGGGGCTTGTATATGCCAAATGTTAGGAACATTTGGCATTTAAGCCCCAAAACTGCTCAATAATGGGAAGGCCATATCGCATATGCCAAAATTTTTTTGAGATTTAGTTACAGTACCATCTCAAATGTAAGATGGTACTGTAGCTGAATGGTATAATTTTTTTTTTTTTATAATGCTTGAGGTTTTTTTAACCGGGAATTTCTCTCTCCTCTGTCATTTTTTCTCTTCTTTCTTTCTTTCTTTTCTTTCTCATTTGCTCCATGCCTAGTTCAGACCCAAGACTCTCTCCGATGCCCCTCTCTCACCGATAAGTTAGAAGCTTCTCTCTCTTCGATGATGGGTAACGGTGGCCACCACAAACATAGAACCCATTTTCTTCAAACCCAAAACCCATTTTCTTCAAACTCAAAACCCATTACCCACAGTCTCGATGGTGGCGATGGGGGGGGTGGGGTCGGTAATCAATGGTGGCTGGATCGTAAAATTGGGGTGGTTATGCTGAGTTGCTTGAGATAGCTAAGAAGCACGGGCTCAAAGTCCAGGCCGTCAAAGGCCATGGGTGGCTGAATTTGTGGTGGTTGGGTTTTTTATCTTTGAATTTTTGTGGTTGCTGGTGAGAACAGATGGATTTGGGATGAATAAAGATGGCTACGGCAGAAGTAGGGGATGGCGACGATGGCAGCAGCGGAGGCTTGAAGACTAGGTCAGTGGTTTTTGTGTGTGTGTGGCTCTGTGTTTGTTTCAATAGAGATGGGTTTTTGTTTCAAAAGAGTGATTACCTGTGTTTGTGTGTGTGTGTGTGGCTCTATGTGTGTGGTGATGCGTTTGGATAAGTGGATCGGTGTATCATAGGTCTCTGTATGTGTGGCTCTATGTTGAAACCGGTGCTAGTCTGCTAGAGGTTGAGGGAGAAAGAGAGGAAAATGAATAGAAAAAAGAGAAACAGTAAAAAAAGAATAAAAAAGAATATTTAAATAAAATGGGGGAAAAAATAGAATTTTGGGATGTTGGGTGTATTGTAAAATGGTATGGTATAATTGATAAAGTAGCATTTTGAGATAGTAAAATAAGATGAGATAGCAAAACCAGTTGTGGATGCTCTTACCGTGCAATCGTATTTACAATAATCAATAGTCACCCTCCCAACATGGCCACATGGAATTTTGATATTTTGCTATACATCCTCTTGCTCTTTGTGTTTGGAAGTAATGTGAATGAATATGACATTGAAAATGATTGTTGAAATATCTAATTCGGAAAATTGGGTTACACATATTGACATTCGGTGTCTGATTGCTCTTGTTATCAGTAACAAATAACAACAATAATTCTAGAGTGACAACATTTTTTATAATTGCTAAAGGTGGTAGTTTTTATTGATAACTTAACTCTCGTGAAAATTATTGTTTAATAGATTTTTTTTTTCTATTTCTAGGAAGATCTAAAAAATAATATTTTTATAGTTATAATAAATTAATAATGGAGGAGGAATACTTGAATTTTGAATTTTTTTTATAAAGAAAAATAGGGAATATCATTAAGATATAAGACTCTTGAAACTTTTAAGAAGAGACTAAAATATGAAAGAAAAAGTGAAAATAATAAGTTTGAGAATACATTGTGTTTGAAAGCAACTTCTTAAGGAAGTTATTCCTAAAAAAAAATTAAATCAATTAATGTGTTCTCCATTTTTAATTTTAACCTCTAATTCACAAAGATTAATGAAACTAATTAAAATATAGTGAACCTAAACTTATCAATATTCTTATTATTATTGACATTAATTTTTCTAATAACACATTTAAATAAATTTTTTTTAGTATTGCTTTTAAAAAATGATGGGAAATTTTTCAAACTTCACATTTTGGTTTCCCAGTTTAATTTCAGCTTAAAAAAAGGGAGGTTAGTGGGAAAAAGATTACCCTTACTTTTTATCACTTTTTCCTAACCTTTAAATTTAGTTTACCTTGGCTTCTATTGGAATGTCACATATTTGAATCTCAACTTGAAATTAAGGTTGTAAATGACTCGAGTTGAGTTGAGTATTAAAAGTTTAGACTAATTTATTAAATTTTATTTCGAACACGAATTGAGTCCAAGGTTATCACAAAACAAGATTATATGTTCAAGACTAGTACATTTTATTGTTAAACAATCTTGAGTTTCATTTATCATAAATGGATCTAGTACACTGGACTCAATTTTTGCCCATTCTATGGTGTACTTTGACATGCGTTAACAAAAGTCTAATATTTTTAATAATATATGCTAACAGGCGTTCGAATGCACAAGTTAAGGAAGAGTTAAACAAGTCCCGTTGTATTGAGAATTAACAAAAACAAATAAATAATAGCTGATTGATTGTAATGAAAAACTCAACCTAATCAATCCATTCGACACTCACCTATTTTTTTATTATAATTTAAATGAATAATAGTTTCATTACCTAGATATTAGTCACTTGTCTAAGAGAATCATTTCTTGTTTTGGTGAGAAACTTACAAGAGTATAGTGGATACGTAAAGTTTCTTATTTTTCACCATACTGATGAGGAGTGAATAAGTGAGCGTCCACGCTTTGCTGAGTGCACGTGGGGATTGAATTCTTCTTTTCTTTTTCCAAAAGGAAAGCTAGTTAACATTATGACAGGGATACTGAAATGTCACACCAACATTTGTCGCTGAATATAATTAACCTCACTTTTATTAAAGGCCAATACAAGCCAAAAAGAAAAGAAAAATGTTTTTACTACTTCTCAGCCCAAAAAATATAAAGTAGAAAAAGAAAGAGAGAGAGAGACTGTGTGTTTCTTTCTGTGTATCCATTAAAAAAAAAAACACTGCTATAGTCACAGTGTGTGAAGCAGAGAGAAAGAGAGAGAGAGAGAGAGATAAAAAAAAGAGAAGTCCCTCGAGACTCATGCCGGCTACTTTCTGCTGCTCCCAATCACTGCTCGACAAACACAACTCAATTTTTTTTCTCTCTCTCTCTCTTTCTCTTTCTCTAATTCTTTGTTTTTCTTTAATCAAAATTTGTGTTTGTCTGGTGCGTTGTTTTTGTTTGTTTATCTTTCTTCTTTAATTTCTAATCGCCCGCATTCATCGTACCCTTTCTCATATGTCCATGTCTCCCTAAGCCCAAGGCTTTATACGACGATGACCCTACTAGCCTACTAGCTACTCATGCATGCACAAAAGTGTTGGTTGGCACACACTTGTCCAAAGTTGGTGAGAGATAATATTCTTCTCTAATAATAATAATAATAATGTGTGTGCTTTTGTTGCATTTCTTTTTGTAAATTTACTAATCTTATAGTATACTCCATTCATTTTGGTTTAGATAATGTGACACCAAAGTTTATTACTATTAGTTGTTATATTATATGTGCCTATAAAATTAACTCTAAAGATTGCATGTACGATCCCATATAACTAGGCTTGGACTAGCTTAGCTTAATAAAGCTAAACTAGTTTGGCTTATGTGCCTAAAAAAGGAGCCTATACACCTACTGTAATTCCGAAAATAGACCCCGTGGGTCCGATTTTTGGGACAAATGGTATCCCCATGATTACCAACTTGCAATTGGAGTATCTTAGGCATAACTAAGTGCTTTTAACAAAGTTTTAATTTGAGAACAACCAAATAAAAAAATGAGAACGAGGGTCACACACATTCATTTCATTAAAATTTTTTTAAGGACAATACTTTACTCAGAAACATTATTATAGATAAAAGATCTTGTGGTTTGGGGCTAAGATATGCTTTTAGTGCTTTCATTATCGCTAAATTATGATAAGGAAAGGGTTGAGTGAGAGGGACCCATACCCGATCCATGTCTCACGGCTCAAAATATTCCTTAATTAACTCAAAACTCATATATTCTCTTCTCAAAAATTGTACAACACCATTATAAAAGAGGGGGAAAATATAAGTAAAATTTTGGAAATGAAAAGAGGTTCTACTGCTTTCGGTAACATTTAAGTAAATTTTTTTTTGGAGCAATAACTTGGTGCTAGAGAACTGTTTTATTTTTGCATTTTGTTTTCAATTTTTGTGTGTGTGTGTGTGTGTGTGTGTGTGTTTTTTTTTTTTTTGGGATACAAATCTTAAAGCCCAACTTCGGCCCAACTTATTTAAGCCTCCTGAGTCCTGAGGGTCTCGACTCTCGAGCACTAACCGAAACACACGTATGGTAAGAGCATTTTTGTAAACAGTATACTCTATTTTACATTTTTTTGGCCTTCGGCCTCTAAATAGTTTCTCTCATTTTTTTTTTGGGTATAATTTTGTTAATTTTTAACGGTGGATTCAAGTAGTTTATTAGGCCTAGGTGTAATCCAAATTGTTAGTTCACGTTAGAAATACTGATTGAATTGTATTTATCAAGAATTAAATTGTACAAAAGTGCATTTATATAGAAGGTAATAGACATATGAGTGCAGTACAAATATGTGTATTGCATAAGACAAGAAAAGTGGGCTTTAAGCCGAAAGGATATACACATGTTAATAATCCAATCAAACCCTGTATATAATTAATTATGCAACTTAATTCCATACTCCATAGAAACCACTCTAAGAGCATCTGCATTAGTAGATGCATAATTTTTGTCAATTTTGCCAAAAAAAACATGTTTTTTCTATTTTACACACTCATTTTTACAAAACACTCACATCAGTTTGTCTATTCTATACATTTATTTAATAAAATATTAATTCTTGACTCAATACCTAGCCACCATCAATGATCAAACAAAGAAAAAAGAGAGCAGCGACGATCATCAACCCACCCAATCACCATCATCAAGCCAGCCTCCATCATCAACCCACTAATCAAAATCATCAAAATTACTAATCAAAACCATCAAAACCCACTGATCAAAATCATCAAAACCACTGATCAAAACCATCAAAATCCACTGATCAAAATCCCAAAACCATCAAACAAAGAAAAAAGATAGCAACGATAATCGGCGAGGTAGCGGTGATTGGCGTGAGCAGCGGCGAGTGAGGTGATTGGCGGTGGCATGGTTGTGGCAAGACTCGAGAGAGCAACGGAGCAGCGGACCATTAAAACCCATTGATCAAAATCCCAAAACCATCAAACAGAGAAAAAAAGATAGCAACGGCGATTGGCGAAAGCAGTGGCAATCAGCAAGGCAGCGATGATTGGCATGAGCAACGGCGAGTGAGGTGATCAGCGGTGGCACTGCTGTGGCGAGACTCGAGAAGGCAGTGGAGATCAATGGAGGAAAAGAGAGCCTGAGGTGAGAGTCCGACTAGAGAGAAAAAGAGAGAGTGAAGTGGAGAGAGAGAAAAAAATAGTAAAATATTAAATGCAAGAGCTATAGTAACCGTGCATATATGCACGGTTACTATAACACTTGTGCATTTATGCACAATTTTACACCTACTGATGTGAGTATTTTTTTGGTCAAAATGTGTAAAATGAAGTGTTTTTTGTATTTTGCAAGACTTTGCATCTATTGATACGGATGCTCTAAAAGGCTCTTAAATTTTTTTTTTGGTGGGGAGTGTTGTTTTCGAGGGGCTAGTTTGCATTCTAGCGAGCAAAAACTAGCAAAGTCATTGTTGGAATGAATATTGCGTTGCAGGAAACCAATTTCAATCATGGTTATTCCAAACCATTCTTTTGTTTCCCTTACTTGGAACCTAGAAGCTCCAAAATAAATGTGCCTGCCCCCTTAAAACTTAAAGTCCAAAAAATTGATGCCCTGAATTCCTAACACACAGGAAACTCTGACCCCTATCATGTGGCTATGTTTTTATAGATAATTTGAGAGTGATAATTTTATATCTCTTAGCAACTTGCCAAAGGGGCAGTTGTAATATCAACCTCAACTATTAGACCCATAATAATAACATCTTTGGGATATCTGACAATTGATAAATACTAAATTTCATCGTGGGATGTCAATAGGGTCATAATCATAAACTCGTAATAATCTTATAACAACAATTTGGTAGGGTCTCAAAATGATTTTTGTTTTTATGGAAAAGGGAAACCTAACAAAGCATAACTTCGCACCCACTCGAACTAAGATCTAAGGGGCTTGTGATAACAATATATATTTTTGTCTTATAAAGCTGAATTTTTTTTTTTGGAGAGAGTTTTAATCTATGATGTCTGTTCTTGATGATAGTTTTTTATAATCATAGTTCTTTAACCTAGTTAGAACCTACTATGAAACTGATGTTCTAAATCCCATGAACTTGGCAAAGGGAGCAAGTGATTTAAAAAAAAAAACATAGTTAATGCCAAAAATAAAAAAATACTTGACGAAATTTTTTTTTTTTTAAATAAAAAAAATGGAAAATTTGAAAATGATTCTGTATATCCATATCCACGGTTTTTGGGCCGTAGTGGGCCAACAAGTGCACTGAGTTGAAGACTTTCGGTTTTTTGTCAAGTTTGGCAGCAGGATTTAGCTATGCTCTTGCAATACTGGGCCAATATGTTTGTGATACTTTTTAAGAAGTGGGCTCCAGCTTAAAATTTTGTTTTGTCGAACTTGGACATGATAAGATCCATTCACGAATTATTGGTGTTTGATCTAACTGGGCCTGGTTTGAAAAACGTGGCCTTATCAAATTGTTCTTATGTCTAAGGTTAAACTTTCTAAAATTCTAACATGCAAGTTTGTTTTGTTTTGCTTTATTTTTTTTTTTAATTTTATTTTTATTACAATAAGCGAGGAGGGGAGATAGTATACAAACCTTGATTCTCCTCATAACTCAATCTGATATTTTCCGTTATTTTTTTCAAACAATCAGTAAATTTCAAAATTTTTCAACAATTTTACATATATTTTGTCAATATATTCAATATATGGGTTGATAGGTTGATATATTTCTGAATAATATTTTAAGAAATTTTGTCATTACTGGAGAGTTTTAACCCACTAATCGATTTTCTGGAGTAAATGGAGATTGAATTCCAAATTTTTTATTCAACCATCAAATATTTATCAGTTGAGTTAACTAGAATCCACAAATTTTATTACTGCTGATATCGAGATATATGCATTTTTTTTTTAAGAATGAATTTTTAAAGATGTTAACATGTGTCTTTCGAGAACTAAAACCTTGATTTCATCGATCGGATATATGCATAATATGGCGATCAAGTTTGGGCAATATGATGTTTGCGTATGGCATTCAATGGTCATGTCGTTTTGTGTTTACCATATTTTTTTGATGTACACGTGGTATGTAAGTTAGGGAGCACATTGTGTGTGAGTGTTCCCCCAAATTGTCTTGCAACTTGTCTTGGTTAATTTAAATTTGGGTTTAATTTATATGAAAAACGTTACGTCTACATCTCTTATGCAATTTTTTTTTGTGCACACGTCTATCACTGATTTTGATTTAAAGTTAGACAGATGCGACAAATGGAATCTTGGATTAGTCTACGGAAAAAAGCGTAAAAAGAAAAAGGTGTTAATTAGTCTATAGGGAGCTCCACTTGTTTGAATGATTATGCGGCCCAAATTGACTGATAGATAATGCAGCAAGTCTTTTTTTTTTTTTTCTGGGAGAGATAATGCAGCAAGTCTATAAACGCAATAAACTTTATAATTTTTAAAAAATGTTAAGGAGGTATGTTATGATTGATATATATAAAATAAAAGGGTAAAAATTAGTTCACATACATTATTATATACACTCTCATACACACTTAAACTGCAAATCAATCGTGATTTAAAATTAGTTTCCAATTTGAAAATTGTGACTTCAAGTTATGATTTATGTGCAATTTGAGCATGTATAATAAATACTACCCTAATAAAAATTGGGAAATGCTAACAAGTGCTATTAGGGCATTGGTTAACAATCCATTTTAAGAAAGTTTTGACATCACTTTTATGATAAATGAAAAAAACTGTCAAAATATTAATTGTTTTTTTTTTTTCCATAAAAACTTTATTTAACTGAATTGTTAACCAATATCCTAAGGACACTCGTTAGCATGATCCATAAAAATTTGTGTAAATGATAGAATCATGTAAAAGTAATTTTGAACTGACTACAACTTTTTTTTTTTTTTGTGTGTGTGTGTGTGTGTAAAACCAAATACAATTTATCACCTTAGGAAGTTGTGAAATTAAATTATGAGTTTTTTTAATGTCTATGGCTGTGCTTTAGTTAATGGGCTGACGCTACCATATATGATTGATAGATGCAATGCTTAGGCTAGCTCGATTCCGTGAGTTTAGTTTGGGATTTTGGAGAGGATTAAAAAAAAGTTTTATGTTCATAACATTTTTACAACAAATAATAAGTGGTAAGTTGTTATTAGTTTTAATTTAAACCTACAAGGCTACAACTGAAATTACTTTTTTGCCACCAATAATAACTCATAACAACTTGCTACTTCTGATTTATTGTTATGAAAATATTGTGGACATAACATTTTTCTAAAAAAATGAGGAGAGATTGAGATTTTCATCTATTTGGTACGGATGAAAACGAGAATGAAAAGTAAGGATGAGCAACATTTTCCATCTGGGCCTAGGAAATTTAATCCACCTAAGTTTGAGAGAAAAGAGGAAGAAAAATAGAGAAAGGAAGCACAATTTCAATTTTCTCCCTGATGTAATTCTAATATTCATTTGTTAATACAATATATTATTGTAATAAAACTTTAAGTACTGTAAAAATAAAAATAAAAGTAGTTTCTTATATAATAGTGGTATGATGTTTCTTTCATTTATCTTCTCCTCCCAAAGTAAAGGAAAGATACAATTCTCTATTCTCCTTACTTTTTTAATCCCCTCTACCAAAGCACACATGAAGGTGTGGTTTTTTGTATGGAAGACTAAGCCTATATTTGTACCCCTAATTTTAAGCTTAATTCTTTGTTATTCTCATGCACTAAGAGCATCAGCAATGGAAAAGGCAAATGCCAAATGTAAGCCCTATTTTACCATTTAGCCCAAAATGTTCACTCCAATATTGGAAGTTGTAAAATGTAACTATTGATAAGTTCTAAAGGATCAGTGGGCTGAAAAGTTTTCGAATGCTGTTGATCTTGAAGGCCAAGTCCTGGAAAATCAAATTCAATCAGAGAAAGACCGGTGGAGGCCGGTCTAGGGTCCTCCGATGGTAAAGTCAGTGGTTTGAAGTAGAAAGAAGAGACTTCAAAGACCTAACTAATTTTTTTATCTAGAATCCCAAAAGAGAAAAAAGTCCCTTACCTCTGCGTAGAAGGGTCTTTATATAGTGTTAGAAATCAGTTATTTCTCCTATCGTCGTAGAGTTTGGAGGATTCAGAGGGTAACTTCCATAACTGTCATAGGAGTCACCTCATCGGGACCTGTGTCGAGATTCAAACAATATGACTCTTCAATCATGACTCTTGGTTGTAAATGTGATGAAGTGTAATTCTTGGTGAACCTCGCTCGTCTATCATCAATGAAGGACGAGGTTTACTGCTTGCTCGTCCTTCATTGGACGAGTGAATGGAGATGAAAGAGGACGGTTAAGGAAGGACGAGTGTACAACCATTTGTTCTTCGTTTTGTACATTGCTATGGACGGCAATATGGACGAGTAATTGACTTAATGTTTTTCTTGCACCATCAGTTGCCCCCTTGTCCATGTGTCGTCCAAGAAAATATAGTAATTTACTCCTCTGGATGGACGAGCTTTTCTAACGATCAAAGATGCCACGTGTCATAATCTAATTGATGGTTCATTTCGTCGATTTATTTTTTCGAGACGGAGACCACGTGTTGGCGCCTGATTGGTCCTGTCGCTTCAGATGCTGAGGTTTATTCCCTATAAATAGTGGAATACCTCCGTTACCCCCCTTCATTTCCAAAATTTCTTTCCTTGTCCTTCCTCGTCCTAGATCTTCGTCTAGAAGCTTCTTGCGTCCATAGCTTTCATTCGTCCTAGATCCAGGTATTCTTCTTCCTTTCGTCCTTAGTTTTTCTATTAAGATGGCTGATGTTTTACTTTCCTCGTCTAGCGATAGTGTAGATAAAGCCATAGACGAGTACAATGATGAGAGTAGCTACAACAGTTCTAGTAGCAGTAGTGATAGTAGTGGGGGGAACACCACGGACGAGGAGTATGTTTCTGGCGTCCCTGGGCTTCCTATAGAGGTTGTACAGGAGCAGCTTAGGAAGGCCTCAGGGTCTCAAGCTGGTACCTCGTCCACTGCCCCTCCTTCTGGTCCTTTGGATGAGGAGGAGGTAACTGTTTATAGTTGTGCCATAGATATCCCTTCTAGGACGGACGAGCAAAGATTAAAAAATCTTAGGGAGTGGTACCAAATTCCAGACGAGTTTAACCCTAGGTTGCCCGTCCGAGGAGAATGGTGTTGCAACCCTCACTTTGGGATAGGCGTCTATGAGGCTTATCTTTTAGGGGGTTTAAGATTTCCTTTAAACGCCTTTACTAGAGAGTTGTTGATTAAGTTAGGTTTAAGAATATGCCAATTCAACCCAAATGCATGGAGATTAATCATTTCAATGCAAATTTTGTGGGGTGAAGTATTTGGAAAGGACCGTCCTCTCACTGTGGACGAGTTCCTCTATTGTTACAAACCTTCAGAGATACATCAATCCCCTGGCTTTCATCAATTCACAGCCAGGGGTAGAGATTGTAGATTGATCAAGTCCTTGGCCTCGTCTGACAGAAGATGGAAGACGGAATTTTTCTTCGTCTCCGGCTTCTGGGCTGGAAATCCTGTAGATGTTGGCCGGGACACGTTTGGTCGTTATACCGGGGACCTAGGAAACCTTCGTCCTGAGGGTAAGTTGCTCCCCTTTTTCTTTTGATTTTCCCTTTTCTTTTTTTAGCATTAATGATTAATTAATTAAAATTTTTTTACTTGTTTCATTTCAGCTGTTAAACGACCGTCTTTGAGCAAATTCCACCGTGACCGCGTCCACAGGGCTCGTCTACACGCGGATAGGGACTTCCATTCCTTGGTCTCGCTTAGACGACTTGCCAAGTGGAGTTTGGGCCTTAACCCATCTGACGTAGCAATTGCACACGAAGTCACAGTAAGAAGAAGTAAGTCCCAAGTTCCAAGCGTCCTTGCACATTGTTTACTTCGTTTCAACTCAAAAGTATTTTTACCCTTCTTTTCTTTTTTTTTTTTTTTTTTTTAAGGAATGGCAACAATGAAAGGGAACAAGGGAAAAGAGGTGGCTGCTGAGGGGGACCGTCCTGAGATTGAAACTCAAGCTCGTCCTGCGACTGGGGAAAAAAGGAAGACACTGTCAAAGGGCTTGGACTTGGAAAATCTCCCCAGTCGAAGAGGCAAAAAGGCCAAGTCCAACTCGTCCTAGGTAGTTAAGCCTACCCTTCCTTCGTCCCAGCAGCCTGTACATATATTTGACGTAGACTCGTCCATTCCAACTGAGAGCACTCCATCCCAGACCACTCCGTCTAAGACTACTCCATCCAAGACTGTGTCAACCCCGTCTCAGCCTTCTAAAACGGTCCCTTCGAATATTATTGAAAATGAGGACCTGGCTTGGGAACGTTTCCAGAAGGCTGTGATCGACGAAGATATAAACGTCTGCTATGATATGTCCCTTAAGGAATTTGAACACTCTGGTGTTCACGACCTTTTCAAGGTAACACTCATACCTCGTCTTGACCAAATATTTTCATTTTCCTTCTTCGTCTCTCCCTTTTTTAACTTTTATTTGTGGTTGTGTTTCCCTTTTTTTTTTGTAGGGCATGTCAAAGTTTATAGCGGCGTTTAGGCAGGCCACAGGGTTGGGCAAGACGAGGATCCAGTTGGAGACGAGGATTCAGGAGTTGAAGGTAGGGATGACAATTTAGATCCGACCCGCGGATACCCGGTCCGACCCGACCCTAATGGGCTGGATTTTACCCGGCCCGATAAAAAATAGGGTCGGGTATGGGTTTTAAAAAAAAAACCCGAAGCGGGTCCGGGTCGGGTCCGGGTTTTATCAAAAAAATTCGAAACCCGACCCGGATAAGACCCGGTTAAAACTAAAATTACCAAAAAAATCCCCAGTATATATATAAACTTATAAACCCTAACCTATTCTCCCATTTCACTTAACACACTACCCTAGCCGCCCCTCCCACTCTCACTCACTCTCCTCTCCCAATCGTAGGCGTCGTCCATGTCTGCTTCAGGGAAAGCAGTAGCAGCTTTGGGCGGTCAGGGAAAGCAGTAGCAGCTTGTTGTCTCCAAACTTGAGCATTATCGTTTATAGTGTGGAGCATCGAAGTTGATTTGTTGGAGATTTCACGGATGGGGTTCTTGAAGTCGTCAAAGTTGTTGAAGAAGTGAAAGTCTTTGCCGGAGGGTACGCCGCGAGAGGAGGCGGAGAGCTTGGACAGTGAGGAGGCTAGGGTTTGGGCCTTGTTGGCTTCGGCTTCGACTTCGTCGCGGTGGTGGTGATGCTCATCCATCATCTTGAAATTCTGATTTTGATTCTTGGATGGTAGATTTAGATTTGGTTGTTAAGATTTGATGTTCCTTGCATGTGCTTGTTTTAGATTTTGATTTCAAATGTATTTGGTTTCTGTGAATAGTTTGATTTTAGCTAGAATAGGTGCTGATCAAGAGGCAGATTTCCTTTTGTTTTCCAGTCCGCCTGTGGACTTGCTTAAGACCTTAGAGGATGACTGTAATGGAGACTTTGTACTGATTTGGATGTAGTTGTTTAGTTTAATGATATTGTCGTTTTTAACCCAAAAAAAAAATAGTTTGATTTCAAATGTATTTGGTTTTTGTCAATAGGAAATTTGAATGGGTTTGGTGGATTTGATTTGAGATTTACTTAGATCTGTTGTTTGTGCTGCTGGGATTCTTTTTTCTCAGAAAAACATAATTTTTTATTTATTTTTTATTTTTTATTGACCCACGGATTGGGCCTCTGTTTTCAGGGCCCTGGCTGGGCGGGGCCCGTGGAGCCCGCGGGGCCCGGCGGGGCGGGTTTGGGCCCCGGAAAAAAAATCCGTTTAATAAACGAGCTGGGTCCGGGCCGCGGGTCTTGACCCGCAGGTTGGGTTCGGGTATGAAAAAACCCGGTCCGAACCCGACCCGTTGCCATTCCTAGTTGAAGGTCGAAGCGAAGCAATGGGCTGAAGTGGCTGTCAAAACTACAGACGAGGTGAAGGAGTTGAAGACTTTGGTTGAGGAGTTGAAAACCAGTGCTGCGGAGAAGGACGCTCGTCTTGAGGTCCTGAAGAAAAAGAATGATGAATATGAGACTCTCCTCTCCAAAGCGAAGGAAGATGCAGTGGCTGAGTTTAAAGCGTCTAAGCAATACACAGATGCTATGGACACCAACTATGCAGCAGGGTTTGAAGACTTCAGGATGGACGCTGCTGAGAAGTTTCCTGATGTGGACTTCAGCTCTATCGTGCTCAATTTGAACCCTGCCACCACTAGCTCTCTCCTTGGTCTTGACTCTGAGGATGCCAACATAGAGGATGATGCCACGACTCAGCCTCAGGACGCCTCTAATGTCGCTCCCTCTACTTAAGATTTTTCATTGTATTTTTGTTTGGTTCGTTTTGAGACCTTTTTATGTAATTTCAGTACATTTACTCCGTCCAGGGTTTTAGGACGAGGTTTTAAACAATCATTTCAGTTTATTTAGCAAGGGTTTTTGGATGTAGGATATCCACCCTTGGCTTAATGAATGTCATTTTCGTTTCGTACATGTATGGACGAGTTTTATCTTTCTCTCCCTCCTTTTAACTTCGTCCATATTTTACATATATTCGTCTACCATTTTCATTGGAATTTCAAATGTAATTCGTCTGCGAAATGGTAATAATCAACATTACTCGTCCAAGGACCTGTTGAGAAATGATACAACATTATTCGTCCATGGACTTGGTTGATCTTTATGCTTATGAAGTCAAGGCCTTATATTTTACTCGTCCATGGACTGGATTGTTTTAATAAAGGCCTTAACAAGATTGAAATACAGCCATACATTTCTTCGTCCATGGCTTAACATGCACTCGTCTATGCACTTTCTCGTCCATGGTACGATTAGGTATCATGTTTTACCTTGCCCATCCTATGGACGAGAATGTTTTGGACTTTGCAACTTGCTCTTAGGCATTAGCTTTACCCCGTCCTTCGATTTGGACGAGTGTGCCTTGATTTCGCTTTCTAGGAAAGCTTATTACATCTCCGCGTCCAGAGAATTTTCTCGTCTTGAGCTTTTAAGCTTTTTTCAGGAGTCAATATGAACAAAAATCGATGGAAAACATAAATTTACACAACATTATGTACATTCCACAAACATAGTTCATAACATAGATATTGTTCATAGACGAGGCATGCACTTTAGAGACTAATGCCTTTATTAGAACAAATACAAACCAAACCATAATTTCGTCCATACGTTTAACATAACAAAGCCACACTGAAAACATATAAATAAACAAGTTTTTATGTAATCCCTGGGCTCGTCCAGAGTCATGCTCCCCTAGGCTGGCAATTTACTGATAGTATCTCCTCAAGTGCTCCACATTCCAAGGATGCTCCGGCTTCCTTCCATCAAGGGCTTCCAAGTAATAGGATCCCTGTCTTTTGAAGTTTATAACTCTATAGGGGCCTTCCCAACTTCCCATGAGCTGGGTTCTTTGTTGCTAAGGAAACCTTTTTCAGGACGAGGTCCCCTATGTTGAATCGCCTTGGCTTTACCATTGCGTCATATTGCCTAGCCATCAGGTTTTTATACCTCACCATCCTTTGTTCAGCGTCTGTCCTTACCTCGTCTATTAAATCGAGGTTCACACGGAGTTGCTCCTTATTAGCTTCATCCTGATAGGTTGCCACCCTGTGACTGGCCATGTGCACTTCCGCAGGTATGACTGCTTCAGTTCCATAGGCTAGTTTAAAAGGAGTCTCCCCTGTGGGGGTTCTCGCTGTGGTCCTATATGCCCACAGAACACCTGGTAGCTCATCTGGCCATACTCCCTTTGCCCCCTCAAGCCGAGTCTTGATTATCTTTAACAGGGATCGGTTTGCAACTTCAGCCTGTCCATTAGCTTGTGGGTGGGCTGGCGAGGAGTAATGATTTTGAATTCCAAAGTGTAGGCAAAAATCTTTGAACAATGCATTGTCAAATTGTTGTCCATTGTCAGATATTAGCACCCTGGGCACCCCAAACCTGCACACAATGTTCTTCCATACGAAGTTTTTGACATTTTGTTGTGTGATGTTAGCTAAGGGTTCTGCTTCTACCCACTTGGTAAAATAATCAATTCCAATGACGAGAAACTTCATTTGCCTTACACCTAGTGGAAAAGGACTCAGCATGTCTAGCTCCCACTGCGCAAAAGGCCATGGGGCCGTCATTGGAGTTAAGTACTCTGATGGTTGCCTGGGGATGTTGCTAAACCTTTGGCATTGATCGCAGACCTTGACATAGGCCTTAGCATCAGCTTGCATGTTTGGCCAATAATATCCTGCACGGACGACTTTGTGGATGAGTGACCTGGCTCCCGAGTGGTTTCCACAAGCTCCTTCATGAATTTCTCTCAATATATAGTTTGCTTCGTCTGGAGCGAAACACCTGAGATAAGGCTGGGAAAAACCTCGTTTGTAGAGAATCTCGTCCAAAAGAACGTACCTGGCTGCTCTTACCCTCAACTTCCTAGCCTCATCTTTTTCTCCTAGGAGTCGTCCGTCTCTTAAGTATGACACGATTGGGGCCATCCAATTTCCTCTACTTTCCACCTGCTGTACTTCTGGGATGTCTATACTCGGTATGTATTGAATTTCATCGAACTTATCCACGGCTTCATTCGCTGAGGCTTCTTTTGCCAGGGTGTCAGCTTCCACGTTCTCCTCCCTTGGGATTTGAACGAAGTTTGCGTCTTCAAACTTTTTTATAAGGCGCGTTACCCTGTTAAGATACTTCTTCATTCGTTCTTCCTTAGCCTCATACATCCCATTCACTTGGCTCATGATTAATTGGGAATCTCCCAAGACGAGGAGTGACTTTGCTTCTACAGACTTAGCCAATTCCAGCCCTTTGAGAAGAGCTTCGTACTCAACTTCGTTATTAGTTGTCTGGTACTGCAAACGAACTCTGTGTCTCAGTTTGTCCCCCTCTGAAGATTGTAAAACCACACCTATTCCTCCTGCGTACAGTGTAGATGAGCCATCCACATGGACGACCCACTTCTTGCTGTTTTCCCCTTCACCTTCATCATCACAGCTTAATGTAAACTCAGCAATGAAATCTGCCAGAGCTTGAGCTTTTATGGCATGTCTTGGTTGGTACTTTATATCAAACTCACTGAGTTCGACAGCCCATTGAATCAAACGTCCTGCAGCCTCTAATTTGTTCATTGCCTTCTTGAGTGGGTGATCTGTCATGACGTTAATGACATGAGCTTGAAAATAGTGCCTTAGTTTTCTGGAGGCTGTTATCAATGCAAAAGCCAATTTCTCCATTAACGAGTATCGTCCCTCTGCTCCCCTCAATGCTTTGCTGGTATAGTATACAGGTCTTTGTACCTTGCCCTCTTCCCTCACTAGAGCTGAACTCACTGCGTGTGGGGTGACTGCCAAATATAAGTACAATTCTTCTCCTTGCACGGACGGGCTTAACAACGGGGCTTTGGTGAGATATATCTTCAAATCTTCAAAAGCTTTCTGACACTCGTCGGTCCATTCAAATGCTTTTTTAAGAACCTTAAAAAATGGCAAACATTTGTCAGTAGCTTTAGAAACAAACCTGTTGAGGGCGGCAACTCGTCCGGTGAGGGACTGGACTTCTTTAACATTACTCGGAGGCTTCATATCCAATATTGCTCGAATTTTATCAGGGTTTGCTTCGATTCCTCTGTAGGAGACCATAAATCCTAAGAATTTCCCTGATGATACTCCAAAAGCACACTTGTTAGGGTTCAACTTCATATGATACTGCCTCAGTGTGTCGAATGTTTCCTGCAAGTCGTCCAAATGCCTCTCCTCGTCTTGAGTTTTCACCAACATATCATCTATGTAGACTTCCATATTCCGCCCGATCTGTGGACGAAACATGTGATTGACCAGTCGTTGGTATGTTGCTCCAGCATTTTTCAAACCGAAAGGCATCACTTCATAACAAAATAGTCCCTGGGTGGTGATGAAGGACGTCTTCTCTTGGTCTGCTTCATCCATCCTAATCTGATTATAACCAGAGAAAGCATCCAGGAAACTGAGCAACTTGTGGCCTGCAGTAGAATCTACCAACTGATTAATGCGCGGCAACGGGTAACTGTCCTTGGGGCAGGCTTTGTTTAAGTCAGTGAAATCAACACACATTCTCCATTTGCCGTTCGCCTTCTTGACCATGACCACATTGGCTAACCAGTCAGGATAGTATACCTCTCGAATGAACTTCACCACAATTAACTTCTGAACTTCCTCCTTAACAGCATTATCCCTCTCAGGGGCGAACACCCTCTTCTTTTGTCGCACTGGCTTGGAGGAAGGGCATACACTCAGACGGTGGGTAATGACGCTAGGATCTATACCCGGCATGTCTTCGTGACTCTAAGCAAACACATCTCTGTTTCTTTTTAAAAAACAAGTGAGGTCCTTCTTAATCTTTGCTTCCAGATCTGCTCCAACCCTGGTACACCTCTCAGGGTTATTTTCATCTAAGGAAATATCTTCCAATGCTTCTATGGGCTCTGCCACAGCTCTCCCTTCATTGCTTGAACTTGCTCGTCTGTAGCCAACATGGCCAGATAACACTCTCTTGCTGCTAGTTGGTCTCCCTGTACTTGCCCTACCCCATGCTCCGTCGGGAACTTCACTGACAGGTGGTATGTAGACGTAACTGCCTTCCACCTGTTTAGGGTCGGCCTTCCAATTATGGCATTGTAAGAGGACGAGCAATCTACTACTAGGAAATTCACATTGGTAGTCAACTGTCGTGGGTATGCTTCCACCACCACTGGCAATGTAACAGTACCTACAGGCTGTACCTTCATTCCTCCGAAACCTATTAAAGGCGAGTGTACTGGACGAAGTTGGTTCCGTCCAACCCTCATCTGCTGAAAGGCAGGGTAGTAAAGGATGTCCGCTGAACTTCCGTTGTCTACCAACACTCTTCTGGTTGTGTAATCAGCAATAAGCAGGGCGATAACAATAGCGTCATCGTGAGGATGGTGGATTCTCTCAGCTTCCTCGTCCGTAAAGGTAATTGCCTGCTCGTCCATGGACTTTGCCCTTGGTGATCATCCAGAAAGTTGGACGCTCTGCACTTCCTTCAGGTACGCTTTCTTCGTTTTGGACGATTGTCCGGCTGAACTTCCCCCTATAATGACTCTTATTTCTCCGAGCGGTGGTTGTGACGATTCCTCTACCTTCCCTTTCAATTTCTCGTCCTTATGGTCCCGTCCAAGGAAATTTCTCAGCTTCCCTTGCCTGATAAGATTCTCAATTTGCTGTTTCAAGTCAAAGCACTCGTCCGTGTTGTGCCCATGATCTCTGTGAAAGCGACAATACTTATTCCGATTGCGTTTGTTGGGATCTCCCTTCATTTTCTCCGGCCACTTCAAGGAAGGCTCGTCCTTGATTTGCATAAGGACTTGCTCAAGTGGCACATTCAAAGGGGTGTATTGTTGATTCCGCGCTGAAGGGCCTGCCTTCTTTTCTCGGTCTTTCCTATCTTCTGTTCGACCCTTCTTAGGACGAGGACCTTGTTCCGACTGACACATTGGGTTGGCTTCCACTCTCTCAACTCTCTTCCTCTTCTTGGCTATGATGGCATCCTCCGCATTCATAAAGTTCTGGGCTGAATGGACTAGTTCAGCTATGGTTTGAGGCGCCTGTTCATATAACTTGTGGATAAACAAATTAGAGTGAACCCCATTATGGAATGCTGCGAGAAGGAGCTTATCATCCACCTCGTCCACTGCCAAGGCGTCCCTGTTGAAGCGCGTGATGAATGACCGCAAACTTTCATTCTCTCCTTGCTCTATGGTCAGCAAGCTAGATGAAGAACGTTTGTGCCTCTGCCCTCCGATAAAATTATTAACGAACAACTTGCTTAGCTCCTCGAAGGATGTCACTGTGTTGGGGGGTATTTTGCTAAACCACACTCGCGCGGGCCCTTTGAGGGTAGTGGGGAAGGCTCTACACATTATCTCATTAGGAACTCCTTGAAGGTGCATGGTAGTCTTGAAAGTGGCAATGTGGTCAAAAGGGTCTCGTGTTCCATCATACGAGTCTAAGGAAGGCATCTTGAATTTCGGAGGCAAAGGATGGCTATTGATAGAGGCTGTAAAGGAAGAGTCTGTTCGGTGAACTAGGTCTTCCACGGGGTTAGTCCTCCTCATGTTCTCCCTCATCTCATCCATAACTTTCCTTATCTGATCCATTTCCTTTTCCAAGTGTGGTACCCTTCTAGGAATGGTACCCCTTGATTGGCTCTCCAGTTCTGCATGTCTTCCATCCCCTTGACTCTGTCCGGGGTCCTCTCCATAGGCCTCATGCCGTTGGCTCTTAAGGGTAATCTCCCTTCTCAATTCTTGGTTCTGGGGAGTCAACTCCGCCATAGCGGCAGCCATTGCTTGCACGTGCTGGCCAGGAGGGGGTTGAATGGCTGGTGCAGATTGTTGGGCACGATGGGGGTTGCTGGAAGCGTCTCTACTCTCTTGGAGGCTGGGACTGGTAGCCCTTGATCTGGTCCGGACCATTTCAACCCTTTGTCGGAGAAAGAAATCACGGAACTCAACAAATGAAGTTTAAACGAGACAAACAATTCTTTCCCACAGACGGCGCCAACTGATAAGTTCTAAAAGATCAGTGGGCTGAAAAGTCTTCGGATGCTGTTGATCTTGAAGGCCAAGTCCTGGAAAATCAAATTCAATCAGAGAAAGACCGGTGGAGGCCGGTCTAGGGTCCTCCGATGGTAAAGTCAGTGGTTTGAAGTAGAAAGAAGAGACTTCAAAGACCTAACTAATTTTTTTATCTAGAATCCCAAAAGAGAAAAAAGTCCCTTACCTCTGCGTAGAGTTTGGAGGATTCAGAGGGTAACTTCCATAACTGTCATAGGAGTCACCTTATCGGGACCTGTGTCGAAATTCAAACAATATGACTCTTCAATCATGACTCTTGGTTGGAAATGTGATGAAGTGTAATTCTTGGTGAACCTCGCTCGTCTATCATCAATGAAGGACGAGGTTTACTGCTTGCTCGTCCTTCATTGGACGAGTGAATGGAGATGAAAGAGGACGGTTAAGGAAGGACGAGTGTACAACCATTTGTTCTCCGTTTTGTACATTGCTATGGACGGTAATATGGACGAGTAATTGACTTAATGTTTTTCTTGCACCATCAACTATTGCAAAAAAAAAAAAAAACAATTGTGCTACAGTATGGTTCTAAATGTATAACCGCACTGTAGCTCAATGGTAAAAGGTATATTAATATTTTATTATTTTTACTGTTTACTTTGTCATCTCTACACTCTCTCACCGGTCACTCTCATCTCCTCTCTCTCTCTCTCTCTCTTTTTCTTTCTTCTTTTTCAGTTCTGATTCTCTCATTCCATCCTTCCCCCTCTCTCGTCCTTGTCTTCCCTTTCTTTTTCTTTTTCTTTTTAATTTTTTTTAATTTTTATTTTTTTCCCTTGAATCAAGCCTCCGTGGGTTTCATAGTTTGGTGGAGCTCATGGTTTGATGTGGGGGATCGAGGTGGTGCCGTGGTGGTGGATCGGAGTGGTGCCGTAGTTTGTGGATCGGGGTGCTCGTTGTGGATCGGGGTGGTGTCGTACTCGCCGTGACTAAGCCGCCGTGGGTTTGCTGTTAAGAATTGCTGGTGGATTGATTTGGGTTTTCCTAATACTGTGCTAGATTTGTTGGGTATTTTAATGGGTTTGCTGGATATGTTTGCTAGGTATGTTTTATTGGGTAGATATGGAGATGGAAGGAGAAGGAGAAGAAGGTGAAAAGCAAAGGAACGGAGGAGTCAGGAAGATCGTGCGGAGGAGATTGGGAAAAACCAAAAAAGAAAAAAATATTTTATTGCGTAGATATATTATTTTAATGAGTAGAATAGGAAAATAAAATTTGGGATGTTGGAAGTATTGGAAAAAGGTATGGTATAATTGGTAAAGTAGCTTTTTGGGATGGTAAAATAAGATGGAATGGCATTTCCAGTTGGAGATGCTCTAATGAGGAGCAAAAGCGCATGACTCATGTCCCCTATGCGAGTTCGATTGGTAGATTTATGTATACAATGAAAAGTACTTGACTTGACATTTCACATGCTATCAGTATGATTAGTCGTTATACACATGATCCAGGGAAAGATCATTGGCAATTTGCTAAATGAATCTTGAGATACATTTTGGGAATTGATGAATTGGTTTTAAGACTTGAGAGAAGATTGAAGATACATAGTTGGTTAATTATGTTGACTCAGACTATGTTAATGATCAAGATAAGTGTCGTTATATTATAGGCTACTTGTTTACATTTGCAAAAGCATTAGTGAGTTGGAGCCTTTGGAGGTCAATTCTACACTTCATTATAGCATTGTCAACCACTGAGGTTGAATATATTTGATAAGGGTGTTCTTGCAAAATAAATTCGTGACACACAAGGAAGCTAACAGTTCTATGGGCCCGTCAGCTTCTTGTGCATATACGGAATTGAGAAAGTGACGGCATCATAAACTGACGGCCTCACCACAATATTTGATAGGCGTTTCCATAGGCCAACGGGAATTCTCGAATGGAGCAGGTGACCGATGGATGTGAAGAGGCCGACGGGGTTAAAGAGGCCAGCGAGTCCAGCCTAGCTTAACTTGACCCCAACGGATATCTATGTAAGGAAATATCTTGTATCTCACGATCAATCCTAATCAAAGGACTCTCTACAAGGAAAGGATCCCGCAAAGTATGTGTATGAATGAGGAACTTCCCTATAAGGAAAGATCTTCTCCACCAAGAAACGAAGTCAACTCTACACTACTATAAAAACCCCAAAACCCTCACGAATCAAGTTCCGCATAATTTTCCTAGCTTTGGCACTCTAGAGTTATCAGAAATTCTCTCTAACTTAACATTTGGAGGGCATTTTGCCTGTATCACACCGGTACTCTCTGTAAGGTCTTCTTTGTTTCTGTTTCACAGGTTCTGCCTAGAGCAATGCGGGGACTTTGTAACTCACTGACGATTTTTGCCATCATTAATATCGAAAAATAAAAGCCAACGATTTTTCATTTTTATCTCATACAAGAGTTTCATTTAGATTTTCTTCATTCCTATTATTTATTTAGTGATCTTTCTAAAATTCGCAGTAATTTTTACAACTTAACTTGTGTGGAAGTGCTATCCTAGTCCCACAACACATGTTTTTTTATTTTTTTAATCAGATTCTCTTTGTTCATTTGGTTAAAGATTTTTTTATTTTTTATTTTTAGAAAAGCTAATAATACTTTTCACAATTAATCTTGTATGGAAGGCCCTCTTGCACAACAGTAACCAACTTTCAAGTTTTTAAGTATACAACGCTATTTTATGGATATTTATAATTAATTAACAGATGAGGTAGTACATACATAAGCTGAACTTGGTCAAAAAAGATCTTGTTGCCTTTATAATTAACCCTCTAAATAGGCAATCATCTTGATCTTGTTGGCTTTCATTCTTTAAACCCTAATTTTGAGTTTAGTGACCTCTGTCAGTTCTATTTGCGCCATATTATTTGAACTATCCATGTCTGTGGCTTGGTGAATTTCTTGATGTTCTTCAGCAATTTCAATTTCGCTAGAAACATAGGTGACATTCTCAGAGAATGTTAGCACCCGGTGATGATGAGAAGACAAATCGGGGGAACCAGAGGTTCTGTTGCTGCTTGATGGAGTAGACAAATAATCCGGACCATATTTTGAAAGATCTTGTTTTCGTTTCTTCTTGTCCCTCGATTCAGCATACCATTTCTTTATAACATGCACTGTTTGATCTTCTAGCGCCGCGCTTTTGAATTGTGATCCCATCTGTGCAAACAATATATAGCCCAGTTTATATATAAGCTAATAAGAACGTGCATGCATGAATTCATACATGTAGATGCACATATAAATACCTGGGTTACAAGAGCATAAAGGGGAAGAGTAATGTAGCCGCACAAGACCTGAACTATCACCCTAGAGATAGAATTCAAAAAATAAACCACTTAATTTTAGTGAACAAATTTAAATCAATAAGGCTAGGCACACAACAAATCTTACCCTAAAATTGTTGGAGTGACACATTATAATTAGAGCAATATCACTTTTACATTGATCAATCGCGATCCATTATAACATATTATCTCAACAGTTATGACAATTTTTTGTGTCCTTAACCTTATTGAATTAAATTGCATAAAGATACGCATAAATGTGAATCTTAGTTAATATATGGACAAGATATTTAAAAATTGGAAATATGGTACTTAGAAATTTCTTGGATGGTGGTGATGGGAAAATAAAGAAATTACTTAATCGGGGAAACAAAAGAAGAGGGAAAGAAATTCACGTACGCTAATACCATCCGGATAATGAGAATTTCAAGGCTTTCATGGTAGCAAGACTTTATTCCATATTGTAACTGAAAAGTAAAAGAAATTAAGATGAACTTGTTAAATGAGTGCACAATTACTTGACTATATATATATATATATACACAATGCAAATAGAATAAGACCAAAAGGAAGCCATACCGTGACCCAAGCAAAGAAAGAAATCTCAAATGCATTCTGGAAAAAGAAGGATAAATTAAAACAGTCAGTCGTTCATTTTAGTAGTTTTACCTAGAGTAAGAAGATTAATTATCATTTTTTTTATTTAAGTATGAGGAGGAATATATTACCATAAACAAAGTAAAATGTAAAAGGGTTAGGACAAATTTTGGGTGATTGAACCAGAAGAGATTGTCATTGGGTTGCACCATAGGTGCTCCTTTGATTACATGAGTCTGATTTTTGAGTTCAATAGCCATTTTCGCTACAATTACTTCGAGTTTGGTTCCAAGAGCTAGCACTGTCTACAATGCATGAAAATCGGCTGTTAAACGACATTGTAAAATGTCACAACTATGAGAAACTGCATTACAAGTTTTGAATATACTTACAATTAATGGGATAAATGATACCCAGAGGTAGAAATGCGAACCTGTTTTAATTTATGAATATAATTTATTAAGTTAGTTGACTATAAAGATGGAACGTAATATAATAAAAAGTAATCAAGAACTCTTTGCTCACCGTATACATCCACAAGTATGAAAATGACGACGATAAACCACATTACAGGGCTGTTCACATAGTTTAAAAAATATGTTATTAAGTTTGATAAGATAGAGATCGAAGATTAAAAGCATAATTTAATAATATGAGAAAGCCTAGAAACATAAATATTTTGACAAAAAATTTGACACTTGGCTGATGTGGCAAATTGTAAGCTTAATGAAATCAGTAGGTTTGAATGAAAACCAATAAAAACGTGCCAACTCAGCATGTGTGAAAAATTGTGTTAAGTTTTTTGTGTGTAGTATTACTCAAATAATATAGGAGATGAAATTTATTTAGTACAAAATAAATACAAGTTTCGTTTGATTTAAAAAACAAATAAAATTTTAGCATAGACAACTGAAATGAAAATGCATAAATAAAAATACATAAAGGATAATATGGAATGAATAATTTGAGATAGAGGAGTCAATTTGAACAATTCTTAAATCTTAGGAGGAATAATACAAAATTCATAATACAAGGAGTTAGTTTGCAACTGATCCATACCCCATGGGGTCGTTATACATTTTACCTAAATTTTTTTAAAAATATATTGCAAATGAGAAACAGAATGTAAGGTGTATTGTGAAAGTTATTATCTAAAGTAAACATGAAAAATTTTTGTTGATCCAAAATATAGAAATTATGTATAATTAGATGTGAATGCTCAGAGTTATGCTTTGAAGAATGCCCTTCATTTCTATTTTCTATTATACAAACTGATTTATATTAAATAAAATATCTATAGTCTTATTTCCGAGAGAGAGAGAGAGGTGCCAACAATTGCCTAGCAATGCTTACATGTTGGCCCTTTCAGGCCATCCTTCATTTTGATGTGAGCTAGTAAGGCCCACGGATCCCATTTTGGATGGAAAAGTAGCCCAAACTAACGACAATTTATTTACCTACTGCGGATCGCCCCATCATTTTGGATTTGGACTAAATGGGGTTTGATGGGTCGATTGAGCATACATATCAAAATTCCTTGGACTTTTTTATTCTTTTTTTTTTTTTTTTAGATACGTTTGTTTTTTTTTTTTACCATCAAGTTAAAAATATTAATTGATTTTGGTATAAACAGAGTTTTGAATCCGAGATATCTTATTTGACGATAAAACACTTTATACTAGCTAAAGCTCACAAAAATTTGTTAGACTTGGCAAGCAGGAAAAAAAAAGTTATTGATATAAGGTGGAAGATGAATATCAATCATCAATTGGGCAAACGCATTTTATAGTGGGTGTCTAAATTCAAAACCTGATGCCCACTACAACTTTGAAATCATCCTCCAGCGATCGTTGCATATACTTTTGGAAATTGTAGTTGTTATTTGCTGCCAAATGGGCCTACAAAATCAGTGGAAGAAAGTAATATTAGTCTCATCTTAGCTTTTTATCCAAAAATAAATAAATAAATAAAAATAATGACATAAGCAGCTAAGATCTTGTATATTGTGTACACATTGAATCTCATTCATCCAAAAATAAAGAAAGAAAAAGGCAGAAATTGAAAATAGTACATTCCAATTTCTAGATAGTTTAAAATATTGTGTTTACTAATTTATTATTACTATAAATTCTAATACCATGAAAACACTTTTGTTTATTGCAGCTTGGTAAAGAAATTACACAATTCTCAATAAACTCAACATGATTTTGAGAATCGTGAATTATATGATTTAATAATTAGGGCTATAAATGAGCTGAGTTTTATTAAGTATTGAATGTTCAAATTTGGCTTGAGTTTAAATAAAGTCTATAAACATTGCTTAAGCTTGAGCCCGTCAAAAGGTACAAAAAACTAAACTTGGCTTGGCTTGGTTTAATTCATTAGTCAAGCCTAGCTTGAACTCAAACCCAAGATTTATATTGAATTTTTGAACTCAAGATCTAACGCAAATACATTATCAAGTCATTTTGTTTTGAATGAGTAGTCCCAGCTTCCAATTTATTAAATGCTTAGTAAGATATGAGTTTATTTTTCAAGTCCATAATAAACTTATTACCAAGTTCATATCAAGCTTATTAGTTATTACCAAGTTCACGAACCTAAACTTACTTGTTTTTTATTGAACCCTTTGTTCATGAATAATTTTTTTAGCTTGAGCTTGACTCATTTATCAAACAAGTCTAAAATCAAGGTTCAACATTGGCTTGTTTATAAACAAATAAACATGAATGAGCTTTTTATCGAACAAAGTGCAAACTGTTTATGAATGATTTAGTTCAAAATCATGACTATCTAGGATGAAAACTGTAATTCAGAAAAATAGAATGAGAAACTAACCGAGATAAAACCGTGGCGTAGAGTGAGGTAGTCAACTCTGGCTACTGAATTGAAGAATTGTAGGAAGAAGCATTTCTGGTTCAATTCAAATTTATATACAAAAATTACACTGTTAGAGCTACGTGTGTAAATTCTTGAGGGAAGGACAACAATGGAAGTATATCACAATTATGAAAAGAAAATGAACTCACAATCCAAAGAAGGAATGATATTCTTGTAAAAGAACTCATATGTCGGCGCCCAAAGGTCGTTTGTCTTGTAAATCTAAATCGATCGGGATCTAAATAAAGAGTCATGATGTGAAAAAAAAAAAAAAATGGTGGAATCAGCTTGAATGTAGTAAAAGAATTTGAACCCTCAAATAATCTTTATTTAGCCATATTGAAATAATGATAAAATAGTGGACATGATGATTCATATTCTTATACTGGCATGTGATAAAAGCAAAAAAAAAAAGAGAATACCAAGCATATGCTGAGTTTAAAAATATTTTACCAGAAAATAAAAATTGCGAATAAGATCGGATATTTTTATTAACTTAGTAAATGTTTTCTAAAATTTTATTTTTGGGTCATGCTAATGAGTGCCCTTAAGGTATTAGTTAACGATCTATTTTAGAAAAGTTTTGACACTACTTTTATGGGAAATGAAAAAAGTTGTCAAAACATTAATTATTTATTTTTTTTTTTCATAAAAATTTTCTTTAAATAGATTATTAACTAATGCCCTAAGGACATTCATTAGCATTTTCTTTTATTTTTTTATTAAGGTTCTTTTACGGCCACGACAAAATCTCACAATGACTATGGTGGTATTTGTGGCCATCATTGCAATCAATTTAGCATGGCAACATTTGTGACAATATCCACATTCTTTATGGGCTAGGGTTTTGCAATCATGCTATTTATCTTACACGAATTATTTTCTTCATTTGACCAAACAACGTGACTCTCCAAAAACATGGAAAACTGTCCTGAAAGGCTTCTAGGTTATAGCAATGGCCTCGTCTAGACTCAATGTATTTTGATCTACTTTGGGACAACAAATGACTACTCTTTGTTTTTTTATTTTTATTTTTATAATGTGCTGAACTATCATTGTGTATATAAGTATATATTTCATTATATTATAATATTAATATAGATCTCCATTTCTAGATAAAAATAATTTTAGCATTTTTAGGTCTTTCAGAAGTTAGAGTTTTCGAGGTCTTTGATATGTTAGGACTAAAAATTTGACTTTAATGTGCGTATGCAAAATGTTTATGCTGAGAACTGATGCAGGACCTGTTGGTCCACAAGATTATTCGTTTCCTGACTATTTTTTAGGTGCGTATGCAAAACGTTTCTCATTTTCTATGTCAAATTTTTGTAGATTTCTGCACAATATAACATGGCGGCAGCAGAGGAAAATGTTCTACTAGGAAGATAGTTATTGACTTATAATTGGGTAGTGTAATTCTAGTATATTTATTAATATATCAGCACAAGTGAATTTGACTTATATCAAAGAGGTGAGTGTTGGTTTTTTTTTTATTTATTTTTTATTTATAAATTTAATTTAATTTATATATATATAATTAAAATATTAGGATTTATTTTTTTTATATTATTATTATTTTTTATTTTTATATATGAAGGATTTCCTTGTTGTCCACAAAGCATATATAATTGAAAGCTTGTACGTTTATAAACAAAAGTCATGTTTGGTTAATTATATACACAGAGTATTCTAGCTAGAAGAAAAAAACAATGGGAAATAGAAGAAAAACCAACCGTTTCAGCAACTTAAAATAATCTGAGCATTTCCAAGTTGCATTATTTAAAATTCATTGACTACAATTTTATTGATATTTTTAGTATTCTACGTAGTAGCTAACTGCCTAACACAATAACCATTTTTTACGAATTAAAGACTACAAGTCTACAATTATGAACAAGGAGCAGACCAGCGAAAGTATGAACCAAGTTAAAGAGGAAGCTTAGAAGTAGAAGACACGATGTACTTATGAAATTTTTTTTAAATATTTGTGGATGATATTCTTTCTTTCTCAATTTTCGATTAAAAAGAAATTTAATATATTTTTAAGTCCTTTTTCATTGATGTGCTAAGAAAATCAATGTGGCTAAAAGGAAAAAAATTTCTCTCAAAATGGGTAGAATACTGTAACATAATCTCACCATTAGCCACTTGGTATTCAACTGTCTGAGTTTCATTCTCCCAAGCTTCCCAGCGCCTCATCTATTAACATTCCTCAAATTCCAATGGCCAAATTAGAGGACAAAAAAAGAAAAAAAAAGAAAAAGAAAAAGAAAAAGAGGAAACAAAAAACTATTTACATCTAGGTTTTATATCAAGTCTCTTAATTATTGAAGTTAATTTTGAGAGAGAGAGAGAGAGAGAGAGAGTGTGTATTGCTGGTTAAAAATATTTATATCAATGAGTTATATAATGTTATTTTTCTTAGTGAGATAAAGAAAACTTTATTTTAGAAAAAACTTATAAATAAAAAAATGGAAGTGGTGTCACCTTGGTTATTTTGGTTTGACAAATGAATTTATAACCAAACGTACACCCTTTTTTTTTTTTTTTTTGAGAAAGAGTTTCAACTTATGGCATTCGCTCCTGATGAGTGCTCTTTGTCACCAGACTAAGACACCAATCAGTTTTTAGTGTAGGCGGAGATTGAACCCCAGATCTCTTATTCAACTATCAGAGATTTTACCAGTTGAGCTAACTGGAACCCACAACGTACACTGTTAACTGTGGATAAAAGTCGTTGTGTAGCCTTTTTGTAGGCAACTGTGTATAGTGCATTAAAGAGTTTACTCACTATTTTTTTTTTAAAATTAAAAGAAAGTTTAGGTATGTGAAAAAAAAATAAATCCAATTATATATAAAGAAAAAGTGAAAAACACATGCAAGTATGCAACTTCTTCTTCTTCTTCTTTTCTTTTCTTCTCTTTTTTTTTTTTTTTTTTTTGAATTTTGCAAGTATGCAACTACTTTAAATTTGTGTCCGAATACTTATGAATCATTTTCTCCCATCAATAAAGTGCATTATAATTCATAACTAGTTGCTAACTTATGCGTAGGAAAGCTATTGAGTGTGAGACTTTAATAATATTATATTAATTTTTTTAATGATTTTTTTGTGTGTGATAGTCTAAGAAATTATTTGAAATTTTCAATTAAAATAAATATGGTCAATTTTCAACCTTCAATGGAATTTTAGACCTGAAAAGATAAGTGACATTTAGTGGCGGAGCCATCAATATTTTCCAAGGGGGACCAAGCTAAAGAGTAAATACAATAAAGTTCTTAAGGAAAAAAATTATTTCATAAATTAACTTTAACTTAACAAAATTGTGCCCTATATTTTTCATTCGGGTCAACACAACTAACCCATTTAATAAATATGTTGTGTTCATGTTTAACATGTGAACCCATTTGATCCATTTAGCTTATAAAAATATTAGCTCTTGTTATTATTATTTTGTTATTATTGCTTAATTTATGGTTGTAATTATATGTTTATTACTATATATATGGTTATAATTGTATTTTAATTTTAGATATATGATAATTGATAACAAGTTATTCAGGTTAGGTATTACTTGTTAATCAAACAAGTTATTAAACAGGTTAAACGTGTCGTGTCAGGTTAACTTTTTTATTAAATAGGTTGTGTTAGAGTTGAAAATTCTTGACACGTTTACTAAACAAGTCGGGTTCGGGTAAACTCATATAGCTGAATACTCATTACTCAACACGACACAAACTCAATCTGCGAACACAAATTACTGCCCCTAGTTTAAATATGAAATTTGATCATACATGTTTATTTTTAAATAGAAAATTTTTACAATTAAGTTTGTATATGGAATTTTATATTCTAGTATTATGCATTCGTTATGATTGTGTTTTTATATAGAATTATATATATTAAAAATTCTAATGGAAGGTTTGAATATAGATAGAATATAATATAAATTTAATTAAAAAACAATGGTATAATGATGTGTAAACTAAAATGGTAAACTCTCAAAAGTTTAGGTGGCACAATTTTATAAAGTCAAACAACTTCAGTTTTGTATAGATTATAATGATGTTTACAAACTCTTCTTTTTTTTTTTTTTTTTGCTAAACGTTTACAAACTCTTCTTAGATCTCTGAAATGTAGCATATATTATGATGTACTACTGAAATCTTAATTAGAATAACAAATAAGGATGCCATCCTTGAATATTTTCTCCACATTCATCTAATGCTCACAAAAACGGCCAGTACGATTTCAACTATTCTCTCCTTCAATTGTTTCAACTGATCTTTATTTTATCTTTGACCTGAGTACAAGATCAAATTAATATTTTATACATAATTTTTTGCCTGTGCAAATTTACCGTAGTCCATTATCATTGCATGCATTGATTTGCATATAATTAGAGCCAACGAGGGGGGCAGCTGTTTTACACTTAATTATTATTTTTATTTAAAAGAACTTTAAGATCTTTGGTGATGCCCACGTTGGCAAGGAGGTCCAATAATAGGAAGAAACCTAACAATATGGGAGGGAGTAAAGAAGAAGAATTAGCAAGTTGAGAAAAAAAAAAAAAAACCATTGAGTCCGAATGACAGGAATAATGGTCCATAGGCCTGTAATATAGCAAAAGGGCTTCAAAGAAAACAAACGGGCCCAAAGGAGCTCGAAGAAAGAAGTAGTAAACCCATGGACATTATGAGAAATGGAAAGTAAGCAAAAATGGGCCAAAGGAGCCCAAAGGAAGAAACTAAGCAAATGAGGTTGGTGGGAAAGCCTATAAACCTCGAAAGTAAATGATATGGTAATTTGGGCTGGGAAAGCCCGAAAGACTTAACAAAAGCCCATGGAAATGAAGGATTGGAATGGGCTGAGGATGCCCGAGAAAATGAAACGGGCCGAGGATGCCCAAAAGAATAAAATGGGCCAAAGAAGCCCCAAAGCAATGAAATGGGCCACGGAAGCCCAAAATAGCATGAGTACAAGCCCAACGATAGTACTGGGCTATTGGAACTAAGCAGAAGGAAAGTGTACAGTAGGTCCAAGGGAGGCCCAGTAAGCACAAGTCAAATAGTACCATGGCAAAAACAATGGGGTGGCATGACAGAAGTGTTAATCGACCCACAAAGAGGGTAAGGGTTGGATTGAAGAAGGAAAGGCCTATGCCCAAGCAAGACCCAGCCCAGGGAGGAAATAAGATATAAAGAATGAAAGCCCAATGACTCATTCACGCCACAAGAGGTCAAGAATGAGTAGCAAAATGTGTAGCAAAGACTAGACAAGCCCCCAGGTCATGACAAACGCATGAACAGCAAGCAAGCCAGGGACACACATGGAAGTGGAGCACGCACAAGGCTCAAACACCACCGACTTGTACCCAGCCAATACAGGAGTGGTGAGCCATGGGTTAGAGGTAAGAGAGGGTATGGTTTGGCGGTGGGGAGAAGGGGAAAGCCTATTCTAGGGTTCTCGCTCAAGATCTTTTGGGAGAAATGTCCTGCTGGGATGACATACCACCCAAAAGAGGGAAAGATGAGTTGGAATTACTAGGTGTATGCCATAGGGGATAGTAAGAGAGAATGCCCACTCTTATCCTGATGGGAATGCCACGGAGAGCAAGAAAACAAAACAAAACTCTTTTGTCTGGGAATGAAGTGTGGCATGTCCAGCACAGGTAAATGGTGATGGCTGGGTAGCCAACAGATCAGTGGATGATTTAGGCAGGACACCTATATTAGGACAAAAGCAGTTAAGGGGTAAAACAGTAAAAAATTCGTCATGGCAGGCAATATAAAAAGGGCCTTAGCTATGTACAGTAGAAAAAACGGAAGAGAACAGAGAACAAGAGAGATAAAATAAGAGAAAAAAGAAAAGGAGTGAAAGATAATAGGGAAAACAAGAAACTTAGAAAAGAAAAAAAAAGGAATCAGAAAGGAAAAACAGAGAGTGAGCAAGAGTATGATAGTGAGCATGTACTAATAGGCTATTCCCTTCTCTCCCTCTAAAAGTCTACTCTCTAGTGACGATTAAGGAATTTGAGGATAAGCCATCTAGACCCATTCTCTCAAAGTGGGCAATTTCTGTGGTAGGACTTTCCTGTGAGATTGCTTGCATTGAAGAGTGGTTCCCTTCTTGGACTTGACTCCATTGAGAAATCAAGCACGACAGACTGATCTTTCTTCCTTTTATTTTATTGATCAAGTATTAATATTATTTCTTTTTCTTTTTATCATTGTTATTAACTCATTTCTGCTGCATTTATATCACTGCATTATTTCCTCCTTCACTAAGATCATGATTTAGCTTTTCCATTTTATGGCTGACAGTAAGCATATTCTTCTTATTTTTGTCATATTACACCTGCCTGCCATAACTTTTTTGTAACAGCATCCTCTACCGTGGGCACTTGTCTAAGGTCCCAGTAAAAGAGTTCTAGCTTGTGCACAAGCCAACTTGGGGTGTGTTATTGTCAAGCTGGTCCCAACTCTCCTACCCCAGAACCATTGGGCCGTAACGTGGCAGGAGATAGCCCAGCCTAGCCTAGAGTTGCAAAAAAGGCCCACCACAATCTTGTATTCAAATTAACTAGGTTTGAGGTTGAGATTTCCACCAAAGATTGCTCAAAAAGGAAATTAATAGGAAAAATTTAAAGGATTGTTATTCCTAATGAAAAAAAAATACTAATTGTATTTCTTGTGCATACATCTTTTCTACAAAGATAATGTCCAAATAAAACTAATTTCTTATACTCTAAGATTTGGTTAGGAAAGGTGGCTGTTAATTATATCAATCTAAAGTTCCACTTTGTTTTCTACCATATCTAATATAAGTCTATCACATTACACCATTAACAACTTTCACTAAAATATTCAAAAGTAAACATGCAATTTGCCTCAAAATTAAATTGCAAAAGTAGGCATACCTTGGCCCTTCCTAAAGCCATGGTCAGAAAACTATAGACAATCTGCATGATCGCTAACACAAAGATGAAATTGTTGAGCTGAAGGATCCCTTCTTCTGATATAAAAGATGTCTTGCCCTGCAAACCAATCACAATTAATAATGAAAAGAAAATAAGGAAAAAAAAAAAAAAAAAAAACCTCTTTTCTAAACTAGCAATGTTACACACAATTTCTCAAAAAAGAAAAGAAAAAAGAAAGTAACATTACAATATTTTCATAATTACTAACATGATATATTGCCATTAAAAAAATATCATAGGTGACACCAATTTTATTATGCACGAATCTGAATAAGATTATTTTAGTACTTGTGAAAAATGTCATAAATAATTAAGATTGATAGAACATACTTGAGAACCACAATAATCAGAATTGCTAGTGCTAGTACTAGTAGTAGTAGTAGTATCTGCTTCTGCCAATCTTCTTTCTAGCCATGGAATATCCCCAAAAGCATCTTTTGCCTGCAATGAATGTTCAAATGTGCCAGTCCCTATGTGAGAAAATCCCACTGCTTTAGTAGTTTCTATTGATGCACTTTTACGGCAAGGAAGCATTGAGTTTGCAACATTGATGGGTATGCAGATTTTGGCAATGTATCTTTGAGTTACGGCTAATATAAGAGACATGAACCCCAAGAACATCAACACTGCAACAACACCAAAATAAAACCAAGTAAATAAATATGTTAATGTATTTTATGTTATGGGCTTTAGGCCCAGCTAGTTTACTTGTATAGCACACTTGTACTTGTACTACACTTTACTTGTACTGCACACATATGCTTACTTGTACCGCACACATATGCCTCCTATATAAAGGCATCACATGTATATTCCTCTATTATGAAATACAATACTACGATTCAGTATTTCTAACAAAATAAATCAATCGGATACTTATACAATGACTGATTAAATTGTATAATTTAGAAACCTACCTGATTTAAGCTTCTCCACAGCTTCAAACAAAGAAGTCTTTCGGTGTCTTTTGAGCAACTGCACCAATAAATTAAACCATAGTTAATAATCAAGTAATTAACAAGAAAGTTCGAGAGGTATATACTATTCCCTTGTGTAAATCAATAGTTAATTTTGGTTTACTTACATTGGAAAGAAGATGGATCAAGTACTCGATAAAGATCGAGAGGTAGATGAAGATAAAGCAAACGATTGCCAAAGCCCAAACAGGTGTGTCTTGTAGAGATGGAGAAGTGCTTTCTCCCTCGGAAGCCATGTTTAATTTCTTCTCTACGTTTCTTCGTGAGAGCTTGTTGATGAGTATCAGCTGGGATGAGAAATTAATAAAGACTAGACACTGGAATTTGTGAATGAAAATATATAACACTACCAAAGACCAAAGAAGTCTAGAATGAAAATTTGATGACGTGTTTAGCGTTTAACCCTTCAATGCTGCTTTGACTTTGGCCATCTTGACGTCTGCACAACCTGCATTAGGGGGACGTCTTACCTTCTATAGAGGTTTGACTCAGCTGAGGTTAGCGATTGGGGGCTATATATTTTATTTTATTTTATGCTTATTTTATTTTTTATTTTATAAATACAGCTCATAGATAGTAACTAGCGGCTATGCCAACATGCCCAAAATAAGGTTATTTGGGCATGTCAGCGTGCATATGGGCATGCCATGACCATGGTAACGTGTACGTGGGCGGCCAAGGCCATGCTGCAATGACCAAAATTTGATTCCTCAATGTTTCCATTGGAAACACAAATTCAACTACAAAATTCTTAATAGTTATACATTTTATCATACAAAAGAAAATATTAGAGCTACTATAAAATTTATTTCACAATTTATAAATTAATGTGTCAAGAATTTGGTTAATATCACTTAAACAACATAATAAATGTTTAAATTATTTTTTGTGATTAATAATGTATTCATTTATAATAAAAAATTTTTATACTAGTATCCCAACATCACTTTAACCAAAATCTTAATAAAAATTTCACAGAAAAAGCTCCGCCCATACACGTTACTATAGGAGTGTTAGGGGTGGCAATTTTTACCCATATCCATGAACCCGCCCATTACCCACCTTATTTGGATAAGTCTTAACCCAACCCATTTAATATTTGGGTTAAATGGGTAAAGACCCATTTGGTTATTTAATTAGATGGGTTTAAATGGATAAATTCACTAATATCCACTAAACCCATCTAAAATTTAAATAAACAACATAAAATCTAAATTTCTAAAAAATGACCAAATACCCCTGAAACCTAATAAAAGGCCAAAATACTCCAAAATCCAAAAAATTACCAAAATACCCCCCAAAACCCAAAAAATGACCAAAATACTCCACAAACCTAAAAATTACCAAAATAACCTCTGAAACCAAAAAAAGACCAAAATACCCCCAAAACCCAGCAAATGACCAAAATACCCCAAAAATCTAAAAAATGAACAAAATACCCCCAAAATCTGAAAATTACCAAAATACCCCCAAAACCCAAAAAATGACCAAAATACCCCCTAAACCTAAATATGACCAAAATACCCCCAAAACCCAAAAAATGACCAAAATACCCTCAAAACCTAAAAAATGAAAAAAAAAAAAAATACCCCCAAAATCTAAAAATGACCAAAATATCCCAAAAATCCAAAAAATGACCAAAATACCCTCCAAAACCTAAAAAATGACCAAAATACCCCCGAAACTGAAAAAATAACCAAAATACCTCTGAAACCTACAAAATAACTAAAATACCCCCGAAACCTGAAAAAATTACCAAATTACTCCGTAACCTAAATAATGACTGAATACCTCCAAAACCCATAAAATTACCAAAATACATTCGAAACCTAAGAATTACCAAAATACACCCTAAACCTAAAAAATTACCAAAATACCCTCTAAACCTAAAAAATGACTGAAATACCCCTGAAACCTAAAAAATTACCAAAATACCCTGAAACTTAAAAAATGAATGAAATACACCAAGACCTAAAAAATGACTAAAATAACCCCAAAACCTAAAACAATGACCAAAATACCCCAAAAACCTAAAAAAATGATCGAAATACCCCAAAAACCTAACAATTACCAAAATACACCCTAAACCTAAAAAATTACCAAAATACTCCATAAACCTAAAAAATTACCAAAATACTCCATAAACCTAAAAAATTACCAAAATACCTCCAAAACTTAAAAAATAACTGAAATACTCCCGAAACCTAAAAAAATTACCAAAATACCTTGAAACCTAAAAAATTATCGAAATACCCCAAAAACCTAAAAAATAACCAAAATAACCCCAAAACCTAAAAAAATGATAAATAAAAACCCTTGAAACCCAAATTATGACCAAAATACCGCTAAACATGTAAGATGACCAAAATACACCAGAAACATCTAAAATTACCGAAATAGAGGTTTAGGGTATTTTGGACGTTTCGAGAATATTTTTGACAAATTAAAGGTTCTAAGAATCTTTCAGTCATTTTATAGGTTTCGAGGGAATTTCAGTAATTTTTTAGGTTTCGAGGGAATTTTGGTAATTGTTTAGGTTTCGGAGTTATTTTGATAATCTTTTAGATTCTAAGGGTATTTTAGTCATTTTTTAGATTACGAGGACATTTATGTCATCTTTTAGTTTTAGGGTTATTTCAATAATTTTTAGATTTTTGGGTTATTTCAGTAAATTTCTAGGGTTTAGAAGTATTTTGGTAATTTTTTAGGTTTCGGGGGTATTTTGGTCATTTTTAGATTTTGAGGGTATTTTGGTCATTTCTTGGGTTTCGGAGGTATTTTAGTATTTTTTGAGTTTCGGGGGTATTTGGTCATTTTTTGGGTTTTGGGGGGTATTTTGGTCAGTTTTAGGTTTCGGAGGTATTTTGGTCATTTTTTCGTTTCGAGGGTATTTTGGTCATTTTTTGAGTTTCGGGGGTATTTTGGTCATTTTTTGGGTTTTGGGGGATACTTTGGTCATTCTTGGGTTTTGGAAGTATTTTGGTCATTCTTTGAGTTTCGTAAGTATTTTGGTCATTCTTTGAGTTTCGGAGGTATTTTAGTCATTTTTTGGGTTTTGGGGTTATTTTGGTCATTTTTTAGGTTTTGGGGGTATTTCGATAATTTTTTAGATTTCAAGGTATTTTGGTAATTTTTTAAGGTTTCAGGGGTATTTTGGTCGTTTTTTAGGTTTTGGGGGGTATTTTGGTCATTTTTAGGTTTTTGGGGTATTTTGGTAATTTTTAAATTTCGGGGGTATTTTGGTCATTTTTTGGGTTTTGGGGTTATTTTGGTCATTTTTTAGGTTTTGGGGGTATTTTGATAATTTTTTAGGTTTCAAGGTATTTTGGTAATTTTTTTAGGTTTCGGGGGTATTTTGGTAATATTTTAGGTTTTGGGAGGTATTTTGGTCATTTTTAGGTTTTTGGGGTATTTTGGTCATTTTTTAGGTTTTGGGGGTATTTTGGTAATTTTTAGGTTTCGGGGGTATTTTGGTCATTTTTTTGGGTTTTTGGGGGTATTTTGGTCATTTTAGTGGTTTTTAAGCATATATGGTGATTTTAGATATATCAAGGGTATTTTGGTCATTTTAGAGGTTTCATGGGTATTTTGTTCATTTTAGAGATTTTGGGGATAATTTTGGATGTCCAAGGGTATATTGGTAATTTTGAAAGTGTAGGGAGTATTTGTATCATTTTAGGTATTTAAGGGTATTTTGGTAATTTTGGAGGTCAATAGGGTATTCAAGTAGTTTTAGAGGTATTTGGATCATATTGGGTTAAATGGGTGGGTTACTAATTAAATGGGTTGGGTTGGTAATGGATAATTAATTTATATATAAACGGGTCATAAATGGATAAATGGGTAATTACACACCCAACCCATTTATGACCCAACCCACCTATTTGCCACCCCTATGGAGTGTACAAGAAGTTTTCCTCTCCTTTGGGAAACGGTGGCAGACAGAGAAAGTAGAGTAATATTTGGCCACATACATGACATCTGTCGAGCTGATTTTCCACGCACATGTTTTATAAAAGACTAAAATAAATTAAATGATGGTTGGGTCAGTATTTTGATTTTAATTTCTTTAAAGTGAACTTTGACTTCTAATGTTTAAAATATTTTCATAATTTTTTTACTCCCTAACCTTTTACTTTGTTTTAATTAGGGCTTGCGATGGGGCTGGTTTTGGTAGAGGGGTTCTACACTGCAGTTATAGGAGCAATTATTCTTCATGCTTGTTCACACACCTTACTTGTGGAGGGGTGAGAATCGGTCAACGCAAGGTGCGGTGTACCGTACTAGTTCGGTGCAATTAGATCGGTTATTTCTCATTTTTCTTAAGAACTAAACACAATGCAATTAACACCCCAAACTATGTCATAATTATTAAAAATCTCAAATATTCCACACAATAAATAAATAAACAAATTCACAATATTTCTCTAAAAAATATCCCATTTCAAATCACAAATAATAATAAATAAATAAAAAAATCCAACCCTTAAAAGATAAAATAAAACCATTGAAAACAGAATACACAAGCAAACCTAGTAGAAAGCATTGCAAGGAGGAGCATAGTAGGTATTGAGCATAAAAACCTTCTTTAGAAACTTCCAAAGAATAGTTGAGACAAAGAGAAGAGAGGAAAGGGGGAAACTCTGAGAACAATGTCATCGAATGGCAGAGGAAGTTGACAGCAAGTGATGGAAAGAGAGACTAGTTTCGGGGAGGCTGACTGGAGAAAGAGAGGGTGAATGTTTGATCTATATAAATCTAAATTAATGGCTCAAATTGAAACCACGTCGTATAAAGCTTAGTGACTTACAAGTTAAAATGACATTGTTTTTTTTTTTTTCAAATCCAAAATGGCATCGTTTTAGTATCAGATTTAAAAAAAAAAAAAAAAAAAAATGGAACGGCATCATTTTATCGTAGGTAGTTTTTAAATTGAAGCCTACACACGCACATATTAACCGGTGTGGTTTTCTGTTGGAGTGCAAAAATAGCAACCGCTCGCTACATTGGCTGTCTTTGATACTCCTAGAACGTTGTCAACCACCGCTCCAAACACCTACGGTGGAGCCTTGTAACAGCTAGTTCTGATTAGCGCTGACCAATTTCATCATATGTGTCATTGTTTCTAGTATTAAATGTGGTTCTATGCTGACAAATAAATATTATATATAGTATATGTAACAATATTTTGATTTTTCTAACCATTAAAATAATTATTTGTATATAATCACAGTGATATGATTGTTTTTTTCTTGAGAATTTCACGGGTTTGAAAAATGTTTTTGAGTGTTACTTTGACAAAATTTTCAGTAGAATATTAAACATTTGATTTGATTTGATGAAGTCTGACTATTATATAAGAGAACTTGAGTGGATCTCCTTGTTTCGTGCCACTCTTCTCATAGGAGACGTGTTGGCTCAGTGGGGTGAGTGAGAGCGATTTTTAGGAAATTCACTCCCACATTCAGAAGTAGTGGACTTGGAAGATAAACTCCAAATATGATGAATGAAGCTAAAATAACGAAGTGTTGGACATGGATTACTATGGACGATGACATTGTGTATATGATCACTTTAGATGAGCAGCTTGGATATCCTAATGACTCATTTTTATTCTTCATCAGTTGTACTTCTTGAACACGCTAAACTAAGACTCAAATACATGTAAAATACGTTTTAATTTTGAATATGTCAATACATAGAAATATGACACTTAACCATCAAAATTTTTATTTGGTACCAAATATGCAAGTTACTGCCTCCACCACTGTTCTAAGATTATCCCATACGATAATCTTAGACATTTAAGGGAGTTATTATCATCATTATTATTGGTTGTTGTTATTACTATAATTATAATTCTGGAGACACGTCAATGTATTTCTTGTATGCCCAATTGGAAAAAAAGAAATATATCTCTGCATCTCAATTTTGCATGCATGACACATCTCCCAAAGATATTCTTGACTTGGTTAATTTCCGTTTATTCAATTCCATTAATCTGAGTTGATATCATTAGCGCACGTCTTAAATCCCAAACGAAGTTTCTAAAACTGCATGGGAGTAAAAAAATATTAGCCCCAGATTTAACTTGGGTCAGCGTAGCCATGCATCAAATTGACATATTCTGTTATGGCTTCCATTTTCAAATTGCATTACTCTAATTTCTTGTGATTCTGCAAGACTGTAAACGTTGGTCGTGAATTGTGATAGAAGTGTTGGAAAAAGGTTTGTATATTGTAATTTTTTACTAGAAAAACGATACGTGATGGACTAGAAGAGTTGGGGAAAGACAAGATGATAACTAATTTATTGTCCACAAATCCAAATACATAGGAAACTTATTCAAGGTTTGGAAGCAGTCAACTTTTGGTCTTATATACAATAGTTCTATAGTTGGTTTATAAAACTAAGTTACGAAGGACAATTTGATCTTGACCCCATTTCGTGTGTACAACTGTACATAGCTTAGCCATCCAATATTGAATTGTAGTAGCATATGTGAGGAAAACATTTCCAAATTCCCAATTACACAACTGGGTTAAGCTTTACCTAGGGTAGAAAGGACATGTGATGGTTTTCCACTTTTTCTATATTATATATGCAGCCAAACGTTTATGCTAAATTTCTATAGCAAATTTTCAAGAATCTACCATAAGTGGAAAGCTGAGAGATAGCGTATTCTAAAACGACAAAACCCCTTGTGGAGGTTTAGATGTCTTAATCAAGTTATTCAAAGCAATTAAACCATAAGATCGGACTTTGTTGACGTTTTACTTGTCGTGAATTCAAAATTATTGAGGAGTAGTCATCATGTCAACTATTGTGATAGTGTTGAACGCTCTCTCACCGTCGGACAGAAACATTTGTTTAGGGTCATTGTATTACTATTTATTTATATTAACAATACTTGTACTTTAAGCCTAATTAAGTTATAATACCGCTCTGTTTGTTTCGATGAAAAATCCTATGTGAAGATAGTTTTCTGTGTTTTCTAATATTTGGTATCATCAGAAAAAATGAGTTAAAGGAAAATTATCTTTAATCAACATAAAAAATATGGCTTATTTTTAGAGATTGTTTTCCACTAAATTTTTTTGGAAAGCAACTTTATTTCATAGCAAGACAAATAAGAGAAGTTAGAAAATTGTTTTCAACTCAATTAAGGTCACTACCAAACATAGGAAAATGAGATAGTTTTATAGAAATACTTTTTGGAAAATGAATGATTTTCTAGAAAACATTATTGCCGAAACAAACAGGATGTACATCTTCAAGTTGTTTTTATAGATAAGATAACATAGTTTTAGCGTCTTTATATAGCATCAATTGACTCATAGTATTTCCAGCAAAAAAGAAAAAATTGACACATTTATTAATGAGATGTCAACAATAAAGATGTAACATCTCAACAATATTTTTGTTGGAAAATATAGCTATGGAAACAAGTTTTGATTCAACAAAATATAAACTTTGAGAAATTAGCAATAACATAAAATGAAAGAGAGAGTTATAATTATCTTACAAACTATAGAATCATGCATATAGCATCGTCCTTAAAAGTTGATTAATTTGTGCCATTCAGAGTAGAACACGGTGCAAATGGCTCTCTTGGCCGAATAACCTTTCAAGATTAGACTGTAGTAATTTTTTAAGTTGGACGCACACCCAAGTAAGGAAAAAAAAAAAAAGAAAAAAAAAACTTTATTTTGTCTTCCCTTAAACCAAAAATTAGGAGCTAAAGTTTCTCTGTAGAAGAGCAGAACAGAGGAAGAGAAATGCAGTTGTGAGAGGCCGAAAAATCTGAAGAGAAGAGAGAGGGACTAAAGGTTTTATAAGCTAACACAAAGTAAAGACTAATGAGTTGTCTAATAGGCTAGACCTCCAACAGTCATTGTGCATATTTGGTGCCTAACAGACAGCTCATTAAATGCCAATGGGCTAAACCTAAATGGCTTGAAAAGGGAAGGAAAAATAATAATAAAGCCTAAGAGTGATAGTAACAAGCCCAAGTCCATCACCTGACCTGCTTACTTAAGATGTCACTTAAGGAGGATGGGTTATAAACATCAAGGGTAGCTCATTCCTAACCAACGTAGGACACAAAGCAAAATGCTTAAGTGTTTGAAAGTTGAAACACACACACTCTCGCCAACATTTTTGTTCTAGATGTTTATCTCTAAAATCAAACTACGATAATTATGTTTCTGCCATTTATTTCTCTCTCTTCTCCCCCTCACTCCAAATTTCAACAAAAATTCTTATACTGCCAATGCTACTTTTAGACTTTTAGTGGCTCGCTTGAGCAAGAATAGACTCACTTGAGCATGCATCACAAAATGTATTCTGGAAATTGAATACAATAATTGGCATGCAAAATTGGAGTATTGGGACTTCAATGAGCTTGCTTGTACAAGGACAAGTGAGAGTACAAGTAAGCTTGGGTGAGTGTTTGTTTGATGTTCACTTGATAACCGCTCAAGTGAGACAATTACTTTAAGTGTTGCTTCTGCAAGATTTTGCCCCAAAAACAATGGAAAAGAGACATTTTCCCTCATTAATGGCTAGTCATAGAATTCTTCAAGTAGAATTCTAACTTAGTTGTATCTTAGAGCATCCACAGCAGATGTGCCAAGTGCCAAATGCCAAATATTTGGCACATTGGCACACCAAATACCAAAAACAGAGAATTATCAGATGTGTTAAATGTGTCAAAATTTTGCAACGTGCTATAGTACCGTCTCAAATTTGAGACGGTATGGACAACAATTGCAAAATATATATTGTTATTTTATTCCCGTTTTCTCTCTCCTCATCACAGATATCTCTCTCTCCGTCTTCTCTCTCATCTCTATCTTCTCTATTCGTCTTCCACAGCACGCCAATCACCAAAGGCTACCACTTGACGCTGCCGATCTCACCAAAGACCACCACTCGACGCCCCCGACCATCTGTCTTCTCTATTCCGCTTCGGGTTCTTTTCTTTTTTTTTTCCTTTTTTCTTTTTTCCGTTCACGTTTTTTGGCCATGGTTTGATAGGTGGGTTGGGCAATGGGTGGGTTCGAGTTGTGGGTTATGGCGGTGGGTGGGTTGAGATGGTGATGGGCGGATCAATGGTGGTGGGTGGGTCGGCTGGTGATGGGCGAATTGGTGGTGGTGCCGATCTTTGCTATGATTTTTTTTTTCCCGTTTTGGTGGTGGATTCGGTGGCGGTTGTGGGTTTTTTTTGGTGGGTTTTTTTTTTTGGTGATTGTGGCCGCAATAATTTTTCTGGTTTTTTTGGTGATTGTGGCCGCAACAATTTTTCTAGTTGTTGTTGTTGTGGTTGATGATGATGATGGGGGACGAATTTAATATATTATTTTAATGTGTTGTAAATATTATTTTAATGTATAGAATTGAAAAATAAAATATCTGATAAATGGAATATTGTAAAACAATGTGGTAAAATAATAAAGTAGGCTTTTGGTGTGTCAAAATGACGTTTTTTATAACATAGCTGCTACGGATGCTCTTATGCATTAGTATTGGTAGAGGCAAATAGGTAAAATGCTAAATTTAGCAACTAAATATAACAAAAGTGGAACAAAAAGCTAATGCATCAGTGAAGTAAAAGTCATATTTTTGTTGTTGTTGAGCTACAGTGCAAAACCATCTTATTATTTTATTGTGTTGGTGGTGATGGTTGTTGTTTATTATAGTAGATATATTATTTTATTGTGTTGAATGCTAAAATAAAATCACTGATGTTGAGTGTTTTGTAAAGTGAGGTAGTAAAATAGACAACATAGCTTTTTGTGGTGCCAATTGCTAATATTGTCTTAAAGACAACAATTATCCTATAACAAAAAAAAGACAACAATTAATTTGTGCCTCTAAACCTTTCAATTTTGTGTTTATTCCATTGTTTTACCCCACAATCCTTAACAATTTTTAATTATTCTTCTTATTGGGTCGAATTCAATACTCACATTTGAGATTATTATGTTAAAGTAAAGCGCTCGTGCATAACAAGAAACCAAAAATAAAAAGAGTACTGCCACTTTTACAGCATAAGATTTTCAAACATAGGTGGAAACTTACATAAAAGGTGCCATATCAATCAATTAAAATTTATATTAACACATGTAAGTAATTTTTTTCCATTATTACATTTAAAACAAAAAAAAAAGTTTTTTTTTTTTTTACAAAATCCAAACAATGATTCAACACCTTTCTGTTGATACTCCAATGACCACCATCCACCACGATTTAAAGCCTTTAATACCCAAGGGCCATCGTTTCTTCCCTCAACCAAGACTTCAAACAAAGTGCTTATATACATAGTTGCATTAATCTCCATGATCCAGTTCTTTGTGTGTATTCTTTTTCCTTTTACAGCAACTTTGATTGCTAAATGATGGTTAGGATGTGCCTAAAGAAGTGACTGCAAGTTTGCAACATCTTCATTTTTTACTCTTCCCTGACTAGTTGTTCACCTGAAGAGAGAAAGGGTTCGCAACGAGTTTCCAACTCCCCGAAATACAAATGTATCATTATATAACAACTTTTCAATAGTAAACGTAGCGGGCATTTGGTCTAGTGGTATGATTCTCGCTTAGGGTGCGAGAGGTCCCGAGTTCAATTCTCGGAATGCTCCCAACATTTTTCCATTTTTTTTCCCTTTATCTGTTATGGCTATAAATTTGCTGCTAATTGTTCACCAAGAAAAGAAGATATATGAAGATCATACACGAGAACAATTTCTATCTTGCTACTTATAATTGTCATATTGCTGCCTAATTCAGAAAGGTTGGAATACCAATCCAAATGCAAATTGGCTGATAAAATATTTGATACAAATACAATACAGAAACTGAATCGAGACAGGTCAGTCCAAAAGCATTTGCTATATTACACACGCCAAAAGGCCCAAAACCTTAAATTTCCAGACCCTATAAACATTACCAGAGTCAATTTGTTTTAATTTCAGTCTCCTCAACAAAATGTTCCTTGGTCTGTTCTTGATCGAGCTCATTACCAGTGGTTTCCCATGTACCAGATTGTTCAACACCTGAATCCACCTCTCCTGTGTTGCTTCTATCCTTCAATAATCCATAGCTAACAGAAACTTCTCTCCACTCTGTCTGCTCAGATAGATACCCGTGACGTACCAAATACCGCTTCAGCTCAACACGGAGGCTCCTAATAGGCTATCATTTACAAGCCAAAAATTAACAGCTATACATATATATACAAGTACTTCTTGTCAAGCAATGATAACAAAGTGATTATCGAAATGCTCAATCAGTTTGCGAATAATAATTAATTGTTTCATGTATCGATAAATGTATCCTCTATTTCTTACTGTGTATTTCACACTAAGAGAAATGATGAATGTATCAATACTATCAAAACTATCCAAATGGGACTGAAAATATTCTAATTAGGCTTACATTACATTCTTAGTTTTAAATTTTTAATTTTCTGTTAACCAGTTTTTTTCCAGAACTTTTTAGACAGTTGATTACCTGAACATTCTTAATTTCTTACCATGAAACATGGAAAATTGGCAACTACAATTATAAAAAGCATAAGCTTGCAAAGACAAAAACAAAATTTTAAAAGAAAAAGTGAAACACCACACCACACCTCAGCTTTGGATTCAAAGGCAAGTCCAAAGAAAGCAGCAGAAACAAAATGCTTGCCCACAGACTCCGCCAATTTGATCTGACTGAGCCAATACGACGAAGTCTCGAGCCTATCGAACCGGCATTTGCTACAGTTCTCTGCACTGTGGTATGGCGTGCCTGGACTCTTAGCCCTCGTCAAAGACCGCGGCGCCACTGGAGTCTTCGGCAAAACCACATTGTTTGCCTCCAAATTCGTCGCATCTTTTTCTTCAACTTCTTCTGTAAAGGAAACACTTTTTTTCTTCAACTTGGGTAGTATTGTTTTTTCAGGAGTACTCTGCTCCACAGCCTCTGTTACGGGTTCCGTGGCTGTATCAGTTGTTGGCAGAGTGGTTCGGGTCGATTTAGGTTGCTTTTGAGCAATCCTACTTATGGGTTTGATTATAGGTTTTTCGGTTACAGTTTTTACAGGTACGTTTGTGTTGCGGACTGTTCCAAAGACCCGCCTTTGCCTGAAAACAGAGAGTGGAACATTTTTATTTTTAAACTAAATTCATGAAAAATAAAAATAAAACAGAGGGGATGTTATTACCTGGAAATTTGAGGTGGTTCTTTGTTAAGAGATTTTGTTGCAGTTTGGTTAAATTTTGGTTTAATGGGACGAGATTTGCCTGATTTTGTGAAGAAAAATATGTTTGATTTAGTAAAAAAAAAAAAATTGTGTATTGAGAAAAATAAATTGAAACAAAATGGTACCTGGATATGGGGTAGAATTATGATCCATTGCAAAGAGTCACAAACAAGGTGCAGGGGAATTTGAGAATTGTATAAAAACTGAGGAGCCCGTGAAGAAGAAGATGTGACTTTATGAGGAAAGAGGGACGACAATACAAAGCAAATGGATTGAAAGTTTGAAAGTTTGAAGTTTGAATTAACGAATGGGCGGCAACAGGTTCCCACTAGCGGTTAGAAAGGCTTACTTGGGCCGAATTCAAATTGCAACTCTTATTTGGGCCAGTTGGGCCATTTAAAATGTGTTATTGAAAGTATGGCTTTTCTGTTTGCGGATTAGTTTGGGCTAGGGAAAGGAATTATGAATATCTCAGAAAGATTGAAAGAGCTGCAAATTGAGGAAAAACTTTCACAGTAACTTTAGCCCTATGTCAAACTTAACTGTCTTAAACGTTTTGTAGAATTTGAATTGCTCTATAATTTCTTTTTTGAAAATAATATTGCAAACAAAGACATGTTTCATAAATGTGATTATATAAGTTGTGATTGTAATAACAAAAATGTTATATTTAATGTAAAAAACTCATTTTCGTGCGTCTATGATCATATTTAGTTTTTATTTATTTATTATTTTTTTATATTGTAATGCAAAATTTATTATTTAAAGAAATGGTTGAAAAATACCACAATTTGTGGGATCCACTTTATGCGAGAGGATGTTACATGTAAATGTTAAGCTAAACACCACCTCATGGTGCATAGGGATGACAAATGGTGAGAGTGAAATTTCGATGTGACTTCTTTTTGTATTTGAGTTTTGCTGCTCGAAGAGGTCGAAAGCTATCGTCGTTCAATAAAAAAAAAAAAAAAAAAGACAAAATTTGGCTACAAACTTTGTTATAACTCAAAGCTACAACTCCCACTAAAAAAGTTAACATGACTAAATATTTTGAAAATTTAATTGTTGAATTGCATACTCTTTATATTCTTAACACAAATTTCAAATTTTGTGCTAATTAGATGTTATTTACTATTCAATCCATAAAATTATTTTTAATGCATGATTTTGGACCACAAAACTTGAAGTTTAAACATTTGGTTCATGACATAGTTATTGATTTTTGATTTTCTGGAAAGTTTGCAAGTATGGATGATATAAGAAAAAAAAATGTAATCCATTGATAGATACTAGCCACAATCAAGTTTTTAGACAAACTTTTTCCATTAAAAAAAAATCTATATGCAGGGGTAGAGTTAGGAATTTTTGTTTAGGGGGCCAAGTGGCCAAATTGCAGCACTAATATATTTATCAAGACAACCCCCCACATACACACATATATATACGCACGCTTTTTTATTATACACACACACATATAAACACACACTTTTTTATTTGATAAGTTACATATATACACACACCCAGCGAAAAAAAAAAAGAGCTTAGTATTTTTAATCAAAATTATATTTGATAGCGATCTTTCATAAAACAAAATTCATTTTTACCATTTTCATAGTGAAATTCTTAAAAAGTTTCATTTTCGATACAAATTATCAAATTTTATACTAAAGTAAGTAAAAAAATCTTTCAATTGAACTAATGAAATTTTTAAAAACATGAATGATCCAAAACTTGGAGGAACAAGTTAGGCTCTAAACATATTTGAAACTATCTTGTTTTAATCCATTATGTGGCAACTAAAGAGATATTTCATGTGTAGTTTTAGTGACACGATTTTTTTAATAAGTCAATGACTTTTTAATCACCACATAATAGGTTGAAAAAGATAGATTCAAACATGTTTAGTGCCAAACTTTATTAAATATTTAACAGATATAAGAGCATATTTTACAAACTTTATAACTATTAGACCAATTATTTTTTTTAAGAGTATCATAGGACTAATTCGAATACTTGGGGGGGCCAACTCTTATTTTTGTATACTAAATTTTGAAAGCATTAAAATAATTATATATATATATATATATATATAATTTTCAAAATTTTGGGGGCCAAGGCCCCCACCCTTGAACATAGCTCCGCCTCTATCTATTTGTTTTACTTGAGAATAGAATAGTCACACAACTTCCAAAAAAAACATAAAGAGCAAAATAGCCATCCAGATTTGTCTTTCAAGCACTAACTAATTTCAACCTCTCTGGATAGCGAAATTCGGAGACGAATGGTGGTCCTATCAATTTCTCGCTCTAGATAGGGCTGGACCTAGGCCTAGGCCATTTAGGCCATGGCTTAAGGCCCCTAACATGGAAAGGCCCCCAAATATGGTGGCAATAAGGTTTTTTTTTTTTTTTTTTTTTTTTTTAATTTTTTTTATAATTTTTTTTATAATTAATTAAAGAAAAAATGTGAGTTAGGGGTACATTTTTTTCCCAATGACTGAAATATTAGAGTTACGGTAGTATATTATAAGTTTTATTACATAAGTCCTATAAATTGATGTATCACTAATCACATGAAGTAATTCAATACTCATTTATTCTTTTGTTGAAATATCACCTCATTGCCATTTCAATTTGTAAGTTTTTTGTAATAAAATTTATAGTAAGTTTAGCATTTTCTCCAAAACAAAAACAATATGAATTAATAGAAATGCAACCTAATCTCTATTAAGTGAATGAAAAATGCTAAAGCTAATACAAATTTTATGAAAAAAAAAAACACATAAACTGATGTAGCAGTAATATAATTGGTGTCACTTAAATAGTATAATAAATGAATGTTTGAATAATTTTTTTTTAATTGGTTACATGCTAGTTTATAAAACCTATATAGTAAGTATCATAAGCTTACTTTAGGTGAATTGGTCATATTAATAAGTATGAATTAATAATAGATTTGAAAAAATATATATAAAAAACTAAATGTGCGTGCCCAAATTTACCATGATGGACAGGGCTAGTAATTGGGCTCACAATCTATTTGTATTATGGGCTTTGTGTTTCCTACTATGGGTAGTTCCTTACTAGACTACCAAATGACACCTCTCCGTTTCACAAATTCTCTCCCTTTTCTTCTCTAAGTTACTGTCACTTACTCTCGTTGTGGCATTAACTTTCTCCTTGCTTCTTCCTCTCTCTTTTCCACAGAATTGCCAACCCCTTCTTCTCATTCTATTCTCCTATTTATAGCTTGAGATGGGTGGAGGCGTTATGATTACTTTCTGATCTCACTCGTATGGGTGGGGTCCAATCTGATTATTCCTGGTAAGAATATGCTCTGTTGGGAATGGTGGTAATGGCATTGGAACTAGCTCCAGCCTCTAAAAGACTACTTGGCAGCGATATTCCCCAAGGCAATATCGGGCTATCGAGAACATAGGTTGTTCTGAGCAAGCACATTCCCGATCAAGTTATAATTGATCGGCATGGGCTTGCTTATGATACATTTAAGACAAGATGGACTCATTATGGTATTTGGGCTCAGATTGGGCCTTCAAGTGTGTCTAGACCAAGGCCAAAGGTCCAGTGGGCATGGGATCATGTATTGTACCATAAGGCCAGGGCCCAAGGTTCAATGGGCCTAGGATCGTACCCCGTACACTAAATATTATTTAAGTGATATCTAGATGTAAAAGGTCCCTTTAAAATTTCTACCTTAGGTCGTAAACTATCTTAAGCCGGTCCTGGCTCTAGAGAGCCCTTCTTGTCTCTCTCCACATTTACTTACTCTTATAAATCCACAATTTCTCATCCTTGTCCCACTCATCCTTTTGTTTCACTATGAAAGCATCTTCAAATTCTGGAAAACCAAATTAGAGTCACCATGGGCTCTTAGGCTTTAGTGATGGAGCCACAAATGATGGTTAGATCCCATTAACTGGGGGTGTTCACCAAACCGCACAAACCGCAAAAACCGCACCAAAATTGCCCTCAAAAAGGCATAACCGCGCCGCACTGCAAGTAATAGTGCATCGCATTACACCACACCACATGGTGTAGTGCAATTTGCAGTTTTATAATAAGAAAACCGTACAAACCGCATCGCACCCTCTCTATATATTAATATATTTATTTATTTTAAATATTAAATATATTATTTATAGTTTAATAACCCTAGTTTTCAAAAAAAAAAAGTTTAATAACCCTAGCAAGTGTTGACTAGAAAAGCCAACCCAAAATAAAGAAAAACTAGCTCAATAATTTAAAACTTGGCCCAAAAAAAGGGAAAAATTAGTTTTGGGCTAAGTAGGAAAAGCCCAAAATTTGAAAAATATACTGACTTCAAACCGCATCTTATACATAATATTGCACATGTGATCGCAAAAATGAGGTGCGGTGCGGTTATGGTTTTGGTTAAACTCTAAACCGCATCACACAGCACCGCACCACACATGTGACTGCAAAAATAAGGTGCGGTGTAGTTATGGTTTTAGCTAAACCGCACCGCAAAGTGTGGTGTTAAAAATGGCTCAAAATCGTACCGCACCGCACTGCGAACACCCCTACCATTAACCAACACCATGAGGCACATCACTCCAAATATCCTTGTTTTGTTCAAGCAATATCACTATGCTGACTGAATGTTCAAAATGTATGTAAAACATCCTTGAACGTTTAAACCCCAAATTACAAATTATCAATTCAAGCTTAATATCAAACAATTAATGTGCGGAATATGAATATAAGCCAAACATAGAATTGATAAACAATTTAAGCCAATTATAATCACATCCACAACAGAAAAGAAATGGCAAAGATAAAGAAAGAGAGATGCAAACAAAAGGACAACACGCGATGTGTTATCGAAGAGGGAACCGAAGCCCTCGGGGTAAAACCTCTCCGCCGCCCTCCAAGCGGTCAATAATCCACTAGAAAATGTAGTTGGGATATATGAACAACAATAGACCCTCCAAGCCTAATCTACCCAGGTACCTAAGCCCTCCAAGTTTCCTGCTCCAACGAGGTTGCGCTGAACCTTTTTATTTTCTAGCTTATCGGATTCCGCTATAACCCATAGCATCAACCAATAACCATTGGTCCCTTTCAAACTACTTCCCTTAGCACCAAAATACCTTCTCACAGATGTGGGTGTGATGAGAAAAGGATTTGGTTAATAACCTCTCAAGGATGTATCAATGGAGAGGAAGAGAGTAGAGGAATTTGAGTAGTCTCTTAGTGAAGATTGGGGATGAGACAATCTTGTTTTTCTCTAGGGTTTCTCTCACAAAATTCTCTCTGGAAGCTCTCTACATTTCGTGGGTATAAGGGTCTATATATAGTGGTGTGTGTTTGGAATACGAAAAGTCAATTTTTCCTAAACAGGGCTGATTGGCGGCTTGGCCTCGCAACTGGTCTAAGTCGCGAGTTCAAGCCGCGAGATAACGGCCTGGCCAGCCTAGGCCTTTTATCCTGTAGTGCGACAGCTGGCGTGACCCTTCACCTCCCCGCATGCTTCTCATGTGTGCAGCAGATGGCGGCTTGCAAGCTGCGAGTCCCTGCTTCTTTGCACAAAGTTGAGCAATTCTTCATACTCTCTTCACACACTACCCTTACATGAATCCCACCTAAATACAGGGTTACTAAGTGCTAAATTACAAGTAAATTGGTACGGAATAAAGCCAACAATATGGTTGATAAAACTCAACCTTACACTGACCATGAAAATTCTTTGGTGACAATGGAATTAATTAATCCTTGTCTCTCTATGCCTTCACTTCAAATGTTGAAAATAAAGGAGAGATATTACTTGATTTTTCCTTGGAAATTACACAATATGATTTTATGAAAATAGGTGGCGGAGATGAGGCGTAGACCAAGTCATTGTCTTGAGACAAATCGTGCCGTCTATGGTATATCCGATGTAGTTAGAAAAATTGTTTCTGCACGTTGTCCCCAGGATACAACAATCTAGCTAACTTTGCTGATTATACTTGCGAGCCTACACTGCTCTATAGGACTTTCTTTTCCCAGAAAATTTAATAAAAGATATATTTTATGAATGGTAAGAAGTTGTAGATGGTAAGCATTTAGAACAATAATAATAATTGGGGTAAATTACAAATTTGGTCCTTATCCTTTACATTATATCTCAATTTAGTCCTTATCCTTTCAATTATGTCAGTTTGATCTTTAACTTTTTGGTATTGTGTCAAAATGGTCCTGCGTATAAGTGATAGATGAAAAATGTTGACATGGATAATGGTCAAATTAAAATATTATTTTTTAATGCTACAAGACTTCCACGTAAGCTAACACGTGCATTAATTATAAATGATGATCATAGAAATCAGTAGGCTAAATGTCTCGGGCGTTCATGATCAAAGAGCACTTGATTGTCCTAAAAAAGCAAACACAAAATCAAAGGCGACTGGGGAAGACCGACCAAGAGTCCTCCGATGGTAAAGTTAGTATTTCTGGGATTTCCATTTTTGTAGAAGTCTCTGCATGAATTACCTCTTCGTAAGGGAATGCTTATATAGCGTAAATGAAACGGTTACTTGTTTAATAACCGTTCCTATTGTCGAGGAGTTCAAAAAATTTGGAGGTAACTTCCATAACTGCCATGGAAGTTACCTTATTTGGACCTGTGTTCCATAACGGTTAGTGGAGGACTTGGCTCGTAATGATGCAACTCGTCCCTTAGGCCTAGTGGAAGTCATGCTCGTCGAAAGCTCAATACGCTCAGGGCCCAATGGACTCATTCGTCCTTTATTAAGGACGGAAGAGGCTATTGGGGACGTGCATGCTTCACGCATCCCATCTTTCCATTTTTTTCTCACGGATGACCCATATGGATGAGATAAGACTTGTGCATTTTCATTATACCATCAATAAATATCAACATTTCATAATTCACTATAACGCTCTCTGTGCTATGAAGCATGAGTGCGTTTCCAGATTCCGTGCGGGTGCGGGACTCGGCAATTTTTGAAAAAATAAGGTGTGGGTGCGGCGATTATAAAATTATTTAAAATATTTTTATTTATATATTTTATATATTGCTAAGCATGCTTTTTTATATAATAATAATAGAAAACTCATATAATAATAATAAAAAATAGATAGATAGTAATAAGTACACAAAAGTTTTTAACACTTGAATTATTGACAGAGGTATTAAAATAGATGAGGCTTCTCATAAATAAATAAGTAAATAAAAAAGATGTGGCTTAGTGGCTCACGTACTTGGTCAGCTCAAAAACAAAATAAAGGATATATGTGGCTGGTATTAAAATAGGTGTAGCCTCCCATTAAAAAAGAAAAAAAAAAAAAAAAGGGAAGATGTGGCTCACATGTTTGGTCAGAGAGGCACAAAAAAACAAAATAAAGCCTGGCATTTAACAAAACTTATCCTATCAAAAAAAAAAACTTATCAAAAAAAGAAACAGAATAGAAGGTGGCGAAAAAAAAAAGGAAGAAGAAAACGAAGAAGCAAAGAAGAAGAAGAAGAAGAAGAAGAAGAAAGGGGTTAAGGCCAACAGTGTCTTGTGACGGTGATAGCGGGCTATCTTGTATCAATATCCATCGGTATTTTCGGTTTAAGTTTTTATTTTTTATTTTTTATTTTTTTATCTCGGCCAAAACACACTGATATTTGGCTGATATGATATCGGCCCGGTTCGGCGTGAATAAGCGCACGTTGGAGCCGAATCAGCGCGAGTCGACGCGAATCCGGAAATGAAAAAAAAACTCAGACATGGCACCGACGCGCAGGCAACCGTGTCGGTGGCCGCGCCCCGCGTCGGACTCCGGTGCGGCACCCTCCCAGCCGCGTCGGTGCTTCCTAGTCTCTGTGTCCCCTTCTCTTTTTCCTCAGAGTCAGACTCCATGACAATAACTCTCCAAGCTACTTCAGTTAGGTCAATCAATTGAATGTAGAATGGAGTAAAACACAAGTTTTTTGTAAGAGTATTTTAAGAAGAAATGAAGCCAAGAAAACAAATACAAATGCACCCGGAAATCAAATACCCACTTGAGATCAATAATAGAGTCTTAAAAAAAATCAATACTGTAAAACTAAAAAGCCCAAATTAGCAAACAATGTAAACAAGATTAAAACCCAAAAGGAAACAAGTAAAAACACAGATCTTAAAAAATTGGAATGATTATACAAAGAAAAAAAAGAAAAAGAGAAAATGTTAGACCAACGAAGAGCTATAAAGGTGACCCCCTAGATGTGTAATTGTATCGTCTCTGACTCTCCCATTCTCACTGTTTCCCTCAAAACTAAACTGAACCCACCATTATACTGGGCACTGGGCAGTAGCCATGATCATACAATCAAAATCAAAGAAATATTCACACCTGTTGCACTGCCAAAGGATATTGGTAGCATTGTTTTCAACGCATTTTATTGTGAATCATTGTGTGCACTTCGGTTATCGTTTGGCAAAGGAATATCTTTGATGGGTTTTTCGTGTTTGGTCATGGTGTTAATCAAGGAAAGCATATGCCAGGCTGAGACTTGTGGCGTTTAATCTCATGGATTTTGGAGGTGTGGGTGATGGGTTACCGTGAGCACAGAGGGCATTGATGAATTTTTATTATTATTATTATTTTATTTCATTTTATTGTTGACGTGGCAGTACACACGACCATCTATATAAATGAAAATAATATTTTATTTTTACTAGTTAGACATGTCAGCATTTTTCATTTATGACTTAACGACATAGATCATTTTAACACAAGACCAAAACATTAGGAGCCAAATTAACACAACTGAAAGGTTAGGGACCAAATTGAGATTTGATATAAAGGATATGGACCAACTTTATAATTTACCCTAAAAATTGTTTTTGAAAGTCTGTAGCTTTCGTAATTCAAAAATAATGTGTCTTAGAAACTTTTATTTCTTTCTATATATATAGAGCCAGACATGTAGCTTGTCCTTAGCCACAGAATAAAAACGTTTGTTAACTTTAAATGGTCATAGAGTTGTTCAAATCAATATATAATCAAAAGGTTTCTTTATGTGTGTGTAAATATATATAAATATATATATATATATATATATTATACATAAACCGGTCAAAAGTTTTTTTTTTTGCCAATGTATATACGTTGAGACAAGTTAATAGTCAAAATCAAGTTTGTCTTTTAGTGTCATAATTCAATTGAAAACAAAATAACAGCCCATAACGTGGCTGACTTTTAGATATCAATTAATATTTTCCTTTGAAACTTTGACTATACACAATAATTACAACCAAGAATGGAAAGAAACGTATTAAAGCAAAAGTTTATAAAGGAAAGTATACTAAAAGCTGTCAATATATGGTGAGCGTTTGGATAGTGATGAAAGTCACGTTTGCGTTTTGTACTTCAAGTTTTAGACTTTTTTTTCTGTTCTTTTTTTTTTTTTTTCAGGCGTTTGAGGGAGTAAAGTGGCACTGTGCGGCTACTGTTCAGTGAACAGTAGTTGCACTTGTTGACTTTCTGTCCATGAATCGTGCATCCGTGCACTGTTCACGGACCCACAAATTTCACTTTTCAGCAACTTTTTCATTAAAAATGGGTCACACAATACTATTCACATATTTAAAAATTATTTTGCTACAGTGTGTTTAGTTATTAGTTTTCAGCTTTCAGCTGTATTCAAACGGATCCATGGTATTAAAAATCACATTAATTTTCAGAAATTTTCCTAACTAATACCATTGACAATAGCTATTCAAATTTGGAATTGTATTTGAATTTCAAAATTTAGAAATGAACTCTGACATTAAGAGGTAATTGATTTCATCAATTCACATAAATGAGTATTAAAATAAATATGATATTTTTTATATAAATATCCAACAACGAATTTCACTGTTGCTTTGCCATTTGCTCAATGAGTGCTTGAAATAAATCTAAAGGGTATTGTACTTTGGTCTTTATTATTTTGGGCCAGTTGTGTGACTATGCTCAATTAGAGCAGAGTGCATATTTTTCTTGGTGGGAGGACCAATAGATATTGTTAATGTGGTCCTCGAGGAGATGTGAATAATTTCTTCATATATCTTTTATACTCGTTATTGAACTTTAGTTTAAAGCTTGTGTTGTGTATCTAAGAGTTAGGCCCTTTTGGATATACACCATTATAAGTTTCTTTAAAAAACCTTCTTCCCTCTCTTCGTGTGTGTGTTAAAAATATTTATAATTTTTTTTAAAAAAATAGTTTATTGAAAATATGTACTAAGCACCACGTGTGTCAAAACAAGAAAAGTATATTATGTTTAGAGTGTATACACCCACCCCTCTCAGAACACGAGTGGTGGGTCTCATGTGTTGAGAAAGATTGAGTGTATACAAGTACAACGTACACCCCTAGAGGGCCTAGACATGATATGCCTCTCGTGTTAATGTCTAATGCCTACCTATAAAAGGACCACTTCCGTTTTTACTTAGGATTGGGGAAAAAAATTTCAAGGGTTTAGACCATGAATGTGGGCTTTGTCCAATTGCTGATGAATGAGCATTCAAGTGAAGCTCAAGTTGTATAACTGTAGGAAAATTATCAGACTTTTGCCTTAAATTTTGCACGAATTATTTGACCCAAACTTTAATATTGTGTTGATTTGACTCTTGGTGAAATTTAAGCAACGAATAATATATTATCAAGTGAGAGTAATTAATTATTATGGCGTTGATTTTTCTCTACTAAAAAGAAACAAAATATGGCGTTGATTTCAGTTTTTTTTTTTTTTTAAGGTACAACTTTTTTGAAGAACCTCATTTTTATAAAACTGTAGCAACTTTTTTTAATGGTCATAGTCGTAAATTTTGTTTACGTGATCTCAGCAAAAAAAAAAAGATATCATTATCAAACTTCCGTCCACTCAATTTGATATATACCTACGCTAAATTTTGATTACTATGATGTTCTAATTATCAATTTTCAATTAGGTTTATCTTCCACATTCAGAATTCAGACCACAAAAGGTCCAAAAACAAGTCAATATCACTGTGTAATTGGACCTGCTCTTATTCACGTCCAAATTCATTAGGCGAGAATGTTCTTTTCTTTTTCCCTCTATGAGTAAGATAGGGATTAAATCCTAGATTTCAAACTTATGAAAGAGGTGATACGCCATCTAACTATTAGATCATCGAAAAATAAAAGGTTCTTTTAGTCCAATACATTTGTGTTGTCGACTTGTCGTTGCTTGCTTGAATATTTCTAATTTAAAAACTTAAATTTATCGATAATTGATATGTACTAGGATCCAGCCCGTGTAATTACTCTATTTTCTCTTATAATTTTTTATTTATTTTATTTTTTCACTTTTTAACGTTTAATTTTTTTCAATTAAATAGTTGAGATTCAAAGTTATTTTTTTAACTCTCAATCATGCAATTGCAGGCGGTGGTATAGCACCTCATCTCTCAACCGTGTGGATATCACATACAAAAGACTACATAAATAGAGACCTGATCTAATAAAACTCTTATATCTATTTTATTTATTTATTATTCTGCTAAAGACAGGGGCGTAGCCAGGAATAAATACATGGGGGGGCCGAGTTGTAACATAAATATACTAAATATAATTCTTAAGTCTATTGAATACAAAATTATCAACTTTCATATATCATCATATACTTGAATATGTTGGGAATTCAACCGAAATTCCAAACCTGTGAAAAACAAAAAAATAGAGAAAACAAAACGCCAAAAGAAAAACAATCACACGCACAAGACAGTATTTATGTGGTTCGGCAATTTGCCTACGTCCACGGAGTTGCAGGGATTTCACTATTATCAAAAAAAATTACAATGTGCGGCTACAGGGTTTTTCTTTCTCAAAAACAACAACAAGACAAAACCCTAATCACAAAAAAAGGCTTTTATATCCTGCGCACAGGATTCACAATGGGCTACAAAACGAGCCAAAAAATTTTTGTTTGCCTAAGCCTCCGCTCCATGGACTAAGCCTCAGTAAATCTCCCATTAAAAACCACGTAACATTATTCAAGTTAGGTTGGGTCATCAACCGGATCAAATCATGCCTGACGACGATTTTTCATGGAATAAAATTCATCCATTATCATCTCCATAGTGAAATTCCCTGCAATTTCCTTCTCTATATAAACTATCATATTATCTGCCAAAAACTCATCCTCCATTCTATTGCGAAGTCTTGTTTTTAACAACTTCATAACTGAGAAAGTTTGTTCTGTAGTTGCTGTAGAAACTGGAAGGGTCAACACAAGACGAATAAGTCTATCAATCAAAAAATAGATATTAGACTTTCCTGAAATTTTTAATCCCCTACATAGCTCGGAAATTGTACTCATATTCTAAAAATCTAAATGTTTTATCACATCAAGCTCATAATGTTGCAATTGAGACTCCAAAAGTTCTTATTCATGTTCAGTAAAATCTTGAGGATAATATTTCTTAACTAAATTGCATATATGAACAATTTTGAATAATCTAAAAGCATCCTTGGGATTTAAAGCTGAACTAAGAATGACAAGTTCCATTGTTAGCTCACAAAATCTACTTTTCAATTCTTGCAATTGAAAGTCTATTGCAACTGTAAATATGGAAATTCTAAAATGATGTTCCATTGTTAAATCTTCATCTTGACGACGATATCTACCTCGACCTTTAGTGTAACGAGCATTTATATTAGGAATATCAATTTCATGTTGCTCACAAAATGCTATAACACTAGCAAGTAAAGGCTCCTATCCATCATCTCTCAACTTTTGAATAAGTGATTTTGTAGTTGAAACTAAATGCATGGCATTTAAAAGGTCTTGAGAACGTTGTTGCAAAGCTTGACAAAGAACATTAGTAATTCCCATTATCTCTTTCATCAAATGCAAGATTAAAATAAATTCAAATGATGTTAATACCTGATAAGCTCCCTCGGCATCACCGCGTTGTTTATAGTTAGCCCCTTTCTCAGAGATAGTGTTGATAACTTTGCAAGTAGCATCAAACATGTTAATCAAACTACAAATAGATTGAAAATGAGATCCCCACCTAGTATCTCTAGCTCGTTGCAAAGTACCAATCTGGTTTGCACCTCTTCCAGTCTCAATTTCATTAGAAGCAATCATATTCTCAACTTGTTCTGCTTGAGCATGTTGCAATTCATCATTACGCTTACTAGAACCAACAACAATATTGATAATATTAACCAAATGATCAAAGAACTGATGAACATCTTTTACTTCTCTAGATGCTGTAACTAGAGCTAATTGCAACCTATGAGCCATACAGTGTACATAATAAGCATATGGGCACTCTTTGAGAAAAAGAGCTTGTAATCCATTCCGTTCACCACGCATGTTATTAGCCCCATCATATCCTTGACCTCGAATATTTTCAATGTGAAGGTTGTAATGAGAAAGGACAACACATATCTCATTCTTTAAAGTCAATGCAGTAGTATCTCTAACATGCACAACATGAAAGAAACGCTCTTTAATGAAACCTTCTTTATCAACAAACCTCAAAATGATGGTCATTTGCTCTCTCTTCGACTCATCCCAAGCTTCATCAACAAGAATGCAAAATTTTGCATCCTCAATTTCTTCACGAATAGCATTTCGCACATTACTAGCAAGAATATGCAAAATCTCATTTTGAATTGTGGGTGATGTATATTTGGCATTTCCTGGTGCATTTTCCAAGACAACATTAGCTACTTTGTCATTGAAAGTTGATGTGAATTTTATCAATTCAATAAAATTACCTCTATTTTTTGAATCAAGGCTTTCATCATGACCTCTAAAAGCACAAGCTTGGAATGCTAGCCATCGAGCACACTCTACTAAGGTTTTGAGCTGCAATTGATTATTCTCTAATTCTTTTGATGTTTGTTTCTCAATCAGCTTGTCAATATGCCATGAATGATTCTTTAAATCCTCGCAACATTTCATAGCAATTTTATGTGGGGAGTTTGGTTCTTTCCCTTCATGACGAATTAAAGGACAATTCATTCCATCTTTCACCTTTTTCCAATTATTAAAACCTCGTGAAATGAATACATCTGATCCGGGACGACCTATTGGTTTCTTACTAAAAAGGTAGCAAGGTAGACGATATATCACATCCATTGAAGGTGAGTATTCCAACTAATCTTTATGTGAACCAAACCATGAAGGTTGAAATCGGCGACGATGAGTATCATCACTGTATGGATAGTCTATATTTTCAGGTTGATATGGACTTTTTTTGAGATAAGCTCGTCGGATTTCATCTTGTTGGTTGATAGGAAATTCACATATTTGTTTACGTGATCATGGATCATGATCTATCTCTTCAAATTGAAGTTTTGGACATTTGGAGGGGTGTTCATCAGGTATTGAAGTATTAAGATTTGTTTCTACAGCCACAGGTGTCCTAATTTCTGAATTGCTAGCATCTTTTTTCTTAAAGAATGCATCAATTGTTTTTCGTTTGCTCATAATTCTTTTAGCTTTAAGAATATGACTCAAAAATTAACCTGAAAAGAATTTAAAAAAAAAAATTTAATTAGAAATTTTTACTTAGTTATATGAATGTTATTCATACTCAAGAAAAAAACAAAATTTTCATTATAATTTAAACAGTCGGCCCATTTTTAATACAACTTTAATTAATAATAACCCCTCAAACAAAAACAAAAATAATTTAATTAATTTGTCTTTTATAATATATTGGTTAATTTAATTATATAGGTTTAATTATTATTGTTTAGTTTTAATTTAATTTTCACTATAGCTTTAATTATATAGCTTTTATTATATATTGGTTAATTTAATTACATTGTTTTAATTATTATGCTGCACCCGGCCCCATGTGCCCATAGCCCATCTATCCCCTCCCCACCCCACTCAACAGCCAACAGAAAAACACAAAATGCGCCCCAATCATAATAGCTAGCTGCAATCAGAAAATTTCGCAATGCCAATCACAAATCATAACACATGTCACACTAAATGACAATTAATATTTCACCAAACAGACAAACACAACACACTGAGTCATTGGCCAACAACAAAAAGGGATAAGATAATGCCAAATTTAAAAAGACAAAAACACTAAAACAAGCAAAAAACAAACCCAGCCAATCAGATACTCACAATTCAAAAGAGAGAGAGACACTTACCGACATGTGAGAATCATCAGCTTAGATAAAGAATAAAGAGACTTTCATAATTCATAAATATTCATTTCATTTTGTTTCCTTCAGTGAGATAAAGAGAGAGAGACTGAGAGAGAGTTTGAGAGAAAAATCTTGAGGGAGGGCTGGACCGCCGGAGGCTGGAGCGGAGGGAGCAACTGCCAACGAGCATGGAGCACCGCTGCACCGGAGCAGAGGCAGCACAATCTGCAATCTCCGATGAGGCACTGACCGTCACCGCTACGATCTGCGAAAAAGTGGGTTTCAGATTTTCAGTGAGATAAAGAGAGAGTCAGAGAGAAAAAGTGAGAAATACCTTGAGGGAGGGGCGGAGGGAGCACCGTCGCACCTAGCACCGGAGCAGAGGTAGAGAACTCTGAGATCTCTGATCTCCGATCTACGTTCTGCGATCTGCGATGAGCGGTGACCGGGCGAGCAACGACGATGACGAGCTAGCTGCGGTGATGACGACGGCGACGTGACTGTGGGACGGTGGGTTACTGGGTTTGGTTTGCTAGGGACCTGGGGTTTGGTTTTGGTTTGTGTATTGGGGTTTTTTTTTTTTTATAAATACCTCTGTTTTGCGTTTTGGTTTGCTGGAGTTTGATGTGTTTTAGTATTGGATTTGGGGCTTGATTTCTCTGCCACTACCAGCAACGTGATGGATTGCAATTCTACCAGCGACGACGTGATGCTCTGTACTGGGTTTTTTTTTTTTTTTTTTGGGTTGAGAATCTGTGGGCTTGCCGTGGGCTCTGTTACATTTTTTTTTTCGGATTTTAGTTCAAATTTGCTCTTTTTTTTTTTTTTTTTTTTTTTTTTTTTTTTTCTGCTTGAAAGTAGAACAGATATATATATATATATATATATATTTATTTATTTATTTATTTTAATTTGAGGTGTTCCTAATTGTTGATTGGGGGCTGGGAAAATGGGTGAGAAATGGGTAGGGGGGGCCGGCTGGTTCATGTTGGGGGGGCCAATTTATTTTTTCTTCCTACTCTAATGGGAAATTTTTTTTTTTTTTTGCAGGGGCCTCGGCCCCCTCAAGCCACTATGTGGCTCCGCCCCTGGCTAAAGAGACTCGATCTAATTCCTTAAAATGAGTAGTTCATGATTCATCCATCTATTTCTTTATTCTAATTTATGATTATGAGGCCCTGTCCAAGCTCTAAAAGCACCCATCATCCCAAGTTCATCATTAATTTTCCAAAATTCTTGACGTATACGCATGGTTGGGCATGGTTTTGCGCCTTTCACATTCAAAGTGTGCGTTTAGATTAGGATTAACAATTAAAATTATTTCACTATTCAGTTTATTTTTACTACTATTCATGGACCTTACTGCATTTTTAGGCACTATTTTTGGGCCTCACTATACTATTTCAACTAACTTTTACCTTTATTTACAATACTTTCAGCAATAATTTTTCAGTATTAGCAAAATAAACGGTATCTAAACACACTCTCAAGAACAATGGAGAGGGTGTACTTTGAATCATTATAGCTAGTTTCATAAATTTTAGTCCCTTTGATGCGAAAATTGGACCAGCACTTTCAATGGTCAAAATGCTCTTATTCCATCGCTTTATAATGTAACTTCTATGCGCCTACTGGGTAGTGTTTATTCACTTTCCGACACAAAGCTTTATAGTAGACTCTTAAGCTCGTGTCTTTCCAGGAAGTTTTGAAGTGTCGAAATCTTGATGTGAAGGCCAACAGGGGCTTGGCTTAGGTTGTAAGGTTCAAAAGTTTCATTTAACTTACTTAGATTTGAGTATTGTTGCTAGCAGAAGTTCGTTGGTAGATATCCAAAAGGGTTAATTGCATCCAAAAATGATGGACATTAACCCAAGTGTCCTGTTCGGAAGCTGACGTAACCTAGTTAACCTTTATTTTTATTTATCAAAAAAAAAAAAAAGAAATCATCTTGATGTGATGTCGAATCAAGTTGGCCGACTGGCATAAATGTATGTCTTCTATCAAATCAAAGCCTAACCCCAATCGAATTCAAACCTGAAAGGTCATTAATTAATGGAATGTACTCATTAGGAATCACAGAGCTGAATATATAATCCATGGCGTATCAAATATCAATCCGGTAGTACCGTGCCCTGATTGAGTTAGCTAGGGTTGAAAGAAAGAAATAATATTACTGGTTAAACAATTAGTTTTGTCTTGTTGGATGTTAATTTTTATTTGGAAGATAGTATTTTATTTCATACATTATAATATATATATATATATATATATATATATATATATAAGACTGCCTTTATATAGTACGTAAGTATGTTTTTTTTTAGAGACAATTACAACATGCTGCTAATCTCACAACTCGAACCTTTTCTTTCTAGACTCTCAAGCACTTTGTACATGAAGAGGTGTCAATTTAGCTACAAGGCCTTTGACAATAGGTAAGTATGTTAATTGTACAAGTATGTGTGCTAAGCAAGACAAGTAGAGTGTTCCTAAAGCCCACAAACTTATTGCATGTTAACACTGATAGTTTGTATGCATTCACTTCCACTTGTCTCAAATTAAACTTAATAAAAAAAAAATGATCATATCTTGAGAACTTGAAGGTTTTTTTTTTTTTTTTTTAAATAAAAATTTTTAATTTTATTTCTATTATTATTTTTATGATACGATAAATTTGAACCTATAATGTATGATTTATGATAATTACTCTTTTCAAGTCAAAACATAAAAAAAAAGAAAAAAGAAAAAAGAAGAAGAAGACAATTTCATCAAAAAAAAAAGAAAAAAAAAAAGACAAAATTTAGCTACAAACTTAGTTATAGCTCAAGGCTACAACTCCCACTAAAAAAGTTAACATGACTAAATATTTTGAAAATTTAATTGTTGAATTGCATATTTTTTATATTTTTAACACACATTTCAAATTTCGTGCTAATTGGACGTTATTTACTATTCAATCCATAAAATTATTTTTAATGCATGATTTTAGACCACAAAACTTGAAGTTTAAACATTTGGTTCATGACATAGTTATTGATTTTTGATTCTTTGAAAATTTTGCAAGCATGGATGATATAAGAAGAAAATGTAATCTATTGATAGATACTAGCTACAATCAACTTTTTAGACAAACTTTTTCCATTAAAAAAAATCTATTTGCAGGGGCGGAGTTATGAATTTTTGTTTGGGGGGCCAAGTGACCAAATTGCAACACTAATATATTTATCAAGACAACCCTCTCCACACACACATTGTAATGTTGAATTTAATCAACCATCTTGTTAGTTTTATTTCGTGCCAATTTGCTTGTATTTCAGCATTTAGAAACTCTGTATTTAGGTGAGATTCATGTAAGGGTAGTGAGTGAGAGGGTGTGAAGAAATGCTCAAGATTGTGTAAAGATGCAGGGATTCGTGGCTGGGACTCACGGGTGACTCGCGACTGGCAAGCCGCCAACTACAGCACACGAGTGAAGCGTGAGAGAAGATGAACAGTCACGCCAGCTAGTGCACTACAGGACAAAAGATCCAGCCTAGCCGTTCTGTTATCTCGCGGCTTGAACTCGTGACTCAGTCAAGTCGCGAGGCTAAGCCGCCAACTAGCTCTGTTTGAGAAAAACTGACTCTTTGCATTCCTTTCTCACCCAAGTATAAATACCCCTTAAACCACGAAATGTAGAGAGCTTCTAGAGAGAATTTTGAGAGAGAAACCCTAGAGAAAAACAAGATTGACTCATCCCCAATCTTCACTTAGAGACTCTTCAAATTCCTTTACTCTCTTCCTCTCCATTGATACATTCTTGAGAGGTTCTTAACCAAATCCTTTTCTCATCACACCCACGTCTGTGAGAATGTCTTTTGGTGCTTAGGGAAGCAGTTTGGAAGGGACCAATGGTTATTGGTTGATACTATGGGATATAGCAAAATCTGATAAGTTAGAGAAGAAAAAGGTTTGGCGCAACCTCGTTGGAGCAAGAAGCTTGGAGGGCTTAGGTACCTAGGTAGATTAGGCTTGGAGGGTCTATTGCTGTTCATGTATCCCAACTACATTTTCTAGTGGATTATTGACCGCTTGGAGGGCTGCGGAGAGGTTTTACGCCGAGGGCTTCGGTTTCTTCTTCGATAACACATCGTTGTGTTGTCCTTGTGTTTGAATCTCTCTTCCCTTAATCTTTGCTATTTAATTTTAGCTGTGGATGTGATTTTATTTGATTTAGATTGTTTATCAATTCTGTCATTAGCTCATGTTCATGTTCCACACATTTATTATTTGATAATAAGCTTGAATTGGTAATTTGTAATTGGGGGTCTAAACGTTCATAGTGTTATCAGCGCTATTTGAACTTTCACACATATATATACACGCTTTTTTATTATATACACACACATTGTGAGTACTGGATTTGAACTCGTAGCCCACTACATGGAGGGACTTAGGCCTAAAAAGCCCAAAACAATAAATTTATATAGAATAAGTTGGAAAATTGGGCTGTAGTTGATCAAACAAACATTGCGATAGATTCAGATGATAAGAGAACGAAAAGAAATAGGGTTATATTGAAGAAAAATTGTCCTCGGTAAGGTCCAAGGTACGCCGTTCTTATATATTATTCTCAAATTGGGTTACAAGTTTGGTTCTTGAATTCTATAGTGTTTTTCCTCCTCCTCCTTCCCCCCCTTTTTCATGAAGGGTCTCCTCTCTTATATAGTTCCTTCTAAAACATCTTGATCCTACATTTGTTAAGCACCTGAGTCACCACTTGAGTGCTTGTTCCATCAGACACCCTCTTTAATCTTATACGTCTTGAGGTAACCAATTTTGCACTGTTCAGAGGTCTTATCTACATTAATGCAGCCAAGAAGTTAGCTGCAGAACATTAAATGCGGTGGTGACAGATTTCTTCCTAAGATATCTTAAGCCTTCTCCCGGTCTAATGTCTCTACAACGTCTATTCATACCGACAAAACTTCTTGGGAGGTTCTCTTGTATTAGTAAGCCATTTATTCTAACCTCGGCTTTAGTTGGTCGAGGAGACATTTATCTTCGACTTGTCTTGCTGAGCTTTTGTGGCCAAAACTAACTCTTTTATTTGCTAACACAGTTTCCAATGACGGAGACTTTTCCTCCTCGGACTAGGCCTTATCCTCGGCTTGGGCCATATGCCCAATGTACAAATATATAATGAACTTCTGGACCTAATATTCCTACACACATATATACACACTTTTTTATTTGATAAGTTATATATATACACACACAATGAAAAAAAAAAGAGTTTAGTATTTTCAATCAAAATTATGTTTGATAGTGATCTTTCATAAAATAAAATTCATTTTTACCATTTTCATAGTGAAATTCTTAAAAAGTTTCATTTTCGATACAAATGATCAAATTTTATACTAAAGTAAGTAAAAAAAATTTTCAATTGAACTAATGAAATTTTCAAAAACATGAATAGTTCAAAACTTGGAGGAACAAGTTAGGCTCCAAACATATTTGAAGATATCTTGCTTTAATCTATTATGTAGCAACTAAAGAGATATTTCATGTGTAGTTTTAGTGACAAGATTTTTTTAATAAGTCTATGACTTGTTAATCGCCATATAATGGGTTGAAAAAGATAAATTCAAACATGTTTAGTGCCAAAATTTATTAAATATTTAACCGGTATAAGAGCACATTTTACAATAAAAAATAAAATTGTGAAAAATAAAATCATGTCTTTATAAATATTAGACCAATTTTTTTTTTTTTTAAGAGCATCATTGGACTAATTCAAATATTGGGGGGGGGGGGGCAACTCTTATTTTTGTATACTAAATTTTGAAAACATTAAAATAATTATATATATATATATATATATAATTTTCAAAATTTTGGGCAGCCAAGGCCCTCACCCTTGAACGTAGCTCCGCCTCTCTCTATTTGTTTTACTTGAGAATAGAATAGTCACACAACTTCCAAAAAAGACATAAAGAGCAAAATAGCCATTCAGATTTCTCTTTCAAGCACTAACTAATTTCAACCTCTCCAGAGAGCGAAATCCAGAGATGAATGGTGGTCCTATCAATTTCTCACTCTAGATTGTGCCGGACCTAGGCCTAGGCCATTTAGGCGATGGCTTAAGGCCCCCTAACATGGAAAGGCCCCCAAATATGGGGGTAGTATATATATATATATATATATTTTTTTTTTTTTAATTGAAGAAAAAATGTGAGTTAGGAGTACATTTTTTTCCCAAGGCCTAAAATATTAGAGTTACGGTTAGTATATTACAAGTTTTATTACATAAATCCTATAAATTGATGTATCACTAATCACATGAAGTAATTCAATACTCGTTTATTCTTTTGTTGAAGTATCACCTCATTGCCACATAAGCTTGTAAGCTTTTTGTAATAAAATTTATAGTAAGTTTAGCATTTTCTCCAAAACAAAAACAATATGAATTAGCAGAAATGCAACCTAATCTCTATTAAGTGAATGAAAAATGCTAAAGCTAATACAAATTTTACGACAAAAAACACATAAACTGATGTGACATTAATATGATTGGTATCACTTAAATAGTATAATAAATGAATGTTTGAATAACTTTTTTTTAATTGGTGACATGCTAGTTTATAAAACCTATATAGTAAGTATCATTAGCTTACTTTAGGTGAGTTGGTCATATTAATATGTATGAATTAATAATAGATTTGAAATAAAAAAAAATATAAAAAACTAAATATTATTTAAAGTGATAGCCTTAGGCCTCAAACTATCTTGGGCTGGTCCTGGCTCTAGAGAACCCTTCTTCTCTCTCTCCACATTTACTTACTCTTACAAATCCTCAATTTCTCATCCTTGTACCACTTATCCTTTTGTTTCACCATGGGCTCTTAGGCTTTAGTGATGGAGCCACAAATGATGGTGAGATCCCATTAACCACACCATGAGGTACATCACTCCAAATATCGTTGTTTTGTTCAAGCAATATTACTATACTGGCCATGAAAATTCTTTGGTGACGATGGAATTAATTAATCCTTGTCTCTCTATGCCTTCACGCCGAATGTTGGAAATAAAAGAGAGATATTACTTGACTTTCCTTGGAAATTACATGATATGATTTTACCAAAAGAGGTGGCGGAGATAAGGCGTGGACCAAGTCACTGTCTTGAGACAAATTGTGCCATCTACGGTATATCTGATGTAGTTAGACAAATAGTTTCTGCACGTTGTTCCCAGGATACAATAGCCCAGCCACCTTTGCTGATTATCCTTGCGAGCCTACACTGCTCATAGGATATAAGCTCTCTATAGTACTTTCTTTTTTCATAAAATTTATTAAAATATATATTTTGTAAATAGTAAGAAGCAGTAGATGGTAAATGTTTAGAACAATAATAAAAATTGTTTATGAAAGTTTGTAGCTTTTGTAATTCAAAAATAATGTGTCTTAGAAACTTTCATTTCTTTCTATATATATAGAGCTGGACATGTAGCTTGTCCTTAGCACATAAACCGGTCAAAAGTTTTTTTTTTTTTTTTTTGCCAATGTATCTACGTTGAGGCAAGTTAATAACCAAAATAAAGTTTGTCTTTTAGTGTCATAATGCTATTGAAAACAAAATAACAGCCCATAACGTGGCTGACTTTTAGATATCAATTAATATTCTCCTTTGAAACTCTGACTATACACAATAATTACAACCAAGAATGGAAACCAAGTTGTAATGCTATAAACCATCAATGGTAAATTATATAAATGTATAGTTGTATAATTTTTTTGATACTTTCCATCTATAATGTTACTATTAAATAAATTAAAAGAAATGTTTTAAAGCAAAAGTTAATAAAAGAAAGTATACTAAAAGCTGTCAATATATGGTATTAAAAATCACATTAATTTTCAGGAATTTTCCTAACTAAAACCATTGATAATAGCTATTCAAATTTTGAATTATATTTGAATTTCAAAATTTAGCAATCAACGTATCTGAATTTCATCGATTTACATAAATGAGTATTAAAATTAATATGATAATTTTTATAAAAATATCCAACATCGAATGTCACTGTTGCTTTGCCATTTGCTTGCGGAGGTGGTCAATGAGTGCTTGAAAGCTAAATCTAAATGCTATTGTATTTTGGTCTTTATCATTTTGGGCGAGTTGTGTGACTATGCTCAATTAGAACAGAGTGCATATTTTTCTTGGTGGGAGGACCAATAGATATTGTTAATGTGGTCCTTGAGGAGGTGTGAATAATTTCTTCATATATCTTTTATACTCGTTATAGAACTCTAGTTTATTGAAAATATGCACTAAGCATCACGTGTGTCAAAACAACAGAAGTATATTATGTTTAGAGTGCATACACCCACCTCTCTCAGAACACGAGTGGTGGGTCTCATGTGTTGAGAAAGAATGAGTGTATACAATGTATACCTCTAGTTTATTGAAAATATGCACTAAGCATCACGTGTGTCAAAACAACAAAAGTATATTATGTTTAGAGTGCATACACCCACCTCTCTCAGAACACGAGTGGTGGGTCTCATGTGTTAAGAAAGAATGAGTGTATACAATGTACACCCCTAGAGGGCCTAGACATGATATACCTCTCGTCAAAACATAGGACTGCCACCTCCAGTTAATGTCTAATGCCTCCCTATAAAAGGACCACTTCCTCTTTACTTAGGATTTGGAAAAAAAATTGCAAGAGTTTAGACCTGGAAATAGGAATGTGGGCTTTGTCCAATTGTTGATGAATGAGCATTCAAATGGAGCCCAAGTTGTATAACTGTAGGAAAATTAGCAGGCTTTTGCCTTAAATTTTGCACGAATTATTTGACCCAAACTTTAATATTGTGTTGACTTGACTCTTAGTGAAAATTAAGCAACAAATAATATATTAGGAAAATTATTATGTACTTTCAGAGTATCATAAATGTGTAGTTCTTCCTTTTACATGAATGATAAGTTTTACTAATTAAATTTATGATGAGTCTCACTATTCATGTGAGAGGAGAAAATACGTATTTATGATATTTTGAAAGTACTTAATAATTTTCTTATTATCAAGTGAGAGTTATTAATTATTATGACGTTGATTTTTTTTCGACTAAAAAGAAACAAAATATGGCGTTGATTTCAGTTTTTTTTTTTTAAGGTACAACTTTTTTGAAGAACCTCATTTTTATAAAACTGTAGCAAATGGTAATAGTCGAATATTTTGTTTACGTGATCTCAGCTAAAAAAAAGATATCATTATCAAACTTCCGCCCACGCAATTTGATATATACCAACGCTAAATTCTGATTAGTATGATGTTCTAATTATCAATACCCGGGCCTGCAACTTTCAACATTTCAATTAGATTTATAGTCAACATTCAGAATTCAGACCACAAAAGGTCCAAAAACAAGTCAATATCACCATATAATTGGACCTGTTCTTATTCATGTTCAAATTCATTAGGCAAAATGTACTTTCCTTTTTTCACACTATGAGTAAGATAGGGATTAAATCCTAGATTTCAAACTTATAAAAGAGGCAATACGCCATCTGACTATTAGATCATTGAAAAATAAAAGGTTCTTTTAGTCCAACACATTTGTGTTGTCGACTTGTCGTTGCTTGCTTCTATATTTCTAATTTAGAAACTTAAATTTATGAATAATTGATATGGAGTAGGATTCAGTGCGTGTAATTACTCTATTTTCTCTTATAATTTTTTATAGGCGAAAAACATATTTTAGTCCCTACATTTTCAGGCGATTCCCATTTTAATTCTTACATTTTATTTTTACCGTTTTTAGTCCCTATCTTGAAAAACGGTTTCCATTTTGGTCCCTGCCGTTACATCATAAACAGATATTGCTGACGTGGCAAATGACAGAATTAAAAAATATTAAAAATATAAAATAAAATTTTAGTTATCAATAATTTTAAAATAAAAATATTAAAAATTTTAATTAAAAATATTTGTTCTTCATGTTCTTCCCCCAAGAACATGATTGCCTAGAAATTTAAGATTTTCTTTTCTTTTATTTCATTTTCTTAGCATCCAAACAAGCAAAAACATATACAAAATCATGCTCAAACTCAGATACTCTGACACAATCAACAAAAATTCCAAAAAGCCTTCCAACGCATCCTCTCTCCTTCTCTGCACCTTCCTCTCCTCTCCTTTTTCTGTTGTCCACTTCCTCCTATTTCCTCTCTCTTTCTTTCTCAATCTCACACCTCACCTTTCCCTTCTCTCTCTCTCTCTCTCTCTCTCTCTCTCTCTCTGTGGATGAACTCCTAAGCTCAACAGCAAACTCTCTAGGGTTTCTAATTTCTCTTCCAATTCAACCATGGCGTCACAAATCGAACAAGGTACTCTCTCTCTCTATCTCTCTCTCTTCAATGATTTAAAGAAAATTGTTAGGTATTGTATTTTGACTTTGTAGTTGTTAATTTTTGTTCAATAGGAGCAGGAGGTGAGAGAGACTTAGAGCGGGGACTGACGATGATGACGATGACTCCAACGCCATCATTGACTCAAAACCCTCTTGCCGAGACTTCGCTGTCTCCGTCTCCATCGGCCACGGACACGGCTCCGGCGTTAGTTCTATCCAACTCCAGCAAGTGGATCGATTAAGCCGGGAAGAAGCAGTACGTGAAGCAGGTGACTGGCCGGCACAACGACATTGAGCTCCACTTAGCGGCACAGCGCGGCGATGTGGCCACCATGAGGCAGATACTCGAAGATATCGTTTAGCAGATGATGGGGGATTTGAGCGGCGAGGAACTTAAGGCTGAAGTCGCAGAGGTCCGGGCTGCGGTTGTGAATGAAGTGAATGAGTTGGGAGAGACGACGCTGTTTACGACGGCAGATAAGGGGTACCTTGATATTTTGAAGGAATTGTTGACGTATTCCAGCACAGAAACTCTTACGAAGAAGAACCATGTTGTGGGGTTGATAGGTTATGGGTTTCAGAAAGAAAAAAGAAAAAGAAACACTGATTTGTGTTATGGGTTTTGTGCATTGAAGGGAATTGACGATTTGGGTTGGCTCTGTTGATTGTGTCAGAGTATCTGAGTTTGAGCATGATTTTGTATATGTTTTTGCTTATTTGGATGCTAAGAAAATGAAATAAAAGAAAAGAAAATCTTAAATTTCTGGGCAATCATGTTCTTGGGGGAAGAACATGAAGAACAAATATTTTTAATTAAAATTTTTAAAATTTTTATTTTAAAATTATTGATAACTAAAATTTATTTTATTTTAAAATAAAATAAAATATTTATAATATTTTTTAATTCTGCCGTTTGCCACATCAGCAATATCTGTTTATAATGTAACGGCAGAGACTAAAATGGAAACCTTTTTTCAGGATAGGGACTAAAAGCGGTAAAAATAAAATGTAGGGACTAAAATGGGAATTGCCTGAAAATGTAGGGACTAAAATGTGATTTTCGCCTTTTTTTTAATACTTTTTCACTTTTTAACATTTAATTTTTTTTAATTTAATGGTTGAGAATTGAAAGTTGCTTTTTAACTCTCAATCATGCAATTGCATGCGGTGGTATAGCCAAGGGAGTCAATACCGTACCGGAGGCTGTACCGGTTTGCCCAGCGGTACGGTATATTTCGGATACCGGTCAATACCGGTGTACCGTTTCGAGTTTACCGCTATTTTTTATATTTATAAATAAATATATATATATATATATATGTATGTGTGTATATATATTATAATAAATATAAAAGTTTACCATAAAACATTTCCTCAATTCAAAACTAATTATTCATAATTTTAGACTTTAGTATCAATTAAAAGAAAAAAAAACACACAATATAAAAAATAGAAAGCTTAAAAGTTACCATTGCATACTAAGAAAACAAATAATACTAATAAGTTAATACAAATAAGTTACCATTCTACCCTAACAAAAATTCAAAAATTACAAAACATAAAAAATAAAAAATAAAAAAATAAAAAAGAACTTTTTTCTGTACCGGCCGGTACGCCCGGTATCGGCCGGTATTGCCTGAAATTGGCCGGTATGGCTGGTACACGGCCGGTACGGCCGGTATTTAAACCGGTACGAAACATTAATGTTTCGATACCGGTATGCAACCGGTACGGTACGTACCGGCCGGTACGGCCGGTACCGGTACGGTATCGACTTCCTTGGGTATAGCACCTCATTTCTCAATCATGTGGATATCACATACAAAAGACTACATAAATAGAGACCTGATCTAATAAAACTCTTATATCTATTTTATTTATATATTATTTTGCTAAAGAGACTCGATCTAATTACTTCAAATGAGTAGTTCATGATTCATCCATCTACTTCTTTATTCTAATTTATGACTTATGAGGCCCTGTCCAAGCTCTAAAAGCACCCTTCATCCCAAGTTCATCATTAATTTTCCAAAATTAATGATGAACTACTCAATCAAATTCAAACCTGAAAGGTCATTAATTAATGGAATGTACTCATTAGGACTCACAAAGCGCTGAATATATAATCCATAAAGGCGTATCAAATATCAATCCAATAGTACCGTGCCCTGATTGAGTTAGCTAGGGTTGAAAGAAAGAAATAATATTACTGGTTAAACAATTAGTTTTGTCTTGTTGGATGTTAATTTTTATTTGGAAGATACTATTTTATTTCATACCATATAATATATACAAGAGTGCCTTTATATAGTAGGTAAGTATGTTAATTATACAAGTATGTGTGCTAAGCAAGACAAGTAGAGTGTGCCTAAAGCCCACAAACTTATTGCATGTTAACACTGGTAGTTTGTACGCGTACACTTCCACTTGTCTCAAATTAAACGTAATAAAATATAAAATGATCATATCTTGAGAACTTGAAGGTTTTTTTTTAAATAAATTTTTTTAATTTTATTTCTATTATTATTTTTATGATACGATAAATTTGAACCTATAATGTATGTTTTATGATAATTACTCTTTTCAAGTCAAAATATCAAGTAATTTTTAAGATAGGCGAAATTTGATTCAAGTTTCTTATTTTACAATAAAAACCTCTATCATTTGAGTTTTCTCGAACCCACATAACATAATAAGATATATATAGTTTTAATTTCTTGATAAAAAATTACAACCAAAGGACATGAAAGTTTGCTATTTTTCAAAATATGGAGTTTAAATTTTCTAAAGAAGAGAAACAACTAAGACTGTGACTATCACGCATTATGTCCGAATTTTAGGAGGTGCAAACAATTTGTTTAGGTTATATATTTTATCTTCTAAAAAACAGGTTATAAATATATTTTCGTTTTGTTTCTTGTAATTACACTGCATGTACATCTAATTTTCTCTCTACCGTAGATTACCCAAAAAATTATTCTCGAGAATTTTAATTCAATTACATAATAATATTTCTGTCATAGACTTCGCGACATGACCAACTAATGTTCATTAAAACCGCCACCACAATGTGATAACTTTCCATGTAATTTTTAGAGCACGTAATTAAGATTCAATAGTATTATAATATTACCAAAAGCTGAAATGCATCAAGCAATCAGTAAAAGGTTTACTACTTGTAAGATTGATCATTGGTCACAAATGGGCAAATTAGAATTTTTCACATATATAGCCCATGCAATGTCATTGTTTATCCAATGGCGTCTCTCAATGCATTTATTGGCTGGGATACACAAATACTTTATTTGGAGTGTCGTAACCATATCGTACCCATATTATAAAGATGTCTTATTTACTGTATCATGTTATAATTATTCAAAAAATACTTGTGTTGTCGTATCGTACCTGTATTTGTGCATTCTAGTTGTCTGGTACTTAAAAAAAAGCATTTGCACTTAGGGGTCTCTAGTTTTGATAGGTGATGCCCCTTGGAATCTAGAACTGATATTTATTGAGAAAATTGCTGTGAAAGTGAGACATTGGTGCCCCCTTTTAGTCAATGATATTCCTTCCCACGAGTTGGAGTTCCTGGTCAATAACGAATATTGTTTTTAGGTTCAGAATTCAGATTGAATGGTAGCAAAAGATGGGTCAAATTAAGGGACACCCCAATATAGAAGGGCAAGTTGGGCACCCAAAGGGAATCTTTAAGTGCTCACTCATGGTCTATTTTATTTTACATTATACGCAGAGTTAGGTCATATTGACAGATCCGTAAGTGATATGACTCATGTGGGATCAATCATTTCCAAAAATCTCTCGATTTGGAAAAGGTTTTATATATTATGGATTGTATATATGAAGTTTTGTTCGTGCTAATTAAAAGGGAAATGACAACTATACTTGTGAACACATACAAGCATTCTTATTTTTAAATCTGTAACATAGGTATTGTAGGGTTAGTTTTTGCGGCCCGTGCCCAAGGAAGTATGGATTCGGAGCTCACCGAGCCCAAAACAATAAATTTTGTAGAGAGTGGGTGAAAGAGCTAGGCTAATAATGAAAATAACAGTATTAAACGGCAACACCAATGGGAGGGTTTGGATTAATGTGTTCTCGGACTGATATGAGTGCCATGTCCGAAGAGGTGCTTTTCATTGATAATCTAGGATTACAATTCCTGGAGCTACAGGAATCAAATATATTCTTTTCTATCTCCTATTTTTCGATCCCCTACTATCAGAGGCACCCTTCCCTTATATAGCACTGCCTTCCTACATCTCCTCCGTCCACTTGTTCATCATCCAGGCACCCATTTGAGTGCATGTCCCATCACCCCACTTTTAGCCTTATGTGAGTGGTGGTAGCTGAGAAAGCACTGTTCAGGGGTCTTATCCACATAAATGCGGCCAGGAAGGCAGGTGCAGTGCATTAAATGTGGTGGTTGAAGTATGCCTCCTTGATATTTCTCTGTTCCCGTTAGCTTCATGTGTGTCCGAGGTTCCTTTCCCTCTTGACACTTGTCAAACAGATCACTTGAACCTCCCATGCTCGTGTTGGGTCAAACCTCTTCGGATCCGAGGATGTTGGACTACTCGGACATATGAACATCTCCTCGGATAGTACACGTGCTCATCTCGAGGCATTCCCCTTTGACATGGGCCTTTGACTGAAGGCCTCGCCTCCTCGGACGAAAAGTGTTCCTCATTCAGGGCCTTGGGCCCAATAAGTTGGGTTGGGTTTTTCTCCCCCCACATTAGCCCCTCAAAATTGTAGTTTTTCATTCGCATCCGAAGAGGAAAAGTAGGATTTTGACTTGCCACGGAGCAAAAGCTTGTAAACAGGCAAATTTGAACTAGCACGTGCATAAGTATAGGAACTGTCGCTTCATTAATGCCGCTGCGGTTTCCTTATTCCCCAGGCGCTGCATTAATTGCACCAGGTGGCGCTTCGTCCTTCATATCCAATTGTGACTGACTGATCCAACGGCTGTGGTTTTTCTTCGAAATTTGGGCGGGAGTGCTCCTGACCCTTCGTTTGACCCCGTATAAAGCTTCAGAGGACATTATTTCTTCCTCACTTTGCAAATCTTCAGACGCTCCAGAGAGAACAAACGCGCTGCTCCGTCCAAACCTCTCAGTCGCTGCTTTCAGGCCTCCCCAGAGTCATTAAGAACCTTCCTACAAGCCTGAAATCTTCTTTCCGATTTAGTCCCGGTGAGTCATCGTTCACCAAACCATTTAGTTTTCTCTTCGGCCAACAGTTTCATCTAAGCACCATGGGAAAGCTCGAGTACATGGTGGATACCCCTGAGCAACTAGAAGCATTTAGGACCGCGTACCGCATACCTCCCAACGTGGGTGTGAGGTATTGCCCCCCAGAAAAGATTCTAACAGACCGGAAGACGGGAGAAGTAGTTATTCCCCTTATCGCCTTCAAAGAAGGGGGAATGACCATCCCCATGGGTCCCATCACCATTAACTATCTCCGAAACCATAGGCTCACTCCTTGGCAGTGCGCACCCAACATGTTTAGGATTCTAGGGGCCATTGAGGACCTTAACCTTCACCTAGGATTGGGCCTCACCTGGCTCGACGTAGTACATCTGTACGAATGCCACAGCCAGCGAGACGCGGGATATTACTTAAAATCCCGGTCGGACGTGGTCAGGCTCATTTCTTGCCTCCCCAAATCCAACAAAGGGATGAAAGACGACTATGTGATCGTCTCGGGCGCATGGCATGACGGCCATCACTGCCCAACCAAGCATGGAAAACCAGGTGGGCCATGTTAGATTTAGGCACACTAACCATAGGCCTAGGGTCCTCGTCTTTTAATCGTTTTTGGTTCCTTTTGTACTACTATTTTTGAGTCTCTAACATAGCTTTGCTATGCCTTGGAACAGATAAAAACTTCGTAGCTCCTCGGCTAAGTCTTACGAACGTTGCCGCCCTCAATTTCCTGTTGAGATCTGAGATTTTCGTGAGCGAGGACGGACAGCTCCGATCGGCTCCTCTTATTCTGGGCTACACAGGAAATCCAAAGGGTTTCCAACCAGTCGGCAACGCAATTGTTCAAGGAGACCCCCGCCTTGCCCGTATTGACGTTGGTTGGAAGGGTTTTTTGGCGCCATATGATCTAGAACCCGTACCACATCCACGCCCTCAAGCTATACCTCCTCTCGTCCAACCACTCCAGCAAGTCCCTCTCGGACAGGCAGCTGAAGGCGAAGGGGTTGGTTCTGCCGCCTCCTCGCTAGAGGAACAGATAGATAGATTCCAGTTTGGGGGCGAGGGTTCAAGGGCCGATCAAGTGATAGAGGTTTCAGACGCTGAGGAGGATACCGACAGGCAATCGGGCATTCACCTTAATCTGTTAGCTGCTCATTCTGAAGGCTCTTCGGACGACAATATGGACCTGAGGAGTTTGATGAAGGGCAGGGGGAAAAAGTCTGAGCAGAAAGATGCTGGGACATCAAAAGTAGTAGTGACACTACCTCTAGTGCCTACGCAGGTTCCTGACCCAAGTCTGAAGCCCATTCCAGACTTAAGGAAGAAGAGGCCCTACTTTGAGGTCGGGGAAAAACAAGTGCTGCCAGACAAGGGGGCTAAGCAGCAGAAAGTGGTGAAGGACAGCCGAGCCTATAGGGCCTCATCTACTGAAAGCCGAGAAGAGGCTTTAGTGGCAGATGTACGCCGAGGGGGAGGACCGCGAATCTGGTCTCCCAAGTTGGAGCTGGATGGCGCTCCAATCCTGTGGGATACCTCCCTCAGGAATTATGACGGAGGGAGGGCAGGCTATGTCGCCGAAGCCCTGCAGCAACCACTCCTCCTCCCCCACGACATGGAGTCCTACAGGCGCTTCAACCAGCAGGAGCTCTTCATGTCTCTTAAGAGGGACTTAGCCATGGTAAGTGCACCATTTAAGAGTTTAAGTTTTATACCTGATTGGCTTCGTTTCTCTTCTTAACATTGAAAGTGTTGTCATGCAGATTACTCAGCAAGTCTATGTGGCTGAGGGGTTGAACAAGGAGTCTTGGATCAAAGCCCAAGCAGCAACCCAGTCCCGGCTTGAGGCAGAGGCATCCCTTGGAAAGCTGAAGGAGGAGCATTCTCAGATGTCCGAGGAGCTTAAAGAGGTGATCTCCCAGAAGCGAAGCCTCGATGCTGGGCTTAAAAGTGTTGAAAAACAGGTCGAGGAGCAGCGAAAACTGCTGAATGCCTCAGAGGTTAATTTGGTGACCGAACGGGAGCTGGTGAAAGGCCTCAGGGCCGAGCTGCAGAAGGCTAGAGAGAACGCCAAAGCAGCCGAGCAAAAGGTTCAATTGGCCAAGGAGTCAATTGAAACCGAGAAGAAGGCAGCGTACCAGTTGGGGGCAGATGTGACAGCGCAGCAACTTACTGAGCAGTTTGCCTCAGTTTGTCGCGAGTACTGCGACAAAACTTGGGAAAAAGCCTTGGACGCAGCTGGGGTACCCTCGGACTCTCCCCTGAGGTTACCTGGGAGCATCTACTATGATCCTGATATCCAGGAGATCCCAGTGGATGATCCCTCTGCCCCCCAGCCTCCTGAGGCTTCTCGGCCAAGCCAGACCAGCCAAGCTCCTCCGTCCACCCTTGGTGCAAGCAAGGAAACTGGTCAGCCAGGCACCAAAGATAAGCCAGCTGAACCAGCCAAAGGAAAAGGCCAAGGGTCAGGCGGAGAGAAAATTTCTTCTGAGCCCAAGGAACAAGCCTCCTGAAGCTACTGCTCGGACAAGCCAGGCTGCTGACCCCGTGCTTCCTCCTGCGAAAGAATAGATATATAGGGTTCTTATTTTGCACTTGCACTTTTTGTTCTTTGTTTAAGAAGTTGTAATTCTTCCTTTCGTGTTTTTCTGATTAAGTATATATTTTTCCTTGAATGGAATGGCTCCCTATTTGTCTTTGATGTCTTTGATACATGCTTTATCACTTACTATTGCCGTACATACAACCATACATTGCAATTGTGACATAATAATGTAAATAACTTGACTGATACATCATACTGGTGGTGTGAGTAATCAAAATTAAAATTGAAAAGGATAGGTCGAATAAGAGTTATTGATGAGTAATGATTAGAATAAGTGTATACGTGAGTTTCGCATGTCCTTCCAAGAAAAACATAAGTTATTACCCCTCGGTTTCGAATTAAACATAACGGAGGAAGACATTTATAAATTAGAATTAATTTAAACGCAATCAGGAATTTTAGCACTAAACCCCAGTGACAACAGCTGCGCGGGGGGGTATCGACTAACCTGTCGTTTGGTTCAAGGATTATGGGATTCAACTGTATTCGAGTGTTAACTAACCCTAATCACCTGGTCCGAGGACTACAGGCATGATAGGATTTAAGTTTAAACACTATAGAACTGTAACTGAGTGCTAACTAACCCAAATCATCTGGTCCGAGGTCTACAGGCATGATTGGATTTAAGTTTAAACACTAGGACTGTAACTGAGTGCTAACTAACCCAAATCATCTGGTCTGAAGACTACAGGCATGATTGGATTTAAGTTTAAACACTAGGACTGTAACTGAGTGCTAACTAACCCAAATCATTTGGTCCGAAGACTACAGGCATGATTGGATTTAAGTTTAAACACTATAGAGCTGTAACTGAGTGCTAACTAACCCAAATCATCTGGTCCGAAGACTACAGGCATGATTGGATTTAAGTTTAAACACTATAGAACTGTAACTGAGTGCTAACTAACCCAAATCATCTGGTCCGAAGACTACAGGCATGATTGGATTTAAGTTTAAACACTATAGAGCTGTAACTGAGTACTAACTAACCCAAATCATCTGGTCCGAAGACTACAGGCATGATTGGATTTAAGTTTAAACACTATAGAGCTGTAACTGAGTGCTAACTAACCCAAATCATCTGGTCCGAAGACTACAGGCATGATTGGATTTAAGTTTAAACACTATAGAACTGTAACTGAGTGCTAACTAACCCAAATCATCTGGTCCGAAGACTACAGGCATGATTGGATTTAAGTTTAAACACTATAGAGCTGTAACTGAGTGCTAACTAACCCAAATCATCTGGTCCGAAGACTACAGGCATGATTGGATTTAAGTTTAAACACTTGAGAGAATACTTTACGCAGAGAATTGACACGTCGGTTGAAGAAGAGATTTGGTCAATAAAAGTACCTCTTGAGGTTATTTACATTCCATGGGCGCGGTATTACATGACCATCTAGGTCTTCTAAGAAATATGCCCCAATGCCTGCTCCTGAGGTGATACGATATGGTCCTTCCCAGTTGGGTCCAAGTTTTCCCCAAGCCGGGTTCTTTGCGGTGCCTACAACTTTCCTCAACACTAGATCACCAGGCTCTAGTGGCCTTAGCTTTACGTTAGCATCATAGCCTTGCCTGAGTTTCTGTTGATAATGTGCCAGCCGAACCATTGCATTCTCCCTCCTTTCCTCAATCAAGTCTAAGCTCCTCTGTAGTTGCTCATCGTTATCGGCCGGACTGAATGAACTAGTTTTCGTCGTTGGGAACCCGGTCTCCAAAGGAATGACAGCTTCAGCCCCATAGGTCATTGAGAAGGGGGTCTCCCCAGTAGACCTACGAGGCGTAGTCCTGTAAGCCCAAAGTACGTGTGGCAGTTTGTCTACCCATTTGCCCTTCGCATCATCTAATCTCTTCTTTAAGCCATTCAGTATGACCTTGTTGATGGCTTCTGCCTGTCCATTACCCTGGGGATAGGCTGGAGTGGAGTATCTGTTCATAATTCCCAGCTCACTGCAGTAGTTCCTGAATGCCCTGCTATCAAACTGCAAGCCGTTGTCCGAGATGAGAGTGTGAGGAACTCCAAACCGGGTGACAATATTCTTCCACACGAACTTTTGCACATCAACGTCCCTGATGTTGGCTAAGGGCTCAGCTTCAACCCACTTGGTGAAATAGTCTGTTCCGACCAGGAGGTACTTCTTGTTTCTTGCAGCTTTGGGGAAGGGTCCCACAATATCCAAGCCCCATTGGGCGAAAGGCCATGGGCTAGATAGCGGATTAAGGTTTCCCCCTGGCTGGTGAATGCTTGGAGCGAAGCGCTGACATTGATCACACTTTTTAACGTGTTCATGTGCCTCCTTTTGCATGTTACGCCACCAATAGCCTTGGGTGAGGGCTCGGTGAGCCAAGGACCTGCCCCCAGTGTGGCTCCCACAGATTCCTTCGTGCAGCTCTTCTAGCAACGTCTCGGTTTCCTCGGGATGCATGCACAACAAGTATGGCCCCGAGTAGGAGCGTCTGTATAGTTTCTGGTCCTCGGATAACCAGAACTTAGTCGCCTTCCTTCGAATCTTATCAGCTTCTCCCCTGTCTTCAGGCAATACATCTTCTTTGAGAAATCTGACTAGGGGGTCCATCCAGCACGGCTCGGCTCTGACCTGGTGAACCTGGACTGCCCCTGACTTCGCCTCCGTAGGCCTGTGCAAGTCCTCGACGAGGATTATCCTCGGCCGGTCTTGTGCCGAAGAGGTGGCAAGCGTGGCCAGGGAGTCAGCATGTGAGTTGCCACTCCTGGGGATGTGCAGCAAACTGAAAAAGTCGAACCCTGACTGCAGCTGTTTAACACGACCCAGGTACCCCTGCATTCTTTCGTCCTTTGCCTCAAACTCGCCTTGTACTTGACCTACTACCAATCTTGAGTCCGAGAACAATTCCACGGATTTCCCCCCCATTTTACGGACCATTGTTATTCCCATCAGTAGGGCCTCATACTCCATCTCATTATTCGTTGCCGAGAAGTCCAGCCTTAATGACTTCTCGATGGTGATTTTCTCGGGGGATATCAGTACCAGCCCAACTCCAGATCCTCTTTGGTTTGCCGCGCCATCAACGTACACTTCCCAATGGGAGGGATTCTGTTGGGAGATCATGCCAACTGATTTCTCATCCATGCCTGACGTGGGCTTTACTTCTTCTAACTGGGGCTCCGTGAACTCAGCCACCAAATCTGCGAGGACCTGTCCCTTGACCGATGTGCGGGGCATATATCTTATATCGAAAGCCCCTAAGATTGTACCCCACTTGGCAATCCGACCGGTGTAATCAGCACTTCGGAGTATAGCTTTGAGTGGGAGTTGTGTGAGAACGATGACCGTGTGGGCTTGGAAGTAGTGAGGTAGCTTCCGTGTGCCCAGCACTACTGCTAGGATAGCCTTCTCCAGAGGCAAGTAGCGAATCTCGGCCTCATGCAGCGACTTGCTTACGTAATAAACAGGCCTTTGCACACCAGAATCTGATCGTATCAACACCAGGCTCACTGCATAGGGAGCTACAACGATGTAGGCGAACAGTACCTCATCAGGCTCAAGACTGGACATGATAGGTGGCCGAGCCAGATAATCCTTGAGTTGCTGGAATGCAGAAGCACATTCCTCAGTCCATTCGAATCCCTTCCACTTGTTGAGTAGGGAGAAAAAGGGACGACACCTGTCTGCTGATCTAGAGATGAACCGATTGAGGGCAGCGGTCATTCCGGTTAGCTTCTGAACCTCCTTGGGGTTCCGAGGAGCTCGTAGATCGTTGATGGCCTTTATCTGGTCGGGGTTGATTTCGATTCCTCTGTGCGTGACCATGTATCCTAAAAATTTTCCGGACCCTACCCCAAACGAGCACTTAGAAGCATTCAATCGTAGCTTGTACTTTCGTAGAATCTCAAAGGTACTTTCAAGGTCCTTCACATGCTCGGCTATAACTTTGCTCTTCACCACCATGTCATCTATGTAAACCTCGATATTCTTGCCCAGCTGTGGCTCGAACATCCTCGTCATCATCCTCTGGTAGGTAGCTCCCGCGTTCTTCAAGCCAAACGGCATTACTTTATAGTGGTAGTTGCCAATAGGGGTGACAAATGCAGTCTTCTTCTGGTCATCTGGGGCTAATGGTATCTGGTGGTAGCCTTGGAAGGCGTCTAGGAAGCTCATCCGAGGGTGGCCGACAGTGGCATCGACCAGCTGATCTATTTTTGGCATTGGGAACGGATCTTTGGGGCATGCCCTATTCAAATCCGTGAAGTCTACGCATACTCGCCACTTCCCACTCTTCTTCTTCACCACCACGGTATTTGCCAGCCATTCGGGATAAAAAACTTCTTTGATAGCCCCGGCCACTTTGAGTTTCGCTACTTCGTCTCTTACTGCATCAGCATGCTCCTTGGATGGGCGCCGAATGGGCTGTTTCTTGGGGGTGATCAGTGGATTCACCTTCAAGTGGTGGCATATAAACTCCGGGTCTACCCTTGGGGCCTCGTAAGGACTCCAGGCAAACACATCGAGATTTCGCTTAAGGAACTCTATCAGTTCTTCCTTCTCTTGAAGAGGCAGCTGAGATCTGACTTGAAAGAACCTATCAAGATCATCTCCAATGACCACTTTTGTTAGATCCTCACATCGAGTGCCTTCATCTGGTTCTTTAAAGGGCAATCCCCGAGACTGTAGTTGCTATGAATCCCTCCCGGCTGCGTCCGAGGACTCGGCTGAGGTCTTATGCTGAATGGCAGCTACCAAGCACTGACGAGCAACAGACTGGTCTCCTCGGGTCTCGCGTATCTGCCCTTCTGACGGATATTTGACATTTTGGTGCAAAGTAGAGGGAACAGCCCCAAGTGCGTGAATCCAAGGTCTGCCCACGAGTGCCGTGTAGGGCGAATTTGCATCCACAACTATGAAATCTAACTCCACCACCTCGGTGCCAGACTGTACTGGTAAGCGTATCCGGCCTTTCGGAACGACAGGCCTTCCTTCAAAGCTCAAGAGGGGGGAATCGTACGGCGTCAGGTCCTGGGGCTTTAGGCCTAGCCCCTTGTAGAGGTCTGGGTACATTACCTCCACAGCACTGCCCTGGTCCACCATCACCCTCTTTACATCGTACCCTCCTATCCTGAGGGTGATAACTAGTGCATCATCATGGGGTTGGATGGTGCCAATCATGTCTTCGTCCGAGAATCCCATGACCAACGGGGCACCAGACTTAGTTCTCTTAGGTCCTCGGCTTGGCTCCCCTACGGGTGGTCGACCTACTGACATAACTTTCAATGGCCAGGATCCTGTTCTTCCTGGCGCGGCGAAGACGACGTTTATAGTCCCTAGCGGCGGCTTTGGGGGGTCATCTCTGCGTGGCCCTGATCCCGTCTGCCCTCGGCCGCTGGAGGGGTGCAGGAGGTGTTTCAATTTACCATCGCGGACCAGTTGGTCCAGGTGATCCCACAGGCTCCTACAATCCTCCGTGGTATGCCCATGGTCTTGATGGTATTGGCAGTAGAGATTATAGTTGCGTTTCTCGGGGTTTTCTATCATCTTGTTCGGCCACCTGAAGAATGATTCGTTCTTGATCTTTTCCAGGACCTGGTGTACTGGCTCTTTGAACACGGTGTTGACCGATTGAGGATTCATCGATCCTGATTGCCCGGCAAAATCCCTCCGCGGTTTATTATAATTGTAACGGTCCGACCGCGAATCCCTCCTCTCCTGAGAGATAACCTTGTCCTTTCCCTTGCCCTGCTGCTGATCTTCTTCAACCCTCTTATACTTCTCTATGCGGTCCATTAGCTGACGCACGTTTGCGACCGGTTTGCCAGATAGAGATGCCCTCAAACCGTGATCAGTAGGGAGGCCGAGCTTGAATGTGCTGAGGGCCATTGCATCATTGTTACCTTCCATCTCATTGAACATCTCCCAGTACCTATCTGAATATGCCTTCAAGGATTCACCTTCCTGCATGAACAAGGATAGCAGGGAAGAGAAAGGTCTGGCCGCTCTTCGGCATGTGACAAAACGGGAGCCGAATGCCTGAGTGAGCTCTTTGAAGGAGTTGATGGAGCCTGCCTTCAAGCCGTCAAACCACCTCATGGCCACAGGCCCCAGACTGGAAGGGAAAACCTTGCACATCAGGGCTTCGTCTCTGGCGTAGACAGCCATCCTTTGGTTAAAATGACTCACATGCTCCACGGGGTCAGTCTTACCATTATAGATGGTAAAGGTTTGGCTGGTTAAAACGCCGAGGGAGTCTAGCCTCCTCTATCCTGCGCGTGAAGGGCGACTTAGATATCTGGTTCAGAGCCCTGTTCATGGCATCGTTCTCCATGTCCTCGTGTGATGGACTTCTACGTTGCCTCTTACGATGGGATTCCTCCTCATAAGTGTAGGACTCGCTGGCTGGTGTCTTGGATTTATGCTGATAAGAGACATCATGCTCATCATCAAGATCATCCTCAGAGTATGAGGAAGCCCGTCTCCTTTTTGCATGGCGCAGCTCTCTCTTTAGTTTTTCTACTTCCAGTTGCAAGTCGCGGTTCTTCTTTGCATGGGACATGTGACTTCCGCTCTGTGATTGGCCCTGGCTAAGGTGCACTGTGTGTACGCTACCTTCACGATTTTGTCTCCTCTCTAGGTTGGCAAAATGGTCCACGTGTTGGGATGCCCTGGATTCTGCTTGCTGTTCACCTTGTCCTGCCATCATCAACTGTTGTTTTCACTCTTGCACAAGCTCTTCCCACAGACGGCGCCAATTGTAGGGTCAGTTTTTGCGGCCCGTGCCCAAGGAAGTATGGATTCGGAGCTCACCGAGCCCAAAACAATAAATTTTGTAGCGAGTGGGTGAAAGAGCTAGGCTAATAATGAAAATAACAGTATTAAACGGCAACACCAATGGGAGGGTTTGGATTAATGTGTTCTCGGACTGATATGAGTGCCATGTCCGAAGAGGTGCTTTTCATTGATAATCTAGGATTACAATTCCTGGAGCTACAGGAATCAAATATATTCTTTTCTATCTCCTATTTTTCGATCCCCTACTATCAGAGGCACCCTTCCCTTATATAGCACTGCCTTCCTACATCTCCTCCGTCCACTTGTTCATCATCCAGGCACCCATTTGAGTGCATGTCCCATCACCCCACTTTTAGCCTTATGTGAGTGGCGGTAGCTGAGAAAGCACTGTTCAGGGGTCTTATCCACATAAATGCGGCCAGGAAGGCAGGTGCAGTGCATTAAATGTGGTGGTTGAAGTATGCCTCCTTGATATTTCTCTGTTCCCGTTAGCTTCATGTGTGTCCGAGGTTCCTTTCCCTCTTGACACTTGTCAAACAGATCACTTGAACCTCCCATGCTCGTGTTGGGTCAAACCTCTTCAGATCCGAGGATGTTGGACTACTCGGACATATGAACATCTCCTCGAATAGTACACGTGCTCATCTCGAGGCATTCCCCTTTGACATGGGCCTCTGACTGAAGGCCTCGCCTCCTCGGACGAAAAGTGTTCCTCATTCAGGGCCTTGGGCCTAATAAGTTGGGTTGAGTTTTTCTCCCCCCACAGGTATATATAAAATGGTTCGGTTAATATATGTTCTTAAGGCATACATTAATTATCTATTTTAGAAATTTTTATATAAAAAATTGAAAAAGTTGTTAAAAAAATTAATCACATTTTCACCTGCTTATAAAAAAATTCTAAAATAGTTTACTAACGTATGTCTTAAAACTTGGTGTAAAATTGAGTACGTCCTCCTTCAAAAAATAAATAATAAAAAAAAGTCCAAGTGACTTGCATTTTGAAATCTTTTCTAGAAGTAGTCAATGTTCTAGGTCATTAGAATGAGTTTACGGTAAAACAAACAATTTCAACCATAAAAAAATAAAAAACTCTCTTCATGATGGAAGGCTGACTGTAGAGTCTAGACATGAATGCGCTTACCTTTTCAACTTATAATCATTTTGCGAGGCTTTTTCCCAGGGAAGCGTATCTGGACACAACGTAACTTGAGAGAGTTTTTATGATCCTAATTACCGGTCTTTTCAGTTGGAAAAAGCCACAACCAAACAAGCACTAAAACAATTTAATCATTTGGTCTCACCGAGACTTTGTCAATGGTTTTTGGATAGAAAGCTACGGAATTTATATTCGAATGGTTTATTTGAACATATGTAAGAATCTTGATGGCTAGCAATACAATATAAAGTTATATATTGGTAGTGTTACCTATTAAAAATGAAAAAGAAAAAGAAGAGAGAATTGCTGTATTTATAATATTTTCACAACAAATTTTAAGTACTAGTGATAAATTATTATTGATGGGAAAAAAAATAATCACTTAAGAGTTTCATTTGGTAATTCCATAATTGGAATTGCAGTAGAAAGTAGAACTTTTACCATAGAACTTTTGTTATGGAGTTTTTGTGATAAAGATCTTTAACTGAAAAGAGTTTTAGCAATAATGATAAAAGGGTATGTTTGGTATGGTGTAATAGCTCCTGTAATGGAATAGCTATTTATGTGTAATAACAATTCGGTTGTTCGGTTGTATCTTTATTACATGGATTAGTTATTACAAGTGAATAACTATAAAAGGTTTTGAAATTAATTTATTTCCAAAAATATAAGTTTTTCTTATACATCATTTTTTACAGGCTTTCCATATGTAACAAAAGTATGTAACAACCAAATTTATGTATAGTAATAGTTATTTCATTATAATATCTTATATTCTTAGTAATAAAAATTATTATTCCTAATATAATATTCATTCATTGTACCAAACATGCCAAAAGTGTTTTGAAGTTGTTACCCTTATTTAGAGCATTAGTATTGGGGAATGTAAGACTCCCAATTGCTATTTTACAACCCCAAAACATAAAAAATCCACTTTATCGAGGTGTGTATATCTGAATTTTTTTACAAACTTGCTACAGTGATTTCTTAGCATTCGCATCCAGGGATGTAAAAAAGTATTTATTTTACATCCTCAAAACCTATTTTTTCTATTTTACTATCCCATTTTACAATTCACCCAATATCTCAGTTTCTAATTTTATATACAACTCATTAAAATAATATAAACTATACCAACAAATAATATAAACAAATTAATTCTACAATGACGTGACAAAAGAGAGAGGAGAGAGATAATATTTGAGAACAAAAAACTTTTACAACCTAGCTACAATGAGTTCTTATTTATAAAGCTAGGTCTTAAAAAATTTTGAGTTTACACACTCGGGTAAAGCATGTTTTTGGTGTGTGGGGGTGTAAAATAGCAACTTGGGGGTTTTACACCCCCAATGCTAATGCTCATTGTAGCAGGTTGTAAAGAATATTTTAATGTGAAAAAATTCTCTCTCCTTCCTATTTGAGTTCGTTCTCTCTCTCTCTCTCTCTCTCTTGTCTAGTTGTGGAGATTGGTGGGTTTGGGTTGCGGATATCATGGTGGAGATTGATGGGTTTAGGACGTGGTGGTTATGATTTTGGTTTGCGATCTATGTTGCGGTGGTTGCTAGGCTTGGTTATAACATTTAAGTTTTGGTGGGGGTTGGGTTTTGTTTGGGTTTGGGTTTGGGTTCAAATCAGTGGCTTTAGTGGTGGGTGGTGCGATTGTTGCTCTATGGTAGGTGGCAGTGATGGGTGGTTTGGGTTTTGGGTTTGGGTATTGGCATTTGTTTGGGTATTGGGTTTGGGTTTGAATTAATGGCTTTGGTGGTGGGTGTTGCGATTGGGTTATTCGGCGGTGGTGGTGGGTGGTGTGATTGGGTTGCTTGGTGGTGGCCGTAGGTAGCTGAGAGATAGATGGGAAAAGAGATTGAAATTAGATAGAGAAGAGAGATAGACTATTTTATATATATATATATATATATATATATATAATTTTATTGTGTAGTTACATTATTTTAATGAATACTATGTAAAAATAAGAATTGAGATGTTGGGTATATTGTTAAATGAGTTGGTAAAATAAATAAAGTAGTGTTTGATTGGGGGTGAAAAAGTGGAGGGATAGAAAACTTTTTTGTTTGGTTGAGAAGAAAAATGGGAGGATAGAAAATAGAGTTTGTATAAATGTACTCATATCATATGCCCTTATTAAAAAATGTTGCCAATTTTTTCTTTTCTTTTTTCAAAGGCAATCACCTAAGTTTATTAAAAAAATCACGTTTAGTTAAACCCAAAAAAATAAAATAAAAAAAAGTAAAGAAAGAAGAAGATCAAAACGCCTTAAAAAGAACCAAACAACAAACCAAAAAAGACAAAAAAAACACAAGAATGGAAGCAGTGTATCACACCCTAGAAAAAGAAAGAAAGAAAGAAAAAAAAAAACAACCACCACATGAGAAGAAGTGTAGTTTAGTCATTTGACTGCAACTATTCTCTTCTTTATTTTCTCCCTAAATTGGGGAGACAGCATTTTGGTGGGTTTGTAAAATCATGCCCTACTAGTTTTCCCACATTAAAATCCACCCAACCAAACACCTTGGAAAAATATTTTATCTCCCATTTTCTCTTCTCTCTTTTCCATCTTCCCCAAAATTCACCCAACCAAACAAACCCTCAGAGTAGTTAAATGATTACATCCTGAAGGATATAGGGTTTGAAGCAGAGATGGCAAAAATGGACACACCCAAACCCAGACTTGATAACCTACTCAATCCTGAAGTAAAAATATGGGTAAATGTAGGATTTTTTTAGACCCGTGAAAAGTGGGTCAACCAAAACCCGACTTGCTAGAAGGGCAGGTTGGGTTAAGTCGATTTGTGAGTTAGTAGGTTGACCTTTTTTTTAAAGAGGTTTTGTGTGTGTGTGTGTGTGTGTGTGTGTGCGCCTTTATTTATTTATTTTTGCTTGTTTAGGCTTTCTAACTTTGTTTTTCCTAAATTAAAAAAAAAAAAAAACCTTTGGGATTTCCTAGGAATTTTTTTTTTCTAAAAACCTATGGGATTTTTTCATTGAAAACTTTTTCCTGAAAACTCATTGGAATTTTCTTAAAAAGCATTCTCCCAAAAACTCATGGATTTTTCCCTAGAGAAACACTTTTCCAAAAACATGGGATTTTCCTTTTGAAAAAATATCATTCCAAAACTCATTTGGACTTTAACATTTGAAAATTGTTTTCACAAAATTCTTGGAATTTCTCATAGAAAAGTATTTTCCCAAATTCCTTTTACGAATCCATAGAATTTTCCATCATTTTGAAAATAAACTTCACTTTACAAAAAGACCATAGCATTATACTTTTCCAAAATAAGAGATTTTACAAAATTATTTTTCTAAGAAAAAACCCAAAAATAATTTTGATTGATGTAAAAGCCCTCTTTTTTGAAAATACCAAAAAGACAAATAACATGTTATTTGTTTTCCATAAAACCACCATTTTTGAAAATGATTTCCAAAATTTTTAAAAATAGTGATTAATCCACGGTTTAAATTTAAGAGGACTCCAAACTCAAGCCAACATAGACACCCTCCCTTGAAATTAAACCTTTTTTTTGTCCTTTTTGTAGGAGAAAATACATGGGAGATTAAATTGCAAAATTAACCTTACTAAGCTTTCTAAAGGAGAGAGGTTAGACATATTTAATTTTCCAACAAATAAGTGAAAAGTATGTGTACTTTACTTGCAAAACAGTTTTAAAATAAACCTTTTCCAAAATCCCAAATACCAAAATGTTTAAGTTACCTTTCAAATAATGAGTCATATGAATGCATCTAAAATAAGGTATCATCAAAAGGTGGGTGTTGTAGGGTGCTTAAGACCCTCCTCACACGTAACTGAGCTTCCAAGTCCATACCATCCAGTTTGAAACATTTTTTCTTCCCGTTTTAATTAGCTTACAAGTTCTCAGGATTTTCTTAGTTAAACTAGGAAATAAAATCAGTTAGACTTAGGTAACTAATAACACATTTGGAAATAACCAATAGTTTTTTTTTTTTTGAGAAAGGGAAATAACCAATAGTTGGCGATGAGTACTTATAAATGAATGAAAAATAAAATGACACACTTATGCATGTACACCCTAAATGTCACACACAAGTCATCACACACACGTACGACATCAAAAAAATCTGGTGGTCGACACTGACCGTTAAAAATAATGATTGCATAGCTAAATCAAACCTATGTAGCTATCATAAATATGAAAGAAAGCCAAAACAATATTCATGTGATAAGTTTATTCAACAATGCATGAAAGGACACTAGCAACTCCAAAATCTTCTGAAAATAGTTTCCATAAAATTAGCTAGTTAGAATCAGCATGAGAGAGAAAGATTTTAGGGTTAAGTTTAAAGGGCAACCTTGAAACCTTCTTTGGTCATAAAATTGAGAAGAGCAATATCATTCGGGTTTGGGTTCAAGGTTTAATGGCAGAGTGTGAAGTGCACTCAAACGGGTTTTGGTTTTTCATTGGGGAAGATGAGCAAAATCATTTGGGTTGGCAAAGGCACACATACAAGTTTGGGTCAGAGATTCTCGTGGGGTAATTTTTAATAAAAACTAAGTTGCTACCTCATTGCTCAGTTAGAGACAGACAAGAAAACTACCGAAACTAGATTGAGGGATCAATAAAGCTTTTTTTTTTTTTTTTAAATAAAAAAAATTAGGAACTTAAAGTGCACATTTAAAACATCAAGGACTAAAATTGCTCAGTTTATAAACTTGGGTCCGGTTAATGAGTTCCCTTGAGGTAATTGTTAATCAATCATTTTAGAAAAATTTTGACAACAAGAGAAATATAAAAAGTCATCAAAAAAATTAATTTCTTTTTTTATTTCATATAAAAAGTTTCTAAAAATATATCTTAAATCAATGCCTTAAAACATTTGTTAAATTTTCCCTATAAAACTTTAGGGACCGTAATTGTTTTTTTGTAAATTATATTTTTCCATGAACATTTATGTTTACTGTTTTTTGAGCAAGTAAATGTGAACTCTCAAGGCAACGACGTCCGACGCTGCTAACTCTGCTATCAGGATTCAGATTCACACAACAGACCAGTCATGCCTGGCGGGCTTCAGCCTATACGCTGAATCGGTTTCTAACTTTCTATTGGTCGGGGCTATGATACGCAATAAATTTTCTCAGAATTATGGGATCATGATGTTATATTAAGTATTGTTTAGATATTTTTCCAGAGGTTTACGTTTTGCCAATACCTCAGGTCCTCTTGTCTGACCGCCAAGCAAATCAAGACCACATAGGTCACGATTTACGAACAACTTCAATACCATATAGTCAAAAAAAAAAAAAAAAAGATCAATGAATCTTCTATTTTCCCATTGGTGAACTTGGAGAATGTTCTAAAGCAGTTGTAACAAACGTGTGGTACAAAACTAGCTAAGACCTTGGGTTAATGAACCTGAGAGCCGAAGAAAAATGGCTGATGATTGTGCACTTTTAAGCAATCTTTATTAGAATAAAATGACATTGTCAAAACATGTGGTCAATCAATTTTGGCATTTCATTGATCTTGCAATCTAATTAACCTCAATCTTAGTCTTCGATGTGCTCAGTCAATAAAATTATAATCCCCTCTCACACAAATCGTTTGTCCAAATTTTTTTTTCCTAGATTGTGAATTACAATCATTGCGTACATATATGAAGCGAATTTTTACTGCTAATGGCTTTTAATCGGAGAATAAACACTAAACAAATTCTAGCGGAAGGAGCTAAGAGCATTGTAACACCACCGGTTGGCATTACAAAATAGTGGAATGAAACTTGTCACCAACTAGCATGATTGAGTATGTCTCACCTTAGTTATAATGTTGAGTGGCAAAAGGTGACAAGTCTTACACTAAGGAAAAATGATATATTCCATTTGAAATAGATCATTTTCATAAATTGGATTGTACACTATAGAATTAAAGGTGAGTCTATTTTGTTTAGCAAAAAATAAAAAAGAAGGCGAGTCTATTTTAAATGACGTACTATTGTTTACACTAATAGATATAAGAAATAAAATCTTAACGGTAAAAATGTCTCTCTCTAACTAACTTGAAATGAAATGGATCATATTCCTTACAGTTAAAGATGTTTATAAATCTCGATTATCAATGAAATAAATTAATTGGTCATTTGGAGGTTTTGATCGTACTTGATCATTTGAGAGATTTTCAAGTAACCCTGGTCGAGCACAACCTAGACTTGCTTGATTGAAACATTTAAAGCAAACAAGTTTGTGAGACACTTTCTCAACTCTCACTTGAGCAAAATCATAATATTTTGCAATCTCGGTTTTACTAGAAATATAATTTATGCTACTCTTTTTACCCTGCCTTGTGCACCCATATAAACCATATATAGGTTGCATGCATGAGACCAAGGAAAGGTTGTCAAGGCAAAATTGATAGATTCAGATCCGAAGCTTTCTTCTTGAGTCTAAACAAAGAAAAATCACCCATGTACGTACTTTGATCCAAAAGAGAGAAAAAAGGGTGTTCTTGATACACCTTGAGCTTTAAACTTTTATTTGAAACCACAAAGTTTGATTCAAGTGAGTTCAAAATTACAGTAAATATTTAAGGACTTCATTGAAGTGTCGGAGGTTTTGGTCAGTGTAGACAAGGTCCATTCGTGGAGAAAATCCAAATGCGAGGATTCTAGTGGTTATGGGGTTAATGCAATAGTGAGGTCAAGCAGAACATTTACGTACAGAGGTTACATAGACACAGTGGCAGCGCCACCTCATGCGTGGTTCCAGGACCACCTTGACCTGGAAAAAAAAAATTTATATAATAATTTAAAATTTTATATTTATATAGCTTTAAAAAAAATTTTGGGACCATCCTGAATTTTTTTATGCCAATAAAATTAAATTTTGATCTATAATTTGAACAACTTAACAATATGTTGGGGTCTTTCAAGCAAAAAGAAAAAACTCAAAAAAAAAAAAAAGAACTAAAATCTGAAAAAAAAAAAATTTTATAATAAAACTACTACAGACTGAGCAGTGGCTTGATTCTTTCGACAAACACACTGCCCAATACAACACAATTTTCAACATTTTATTATTTTTTATTACAGTATTATTTTTCCTCACCAGACATATATTACTTACTTCTCATTTTTAATTATTTTTTCTTGTTTATTCTTAACCACACACGTCTTCTGTCTCCTTGATTTTTACACTTCATACTTTTAAATTTTATCACATCTTCATTTACACTTTTACATGTACGTTTTGCCTTCCTCCTTATTCGTAACTTCTGTGTCTTCTACTAGTACTAGTGCGGCAGTGCCTCTTCTCAAGTTTTGAGTTTCAAATTTCTCAATACGATTTATTTTTAGCTGTATGGTACCTTTGTTCATTTCTTTTCTTTTCATTTTTTTTTTTCTTTTGAGGTTTTTTTGGTTTACAAAATGCAAATTTGTTTTGGTTTTAAGAACAATTTTTTTTTTTTTTTTAAAGCACAAACTTCATGCCGGCCGAATCTTGAATTTCGGCCGGTATTTATCGAAACACCCGAAATAGACCGGAATAGACCCGAGATTTTTTTCAAAGTGGAATAGGGTGGGTTACTGTTCTGATTTGTTTACCGGCACAATATTTTTTGGTCGTTACGGCTAGAACAGAACGGAATTAATAACATTGAATTAAACCTAATTACCTAAAGGCTAAAAAGAAATAAGATTGTGTAATTTATGCTTCCTAAGGAACACTCTGAACAAAATTCTTAGAGTTGCCACTACATGATAGACAAAGTTGCACTGAAAACTTTTGTAAGCATAGATTACCGTAGTTGTTTCTTCCAATGAATTTTCGACATAATTGGAACATTGGAGTGATTTTTTCTGCTGAAGAGATTCTTCATTAGTTTTTCACTTCGTTATCAAATATGTGGTTTGCTTTTACTTCTTTACATCTTTATTTTTTTAGGTTTTGTATTATAAATGCCGTTGAGATAACTATTTGTACAAATCATTATGGAATTATCATAACTTAGGCAAGAGAGTGCCATATGTATTTTTTTTTTTTTTTTTTACTGAATAAAAAAAAAAAAAAAAAGAGTTTTCGGTGTGGGCTCATTGATCTCATGCTATGTGACAGTAATGGATAATACCATGTGTACGACGCGAATTTTGCTGGAACTATCGCTCGAACAGCTTCTCTCTGAGTATTGGGACAAAAACTCTTACCATCAAGCTACACCTATATGGTAAGAGAGTGCCATACTGGGGTATACAAATCTTGGGCCTCCAATCTGAAGAATAGGGAGCTCTAGTTACAATGGCTTAGGATTAGGCTATGGTGGGCGCAAGGCCAAGACAGGCTAGCTAGCTCTCAGTTCAGCTCGGGGAAAGATGATCCTCAATCTTGGTAGATATAATAAAAGTGATCGGTTAAGGAACATGACTCCTCAATTGTATGCCACCAAAATATAAAAATGATCTATTTCTTAAAACATAAGCATAAAATAAGACCACAAGTTGCTATAGGAGAAAAAATAATGAGACAAAATATCATTTTCATTAGACGTTATTAATATTATGTCCATAAAAATAAAATATTTTTGGTGCAGAAATTCCGTTTGAAAAAAAAATTAAAAAAAGCTGAAAAAGTCAAGAAACGTATATGTGTATACTGTATAGAAACGTATTTATGATTTTATTAAATATTAAATTATTTACACTCACAGTCAAGCCACGGCGCCTATTTAATAGCAGCTGATCTTTTTTTACTTTGTTTTAAGGGTCTATTTGAGATCTGTTTATTTTTTTGAAATTAAAAATTTTTTTGTTGAAAGTACTGTAGATAAAGATGTTAGTTGAAATAGTAGAGTGAAACTCATGAATAGTACTAAAAAGTACAGTGAGACCCGTGAATAGTAGTAAAAATAAGTTAAATAGTAAAATAAATTGGCAAAAAATAAGTTAGCCAAACAAACACTAAACGTGAAAGAAGCAAAATCTATATCTGGACTCAGTTGCAAAGGTTTTATTTTATTTTATTTTGAAAAGAGTTATTAAGTATTAATTAGCAATTGGTTTTTTTTTTTTTTTTTGACTGAACAGGTAGAATTAACAATTGGTTTGAAATTGTGAATCATGATATTTTTTTTTTTTATACAAGATAAAATTTCTATTCTAGCCTAATCCAAATGTATATATGTATGAAAATCTTTCTTAGAGATTTGAACTCCGGCCCTTACCCTCCACACCCCACAAACATTTATATTTGTAGAGTGACCACCACACTAAGGGTGCACGGTGATATCATGAAAAATTCTTAAGCATTCTTGAAATATAAAAAAATTGCGCTTTTTCCTCTCATATTTATGATAGACTTTACATTTCTTTTAGATTTATGATAGACTCTACCATGAATTTAATTAGTAGACTTCACTATAAATTTAATAAGTGAATCCTACCATAAATGTGAGAGAAAAAAATACTATTTTTCGTGCTCTGAGAATACCTACAAATTTCTCTTGAATCATGGGTCAGCTAAAGAAACTAATAAAATTAAATTGTAATTTTCTTGTTTGACAAAGGGCAGCGCAAAAAGGTCTTTACTTGGGGAGTGATCAACGGTGGCGATTAAATATTGATCCTAATTATCCAGGTCGGTCAAGACGTACCGCCGTACACGAATTAGTCAATGAATAGTGGTATTTTCACTATTTTTCATTTTTCATTTTTTTTGTTCAAGTCACGGTCTCTCTCCCTATGAAGGAAGAAGAAGATACAACTCATTAACTATGCCTTACGAGTTACGAGTTTCATAATTTCGAAGTAGGTGTCACAATAACAAAAGAATATATAAAATTTAAGGTAACACGTTTAAAAGTATGAAGTTTGATTTATAATAATTTTTATTTTCACAATAGTTGAGAATTGACAAATTTTTTTGTAATTTTTATTTAAGTATACTATTAACGTTAGTTTTATTATTTATGAATATCAATTCATCACTTTAATAGTTGTGAATCTTTTTATGTGCCTCTTAAATTTATTATATATATAAATAAAAAAAAACGAACGAGTAATAATTATCTCACATTCATCATTTCACACCTTCTTTTTTTTTTTCTTTTTTTTTATTATGTTTTTCAACATATTTGTTTTTAATTTTAAAATGAATAGATCAGAGCATATAATTATAAATATTTTATAAAAAAAGTATAAGTAAAACGAGTGTAGGAAAATATATATAGTGAAAACAAAAACGTGGACTTCTGTGTCTCTCATGCACATTCATATTGGTTTTTCTGTTATTATGACTCTCAAAAAAATATTTGTTTTTCTGTGCCCATCATTTCACGCGTCAAAATTGTCAAAGTCACATCCACTTGCCCCTTCTAGTTCCTTGTACAAACTCCCTTATATATACCCCAAGATTTTTATGCTCTCATTTGTCCACACATATTATTCTTCTACATCAAAATTATTTATATAGCTTGACACCTAGTTTTTCATCTCTTCAAACTATATACTTCATCAATTTCATACATAGTTTCAGATCTCTCAAAACTGTAATCCATCAACTCACGCGGGTTTCCATGCTTTCCTAGTTTCAAAGCTCTCCAAACTATACTTTGTCAACGAACCAATCAAAAATATTTCATTTTTGATTCATCCCTGGAGTTGGATACCTCATTCAAGAATTTCCGGCGGCGATCGAGCTCTATATATGTTTTATTGTTAAGCTCTCTCTAGCTGGAAAAGGTCTGGTAATTTGAGGTCATGGCAGGAGCATCTGGAGGAAGATCTTTAGAAGAAACACCGACTTGGGCTGTTGCCGTGGTTTGTTTCCTTTTGGTTCTAATATCCATTATCATCGAGTACATCATTCATCTCATAGGAAAGGTATGTCTATGACTACTTCTACTTAAAACAATTCTCAATTGGGTTTTCGGGGTTTTACTGCTTGGACATGTTTATTTGATTCTGAGTTCAGAATATTGAAATCTTTTCATTCCCCCAATATGCAGTGGTTGAAGAAAAAACATAAAAGAGCTTTATATGAAGCACTAGAAAAGATCAAATCAGGTACACACCGCTATTCCTCATGTTCATCTCAATGTTAAAATTAGACAAACTATATACTATTAAAGTATTAATTAACTTTTTTTTTTTTGTTTGTTGCTCTTTTGGTTCATGCAGAGCTTATGTTATTGGGATTTATATCCTTGCTTTTAACGGTAGGACAAGATCAAATTTCAAGAGTATGTGTATCCCAGAAAATTGGAGCAACATGGCATCCATGCAGTAAGAAGCAAGAAGCCGCTGAAACTAATTCTGAAACCAATAGCCGGAGGCTACTAACCGTATCAGATTCCGGCAAAAGGTTTCGACGCATTTTAGCAGGCGCAGCCTCATCTACAGATAAATGTGCAGCCAGGGTGTGTGTATATTCCATCTTTTGTCTCTTCTTATACCTTAAAGAAAGAATAGGCAATACATTGCTATTTTCATATATTTTTTTATTATTATGTGCCTTTTGAATGATAGAATATTAGTTTGAGTGAGAATATTATACAAGAAACTTAAATCAAATCAAATATATATGTCAAACCTATGTTTGGAATCCCATAGCAAACTTGCAATTTGCGCAGAATGGGGACAAGGGACACTTTTTAATTGTCAAGTTTACAACGTATGGAATGATTTAATTTGTCCACGGTTTTACACCAAAGTTCTTGACTTTTTTTGTCTGATCATTAACATTCTTTTCCTTTTACGCGCTTTTTACGGTATATTTTTTAATCCTATTATGTAGTTATGGAATCAAAAATTAATTTATTCAAAAGAATCTTTATCATGAGTTGGCGACGACTTATGTGCAAATGAAGCTAGGTTCATCGTTGTGTTTAAAAAAGGAACAAAAAGCTAGCATATGGTACATTTGTGTCTAATTAGATATTAATTTGGGTATGAGTTCTTGACTTTTTTTGTCTGATCATTAACATTCTTTTCTTTTTACGCGCTTCTTACGGTATATTTTTTAATCCTATATGTAGTTATGGAATCAAAAATTAATTTATTCAAAAGAATCTTTATCATGAGTTGGTGATGACTTATGGGCTAATCAAGCTAGGTTCATCGTTGTGTTTAAAAAAGGAACAAAAAGCTAGCATATGGTACATTTGTGTCTAATTAGATATTAATTTGGGTATGTTTGCTGTTCTAATTTGCAGAATATGGTCCCATTTGTGTCCAAAGATGGTATTCATCAACTACACATTTTTATCTTCGTGTTGGCTGTATTTCACGTCCTTTATTGCGTTCTCACACTGGCTTTGGGTAGAGCCAAGGTATTTATTCATTTATCCTACCAAATTTACTTACATTACTTTTAACTATTTTTTTCCTCGAAACTCACACTAGGCCGTTTGGTTCCAGATGAGACGTTGGAAGCATTGGGAGACTGAAACAAGAACAGCGGAGTACCAGTTCTCACACGGTTAGCCCAAATTAACATTATGTAGCTTGATTTTGTGCTTATACGTAGGTACATTAACGTTTGTATACTGACATAGCCTAGTGTTGCATGTGTCACAGACCCAGAGCGATTCAGGTTTGCAAGGGACACATCATTTGGGAGAAGACACTTGAGCTTCTGGACCAAAACACCTGCTCTCATGTGGATAGTAAGTAGCTCTTTTCCTCTTTTCCCATTGAGTTTACTTTGGTACAATGGTGCTAAAAAAGCATATGCTTCGTGCCAAAAAGTAACACTTAGATAAAAGAACTCTCTCTTAAATCACGCCAAAAAGTAGGAAGAAAAGAAATCCCAAGTTTGAATTTTTCTGAAGCTAGCAGTACTTGTACACTTTATTGAACTTTTTGTGAGTTACACTTAGCTAAACTTCGTTTTCATCCACTTCTGCAAAATGATAAAAAAATAGAAACCCCACAAGCCAACTTGACAAAGCATGTAGATGAAAGATGAGTTATTGAATCCCCTTCTATAGGAGAACATATCTTTATCTTAGATTTGACACCAAGTCGCAACGGATGGAATTATTAAATACCAATGGTTTCAATTGAAAGTTTCAAAAACAAGAAATACCCTACGCTAATTGCAGTCACTGTTATAGCTAGGTTTCATTATGCGTGTTTTCTAATTATTGTCACCATAGAAATTATAAGGATCAGTTTTGTGGGCATATAATGCATTCCCACTTTGAAAATCACATGACGTTCTATTATACCTAACAAAAAGGGACCCATGTCCCATTAATTGTCGACAAAGAACAATGCATTATCACAAACGAAGTCTAGGGCTCATATTCAAACAAAATTCCCTCCAGCCTTTTGTTTTTGGTTCCCATTGATTGTCATTTACCAAGAAAGTTCAATATGCTATTTGGTTGGTATTTTTATTGAACTCTAGTCTCAAATCTACTTCTGCGTATCGCATCTAAAAGTAATTGTACCATATTATAAGCTAAATTGATGACTTTAGAATTATTTTCAAGTGGAATACCCTTTAGGATCTCTTTTTTATTTCAATTTTTTTTGAGATAAATCAAATCCCCTTTAGAATGTTAAACGAAAAAAAAATGGAATTTCGAAACCTCGAAGTATTGCTAAGTAAATTTTATATGCTTGATGTATTGATGTGCTTCAATAAATAAAAGACAACCTTCTCTAGATTATGTGCATGTCAAGAGTCACTAAACATTATCTGCACTGAAAAGGTGAACTTTATACCGTGCATTTGTTTATTAAAAAATATCAGTCAAGAATTGTTCAAATTAAATATATAAAAAATACTAAAAAATTAGAAGAGCTTGATATTACTTCCTTCATACACACACGTACACATATATGATGTGACATTTCCTTCATATAAATATATATATATATATATTTGATGAATTTTTACTTCGTATATATGATAAGGTTTCCCTTGACAACATCAATTTTCTATTTTATGCCATTGATGGAATACGGTAACGGTCTTGGTGAATACCGATTTAGGACAACATGAAAACGGTCTTGGCATGGCAAGTAATGAAAACGACGTAGTAGTTAGCCGTCCAAAGATGCTCCATGACTGGACAATTTATTTATTACTATTATTTTATGTTTTGTATGAATTTTTCTTCTATACATTTATGCAGCTTTTTTTTTTTTCTTTTTCTTTTTTGAGAAGGAATTGACTTACATTTATGTAGCTGTTTCTCAAAAAAAGAAAAAAAAAAATTATGTAGCTTATTTGACTATATTTTTATTCCAACTTCCAATTGACGAGTCTGTCCTCGTTAACAATATGAATTTTTCTCCAAGTCATAGTCAAATAAGTACTTTCAATAAGAAACTTCTTTTTTTTTTCTTTTTTTTTTCTTCTTCTAGAAATTCATTTTCACATTTATTTTCCTTTTGCAGGTTTGTTTCTTCAGGCAGTTTGTCAGGTCGGTTCCTAAAGTTGATTACTTGACCTTGAGACATGGATTTATCGTGGTAATTAATTCTTCTAATAAGAGTATCATCTACATTATACATAATTTTTCCTCAAAAAAAAAAAAAAAAAACATTATACGTAATCCATCTTAATTGCTTTTAGTAAGAGATTATTTGGGCTTGCAAATCAGGCATTGTGACCAACTATAAAACAGCATATATTATTTGAGGAGCAGAAAATTTGTTTGGTCAATTCTTTGTTGTCCAATAATAATAAAAAAGAATGTCAAACAATTGACTTGCAAGTTGGAACATTGAAAAATTCACCCCTTCTCTTTTAGGTGTAACATAAATTGTGTCCCCAAATTCGTGAACTTTAGAGGTCTAAATAGTTTCATTCTATGATTTTTTTTCTTCCCACTAAGTTTTCCCTTATTTGTATGTAATAAATCAGGCACATTTGGCACCTCAAAGCCATCAGAAATTTAACTTCCAGAAATATATCAATAGATCATTGGAAGAGGATTTCAAGGTTGTCGTGGGAATCAGGTTGGTGCTTCGGCTTTGTTATTCTCGCATTTCTTTTGTATACTATCTGAATAAATCAGGTGTTAAATGTGGACATTCTTAAAAAAGATAGATAACTAGTGTGAAAATGTAAACACTGTGTATACTTGAAGTAACGTTAAAGAGTGTGGAACTATAATTTTTCCTCTCTTAAATATCTATACAAACCCGACTCCAATGACTTATGTAACATTTTCTTCTTGTCAATTTTCAGCCCTCCTATCTGGTTTTTGGCAGTGCTATTCTTGCTCTTTAACACTGATGGTGAGTAAAGAACAGTTTGTAAAGTATACCTATTTATGTTTAGTAAAAAAAAAATATATATTCTCTCTTCTACATAGAATACCAAAATCCGATACATGTCTCACACGATTGATTACAAATTGTTTAGGGCCTAGCACAAGCAATGCATGGGAATAAAAAAATATGACACAGCCTAAAAGAAAGGAAATTTCTAAAATTAACAAAAAGATTCCTTATAAAACACATAAATGGTGTTTTCTCGACTATAAATTTGTTCCTGAATATTTTTGGCCGAATTATTTGACTAAAGTTCTCCTCCTTTTGCAGGCTGGAAATCTTATCTATGGCTACCATTTATCCCATTGATTGTAAGCAAATTATCTGTGTGTCTGACTGAGATATATAATTCATTTTTTATAAACAATTTTCAAATCTTAACATAATTAGCAGATCTAACGGCTAAAAATGCACCTGCAGGTCATACTATTAGTAGGGACCAAGCTACAGGTGATCATAACCAAAATGGCATTGAGAATCCAAGAGAGAGGAGAGGTTGTGAAGGGCACCCCAGTGGTTCAATTAGGTGATGACCTCTTCTGGTTCAATCGCCCTCGCCTCATTCTCTTCCTCATTAACTTTGTTCTATTTCAGGTACTTTAATTTCCAATTTTCTATCTTCTTTAGATTTAATTTAATTAATCCACCATCATCATTTTTCACTTACACTTCATTTTGGTCTTTATTCATTATTGCAGAATGCCTTTCAGCTTGCTTTCTTTGCATGGGCTTGGGTAAGCTTCTATATTCTATTTACCTATGTTTAGCACTAAAAAATGTACGAGTGAAAAGTTGGAAAAAGAGATAATGAAAAAACTGCTTAAATTTGAAGCTAATTATTGTGCTTCACTACCATTTACATAGTGTATTACACAAAAGCTAAGCATATAAAAAAAGATTTGACTTGTGTCCAATGTATTAAAGTATTGAACGCGACACAATCACGACATGTATCTAAAATTGATCACATGTCAGTCTTGTATTTCATCCAATGCACTGGACGGAAGCCTTGTCCATAAGAAAATTCATGAACTGTGTCCCATTAGGCCTTTTGGTAAATGTAGGAGGTTGGAGTAAGTTTTGCAATCAAAATTTACCAATTAAAAACAAAACAACGTATTGTGTTCTTTCTTTAGAATGTATGTTCTTTAGTTCAAAAACGATTATAGGATTTTGTACTAAAATTTGTATAAATATGTTGAACCCCTCTTTTCTTTTTTTGGGTTTTTTCAGTTTGAATTTGGGTTGAAATCATGTTTCCACGAGAAAACAGAGGATATCGTCATCAGAATCTCGATGGGGTACGTCTCAAACTTGTTAGATTCATATATCAACTTAAATTTTCTAATACACTAACAAAATGGTGGTGCTTTTCTCAGGGTACTCATACAAATTCTCTGCAGTTACGTTACTCTACCACTCTATGCCCTCGTAACACAGGTAAATCAATGGCTAAGACATACACATATTTAACATGTCAAATAAAAAACAATCTAAATCAAATAGTTTATAAATTTTCCTAAAATAGTTCAACATCATAATGCTTGGGCGTTCGTTTTTTATGTTATGAGCAGATGGGTTCAACCATGAAACCAACCATATTCAATGAAAGAGTAGCCATGGCTTTACGCAACTGGCACCACTCAGCTAAGAAGCACCTAAAGGAGAACAAGGGGTCTGTATCTGTAACACCTATGTCTAGTAGACCAGCAACCCCATCCCACCACATGTCCCCGGTTCATCTCTTGCGCAACTACAGGAGCGAAATGGACAGCGTCCAAGCTTCACCAAGAAAATCCAATTTTGACATTGAGCATTGGGAAACCGAGTCCCCCTCCCCATCACACCACCACCGGCCGGTTGGTGATGGCTCATCCTCTTATCACCACTACCAAACGGACCAAAGTTACATAGAGTATGATAAGGATGTTAATGAGGTGAACTTGGGTCAAGTGGCTCCAATACCACAACCAGCTCGTGCACAACATGAAATTGATATCGGACTAAAGGACTTTTCATTTGATAAAAGAACAAGTGCTTGAGAAAAAGAAATGAGCGTGTGAAAATTTCGCTACATTGAAATTGATTGGAGATAATGACGATGAGGAAGAAGAGGGACAAGGATGATGCCATGATTGGAGTGGACGTACAGATCGGGGAATTGTTTTGAGTTGCATCATCTTGTAATATGCTTTTGAAAAATTTGAATTGAAAAATAGAGATACTGATGTGTTCAATTTTTCCACTGCATATATATATATATATATATATACATACTTTGAATAATTTTTTAATGTAAATAAATGGCCAAAACTTCTCCACAGGAGATTTCTTTAATTGAAAAAAAATTAACACATGCAATTAGACTTATCTCACCAGGTCCTTACTCTTTTACTTTTTTTTTTTGTTGCTAAACCCTTACTCTTTTACTGTTCATAGTGTAGCTGAGTAAAAGGTCCAAGGAGTAATTATATTTTTCAAATAAGTTTGTTAATGTTTATCATATTTTTCAAATAAATTAAAAAAAACTGTTCTGAAATTTCTTTAGAAGGCAATCAGATTTTTTTGGAATATGGTACAATTTTTATTTAGGCTTTTACTCGACTTTTTTTTTTTTTTTTTTTTTGAGAATAAAACCTTTTCTGTTTTTAATTCATTGTAGAAAGGTCTGAAACGTAACAATCATAAAGGTTCGGAGTAACACACTCCACTCAAAAAAAAAAAAAAAGGAATAGAATACCTCACTTTCTTGGCTAAGGTGTGACTTAGAGCATTGCTTTATTGATAAATATGAGAGAAAGAGAAACTCTATAAGAGTTAACATAAGACAGAGTGTACGTTTGGTAAAGATTATTTTTGCCAACTTATTTTACTATTCAGCTTATTTTTGTTACTATTCATGGGTCTCATTACACTTTTTGGTACTATTCATGGGTCCTATTATACTATTTTCGCTAACTTTTAACTTTATCTACCGTACTTTCAGCAACAAATTTTCAATTTCAACAAAATAAGCGGATCCCAAAACTGGAACTATGGAGTAGATTATTGTGTTGGAGAGCGTTAATCGAAACTTCGGAGTCACCCTCAAAATTGGAACTATGGAAACCAAGCTCCAAGATGAACCAAACAGCTCGACGTGCAGCCAAGGTCTCCAAAACAAAAACTGAAGATGGCAAAGGGATTTTCTCGGACAGATCTGCCATAATTTCCCCTCGGGAATTTTGAACAACTACCTGGTACGTGCTTCCTACGAGTCTTCAAGCACAGCCCCATCAAAATTTGTTTTCAATTCACTAGAGGTCAAGAGGTGTTGAGATTCCAGTCAAGAAGGAAGGCAAGATGGAAGGCAACTCAGTCAAGAAGAAACAAGAATGGAATTGCAATGATGGAGAAACAGACCAAAACGACAGAGTTTGTATAAAAATGAAGAAAGGGAAATTAAAAGAAAACGGTGTCGTTGCACTTAAGTAACTAGCACGTGTGATTTCTGGCACATGTAATTGATTAGTGGTGTACAACTGTCAATTGCTTATTGATTAGTTAGTTAGTTTTGTTAGAGTTAGTTAGGATTTTCTCTTTCTTTTCTTTCTTTCTCTATTGTGTGTATATAAGGCAAAGCCTTAATGTAAATTAACCAACTTCTTCATTTTAATCAATTTCAGAGAATCAGTTTTCTTCTCAGTCATTTCTAGAAAGCTTTCTTTAACATGGTATCAGAGCTTCAATAGCTCGTCAATGGCTTTCGCTTCTAACACTGCTTCAGATTCAGAAACTCTTCCCACCAATACTTCTAATATTGCAAATCACAGATCGTCCAATCAAGAACCTTCAATGGATGATGCAAATACCAATCCTTCAAGCCCTTATTTCATTCCACCCATAGATGTTGTTCTGGTTTCTCAACCACTAATTGGTCCAGAAAACTATCTCAATTGGTCAAGGGTTGTGTTTTTATCTTTAAGTGGTAGAAACAAGTTTGGTTTTCTCAATGGTTCTATTCCTACGCCTAATCTTTCTCGTCCCTTGTACAATGTGTGGCATAGAGCAAACACCACAATCCTTTTATGGTTGGCGAATTCTTTAAGGAAGGATCTTGCTACCAGTGTGATGTACATTCATACTGCAAGGGATTTATGGATTGATATGCATGATATGTTTTCGCAGCCAAATGTTCCAAGATTCTCTGAGATTCAGAAAGAAATTTTGAAGCTTTCACAAGGTTCATTATCGGTGAGTTTTTACTTCACCAAATTCAAGATTTTATGGGATGAACTTGTGCATTATCAGTCTTTCTCGACTTGTACTTGTACTTATACCCGTGGTTCTCAATGAAATCAATTAAATGCTCAGCAAAAGGATTAAGTTTTTCGTTTTCTTATGGGACTCAATGACAGTTATTCCACTGTTACAAGTCAGATTTTGATCACTGAGCCATTACCTGTTCTAAATAAGGCCTATTCTTTGATTTTGCAAGAGGAAATGTTGGGGAGATAAACACATTGGGGAGCTTACTTGAGTAATTAATATAACATATAGAGACACACTTTAACCTAAAAGGCCTAAGCCCAATGGGTATGTGCTCAATTCTGTTATATTAACTACTCATTCTTCTCATCTTTATTCAATGTGGGACTTCATTCACACGTGTAACCCAACAATCTCCCCTTCACGTGTGAGTCTGCCTCTCTATGGGCTTCAAGACCTCTCTGTGGGTCATGAACAAGTCCACTCACTCCCCCTTAACTAATGAGCTTTTCACTTCATCAACGCGTCATCCATGGGTCTCTCGTACGCCATCCATGGGAACCACGTGTCAACCCTGCACGCACATCCATGGGAACCCCACACGTCCATGTCCATGGGAACCTCGCATCACACCATTATTTAGCACCATTAGCAATATTCCTTTGTTGAGAATTTTTTTTTTCTTCTCCAGGATCTTTGTGTGTGGGCCGTTTAGGCTTTCTCTGTCCCCACTGGGTAGGGATCATGAACACTTTACCACCTTCGCCGCACACCACCATAGGCTCTGATACCACTTGTTGGGGAGATAAACACATTGGGGAGCTTCCTTGAGTAATTAATATAACATATAGAGACACACTTTAACCCAAAAGGCCTAAGCCTAATGGGTATGTGCTCAATTATATTATATTAACTACTCATTCTTCTCATCTTTAATCAATGTGGGACTTCACTCACACGTGTAACCCAACAGGAAAAACACAGGCAAATTGGTTAAGCTGATTTGGTCATTGAGCCAACAGCTTTGTATGCTAATAATTCCAATCCTAAGGGGTTTGAAGGCCATCAAGGTTGGAATCAGGGTGGAAATCATGGGAGTCAAGGTGGAAAGAGTGGTAATTCGAAGAAAGATAGGCATGTTTGCACATATTGTGGACTTGTGGGTCATGTAGCTGATAAGTGTTACAAATTGCATGTTATCCTCCAGGCTATAAGCACAAAGGGAAGGCATCTGCTAATCAGGTTTCTAGCAATGGAAATCTTGGAAGTTTGTTTTGCAACAATGGTAGTTTTGGGAATTTTACTTCTCAACCTATGCAAGGTTTTGCTAATCAACCTGACTTGATGCATTGCTCACCATAGCATCTAGGAGCATAGCCTCAATTGAGCATGTCACAGTCACAGTTCAATGCACCTCAGTGTCCTATCACCCAGAGTCAGTGTGAACAATTGCTCTCCTTCCTTACATCCCAATCATTCAAGGAAGCTACTGCATCTCAGACCTTTCCTGCTCATCAGGCTGCTTCAGTCTTGTTACCTTTGTCCAATGCTGCTGCTATTGCTGGCACTAACTCTTCCATGCCTTATTTTGCCAATTTTTCAGGTAATCCTTTTTGGTTACCCCCTAATCCTTCACATTCCATCTTTTCTGCTTGTATAGTTGATAGGCAAGCCTACAAATCTAATGACTGGATTGTTGACACTGGTGCAACATACCATATGGTCCATTTAGTCTCTTGTCTATTTGCCCAATGGAGAAAAGACTTTAGTTACACATATAGGAACAGTTCATATCTCAGATCATCTTACACTTTATGGAGTTTTGTGTGTTCCATCTTTTACTTTTAATTTCATATCTGTTAGCCAAATCACTAAAACACTTTTTTGTTGTCTTGTGTTCCTTGGTTCTTTTTGCTTTATCCAGGACCTAGCCAATTGGAACATGATTGGACTGGGTAAAGCAACGGCCTTTATCTGCTACAACATAGAATTCCATCTCTATCTGTGCTTGCTGCTTCTTCCAAGGCACCTACTTCCATACCTTTTGTCAACTTTAATTCTGTCAATTCTGATTTGTGGCATTTTCGTTTAAGGCATCCTTCTTATGCAAAATTGTCATTACTGAATAATCTTATATCTGGTTTACAAGCTAATAAGACAATTTGTTGTGACATTTGTCATTTTTCTAAACAAAAGAGATTGTCTTTTCCTATTAGTACTCATTTCTCTCATTGTGTTTTTTGATCTTGTGCATTGTGATCTTTGGGGACCCTTTTCAGTTCCCACCATTGAAGGTTACAAGTACTTTCTTACCATTGTGGATGATTATTCTAGGTGTACTTGGGGGTTTATTTGCTTAAATCTAAGTCAGAAACACAAGCTCTTATTGAAAAGTTTTCTGTCATGGTTGAAACTCAATTTGATGCCAAAATTAAATGTCTCAGAAGTGATAATGGCACAGAATTCATTATGAAGGATTTTTTTCAAATCAAAAGGCGTCTTGCATCAATTATCCTGTGTTGATACTCCTCAACAAAATGCAATTGTTGAGAAAAAACATCAACACATTTTAAATGTTGCAAGAGCTTTGAGGTTTCATTCTTCTTTGCCTCTAAAAAGGTGGGGTGACTACATTCTCACTGCAGTCTATCTCATCAACAGGTTACCCTCAAAGCATTTGAACAATAAAACCCCTTATGAAATGCTTTTTAAACAACCTCCTTCATATGGCCATATTAGGACTTTTGGTTGTCTGTGTTTCATTTCTACTCTTTATCAAAATAGACACAAGTTTGCATCAAGAGCTAAAAAATGTGTTTTCCTAGGTTATCAAAGTGGTATTAAAGGGTACAAGGCTCTGGATTTGGAGTCCAACTCCATTTCTGTCTCTAGGGATGTAGTTTTCTATGAAACTATATTTCCTTTTGCCTCCATTTCACCTTCATCACAATTTTCACATGATACCTCCCTTGATACTTGTCATGATTCTTTTGTTTTTCCCCATTCTATTCCTGATTCCTCCATTTTAGATTCCTCTTTTCAAGCCAATAATGGTATTCCCTCCACTGATTTTGTAAACACTGTTTCTGCAGCTTAGAATCATGGTTCACCAACAAATTCTCCATTAACACATCTTACTCCTGATGTTAATTTTGAGAATGAATTGGTTCTTGTATCAATTCCTAGGCCTAATCCTCCCTTACCACTTAGAAAATCCACTAGACCACATAACCCTCTTTCCTACCTACAAGACTATTCTTGCACAGCTGTCACTTCTAAAACCTCTTTCTGGTATGCCTTATGACATTTTTGCTTATCTTACTTATTCTAATCTCAGTAAGAACTATAGGCAATTTTTCGTGGCAATTGATTCCACCTCACCAGACCTTACTTCTTTTCATGAGGTAGTACAATCTCTCGATTGAAGAGCTACTATGGACAAAGAGATTGCAGCTCTAGAACTCACTAATACATGGACTTTAACCACTCTTCCCCCTGATAAGGTTCCTATTGGTTGTAAGTGGGTCTATAGGACTAAATATAGGTCTGATGGCTTCATTGAGAGGCATAAAGCTTGCTTAGTTGCTAAAGGATATACACAGAGAGAGGGACTTGATTACACTAACACTTTCTCTCCTCTAGCTAAATCAGTTTCTATCAGAATGGTCTTATCTTTGGCTGCTGTGAAATGGTGGTTTCTTCATCAAATGGATGTCAATAACATTTTCCTCCATGGTGATTTAGATGAGGAAGTTTATATGAGTCTTCCACCAGGTTTTCATAGCAAGGGAGAGTGTGCTTCTAATTCTGGTCCTTTGGTTTGTAAGCTCAACAAGAGTCTTTATGGTTTAAAACAAGTTTCAAGACAATGGTTTGCCAAGTTTTCTTATACATTGTTGAATTTTGGCTTTGTTCAATCCAAGGCAAACTATTCCCTTTTTACCTACACTAAAGGCTCATCTTTTACTGTTCTGTTAGTATATGTAAATGATATCTTGCTTACTGGAAATTACCTTAGTTGTATTACTGAATCGAAGCACGTACATGATACTAAGTTTGGCTTAAAAGACTTGGGTTCTCTGAAGTATTTTTTAGGTCTTGAAGTTGCCAGAAGCGACAGGGGTATAAGCCTAAACCAAAGAAAGTATTGCTTGGAGATTTTGCAAGATACAGGCTTCTTAGGTTCTAAATCAGATAGAACTCGAATGGAACAAAATTTGCATCTTTCAAAGGATGTAGGTAAGCTTCTTCCAGATGCAAGTTAGTATAGAAAATTGATTGGAAGATTGCTATATCTTACTTTGACCAGACCTGACATCACCTATGAAGTGCATAGGTTGAGTCAATTCCTTGCTGAACCAAGAGAGCCTCATATGTTGGCAGTCAATAAAGTACTGCAGTATTTGAACAGTACACCAGGCAAAGGTTTTTTCTTCTTTAGCAGCTCAAGTATGCAAGTTAAGGCTTTTTGTGATGCGGATTGGGCAGGTTGCCTTGATACCAGAAGGTCTATCACAGGCTATAGTGTGTTTTTGGGGGATTCTTTAATCTCTTGGAGGTCCAAAAAGCAAAACATAGTCTCTAGGTCTTCAGCAGAGGCAGAGTACAGGGCAATGGCCACCACAACCTGTGAAATTGTTTAGGTTCTTCGATTGTTGAGAGATTTAAGGGTTGATCATCCAAGTAGTGCTCAGCTGTTTTGTGACAACTAGGCTGCATTGCATATTGTAGCTAATCTAGTCTTCCATGAAAGGACAAAGCATATAGAAGTTGATTGTCACTTAGTGAGAGACAAGATAACAGAGGGAGAGACTAAAACATTTTATGTTTCAAGCCATTTTCAAATAGCAAACATCTTCACCAAAGCATTAGGACTTCCAACTTTTAGCAGATGGTTACTTGCTTGGGGTTAATTGATATCTACTCACCAAATCTTAAGACTTCTAACAGTCAAGTCACTGAACTTATGGTCCATAACTTGAGGGGGAGTGTTGAGATTCCAGTCAAGAAGGAAGGCAACTCAGTCAAGAAGAAACAAGAATGGAATTGCAATGATGGAGAAACAGACCAAAACGACAGAGTTTGTAAAAAAAGGAAGAAAGGGAAATTAAAAGAAAACGGTGTCGTTGCACTTAAGTAACTAGCATGTATGATTGTTGGCACGTGTAATTGATTAGTGGTGTACAGCTGTCAATTGCTTATTGATTAGTCGGTTAGTTTTGTTAGAGTTAGTTAGGACTTTCTCTTTCTCTTCTTTCTTTCTTTGTTGCGTGTATATAAGGCAAAGCCTTAATGTAAATTAACCAACTTCTTCATTTTAATCAATTTTAGAGAATCAGTTTTCTTCTCAGTAGTTTCTAGAAAGCTTTCTTTAACAAGAGGCTTCCAAGTAGGCCTGGTGGGCCGACAGGTTTTGGAGGGATTACTCGAGCTTGCTGAAATTCTTGTAGTAGGTGAGTTACTTGGTTGAACAGCTACTCCACTGGGATAGCATTCTCATGAACTTTGATTTTGTTTCTATGATTCCGCACTGACCAGCACAGCATGGCAAAAGGCAAAGATTTCGATTTCTTAACATCCACATTGTGGAGCCATAAATTTAGCAACATGACTCTACAAAAAACTAATTTATTTATTTTAACTTCTCACTTTACCATACACTCAACATCAATGGATCTATATTTTTAGCTCTTTGATTAAAATAATATAAAAAATTCATTAAAAAGTAGTGTGTGTGAACACAACAATTTAATATATATATATATATATATTAAATTGTTGTGTTCACACTGCTTTTTTAATAAAAAATTTGGTTGTGTTCACACTATATATATATATATATATATATATATTTACATATGAGCGATGGTGCACAGCCAAAAGTAACTGTGCACTATAGTTGTGGAGCCAAAAAATATGGCTTTGGCTCGACCAATGTAGCCACATTTTGATATTTGATGATGGTAAAAATAGCAATATAACTTTTTAGTACCACCAATACTAGTGCTCGTAGTAGCACTAGCTTTTTATCAATCAACTCAACCATGGAAAGTGGAGGCTACCCATCATTGTGAACACTGAGAAATTCCTTTTCCCAAATTGATCTATTCTTTTTACAATCCCACAAAGCATGTACTATAGTTTTGAGTTCCTTCAGCCATAGGCTACAGGTAGGGCCTGAGATCAGTTTTCTATTCACTAGTTGTTTACTCGAATTAATGATAAGTTTTTGTAAGAGAAATTGGATTAGTGGTTGAAAATAATATTAAATGGGTTTCTAGTAGTTTCAAATAAGTTGAAATAGGACTAGTATACCTATCTATGTAAATTGCAACTACATGTATTGAAAATTGGGTTTTAAGAGTTGAATGAAAGCTCAATTCTTTTACTATATGTACTTGACCAAATAACCCTAATTTAACAATCCAACGCAAGCTAGCTGAATTCAAGGTTGGATAGGGCCAATTTTTATAGTTGTTATGGGTTCAGTTAGGTTACAGATTGCTCAATTCAAAGATTTCAACTTAGGTTAAAAAATATCCTACGTCTGCTTAGTCCCACCTCTTCTAAAAAAGGATACACATGCAAGTATTTAACCATAACCAAAAGGAATGGGCCTTACCTTTGTTCATTCTATTCCATTCAGGTCAGAATTCAATGAAATATTTCGTACTAATAATAAAATTGGTACACTAAATTGCCTTGTACCATCTTAAATTGACTGGTATTTGGATTTTGCTTAACTTTTATATATAAAAAGCGTTAATGCGCATAGCTACAGTAGCAAATCTACAATAGTTTTAGTTTATTCAAGCCCCCGGTTTCACTGGCTTCTAATACTTTTTTTCTTTTTTCTTTTTTCCTTTTTTTTGTGGGTAATATCACCTATTGAACACACTTTTTATTTTTTATTTTTTATTTTTTATTATACACATTTGAGCTGTTACCCTAAAAAAATAAAATATTAACACAACAAATTGCCACAACATTTTCACAATTGTAAAGGTATAAATTCTTTATAGGCCAAAATAACATAATAAAACATCATAATAAAACCAACCATAACTAAAAATAAAGGTATTGTGAAAAAAAAAAAGTGTGACATCTGCAACACTTTTTTTATAACACTTTAATAACAAATCATAGGTAGTAAATAATTATTGGATCCAATTTAAACTTACCAATAAAATTACTTTTTTGCCTACCAATAACAACCCGTAACAACCTACTACTTATGATTTATTGTGAAAATGTTATGGACATAGCATTTCTCTTGTGAAAATATTAAGACATTTTTTTGTTGTCATAAATTTTTCACAACTACTAAAGTGTCATCAATTCTTTACGAGTCAAAATAAAATATAAAAAAATTATAAAGGTATTACGAAAATATTGTACTATTTTGTTGTGTTTTTAGAAATGTTTTTTTGGTTTAGTCAACTTTATTGAACCAAAATTCACTATTTCATATACAATTTTCTTGGGTTGACGTTTTATATTTTTTTTATTGCATTTTATTTTTATATCATTTTAAGTAAAAACACATAGTTTTACAGAAAAAAAAAATATAATAAAATAAAAACTTATGATAAAAACACTTTTCATCTTTTATGTTATGTTTGGGGTAGTTCATAATTTCTCCTTAAACTTTAAAATCAAGCAATTGTCCCCTTAATATTTTGGAAAATAACAAATATATCATATTGTTATTCTCTCAGTTAGATTATAATGAAAGCTTATGATTCTTAAAATATTACATTGTGTAATGTCTAAAATACTCCCACTAAATTTTAACATTCAATTCCAAAAATTTTCTTCACATATTTTGAGTTTTAGATAGTAGTAATACTTAGAAAGTTGGAATTGTGATATAAGGTGTTTTATTTATACTTAGAGAACATTAATTTTCTAGGTTTAAATCTTCGAAACTTATAATTTATCTAATGGAAAATTCGATGACACATGCCTTTTGTTATAAATTTTTTTTTTTCTTTTCTTGCCTAAAATGGGTGTTCATTAAAAACTAAGTAAGCTAAACATTGCATCTAGACTCGTGTAGAATGATAAAGAAGAAAGTATGAATGAAATACATTTTCATTGTGTATGGTTGAAGTTATTTGATGAAGAGTTTCAATTATAACATAAGACATCATTCATTATGAAAATTTAATATTGTAACAATGTTTTAGCAAAACTCAGTTGCTTATTGTTGGGAGATGATAATATTCGTTATCATTCTTAGAAGTTTTTAGTGAGTATATATTGCCTTTAGCAAATAAGTATGAAGAAACTATTATAGTAAAATAGATATTCATATGTTAAATAGTTACCTTAACTTTGTGTGTGACATACATTTATATATATATATATATATATAGTTTTATACTTTTTCAAATAGAAATTTTATCTTAATTTTCTCACTCAATATCTCTCAAAAAAAAATTTCTCACTCAAGAGGTAGAACGTGCCACCCTAACTAGTGATGTATAGCGTCAAGAAAATTCAATTGGCATATTTTATGGAGAGAGAGAGAGAGAGAGAGAGAGCTATAAAAAAAAAATAAGAAAACTTCTCCATGGTCTTTTCATTTTTATTTCTAGTCACTAGGAATTGAGATTAGATGTAATACAAAATATCTATGGTATTGTACCAATGTAATAGCTCTTAATGGCTAAAATTAAGATTTGAAAAAAATAACTTTTAACCTTAACCATTGAATAAAAAAAGTGAAAAAAAAAAAGAAAAAGAAAAGAGTGGTAAAAACTTTCTATGAAAGAGAAATGGGGTAATTACACTGATCAAAGATGATAGAATACTTTTTCTTCCGTTCAATGATTAGGCTTAAGAGTCTTCATTGCAGACCATGTATAAAGAATTTGAGGCCCACACCCATATCTGGGCCACAGCCACACTTGACGTACGTGCACTACCCACCAATGCCTGAAAATCCACTTCAACACGGGAGGCCTGCACAAATGGCGTATGGATCCCAGCGTTACACACGACACCCACATCAGCACATGATCATCATTTGCTGTCGCGTCGAAAATTCTGGAAAAAAAAGACTTTGCAGCCTTGCAGGGGAAAAAAACAGAGAGTTATATATGTTTCTCTCCCCGTGTATTGCAGCTAAACAACAAACAAAGCCCTCAACAATCCGCAGATTTGTGTTTCTTTCCCAGCACCTGCCCATAATTTTCCATCTCCATCTCTTTCTAGTTTCTACTACCTCTGCCCACTGTTTCTTTTCCTCATCTCTTTTACTCAAACCGATACAATTCTTCTTTATATGTGTAGTGCTAATTAGTAATTACCAAATCACCAGTACAAATTATTAGCATCGAAAAGCTCGAGTTAGAGAGAGAGAGAAAAAAAAAAAAAAAGAGAGAGAGAGATGGAGATTGTGGGTGGGTTGCTAGGGAAATTGGTTCGCCACTGCTATGCAGTTTTATGTTTGGGAGTGCTGCTTGTGTCTGTAACCATAGCTCACTACGTCCCTGCTGCTGAGCCAAGTGACCCTCGGGAGCGCACAACACGGCGTCTTCGTACTTCTCATGGTCCTTCTATTCATCCCAGCCAAAGCTAGCTAGTACTGAGCTTATTGCCACCAGTTTCATCAAGTTCATGGGGATTGAATAAGCAGGCTAATTCAGAGAGCTTATTCCTGTTTGAACTAAGGCAAAGCTCTTCTTGGATGACTGTAGATTTTACTGTTTTCGGTGGTAGATAACTAGATATAACTCTTTATATATGTGTGTGTGCGTGTATATATCTGCTTTCTTGGTTAAAGTAGATCACACTTTTGCTCTACATTTCTTACTTGCAAGCAGGTCATGGATGTTATATATATGGTTGTTTGAGCTGATCAGTATGGCTATCACTATCGTCTTGATTGATAAAGATACATTACCGCGCGTCATGAACGTGAGAAAATATTGTAGATTCAAATTTCTATCACTTGCAACGAAGAAAAGATCAGTGTGATTTAACGAACAAGTCAGAAAAATTGAGAATTTAAAGCTGATATCTCTACTCAATTAGTTTCCTCAATTTGAGCGTGGCACCTATATTTTGATCGGAGTGTTTTCGAAGAGAAAAGCCCGCTAGTAGCACTAGCAAAACTAGGTAGCTAACTTCAAACGTCTGATTAGTTCATGGAATATACGAAGAATACAACTAACTTGCTTTTCTCAGTTTCTGGTTTAGTTTTTGGGTGGAGTTATTTGGTATAATGTTATAATAAAAAAAAATCTTAATTATATTTAATAAATATAAAAATAAATTTCACCAATAAGCAATAACCCTTAAATTTTTGGGTTATTTTTATTTTGGATTTTAAGTTTAAGATTTTTCATTTTGATCCACGAAATAGTCCTTCAATATTGCCTTAGGATAAAAATAATTTTACAAGTACTTTAAAAAAAAAAAACCAAATTTGTCCAATATTAATTAAAGGTACACAAATAGCTCCTTACACAAACCCTTCACCATTCCTTTTCTCTCTCGAAGCTCAACTTTAAAAAATTCTAGCTCTTAATACACCAAGAATTTTTTGTTTTGGCAAATCAAATCCAGAGTATTTGGCTCAATCTAGGTAATCCCAAAACTAAACACTTTCATGTATACACTCTTCAACATAGGACCTAAATTCCATAACCTTTGGAATCTTCAATATTATAGTTTTATGATATTCCCTAAAAAAATCAAGTAATTGATTTCTTTCGAGGCCTTTACGGTTCTAACAAGACTATTATATTTAATGAGTCCATAAAAACAATTAAGGTCGTCCATCTTAATGGACGATCATTGTGTTATTAGTAGGCCATCAAAGATAGATAAGTAACCGTCCAACACATTCAATAACTGTTGGAAAATTTAGACCCTGGTTGATAGAATTAACAAGTTTTAAACCCAAGTTTTTAAGATGGACGATCATTGTGTTATTAGTAGGCCATCAAAGATAAATAAGTAACCGTCCAACACATTCAATAACTGTTGGGAAATTTAGACCCTGGTTGATAGAATTAACAAGTTTTAAACCCAAGTTTTTAATTAGATTTATTATGAATAAAACTTATTAAAACAAACAAACATCAATATCATGTCAAAATCATGCAGCAAAAAAATAAATAAGACAAAATATGATGACCTAGGAAAACCAATGAAACAAACTAGTTTCACAGTAAAAAACCTGGGGGAAAACCTTCCAGAAAAGCAATCCACTATAGCAAAGAGAAGTTCCAGATCTATTACAAAACCTTTGTCCCTAAACTCTACAATTCTTGTAGATGAACTTACAGCAGAAACCTTCTACCGCTTCAGAACCTCTGAACTCTTCAATAAATGAACGCCACCCTTTTTGATGCACGGATCCCAGTACGTGACTAACTTCTTTGCATGAATCCCAGTATGTGACTCATTCACCAACTTGAGGAAGAAGAATGTTGGCTACAAAGTTCTTCACTTCATCAACAATGAACATCAAGAAGCACCTGATTACAAAACCCTAAAACGCAAAGACGCAGTAGCTTTTTTCAGAGAGAATAAGGCATCGTCACCTTTTGCATATGTTCTCCTTCTTTTCTCTTATGTAACAGCCTCTAAAATAAGCCTTATATATGTCTAGGGTTGTGAGAAAAGAAACCCTACACATACATGTCAGCATGGGCCGAAAATTAGATCTGGAAATTTGAATTTTGTAATTCTCGATCGATCGAGAGGTGTCGAGCCTATCTGTTGCGAGCTATTGAGAGCTATCAAGGAGCTATCGAGGGGAGAGAAAATTGCTCAATCGATCGACCTAGCTATTAAAAGGTGTCGAGATTGCAATAAAAAGAAGTTAAAAAGCTCGATAGATAGCCTAACTGTCGAGAGGTGTCGAGCAGCTATTGAGCTTTAAAAAATCAGCACTTCTTCACTTGTTTCTTGGACAAATTTACATAGTTTCAATACTAGACTTGAACTCTTGTTCCTTGAAGTATTAAATACATCCTAGATCTACCCAATTACAAGTAAAGTGTATTTTGTCAAAGGATTAGCCAATTACATAAAGTAGTGACATATGTTCCTAACAAGTGAATCACATATGTCTTAACAATAATGACCATCAAAGGTCTTAAACTCTCTTATCAAGACAAAGAATGTTACAATTAGTGTAATAATCACCCTCATTTATATCCAACAGCTACCTAAGTCACCTATAAAAAGGATAATCTGTCCATTTTCTAAGGTATGTCAAAAACTACTACAAAACACTATCTATATACAAAATATATGAGATGATACTAACTTAAGCATCAGAGACTCCCCTACTGGGCACAACCCGGTGGCCTCTTCGATCTATCTCTCTTTTATCTTGCAGGTCCTACAAGATCGTCTAATGCTCCGGATTGGACGAGTGACTCAACTAACGATTTTGGCATCATCAGTTTGACGCGGTCTGTGGGGAGAGACTAGTCATTCAGCTCTTCCTGAGACAAAAGGGTTACTCTGCTCAATCTAGAACCACAAATATTGAAAATGCTAAGCTCGTCCCAAAACCATTGACGAAAAATGCATATCCATAAGTCAAAAGACAAAAAAGTGACCACAACCGCTCCAATGAACAATCTTAATTAACTGATCCATAGATATGTCCATGGCCATCGCAACAACACCACCAGCTATCCTCAAAAATCTTTGGCCAAATTGAGACAAGCCTCATTACTGCAGACACTCCAAAAAAACAAAAAACAAAACAAATCTTGCTCATCGTCCATAACAACAACGAGCTCCTTAAGCCCTACATCTTAATGCTGCCCCCAATCTGAGTTGGAATTTTCTTCAATCATACCTCTTGGACATTTCACGTCACTAGGAGTGTCAAAATGGTAAAGGAGGGGGCTAGACAAGAGAGGACCCAAAAAGGATAAATCTTTGTGGTTTTCTTCAGACCCGCTTGGTGCCTGGTATGTTATCTAATAAACCTAACTCAATTGCCTATGTTTAGCTAGTCTAGGCCATCCATCAGAAGATGGGGCAATCCTAAAGCCCATGTGTCATACTCATGAGGCTAAAGTGATAATAAGGTGGTGGTTGACCCATGCGGCCAAGCCTTTTGTTATCCACTAGCAGCACGTGTCACCATGTGCCTTTCATGCTTATCATATTCACCAATTTCATGTTATTGTTTCTTATGTCATTTGAAATGAATCATTAACAAGCCTTTGACTAATATAGATTGAAAGCAAATATTAAAAAATAGGAGATATTACTTCGGTTACAAACTATGATATCTTCTTTACATGGTAAATGAGTTTCTGTGATGCTTATATCGACCTAGTAGCCCATCAGTTAATACACCCAACAGCTACCTCTCATGCACCTTATTTTATAATAATTCTTATGTGAAGATTGTCATTTGAGGTTACGAATTTGTAGTGCTACAGTATTTAAGTATAAGGATCATTTAAGATAAGAGGCTCTTAACTTTCGTTATTCTACCAAATTTAAAGATACTAATTTTGAGTATTAAAGAAAAAGGAAGCCAAAAATATATTATCTTACCAAAATTATATATTGTAATTTTGGATGTTAAATAATAAATATGTAAAGTCAAACATTAATGTCTTTCAAAATTTAAAAGGCATTAAAACCAAAAGTTATTTGGTTGCCTTTTTAGAATTTTGAAATTAAATTTGAGAATTTAAAGAATTTCTAGATAAAGAGAGTTAGTAATTATATGTTTCTACTTTCAACTGTTACTTTCCTAATGGAAATTAATTTTATAAATGCTCCTTAGAGTAGTCAGTCAAATATGTTAGATATTTTCAAGAATACTAAACTAGATATCAAACAAAGTTGAAAACTCCCTCCTCAAAACAAAAAAACAAAAACAAAAAAAGTTGAAAACTCATATTGATTAGTAAAGAAAAATAAAGAGATGCTTTATCACCTCTCTTCTTTCCCAATATTTCTTGCTAAAATAGGAAAGATGAAATCCAGTATTATTGCTTTGTCCAAATAATAAATTTCAATTTTTAGTCGTTAGAGAAAATGAAGCAAAAATTTATTACCATACAAAATTATAGTTTCAGATATTAAAGAGGAGGGGCAATTCTTATTTCACTTCCAAGTTTAAGAACCCCAAATTCAGGCATTAAAACCGGAGATTATTCGGTTTTGTTTTTATAAATAGGGCAACATATTGAATTATAAGCATACATATGCATGTGACATTTACTCTAAATAACGTGACAACTATTTTTGACCGTCAATCTTAAATAATTTTAAGATAGTCTCTTTTATTATTACATCAAAAACCCAAAAATTTTAAAAAGAAAGTTTCAAGCAAAATTGCAAATTTTATATTTGCCTTATAGGCTTAAACATAAGAGATGTTACTCATTGACATTCCAAGTTTCAAGATCCCAATTTTGGGTATCTAAAAGCATGGAACCATATATAATTATTGGGCTTGAGATCCTTCTTGCTCACTTTAAAATTGAAACATGGCATGCCAAATTATCTCTCTGAATTTTGCATATGCTCGTGCACGCAACTAATTAATTACATGTGCAAAACATCGTTTTCTTTTGATCAATATCTCAAATGTTATAATTGATCAAATATATATATATATATATATATCATATGTTATAGTTCGTCAAAAAATAGATCCCATTTTAGGAGAAATCCCATGAGCGTATGATTGATTATGAATTCACAAATAATAATCATGACCCACTATTCCAAACCTTTCTAAATGATATTGGCTGCTTTAATTTTGAGAAGGCATTCCAAAATATATTTGTGTTATGTAAACACTCTAAGGGATATTATGCTATGTCATGGACGCATCAACATATATCGCCCTTAAGTTAGAAATTTTTTTAATTAATATTATTTGTGAATTTCTTTATTGATATCGTTGCTCCTAGTATAACACTTTGCACAAAAAGAGTACATGTAGTACAACAACTAGACTAGAGCAACTAGACTATCTCAATTGTACATATATCGTCAAGTCCATAGGATTAAGGATGAGAACTCATCAAGAAGAGCTTGCTAAAAAGCAGATAAAAGGTATGTGACATGATAGCATCATACCACCACATCTTTATCTATATATAATTGTTGACACTATTATAAGGTAATTTTGTACTAAGATAAAAAATCATGGAAAGGCCTAGACTCTTTCCATAGCATCACGAATATTTTTTTCATAATGGCATTGCTACATGTCTATAATTGTTAACACTACTATATGCCTATTACATAATGGCTCTCACAATGGTATGTATGAGACGTGATGTTAAAACATTAGCTTGAATATTTATTGAATGTGAAAGTATGATGATAGATCACATGTCATGCATAAGTACTCTCTTTAAATTGTAGTATATGCATAACCAGTTAGGCATGTAATAATAGAAGCACATGGCATAACCTTCGTCCCTAAAGGAAGGAAATATAACGATGAACGAACAAAGTTTCCTAGTACTTGTACCTTCAAAAGAATGAAGCAAAATAGATCTAAACGTCAAACATGAAATAGCATGTTAAGCTTAACAAGAGAGATCTTAAAAGAGGGAGAGTTTGTCAAAAAGACTACAACAATGAAAAAATCGAGGTACGTACACAATAGTATCGTGATTTAAGGTCTCTTGTCGTGATAACTCATTTATTTCTTTTTTTTTAATTAGCCATGCCATATATTAGCTTATAACAACTAAGTGCAAATCAAGCTTGCATGATTATCTACAAATATGTATATATAGAACATGCTAAAAATATTGCTACAAAATTATCACAATTATCACAATTAATATGGCTATATATATTATTAGTAGCATATGTTTCATCATCATGAATCAGAGAAGTTCTATTAAGTCTCCTAAACTTAAAATGCTAGATGATCATGTTCACAATATGGTCATGAGTCTAAATCTCAATAAATTTCTACTATCTCCGTCAACTCACCAAGATCTTTTAAATTGCTTTAAAAATTATATACAGTGCAAGCAACTAACAAATACCATTTTAAAGAAGCATATAGTCAAATAGCTTCAATTTTTGCTTCAATTTTTTTTTTAATATCATAGAATACTTCTCTATGATTCATATAGAATGCATTTTGTCAAATGACATCCATAATTGTATAGCACGCAATTGCATATTTGTACATTGTCATTCCTAAAAAAATGTAGCTAGCACTATTGAAGTGACTTAAGCTTACAATTAAAGAAGAAGGAAGAGGAAATTGCTATTACAAACAGCAACGGCCATAGTCATCAAAGCACTCCCAAAAAAAAAAAAAGTTCCAATCGTGATAGACCATTCCTCTAGTTGTCAACAAACTAGAATTGTACTTTTCATGTTTGAACGGGGGCAAAAACGTAGCCTAGTTCTTATGCCTTCAAAAAATTGAAGAAAAAGAAATCTAGGCCTTAGATACAAAGTATAATGTTGAGCTTAAAGAATCTTTAAAAGAGAAGAGCTGGTCAAGAAGATCCCAACAATTAAAAGATCGAGGAATGTGACAAAATAGTGTCGTCATTTAAGGTAACACATTTATCTCTGTCTCTTTTATATTCCTTTATAAAAATTTACACCTAGTAAGGTTTCATGCAAAAATGTATGCATTACTAGACAGATCACAAAAGAGGTAAAAATCTAGGATTACAAGGAAATAAGAAAAAGGTCTACCAAGGCAATTGATAACTTATTATTCATATATGAATTGTTCTAAAATTCTTGGTTAACCAAGTCTTGGCAAGTGCATGTACTACTTAATACAGATATCAACATGGCCTCAAGAAGGTCCAAAACGACATAGCGTTAAGGAATTTTTCCAGCAACAAGTGACAAGATTTCTTAAATGGATGTAAGTCACCAAATAATGGCTAAGTGATAAGATTCCGCCAAGACGGGTATAAATCACTGACGAAGCCTAAGTGACAAGATTCCTTAAATGGATGTAATTCACCAAAAAATGGCTAAGTGATAAGATTCTGCCAAGACAGATGTAAATCATTGACGAAGCCTAAGTGACAAGATTCCTTAAATAGATGTAAGTCACCAAAAAATGGCTAAGTGATAAGATTCCACCAAGATGGATGTAAATCACTAACGAAGCCTAAGTGACAAGATTCCTTGAATGGATGTAAGTCACCAAAAAAAAAGGGACAAGATTCCGCTAGACCTATGTAAATCGCTGATGAAGTCTAAATGACAAAGCTTCATAACTGGATGTAAGTCACCCTAAAGTGGCTAAGAGACTAAATACCCTTAGACAAGTATAAGCAGACAAGGATTCTCACACAAACGCAAGTCACACACAAATCAAGAATATCAAACATGACAACCAGAGAATAAATGAAAGAAGAAGCATCAAAGTGATAAAAAATGGCTGTCGAAAGAAATCACCTTACTCTTCAACAGTGATAAAAAAATGGTCATCCAAAGAAATTAGCTTGCTCTTCAGTAGTGATAAAAAATGATCATCCAAAGAAATTAGCTCACTTTCAAGATCAAGCTATGATCCATCGAACGTCCAAAAAGACCTTCAAAAGGCAGATACTAAAAAGTCGTCACAAAAATACTACCATTCTTGAAGAAGAAAGTAGTTGAAGATAAAGAAGTTCGAATCTAAACTAGTCAAGAACATTCTGTAAGCATAACCAGCATAAAGCAAAATCAAACTTAGGAATGAAGGGCAACTGATGAGTCCATAAAAACCATTAAGGTCATCCATCTTACTAGACAATCATTGCGTCATTAATAGGCCATAAAAAATAGATGAGTAATTGCCCAACACATTCAATAACAACTATCAAAGTTCTTAAACTCTCTCATCAAGACAAAGAATGTTACAATTAGGGTAATAATTACCCTCATTTATGTCCAACAGCTACTTAAGTCACCTATAAAAGGGACAATTTGTCCATTTTCTAAGGTATATCAAAAACTACTACAAAATACTACAAAACACTATCTATATACGAAATATATGAGATGATACTAACTTAAGCATTGAAGGTTCCCCCACCGAGCACAACCTGGTGGTCTCTTCGATCTATCTCTCTTTTATCTTGCAGGTCCTACAAGATCGTCTAATACTCCGAATTGGACGAGTAACCTAATTGACGATTTTGGCATCATCAATATTTTTTATATTTTTCCACACTTAGGATCTCTCTTTTTAGATTTGAACAACTCATGTTAGCTCTGTTAGGTGTAATTCTTGATCCCTTAGGTGAGGAAATTAAGGATGTCCTCTTTTAGATTAGCCATTTAAAAGCTTTAGGGCTTGATCAGGGCCGTCCTAAGATAGTTTGAGGCCGAAGGCAAAAATTTTAAAGGGGCCTTTTTATATTTCACTTAAATAATAATTAGTTTATTTTTTTATTTCAATTTATTATTAATTTTTACTTATTATATAGGTTTTACAAATTGACATATCACCAATAAAAAAAAAGTTATTGAAACATTCATTTATTATATTGTTTAAGTGACACCGATTATATTCATGTCACATCAGTTTGTAAGTTTTTTGTTGTAAAATTTGTATTAGTTTTAGCATTTTTCATTGACTTAATGGTAATTGGGTTGTATTTTTTTTTTTTTTGGTTAAAAAAATGCTAAACTTACTACAAATTTGATTACAAAAAACTTACAAACTGATGTGACAATAAGGTGGCATTTTAACAACAGAATCAATTGAGTATTGAATTACTCGCACATCAATTTATATGATCTATGTAATTAAACTACTAATATACTAGCATAACTCTAATATTTTAGGGCTTCTTAAGAGTAGGAAAAAGAAAGTACACGTAACTCACATTTTTTATTTTTTCCTTAATTACCCAAAAAAAAAAAAATCCTTACTGCCCCCATGCTTAGGGGCCTTAGGCCATGGCCTAAATGGCCTAGGCCTAGGGCCGGCCCTGGGCTTGATGGTTTTTATGGTATATTCTTACAATAATTTTGGCACATACTAGAACTCTCTATGGCCTCTACTAATCAGAACATTTTCTCAATTGGGACACATGCCACCTACGTGGGTAGAAACTAATTTAGTTTTAATTCTTGAGTGTAAAATTACCTTGAGTGTTTGTATTTCATTATTTACACCTTAAACTTTTGCTGAGTCTAACGAAGCTCGAGTGCAGAGCCTTCCACTGTGTGTCGAATTAGGGCAATAAAATTTGCATTTTAAATTCTCTTGGATATGAGATTCAATAATGTAATACTAAAATTAGATCCCAAATGGTGATTTACATTATTACTAATAATTCATTTTCTCGTAAATTGTTTGCTTTAATTTTGGATTGTAGAGGGTAGGGATATTGGGCCTAGGAGCTCATTGTCTATGTATATATTGGGCTTGGGGCCCAATTGGAGGACGTGAAGTCGTCCGAGGAGGAGTAAACGTCACTAGGTAAGTCTGTGTTACTAACTGAAGGATTTAGTTTTGATCATAAGAGCCCATGAGGGTGGTCCGAAGACGAATACCTCCTCGGCTAACCAAAACCGGGGTCTGCAGGAGTGGTCTACCGTCCAGGGGAACATTCCAGGAAATTCTATTAATACAGATAAGCATTGCATAAATATAGGACAGGATGGAGCCCTAAAATACCTAAGGAGAAAGCTACTACCACCGCATTAAATGCTCTGCAGCTAACTTTCTGGCCGCATTAATGTGGAAGTGATACCTAAACAGTGATTTTTAGCCTTATAGCTACTACACAAAGACTTCAGAAAGGCGCTGATGGGACAAGAATTAACACCAACCATCTAGTCTACACGTGAAGGGTAGAGATGAAAGGGGAAAACAGTATAAAAGATAAAGGAAGCAATGAGAAAAGGAGATCGAGAAACTAAGAGAAAAACACTGTAGCTATCAAGAACTGACTTTGTAATCAAACTTGAGAGAAATATATAAGAACTGATCACCTCAAACTGTGCCGAGGACGATTTTCTTTAGTTTAAATTATTTTATTTTCCTTTTCTTGTCACCTGAATTCATAATTCTTATCGTTACACTCGTTAAAGCCTAGTTTTCCAACTCATTCTCTACAAATTCATTGTTTTGAGCTTTTTGGGCCTAAGTCCATCCACCTTTTGGGCTAGAGACTTAAATTTGGTCCTTACAATTGGCACCATCTATGGGAAATTACTGGTGTTGTAGTAAGTCCAACGTTCAACAATGGTAGGTTCAGGTTCAAACCAAGCAGAATCCATGGGGTCTCAACATCAAGATCACTTCCGTGATCTTGAATAAAAGAGGGACCGAGAAGGGAGTGTGCACACTACCTATACTAGTAGGAGCCATCCTCGGGGTGGTAGCCATCTCTCTCATGAGAAAAATACCAAAACCATGTAGCTGGAGATTGATCACTTGAAGAGAAGCTTACGCCACGAACGGTGAAAGCGAGCTCCTTCCAATTCTAACCTCTCTTCTGACAATGAAAAGGTTGGTAGCTATAGGCGCAGATCAAGGACCCATCCTAGCGAGTCTTTCTTGTATGAGGAGGACTATCATCGTGAGTGCAAAAACAGAAATTCATCTTCAAGAGGCCTGGGAAATAATGCTATAAGTAGAGCTCTCAACCAAATTTTCAGATCACCTTTCACGTGCAGAATTGAGGGAGGAAGACTTCCTCGGCGGTTCACTCAGCCCACGTTCATCATGTATAATGGTTGAACAGACCCTGTGGAGTATGTTAGCCACTTCAATCAAAGAATGGTTGTGCACTTCAAGAACAAGGCCTTGATGTGTAAGGTGTTCCCATCCAGTTTAGGGCCTGTGGTGATGAGGTGGTTTGATGGTCTAGGTGAAGGCTCCATTGATTTCTTTAAGGAACTCACTCAGGTGTTTGGATCCTGCTTTATTATGTGCAACAAGATTCCTCGACCCTTAGATTCCTTATTGTCTTTGTCCATGAGAGAAAGGGAGACCCTGAAAACATATTCGAACAGATATTGGGGGATGTTCAATGAGATAGATAGTGACTTTGATGATGTAGCTATCAGGACTTTCAAGATCGGCCTACCTGCCGAGCATGGCTTGAGGAAGTCTTTGACAAGGAAACTCGTTACCAGTGTACACTAGCTCATGGATCGGATTGATAAGTGTGAGAGGGTTGAGGAGGACCAACAGTAGGGCAAGGGAAAGGGTAAGGTTATCCCTCAGGAGATGAGAGATTTCAGGTCAGACTGCTACAATAATAGCAAACCCCGTAGGGATCTTGCAGGGTAATCTGGGCCTATAGCTCCTCAAGTGGTTAACATTGTGTTCCGAGAACCGGTGCATCAAGTTTTTGAGAAGATCAAGACCAAGCCATACTTCAAATGGCCAAACAAAATGAGTAGAGACCCGTTGAGGCGCAATCAGAGCCTTCATTGCCAATACCACCAAGAGCGAGGGCATACCACTGAGGACTGTGAAACTCTTTGGAATCATCTAAAGCAACTAGTTAAGGAGGGAAGGTTACAGCAGTTTTTGTATCATTCCTAACGGGCAAGGAGACCAATCAAGATTAGGGGCTCAGGGGAACGCTTCTTCAAGGCCCCCGTTAGGCACAATTAATGTCATCTTTGCTGCACTTGGGAGAACTGGTTCTCATCCTTCTAGGATAATGTCTGTAGCTCGGCTACTAGCCAAGGATTCTAATTCTGAGCCAAAGAAGGCTAGAGTGGAGATTCGACTGGCGCTGAGTTTTTCGGACGAGGATAAGATGGGAACCATTCAGCCGCACGATGATGCTTTGATGGTCACCTTCAGAATATGAGGGTATGATGTGAAGAAGGTAATTGTAGACCAGGACAGTGGTGTGGAGATTATGTACCCTAACTTGTATAGAGGGCTAAACTTAAAGCCTGAGAATCTGACAACCTATGATTCATATTTGGTGAGTTTCGATAGGAAAGTTGTCATCCCAAGGGGCCAGATTAGGTTACTCGTGCAAGCAGGTTCAGAGGTAGTTGAAGTGGACTTTATTGTGGTGGATGCATACTCTCCCTACACGGCCATTGTGGCCAGACCTTGACTTCATGCCCTAGGGGCTGTTTCGTCAACTTTGCATTTGAAAGTGAAGTATCCATTAGGAGACTAGATTGAGGAGCTTCTGGGGAGTCAATTTATAGCTAGGCAGTGCCTTGTGGCTGCAATTATGCATCAGTCGGCAGCTGATTCCTCAGCCTCTGCTGAGGGGGGCTCATAGCAATCAAGGATTTCAATCCTATCTACGAATGTGGTGTCGAGGGAGGCAAAGTGTGAAAGGTTGGAGGAAATTGTCATAGATGGTGATTCAGAGAAGTTTTTCTAGGTCGGAGCTCAGTTGCCTCCTTGGGAGAAGGAAGAACTTTTAACATTTCTTAGGAGGAACATTGATGTGTTCACCTGGAACCTACAAAGCTCCTAGGGTAGATCCAGAATTCATTTGCCATCATTTGAATGTTAACCCGGCTATCCTCCCTAGAAAGCAATCACCTCAGCACTCATCAAAGGAGCATTCTGATGCTGTTAAGGAAGAGGTGAACAAGCTTAAGTGGGCTGGGATTATTAAAGAAGTGTTCTACCCGGAATGGCTAGGTAATACAGTGGTTGTAAAAAAGAAGAGCGGGAAGTGGCGTGTGTATGTGGACTTCACAGACTTGAACAAAACTTGTCCAAAGGACCCCTTCCCCATGCCTCAGATTGATTAGCTAGTGGACGTAACAGTAGGCCATCCTCCGATGAGCTTTTTGGATGCCTTTCAAGGGTACCATCAGATACCTCTAGTCTTGAACGATCAAGAGAAAACAGCTTTTGTCACTCCTATTGGAAATTACCACTACAAGGTGATGCATTTTGGTCTAAAAAATGTGGGGTCCACCTATCAGAGGATGATGATCAGGATGTTTAAGCTACAATTGGGGAAAAGCATTGAGATTTATATAGACGACATGGTGGTCAAGAGCAAGTTGGAATCTAAGCACGTTAATGACCTCAGGAATATCTTTGAGATCTTAAGGAAACATAAACTGCGACTTAACGCTTCTAAATGTTCTTTTGGCATCGGATCAGGAAAATTCTTAGGGTATATGGTTATGTTAGGGTTTGTGCCCTAAAACCCAATTTATTGGCATGTCATGAATAATTAAGTTGTTTAATTATATGAGACTATTTATGAACTAATGGGATATTATCTTAGTCCATGAGATGCATAGTATGTAAGTTATGTGAAAAGTCACAGAAGATGTAAATCATAAGTTCTTTGTAAACTCAGAATTTTAGTTCGTAGTCGGTGATGAAATTGGGCATTTCATCTACGAAGACTATAACATATCAACTAAGATGATTTGTCTTGATCATGGAAGTGGAGACTTCTAGTTGATATGTTGATATGTTTTAAGAGTTAAGATATATTGAACTGGACCGCTGTGAGATTTATTATTCTCCTAACGACTGTCAAATGAATAATAAATCTCACGACTTCTATTTACATCAACTCTAAATCCTGAGAGAACAATGGACCTGATCATGAGATAAGGTTGCTTTGATATATCAGGAGTGAGATTTATAAGTTACGGTCAAAACCTCAGTATGTTGGGCAACCGCATTTAGTGTTGATGGAACATATATTCTCAAGATGGAATTCATAATCTCTTAACGGAGATATAAAATATTCCCTTGAGATAAGTTTAATGGGTTTAGTTACTCAAAGTGTTGGGCCCAACCATTTTAGTAAAGAGTTACTAAAGTATATATTTATGAAATTGGATTTCATAAATATATGATGAATAACATAAAGGATTAAACCGGGTACTCAATGATTAAAATGTAGTAATCTTCAAAATGGCAGTCTATATTAATAACTTTGTATTACTATGAATATTTTAATGAAGAGGTTGTATGTATAATAAAGTCTTGGGATATAATTTATTAATAAGGCCTAGAGTGCAATTATATTCTTATAGTGGTATTGAATATAATTAATGGTAACTTTGGACTTGTCAAAAGTTGACAGAAAAGTCCAAGGCCTATTGGAGTTAGAGTCTTATTTGTTCCCTTTGGTCCCATCTCAAGCCACAAACTAAAGCCCAATTGGGTAGGCTCAAAAGGCTAACCCAATTAGATAATCAATCATTATTTAATAAGAGTTATTAAATAAAGAAATTATGAGAATAGTTTAACGTACGTATGATAAAAAAAAAAGAAATCAGATTTTCTCCACAAGGAGAAAAAGAAGTTTTTTTTTTCTTTGAGAGTCTATGTACAAAAAACTGATTGAGAGACCACACATCTTGGGCACCATGTGGAATTGAGATGAAGATTGAAGGTATTCTCAAGTCATGTTTTGAAATTCACTGCATCAAGGTACGCTTTCTGTTCTTTATTTTAGAATTCATGGTTACATGTTATCTTTCATGATTGAAGTAGATTTGTGGTTGTTGCTTCCGCTGTGTGTTTTGTATGAGATACAAAACCATATTTTTCAACAGGTTACACATCATGAAATTGAAGTCAACCCTGACCAGATTAAGGCAATGAATAATCTACAACCACCTCGGAATCCCAAAGAGGTCCAGAAGCTAACAGGGATGACCGGTGCTCTAAACTGATTCATCTTTCGGTCAGTAGACAGGTGTAAACATTTCTTTCAGTTGTTGAACAAGTGGAAGGGATTTGAATAGACCGAGGAGTGTGTCCTGGCTTTCCAGCAGTTGAAAGAGTATCTCCCTCGACCACTCATTATGTCCAGACCTAAGGTGGATGAAGTTTTGTTTGCCTACATTGCAATGGCCTCCCACGCGGTGAGCTTGGTGCTGATACGAGTTAATAGTGGTGTATAGAGGCCAGTTTATTATGTGAGTAAGTCACTACATGAGGCTGAGGTCCGCTATCTACTACTAGAAAATGCCATTCTGGCAGTGGTGCATACTACATGTAAGCTCTCCCACTATTTCCAATCACACATAGTTGTTGTCTTAACTCAACTCCCACTCAGATCTCTATTCGGAGTGCTGATTACACAGGGAGGATTGTAAAGTTGGGTACGATCCTAGGGGCTTTGGATATCAAGTACATGCCTCACACCTCTATCAAGGGTCAGGTGCTCGCCGATCTAGTGGTTGAGTTTGCTGAAACCCCATTAGAAGAGAGAGTAGAGACGTAGAACATGGATGAAAAATCGGTTGGTGCAATCTTCTTACAAGAACCTTTGTCCTGGAAGGTATACGTTAATGGTGTGGCGAACCACAGGGGATCTGAGGTGGGACTAGTTCTAATGTCTCCCGAGAGGATTACAATTGGGAAATCCCTAAGATTGGGCTTCTTGGCCACAAACAATGAAGCTGAGTATGAAACTCTACTGGTAGGGATAACCATGGTTCAGAAAATGGGTGGAAAAGCAGTGGAAATATTCTCTGATTCAAGGCTGGTTGTGGGCCAAGTTCAAGGAGAGTTGAAGCTAAAGATCTCAGAATGCAAGAATACTTAAACCAGGTTAGACACTTACAGTCTAGATTTGAATATTTTAATTTGTCATAAATCCTTAGAAATAGAAATACACATGCTGACTCTCTTGCCACTCTAGCAACCTCCTCGGCACAAAGTTTACCTCAAGTGATCCTTGTGGAAGACTTGTGTAAGCCTACTGAGGTAAGGAGAAACGTGGCTCATATTCATCAGATTAGGTTGGGACTTAGTTGGATGGACTCCATAGTGCTGTTCCTTAAAGAGGATATCCTACTTGAGAAAAAGTCAGAGGCTGACAAGGTGCGAAGAAAGGCTCCTCAGTTTTGGCTATCTAAGGACCAAAAATTATATAAGAGATCTTTTTCTGGCCCATATCTGCTATGTATACACCCTGAAGCAGTTGAGCTACTCCTGGAAGAGTTAGATGAAGGAATTTGTGGGAGCCACACAGGGGGCAGATCTTTGTCTCACAGGCCCTCATTCAAGGATATTGGTGGCCAAACATGCAGAGGAAAGTACAAGAGTATGTGAAGAAGTGAGATCAATGCTAGAGATTTGCACCAAACATTCATCAACCGAGATGAGTCCTTAATCCTCTGTCCAGCCTTTGGCCTTTTGCTCAATAGGGCTTGGACATTTTAAGTCCTTTCCCCAAGGCAGCAGGGAATAAGAGATATTTATTGGTTGGCACGAATTACTTCACCAAGTGGGTTGAAGTTGAACCATTGGCAAATATCAGGGACGTGGATTCCAAACGATTTGTTTGGAAAAATATTATCACTCAGTTTGGAATCCCTCATACACTCATTTCGAATAATGGACTTCCGTTTGACAGTAAAGCCTTTAGGAGGTATTGTTATGACTTGGACATAATAAATAGATATTCCACCCCGGCATATCCACAGGAGAATGGACAAGCTGAAGCTATCAATAAGGTCATAGTGAGTGGACTTTAAAAAAGGCTGGATGACACAAAGGGAAAATGAGTGGATGAGTTGTCACATGTCCTTTGGACATACCGGACTACACCTCATAAGTCCACTGGGGAGACGCCCTTTTCAATGACTTATGGGGCCGAGGCTGTCGTTTCTCTAGAGACTGGATTCCCCACGCTAAGAACGAGTTCTTTCACTCCGAGCAATAATGATGGGCTATTGGAGAAGAACTTAGGCTTAATTGAAGAACGAAGAGAAAATGCTATAGTCCAATTTGTCTATTATCAACACAAGCTCAAATAAGGGTATGATGACAACGTAAAGCTAAGGCCACTGGCACTTGGAAACTTGGTTTTAAGAAAGGTTTAGGAACTGCAAAGAACCCAGCATGGGGAAAATTGAGACCCAACTGGGAAGAGCCATATCGTATCACATCAGTGGCTAGAATAGGTGCATATTATCTTAAAGATCTAGAGGAAAAAGTTGTATCATGCCCCTAGAATGTAAATAACCTGAGAAGGTATTACTATTAATGAAAGTTTTCTTCACCATATCTGGGTTTGTTATATTGCGTGTCATGTGTTCTACTATCTAAGTATTAAACAAAACCTTGGTCATGCCTGGCTCCTCGGACTACATACCTGTGGTAAATTAATACTTTCTGACATCAATCTAAGTATTAAACAGAATTTTGGTCATGCCTAACTCCTCGGACCACATACCTTGAGTAAACTAATACTTCCTGACATCAATCTAAGTATTAAACAAAACCTTGGTCATGCCTAGCTCCTCAGACCACATATCTTGGGTAAATTAATACTTCCTGACATTAATCTAAGTATTAAACAGAACCTTGATTATGTCTAGCTCCTCGGGCCACATACCTTGGGTAAATTAATACTTCCTAACATCAATCTTAGTATCAAACAGAATCTTAGTCATGCCTGAATTCTCGGACCACATACCTTGGGTAAATTGATATCTTTTAATCATCTATTTGAGTATCAAACAGAACGTTGGTCATGCCTGGTTCCTCAGACCACATACCTTGGATAAATTGATATTTTAAGCCATTTTTCTAAGTGTTAAATAGAACCTTAGTTATGCCTGTTTACTCGGACCACATGCTTTGGGGTAAATTAATACTTCCTATTATTTTCCTAAGTATCAAGCAGAACCCTTAAGTATACATGGTTCCTCGGACCACATACATTGGGCAAGTTCATATTAGATGTTGTTTATCTAAGTATCAAGTTGAACCGGCCATGCTAAGTGGTAAATATCATAGTTATAATAACATAATCAAATGAACACTAGCATCACTTAAAGCATTTGAAAGTATATCCATGGTCTGGTTTGAACATTGATTGTCATCCCCAGTTTCTTAGACTTACCAGTAAGTGGAGAAACAAGGGGAATCTAGTATGAATAAATGCTTTAACATCATGTATGCCTTTGAAGTTTAGGTTACACTTGGTTGAGATTATGAATTTAGTAGGTTTAATTTGTTCTGCTGTCAATCATGTGAGGTGCAGTAACTATGTTGCCACTTATGCTAATGATCAAATGGTATCATATCTCTTCTTCAAATTAGTTAAATATTGGATAATGCAGAAATTATGTTAACATCACTACAAACATTACAGGTACGAAAGAAAAACTTGTAATTATCATTGACTTGAGCCTTAGAAAGAGGCTAAGTTGATTACATAGGATCAAACTAAACTACAAGTTCTATGAAAAAAAAAAAAAAGAAGACAATTCAATTTTTCATCTTTATTACAAGTTTACCTTTGGGAGTCTTGGTGGGCTGAGTAGTTGTTGCTGCTGAGGATGTTGTATCTTTACCCTTGGGGTCTTCCTCGGCAGGGATAGGGAAAGTTGCCAAAACCAACTCCATGTTTTGGAAACACACCCCTTCCTTGGAAGAATCTTTAGGTACGTCCGAAGGCTTGATAATCTCAGCAGTAACCTCCTTGGGGACTTCTCTCACTGTGTCTGTTTGGCCTGCCGGCTATGCCACTTCTTCAGGTCTGTTAGATTGAAGAGGGTCCTTGGATAAGGCCTCTTCAATAGGACTTGCAACGTTGGGGGCTACATTATCTAGGGAGGCCGAAAAGCCTGGTGCTCGAATTGTAAGGGGGTAGTACACATTTTTTGCTTTCCTAAGTACCAAGAAGGCCTCAAACCCTGCCTGGTTGAGAGCCTTACTCCACACTTAGGAGCAGTATGCTCTACACACCCCCGCGACCTCGGCCCTGAGGGATTCCTCGATCTCGGCTACCCCCACGTCATAACCTTCTTGTTCGGCCTGGTCCTTAGCCTTCTCAACATCCTCTAATTTCTTCTTTAGCAGCTTGATCTGATCTCGAGCAGCAGCGAGCTCATCCTCCGTCAGGCGGAGTTGCTTGCGCTGAGTCTCCGCCTACCTCTCAGTATTGTCCACTACTGCCTCGGCACTTTTCCAACCATTTTCTACCTCAATGAGCTTGGCATCCGTTTCTTTTAACCTCTTATCAGCCACCTTGAAGGCCTCAATAGCAGCAATGCTCCTACCCTTCTCATCCTTCATCTATCGGTGGGAGATGCCCACTAACTCTTCGGCTCTAAAGGCTGCTTGAACAGCCTGCAAAGGAAACTTCATGGTTAGTATAAAAGAGCAAAGTATAAAATAAAATAAAATAACTTAACTTAACTTAACTTAAAAGGCTTACCATGGCGAGGACTCTTTTCAAACTCAGAAAACACCTCGTGTTTCTTCATGGTCCTCAGGTTGACCATGTCTTTGGGCAGTAGTAGAGCTTGCTCTACAGTATCTACCACATACCCAGCTCTTCCTTTTTGGAAGTCCCTGATTAATAAGTTCGCAGGGAGAGGGGACCCATCTAGCACCATAGAAGGGTTCCAGTTTGGAACCCGAGCGCGGAGATCTTGTCCCTTATCTCTCTGTGCCCCATCGCCCAGGGACTTTGTTTGGCCAGTCTTGGCCACCTTGGCCCCTTTTTGAGGCTTCATCTCCTTGGGGAGGCCCCTACGACTCTCTTCCACCATCTCCTTCCCTTTTTGTTCCCGTTTCCTCTTTTTATTTGTGATTTCTCTCTGGGAGTCATGAGGAATGGGAAGAGGGGGGAGTCTGATTTGAGCGGTTGCCTCTTACGACTTTCCCCTAACTTGGGACTCCATCACCTCCATAAGGTTGGCCCTCGGTTTGCGTTGTATCCCCATATCTTCTTGCATTTGACTCACTTGAATAGAAGGAGAGTAGCTAGAACCCTCGGCAGGAACTTCTGGAGATGGAAGGTGGTTGAAGACTTCAAAATCGTCTTCAGATTCAGAGATGTCAACTACCTCTTCCTCCTCCTTGGTGGCAGGTTGTGATGGTGTGGCCTCCTCCTCGGCAACTCATTAAAATGGTAACACTACCTTGGGTATGCCTTCAAGAATAGGGTTAGTAGTTAGAACTCCTTCTGGGATAGGGCTAGGAAGGAGAAAACCCAGAGCGACGACACTTATGCGGTGTAGACGGGGGTCCTTGGCTTTAATCACACACTTTGGTGCTTGAAAAACGGACGAGATTGTCTTGTACCCAAGGATTAAGTGGGTCGCTCGCAATTAGCCGTCCTTGTGTACAAAAACCTCGACCTGGAGTATTCTATCTAGACTCTCCTTATTGACCAAATTGAAGTTCAGCTCGATAGCGTGTCTATCTGCAAAACCAAAAAAAAAAAAAAAAAAAAAAAAAAAAAAAAAAAAAAAAATTTGCCAAAAGTAAAAATGGAACAAATCAAGAAAAAAAGGGGTACTTTAAAATAAACACCCTAGACCTAAAACCCCACCTGGCTGCCCCTCTCTCGTCGGGCAGGGGAGGCCATCGTGCCATTCCCCTAACACGAGGAAATCCTTATTTAGGCCTTTGTTGGAGTCAGGAAGGCATTGAATGAGCCTAACCTCGGAATACCTAGACTTTAGGTAATACCCCTGCCCCTTTAGATGGTGGAAGTTGTAAACCCAGTTGACATCATGGTAGGTAAGCCCTAAACCCATCTTTTCATTAAGGGCATTTACACAGAATAAAATCCTAAACATGTTTGGGGCACACTGGGTGGGAGCTAACCTATGAGCCCTAAGGTAATCCCTAGTCATGGTACCCATGGGAATTCTCATCCCATCCTCTATAAAGGAAATCATTGGAATTACCACTTCTCCCTCCTGCCTTTTCTCGTGCCACTTTCCCTCCTTAAAGTACCTAATGGCTACTCCTAGAGGGATCCTATACTGAGCCCTAAAGCTCTCTATTCCCTCCTCGAAATCTACCAAACTCTTGAATCTACCCATTTATAGAAAGGTTTGGGAGAACTAAAAAGATTGAGAGGAGAAAATGGAGCTAAGGAGAGGAAAAGTACAGAGAAAAGAAAAATGTATGGAAAAATAGAGTGTAAAGATTTGTGAAGACTTACAGAAAGAAGAAAAGTATCCTCGGATAGGCTTTTGGTATTTGTAAAGGCAAGAACGAGTTGGGAAAGTTGGCAGGTTCAGTGTATGTGTGCTAGAGCTAAATGAATGCTAAAGTGAGATGAGTGATTGATTTGAGTGGTATTTATATCAAAGAGAAAACTACAAGCGGGGAAATTCCTGCCTATGCTTCAGTAGAATCCTTAGCCATTGGATTCACATTCCGCCGTAGAACGTGAGGAACATGGAGCCGTAAAAATTTAATGAGGGAAAGTTTCGAATGTCAAAGCGTCAGGAGCGTGCCTTAGCCAGTTAAAAAGGCGCCTACGCGATTTGAGGTGAGGTGTAGTGACGTCAAAATCCTCTTTTCCTCCCGAGGAGCCAGAAAGAAGAATCTTGAAGGGCTATTGTAGGGATATTAGGCCCAAGAGCTCATTGTCTATGTATATATTGGGCTTGGGGCCCAATCCGTGAATGTGAAGTCGTCCGAGAAGGAGTAAACGTTGCCAGGGAAGTTTGTGTTTCTAACTGAAGAATTTACTTTTGATCATAAGAGCCCATGAGGGTGGTCCGAGGACGAATACCTCCTTGGCTAACCAAAGCCGAGGTCGACAGGAGTGGTCTGCCATCCAGGGGAATGTTCTAGGAAATTTTGTTGATACGGATAAGTATTGCAGAAATATAGGACAGGGGGGAGCCCTAAAATATCTAAGGAGAAAGTTGCTACCACTGCATTAAATACTCTGCAGCTAACTCTCTGGCCGCATTAATGTAGAAGTAATACTTGAACAGTGGTTTTCAGCCTTACAGCTACTACACAAAGACTTCAGGAAGGTGCTGATGGGACAAGGATCAACACCAACCATTTAGTCTGCACGTGGAGCGTAGAGATGAAAGGGGAAGACAGTATAAAAGAGAAAGAAAGCAATGAGAAAATGAGATCAAGAAACTAAGAGAAAAACACTATAGCCATCAAGAACTGACTTTGTAATCAAACTTGAGAGAAATATATAAGAACTGATCTCCTCGGACTGTGCCGAGGACGATTTTCTTTAGTTTAAATCAGTTTATTTTCCTTTTCTTGTCACCTGAATCCATTATTCTTATCGTTCAACTCGTTAAAGCCCAGTTTTCCAACCCATTCTCTACAAATTCATTGTTTTTAGCTTTTTGGGCCTAAGTTCATCCACCTTTTGGGCTAGGGACTCAAATCTGGTCCTTACATAGGGAATTGACGAATTGACAATAAAGGATGATCTCTCGACAAGTGTATAATGAAGCCAACCAGTATTCTAATCTAAAGTTTTTGTATCAAATTTGGTTATAGGATATTTTGTAAGACTTATATCTCCTAAGGTTATACTTTGTACTATGTTTAGTTTAGCTTAATACAGACCACCTTTTACATAAATAATAATAATAATAATAATTTATTATATAGAATTGCAAAATATAAAGATATTTAAGAAGATGGCTAACAGTCTTGTAATTTAAGATCCATAATTCAAATGTTTTCAAAAAAAAAGAAAGATCCATAATTCAAATATTTAGTCCTCGTTTGGAAGGAGGGAATAGAATGGAATGGAAAGTGTGGGCACCAAATCTGGCTTGAAAGATGGTGTTTGGGCCCTCCAATTAATTTATATGTGGGCTATGTCACGGTCCTACAAACTAGGCCCTGAGCTTCACTTGGCTAGTCTTCCCTTAACCCTTGACACCTTGCAAATTCTACCCTCCCCCCCCCCCCCCCCCCTTTGTTTCCCTGTGTTTCTCACTGGATCCCTTTGTTTCCCTGTGTTTCCCTTCCAATTTTCCAACCAACCTCATGTTCACCTCCTTCCCCCTTTTATAGTCTCTTCTTAGTGGATGAGTTATCATTGCTTCCCCCCTTGACACACTTTTCCACCTCTGTCTGAATCTCCAAGAATCCTCATGACTTCAGAAGACTTCCTTGGAACTTGTTCTAGATGCCAATTAGCGTTCGAAGACAGACTTTCCAAAGTTACTAGTCATTGCTCGGTCTCGACCTCAAATGGCTATTCTCCCTTGGTCTTTCCTTTGGCTGGCTTGTTGGTGTTGGGCTCGACATGGCCCGGGTGTAACTCTATACTACAGAGGACTTGGCTTTTTTGTTAGTGTTCTAATCCCATCTCCTCCGTGTCTGACTTTAGCCATGTGGGTCGACCTTTTTGCGATGGGCCTTAGCCACATGGGCTCCTTCTTTGTGTTGGGCCTTAGTGACGTGGGCCATTCATGGTTCAAGGGCCCGAGCCCCTACAGAAAGGAATGAAAGAAATAATTTTAGAATATTCTTCAATTCCTCTCTATTTCCTTAAAATCTTAAATTTTCATTCCTCTCGAAATTTGGAGGAATGAGAGAGAATGAAATTAGATTTAATGTATTTTTTACTAAAACTCCCAAAATACCCTTATATATTTAACCATTTATTTTAAAATAGGTTTATAATAGTATTGCCATAAAATGATTTAATTTCATTCCCTCTATGTTACTCCGAAACAAGATTATTTACATTCCATTTATTTTCATTCTTTTATTTTAAAACTTCCAATCAAGATTACTTAATTTCATTCTATTTCATTCTTTTTTCTTGCTTAAATACATTCTATTCAATTCTTTTCATTTCCATTCCTTTGTGATCATTTCATTTCATTCAATCCATTTCCTTATGAATTTCCAAACGAAGCCTTGTTCTCCGTTATTCTTATAACTACTAAACTTTTTTTTTTTTGAAACGTGTAACTACTAAACTAGTTGTTGAGGGTCATTTTTTGAAATAGACAGAAGGCAGCCCAACCCAGCAATACGGGCAGCAGAGAAGCGGCAGACTAAGTAAAACCATTAGGCCCAAGCGGTAGGAATAATGGATCACAGGCTCTTAATATAAACAAATGGGTCTTGAGGAAGTAAATGGGCCTAAAAGGCCCAGAAATAGAGAAAATAGCACCCATGGGCAATATATGGTATGGAAAAGTGAGAATGGGCCGCGGTAGGCCAAAGCAATGTAAACAAAGAAAGTAGGGGATAATGGCAAGCTCATGAACCCCAAGGATAAGAATGAGGAAATTGGGCCAGGGAAGCCCAATTAAGTTAGTAAAAGCCCATGGGATGCGGAGTTAGTAAATGGGCCGAAAAAGTCCAAAGGAAGTAAATGGGCCGGAGAGGCCCAAGGGAAAAGAAAGGGACACTGGAGCCCATAAGTGAGAACACTAGTGGCCATATTAAGCCACTAGGAGAAAGAATGGAACGGCAGGCCTGAAAAGAGGCCAAACAGGAACAAGTCGCCGTGGCAGGAAATGCCAAGTAATGCAGTAGGAAGCCAAGGCAATTAAAAGAATTGGGTTGAAAAGAACGCAAAGCCCAGTACTGAGTAAAGCCTAGACCCTAAAGGAGCGGGAAATCAGAGTAGCAGCTCATGAAAAGCCAGAAACGGACGGCAGGCAGTACAGGCAAAGTCTCCAGTCCACGGCAGATGCATGAACAGTAGGCAGATTTCAGACATATGCACGCGCAAGGCTCAGGCACCACCAGCTTGTACCCAGCTAATACGGGACATGGTGAGGTCATGGGTCAAAGGTAAGAGGGCATGATTTGGTGGTGGGGAGAGGGGAAGACCTATGTTGAGGTTCCTGCTCAAGCTCTTTTGGGGGATACGTCCTGCTGGGATGACATACCTCCCAAAAAGAGGCAAGGCTGAGTTGGAACCACTAGGTGCATGCCATGAGGGATAGAGAGAGAGAAACATCACCGTGGTAGGAAAAGGTGCCACGGCAGACTAACAAAAAAAATAGTTGTCTTTGTCTGTAATAGGGGGACTCGCAGACAGAACAGTGATGGTCGACAAGTACACCCAGACCAGACAAAGGTGGTTAAGGGGTAGAATAGTAAAATCCGGTTACAGCAGGCACTATAAGAAGGAAGCCTCTGCCGTGTACAGGGGGACAACAACGCAATACAACACAACGTAACAAGGACTCTGAGGCATACTTAGGAAAACAGGGGAAGCACAATACTAAAAACCACAATTGTGGAAATCACTAAGGAAAGACTAAGAGAGAAAAAGAAGAGAGAACTCGGGGAAAAGAAAGAGAGAGAAGAAAAAAAAGAGAGAAAGATAGAGAGAAAAAGAGCAACAGTTAGTGGTATGCACCGATAGGTCTCTTCCCTTCTCTCCCTCTCAAATCCCTGCTCTCTTCTATAATCGTCCTGGGCATTGTCCATTCAGGTCCGCCTCCCTCAAACCCATTAATTTCCACAGCAGGAATTCTTTTTCTCGGAGGTTAATCGTGTTGAGAAGAGGCGTTCTTACTCTTTGGCCTTGCTCTTGCAGACCGAACTGAACTTATTTCCTTTATCTGTTGATTAATCTTTATTACTATTTGTCCTTACTATTTCATTTGTGAAAGTTGTTAATATCTTTGTGATTATGGATCATTTGGTCATTTCCTATTAAAAGAACTATCTGGTCATTCAAGAATACACGGTTCTGTTTTATCAATTGTATCTGTCTGCCGCAAGCTTCTCTGAAACAGCTCTGCCTGCCGCAAGCACTCTCCTGGCAGACGAAACATAGTTTGCGCACAAGCCGGTCAAGTTGAGTTCCAATTAGATCGGTCTCGACTCCCGCAACTCAGAACACTTGAGCCTATAATCACAAAGAGTCAACCCAGCCCAACACAGTAAAAAAAGGCCCCCACACTGTATAAAAAGAAAAAGAAAAAGAAAATCTTAATGTTGTGATAACTGATAATGATCTAACAAACTGTACAACTTATTATATAGCCAAGTCGCGAATAACAAAACAAAACCACCTAACCTAATTTCCGATCTTTATTCACTGCATAACTTATTGCATTCACAAATCTTCATATATTCGTAAAAGACTTTATCCTATCCTTTATTTCTCAAATCTCAACAACTCTCACTCTCTCTTCTTGGTTTGCTCGTTTCGTAACAATGGCGCGAGGCACATCACAGTCCCAATCATCGTCCTCCTCGACCTCGAGGCCCGGCGTCGTGGCTCCGCGCGGCTCTGCAGCCGCGACGGCCGGAATGAGGCGACGTCGGCTCGGCGGAGGGTCCGCTTCCTCCAACGCCAGCTCCGGCGCGATCGGAGGCGGAGCCGGCTCCGGCGGCAACATGCTGAGGTTCTACACCGACGACGCTCCCGGCCTGAAGATCTCGCCGACCGTCGTGCTCGTCATGAGCCTCTGCTTCATCGGCTTCGTCACCGCGCTCCACGTCTTCGGCAAGCTCTACCGCCGATCCGCAGCCGCCGCCGCTTAATTTTCAGCTCTCGGTTTCGGATTCGGAGCTCTTTGATCGCTGTTCTAGATTCACACTGATCTTCGGTTCTTTGACTCGGTAACTAAAAGCTTCGTTTTCGTTTTCCTTTTATTTTTTGGCTATGTAAATTTTTGTCGGCGTTGTACTTTCTTCGTTTATGTTAATTTCAGATTCGTCGGGTTTTATTAACTTCGGAAAAGGTCTTGCTTGAGTTCCGATCATCTGGTTTTATTTACTCAAATTTGCTTGGATTTTACATTTGCCGATTGCATAATTTCTTTGATTAATGTTAGCTGATTTCGTTTTTGAATTTATTTTTCATTTTTTGGATCTGATGTTAGATCATATCAATTGCGTAGTTGAAGATTCATATAAAAATAGGAAAAACTTTATGAACGGTTTCTCCAATATACTTTGTTATAAATCATCAAAAGTATTAATGCTTTAGCTTTTTCAGAGTGGCTTGTATTTATGTCAGGTTCTCACTTGAAAGTTTTGAAATGTTTCCATAAATATTTTTGCCTGATTCTTGTTTGTGTCAAAACCATACCATAATTGGAAACAATCTTTTTTAGGAAAAAAAGGAAAGTGGAAGAAGGAAAATCGCAGACATATTGATCAAACTTGTTAATTATTGTAATGTGTATGGCTAGCCACACATTAGAAGGTCCATAACTTTCCTCAAAGAAGTTTGATAATAACCAAAGAAAAAAAAAATTCTAGGGACACATCTAATTTCACAACACGCTGAAGGTCGACTCGACTGTGAGTGGACCACTACACAATCGACAATATCAGCAAGTTGTGAAATTATGTGAAATTGGGTGTGTCGATAGTGTTGTTGTTTACCAAAATGCAACTTCTTTTCTAGTACGGACTTCTTGATCATACATCTTAAGACAACTCCCCTATCAATTTTCTTTCTTCATTACTGACACTAGCAATTTTTGTTTAATTCCATTCTCTACTTTAAGGGTATATTAATGGGCATGGTAGCTAGAATATATACTTAGGAGAGGAGAGACAAGGTCAGTAATGAAAGAAGAACTGATACTTATTTTGTCTTCTATTTGTTGGCTATACCTAGGCTTCATTTTTAGAGAAACCAAAAATGCATACCTACTCCTTCCTCCATTTATTATTTCCTCTCTTAGTTTGGTTCCTTGTCTATCTCACCAGTCATTACTCTCCAATGGAAATGATAATAATAGAAAAAATGTAAAGTCAAAAGTCCTTTCAGTATTGAACATTTTGGGGGAGCCACTGCCCTACATTCCAATGGTCATAAAGATTTTTGATGTGTTCCTTAGCTGACTAAAGATCTCTTTATGATATATATTGACTGTGGTTAATGATACTGCTGGGAGTTGGGCAGTATTGGCCTACTTGAAACAGTCACGTTTCTTCCTGTAGAGATAAACGGTTAGTTGGAGTCACTAGGGTCTGCATAAAGAAATTAAAATCACAAATTTTTACTTGGTGGTTAGAGGGCAATGAGAATGATTAAGTAAACTGTATCAACCATGCTTTTTTTTTTCTTTTTTTAATAACGAAATTCTATATGAGCTACGTAACTGTTGTTCATCACAATTCACATCGTAGAAGTATACTTCTTCCTGTTTATTGTTACAAGTTGTCCGATAATTTTTGATTGCTTAAAGGCACGGAGATTGCTTTGGACAAAATTCTACTTTTGTTGTTGTTGCTCTTGATATGGTTTAGCGGACAGGGACCTCTACCAGGTAGAAATTACATCACCCTTGCAGTCGGGGTCATCAGAACCTCTTTACTACCTAGCTTATGAGAGACGAGGAATGAACAATCCATCTTAAAGATGCCATCTTCATGTAATGCTATAAATTGTAACGTCAATCAATCAGCATCAGAGATTATAGTTTCTGATTGTGTCATTTAGGGAAGCTAGTCTGAAGAAAAATGTCTTGATCTGTTAGTTGGAGATATCTTTTATGTCACTCTTGCTGTCAGTGTTATAGTCAGACTGAACCCGATACAACCTGGTTTATGAGAGGTGAGGGATGAACAGGCCATCTTGAAGGAAGCTCTATCTCTGTGGCTTTTAATTTTTAAATGATAGATATAGAAATGAGATAGGCACTTCTTGGCTAACGTAGAGTAAGGAAAAAGTGATTTTCTTTTAAAATTGATGAACCACTGAGAGGAATAGTTCATGAAAACTGAATATCTTTGCTGCATTTGAGGCTTAGAAGAGTGCTAACTTAGGGGAAACTTCTTTCTAATTTTGATGGCTTATATATATATATATATATATATATATATATGAGATAAAGTTGCATGCTAAAAGTGCTGTGCACGGTTACAACAAATGAGAATGAGAATAGAGCTCATTGCTCATTAGAGATTTGGAATATATTTTTTTATTTTTTATTTTATTTTTTAAGAAGCTGGCTTTGGGATTAATAGGGTAAAGATTGTAGAGGATATACAGGAGACATGATGTGAAGATCGAAATAGATCTATATATTACCCTAATATGTAAGGAAGCTACTGTCAAATTTTGCTTTCATAGAATGTGACCGAACCAATCTGCAAGTGATTCACATAAAATTCTCTAAATGGTGATCCTTCAATTGCTAAATGTTCATATCTTCCTTGTCAATCTTGATTGCTTCCCATGCCTTTCCGGTATCTTATAGTTTTTAGTAGCTTATTTGTTTAAAGTGAAACAAAAAGATTAAAGTTAACTTAGGGGTTGTTTGGTAATAGAGTTTAAAAAATGTTTTTAGTTTTTTAAAAGCCGACAATGGTGAGTCACACTTTTAAATCATGTGTTTATTGAGAGTATTGTGAATATCGTTTGAAGAATACATTTTCCAAATTACAGTGTTAAAAGCATGTATTTAGAAAATTTCGGCCCCGTTTGGTACACAAGTTTAAACATATGTTTTTAGTTTTTAAACAACATTACATGTATTTTTACACTTTTTTACCCACATGTATTTTCAAAAAAACTGAAAACTATTGTTTAAATACATGTACTAAGTGGGCCCTTCAGAACTTGAAAATCAGTTTTCAATGGTATTGTGGTAAACAAATTTGACATGACATAGACAACACCCTCAACGACTCTCTCTCCCTACTATTGAAGTTAGGTGAAGTGAGGAGTTATGATGTTAGGTGAGTAACTGGATCAAGGAGTTATGAAGTAAGGTGAGTAATTGGATCAACAGTTTTTTTATTTGTTCTACTTTCAAGCCAAAAAAAAAAAAAAAAAGTAACAGAGCAAGCTCACCAGGGAAAAAAAACCTAACATCAATCTTAAACAATAGATGGTAAAGCAAACCCAATCTAAAGGAAAAAAAAAACAAAAAACAAAAAACAAAAAAAACAAAACAAAACCCAATATACTGAAATCAGAAACCAACAGACGGCGCAACCAAGCACTAATAGATGTTGAAAGAAAGAAAGAAACCTAACAGACTACAGATGGTAGCAAACCCACAGATTCTCAAAAAAAAAACAAAACAAAACAAAACAAAACCCAATATACTGAAATCAGAAACCAACAGACGGCGCAACCAAGCATTAATAGATGTTGAAAGAAAGAAAGAAACCTAACCTAAAGAAAAAAAACCTAGCCCAATATACCAAAATCAGAAACCAACGAACGACAACAACCAACGGGCGGAGATCGAGCCTCAAACTTGAGCTCCAGAACGGCAGAACACATCGGATTGGAGATCGGTCTTCCTCGCCTCGACATGCTGCCCGACTGCGCCAGCCCTCAGCCTCAGGCCTCCTTGCTCCCTCAACCTCAAGGTATTTCATTTTTACACTTAACTTCTCTCTCTTTTTCTTTCATACATATATGGGTTATTGGATTTGGGTTAATGGGTTTCTCTCTGTCTCAGTCTCTTTCTCTTTATCTGAAGAATGAAAGTGAAATGAAATAAGACTCTCTCTCTCTCTCTCTCTCTCTCTCTCTCTCTCTCTCTCTCTCTTTAAGACCTTATCTAATTCTCTATTTCTCTTTGAATTGTGATTGGCTGATTGCTTTTGCTTAGCTTTACTTTATAACTTTATTAATATTTGCCCCTGTTTTTGGCTTTATCCATTGGTGTTGGTGTTGGTGAGATACAATTAATTGTCTTCTAGTGTATTGTGATTTGTGATTGTGAATTTATTTGATTAGCTCTTGTGATTGGCAGCCATGGGGCTTGTCTATTGAGTGGGAGGTGGATAGGGGCATGGGGTCGGGGTGGGATATTTGAATTGGAGGAAGTAAATGCACATGGGGTGTGTGTTAGTGCAACTAATAAACAATAATTTAATTAACCAATAATTAATTGGAGGAAGCAACTAATAAACAATAATTAATAATTTAATTAATCAATACAATATAAAAGACAAACAAATTAAATTTTGTTAGGCTAAACAACAATTAATAATTTTTTAATTAATGAAACAACAATATAACAAATTATAGTTTGTAAAAGACAAACAAATTAATGAAACAACTAAACAATAATAATCAATAATTTTATTAATATTTCAAATGAACTTATAGTTTATTGTTCATTATTTTGCTAGAATTATGGACAAATATTTGATAAGAAAACCATGTACCCAAGATTCATTTCCTGTGCAAGATTCATCTTCATTTTCTAAGCGAATTCGATTTATATTGTTGTCAATATATGAATTTCTCTTTTTAATAGATTATGTAATTTATGTTTTTTAAGGAACACCCTGAAAAAAATTCCTAGAGCCGCCACTACTTTCATTCACAGACACTCCCAACAACATTTTTGCTTTCTTGTTTCTCATCATCACATGACAAAGGAGGGTCTCGAAGGGGTGTTTCAGTACCTCAGACAATGAGTATTTCATTGACAAAACCATCGCTTCTCGCTCTTCATGTTCTCTCTCTCTCATACTATTTTTTGTTTGTTTGTTGATAAAATAACAATTTCTCTCTCTCCACCTTCTATTTGTTTGTCAAGAAAATTACGCCGGCAAACTATAAGCTCTCTTTATATGTAGGAAATCTTTGTGTAAATTCGTTTTTGTCAAACAAGTCCACTTTTTCTAAAAAATTGCTGACTAAAGCCTTAACCTCTCTCCAAGCATAATTCTTGTTAGACATTCTTTGTGTTGGTTCTTAAAAAACAAATTTGAAAACATGGTGATAAATACAAATTTTTGCATTATGTATTTCTTGAAAATAGTTTTTCAACCTAATTTTTTAAAATTGTTTTCACATTATTTTGAAAACAAAAGCATGAAACCTTTTACCAAATACGCCTTTATTTTTTTAGGGCAAATTACATATTTCAAAATGCATGATTGACTCATGAACTCAAATGAAATTTAGCATTAAAAAACTAATTTACCGCCCAATTGTTTGTTTTGGAGATGGGTAAATTGGTCTTTTAATGCTAAATTCCATTAAACTTGACACCAAAACAAACGATAAGAAATATAGAAAGAGTTATAACTTTGAATGATCAATTGTGCATTTCAATAGCTCAAAGGGTTAATGTAAATGCCAACGAGGGCTTGGCTGAGTGGGTAAGGCTCGAACGCTTCATGCAACACACCTAGATTCGAGTCCCGCTGTCTCAAGTTTTCGTTGGTGGGTAAACTTAGTGGTGAGGTGTACTCACAAATGTGAGGTGACTCCTGCACAGTGGTACAGAAGGGCCCCTGAGATCGGGCTACCCCGACCGAGGCCACTGGCTCCCTGCCCGGGGGTGTAATATGACCATAAAGACCCTTTTGTTTTTCATTCTCAAAAAAAAAAAAAAAAGGTTAATGTAAATAAAGTGATAGTTTAGGAAGGAAAAGTATAATTTGCCATATTTTTCAAAATGCTAATTTTGTTGCCTTTTTTAAGAAAAAGGTGAGACATGGCAGCTCCTCACTTCACATCGGTATATCTTATATCTTTTCTCAATTCATTCACTACAAATTCAGACTCTTCTTTGCCTTAACATTGACCTCATCTCTGCTTTGTTCAATGGAAAGTGCATAATCCTTGGACATAGATTCTCTTAATGGAAAGTCAAATCCAACCTCTTAAAAAGTTATCTTTTATTTGTTAATGGGGGAGTAGTTATTTTGTAATCCAGGAGTATTGCTCCCTCCTCTCACGTGAGGAGAGAGAGAAGAACAAGCAAGCCCACTTTTAGCAAGACTCTGGGTGAGTTTGGTTCAACTTTTTGAAATTGGGCTTTTTGAAGAAGTGAGATTTTCAAAAAGTGCAGTATGAAATTGGGCTTTTTGAAAAAGCTGAGTGTTTGGTAAAAACTGTTAAAAAATGTTTTTTGAAAAAGTTGAGTGTTTGGCTAGCACTGACAAAAAGTGGTAGTTTGAGTGGTAAATTACCAAAAAGAGCAAAATGTATATATTTATATAAATGAGTTTATTTCATACTTAGTATCAACTTCTTAATAATAATAATTACTTCATGTTAATAATAAATGACTCTCTTAATAAAAGATTTTGTAAAAAAGTATTTGGCTTTAGCATTTCTTTTTTCAAAAAGTATTATGTCCACAACATTTTCACAATAAATTTTCACAATATTGTGAACTGTCATTACTCAAATATATTCTATTCTTTTAATATATTTATTGGCACCTTGCCCCACACCCAACCCAACCCATTTCCCTTTCCTTTTTATTTTCTTTTTTCCTTCCGTTTTTCCTCAGCCACAAGAGCCAACCCTACACCTTTTGTAACGCCCCAGCTTAATTCAAGAGTAAAGAAGGAAAAAAAAGAAGAGGAGGGGGGGGGGGGGGGGGGGTCAGCTATTTTAAGGAGCCACACTTGTGACCCCACCTACCCCACTCCCCTCAACCACACATCTCACAAGAATCCTCACTCTCTTGGCCGGCCACTCATTTGCATTTTTTTTCTTTTTTTTCCATACAACAAACACTCCTCTTTATCACAAGGTTTTTAGACCCGGACCGGACCGTACAGTCCGACCTGGATAACCGAGAACCTCTCACTAACACGGTTCTTTTAACCACCAAAATCGTTCTATGCACAAAAAGCACGAAACCATTCGAGCCGCATTTGAACCGCTTGAATTTGAGAATTGTGAACAGTTCTCACGATTCAAATCAATGCTTTTAAAAAAAAAAAAAAAAATATTAGAAGCTCACAGCACCTTATCACCATGGTTGAAGCTTCAACCACTATGAGATGCTGTCAAACATTGAAAATATTGAGATCCCATCATCTCTATCACGCTAGCTCTGTCTCTCATTTGTCTTTGTCCAGAACTTTTTTTCTTAATCTTCTTCTCTTTCTCTCCCTGTCTTGTTTTCCCGCCTCTACTCCGTCTAGATGTTGCGTAAACTGGTTTAAGAAAACTAAAGAAAGGTAAAAAAAAAAAAAAAAAAAAAAAAAAAAAAAAAAAAACAAAAACGTATGAATTGGGAAGTTGGAGTGATGGAAGAAATGAAGGTTAAGAAGACGAAAGAAGGGCAAAATATGTAGAAGTTAAAGGCTGACTTGGTGCAAAGATTTTTTTTAAAAGTGTGGTGTAGATTAAACTTTGGGAAATGGAAGCCTTGGGGAAATAAAATAAATAAATAAATAAAAGGTAAAGTTGATGTCCTGATCCAAATGTGATGTGTTGCTGTGGAGTGGCAGGTGAATTGAGGGAATAAAAAGAAAAATATTTTAAATTTGTATTGGGTTAGAAAGAGAAAGGTTATGCTTACGATATTTTCACAATAAATTTTAGGTAGTGGTTGTTACTGGTTGTCATTGTTGAAACAAAAAAGTAATCTCAATGATACGTTCAAATTTGAACCAACCTATAATTTGTCGTAAAAATATTGTGGACGTAGATATTCTAGATTAGAAACTAACGTGATATTTTTACTTAATATTTTTATAATATTTATACAATAAATTCTTGTATTAGATTAATATTTAAAGTAATGTTAATTCTCTAAATGAATTAGACTATTTTAGTTAATTTTTCTATTTTTTTTAATTAATTTAATGTTTTTATATATATTTAAAATAATTATTAAATTAATTATGACGTATCACGGTTCAACCCCGATTCGACCTCAAAAACCTTGAACCTCTCCCTTTTACGGTTCAATAAATGGTTCGGGTTTGAAAACCTTGCTCTATCACTCTCTCATCTCCTTCCACGGCACCCAGTCCATAGCACCACCTCCACCATCATTTTCTGGCAAGGATCATTGGAAAACTCCATAGGAAAAAAGTAAGGCTCACTCATCTCTAAAGGAGTTTATTTCAGATCGGGAAGATTCACCTAAGGTAACTTCTCTTAATTTCACCAAAAATCTTTAATACCTCTCTCTCTTTGTAACCCCAAAACCAAATGGGAATTGAAGTCAGATTTATGCATCAAAACTCCTTCTCGTTACTCAACCTCAGTCATGTCGGAAGATTCAAATCGGGTTGTTGAGAGTGACATTGGTAGTGGAGGTTCCGGCATATTGTAACTATTATTTTCTGTGTTTGTCTTTTCAGTTTTCAGTGTGTTTTGTGGTTAGTGAGATGAGGGTAATTTGGGTCATTCCTTGTATTTCCAACGGTAATATTGATCAAAAGCACTTTTACGTTTGCAAAAGCTCGAGAAACCTGTCCGCACGTTTTGGATGAATTCCTTGCATTTCAAAAAGTAGCTTTTTTGAGAAAGCATGTTTTGAAACATTACCAAATGCCTAATTTATTTTTTTGGTTTCAAAAAGCGCATTTTGCCGTCTGAAAGCTGAAATAAATGGGCACTCAGATGAGACATCCAGCAAGCTTGAGGAACCAATTCCAGTAACAATAAGCAGACTTCCAATGTGACTCTTTTTAAGTACATTTAGGATTCATTCAATCAATCTAGCAAGAATAAAGTTGCATCTTAATCAATCTATGAAGAATAAGTAGTGATTTAACTTAAGGTGAGACTATGAGTCCAATAAGACAATATGAACTAATGGTCTGTTTGGATTGAGGGAGAGGGAGGGGGAGTAGAGTCGAGTACAGTAAATTTAGCACAAAATTAACTTATTTTTAGCCAACTTTACTTTACTTCCCTCCACTTCGCCTCCTTTCCCCCTCCATCCAAACGGCCAAACAGGCCATGGGATCTTAAATGTATTTTTCCAAGAGATCAAAATGAAATAAAATGGAAATAATGCAATAACAAACAATAAGACGAGGAAAAAAGTAAATCAAACAAGGGGAGGTCACAATTTTAGGTGATACATATTTATATAAGGGAAAACCTAACGAGTGCCCTAAGGGCACTGGTTAATAATTCATTTAAAGAAAGTTTTTATGAGAAATGAAAAAAAATAATTAATATTTTAACAGCTTTTTTCATTTTCCATAAAAGTAGTATCAAAATTTTTTTAAAATGGATTATTAGAGAGTGCCCTAGGACACTCATTAGCATGACTCTTTATATAATTGATACATTCGAAAAGAAATAATCTGGTGATGGGCTTTTTTTTTTTTTTTTATAAACAATTTGGTGATGGGCTTGCGTGTTAGGCAATGGGCTAAAGGAGCATTAATGTTTCTAGTGATAGATATAGGCCATTACTAGATGATATAGGCCAACGGGCCAATGAAGTAAAAATGGCTGAATTGTGATTTTGCAATTAACCCATTCAATGCGTCTACACTGCTCTCTCTCTCTCTACTGAATTTCTAGCCGTTGAGATACCAGTATTCTGCTCTTTGTTCACCACGTGGCAAACCATTTCAGAATTCCTCATCCTGAAAATCTAACCATTTGATCTGCGTCTACCACGTGTATCACTGATTGGTTATTATAGTACTTACCAAAAGTTGCTTTATTTATACATATAAGTTGCAACTAATCTCCATCATTTTACACTGTAATTGAAGCCTAAACCTAAACCTAAACTTGGTCCCTTCTTTCTGCCGCAAACCTAAGCCTAACAGTGAAAGCATTTCAATCCGATTCAGATGCGTTTTCAAATCTTGTAACTCCATTATCACCAACACACTTCAACCTCAACCTCAACCACAACCAAGCCAAATCATTGATGTCCAATTACAGTCAAAGTCACAACGGTGGTTTTCTGCTATATACTCCAGTCATTGTTCTGAGAATGATACGCAAATCCATAAGCCAAATCAAGATTAATTGTGTACTGAAAGTTACAGTAATTCTCTTAGAGTCGCTTATGGACTTGCGTATCTTTCTCAAGACAATGAAGTCAAGATTCTGAGAGTACTTGTGGGTTTTCCATGGGAAACACGCTGTATGTTCCGGCTCACGCGGTTCACTCAACTGTTCCGTGCTCAGCTTAGCCATATCCTAGTCGTTCGGGACCAAAACGGTCAGCAATCTCAATTCTCGGTGAGTAAGATTTTTTTTTTTTTTTTGAATATTTATATGTATATAATTAGATAGTTGGGAGAATGAGATTTAAATCTTGGGCCTCTCTTTGAAACTCACCCGTCACCAGCACCAAATTAAAAAAAACCTGATCACCATCACCACCTCAAACCCACTACCCACTACCACCAACAACCAATCACAAATCACAATATGTATAAAACTCACCGGTGACCACCACCACCACCGAAGGAAAAAAATTTAGCCGATCTCCTCCTACGGCGAGGGTCGATCTCAGTAAGAGAAGAAAGAGGTGATGGGTTTGGCTTTATGGGTTTGGCCGGTGATGGGTCTGGCTTTGTGGGTTTGGCTGCTGATTTTGTTTAATGTGATCGGTGGGGTTTTAATCCGGTGATTGGGTTTGGCCGGTGATTTTTTTTGCTGTGATCGGTGGTGATTGGCAGAGGTGTTGTTGAAGGTGGGTTTTTGATTGTTGTTGCTACGGAGGTGGAGAGACAAAAAGAACACAGGCGAGAGAGATAAGAGAAAGACAGAGAAGAGAGAAAGAGAGTACGGAGGAGAGAGAGATGAATAAAAAAATAATAATTTTTTTTTTAGAGATGTCACGTCTACAACAATTTTACAACAAATAACATGTAATTAGTTGTTATTGATTCAAATTTGAAACTAATACTAAGATTTTTTTTTGTCCCAATAATAACAACTAGTAATAATCTGCCACTTAAGATTTATTGTAAGAATGTTGTAGACAAATCATTTCTCAAAATTTTTAGCATTCATGTTCGTACTGTCTCAAATTTAGAATTTTATTGTAGCACAAGAGCATCCGTATCAGCTGTTGTAAAAATTATGTCATTTTGTTACAATAAAAACCTACTTTATTATTTTACCACATTATTTTGCAATATCCTATATTTTATCATTCAATTCTATACATTAAAATAATATTTACTACACATTAAAATAATATATTGTATGTGTTTGGATAACACTGAAGTTGCGTTGCGTTGCGTTTTCAGAATTCACGTTTCATAACTTTTTTTTTCAGTGCATGAACAGTAAAATTACTGTGCAGGAAACAACTATCACTGTTCACGCATTGTAGTGCACTGTTCACGTACTGTAGCAACAATGTTCACGCATTAAAAAATATTAAAAATGGGTCCTACGGTACTATTCATACATTTAAAAATTATTTTGCTACAATGTTTTTAGTAATAATCAGTTTTCAGTAACAATAAGTTGTATCCAAACGGACCCATTATCTCCTCCCTATTATCACAATCATCAACAACCCACACCTGCAGATCAACCACCACAGCCCACAACCACAGGTCACCCCAATAGATCAAAAACCGAAACACCCTTTCTAAATAATTATAATACGCTAAGAATTTAGTTAGTTGCCTGGTTACGAAAGAATATATAATACTAGCATCTCGAGTTTCTAAAACTCAAGATTTAAATAGATCTCGAATTTTTAAAACTCGTTTTTATTGGTTTTCATATGCTGATGTGGATAAAGTTTTCCATGTGGATATCGAGTTTTAAAAACTCGCTTCATGAACTCGAGTTTTTAAAACTCGCTTTCTGCTTAATATTAAGATTTTTGACCGCTTAAAACGTAAAATATGCACTCTCAGATTAACATTTTCACTCTCTTAGACTCCACACTCTCACTCTCACTCACTCACTCTAAAATTTCAAACTCACTCACTCGCAGTCCCAAATCACCATCCCTGTGTTCTCAGTCTCCACGGGCTCTCTTCTGCTTTGTTTGTTGTCTTCGTTCTTCATCTTGCTTTCTTCGTTCTTCCTTTCTTCGTTCTTCATCTCGCTTGCTAGGTAAAAGTTCTCCGTTCCTCTTTGGCTGAATTTATGTTATAGATTTGGGCTTTTTGCATGGTGGGTTACATATTGTTGCTACTGTTGTTTTTGTTTCTGGGTTGTGGATTTACTTGGGTTTTCAGTTGCTTTTGATAGATACCCATTTGGGTTTTGTTTAAAATTGCTTTATATTTGTAGACATAGATGTCATTGAAATCAGAATTTTGTTTTTTTTTTTTTGTTTTTTTTTTTGGTGGGATTGAGAATAAATGGATAAATGAGTTTTCTTTATTTTGTTTGTCATTCAAGAATCAAGATTGTGTTTATGGGCTTTTAAAAAAAATTCAAATTTTAATTTTCTTTAGTGATAAAAAGCTGAATGGGTATTCCTTGCTATGTATGTTGTTGGATGGCCATATAGGAATAAGAAAAAGGTGAAATAAGAGGATATTTTGTTTGCAGTTCCTATAATGTTTAGAATTTCTTAGCAAGACAAAGAATTTGAGTAATGTTGATAATACCAACCGGTCCTGAATTAGGAAGTATAATTGTAACTAAGGCCATAGAAATAAAAGTTCCATCATGCTAGGAAAACTCTGCATAACTTATTAACAAAGAGTCAAAATTTTAATTAAACATGTATATGAATGAATATATAGGTACATATTGATTTTTTTAGTTTTGATTCATAACATTACCAAGTTCATTCACTCACTATATAAAATTTTAACTTCTTGTTAACATTACTACGTTCATGTAATGTCCATGTCCACTCCAAAATATTTTATAATATTTTCAACGATTTGTTTAATTGTCTTTTGATTTATTACCAAGATGTTTATTTTGACTTGGCAATTTCTTTTTAGTTGGAAGGTTGCCTCTAAATCCTCGAAAGTTAGCATGCAATCATATTAGGAAGTTATTTTCATTGAAATTTTCCAAACATGGTGTAAGTTCAATATTGCTTTATAATTTCAGCACATTTATTATGATTCTATCTCATAGTTACTTACTAGAACAATTGCACTAATTAATTGTTTGGAAGATAAGATGTTTTCCGGCTAGAAGTTTAAGCTTGTCAAGTTGGTTTAAATCAGTGAAGAACTTAAACTCTCTTTGTGGATCTTTGTCATGCTCAATTGAATCAGCTAGTGACCCTATTGAATCTATACATGCTTTAATTAGCTTCCTAAATCAACTGATTTTAGATGAATTATATCTATTATTTTCTTTGCCCCTTCCTTTGGCCTTACACTATTAATGATCTCACAGTAACACTCTTTGCAGTATGGAGTCTCGAATTGATGAGGAGTCACAGATCTTGCAACCTGGTCCTAGTGATGGGTCATTGTTGATGCGACAACAACATCATCGATCAGAGGACATTTGGAATGGCGATGTGAAATATCTAGTTCTAATAACTGCTTTAAGTTTTACGTTATCTTTGAGTTTTAGTTAGCAAGTTCTTTCAAAGTTGTATTTGTAGTTCTAACAACTGCTATAATTTTTATTGATTTTGCAGGACCTGGGCTCACTTACGTGCCGTGGTCGCACTAAGGAGATGGCAAACATTCAAATGCGAGATAATCGGGTGATTGACATTATCAAGTTGCTAAGGCTTATTATCAAGTTGCTAAGGCTTGAAGGATTGTTTAGGACCCCTTCCAGAGAGATAGATAATTGCCTTATAACGACCCTAGTTAAGCGATGGCGGCCGGAGACTCATACGTTTCATCTTCCACATGGTGAGATGTCAATCACCCTACAAGATGTAGAGATCATTTTCGGACTTCCTATAGACGGTGAGGTCTTGGTTGGGCCGACTACTGTGTTAGATGGAACTTGGAGCACTCTTTGCATGGAGTTGCTTGGTTTTACCGCGGCGAATGACAACAAAACTTTGGTGGGGTAAAGAATTCTCATCAACTGCCTTGTTGAGGCCATTACAGCGCCATTGCCTCATGACGCAACAGAGATTCAAATACACAAGTATGCCCGATGCTATATTTTAGCGCTACTAGGGGATAAGCTTTTCATGGACAAGTCGGGAGATAGGGTGCATCTGATGTTTTTGGAGCAACTGCGGAACCTTCGTGATCCGCCACAGTATAATTGGGGCAGTGGTTGCCTGGCTTGGTTGTACAGAGAGTTGTGTCGGGCAAGCGAGAAAGGGGCATCGCAGATTGGTGGGGCGTGCACCTTGGCCCAGTATTGGGCATGGGCAAGGTTGCCATTCTTGTGCCCGAGGATAGAGTCCCCACCTGGATGTGATTATGGCCCATGGCCGTATGCTCCACTTGCCTTTAAGTAAGTATTTTTTTGATATTTAGTGTGTTATGCAATGTACTCTTCTTAGTAACTAAGTAGCTACTTATCTTATGTTATTCGCTCGTAATTGTAGGTGGGTGCGGGTGCCAGGCTCAAAGAGTAGGCCATCCGGGACGGCCTTGGTCTACTATTGTGAGCAATTAGTTACAATGTAGCCGAACCAGGTAATAATATTCAAAAATTCTGTTTGGTTATGTTAATTTTCCTTAAGAATATGATTGCTTCATACTTTAACATATCTTCCGTTTTAATTTTTGTTTTTCCTTGTATCTATGTATTCTCCCTTGTTTCACATTTTAAGATGCTATGATAATTGTTTTTTGTTTCTATTGTAGATTGTGTGGCAGCCATACGAGGTACACTTCGTCCACCTTCCTGACTTCTGCGTTGCAGGGAGGGGTACGTGGACAGCAAGGGTGCCGCTTGTGTGTTTTTGCATAGTGGAGATACACCACCCGGACCGTGTCCTTCGATAGTTTGGGTTGGCGCAAAAGCGGTCTGACAATGTTGTGTACGATGAAAGGCTACACAGAATAGACTTGCGTGGGAAGGTGGAAAAGAATTGGAGGGAGGAGCATGAACCGTATATCATTTCATGGAATAGCAGAGAACAACAACTTTGCCATGCACCTCCTCAGACTGGTGAGATGGCCTGCGATCATGACTATTACCAATGGTACCGTCCGGTCACTCGAAAGTATGTTGACCGCAACAGCGCTAGATTACATCAGATGGTAATGTGTTCTAATTATATTTTATTGCTTGCTTTGTTTTTTCTTTAGTACATGTACGAACGTAGAATCAATTGATTTCTTCTTTCAACAAATTTGGTTTGATCTGATTGACATCCAATTAAAAAGAGTTTTTGTTGCATATAGTATCATAATAAAACTTTCAGTTCTTAGTTTAGATGAGTATTTAAGTAGATTAATAAGTACTATATTATGCATTCTATAATTGTTACATAAATGTGGAAAATTCTGATTGTACTGGTTCTTTCACTGTTTCAGATTGAAAGTCATTTAGCGTTGTTGAATTGGCTTCCTGTAGGCAGCCGAGAACACAACCATGTCCGGTGCATCCTATATAATGTGGCTGGGCTTGGTGGTGATCCTGCAGCCACTAGGTAGGCAAACAACCGTACTGAGATTGAATCAGTAACTACTGCAGCCCCAAGCACAAGTGCAGCACCCGTAACTACACTGACCCATGGGAGGCGTGATACTGCAAGCCCAAGCACAAGCGCAGCTAGGGGCCGTGGTCGGCTTGCTACAGCAAGCCCAAGCACAAGCACAATTAGGGCCGTGGTCGGCCTGCTACAGCAAGCCCAAGCCTAACTGCAACTAGGGGTTGTGGTCGGCCTGCTACAGCAAGCCCAAGCACAAGTGCAGCTACGGGCCATGGTCGGTGTGCAACAACCCCTCGGGTTGTAAGTACTCATGAGATACCTGCACCCATCCTGCACGCATCTCCCCATCCCGAGGTCCCTCCACCCATCCCAGATGTATTTCCTCAATCCAAGGTCCCTCCACCCATTGTAGATGTATCTCCCCAGCCCGAGGTCCTTCCACCCATCCCAAATGCGTCTCTTCAATCCGAGGTCCCTCCACCCACGATAAATGCATCTCCTCAGCTGACCAGTTTCGATCTCCGTATTCATTCTCAGTTGACCCCTCCGTTGCACACCGAGACACTTTCATACCCACCCATCAACTCTAGTGCACCCACTTTGCCCGTAGACCCACCCCGTATTGAACCCATGACAATGATCCCCACTCCTAGCCTTTACACAGAGCATCATTACCCACCTACCTCATCCTCATCCGATCCTGTAGGACCTCCGGTTGGGACTGACACTCCACAGCCAGATACTGATGTACCGGACGAGCATCCCCCTCGTCAGCCCTCACCCCCACGAGGTAGACTGCAACGTGCTAGAAGAGCACCCACTTGTGGGACAGGTGGACACAAAATAGGACACAAACACAGCTCTATGGTATGATAACATTAATTTTCCTGTATATTCCTATTTTGTACTTCACTTAATTCTTTACAATTACACCAAATATTGATTGTATGCATCTAATGTCTTTGTAGCACGATGATGAGCCTAAGGATGATGCCCCGCAGCCTCCTCCCCCGCCCAAACATTACATGAGGGTTAAAAAACGCAAAATTGGTGAACCTTGAAAAAGAGGTTTGTTAAAGATGCATGCAGCAAATTACTTTGTGTTATGGATGGTGCATGTGAGATATATGTTATAGTAAATTCTCAAATGTCATAGTTTTTGTATGTTGAATTCAATTGGTTTTTGAGAAATATGATGGATTTTGAGTTTTGAAAATTTATCTTTTTTGTAGTTTTATTAACTATGTGTGTAGTTTGGGTTTATGGATTTCAAAATCTAAGTTATATCATACTTTTAAACCCATATAATGTGATTGAAGTTGCAATATTTTGACTTTTTTTTGTTGTTGTTGTTGCTCTTGACACTAAATCTTTGGTGTATCTTATATATTTTCCATGTTAATCCTAGCTTTTGTGGTTCTTTTGAGATATATTTTGACAAGGTAATTGATCCTCTATCTTTAGTCAATATATGTCATGTTAGTGATACTCTTTAGTTACCAAAATTGTCCCTAACACCTAAAGTTTTTTCACATTTTGTAGTACGCAAAACCAAATTCTGGAATAGGATTCCCTGGTGCCCTTGAACTCATTACTCAGGTATGTGGGGGCTGAGTCATGGATGCCATGATGCACTTACCTTCTTGCTCCATCTAGTGATAAAATAACACACTGGTTTTGTATGGCAGTGTAAAAACAAAGGCCTTAAACTTGCTGTTGCATCTACTGCTGCTCGTATCAAGGTTGATGCAAATCTTGCTGCTGCTGGTTGACCTTTGCCAATGTAAGACACTAATCATGTGCTGTGCTTCTCAATTTTATGTGATAGCATTACATATTTTAGTCTCCAATTTATACTTTTAATTATTCATATATTGCTGCAATCATCACTGAACACATGTTATGTGAGTTGCATCATCATCTCTTTTTACTGTTTTAAACTTCAAAGTTGACTAAAACTCCAAAAAAATTGAAGAGCCTAAGTCTTAAAGAATGCTGAAGCTAAACTAGTGCCATGCTTTGATAATAACAAAGTCCAAAGATCAGTTTTCTTGCTAAATGCAACCTTTTACACCAATCCATTGGTTTTGTAGATTTTGATTTATTGGTTTAATAAGATGATGATGCAAAAGCTTTTGTTTAGTAGTTACACTGTTGCTCTCCTAGCAATTTTCTCTTGGGTAATACTAGTATATAGTTTCTGCCTTACAAGGTCTCATCAACGCATGCTGTTGCAGATGAGAAGACGCAGGGAAAGAGCAATGCTTCTGGAATGGTAGCTGAACGTGGAGAGCAGTTTTGGGGAGCTTGGTGATATTAGTTTAGTCCAGGCTAAGCTGCCGAAGAAGTTGAATAAGAGGAGGCAGATGGTGTATGAGGATGGTTCGGCTGGGTATGTTAATTAACTTATAAAAGTCTTATTAAGATTTGATATAATTATGTTCCTTACATTCTTTAGGCTTTTCCTTATTTGCCAGTACTAACAAGTTTAAATTGGCAGGTATGAGGAATACATCGATTATATGTTTCCTGAGGAAACTCAGACGACTAATCTTCAAATCTTGGAAGCTACCTATAAGTGGAAGAAGCAAAAGATTTCTGATGAAGACTAGCATGGTTACCTGTTTTTGTAGAATTGTGGCTTTTGGTGTAAATACACAAATTTTTTTTTTTGGTTAATTGGGTGAAAATGAAGTAGTTTGGCTGCTAATCATATTTTTCTGCTAATCATATTTTGTATAAAATATTACTTGAATCAACCCCCCCTCCCCTGCGTGTGCTCGCACACATTTATTTAGGTTTTTGTATGTTTGTAAATAAGCACCATGTAATCCTTAAAAAAAAAAAAAAAGAGAAAAAAAACAGCACCATGTAGAGCAGAGTAAAACTGAGCATTGTTGCAGGCTGCAGATTCCCAGATTGTTTCCGACTATGTGCGTTACTTCCTTCATCAGCACACGTGAGTAGTTCTGTTCCTATTTATTTCCTTGACCATTTAAATCGTATGATTAGTTTGGCGCATTGTATCTCTTGGATCATGTTTCGTTATATTACTGAGAGTCATCTGTATATACAGGATAGATAATCTGAGGTGGTCGTATTGAAACTATGGGTTTAATGAAGGGTGGGGGAGTTATGTCGACCACATTTGGCAGAAACTTAAAAGACTTTTGCCAGAAACTGTGAATGCACTTAAATTAAATTACATCAAAATGCGTTCTCAATAGGCACCAAACTATAGAAACTGTTACACTCTCTGCATAAACGTAGTTTTACAATGCAAATGCACTTACATCGCAGCAAAAGCTGCTGCTCAATATATCAACATTCTACACATGCCCAACCACGCTTAATTTGTAGTTCTAACCATACTACTCAAATCACAATTTTCATAGAGGTACATTGGATAAAGAATTACAAGTACATTGAACAAAAGTCAAAAAAGTTCACATAGAGCCAATACAACGTAGTCACTTTTCCTAAGATCAAAGGTCTGCATGACAAAAACGTCATCCATGGAAGCATGCCTGAAAAACGTAGAGTAATCACGTTAGGAGACAAGATAGTAAACATTAGGTAAACATCGAATGAACAACAATTATTTAACCAATGCATAACCTTTTGGCATCTACCTACCTACTGTGGAACATGACTGCTTGTGGAAGCGCCATGGGACTGCGGACATTTTCTGCAGTTATGCCCGGAAGCATGATACAGTCCACATGTCTGCTTGGGTTGACTCTCTATCAAATCTGCATCCTCCCTCTGCCATCCCGGTTCTCGATCCTTATTCTTCACTCCATCCATCTCATTCCTTATTCTTGACTTTGTTGGTCGACCTTTGGCCCACAACAATGCTAAATTAGGCAACCACTTTGGCCCAGTGGGATCCCTCCACAATGACTGTGACTTAGGAACCACAAATGCATGCTCATAAGTGTTAAGGGCATTGTTCAAACCATAACATGGGTGAATATATGTGTTCGAATCAATATGCAAATAGTCACATACTCTAATTGCATGTGAACACGGGATCCCTATGTTTTGCCATTTCCCACAACTGCATGTTCTTTCCTGTAACCGAACTTCATAACTGTGGTTTTCCCTTCCTGCACTACACGTGTTGAGTTGGGTAACTACTTGAAATATCAGCTCTTCATTGCTAAATGGCTTGAGATAGTGTTTCTCAGATTTACGCTTATTTCCTTCCCACGTGGATAAGGCATGTGCACTCCATTTCTTACCCTCTGAGAACTCAAAATGGTATTCTTTACGCCGGTCGTGGAAATATTGAACAAGTTTGTTCCAAGTGAACTCAACCAATGCTGCAATAGGAAGGCCCCGTGCACCTTTCAATACACCATTAAAGCACTCTGATATATTGGTTGTCATTGCCCCAAAACGTCTCCCACCATCATGTGATTGGGTCCACATATCCATAGACTCGCTTATTAGATATGTGTATGGAAGATAATCTTGATTCTTTTCCTTGCCATCCTTCCCCGTCACCTTCTTCTTATTCCTAATGGCCTCAATTTCTGCCTGCTTAATAGACTCCATTATGGTATCAAATTTAACTACCTGACTAGCATATCCCGCTTTCAATGCCGCTGACTTTAGAGTTGAGTTCTGAAAATGGGTGTTAAAGTTGCTAGCAACATGTCGAACGCAATATCTATGAAATATCCGTGTTCTTCCATCATCCCTTCTAGGCCAGTTTGCAATGGCGTTTTTGATACCAAGATGTCGGTCAAAAATTATGCAAATGCCTTCATCAGGTATCACATGGCCAATCGCTTCTCTAAGGCACTGTAAAAACCACCTCTAACTGGACCCTAACTCACAATCCACAACAGCAAAGGCGAGAGGGAATACCTTGTTGTTAGTGTCGGTTGCCATTGCGACCAACAACTTTCCCTGATATTTACCATACAGATGGGTCCCATCAATACTGATAACCGGCTTGCAGTATTTGAATCCTGATATGCATGACCAAAACACATAATGCAACAATACAGTGTCATCTTCATCGGTGGGTGTGATACGATAAAACACTTGGGTAGTCAGGTCCTGATCAATATATGCCATTAGCAACTTTTGCAACCTTTGGTAAGACTCTTCCCAATTCCCAAACATCTTCGCAATCGCCTTTTGTTTCGCATTCTATACCTTGTAGTAAGAAGGCTTATGGCATTATATTTCGTCTCTATCATAGATCTGAGATGCTTAACTGGGGTAGTGTGATGCTCACATAACTTCTGATGGATTTCTGATGCAATAAAATTACAACTTATCATTCTACCATCCTTTCGCACCCCAATCGGTACACACGTGTGAGGATCCACATACACGGTGACCATCCATAGTTGGTGGAGATTGGGCTTCATAACTGTGCAGACATACCACTTGCATGACTCATGCACGCATTTCTCACAAATTTTTTTCGTCGTCGACCTAGTGATCGTAAAATGTTTGTTTTCCTTGAGGGCACAATTTGTTAATACACGCTTCACCTCCTCTTTATTGGCAAAAGTCAACCCTTTGCACAAATTCATCCCCTCTCTCCAAGTAGACATAAATGGCATCTCAATATGTGAAGGATCAACCATATTTTTCCAAGTATTTGCAGAGAATGACAATGTAGGAGGTGCATAGGCAGGGATTGTGTTTGCAATGTTTTGGACGCTAATAACATTGTCTGCATAAGGTTCACTACCATCCAATGTCTCATCGTTATCAATGTCCCTCTCAAAGTCCCCAAAGTCCCCTCTGCCAATCATATCTTCATACTCATCTCTTTCGGCAAAATATTCATCATTAATGGCAATATTCTCATCAACATAGTCGTCGTCATCATCATTGTTAATGGCAGTAGTCTCATCAACATAGTCGTCATCATCATCATAGTCGTCATCATCGTCGTCGTCGTCATCATCATCAGACCATCGGCATGAACATCATCATCCTCTACATGTGTAGAATACTCATATTGAGCATCCAAAACCGTAACCTGTAAGCTTGTGGTTGTTTGTTGGATATCCTCTTGCCAGACTGCACGCGGCTCCAACTGTATGTACAACTCAATGTTAGTTACTTTAGCTATTCTCTCTAACTTGTCAAACATGATCTTTACATGTTTGTCTATTTCTATCGCCATATACTTGTAATTAATCCGATACTTCAGGATTTCATTTGGCATACGATAAGTAATTTGTATGTTGTGCACAGCAGGATTCTCACACAACTCTTCCATGACAATCTTCTTCAATTTGTCAAGGGTCTTCAACCTACGATCAATTTGAGTATAATAGGTCTTTATACCTGGCCCTTCAAATGGCAATCCCTTGTTCGCATTGGTATTCTTAAGCGAACCACCGTGGTATAGGATTATATCAATTTCAGGCATTGTGAACCTATTCAAGTCAAGTTACTGTGTTAGTTAAATCACATAATCTGAACCATGATTGCATAAAAAACAACTATAAACTCAGCCTTATTGACTTATAAATCTAAATTTTGTCATGCTTTTTGTTTCTGATTTGATGCTATGTTATCATACTTTGTTCAATTTAAAAGTGAACACAGTATGTGATTGCTTAATGCAAGAAATTTGAGGACTATGTCATATACCAATTTCTGATATTTGCATTGTTAGTATAATTTGCACTTATCTGTGCTGGTCTGCTAGACCATTATCGGAGCAGTTGGTGATTGGTTCTTCGGTATAAGGGTAATGTTAAGTTCTTGGTAGTTCAGAAATTTGACAAGGAAGGAATGAGGATTGAGGAAGAAAATCACAGTTACTTCGAGGGTAACCAACCTCCTAAGCAAAGAAAGAAGAAGATAGGCACAAACTTGGGTTAATTCTCTGGATAACCTCTAATTGATCATCTTAGCAGCTTATATGCAATGCAATCTCTGCTTAACCAATTCCCACCCAAAAGCTAACTAACTAACTAGCTGCATTTCAGCTTAATAGCTTAACTGACTAGCTGCATTACTATAACTAACTGTATTACTGTGCTAACAATACTAGCATACAATACAACACATGGTAGCTTCAGTACATACAACTAGTATCCTAACAGGTAACCAAGAATTCCAATAGGCTATTCCTTTTACAGACCTAAAGACAGGTTATTTTATATAGTATTATTTCACAATCTAAACCATTTTATTTAGTTAGTTTCAAAACTAATCTATTAGGCTAGATTTATGATGAAAAAGATTCTCCTCATATGATAAAAAATTCATAAGGTTCCATATATTCTCTCCCCTTTCGTACATATTCTGTTTTGTTAGATTTCTTTCTCAATTCTTATTTTTTATGTTGTTTTTAGCTCCAAAAGATTGTACTAACTTTGTATTTAGTATGTTATTTGAAGAATTTACATATTATGTTATGTAGAGCTAAATGAGATTTTTACATTTTTTTTTAATGGGCAAATAAATACTCAAAAAATTAAGACTAACAAAAAAAAGTTCTATAATTCACAATATTGGAAAATTAACTAAGTTATGTCAACTATCTACAAAATAAATAGTCAAACTCTTAAACCCACACCCATAGACAACTAATACCCAACTACAATGACAATCAAATTATGCAAACCCTTACCTAAGATATGAATTTGATGAGAGGGAAGAGTAGTGAGAGAGGCAGTGTGGTGAGTGAGAGTGAGAGTGAGAGGCAATGTGGTGTGAGAGTTATGGGTGAGTGAGAGTTAGTGAGGCTGAGAGACTTAGTGAGGATGCTCTGTTTTTGGATGAGAAGGCTGTGTAGAAGAGCTATGAGCACTTGTGTTATACGGGCTGGGTGTTAAGTTGGAACACGTTTTAGTTGGAACGTGTTAGCAAATACGGGCTTAAGTTGAAACATTTTAGTTTTTTAGCAAATACGGGCTTAAGTTGGAACACATTATTCTCTAAGAAACTCAAGTCTTAAAGACGATATTTAAAAAACGAGTCTTTAAGACTCGAGATCCAGTACAAAGCAGGCAGAAAGCGAGTCTTTGAGACTCGATTTTTAATGTAAATCTCGAGTTTTAGAAACTCGAGATGCTACTTTCCATTTTTCTTTTAAACGTTGCCTAACTTACTACATACTTGTCCATCACAGGCTTAGTCTGCCCATTCCCTCTCAAAAACTGACCACCAATATCAGCCACTGCTACCACCAAAAAAAAAAAAAAAACTCAAACAAACACTACACAGCCACAAATCTCAAACCCACAACCCAATCTCACTCCCACAACCCACAACCTGATCTGAGACCATCCCAAATCTCACACCCACAACCCTATCAACCTACCACCATAAACCAAAATCAACCAACCAACAACAATCAAAACAACCAACCACCAAAAAAGAGAGAGATAGATCGGCGAGATTGGAGAGCGATGACAATGACGATGACGTCGTGACGATGACGATGGCCCTTCTTGTCTTGGACGTCGGCAATGACGATGACTTGTGCGTCGTGAGCGGCGAACTCGCGAGCCGTGGCCACTGTGAGCGAAGAACTCGCGAGCCTCACCCATGCCGCTTGCGCCTCCGATGATAATGGCCATCGTCAAATTGATCTTAAATTAAAGAAGAAAAAAAATCTCACCAAATGTGACGAGAAAAGAGGGAATCAGTGAGAGAGAACAGAAACGAATAAAGTGAACAGAGAGGAGAGAGAAAAGAGAATAAAAAATTATTAACCCATATACCATTCTTCGTCCGTATCGTTGCAAATTTGCAACGGTACTATTCACATGTGGCAAATTTTATGAGATTTGGCACATCTGATAAAATGGGTTTTTGGTGTTTGGTGTGCCAAATGTGCCAAATATTTGGCATTTGGCACATTTAGCACATCTGATGGTGATGATCTAATGCTTTGAGATTTAAAACATCTGATGATTTGGTGAGCCAAATATCAGAGCCTATTTGCTACATGTGTAAACACATGTATTCAATTGTTAAACAACAATACATGTATTTTTACACACTTTTTTACCTACACGTATTTTCAAAATAATTAAATATTGTTATTTAAACTCATGTACCAAACAGAGCCCAAATATTTGACATTTACCATGCTGGAGGTGGAAGTGGAAGTAAAACTCTTTGAGATTTATACTAGAGCATTCGCATCAGGAAATGCTATCTTATTCCATTTTACCGTCTCAAAAAGCTACTTTATCAATTATACAATATCATTTTACAATATATCAAGTATCCCAACTTTTATTTTCCTATTCTACTCATTAAAATAATATTTCTACACAATAAAATAATATATCCTAAAATCATCATCATTTACAATACAACACATTATTTATTCTTTCTCTCATTCTTTTTGTTCAAGAACGACCACAAATTTATTGAAACCACCATCACCACAAGCCCACCACTGCTACACGGTCCCACGTCTTCGTTGCATCAACTCCGGCCTGGGCTTCTTCGTCGTCGCGCTCCTTATCATCCCCTTGTTGGATGTGCTTTGCCTCCGAGGCCAGATCGGGTTGTACGATGGGTTTTACGTCATGGTTGGGGCAATGGGTCTCTGCGGCCTAGCTGACGTGTTGGTCCACGGTGGTGTCATCAGCGCTGACGGTGAAATGCCTAAGCGTTATATGCAAGAAATTGTTGCTGGCACTGCCGCTTCAGGTCAATTTTGAGCTTTTGTGGCTATGGGTTTTGGGTCTGAAGAGAGAAGGAAGAGAGTAGAGAAATAACAAGAGAGAGAGAGAGAGAGAGAGAGAGAGAGAGAGAGAGAGAGAGAGAGAGAAAGAGAGAAAGTGTTGGAATTGTTTAATAAAAAGTAGGAGAGAGAGAATTAAATAATAATATATAAGTTTACCATTTAGCTACAATACAATTCTATATGTAGAATTGCACTATAATAGTATTGCAAATTTTTTTGCAATACTTGGCTTTTACCATTTTTGATGGAGTGAAGATTTTGGGCTTAAATACTAAAAAAATGCTTACATTTGGTATTTGACATTTTAGGTGTGAATGCTCTAATTAGTTCCTTTATAAACCATGCTGGAGGTGGGAGTGGAAGTAATAAGTTCTCAGAGTAGATAGCCGTACTGGAAAGGAAACATGCTTTTGGTGATGATGAGCTAAGGGATCTGGTAGTGACACTAATTGAGAGTCATGGATGTGGTTTTATGCCGATGGAAGACTCCTAGTACCTGTTGGATCTAGAGCAACGAGTTTGCATGAGGTGAATTATTGGCTAGTCCTAGATTTAGCTAGATCTAGCATGGGTGCTTTTGAGGAAAGTAATTTTATTTTATTTTATTTGTTTTTGAGAGAGAATTTTGAGGAAGTAATACGAATTTGACGGAAAATTTGTAGGTACTCAGGTATAAATGATGCTTTTTATTTTTTATTTTTTATGGAGTATATTTATAGTGAATCTCATCATAAATTTAAGACCTCATTATAAATTTGAAAAGATAACATCATTTTTTGTGCTCTAAAACTACTTAAGAATTACTCATGAGATAATCGATAATTAAGTAGACCATGCCTTCAATCGCTAACATATGGGTCTGGCCTTCCTTAAATCACGCTTCTAAATTGAAATGTGTGAAGGTTGCACTTGCATGGGTTCCATGTGGCCAATTCCCACAAAATTTGTCCTCCGTATTACTTGCCATTGCAAATTCACTTTACCTTTACTTGGTTTCAAAAACAGTGGGCTTGGCCTTGGGTCACAAACATGGGTTGGGATGATAATTGTCTAGAAGTCAGTTACGTAGGATTGGTTTAGAATCTGCTTATTTTGCTGAAACTGAAATTTTTTTACTGAAAGTATAGTAGATAAATGTAAAAGTTAGTTCAAATAGTACAGTGAAACCTATAAATAGTACCAAAAAGTGCAGTGAGACCCATAAATAATAGCAAAAATAAACTAAATAGTATAAGTTGGCAAAAATAATTTTTGCCAAACAGACATGTATTGTTGAAAAAGGTGCCTAGGTTGGTTAATTAGCTCAAATATTTAGAACTATGGCGCTCTAAATTTGTGTATTGGGAAGTGTAACCCCATGTTCTTCAGGCCCAAAAGGCTAAACTAATGTGAAATGGCCCAATGGGTGTCCAAGAGTTATGAATAATCATAAGTTGAAATAATTTGAACCTTCAAAAAATTATACAAGAGACACATTTTAGTTAACAATATCACCTGCAATGGATATATGATTTCCCCAAATGTAGGATTTAATTGGAACCTTGAAAAAAAAAAGTGAGAGTTATGATGTTTTTATTTTTTTGAGAGAGAGTTAATCTATGACGTCCGCTCTTAATGATAGCTCTTAATAAGCCAAAAATGAATTGACCATTTGTGATAAATTAACCAATTAATTTAGCCAAGTGAATTAATTAAGTTAATTAACATGCAAAGCGCGTGGTAGTACAAACAAATCACCAATTAATCTAAGTGCAGCAGAAAATAAATTTGACACGGTGATGTATTTACGAATGGGAAAAACCTACACGGCAAAAACCCCACCAGGTGATTTTCAGGTCATCACTCTTGAAAATCACTATTATCACAACAAGCGGTTACAAGTAAAGGAATCTCAGTACCTTATACCAACCTACAGTTGAACCCTTACCCCAATACCCAATTGAACTTGTTCTGTAGTGACAATTTCTCCTTTTGATGCACGGCTCTCAAGTACGTGACTAACCAATCCGCGGATCCCCATACGTAACTTCAATCACCAATTAGAGAAGGTTGTTGGCTGCAAAGTTCTTCAGTTCATTCCAACGATGAAGATCAAGAAGATGCTTGGTCACAAAATCCTATGGTGCACATACACAACAATTTCTTCAAGAATGATGAACTAGGGCAAAATTTTGTCTTCGGTCATAGTTTGCTTGAACAGATTTTGCTCAATGCCTGTGCAACTTGTGAACTCTTTGACGGCCTTTAAAACAATCATTTTATATGTCTAGGGTTAGGAGAAAAGAAGGCCCAAAGACACATTTACGGATTCCAAGAAAATCAGATTAGAATTCTGAATTTTATAAACCTCGACAGATAGGAGGCGTCGAGCAAGTGTCGAGCACATGGGCTGAACAACTTTCTAAACCTCGACACATGCTAGCTGTCGAGTTTTAATAAACTTGCACTTCTCAGCTTGTTTCTTGGACAGACTTGATGACTTCAACACTTGATCTTGAAACCTTATTTCTTTAAGTATTAAAAACACCTAGAACTACCTAATTACAAGTAAAGTGCGTTTTGTCAAAGGATTAGCCAATTACATAAAAGAATGACATGTGTTCTTAACAAGTGAACCACATATGTCTTAACAAGTGAACCACATATGTCTTAACAACTCTTTATTATTAGACTAAGACACCAGTTAGTTTTTAGTGTAGGCAGAAATTGAACCTAATATCTTTTATTCAACTATTAAAAACTTTACTAGTTGTTTTAATTAGAACTCATTAGCTGTTTTAAGTGAGTGCGTGCCTAGAGACTCTTCTATTTTGTTCGGTAAATATTAATAATTTGCATCTATTATAATTTGGGAATACTACATTTTCCAATCATAAAAAAATCTAGGGGTGTGATGAAAAATTATTTCAACCAAATTTGTTGGGTAGGAGTTTGGAGTTGTGTATGACTAAAATGTGGGTGTACGACTATATATATATATATATATATATTTTGCAATAACGGTAGATGTGTTTATTTATTTATCAGTATGACAGATGTGTTTTTACAAAGAAACATGTGTTTGTTTTTGTAGGGATAAGGGGTCCAGAAATGGATATTGGGCCGTGGGCCGTGTCTAAGGACATTAAATCGTCCAAGGACAGGTAAACACTAACAGAGGCATACAAGTTAGTAGTCCGTGGAAGAAGTTTGGTCGTGAGGGATTAGGAGTGTAGTCTGAGGAGAAATAACTCCTTGGCTAAGCAAAGTAGAGGTTAAAGGTCCGACTTTTCGTGAAGAACAAAGCACCAAACGATCATACTGGTAAGGATATGCATCAAAAGGGGATAAGAGAAGGGAAAGCTGAGAAATATCTAAGAAGAAAGCTGCTACCACTGCATTGAATGCTTTGCAGCTAACTCCCTGACCTCATTAATGTGGAGGTGATGCCTGAACAGTAACATTTAGCCTTACAGCTACCCACAAAGACTTCAAGAAGGTGCCGATGGGACAAGTATCAAAACCAGCAATCTAATCTACACGTGGTGGGTTGAGATGTAGTAAAGAAGGAGAATATAAAGAAGAAAGACTCCATTACAAGGGAGGGATCAGATAATCTAGAGAGAAAAAGAGGACTGTACACTCAAGAACTGTAATGTTATTTAGGTCCAAGAGAAATATATAAAAACAACATTCCTCGGACTTTGCTGAGGAGGATTTTCCTTGCACAAAACTGTTCATTTATACTTTCAAGCAACATTCAGCCTACTGTAATTATTGTCCAACTTGTTAGAGTTCAGTTTCTAGCCCACGCTCTACAAATTCATTGTTTTGAGCTCTTTACGCCTTAGTCCTTTTCACTTTTGGGCTTTCCACTCAAACCGATCCCTTAATTTTTAATTTTAATTTTTTTAATAAATGGATAAAGCAATTTGAAAACCATCAGGAGAGTGGTCATGTTTTGTAGACAATGTTTTAGAGTGAGTTAAAGATGTATCTACTTGTATATATATATATATATATAAACAAACGTGTATATATCTATTTAGTTTTATTTTTTATTTTTTTTATATTTAGTTTTGTTTTTGGATAAATGTGGGGTGTTTTTTTTTTTTATAGGAAAAAAAACAACGTTGCTGGGTTGTTTAACTTGTTTTTCTATTAAAAAAAAAACTTATAGTTACTTTGAAGAACTGAGTTAGTAGAAGAGTGTTCTTATTTTGTAAGTAATATTTTAGTGCAAGTTAAACATGTATTTTTACCAGACTATTATTTAATTTTGTGTTTACTTAAACCTAAGGGTATAAGGGTATTTTGGAAAAAAAAAAATGTAAACTATGAAATTTAAAATATAATTAAAAAAAAATTATTTAAAGAAGTATTGGGAAAGTTGGAAATACAGGCCGTTGAACCCGCCAAAAAATCATCTTTGTCTACGCTGTTCTCTCTCTCTCTCTCTCTCTTCCCCAAACCACTCTCTACGCTCGACTTCACATTTGGCCACACAGGGGTCCGAAAATCTCGAGACACAGATAGTAACAAACAAACACAATGCCAGGAACAACACCAATCCGAAAAAACGAACACGCTTTTTTATTCTCTTTCCCCGCGAACGATTCAGTCTCGAGCTTTCTCTATCCCTCCAAGAAAACCAAAAAATAGTGGTGGCCTTCAAAAAAAAAAAAATGAGCGTGATCGACATTCTCTTCCGCGTCGACGAGATATGCAAGAAGTACGACAAGTACGACATCGAAAAGCAACGCGACCTCAATGCCTACGGCGACGATGCCTTCGCTCACCTCTACTCCTCTCTCGAAGCCGAAATCGAAGCTGCTTTTCATGTCCGAATGTTTATCATTTTAACAATTTTTTTTCCTTTTCCTTAACTGAATCCGAATTTTAGTTTTTATTTATTTATATAAATGATTTGGAATTTTATTGAATGAAATATGCAGAAATCTGAGGTAGCTTCAATGGAGACTAACAGGGCATCTGCTGTGGCAATGAATGCGGAGGTTCGTCGAACCAAGGCTCGATTGATGAATGAAGTTCCTAAGCTGCGAAAATTGGCAATGAAGAAGGTAATTTTTTATTGAATTTTATTTATGCCCCAAAAAAAAAAAAAAAAAATTTAATACATGTGCAAATTTTGAAATTTTATAGGTTGTGAAATTTCTCTTTAAGATTTATGGATTTCATCATAATTTATGTGTTTTTTTTTTTTTGGGTTTCCTATTTGCTAGCTTGGTAACTGCTAAAACTATGTAATGGTAACTCAAATTTATTTGTATGCGAAAAAAACACAAATAGTATGTTACAATACTTCCAAATTTTAGTATGGATTCTACCTTGCTAACTGCTAAAACTATGTGATGATAAATCCAAAATCAAAGTCATATTGTTATCCATACATAGTAATATAAAATGAACTAAATTAGACACAATTAGGGACGCCACCAGAATATAATGAAAAGGACAAAAAGTATACGAATGCTAGTTAAATTTTCGTGAGTTCTTGATACTAATGTCCGTTTAACATGTGTTATTCGTTGAAAATTACCGTATTAATTCTACCACAAAAGGCTCAATTTTAAAGGGGTAGAGCGATATCTAAAAGGGGGGGAGGGTGGAAGTTACTAAGTCTTAGGTTTAGTTATTTTAACATGTAGGAAGACCCTTGTTTTACTTATGATCAATTAAGGGAGTTCATGATGGGTTAATTACCGGCATTGGCTTCTCTTCTGACTTGGCATATATTAGCCACTTTGCTTGTTATAGCTTTCACTTTGGAGCTAAATAAAGGGATCTTCCATTTTTGTTTGTCATATTTGACCAGCAATGCTTCCTTGGAGTTAATACAAACCTTGGAAAATTCTTGCTATCATTATACTCACCTAGTTAGGTAGACGTTTCTTATGAGTGATGATTCCACTTTGCTCTCATGTAACACTTGCCACCTTATGATCGTATCACTGCTACTGCATATTTCCTTTCTAGACTGATGTGGGGTTGCTTTTACAACCATATATTTCACCTAACCAATGTGCACAAAGCCCTGTAGTTGAGGGGTATCATGAAGTTAGGTCCTAACAATCACTTTGAGTGCAAAGTTTGTGAGAACAAGTCTTTTGGAGCAAGTTTTTGAGAAAACCAGCCTTGCAACACCTGAACAGAATGCGGAGTAGGAGTGGTATAGATGAAATGGGCACCAATATATCCATAGAAAACCTCGTGTAAACAATGAAGTGAGATCCATGGCCCAAAGAAATATATAAAGAAGTAAAATAGAAAGTGCCATGCATTGAAGTTCACCCAAAGGATGGGCATGATATGTCTGTCTCAAACAAACTGGACTTTTCATTTGGTTATTGTCCTGATTTTCCAAATTACATGGTGAAGGTTCATTTTTCTTCATACTGATTTGCATATTGGCAAATATTAATTATGCAAAGCCATTAAACTTGAACTCTCTATGGTATCTAATAAAACAGGTTAAAGGTCTTTCAAAAGAAGATCTAGCCGCCCGTGATGATCTGGTTATTACACTGCCTGAGAGGATTCAAGCAATTCCAGATGGTACCACAACTGCAGCCAAACAAACTGGAGGGTGGGGAGCTTCAGCATCCCATAAGAATATCAAGTTCGACTCATCAGGTGCCAGTGCTTCTGTAATCTATCTTGAGTCACTATTTTTAATGAATTTAAACATTTCAATTGATTGTTGATACTTGCTTGTTTCACTATCAACTTCAGGTGGAAATTTTGACAGTGATTTTTTCCAACAAACTGAAGAATCAAGTCAATTTAGACAAGAATATGAAATGCGGAAAATGAAACAGGCATGTAAGATTCCTGATTATTATCTTTATGTCTATACTGCAATTAGATGGCTTAAGGCAGATGGTATGATTGGACTACTGCCTTGTATCATTTCCAGTTCTGCAGTCTCATTTCATTAAATATATAAACTGCAGGATCAAGGTCTTGATTTCATATCAGATGGATTGGGTACACTGAAAAATTTGGCTGAAGATATGAATGAGGTTGGTCATTCATGTAGTTTGATTTGATTGTGCTGCCATAAGAAACTAGAGATTAATCAGTTGTTTTGATATGTTCAGGAAATGGACAGGCAGGTTCCATTAGTTGATGAGATTGAGACAAAGGTGAGAAATTTATTACTTCAGTATGATCATTGTCTTTCCAATCAGATCATTCTCGCAAGCAACGTTGAAAATGTTTTGTAAGTGTAATTACTTACTGGTATTTTTGGTGGTTTTATAGGTGGACAAGGTGACATCTGATATGAAAAATACTAACATTAGGCTCAAGAAAAGTCTGAACCAGGTACTTGTCGTAAAATTTACTGATATATTATGCACTTGTTTCTTCTGGTGAGACTGGTGTGGTTGAGATAAACTGTACTTCTGGTTTTGTTTCAGTTGAGATCCAGTCGAAACTTTTGCATCGACATCATTCTGGTGTGTATAATTCTTGGTATCATTTCCTACCTATATAAGTAAGTCCTGTCTCTCTCAGATTAAAATAATTCTTTTAGAATATGGTATGTGATTATGTTATTAGCTTCTTGATAACCTTTTATTATTATTATTAATCTTTTTTATATATATATTTTTTTATCACGGGCCAAAGGTCTTATATTTATTAATTGCTGATTAAAATTTGTAAGATTTTTGCTTGAATCTGTTAATTTGATCGGGCAAATCAAGTAATGATTATGAAATATGACTTCTGTTTATTTGAGTTATGGGTCTCCAGAATTATTATTATTATTTTGATTGGCAAAGTGATGGGTCTTGAACCCATGACCTCGCTCTCTAATGTGGATAGAAAGATTTTGAGGAGAAACATGATTAAATACCAAGATTTGTGGGCTAGGTTTGATATGGGACTTTCTTGGCACATTTCATAGCTTAGTTATTATTGAGTCTTAGGACTAAGTTTTTTTTACGTACAAAAGTTGCTGGTTTAATTTTAATACATTTACTAGAATAAGGGAAATTTGGTAATTTTTAGATTTGGGAATGGGCTGTCCTTGGCTGTACCAAAGTCCCGTAAGTCTTAATTTATGTTTTGGGCCTTTTTCTTATTTGGTTTAGAAGTTATTAAGTACTTTTTTTTTTTTTTTGTCATTAGTAATCCTAGTAATTCTAGGAATACGTTATTTAGAGTCCTAGTCCATCTAGGAAAGGATTAACAATAACCCATATAAAGGCTTTATTGTAGACTTTGTAGTCAATAATATTGAAAGTTAGAGTGATTCTAATAAAACTCTAGCAGCTTATGTTAAGCTTTGAGGGTGTGAATGCCTTCCCCTACCTAAGTGTGATTGCTTAGGAAAGCCTAGGTGTGATTGCCTAGTGTTTTCTTTTCTTTATTTCTTGTTCTATTCACTGTTTTAACTCCAAAATCAAAGTATTCAAGATTCAATTTAGTGCTGAATTTCAAAAGACCAATCCTTATAAGTGGAGGAGGTGCCAGTTGACCTAGAGTTTCCAGGAATTGTTTCAGTTGAGAGATTAAATATCAGAATACTGCCAGGGTTATGAAAATGGAGGTTTTTGACTTTTGCACAGGCCTCTCATCCCTAGTACTTTGTTCCGCAGTTTGAAGTGTGCCAAGAATCCTTTTTTTTTTGGGGAAGGAACTGTAGCAAGCTTTGCATGTGTTCACAAAATTAAGAGATCTCTCTTTCATTTCTCACATAAAGGATAATAGCATTTGCAATCTTTGTTAACTTTATGGCTTCATACATAAGTGGAAGGCTATGCCAAAACCATCCCTGTACTCTTATAAAAGCATATGGTGCATGGTATGGGGTCCTCTTTTTTTGTTGCTAACCCGAAAACATCATGGACACTAAGGAAAAATTGGTTTTTAAAGCGATTTTGGTCAATGACTACTGTTCACTTGGCTCTTTGAGAGAGAGAGAGATGGCTGTCAAACAATGGTTTATGTGTTTTAATTATCCAATCTAAAAAAAAAAAAACAATGGTTTATGTAGCTGGCAAAACCAGTATGCATGAGGATTTATTAAGTTTAGAATTACAATATTTATATGCCAATGAAGAAAGATCGGTTGGTTAACAACTGCATATGAACACATAGTGAATATGAAGGCATTTTCATCTTTTTGAATGGCAAGATTTGAAGGAGGATAGGATCATACCAAATTAGCAATAGTGTCAAACTTTTCTGGAAGTCATAGTGAACTGTTTTTGGTGTCCTCTCTCTCTCTCTCTCTCTCTCTATATATATATATATATATATATATATATGTATGTATGTATGTATGTATGTATAAACTAAATTTATTGGTCTCACCCTGCGTTTTGTCTCTTACAAGAAGGCACTACAAGCCACTATGGGCCTGTTCTCAGGTCAACTTTTATAGAGTAAGCATTGGCCCTGTATATATATAAATGAGTCACTGTGTGTGTTTATGTTTTATTTGCTAGTCTCATAATATTTGTGAGGACTTGTGAAGCGTTGGTTTTCTTTCTGCCCTCATATGTATTGTTAATGGAATAGATAAACATTAGCCTTCAACGATCATTTACTCTTTTTAGAGTTACTTACTCTCAAGTAATCTGGCTTGTTTAATGAATTTGTAAATTATACATCTTGTGCCATTGTTGGAAGCATTGACAGTTAAAGCTGCTCTTATTGCCTTTATAGTTTTGATGAGTAGCTAAATGTTGTAGAATGTTAAAATCAGTTAAAGCTGCTCTTAGTACTTTTGGCATATTCAGTAATCCAATAAATCTCTTATAATATGTCACCTGATCTTGTATTCTTTGACAGTATATTCTACTTTTTATTTTTAATTATGTTTCACTTTTGTTTGTTTCAGTATTTTGAGCTGAACTGATTTCGAAGGCTTCTTCTACAGCTTATCGTATCATAAAGCTGTCCGGTAATAACCTTCATTATATGAGGGCTTCTCATGTATCTTTTCAAGACCATCTGTTCATCAATTATTTAATTTGTACTGCCCTTTTAAAGATTGGTCTAGATTTTGCTAACAAAGTAGACTACCTATAAATTTCTAGCTCACGACAGTTTCAAGCTTATAGGTAATGATCAAATTGTGTCATGGTGATATGTTATTGCTTTTCTTTTTCGTTTTCACCCACTTCGAATGAAAACCATTTTTTCCTTTTCACCATGATTGACACAGTGAAATTATTGAGCATCCTCTCCCATACCCCCACAAAATTGGGAGCTTTGTGCACCACTTGTTTTCACCAATTAGTTAGGATCTGTCATTCTAGACCAATGGGGTCCCTGTAAATGGTACTAATTTCCTTAACTGTAGAGATCCAGGATGATACTTCAAAGTTGCGAGGAAAATGCGCACACTGATATTTTGGGCAAGTTTATGCATATAGTTTAAATGATGTCATTACTAGAAAACTATAATGTACGGCTATATGAGCAGCAAGTGCATGTGCCCTTAAATATTGTAATGGCCTTTTATGCTCTTGTTAAATGGCAATTTAGGCAGATTAACTCTGCCTTAATCTGCCTTCTCTATATAGGATAGGCCTCCTGATTATAGGAACATGAACCAAATTTAAGATGCGCACAACTAATGTTACAACTGAAGCACACTCAATTTTAAGTTTATGTAAGACTATATAAGTAGAGATTATTTCACAACTAACAGGTTTCATGTTTTATTTGTTTTCATGGTCCTGCATATAACTATGCCTAGCCATTAGATTCGTAATAGCACTGTTTGTTATTAAAGAAAGCACAAATGCAGATATTTGACATAGAGTCCATGCTCTACAGTACAGAATTAAATACAAAGTATGCTTCATAATTTCTGATTTCATTCTATTAGTTGGCCCTTGCCACTGGAGACTAATTTGCCTCACGTGCCTTATCTACATCTAGTGTGACCTTTGTCTTCGTGACTGTGCCACCACAGTTAAGGAACCTTTTGCCTTTTAGGAAGCATTGTTCAGTGCAAGTTCTTTTCTGTGAAGGATAATTCAATAATCTCCTGAATTAATGATGGGTCCCGAGGGCTTATGGTTGAAAATGTCTTGGGACTGGTCTTGGTTGTAGTAATTCATATCATAAATGGCCAGCGTCTTACTAGGTTGAAGATCCTTGTTTTCGTTCCTGTCCTTTAGAATCTCATTGGACAGGAAATTCTCATACTTATTTTCCTCACTAGATTTCCATTCTAATTGGTTGTTATAACTCCCCAAAGAAGAAACTGGTATTGGAGTATTCAAATTATTGGGACCAGTACCATAAACTGAAGTAAAACTGTTGGCTTTATTGCTTGCATTAAAGCTTAAACTTGAAATGGTCTGAATGGGAGGTAGAGCTTGACTGGCAAGTATTGAAGCAAGCAGTTGACAGTCTTTGTCTTGGCAATCTCTTATAATGTCAGAATAATAGTTTATATGTGTAGGCTGCACCTCAATTTTCGGTGGGTATCTTGGGAGTTCCACTCCACAGCTGTCTTGATCTTTACTTGTGTTCTTTGATATGTTGCCTTTTGTTCGAACCCGGCATAATACCCATTCATCCAACTGTGACAACAAAGAGGCAATATTTCCATTCATTTAATTGGATTATATTTGATGAAGTTAGTATGAAGATCCAAAGCACAAATGAAAAACGAAATTAACATCAAGAAAAATCTTTTATATGAAATCATGTTGAAGCATGGACCTAGGTCCTTGGCCTTTTGGGTGCCACATGAAAATATAATAGCTATTCCACAATTGTAGGTCCCCTTTGCCTAGATAAGATTGAATATTGTAAAATTTGGGAAACAATTTATTTCCTACAAGTACTGAAATATCCTTGAACTTGTACACAGTGTTTTGTTTTGTTAGTGACTGAATAGGGCTCGTATCGAAATCTCCACAATTGAGGGAAATGAGTAGAGAGGAACTTGTAAATTGCCCCTAATCCCAAAAAAATGAATCATCACATCTGTGAAGTTGTGCAAATATTAAACCTTTAATTTTCCAATCATTATGCCCTTTGCTTATTAATCTTTGTTGCTTTCATTGTTGCCTCTACTTGCTGCTCCCTGGCCGGGGTGTCAAGATATTGATATTGAAAGTTACACTTAAACTATTTCCAGAAGGCAGTCCATATATTAGATGATGCTAGCAAATAGTTCAGGATTGTAGGTTACATGTGGGAAGCAAAAACAGGGGGATGTATAGATAATGGCCTGAAGTAAGTTCTTTGCACATTCTGTTATACTTGGGGAGTTGAGATCTTAACTCAGATTATCAAGAAGGTTCTTTTTATGTTGTTCAGCATCCTTTCCTGTTAGGGTTGCTGTTCTTATCCTCTCAATACAAAAGGATTAGAATTGAGGGGGAAAAAAAAAGAAAAGAAAAACAGAAAAAACCCTTCTGTAACCCAGTGTTGCTTCTGCAATTTAAGGTACAACATGACATGAATCCATTGCAGCTATACTTGTGTAGAATGGGATTTTTTTAAACAATAATAATAAGAGAAAATAATTAAGGACTTGTACCTGGACTCCAGGGTAAGCTATCTATGTTATCACTACTTTCTAGACCCTATTTGCCTTATATATGTAGAGAAGATCATTGACACCCATACCTACTTACTCTCATCGACCCGTTTAACCTTGAGGGTTTACTCATGTCGAGCAGTCTATATTCATCCATGATCCAATCTGTCTTAACTGCTTTTGGAGGCCGACCAGTATAAAAGACTAGAGCTTTCTTGACTCCTATGCACTCTGATCTACAAGAGGTTAGAATTGGCTTGTCAGTACCACTGGCTTTCCAGAAACCTGAAGCTGTTGCTCTGTTAGGCCTTGCTCCATTCAAGTACTTCCGATTTCTCTGGCTAAAGAAGTACCATTCATCTTCTCCAAACAAAGCTTTCTCTGTATAAAGTAGGAGAACAAAAAATAATACAATTCAGTTTTGTTAGGGTGTAATGGATAAGAAATAAAATGAGTGAAAGTGCAGAACAGACTAGGTAGTTCCCATGGACTCTGCTTATACAGATCCATGTCAGCAATATGGTTGCTGGGAGTGGACGTGAAGTCACTTTGTTTTGCAAGTAATGAACAATGAGTTCTTCATCAGATGGACGGAATCTGAAACCAGGAGGTAGTTGGGAAATTAAACTAGGTTCTTTTTCCATAGGAATCAATGATGAAGAAGAGAAGGGAAACTTAGTCAGTTGTGAGCAGGAGAGTATAGAGACGAGGCAATTATATAATTTATATGGTTTTTCATGCAGATAAGGACATGTATATAAAGATAATAAACAGGAAGGAACCAATAAAACTTACGTTGAGGCATAAAGAAAAGCGAAAGCAACTTGTTCGGCATTACTTTGTTGGAATTGACATTCAACGAGTGTCTTGGCCATGTTGACATGGTCATTGGTGACCATACGCCATACTATTGAATACCTTTAATAATAATATATGAGGCTTTATGTTAATATAATTTCCAATAGGTCCAATAAAATTAAAAAAAAAAAAATTCCAATAGACAGTGACGGCATCTGGATTTTAATTTTTGGGTGAGGGGACAAAACAACAGTAACTACAATAATCAAAACTTAGTCCCAAAATTTTGGGGTGAGTTATTTACAACTCTTAGATCTAGTCTTTTATAATAGTCTCTCTCCTCTCAATTTGTGCAATAAAGGAGGTTTTTTATAGAAAACCTGTGTAGGGGTCTTTTTTGTGTTGTGCGTTGGGCTGAGTTGCCTCCTGCGGTAGTGGGCCCGAGTATTCTGAGTAAGAGAGTTGAGATCGGTCCAACTGCAACTCAATTTGGGCCGGCTTGTGCACAAACTATGTCTCGTCTGCCAGGAATGTACTTATGACAGGCAGAGCTGTTTTGGATGAGTTATGACAGACATATATAATAATAACAACAAAAACAGAGTCCTCTGACTTTTTAATAGAAAATGACCAAATAATCCCTATTTATGAAACATAATCACAGCGATAACAATGACTTTTTCAAAGAAGATAAAGGAGTAAGTAATAATATGAGCTAATCAAGAATAAATATGAATCAAGTCAAGTTTGGTCCGCAAAAGCAAACCACCAAAGAGGAAGAACACTTCCTCTCAATGCAACTAATTTCCCAAGAAAGATCATGCCGTGGGGATTAATAGCTTTGAGGGAACTGGACCTGATTGGTTAGTGCCCAGAGGAATTCTTTTTACTTTTTGGAAGAGGGTAGGATTTTGAGAGAGAGAGAGAGAAATTGACCTACTGGTGTATGCCGACCGTATTAACTCTCTTTGTTTTCTGTTTTCTCTCTTATCTTTTTTTTTTTTCCCTTTGTTTTTTACTTTCTTTATTTTTTTATTTCGTGATCTTCCCTTGTTTCCCCCCCCCCCTTTTTGGGCACGGCAATGGTCTTCTTATAGTGCCTGCTGTGACCAGATTTTACTACTTTGCTCCTTAACCGCATTTGTCTGGTCTGGGTGTATTTGCCGACCACCAAGGGTTTGTCTGTGTGTCATTCCCCCTTGCCAGACAAAGGCAGGTTGTTTTATTCATTAGTCTGCCATGGCACCCTTTCCTGTCACGGTGTAGGTGCTTTCTCTCTCTATCCCTCATGGCATGCACCTAACGGTTCCCCCCTCAACCTTGCTTCTTTTGGGTGGTTTGTCATCCTAACAGGACGTACCCCTCCAAAAGAGCTTGGGTAGGAGCCGCAAAATAGGTCTTTTCCCCTCTCCCCACCATCAAACCATACCTCCTTACCTCTGACCCATGACCCCATCACGTCCCATATTGGCTGGGTACAGCCTGGTGGTGCCTGGGCCTTGCGCGCGCTTCCCTTTCATGTATGTCCAAAATCTGCTTGCTGGTCATGCGTTTTCCGCGTTCTGGAAGTTTGCTTGCACAGTTTGCCATCATTCTTTGACCTTATATGTGGGCTGCTTTACGATTTCCCCGCTCCCCTTAGGGGCTGGGCTTTACTTGATAGTGGGCTTTATATTTTTTTTTTCAGCTTATTCTTTGATTGCCATCATGTCCTACCATATTACTCTGTTATTTCTACTGTAATGACTTGATCCTGCTGGGCCTCTTCAGACGTGCCGTTTACTCTTTTCCTAGTGGCTTTGCATGGCCATGGACTTTTCTTACTTATGAGCTCCTGTGTCCCTTTTGTTTTCCCTTGGGCATCCTTGGCCCATTTGCTTGCCTTGGGCTTTCTCGGCCCTTTTCCTAACTTTGTGTTCCCATGAGCTCTTACTAACTTTATTGGGCTTCCTCGGCCCAATTACCTCATACTCATCTTTGGGATTTGTGAGTCTGCCATCAATCCCCTACTCTCTTTGCTTGCATTGCTTTGAGCCTGCCGCAGCCCATTCTTACTTTTCTACATCATACACTGCCCATGGGTTTGCTATTTGCTATTTCTCTCTTTCTGGGCTCTTTTGAGCTTATTTGCTTCCTCAAGGCCCATTTATTTACATTATGGGCCTGTGATCCATTATTCCTGCCGGTTGGGCTTAATGGTTTTATTCTATACTTGCCATTTCTTTTGCTGCCCGTGTTGCTGGGTTAGGCTTCCTTCCTTTTATTCAGGTTTCACAAAAAAAATGACCCTCAACAACTTGAAATTTTGTAGGTTAATTCATTAGACATTCAAAGTCGATTTACTCATTGCCACAATTTCGCTCGAGCGAGGGTTGAATGGTCATATCTTCTTTATTTCAAATCCAAATAAGGTTCAATTTGTGTCCATTCTAAAGTCCTATAACTTTCTAATGAATCAATTTTTACAAAAATTCATTACAATGTAAAATATATAAGGCAAAAGATCATCATTCAACATCTTTGAGTAGATCAAAACTTAATTGTACACTCTTGGTGCGATAGTCACTCTACAAGTATAAGTGCTTGTGAGGTGTGGGAGGGTAGGGCCAAGGTTCAAGTCTTTAGGAGGGAGCTTCACACACATATACACTTAAATTAGGCTAGAATAGAATTTCTATCTTATATTAAAAAAAAAAAAAATGCTTTTGAGTTACTTCAAACTCATACTTATTCCTAACAAAATTCTTTGTATATAACCAAAATTTGATATGCTTAGGCACAAGGATTAGCCAACATATATGAGCCCTAATAATCTCCCTTTTGCCAATTAGGTGCCAAAACATCATAAATATCGATTCGATTCGATATAAAATCATTCCTCTTAGGGTTACTTTATAATTAAATTAATTAATTTAACAAATTAATCAATTAGGAAAGCATAAATTATACCAGTTAATTACCACACGCATGCAAATCACCATATGTAATGCAACAAACAATAAAATAAAGAGTCCAACAATATTGTGACAAAGTGGAAAACCATTGAACCCATTCATAGAAAAACTTATACAAGGGTTCCCAACCCCAAGAAGAAATTTACTAATAAATTTGAAGTGTACAAGAGAAGCTGACTTCTATCTCTACTTGATACCTCCAATTAAACTTATAGTTGTTACCCCACAAACCGCACCCAGGACTCCAAGAACTTCTTAAAGATTCCCTCTTCGTAGCAAACCACATGATGGCTCTGTGACTTCTACCTTGATTTGCACTATAGCAACAACAACACAACAAGATAACTTCAGTATTTGCTTTTGTATTCATGGGTTAAATATGTAGAGGCTAGAGTTTTCTCTCTAAATAACATAAGTTAATTTACCTTTACAACCCTATGAAAGTTGTGCATAATGAGCCTTTATATAGGCTCTCGAATTAGGTTTAAATAACCCACGTCACTGACTTAAATAAAACACAAGGATTTATGATTTATTTTGTCTCAAAGATTGAGCCTTGATTGAGGGTTGATCAAGAGGCTTTTCTTGATCGATTAAAACATGATCAAGGGTCAATCGAGATTGTAGGTGTTAGGGTTAAATGTGTCTTGTGCTAGCAATCTCGTTTCCAAAACCTTGTTTAAATTTAATTAATTTGTAAGTTTTTAGTGTCTGGAATTGTTGTTAAAGATCTTCATTAACTGCTTAAAAGTTGCCAACGGGGGCTTGGCTCAGCTGGGTATGGTTCGTTCGCTCTACCTAACACACTCAGGTTCGATTCCCGCTACCAGCAAGAGTCCGTTGATGGGCATCATTAGTGGGGTAACCCCCCACACGGGTCGGTAAAGGGCGAGCCCGCTATAAAAGGGTGCGCTCTCCCGGCTGCCACCTGGCTCCCTGCCCGGGGGTTGGAGTAACCTATCGAACCCCCATTTTCGTTTCTCAAAAAAAAAAAAAAAAAAAAAACTACTTAAAAGTTGATGGTTATGCTACCTCTAGGCTTGATTGCAGGTCAACTAGTAGTGCTTAGAGAATTTTATTTTCTCGAGTTATGACGCATGATGACTAATATGCATAGGGATTCGTGAACTAGGATTTCAAGAAATATTTAAAGACATATTAGATCACCATAAATAAAAGAAGAACACTCTATGAAGAGGAGATTTTGCTGCAATGACAGTGTGCCAAGGGTTTTGTACCAAGCATCATCTCAAGGACTATATTGAAGACCAAGGAGTATTTTCAAGTGAAGTTCCTGCACAAAGACCACTACAATCAAGCATTGTTATTGATTCCGTTCCGTTCCGGTCGGAACGGCCGGATTTTTCGTACCGGTATGCAAACCGGTACCGGAATACCCCACATTCCACCTCGGGTCAAGTTCCGGGCCGTTCCAGGCCATTCCGGTCATTCCGGTCAATTCTGGCCAATTCCGGCCGAGATGCAAATTCTGGTCGGTACTGGATTTGGCCTATTATTTAAAAAAAAAAAAGAGAGTAAAGGTCCAATGGGTGATGGTAGTTCTTGGGAGTTCTTTTGATGATGAATTTGATCCTTCTCTCATGGATGATGATGAGAAGGAGGAGTAAATCTTGTATTTTTTGATATTTAGTTATTGTCTTGTAAATTTTGTTATTGTCTTGTAAATTTTCTTATTGTGTGATGTTATATTGATGTTTAAGACTTAAGAGTTAAGACTAAATGATTTGTATTATTTGATATTTAGTTATTTATTTATTAGAATTGACAATTTTATGTTCAACAAGAATATATATAAATTATTTTTTAAGCACCCCGAAACACCCTGAAACGGTACGCCGAAATCGGCCGGTACCGAAATATTTCATTCCACTGGACAAACCGAAACAGGGTCCGAAACGGTATTAATAACAATGCAATCAAGTTGTTGCTGTTGTGAGTTAGACATGGATTGGATATCCATGCACGGTTAAAGAGATCCATAAGACAAAAGAGTCCAATGAGTTGGAGCTGTGTGTGATTATGTGAGTAAGTACACAATGGTGCTAACTTCAAATAATTATATCTTATTTAAAATCCAAATTAAGTCAAATCTGTGCCCATTTTGAAAGTCTAAAGGTCTAGTTTCCAATAAAACAAGTTTCTCTAAATATTTTTTATGGTGCAAAAGATATGAGCAAAAGATCATCAACTCAGCCTCTTTGAGCAAATCAAAACGTAGTCATTCTAGAGCAATTTCTGATACAAACTCAAGTACTCAACCCTAATACAATTTTATTAAAACAACCAAAATTTGATATGTTTTGACACTAAAACATGCCAACACATTTATGAACCGTAAGAGACATGATAATTAACCCATGCTCGAAAAAAAATTTCATTGACAACCAAGTTTTGTTTTCTAGTGATGCACATATTGTTTCAATTGTTGATAAAGTTCTCACTATTTCAAAATATACAAGAAAATCTCGAATTATAATTAATGTCACGGAAGCTAAAAAAAATAAACATGTTGCTTTTGAATGAAAAGAAACTAAACATGCTAGCTTTTGAATTAAAACCTTGAAACCATGAGGGATTCCTTGGATCCACAAGGTAACAGGGTTCTAGAATCTACCAAAGAGAAATAATAAACAAAATATTAGCTTTTGAATTAAAATCTCGAAACCACGAGGGATTCCTTGGATCCACAAGGTAACAGGGTTCTAGAATCTACCAAAGAGAAATAATAAACAAAATATGTAATTTCATAAATTTGAAAAACTAAATTGTCTTACATGTTACAATGCTTTTAAATAGTGAAAAGGAAACATAGGGCGGTTAGGAAAACATTTGGAAAACCCTAATTTGCACTAATCACAAGATTAGGTGGCAAAATAGTAAATTTGACCAAAAACAACAAAATTGAGATAACTGTGAAAATTAAAACTACAAGGACGGTTCTTATTTTGGCTTTTAAATTAAAAGTTATTAAAAAAATAAATATTACGAAAAACGGCCAAAAAGCAAATTTCAAGGGCTTAATAAAAGAATTTGCCCAAAATGCGGCTTCGGTCATGGCCACAAGTGACACATTTTACTCCTAGTGCCGTTTCCATTTATATTACCAAATTTCACCCAATTTCGTTTTTGTTGCTGATGATTTCTACTAGTATTTTTCTACTTCTTGAATTTCCCTCGCATTAACTTCTAATGGTCTTTCTTCTCAAGGAAAGTATGTGTCGTCAATAATTGTTGCTTAGAAAAAATTGTAGAGGGAGTAAAAACAAGTACGTCCTATAGTTTTTCAACTATTTGTTCTTGCAGCTGGCAATAATTTTCTATTTTTGTGGACTTTGAAAGAAAATAGGTGAACGGATCTTGTAGAATTTGTCCAGACGGCACACGGTTCCAATTGTTTAATTAGTTTAACTTTATAGAGGTAAAAACAAGTTGAGTAAGGCATGTGTCTGCTCTGCCTAGTTTAATTAGTAGATATTATTCCATATAAGCCGGGAAATTTGGTAGAAAATTCAATATAATATAAAAGGGAAATAAAATGTGATATTTTCACGAATATCACTTAACATTGTACTAATATTTTCCCATGAAACTAACATATTTAATCACATGATGTATACAATTTAGACAAAGTTTAGCTACAAAATTGGTTGTAGCCTAAGGCTACAAAATTGGCTGTAGCCTAAAACTACAACCTTACTCAATATCTTTTTATTGAAGGTGAATTTCGACAAATCCACTATTGGATTTCATCTTCTTTTTATATCTTCCATGTTTGCAAAATTTATAAAAAATTAAAGATCAATAGATATATCATCAATAAATTGTTTAAATTGCAAGTTTTTATAGTTTAAAATTATGCATAAAATTAGGGTTGTCCAACCCACCCGCCCAACCCGCTTGTACCCAACCCGCCGCCACCCGATCTAACTGCTTAGATGCGGGTCTCGAGCTTTAAAACCCGGCGTTGGTGGGTCGATTTTGAGTCCCCTCCTTCTAAACCCATGAAACTCGACCCGCCCAAAGACCATTAGATTCTGGCAAATTCTGAAGCTTTCCGGGGAGTTTTTCAACTTGATTTGATAGATTTTGGTGACCAAAACAATTAGATCCGACATAGATACACTAGATCCGATGATTCTCGGCATGATTTGGGGGAAAAATCATTGAATCTAATGAAATCTCTGCCAAATCCAGCTAGATCTCACCAAATTTGGACAGATCAGACGAGATCTCGCTGATTTTCGCTGTTTTTCGGTGGTTTCCGGCGGGTTTTGGCTTCACCCGAAACTGATGCCCACTTGACGGAAAACCGACCCATGAAACCCGACCCTCTTATAGGTCGGTTGTGGGTTGGGCACAAATCCGACTTAACCCTCCTGACCTATGGACAGCCCTACATAAAATGTAAACTTACAGATCATATGAAAAATAATATCTAATTGACACGAAATTTGATATGTGTATTAAGAGCATAAAGAACATGCAATTCAACGGTTAGATTTTCAAAATATGTAGTAATGTTTATTTTATTGAGTAAAGTTGTAGGCTTAGGTTACAACTAATTTTGTAACTAAACTTTGTCCATACAATTGTTTTTGAAATAATAATCTATAATTTTAAAATGTTGTTGTTATTATTATTATTATTATTATTATTATATACACATTATGTGATAAAAATAAAATTGTTAACTTTAAATAAATGTACTAACAAAAGGTCTAATTTATTACCAACTAAAGTGCAGGGAGTGAATTGTTAAACTTCAAATAGAATGTTAATAGTTCTGAAAAGAAAAAAAAAATAATAATGTTGAAGTACCAAATTAATAGTCACATTATAATTTCAGGTTGATGTTTGCAAAAACTATAAAGATACTCTACTTGTCTTTATCCCGACTCTGACATTGTTTTCACCAAGCCAAGGGGCATTGAGAAGCATGTACGTAATTACTACGAATCATCAGTTGGACTAATATATCACAGGGAGGGATATATGGCTCAAACTTTGCAATATTTCACAAATTTTTTATTAAGAAAATCCACCTCTCCTGTGACATTGGAATTAGGAGAAATATTATTTATCATAAAAAGGTAGCTTTATAAGTATCTTTTATCAAATCAACCCGATGATGTCCAGGACTTGATTTGTTTCTAATTAGACTAGTGGTTTTAGTTTTGAACTTGCCTCGTTCGAAAAGATTCTAAAAAAAAAAAAAAAAAAAAAAAAAAACCTTACCTGTTCTGAACCTTAAACATACTAGGAATGATTAGCTTTGTTCCAATCGATTTATATTGGCATCTTATGTGCAAGAAGATATCGAATCCTAGGTAGGTTTGTCTGTTAAGGTTAATCTTTTTATGTGTTGAAAAAGAAGCTTATCTTTGTCTTTTATTGTGTTGATCAACAAGCTTATCCTTTATATGCACGTGTATAATTAATTGAAAAAGGAGATAAGGAAAGTTTTCCATGTCACTATAAGTAAATGTAGTCTAACCCAAAAGGTTTTCAATATTACTTATTAATCAAGATGATACTAAAAAAAAAAAAAATTGCCATGGGAAGACCCCGTCTTGAATGAGTGGGTTTCCCCTTTTCCTTTACGTACGGATATGGCACCACTCTATGAATGATAATTTGGTTACATATAGAATCAAATGCATTAACTAGAGAAAATTGTTGAGAAAGATTGCTTAAAAGGACTGGTTATCGAGCTTACTTAACCCATTACCGAATAGTTCGTTCATAATTCAAGGCATCTAGATCACATTTAAATGGCTCTTCGAAAGCACGCTCAAGTCTTCACCTTTCCACTTCAATAAATGTCCTTGGTAACGACCTTCTACAGATTTGCTCTCTAGAATGCACTTTTCGGTCAAAGTAATGGGTGGGTATCGGTCTTGATCTTACTGGTAGTCTTAGTCCAACTCATACTGAAAACATGAATTTTGGATATACTGAGTTGCGGCTCACCTGCTCTAAGTTAATTGTAATAGGCAGCCACCTCTCCTTAAGGCAGAATGCCTCAGGAAGAAGTCATATACTACCTCTACTCGATGCTCATATGCTATTCTTCCCACTCACCGCTCAGCCTTTTGCGTTAAGCTTGCTGCTTTGTTGTAATTTAAGAAGGAAGATGACCAAGCAAGCAACTAGTTGCATAGGTGGAATAGACTAGCTTGATGAATTCCCAACAACGGCAAGACTATCCATCTTTGAGATCGTGGGCTTCAATGTTCACTTCAATCGCAAGTCTTGAAGACCCTTGAGCTACAGCACTAAGTAAAGGACGGTTAAGGCGGATCTCAGCATATGAGAGTGGTGTCAAAGCTTGAACTGCTAAAGCTGGCACAAGTGGTGTTAAAGCATGATAGCAATCAATAAAGTATGTACTGGATTGATAGCTTCATTTTTGCTGATAGATGCATGGAATACCTAGTATCGTTTGATTTCTCATTAGTATCTAGGAAATACTCATGTTTTCTATTTTTTTTTTTACTCTTCATTTTCTTATTTATATGGGCCTTGATCTTCGTTTTCAAATATGTCTATCATAGAAGGGCAAACGAGCAGGAAAAAAAAAGTGACTTCTTCAGTTTCTTTATTTCATTATTTATTTTATAATAATGTTATATCTCAAGGAACTATGACATATCATTATTACTTGGACTTTTTCATGGTTAGGCTTTACTTTGTTTTTCAAATCTCCCTTCATTTGATCGGTTGGTTTGGAAGAATCATTGTCTTCTTCTCAATTTCAGGTGAAGAGAATAAAAGGATCTGTTCATATGTAGTTATCTAGAAAAATAATGAAAACTTCGTTAAGGTTAGTTAGAATTTAGAACCTTTATTTTGGTCATCCTAGTTTTAAAATGCATTTGTTTTCTCTTTGATTATATATATATATATATATACTTTGAAATTAGAGTATATATATTAATAAACTATCAAGTGTCTCATAGCTCACTAGTATTTAGGATTTTAAAAACCGGAATAGTGAACCAGAAAAGAGATTAGTTCCCCATTTTTATTGATTCTTGACCTATTTTTCCTTGTTTTGACCATATATGTTAACGGCTTGTCTATATAATTTTTTTTAAAAATGGTAAATTGCAAATTACACCCTAATGTTTGGGAGTGACTCGATTTTCAAAAACAGTCCAACTTACTAAAATGTTTCACCTGCATGTGTTTTTGCAAATTTTTTTCTAAAAATCTAATATTTGGCAAATTTTGCCTCTAAATGAGACAACATAAATAAATTTTATTTACGTTGTTAGTTATGTCAACATTTTTTATTTATAATGACAATGATCATTTTGATATACACTACAAGATTATAGACTAAGTATGTGTTTGGATTTCACGTTTGAGTTTTGCGTTTGCGTTTTTCTCCTCTTTTTTTATTATTATTATTTTTTTTGCTGCACGCTGTTCAGAGGGGACAAAATTCACTGTTTATGTACTGTTTAATACTGTTCACGCACTGTTCTGGTACTGTTCACGCACTGTTCATAGGACCCATAGTTACTTTATTTAGAAAAAAATATTAAAAATGGGTCTCATGGTACTATTTACACATTTAAAAATTATTTTGTTACAGTGTTTTCAGTTTTAGCAAAAATAAGTTGTATCTAAACGGATCCTAAATTGATATATTTGAAACATTTGAAACCAAATTAACATGTGGAAAAAAGGTTATAGACCAAATATGTAATTTATCCAATATAATTACTTGAAATGAATTGTAATTCAACCTTGAAGTTAGAAGTTAAAAATTAATGAATATTTTTTCAGTTCAAAATTAATTTATTTCTCCCCACTGAAGCAGTTTTGCATTAGAGATTGTCATCAGAAGCAGATAGTTGCACACTCTGCACATGCTCAAAGTCAAAAGGAAGCGACTCTCCATATTATAGACTTAACTATACCCCATATTATAGACGTTGAGGTTGATGGTATTTTTCGTTTCTTTTACCTTGAATTGTTGTGTTGATATCGATTGTTCGTTGGGATGACAATTGTGTAGCCCACAATCTGGGCTATTGGGCCTTTTGTTGTAATAGAATCGGACTCATCTCATTTCTAATCTCAAAATATATTTGTGGAACCCAAGCATTAGAAAGCTAAAGATGGTTGCTGCTCCTTGTTTCCTTCAATACTTGTCGGTTGCTAAATTTGCTATTGGATTTACTTCAAAACAATGACTTCAAGATTCTCAAACTCGTGCCTTTTTTTTGGAGGGCCCGTTGAGGTCGAGGTTTACACATTTGACTATGGATTTGTGGAGAAAGATTGAAATATTATTGGATTCATTAAATGAGTCATCTATTATTGATACTCATCTATCACCTTCTTTTATTTTTTAATGGAGCTCTGCACTCTATAGCAACTTATGAGGGGAACTACAAATTCATTTTGTCCTTTAATGTCGATGACGAGAGATTTCATGGTTTAATGCTGCCTCAAAATTATTTACACAATTATTTTGTTTCTAAATGTCTTGCATTGTTCAAGGGATTGTTGGCTTTGATTACTTTCTCTTATTCTATGCTTGACAAGAGTGGAATGTGCCACGTGCCACGTGGCACGTATGGGTGATGAAGGAGTATGGTGTGTCTGAGTCTTGGACTCAGATAAGTGTACCAATGGGAAAAAAAAAATGCTAGGTTCCTTGGCTACCCAGTTAATGGTGAACTTATTAAGAAGAGTAGCGATATTGGTGTCCGAATTGGCTCACTTGACCATCAAAGTTTCAAAAGGGAAATGCTTACAATTTCACTAATTAGAGATATGGTTTACACGGCTAATTTTGTATTTAGTTTTAATTGATGAGTAGACATCTAAAATCGTAGGTAGGAGTTTCTAGTAAGTAGTCATCCCCGTTAAATTCACATTTATTTTGGTATTTATGAGTAAATGGGTAAGTTATTATCTGATGTTTTCTTTTTCATTTGTTATAGATTTGAAAGCATTGCTTTTGATGTAAAAAACTAATTTTATTAAACAAAAAATGATCCCTTTGGGTTAGAGCCGTAGGGGTGGCAAAATTGGACACGACCCGCGAAGCCGACACAACATGATATGAAATTAGCAGGTTATGGGTTAAGACTTAACGAGTTTATGTCATATTCGGGTTGACATGGCTGACCTGTTTAATTAAATGACATTTTACCAATATACCCTTCAAACTCCAGGCATATAAATTTATTAATTGTTATGGTTTATTTTCTTTGACATATTGTAATTGATTATTTGTGATATTGGGATAATCTTTAGTTTTGAATGATTATTTGTGATGCAATTACTCGTTAATTTTGAATTTTATATTAAAAATATTTATTTGTTTATTTTTTCATAAATTTTTTTTTTTCATTTTGATAAAATCTGATAAACAGGTTGACACGACTGACCCGTTTAATAAATGAATTGTGTTAGAGTTGAGAAATCTTGACCCGTTTTAATAAACATGTCAAGTTAGTGAGACCTATATAGTCGAATACTCATGAGTAAATACGACACGAACCCGACATGCGAACACGAATTACCACCCCTACTTTGGAAACTATGGCGTTTATTTGATAAAAAAGAAGAAGAAGTGAAAATGTTGTGCATATTCTAAAAACAAGGCATGTTATGGTTTTAACATGCATGCTTAGTGGCCTAGGTCCGATTTTGCCAAGTCTACGCTATTTCACCCATATTGCCTTTAGTCCTTCATGCACATAATAAATAAATAAATAAATAAATATATATATATATATATATATATATATATATATATATATATATATATATATTTGGAGGGATCAAGTGGTTTTTTTCAAGACAAAAGTGATGCATAACTCTTTCCAGCCTATTAATAATAAAGGTCATGTTAATAGGTGCTTTTAGGGTAATTATTAATAAACAATATTAGAAAAATTTTAATACTACTTTTATGAAAAATATAAAAAGTTACAAAAAAATTAATTTCTTTATCATTTTCCTATAAAAATGTTTCTAAAAATAGTTCCTAAACCAATACCCTTAAAGCATTTGTTAACATTTCCCTAATAATAAACCAGCCACATGCATATTGAATCACGATCAACCCCAAAATCAGACATGTTATATTTACAAATGTTATCACCATAAACTTCTTCAAAATTAGAACAAATGTCCATATCTCCAAGGTCTCAAAAAAATTAAAATATACATTGTTCAAATTAATAAGCATCAGTCATTACTCTCTGTATAACAAGGTTTGTGTAATCACTATAGTTTCGACCATAATGGCAAGGAATAGGTTGGGAGGCTTCTTGGCTCGTTAAATTAATTTCGTAGAGATTACATCAATTTTTCTAATAATTTGACGAATACACAATTTGACCGTTACATAAATTGATTTCATCAATATTCATCACCTAATATGGAATACTTCAAATTGAGATTCATTTACAGTGAAGAACCTTCATAGGTTAAAAAAAAAAAAACAAATGGTAGTACATTTGAATCACTTACAAGAAGCCAATCTTTGGGTTGTATTTTTTATTTAGGCAGCGAATTTAGAAATATACTCTCAAAGCTTCTATAACTTTCTCGGGCCTGTCAAAATAAGATAAATTTCAAGATTTTGTTAAAAAGGATGAACTTGTAATGCTCGTTAATCTATAACTAAAATCCTTACCAGTCCTCTTGTGGCATATGACCAGCACCTTCTATTAACTTAAGCTTAACGGCAGTTGGATTTCCTTCCTGAAACTCTTCTGCAATAGATTGAGGCAAATACTTGTCTGATATTCCCCAAACTAGCAGTATCGGTTTATTCACAATTAGTCAGCAGAAAGTTGAACACCATATTAGTAACACAAACAGAGTTAGTAAAATACACAACTACATTTATTTGAACTACGGAAATATGACCATTGTCAACTTCATAAGACCATCCATAATTGCTATTGAATATAGCCATGGGTGTGATAAGGTAACTACAACATTGCATATGCATGTACCAAAATTGTTCTTGGCTTCAGTTTGCATAGTTGACACACTACTGCATTGAAGTCAAACCCCAGTTTTATTTTAGTCAAGCTTGCAAAGGTGTGAAGCATAACTTAAGATACCTACTAGACTAAATAACTTAAGTTTCAGACGCATCATAACTCATCTTCAAATGAAAATTTAAAAAGATTTAGCATCGTGAAGGGGACAGAAAATGTGGAAATTTTCTACCATTAAGTCACCCATAAAACGTTATAGAATTGTCTATCATTGAATAGGAAAGGACATATTAAATCTCATGTGCATACATGAAACAAGAACTAGAATGCAAGACTCATGAGCATCACTTTGACCAGAAGGCAGGCACTTAAGCTTGGAGCTGAAGCGGTTTGCTCATAGAACAATGTCTACTTGCTTGATGTTGATATGGAGTATTTGGTTATAAAGGAAAAAGAAGGGCATTTAAGCACAAGGGGAGATTATTAATATGTGGTTTCTAAATACTAAAATGATCTGAAGTCATTTAAGTGCAGGGTAAAAATGGGCATCCTCTACTAGTTTCTTTGAGTTCTTTTTGGTTCTACTGATTCTCTAAAATTCAGAATTTGATTCTATTTTTTACTTTCCTTTTATGTATCATCTTTGTTTTATGGTGATCCCCTTTCTATACTTCTTTGAGTACTTGTCTTGTGCCTGTGTTGCACTTGCAGGAACCTGGAAAAAGATAAAATAGAAAAAGATGCTCTCTCCTTTTTGCAACCAGCTGAATGTTAATTGATGACAACTCTAGGCATTTAGAAATCAAGTGTTGGGCATGTAGTTTTCAACCATATAAGATACATAAAAGAATAACTAAAAGCTGAAACAGCAGCTTAGTACTTATTAGACCATTTAATTGCAGAGATTGATTGCTCTTCTCTAGTTCAACAACATTTCAATTAATTCAGGTGTCGGTATTACATCATATCATATTAATCAAATTTTAATAGGGTTAAGCATTAGAACGCAATCATTGGCTCAAGAAAAAAGGTTAAAATATGGATCTAAAATATTGTAGGAAAAAGAAGAAAAATAAAGAGAGTTTCTAGTTCTTTTTTCTAAAAGAGTTTTAAGCTAGAAATTAAATTTCAGAACAAGCATCACTTTCTTTTACCTTAAAGCATAAGAACTTGTGCCGTAAACATATAAAGATGAACCAATGCATAAAAATGTTCACATCCCACAGAGAGAAAAAGAAAAAATTATACCTTCCAGATGCAAAGCCTTCTGCTATTTGGTTTAAGATATCTCTAAAATTAACCTTTCTTGCAGCTTCAAGCAGAGCTGAACCACCAACATAGAAATTTAAATAACGCCAGCAAAGAAAACTTAAATAACTACAAATTTCAGGGGTCAAATATTGTCAAAAGCATAAATACACTACACACCAAATCCAGATCCACCACTTGACAAATATGGTAACCGATACACATCAGCTTTTTCCAGCTTCAAGACATAACTGTCAAAAGCATAGATTCTTTGGTAAGAGCAATGCAAGAATAAGTATCAGTTCTTGTTCTATAACGTAAATGTTACATACTAAGGATACAACTTAAGGGATGACTAATAGCTTCTTAAAAATAATGTTGGTATTTTATTTTGATAGCATATTAGGAAACAAATTAACTGTAATTTCATATAATACCATTTCACTACTAACAAAAACAATGCCTGGTATGCATTTTCTACTGCAGCTAGCACACATATACAAATAGCTTCACTTGAAGACTACTTCTTAAGATATTGAACAGGATACCTAATACCAAGAATCAGCTGCTTGTGTGTGTGTGTGTGTGTGTTTAGGTGCTTATTATTATAAATGGAAAATTTACAATTGATACTAATAATTTATATATTAGAATGCTAGTGACAACAGATTTGTCCAGAATCAGTTTTAGCTTTCAAAGCTGAGATTGTAGGTATCTAACTAAAGCTATTAATCCAGTGGGGACAGCCATGATCATGGTACCTGTGAAGTTGGCACAGGCATCAATGTCTAAGCCCAAAGTAAATGTCAAATGTGCCCAAACAATAAATTCAACAAGACCTGTATCCTATAAAAATATGTCCTTAACATTACACAGTAGTTAGATCTTTTCTCTCTCTCTCTCTCTGTTTAAGGTAGCAAGTTCAATGGTAAGTGATGCCTCCAAAATCAGCATTCCTGTTTCTCTGGTTAATTGATTAATAGCAGTGAGCTTAATTTTTGTCTTCCTCAAACATTTAACATAGGATCTACTTGTTACTATGAAATCTACAGTTATCCAAATAAAAAATGAGGTATTATTACTCACTTAGGTGAATAGTAGGCAGGATACATATGCATGACTACATTTTGCACTTTGAGAAAAGTTCATTTTAATAGCATGCCAGAATATTCTTCTGTTCTTTGAATCTAGAAACCCAAGAAATTGTGAAAGCATATGACTTTTGACAAACATTACATTTACATGTTCCATTTGAAATTGTATACACACTTCTTTCCTAATTTTAATTTTGGGATTATAAACAAACCTTGGGGAATTCAATGCACAATATTACCGTTTATCAACACACGTCCTCTTCTTTTGGACTCTAGAAGCACTATTCAAAACGTAAGTGAAATGCTTAGGAAGTTTTTGGTCCCAGAACATTAATATAGTACTTTTTAGCTACTGAAAGAAATTGTGAGTGATGTGATATACTGTTCCTGATGGGTACTTTCATTTTTTACTAATACATGCAATCTGTTTCAGTCTTAAATACAGAGGATACAATACACAAAACTGATAGGTCACAATCTGAATGACCCCTTGTGATAAATCCTAATTAATTAATTAATTAGCCGAGTTGTTAATTAACCAATTAAGCATGCAATTTTGTGGAAGCACAAACAAATCACCAAATACTAAATATGCAGCGGAAAATAAATAACATGGTGATTTGTTTACGAATGGGGAAAACCCTAACGGCAAAAACCCCACCGGGTGATTTTCAGGTCACCACTCCCGAAACTCCACTATTATCAAATCAAGCGGTTACAAGAAAGGAATCCCAAGTACCTTACCAACCTACAGTTGAACCCTTACCCCAATACCCAATTGGACTTGATCTGTAGTGACAATTTCCACCTTTGATGCACGGCTCCCAAGTACGTGACTAACCAATGCGCGGATCCCAGTACGCGACTTCAGAAACACCAACTTGAGGAAGAAAGGTTGGCTGCAAAGTTCTTCAGTTCATCCACGTGATGAATAGCAGGAAGATGCTTGGTTACAAAACCCTATGGTGCAAAGACACAGCAACTTCTTGATGGAAGATGAACTAGGTCAAGAACTTCGTCTGTTGAGCACAATTTGCATAAACAGAGATTGCTCAATGATAATACAACTTGTGTTACTCAAAACGGCTCTTAAAATAATCCTTTTATATGTTTAGGGTTAGAAGAAAAGAAGTCCCAAAAACATATTCACGGATCCCAAGAAAATCAGATTTGGAATTCTGACTTTTTAATTCTCGACAGATAGCAGGTGTCGAGGTAGCTATCGAGAGGTGTCGAGATTTAATGAAATTGCACTTCAGCTTGCTTTTTCTTGGACAGACTTGATGACTTCAATACTTGACCTTGAAACATTGTTTCTTAAAGTATTAAAAACACCTAGATCTACCAAATTACAAGTAGAGTGCGTTTTGTCAAAGGATTAGCCAATTTACATAAATAAGTAAGACATATGTTCTTAGTATGTGAAACACATATGTCCTAACAATCTCCCCCTTTGGCAATCCGTGACAAAACCACAACAAACAAATGAGTATATGAGAGAAGTCATAAATCACTCAACTCATATTCACTTGTTGAATACAATAAAATCTATCCTAACACAAACTCTTGAAAAACTTTGCAAGAAGAGAGCTTATGATAAGTAGACTTTGACAACCTGTATTTCTGAAACACTTTAAACAAAACTTATCAAGGCATCTTGTGTGAAACAGAAATAAATAGATTGCATACAAGTAAAGAACATGTGTATAAAGATAGAAAAGAAACAACACATGAAGAGAGAGGTGAAAGAAACATACATCCACATAAATAAAGAATAAGTACCATGTATGTAAAACTGGTCACAAGACCACATATACAAGAACAATGTATCTAAAAAAATAAGAAAAGAAAAAGATACATCAAACCTCACTACATCCCTCAAAAGTATCAACACTCCCCCTATCAAAAATGTCCCAAAAATGTCCTATACTAACTCTCCCCCTAAGATGACTACTCTCATAACCCAAAACTACTCCCCCTTTTTGTCACGAGTGACAAAGGGTAGAGTGTCATGTAGACATCTCATCGGCAGAGCTAGCATCTCCATCATCATCATCAGCATCATCATCATCATCAGAATCAGAATCTGAAGCTACTGGAGTAGGTGGTGAAGGAGTAGCCTCTGGAGCAAAACCACCCATGGTCGCCTGCCGTCGTGCAATACGACCCACACGAACATTCACTTGATACAACTCAGCAGAGAGTGTATCAAGACGAGTGTCCATGCGCTGCAGCTGCGCCATGATATCACCAAGGGATACATCGCTCGAAGAGGAAGAAGGAGCAGATGTAGATGGAGCTGATCTGGATGGTGCTAAACGAGAGGGAGGAGTGGCACCAGGCTGTCTCGACCTAAACTGTGCCTCACTACGTTTTACGGTAGCGGCATCTATGGCAGATATGTGTGTGAAGTGGTCAGACACAGGAAAGGGAACGGAAAAATGGCGTAGAATCCGCGTGATAGCAGAAGGAAAGATGAGCTTATCACGGGACGCCGAATCAAGATAAACCTCTAAGATAGACCGGATGAAGTGAGAAGGGAAGTCTATGGTCAAGTGCTCAAGAAGAGAAAGCAAAAATCGAGCACGAGGCTCTGTGATAGAGTTATAGTGAGACAAAGGATGGAGAACAAAAGTCATCACCATGTTCATGAATCTAGGACCTTTAGCAAAAGGCCTACATGATGTGAACTGATGCTCACCCCAATCAGCAGGGCGCTCACAAAAAGCAGAAATGAGCTCTTCTTTGGACACAGTCCTCAGACGCTCACAAGAGGGGTAATCTGGAAACTCTATCCTAGGTACCCTAAGCACATCCGCAACAAGTTGCGGTGTGACAGGAATGCGCATACCTCGAACGCGAGTGGAAAACTGAGGTACTGAAAGATCAATCCCGTGGATGTTGGAGTAGAACTCCTGTATCAGCACGAGAGGGCAAGTGACCGGGATGTCACACAGTGACCCCCATCCCCTACTGTGAATGACAGAAGGAAGGTCAGTGTCGGCGAAGTCCGCCAGAATGACTTGGCGTTCCGAATGAACACCTCGTCTAGAAAAGTTCTCAGTAAATGCCTTTTGGGCATCTCCATCACGGAACCGAATATTAAAAGGAGCAGAATCAGAAGAAGTAGAAGCTCCAGAACGCAGAGGGTTCCGAGCAGGAGTAGATTTACGTTTGGGTGCCATAGACACTACTCACGTAAAATAATGAGAAAGAGATAGAGAGGGAGACAAACAGAAAAGCTCCAAATCAGTTCAAATATGACAGATATATGAACAAAGAGTACGTATGCATGGGAATGCATGAACATGTGACATGCAAAACAGAAATATCATCATGGGCTCAGCCCAACCCATTTCTAACAGCATATAAACAAAGTACTCACTTCCAAATGCATGAAAATACCATTATAATGCACATGAAATGCAATGTATGATATTTTGAAATCATGTAAGTCCAAACCCAACCCAAAATTTCAATAAAAACTCAACAATTTTGAAAAACCCCAAATTTTATGAAAAAATCCCAAAAACTAGGTTTTCAAAACATGAAATGCATGAAAAAGGAAGAGAAAAGAGATCTTACCAAGTGATTTGAGCAAGAACAGAGCAAGATCCAAGTGGGTTGAAGGATTGGAGTGAAAGGAGAGTGAAAAGGAGATGAACAGCCACGGAGAGATCGAGAGAGATCGAGTGAATGAAGTCTGAATCGCGCGAAAACCTTATATAGACCCTTCAGTAAATCTCGACAGCTGAGGTGTCGAGAGGTATCGAGGAAGCTGTCGAGGAAGGTATCGAGGAAAAAGCCTTCGACAGATGAAGGTATCGAGAGGTATCGAGATGCAAGGAGAATTTCAGATACGCGAATCTCGATCGATCGCGAAGGTGTCGAGAAGGTATCGAGAAGACAGAAGAAATATCGATCGATCCACAAGGTATCGAGACAGGTGTCGAGAAGGAAGACACAAACAGCATAATTGAATCTCGATCGATCCAACAGGTGTCGAGAATCTATCGAGAGGACAGAGGCTTTCTCGATCGATCCACAAGGTGTCGAGGATGTGTCGAGACTGCGATAAGAAAAACTTGAGAAGCTCGACAGATGACCAGGTATCGAGGAGGTGTCGAGGAAGGTGTCGAGACACAGTAAAAGGAGTTTTTCGAGAAGTGAAAAACACAGACATGAATGCAATCCAACACACATCTCTACCAACAAATCCACTCAACATATAAACCTCTCAAAACATCTCTCAACAAGAAATTAAGCACAAAGATCATGCAAAACACACACACACACTAAACAAGTCTAACCAATTTTATATTTCAAAAACAAGTTATGACAGTTTAGTGAGCATACATTAGCATATGTAAACACTTGTGATGGCCAAATCACATTGTACCTGCACATGTATCAAAAGTAGCAAAGAATATTGCGTGTTGTGTGTGAAAAACATCGTAAGATTGCATATGTGTATACATGTTATGATGATCTGAGATATGAGTAAATAACTTTTAACTCACACACAATCATAACTGTTTGATGGGGACTATCACCTTCAAGGTACATCCTATGACTCCCACATCTCCTAGAAAACACGCTTGCAATCATGTTTAAAGCATTTTTAATCTTTTTGCTTTTTATTTTCTTTGCATATTTTCTTTTATTTTTGCATATCATACATGGGTATATAAGAGAGAGAAAAGAAATACCCAAGATGTTAAGCATAGACATTGCACTTTTGCTATGCCGAAGCATACGGATGTCTTTGACACTGCACTTTTGCTATGCCGAAGCATACAGGTGTCTATGACACTGCACTTTTGCTATGCCGAAGCATACAGGTGTCATTACAATGATTGGCGGGCAACAGTGGTGAGATGGTCATTAATGCCTTTCTCTTAGGATTTTCTAGTCCTACCCGTCAAAAAGAGTGATATGAGTGTTAAGTTTTAAGAGATAACCTAATCTTACTCATCACAAACAAGAGCCACAAAGCTCACTTGCTTAGTTGTGCATAGAGATGCTCATCTAAGCTACAAGAGATACAAAGTTTAGAGAAACTTTGTTTCATTGGCCATTCAAGGTACACAAATACCAAAGTACACATAACACACACTGTTTTTGTATTTTTCTGATTTTTCAATTTTTTTTTTAAAAAAAAAAAAAAAAAAAAAAAAACAAAATGAACAAGATTGAAAAATAAACAAACAAAAACATGTTAAACAAAGCAAAGCAAAAACTAGATGCAGATGCATGAGGAAGAAGAACAAGAGAAGGAGATCAATCCATGGAGATGACACCAATGTTTTGACGAAGAAATTCAAAACGTTTGCTGTCAAGAGGTTTGGTGAACAAATCAGCTTTCTGATCATCAGTGTGGATGAACTCAAGAGTGAGAGTACCATCTTCGACAAGCTCCCTAATGAAGTGATGTCGAATCTCTATGTGTTTGGTTCTAGAATGTTGAACCGGATTTTTCGAGATATTGATGGCACTGGTATTGTCACAGTAAATGGTGAGATGCTCTTGACAAATACCATAATCATGGAGGAGTTTTTGCATCCAGAGGAGTTGGGTGCAACAGCTACCAGCAGCGATGTACTCAGCTTCTGCAGTGGATAAGGAGATGGAGTTTTGCTTTTTGCTCATCCAAGAAACAAGATTGTTACCCACATAAAAGCAACCCCCCGAGGTACTCTTTCTATCATCAGCATTTCCAGCCCAATCGGCATCAGAGTACCCAGCTAAGACACCATTAGTGTCCTTGCTATACCACACACCGAACTCAGCAGTGGTTTTGACATACTTTATAATTCTTTTTAAAGCAGTCATGTGAGATTCTTTGGGGTTAGCCTGATATCTAGCACACACACCAACACTATAACTAATGTCAGGTCTACTAGCAGTAAGGTAAAGAAGACTACCTATCATGCTTCTATAGAGAGAATGATCAACACTTTTGCCTAACAAGTCTACAGTGAGTTTGACATTAGGGCTCATAGGGGTTCTAACAGAACTAGCAGAATCCAAACCAAATTTTTTCACAAGATTCTTAGCATATTTAGATTGAGAGAGAAATATACCTGAGTCTTGTTGGCGAATCTGCAATCCAAGGAAGTGAGTCAGCTCTCCAATCATGCTCATCTCGAACTCGGCTTGCATGAGTTTTGAGAAGCCATGAGCCAGTTCATCCTTAGTCGACCCAAAGATGATATCATCAACATAGACTTGAGCAACTATTAACTCCCCACCTTCCCTTTTGATGAAGAGGGTTTGATCAGCCTTCCCTCTTGTGAACCCATGTGACACAAGATATTGTGTGAGTCTATCATACCAGGCTCTAGGAGCTTGCTTCAACCCATAAAGTGCCTTTTTAAGGTACAACACATGATCTGGAAAGTGTGGATCAGTGAATCCTTTTGGTTGAGCCACATAGACATCCTCTTTGAGTAACCCATTCAGGAAGGCAGTCTTTACATCCATCTGATAGAGCTTGAAATTCAATTGACATGCTAGGGCAAGAAGAATTCTGATTGACTCCATTCGGGCAACTGGGGCAAATGTCTCATCATAGTCTACTCCCTCCATTTGTGAGTATCCTTGAGCCACAAGTCGAGCTTTGTTGCGAATCACATTTCCTTCTTCATCAGTCTTGTTGCGGAATATCCACTTTGTACCGATGATGTGTTCTCCTTCCGGTCTGGGCACTAGAGTCCAAACATCATTCCTCTGAAATTGGAGTAATTCATCATGCATTGCTTCAACCCAACTTTCATCTTGTAGTGCTTCCTCAACTTTCTTAGGTTCAACCTGTGACAAGTAGCAGGAATAAGACACAAAGTTAGCAACACATTTATCAACTGTACGTTTCCTTAATGTGAGTTCATTCATGTCTCCCACAATGACTTCTGGAGGATGATTTAATTTGATTCTGGATGAAGGTCCCTTCTTTTCTGACGATTCAGACTCTGGTGAAATGGGTAGGTCTGCAGGGTCTTCCACAATACTGGGAGTACCAGGAGTACTGGGAGAAGCAGGTTCTTGTTCCGTAGTGTCTTGAACTTCCCTAGGCTCAGAAGGAAGAATTTCCTTGGGAAGTCCCTCAGTGCCTTTCTCAGAACTTGACTCTGAAGACTCATCAATGACGACATTTACTGTCTCCATTACCTTCAAAGTTCTTTTGTTGTACACTCGATAAGCCTTGCTTGTAGAAGAGTAACCAAGAAAGATGCCTTCATCACTCCGGGAATCAAACTTTCCCACATTCTCTCTATCTTTGAGAATGAAGCAGGTACTTCCAAAAATTCTGAAGTACTTCACATTAGGCTTCCTTCCTTTCCACAACTCATAGGGAGTCTTTTTGGTACCGGGTCTGAAGTATACCCTATTTACTGTATGACATGCAGTGTTTACAGCTTCTCCCCACAAATTTCTAGCCACATCTTTGTTATGCAGCATGGCTCTAGCCATCTCTTGAATAACCCTGTTCTTCCTTTCTACCACACCATTTTGCTGAGGGGTAATAGGAGCAGAGAATTCTTGAGATATACCCGATCTTGTGCAGAAGGATTCCATGTATGAGTTCTCGAATTCCTTCCCATGGTCACTCCTAATTCGATCAATCTTCAGGCTCTTTTCATTTTGCAGTCTTGTGCATAAAGCTTCAATGTGCTCAGGAGCATCAGACTTGGATCGTAGTAGAATGACCCAAGTGTATCTGGTGAAGTCGTCTACCACAACCATGATGTATCTCTTACCCCCAAGAGACTCAGTTCTGGTTGGACCCATAAGATCCAAGTGCAACAGCTCCAATGGTCTGGATGTAGCTGTTGTTTGAGTGCCTGGATGCTTAGCTTTTGTCTGTTTTCCAAGCTGACATGGTCCACACACCACATTGCTGATTCTACTAAGCTTTGGTATCCCCAAGACTGACTCATGTTTAGATACAACAGATAGATGCTTGTAACTAGCATGTCCCATTCGTTGATGCCACAGATCTTCATTAGGCAAACGAATACTATTACACACAATATCAGCATCAGGAACCAATCCATAGCAGTTGTCCAAAGTACGAACCCCACTAATGAGTTTCTTTCCAGATTCATCCATGACAAGACACTTCCCTTTTGAGAATAGCACCATGAAGTCTTGATCACATATCTGACTAATGCTCAATAGGTTCACCCTTAGACCTTCTACATAAAGGACGTTCGCAATGTCTGGCAGTCCTGGCAGAGATATAATCCCTTTCCCTTTAATTTGTGACTTGCTTCCATCTCCAAAGGTAAAATTGCCACCTTTCTTAGACTCAAAGATCTTGAAGAGAGATCTGTCTCCAGTCATGTGTCGTGAGCAGCCACTGTCAAGATACCATAGACATGTGTCCATTACCTTGAATGCAGACTTCATCATGAAACATACTTCATGCTTAGATGATAAATCAGAGGGAATGGTTCTTTCTCTCAACTGCCTTTTGTGAGCTAAGCCTATAACTTTCACTCTTCTCAGATGAACTCCTTTGCACATTTTCATTTTGAGACAATCTAGTTTCTTCTTAGCAAAGCTGAGATCTTTTCCAATAGTCATCATAAGAGAATTCAAATAACTTTTAGACTTGTATTTTCTGAGACACTCAAGCAAATAGTGATTAGAAAAACAAGATGTATTTGAAAACACAGATCTCATTAAGCAGGTTATAGCTAATGACAACAGGGGTCAATGGATCAACACAGCTAAGATTAAATCCTAATCAGAGTGTGCCTGCTCTGATACCACTTGATAGGTCACAATCTGAATGACCCCTTGTGATAAATCCTAATTAATTAATTAATTAGCCGAGTTGTTAATTAACCAATTAAGCATGCAATTTTGTGGAAGCACAAACAAATCACCAAATACTAAATATGCAGCGGAAAATAAATAACACGGTGATTTGTTTACGAATGGGGAAAACCCTAACGGCAAAAACCCCACCGGGTGATTTTCAGGTCACCACTCCCGAAACTCCACTATTATCAAATCAAGCGGTTACAAGAAAGGAATCCCAAGTACCTTACCAACCTACAGTTGAACCCTTACCCCAATACCCAATTGGACTTGATCTGTAGTGACAATTTCCACCTTTGATGCACGGCTCCCAAGTACGTGACTAACCAATGCGCGGATCCCAGTACGCGACTTCAGAAACACCAACTTGAGGAAGAAAGGTTGGCTGCAAAGTTCTTCAGTTCATCCACGTGATGAATAGCAGGAAGATGCTTGGTTACAAAACCCTATGGTGCAAAGACACAGCAACTTCTTGATGGAAGATGAACTAGGTCAAGAACTTCGTCTGTTGAGCACAATTTGCATAAACAGAGATTGCTCAATGATAATACAACTTGTGTTACTCAAAACGGCTCTTAAAATAATCCTTTTATATGTTTAGGGTTAGAAGAAAAGAAGTCCCAAAAACATATTCACGGATCCCAAGAAAATCAGATTTGGAATTCTGACTTTTTAATTCTCGACAGATAGCAGGTGTCGAGGTAGCTATCGAGAGGTGTCGAGATTTAATGAAATTGCACTTCAGCTTGCTTTTTCTTGGACAGACTTGATGACTTCAATACTTGACCTTGAAACATTGTTTCTTAAAGTATTAAAAACACCTAGATCTACCCAATTACAAGTAGAGTGCGTTTTGTCAAAGGATTAGCCAATTTACATAAATAAGTAAGACATATGTTCTTAGTATGTGAAACACATATGTCCTAACAAAAACAAGTGTGGACTAGATTCAGGATTAGGTACTCCAGCTCAAACACACTCCAGCTCAGAAGTTCATATATGAAATTGAATAATAGATCAACTAAAAAACTTTACTGAATCTCTAATATAAAACCCCTAAGCATATATGAAACAGAAGATATTACCGACAGGAATCAGAAGTTAAGTAGTATCTCAAAGAACTGGATCCACTTTGGATACGTACGGGCTACCTGCTTCAATAAAGCGCTCAGCCATAACAGCATTCTGGCATGTAAATTTACCATAAAAAGGGATTCTAGAAAGAAAAAAAGAAAGTGGGAATGAGAATATGTAATTAAGAAAAATAAATAAATAAGAAACTGTATTATTGATAAGTTATAATGGATGAAAAAAGAAAAAAAAAAAGAGTAGAAGCAGAGCTTCATTCTAATGCCCATTGTTACATAACATGAAAAAAAAAAAAAAATTGTGTCAAATATCAACGCCAAAAATGGTCTATATTCAACCCATCGAATATCAATCAATACTCCCATGACATTTTAAGGCACATGACTTATAAACTACCTTTATAGTATTTGACAATACAGCACAATTATCGAAGCAAAAGTCTGAAGAATAAACATTAATTTATGAAATAACTTTTTTATTTTTTGAAATAAATTACAGGCATGACATATATAATTATTATACGTTAGTACAACCAGATGCTTGGATTCTACATTAAGGGAACATGAACATGAAGAGTACCAAAAGAAATGGATAAACATAGAGCTGAAGGACAAGAAAGAAACTTAGGCAGCTGACGTAACAATGACATTATAGAAAAAGAATAGAAAGGATGCAATTTTTAATTCTTGACATTTGAGACATATTAGCAGTCCAGGTGACCTAATTACTTCATTACCTAAGTAATACTACCTTTATGCAGGACATGGTCCCAAGTCCCAACTGTCATGCAATGATTTCAACCAGGCCAAAGTTTTAAGGACAGATTGATTAAACCAAAAGGTCTAGAACAGATTATATACATTGTCATGGTTATTTTCCTATTTACATTAGCAGTAAAGAACTAAAGCCTCCACTTTTTCATTACTGTGAAGGTAGCCATAATGAAGAGTGAAGCACATATAAGCAGCAAGACTATAAATCAAATATAAGCAATTCAAATAGCTAATTCTGTCAACAAGATGATGAGTGAAATATAAGCATCCCACTGATGGTTTATATAAGAACTGAACCTTAGCTTTTGAAACAGTCCAGGGATAGGAGATGAAACCGTCAACGGACTGTTTAAAATTGCGAGCTTCAAAATCTTGCTAGGGTTCTTCAACGCCCATGTTAAACCAAATGAACCTACAAGAAACCCCTTCATGGAGAACGTGAGAGAACACATTAGATGAAAAATTTAAGTGCAAAGGAATCTATAAGATCATTGTAAGATCATTGTAGTCATGACTTGACTAGAAGTTTACTTAGTCTTCCCCGGAAGCATATTTCTCTGAAATTTACGATGCCTTTGTATGTTCTATAACATAAATAATTTAATTTTTATCATCATAAAGATCATTCCTATGGATTTTCCTTTGCAATTTTTTCAAACTTGAACAACGAGGAAAAAAGGAGAATTGACCCCCAGCACATCAAGTAATTTATCAAATTCGTCATGCAACTCCTTTTCTGTAACAGTGGATACATAAAACATTTAGAATCATGACCATTATAGAGCAAGAAAAATATTATATGGTAATGATCTTATTAATGAAATATAGAAACCTGTGTAATCAAAACCATATCCTGGCTGTGGCTTGTCACTAAAACCAAATCCTATCCAATCAGGCGCAAAACAGTGGAACCCATAATCTGACATCTAGACAAGATGATAGCAAAGTTAAACATCATTTAGCATGAAGTCACTTGAGGGCAGCTAAGAGTGGAAAACAAATCACAATAAATGGATGGACAAATTGAAAGGATAGGAAAATGGCATATTCAAGATGTGGTTAATAGCAACATCTTATATAAACATCTAAAGGCATGTAGATGTTCTAAAGACAAAAGTGTAGATAACCTTAACTATAATTGCTTGAGCTGCTATTACAAGACAACTAAGAAAAGTAAACCAGGAAAAATAAACTTGGTGGAGTCCGCCTTGCTGGTTTACTGGCAATAGTTTACCAGCTTTTGAGTAGTCAGCAAGCCATGTTCTAGATCATAAGTTTGTGTCAGACTTTAATATTCTTTCTTGAACCAGAATATAAGAATTTATATGTTTATGGAAGAACTGTATGTGTAAACAAGCGAAGGAAACTTATAGTAAATAATTTATAAAATAGAGGTATACAGTAAGATCTAAAAGAAAATTCAGCCTTACAACCTCAGACATAACAACTCGATAGCTGTAAGATTGTGTTGGAGCCCCGTGAAGGAAAACAATTGTTCCACGTCGGCTCTCAGCAGACTCTGCAAGGATGGAATCAATTTTTCATAAATCCAAGTTGATAAATAAAAGAAACTAATGTTACTGCAGAGAAATTTACCAGTTTCTCTTACAAACCATATAAACTCTCCAGATTTGATATATGACCCATATTCCTTTCCCTTGTTCTCTATCCTCTAGAATTGGAAAACAAGAAAGTTGTATGATACCAATGGATATGACATGTATTCAAAACCTTTCAACAAATCACAAACCAGATAGCATTAAACGTTTGCCAAAGGCACCAAAATGGAAAAAGAAAATAAGAACTTAATTCAATTGATTGATGCCCTAACTAAATACAATATCCATCCACCACATTTATGGTGTTTCATTGAGATTGTCAATGAAAAAGAAAATTGTATGCAAGTAGCAAACCAATGAATGCAAGTTAAACCAACTTCCAAACCTTAATCAACACAATTGAGTTAGAGATCAATCAGAAAATTTCACCCATATCAAATAAGGCTAAAACTTATTACACAAGTGTGTATACACATGTGTTTTGTAACTAAAAACATAGGTTTAACCCACGAATTCAAACATGAAATCATGGGTTTTAGTTATAAAACACGTGTATACACACATGTGTGTCACCAACGGTGCTCATCAAATAAATAGCTCAAACAGGAAGCTACATGAAGTGTTACACATATGGGGCCTTTTCAATCAAACAAAGTACATAGTAGGGGCTTCATAGCTACTTCATTCTAAAGGAATTCGAAGATCTAAGCTTTCAATTAAGGGCAGTCTCGCTACCTATTTAGTTGTTGCCCCTTACTTGCACATCCACAATTACTACCACAAGAAAGTCACCCGTATCTCTATGGGTGGTTTTGGCCATTCAATCATTCACAAGAAAAGGCTGATTGAATTCAGTCATTCCTTCACAGGGCAGCCAAATCTTTGGGAATATTGATTAGACAGTTACAGCATTTAACAACATTTGGTAGAATAAAATGAGTAACCCATATGAAGATTGAGAAATAGTCAATTACAATAATTAGTTTAGCCCAAATATTGGTAATATTGATTGAATTTTTAAGGAACTGAAGAATTGGATCTCAGAATTTGGTGAATTAGAAAACAATAAATTCCTGGAAGAAAGCAAAAAATAACAATAACACTTAATTTTAACCACACAATCATCAAGGATAATACCAATAAGCAAGAATCTGAACAATATCAATTGAGAGGTTGAGTTTAAGAACAAAATTTCATGAATTCAAAAATAAAGATCCTCTCAAATTCCCAGAAATTAATTAACATAATAGAATAAAAATATCTAAATCCTAATTAAAGTCCACAAAGTCCTCAATTTTAAGAATTTGCTAACTGATAAAAAGAATAAAAATGAGTACCCAACCCAACAACATGAACTGAACAAACATACCCTCTAATAAAAAAGTAAAAATTCCCATGAATATAAATGATTGAAACTATATATATATATATATATAAATAATAAGCGATAACAGTGTTTGAGAGATACCCAGTTGAAGAAAATGGTGAGTGAGAGTAAGAACACATACATAAAGCATTTCTCCGACATTGCCATCTTCAGCAGGGCTCTCTGGGAGCTGAATGGCTTCGCGGCTTGATGGGTTATCGGTTATAAAGGCAAAGGGACTGAAACCAGAAGTAGTGTCTTCGTCTTTGTCTTTGGGCTGTTTTTGGTCAGCAGCATTGGCTCTGATACTGGTTGTTCTTGTTGTAGTGGTTGTTGTTGCTGCCCTACTTGTTTTAGTGGTGATTCTGGTGAACCACTGTGTTCTGTTGAAGTTGGTCTTGGTGGTGTGAGGGAGTGAGAGGTTGAGAGATGGAGAGACTAGAGCCCAAGCCATTATGGGTGTCTCTAAGGTGGAGAGAGAGAGAGAGAGAGAGAGAGAGCTCTTGAAAGTTAACGTATGTAACATGTAACATGAGCCACTTGCTTCTCACTTTCCATATTCTCGTGCATGAGGAAACGTTGGCTAGACAAGGTTTGTATTTTGAACTTTCTCGTGGTCGTGGATGAGGACTATCTATTGATAAGGCCACAACTTTTTCCTTCCCAAACTTCACTGTCATTTTATTTTATTTATTAAACATCAGTTTGGGTATTGTGTTAAAAATTAAAAATACTGTAACAAAATAATTTTTAAATATGTAAATAGTGTCGTAGGATTTAGTTTTAAAGTTGTTTTTACAAAAAAAATTAGTTTGTAAACAGTATACGGAACCCACTAAAAAAAACGCAATGCTATAACAAGATATATAATTATGGTCTTCTCAAATTTATATGATGAAAATAACCATTGCCTGAATTAAAAGGTATAAATTTTATTTTTTTCCATAATTATTTATATTAATGTCATATCCTATATAATAAAACTTTAATTTGTTTTCACAGTATAACTTATTTAGATAATTGTTTTTACAATATAACATGAAGTAATTATAGTTATTTATTTCTATTTGTTATTTTGTATTGTTTAATTTTAATTATATTATTAAAATTTTTTATTTTTATTTTAAAAATGAAAACTAGTATTTAGTATTATTATGCTCCTATTTGGCCATGCTGTCATCAATGTCAAAATCCCTTTTTCAAACAATTTTTTTTTCATGCCTTTTCTTTTTTTGCAAGTACGGAAACAATCAAGGAAGATATAAAGTCGAATTCTAAGAAGAAGAAGAAGAAGAAGAAGAAGAAGAAGAAGAAGATATATGGTCTTGCTCTTGTCTCAAAAAAGAATATATAGTGTGTGTTTGCATAGCATTTTTGTGTTTGCGTTTGCGTTTTTTTCTGGTCCCGTGTACTGTTCATAGACCAGCTTGTACGGAAAAACACATTTGTAACTTTAAAATTGGACCCCATGAGCACTATTCATAGTTTAAAAATTATTTTACTATAGTGTTTTCAGCAATAAGTTTTCAGCTTTCAGCAATAAGTTTTTAACTTTTAGCAATAAGCGGTATCCAAACAAACCCATACAGTTGTTTAATCTCAGCAACAAAAATATACACTTATACCGTCTAAAAGACTTTAAAAAAATGTAAGGTCGAATCTCAATTCTCAAGTCTCAACACTTACCACCCTTTTATTTTGAGTGGCATATTTGCTCTAAAACATGTCGTTTAAGTGGTAACTTTTACAAAGTTTCTAAATGAAGAGGAGATTTGTGCTATATTTGAAACATATATCAATTTTTTTGTGTGTTTGAGTGTAATGTATTTCTAATTGTAGATTTTTTTTTCTTTTATTTAATCTTCATGTGTAAAATAAGGGCTTGGGGGAAAAAATCTTACACCAGTGAGACTCTATTCATATTCATTCTCTATCTTTTGTCTTAGTTAATGTCCTCTTCTATTAATTTGTTTTTCTATTTAAAGACCAAATATTTTTTTTAGATTAAAACTGCTGCCATTAGGTTGCAAGCACTACAAAGATATGTGGGTCTGGCCTTTCCCCCTTCTGTGATTGATTTAAGATATATGCACATTCATTTCCCAGGTTGAATGCACAATTGAGATTGCATTTTTAAGCTAAATAAATTTGATTGAGCAACCTAAAAAGGGATTGGACCTGGATGCACAGATTTGGGCTTGGGTTTTGGCATAGTGTTTAGGAAAAAATAGTCAAAGAACTCTTTGGTAACATGGGCGTTTCCTTTTTTTGGTGGGAAGTAAAAGTCCAACAAATTGCTACTTTTAGCACTTTGCCCTTTTTGTTTAAAGCACAGAATGCCGTTGCAATGATACATAAGAGAGACTCAAAACTGATTGAGAAATCTGTAGCATAGATGCCATTGTTAACAATATCTCAGACTACCAAAAAATAAAAACGTCTGATAGAAAGCACACAAAAAGACATTTACATAACAGACATGCTTTAGGCCTAAGCAAGATCTTCCACGGAAGGCATCTTTTCCTCCAGATTCAGACATGTCAACTGAACATAGGCATAGACGTCAATAAAAATTTTAGCTCCTGAAATATTCTTCTAAATATTTTGATAAGAAAATTCTTTGGAAAATCAAAAGCTTCAGTGTTTCTGTGGACTTTGCCTAATATCAAGTGCTTGTTCCAGCAGTTGAATAGGAAGCACCAAAGGAGCTAATTACCGGTACCTGAGAAATGAGCAATGTAATTAAGAAGCATGTACACATTTGAAGTTCCTATAAAAGTTAAAAAGAAAGTAGTACCTTTGCAATAGTTGCAGGATCCACTCTGGATTTATGAACAGCTTGATTTTCAATAGAGCGCAGAAGCCATACACCTTCAGCATTTGCAAGTATTTTGATTCCATTTTTCACTTGTTGATACAGCAAGCAGTATCCTTTCCTTGTAAATTGAATGCAAGGAGCAGCCTATAGGATATTCAAAGTAAAGATGTTTAATTATAAGAGCTTCTTCAAATTACTATCAAGAAAAGGGCTTCCATGGCCATTACCGATTATCCACCCTCTGCGGCAGTAATTGTCAAGAGGTAACCATTGTCCATGTCCCAAAATTTTAATTTGAACGCATATCTAGTAGCCAGGAACTGGTTCTTCATTGTATCAAATGGCACAACCACCACAGACTGCCTCCAAAAACCATGATATACAAGCTTGATAGCTGTCTAACGTTCATCCAATTCCACAAGGTATGGTTGTCCTTTACTAGTCTCACATATGAATAGCCTTTGATTCACACAATAAAAGAAAAATGAGCAATCACCCAATCATTGTGAAAATTTTGAAGGAAATAAACAGTTGGATCAGTAGTAAAAATTTGCATTTCCCATTTGACAGCTCAGACCATGTATCCTGCTTCACTGCCACTGTTACTCTCAATAATAATAAACCAAATCCACTCAACAGGAGAGGGTTGGGGGGGAACCAAGTGGCAACTTTATCCTTAGGGTGTGACAATTAAGCTTCAAATTTCCCATTTTTAGTACCATGAAAATTGCAATATATTTTAACCATACGGGCTATTAATGACAGCAAGGAAAATAAATCAGATGGAAAGAAGAAAGCTTTTTTGACAAAACAAAAGCAATGAAGAAATCTATTGCCTCTTATTAATGTACTGATTAATGCATGAGCCCCCTACCCCCATCTGCAAGCATAGCCTTGGTATAAGATAAGTGCTCCAGAATATTTAGGTGAAGCTGCTTAATTATGAATAATAGCCTGACTCTAAAACTCTGGCTGAGGCATGAGAAACAAGCCCTGGAAGTCTCTCATGAAAAGTTATAAAAAAAAAAAAAAAACTGTCAACTAGCAAAATTGCAAATAAAACAACTGCATACATGAAGGTTTTCCTTATTATGAGGGCACATGGAGTAAGCTGGTGCTTTATGCCCTTCAAAAGTATACAACTTATTAGCAGCAACAGCATTCCACACCTGCACAAAAATGAACTTTCACAAATGCAGTCCAACATTGTTTTTATACCGAAAGAATATGCCAAGTAAAGTAAACCATAACAGTCTTGTTCTCTCCACAAGTTAAGATCCATAGTTTTCTGTTTTGATTTGAAAAGGCGAGATCATTAACCTTACCGAGATGAGCATCAATTTGAGAAAAAAAAAAAAAATTCATGGCAAATACACAATTATTAACAAAAGGGGCTAAACAAACCAGTTAGCGTCATAGATGGTACTTCAAATCATCACCACTATCATAGGAATATATCTGCACTGTGTCTTTCGAATATACAACACCTGATATGGAAAGTTTTAAATTTTAGAACAATGGTTTAACCCACACAAGGGAGAGTGTTAGAACAATGGTCAAATGATTGAATTCACACTTTCTTATTACTTTAAACTTTTGGGAAAAATGGTAATTTAATAATTAAAAACCAATAAATAAATCCCCTCAAAGTAACATACCAAAAATAGCACCATCAGGACTCCACATCACATGGTTTACATATAATCATAATTATTGGCCAACAACGCTCATCTAGTGAAATAGAGATTATTAGCCTCATAAATTTTCCTAGCGCATATTCTCCAACTTAAAAAATTATATACTAGTTACGTCAGTCTCTGTAGATATTTGTCAAACTTCCAAGGTCGTTGAACAGGCTCGAATGTCCCAAACATTGAAGTTATGAGAAACAAGCCTCTCCCTCCTACCTACTTCCCAAATTGTGATATCACCAACATTCATTCCAGCTGAATTTGATAGAACATAAAACATATAATAGAACCTAATTTTAGCTAAAACAACTACCCCTTGACTACCTCATAGTACAGAAATTTGGAGATGTATGGTACCAGCAGCAGAAGCAGCAAGAGCATACCAAGAAGCAAGGTTTGTTGCAATGGATGAAAATTTATGGTGTTGACAGCAGAGGTGGCACTGCTTATGCTTTATTTTAGCAATACAAACATGAAACTGGAACATTTATTAGAAGTATTCAAGTACTAAGCTTTGGCAAAGCCTAGACAAAATTTTTTTGATACAATAATGAAACCCCTATCCTTAAGTCTTCCTATCATGATAAATATGGATCTGACATAGACTAGAAGTATTGGAGGTTTTCAATTATCTTAAATATGCAAGAATACAAGTTTATCGACCAAATTGGAATCTAAAATAGCCGTAACTTAGGAACCTTAATCATTAATTTAGTTATAAAGCATGGATACTTTTCACATCTCTTAGTGACTATATTTCACCAATAATATTGGTCAAGTCACCAGGTTTAATTGAAAGCTTGGTCATTAAGAACTGTCACTTACTACTTCTCACAAACAACTAGGCATATTTTTATAGGGAACTAAACATTCACATTGGTAGGCAAACAATAAGTGGAGCTTGATTTTAACAAAAAGGTTTGGATGATGACAGAATCACTATCATTGTAACCATAACTTTGGTATATGCACTATTTTGAGAAGATCAGCCTATTAAGGTTTATGTCTTATAAGATATTGTCTCTATTAAGTCCGTTAAAATCAAACATACTTCTAAATTAGATTATAGAATATAGAAGTAGGACTGGATGCAAAAGTTGTGGTGGAGTGGGTGTCTAATCCTTCTCTTGTGAACATTGCTCATTCTGCTCTCATTTCGGATTGCAGGAACTTACTGGGTCTATAATTCCAAGAGTAAAGATTAAGCATTGCTTAAGGGAAGCTAACCAGCGTGCAGATCGTCTTGCAGCAGCTAGATTTTATGCTTTTTGATTTTCCCCCTTCGGATATTAAGTTTTTGTTGTATTTTGATTGTATGGGCAGATTCTCTGAGAGGATTTGCCTTATTTCCTTTTAGTTGTTTTAATATAACAGCGTTTATTAGCAACCCAAAAAGAAAAAAATTTTAAAAATTCAAAAATGGTGAAAGTTATTTTGTATTATCAACACATCCATCAAGATCAAAGTCCAGCTTAATCTAAGAGCATTCCCATCAGCTGTTCTATAAAAAATGCCATTTTAACACATTAAACACCTACTTTATCATTTTAACACATCATTTTACAATTCCTCATTTATCAGATGTTCTATTTTTTCATTCTATATATTAAAATAATATTTACTAACATTAAAATAATATATTATCTCAATTCTCAGCCAATATACAAACACCAAAAACTCAGTGGCAGTTGCCACCAACCAACCAACAACCACCGCTACAACCACCACCAACAGCACATCAACCGCCACAAACTACACCCACAATCACCGGATCCTCCAACAAATTTCAAATCCAAAAACCTCACCAAAAGAGGAAAAAAAAAAACTCAACCAATCAAAAAAAATAAAGAATAAAATGCCGACCCAAACTCAACCAACGATCGATGATGGCTGTGGAGGTCGACGACGTGATTAGCGGCAAGGACTGGCGAGATCAGCGGCGACGACTGGCGAGATCGGTGACGAGGACTGGCGAGGACTGGCAAGATCGCGGCGAGGATGGCGAGATCGCGGCGAGGATGGCGAGATCGGTGACGATGACTGGCGAGATCGCGGCGAGGATGGCGTGTTGAGATCGGCGTGGCGAGACCGGTGATGGCGAGATAGGCGTGGCAAGCTCGGTGATGGCAAGTCGGAATGGCCAAACGGCGATGAGAATGTCAGACGGGGAGAGAGAGAGATGGGTTGCAGACGGAGAGAGAGAGAGATGGGTGAGATGGGAGAGAGCATCTGACTGGAGGAGAGAGAAGAAAGGAATAAAATAAGCCAAACAGTGTTTGGCATTTCTCTCCGTACGCTCTCAAATATGAGAGCGTATTGTAGCGCGTTCCAAATTTTTGGAACATCTAGCATACCTGATGAGCCTTTGTTTTTGTGTTTAATGTGTTTAATGTGCCAAATTTTTAGCATTTGACACATTTAAGAGACTTGATGAGAGTGCTCTTAAAAGTCCTTGAAACAGGTAACCCAAAAACCGTGAGAAAATAGGTTGTAAAGGATTTTAAATGTACAATAAAAGCATTGCAACTATTATGGTTGTAAAGGATTTTAAATGTGAAATAATATATTTTATATATATCAGTAAACTATATTAGATATGACTACAAAATAATTTAAATAATTAGTTTTTTTGTTTTTTGAGAAAGATTTAAATAATTAGTTAATTACTACTCATTCTTATATATGCGTTAATACTTAGAGAAATGATATATCCAGAGCATAAATACTTAATACTATGCTAATAAAATAAATACTTACTCTAAATCATAATCATAAAGGTAAACACAATAAGCAATAGTAATAAAATTAAATTATTGGATTAGATTTTTATTTTTATTTTTAAGCAATAGTAATAAGCAATAGTCATAAAGTCCAATTAAGTTTAGGGCCGGCTCAACAACTTTTGGGGCCTTGGGCGAAAATTTTAAATGGGACCTTTTTATAATTAAATATTAATCAAATAATATATATATATATATATATATATTGAATTTTTTTAATTTAAAATCTATTTTTCTTGCTTTTTGGGGTGCAAAATTACTAATTAAGTTTTTGTATTTAAGTTCCTCTAACATTTCTTTTTCAATTGATAATATAGCTAATCCACTTAATCTTTCTTGTGACATAGTAGACCTTAAATAATAAGAAAATATTTATAGATAAATAAAACACAATTTTATAATTAAAAATGATAATTTAACTAAAAATAAATTTTAAAGTATAGAACAATAGAACCTGATTATTGCAATTTTTCTAAAGCTGTGACCACTTTAAAGTTTAAACCTGCACAAATAAAAATTAATTTAATACATGATTTAATAAATTAATGTCACTATAATACAAATGAGTTAATATGATACACATCAAATTATTAATTGGTATAATAATTTATAATAAGAGATAAAGTGTTACTGTGTCAGATTAAAAAAAAAAAAGAAAAAGAAAGAAGGGGAGTAACTAGCCAGCCTGTACTCCACTATTATCATCCAATGGCTAAGTTTTAAAGGAAAAATGTGTTCTGTCAAACAGGGGCTCATGGCAGAAAAGCTATCATAGGCTCATAGCAAAAAAGTGAAAAACGTGTCCCATCCCATCAAAGTTAATCAAACAATTGTGCAGATTGTAGTGAAAGTGTGAAACAAATATATAGAAGACTTTGAGTCTTCATTTTCGGAAAGACAAAGACTCAAAGAGAAAGAGGGGAAGAGGCGAAGAGTTGAAGAAGAATACCTCTGGTCTGGTGACTGCCGACTGGTACGCTGGAATCAACAAAGAAAAATTTCAAGAATCAAGATGAAGATGAAGAAAAAAAAGGTGAGACCGTAAGAATATAGATGGAGAGGCAGAGAGATAGAGAGATGAGAGGTTTTTTTTTTTTTTTTTTTTTGAAATTTATAATATCTATTTCACAATATTTCAAGACAATTATGTTGTATTATTAATGAATTTGTCTGCTATTAATTTGATTTTAGCATATTTCAAGAATGAATTAATAAATTTGTCTCCTAAAATTTAATTTGGTTAGCTAAAGTTTGACTATTTTTATTTTTTCTGTTTTAATCTTTTGCATTTTAGGATACAATGAGACTTTTTTAATGCATTTTATTGACCAATAAAAGGGTTTAAATTTTTTTAATTAAAATATAAAAATAAATATATTATATATATAAATTTTTTTTTTTACAAGTGGGGCCTTCTTTTATTTGGGGGCCTTAGGCGATTGCATTAGTTGCATCACCTATTAAGCTAGCCCTGATTAAGTTCTTAATGTCCATACTGTTCAATAATGAGTACCACAATAAATTTCTGAAAATGGCACTTGTGAAGTAGTTTTATTAAAAAGAAACATATTGTTGGCGTGAGCTATCCAATGAGATAAGTATAGAAATCTGTTTATGTAAATCCCATACTTCAAGGGATGTCCTTATTTTTTGCCACAAGATATGTATAGGCTAGAATAGGTTCCTTTGCTTTGTATTTATATACGATTGTATGCAACACAGAAAAATATATAGAAAAATACTACCTTTTGACATGGTATCAAAGCACGTCCCTAGGACCTCTACTCAAACCATCGTGCGACCAGAAAAAACTCCATGGCAGAATCTAGAGACCTAACACAACCTTCTAATTCCCAGACCGATTCCATCCTTAATGATTTGACTACAAGAATGACGAAGGTCTTGACTAGAGTCCAAACCTCCCCTCAACCTCTGCTTGCCGATTCTTCAACTACTCTGATCAGTATCAAGTTGGAAGGATCCAACTATGCCTTATGGTCCCAGGTTGTTGAGATGTATATCTCTAGCAAGGACAAGCTGGGCTATATCAATGGAGATTCTCCTCAGCCTCCAGAAACCGATCCTTCATTCAGGAGATGGCACATCGAAAACGCCATTGTCAAGGGATGGTTGATCAATTCGATGGACCCTTCCTTGATTGCCAATTTTATCCGATTCCCAACTGCAAAACAGGTATGGGATTCTGCTGCTACAACCTATTTTGATGGGACAGACACGTCTCAAGTCTATGATCTCCGACGTCGTGTTACTCGTATGAAGCAGGCGGGTGGATACATTGAAAAATACTATAATGGCCTTCAAGAGTTGTGGCGAGAAATCGATTTTCGTCGCCCTAACCTGATGGAGTGTGCTATTGACATACAGAAATACAACTCTATTCTACAGGAAGATTGAGTTTATACTTTCCTTGATGGACTAGATGACAGATTGGATAAAACTCGGAGTGATGTGCTCCAAATTAAACCATTCCCTACGGTGGAACAGGCCTACGCAATTGTCCGTAGGGAAGAGGTTAGGCAGACTGTGATGATCTCAGGTGCAGATACTACTCCAGGAGCAGTTATGGCGTCCAAAGGGATCAAGGGAAGCCATCACCAAATGCCATCGAAACCAGGAGCTTTTTCCCTGAGCAGTGGGAAATCCAACTCCTCATCCAAAACAAAACCACCATCTGATGGCATGAAGTGTACCCATTGCGGCAACTCTAAACACACCCGTGACACCTGCTTTAAACTACATGGATATCCAGATTGGTGGAATGACCTTCAAGCACGAAAAAAAGGGAAACCATTGCTAATGATGACCACACTGGGAGAGCTGTTGTGGTTACCTGTGATACTTCGTTATCCCTCATCCCTCAAGCCGAATCTTCACATGATCCAGGTACTTCGAGTAAGGCATTTCATATCTCTACTCACAATGATGATGAGGACTGGATTCTCGACTCTAGGGCTACAGACCATATGACATTTGATTCAAAGGATTTCTCTAATACAACTCAACCAAGACGGAGCTGTGTTGCAAATGCCAATGGGGTCACTTATCCAGTTACAGGGGTTGGAACAGTGACTTTATCTCCTTCCCTTTCATTATCTAATACATTACTTGTACCCTCTCTTTCAAATAGACTGATGTCTGTAAGTCAAGTTACTTCAGATCTTAATTGTGTGGTATTGATGTATTCTACTTTTTGCCTTCTTCGGGATATTCTCACCAAGGAGATAATTGGGCGTGGTACTAAGAAGGGGGGTTATACTACGTGGATGACTTCAGTTCGGGAAGAGCAAATCACATGCACCACACGGTTGGTAACAAGGAGAGACAGATTTGGTTATGGCATCATCGACTTGGGCATCCATCATTTGGGTATTTGAAGCATTTACTACCTGGGTTATTTTCCAATGTAACACACTTAGATTTTAAATGTGATACTTGTATCTTAGCCAAAAGTCATAGGGTTTCTTATCCCATGAGTATGAATAAAAGTATGATTCCTTTTGATTTAATACATTCTGATGTTTGGGGACCTTCCCCAGTAACTACGTCTTCTGGTCATCGTTGGTTTGTAATTTTTGTTGATGATTGCACACGAATGACATGGCTTTACCTCCTAAAACACAAAGATGAAGTATTTACTATTTTTCAATCATTTCATACCATGGTTCAGACACAATTTTCTGCAAAAATTAAGATCCTTCGTTCTGACAATGGAGGGGAATATGTTAATCAACAATTCCAGACATACTTCAACAGCCATGGTATTCTCCATGAAACCTCATGTTCACAAACCCCACAACAGAATGGTACTACTGAAAGGAAGAATAGGCATATCTTAGAAACTGCCCGTGCTCTATTGATCAATGCACATGTGCCGAATAGATACTGGAGTGATGCTATTGCCACAGCCGTGTATCTACTGAACCGTATGCCTGCCAAAGTCTTACAATTTCAGACTCCATTAAAGGTGCTTTCTGATCATGTCTCCTTACCTACTGTTTTGATGATTCCTCCCCGAATTTTTGGTTGTGTTGCTTTTGTTCTCCTCCATAAAAATCAACGAACTAAGTTGGACCCATGTGCTGTCCGGTGTTTATTCTTGGGATATGGAGTACACAAAAAAGGATATAGATGCTACGATCCCATTGCAAGAAGAACCTACATTACCATGGATGTCACCTTCCTAGAATCTGAAAATTGTTTCCCACCTGTATCCAATTCCCCTCTTCAGGGGGAGATCTATGGTGAAGAACGGAATTGGTCTGATGTTGAAGTGTTAGACGTTGGTGACAATCCAGCACATCCAAATGATGACAACGACATGGTTGAACATGTACCTAGATTTGAACCTGAACCTATACCTGAACTTCTTAGAACTGAAGCTGAACCAGTGCCTGAATCATCGGAAGATGCAGAATCTGATGAATCCCTCCACTCTTTAGTACCCGACGACCCTCCTGCTGAGAACATTCCTGAGGTAAGCTCTCCTACCACACCTTTACAAACTAATGCTATAGATACATCTGTGGGTTATATTCTACCTTTCAGACACAATCAAGGCAAGCCTCCAAATCGATACTCCCCAGACATAGAAGAACGACGATCCAAGTATCCAATAGCCAATTATGTGTCTACTCAAAGATTATCGGAACCTCTCAGGGCGTTTGCACATACACTCTCCTCATGTCAGATTGCGAGTAGTGTTGAAGAAGCTTTATCGGATCCGAAATGGGCTCAAGCTATTAAAGAAGAATTGGAGGCGTTGCGGAAAAATAACACATGGGTTTTGAGTGTGTTGCCTGAAGGGAGGAAGACAGTGGGGTGCAAGTGGATTTTCTCCATTAAATATAAAGCAGATGGGTCGATTGATCGATACAAGCCAAGGTTGGTAGCAAAGGGTTATACACAGAAACATGGTATAGATTATCAGGAAACTTTCTCACCTGTAGCCAAAATAAAAACTGTTAGAGTTCTGTTATCTCTTGCAGCAAACTTAGATTGGCCATTGCACCAACTTGACGTAAAAAATGCCTTCCTCCATGGTGATCTTGAAGAGGAGATTTACATGGATATTCCACCAGGCTATACTGCTACATCAGAGGCAAAGATCGCATGTAGGTTACAACGAGCATTGTATGGACTAAAGCAATCACCTCGAGCATGGTTTGGCAGATTGAGTTCGGCAATGAGGAAATATGGGTTTCAACAAAGCAATTCTGATCACACTCTCTTCCTAAAACATTGATTGGGAAAAATAACAGCCCTCATAGTCTATGTAGACGACATGATAATTACAGAGGATGATGTAGAAGAAATATCTAGGCTTCAAGAGCAATTGTCAACTGAGTTTGAGATGAAGAACTTAGGAGGGCTTAAATATTTTTTGGGCATTGAAGTGGCAAGGTCAAGGCAAGGCATATTTCTTTCCCAAAGGAAATATATACTAGACTTGCTGGTAGAGGTAGGATTACTAGAGTGTAAGCCTGCTGATATTCCAATTGTCCAAAATCATAAACTTGGAGAATATGTGGACTAGGTATCGGCGGACAAACAGAGGTATCAACAGTTAGTGGGTAAACTCATCTATTTATCTCATACTCGGCTAGATATTGCTTATGCTATGAGTGTAGTGAGTCAGTTCATGCACTGCCCGAGTGAAGACCATATGGATGCCGTAATGTGAATCCTTCGTTATTTGAAGTCCTCTCCTGGGAAAGGACTTATGTTCTCAAAGAATGGTCATTTGAAGGTTGCTGGCTACACAGATGCGGACTGGGCAAGGAACATCACGGACAGGAAATCTACTGCTGGGTACTTTACTTTTGTGGGAGGCAACCTAGTTACATGGAGGAGCAAGAAACAGAAGGTAGTTGCCTTGTCTAGTGCTGAAGCTGAATTTCGGGGAATGGTCAAGGGAATATGTGAGCTCCTTTGGCTGAAAAAGTTGCTAGCTGAGATCGGTGTTGCTCCTAGTTCCGAAATGAACTTGTTCTGTGATAACAAGGCAGCCATTGCTATCTCCCACAATCCGGTTCAACATGATCGCACTAAGCACGTTGAGGTGGATCGGAACTCCATCAAACAGAACCTTAAAGAAAACATTATTTAGCTTCCATTTGTTAAATCAGAAGACCAGTTGGCTGATGTACTCACAAAAGCAGTGTCTGCAAGGAACTTCTACAACTCACTTGACAAGTTGGGTATAAGAGATATCTATGCACCAACTTGAGGGGGAGTGTTGGCGTGAGCTGTCCAATGAGATAAGTATAGAAATCTGTTTATGTAAATCCCATACTTCAAGAGATGTCCTTATTTTTTGCCGCAAGATATGTATAGCCTAGAATAGGTTCCTTTGCTTTGTATCTATATACAATTGTATGCAACACAGAAAAATATATAGAAAAATACTATCTTTTGACACATATACAATACAAAAAAAAAAAAAAAAAAAAAAAAAAAATCTGTAAAAGAGGGAGAGTTGGTGACTTACAAAGAGTTCAAATAAAGAGGGTCCAAATTCTTGAAAGCCACCATTTGATTTCTGACTGTCACTGAGAGTCATCACTCACCATCAGAGGGTCGTACTCTCTTAGTCTTAGGGTGTGGTATGTGAGTAGAGCTACGTTCTCCACTAGCTCCATTCTCATCATCACGACTTCGCTTAATTTTGATATCCTTTTCAAAATGATCAACGTCTACACCCTCATTATAAGGAATGATGTTGTTGCTGCACTCACTCTGACCCATGCTTTGTTTCAGATCTTCCATTTCTTTCACGTATACCATATGGGCCCCACATTTCTTTATCCCTATTCTTGGATCCAGGGATTTGAATTCAATCTCAAGTTGACAGCTGGATCCTATCCCTAATAAATTAGGGATAAAATACATGAACCAACGATGATCCGATTCAACCGTATCAAACTTTTCTGAATATTCTATGGATGGTAGAGCATAGATGAAATTTCTATTGGCTTTAAAGCTACACCATAAAATGAATTCAGTGTGATGGTTAGGTGGACGATACTGGTGGGGTCCAAAAACAGCGCAGAGATAAATTCCTCTAAATTGTTTAAAGAAATATGAAGGCACTTCCAGATTTATTGAAGCCCCCCCACTTTAATGCCTAAACCAGTTCGGAACTTCACTTCCAAGAATAATAACATCAAATCTTTTTTTTTTTTTCAATTGATTCCTGAAACAAAAAAACCAACCATGATCTTTAAAGAGAGAGAGAGAGAGAGAGAGAGAGAGAGAGACCTGAAAATATTTTCTTAGCATTGTAGTGAACAAGTCACAGCGGCCTTGATTTTCAACTAATTGGAAGCAATTGAAAAATCGCCAATCACTTATTAAATTATCTGTCATTTTAAATGGTAATAAAGAGTCCAATGAGTTTCTATCCATTTGCCCAAATATATATGTAAGGACTTGATCGAAACTCCGGCAACAATTAAAGACTCTTGCTATTCTCCACCCAAAAATTTTCCAACTTAGATAGTTGATTAATGCTTTCAGTAATGAAAACAAAATTATTTCCACTTAGATCTAATTTTCGTAATGAGGACAAGCAGCAAATATCACTAGGGATAGCTTGAAGATTGCAGTTCCTTATATTCAATCTAGTTAATGAACACAATCCTGATACAGAAGGCAATACCAAGCCCATGAGATCTGGAGCTTTTGTCATTAACAGAAAATTAAGCGGCTTCTTCCATGACCATGATTTAGATGACAGCCCATTACATCCTTGGAAAGATAGTATTTTGAGATTTTTTAAGCAAAAGATGGAGGAAGGTGGCTCTCTTATAGCAGTTCCACTTACATCTAGTTCCTCTAGGCCTTCTAGATTCCCCAAATTCATTGGCATATTGTCAAGTTTTAAGCAACCAGATAGAGTGAGAGTTTTTAGAGATGTCAAACTACAAATGGCTCCAGGAAGACTTGAAAGATTTTTGCAGTTTGTTAGATCCAATTTGATAAGCCCAGATAACTGCTCCATTGATAATGGTAGATCTCTTATACTAGTACCACTCATGTCTAGTTCCTTTAGGCCTTTAAGATTCCCCAAATTCTCTTCCATTTTGTTAAGTTTTGAGCAACCAGATAGAGTGAGAGTATTTAGAGATGCCAAATTAAAAATAACTCTCGGAAGACTTAAAAGCTTTTTGCAATTTGTTAGATCCAATTTGATAAGCCCAGTTAACTGCTCCATTGATAATGGTAGATCTCTTATACTAGTACCACTCATGTCTAGTTCCTTTAGGCCTTTAAGATTCCCCAAATTCTCTTGCATTTTGTTAAGTTTTGAGCAACCAGATAGAGTGAGAGTATTTAGAGATGCCAAACTAAAAATAACTATCGGAAGACTTGAAAGCTTTTTGCAATTTGTTAGATCCAATTTGATAAGCCCAGTTAACTGCTCCATTGATAATGGTAGATCTTCTATAGCAGTCGCATCCAAATAAAGTTCTAGCAAACGTGACATATTTCCCACAATTTCTGAAAACTTCTTTAGCTTTGAACAACTTGAAAGAATAAAAATTTCAAAAGATTCCAAGCTGATCTTGCATGGAAGACTTTTAGGAAATTCACAACCATTCAAATCCAATAAAATAAGATGTTTGAGATCTCCAAGGGATGCATGAATCTTAGACAATTTTGTGCAACCTTTGAGAATCAACTTCTCAAGATCAACTCCCTAGAATCACTAAGGTCGATGATTCTTAGCCACTCTAAACTCTATTAGCATTGAAAAACAACCAAATAGAGAAAATCAAACGATTATGAACATGATTTTTAACTCCCAAAAAAAAAAAAAATATTTGTTTCACATGAGTAAACATCTTACCCAGTTTCCCTCCCATAGTTGTTTGATACGACTACGAGGCATAATGAGTTTAACAAGTTTGTTAGGATTGAAATTTTTTGGCATGGATTTTAAAGGATATTCAGGCCAATCCATAAGACGTAAATCACTTGAAAGAGAAATAAGTCCTTGAGGAAGGCGCACATTACAAATTTTAAGCAATCTTAGATTTCTCATTCTTGAGAAGGTTTCAGCATTCAAGTCCTCTACTTTTTCTTCAATGTTCAAGTCCTCTTCTTTTGAAGGGGTGTTGATGAATACGCCTTCAACTTTTTCAGTTCCCTAGTAATTAAAAAAAAAAAAGTGATTATATGGGAAGGTATTAACAAAAACTTTGATGAATCTTACACACACACACACACTCATAATAAAGCTTAAGATTATGCATAATCAACTTACTGTGTTATCTTTTAGTACACGAAGGACATCCTCCTTAACCCACAACCTACTGTGTCTACCGAGTTCTTCAAGGGATTCACGACGAACAATTTCCTTACTCAATTCTTGTAGTAAATCATGCATCCACAATTTTTCATTTAAGATGGTTATAAGAGATTTTTCTACAAGTACATCTATATCAATGTATGGCTTGTAATGGAGAGTTTGTAGTATATTTGCTACACGATATTTAGTCATTCCTTTAAAGAGACAAGCAATATCTAGAAATATTTTTTGCTCTGTTATCTTTAGGCCATCAAAACTTATTTGGAGCACATCTAGGATTTTCCTTTCAGGACTTTCTCTTAGATGACCTAGGACAGATTCCCATGCTTTTGGATCTCTATGAAACATGAAGGAGCCCAAAACTTTGAGTGCTAAAGGAAGGCCTTGAGCATAATATACAAATTCTTTAGATAGCACCTCATAACCTTTTAAAGGATTTTCTTGCTTGAAGGCTTTCAGACTAAAAACCTTAAGAGCTTCATCATAATTCAAAATCTTAGCCTTGTATATTTTTTTCTTCAGCCACTCCATGTCTGATTAACAAATGTTGATCTCTAGTTATTATAATGATCACACTCCCTCGACCAAACCAACTTTGCTTGCTTGCTAATGCTTCTAATTGTTAAGGTTGATCCACATCATCAAGAATGACAAGAACCCTTTTATGACATAATCTATTCCTTATCAAATTGATTCCCCATTGAACATCCCAAATATCAATATTTTTTTCAAACAAGACATTAGAAAGAAGTTGTTTTTGTAAAGTAACTAGACCACCATTTCCACTTTTTTCTCTAACATTTGCAAGAAAACTGCTGCCAGCAAAATGATAATGGATTCTATCATATAGGATTTGTGCAATAGTTGTTTTACCGATTCCACCCATTCCCCAAATTCCTATAAAGTGAACATCATTGGACCCCATGCTTAAATATAAATTCTCCATTTCCTTCACACGAGAATGTATTCCAATAAGATCCTCATGAACACCTGAGTATGAATAATGCAAGTCACCAATTAATTTTCTGGCAATCTCTTCGATAATTGTTGACTCCTTCCTGCCAGGAATATAGAACAATAATTTTGAGTCAAGATAGGCCATAACAAGACAGAAGGCTCAACAAGTGTACTATTTTAGATTCGTTCATTATAGGAAAGTGGAACTATAAGTTCCATAATATGAAAAAGATATAATAAATTGTGAAATTGACAAAATAAATTTTGTACTACATATTTGGGCTGCTGTAGAAAACATAAAATAGCAAGCCATTGTTTAAGAAGGGGGGAAAAATTAACAACTTTCAATAAAACTTCAAAAAAGCAACATTTCAATTTTACATGATTCTTCATTACAACTTGCATGTCATGTTATATTGTATCTTGACTATATTTCTACTTCATCTTTTGGAATTCTTCGGGCTAGCTTTCATTGCTTGATTTAGAATAAAATAGAAAAATAAAGAAAAGATGCCTGTGATACCAAACAAATGTAGTTTAAATTGTTGTTTCTGCAGAATGAATATAGGTTCTTGCTTTCAAAGAAAGGAGCTTGCCTGCTCGAAGGTAGGAGCCTTTGTGCAATTCCTGTACTTTCTGAGTGTAATTGGGAATGGAATAAAGTTTCAAGGTTGAGGTCGGTAACAACGCATTCTTGAGGAGTCATATAGAGAATGGTGAGGCATTGAGGGCGTGTTCTATGGACTTATATGGAATCAGAGATTCTAGCCGTGATTAGTGGAAATGGAAAAAGGTTCAAATATATTAATCTATATATTTGGTTAGTTGGACTCTTTCAATGCTGAAAAATTCAATTGCATAGCTACTTATGAAGCCATCAGATAGTCTCATTCAATTCTAGATTAGTGGAAAAATATTTGGTTTTCAAATGCTTAAGCATTCATTTATAGCTTAGTTTATGATCTAATAAAAAAAAGGGGGAAAAAAAAAATATCAATACAGAAGTAACAAGTTCAGTGGGGAAAGAATGGAAACACTATCTCATTTTCTGTAATTTTTTCAATCAAAGTAGTGAGCATTTTTTATGCCTACAATTCACAAGACATTTGGAAAATTGACTTGAATTGTTGATCATTATTATGCAGACATATTGATGGTTGGGAAGCAGAATTCAGATGGGTTATACAAAGCAGCAGCTTTGGTCTAGTAGTTGCCTAAGCTGCTAATATCTATTATATATAAACTAGAAACAAATCAGAAATTTCATGCTGCGAATTTTAAAGGTGAAGAAGCCATTTTCAAAGCCATGAAGATTGATATAAAATTTGGATTCACCTCTTGCAAAAATGTTAAGGGGAGACGCACACAGAGGAAAATAAGAGTTCCAGAAATTACGCTATTTATAGTTACTAACTGCTGCTTCAGATTGTGCTCCGTGTCTACAGCTTAAGTTGCTTGTTTTGATCTATTATTTGTTCAATTCATCAGTTGTATTAAAAGATAAAATCAATCATTTCAGAAAAGAATTTAAGCTTGCTTAGGCTCCGTATTAATATAATAAAGTGACCGGTTGAAAATTCCAATTTTATAAATTATATGAGAAACTCATCAAATTCCCTACGTACGTAGAGTAATTGATTAAAGTCCACTAGTAACTAATCTTTTTTTTTTTTTTTTTTTTTGGCGTACGACACTAGTAACTAATCAAGTAGCTAATATTTGAGTAATGGACACAACGGAAGTATTAAATTCAGCGATCCATGATTAGATTTCTTTTCTATCTGGCTGAGTAAATATATTAAATAACATAACTTGAAAAAATTTATTTGGCCAAGTGAAACAAAGCCATGATGCATAATATTTATATTCTGAAAGTGTGCAAAAGAAATTTTTACTTATTCTGTGTATCCCATCCAGAAAGATTGGCAACTTGAGTCAAAGCAGCTCTCCACGATTGCAACTTCTCTTTGTTCTTGATAAGTTCTTCATGTTTAGAAAAGGCCTCTGCAAAACTGCCCCTTTGGTTTCGTACATCAGAGGAATCCACACCATGAAAAACAGGCAAAACTGTTAACCTAGTCTCTTCCTTGCACTCAACAATCTTTACAAGTTCATCCAAACACCAAGACGAAGACGCATAGTTTCTTGATAGAACAATGATTGCGAACTTCGACTTTTCTATAGCATTCAAGAGCTCTGTGGAAATGGATTTTCCTCTCTCAAGTCTTTCATCATCTCTAAAGGTTCTAATTCCTTTCTTATCCAAGGCAGCATATAGATGGTCTGTGAAGTTATTACGGGTGTCCTCACCTCTGAAACTGAGAAAAACATCGTACTCCCATTTGGGCAATGAAGAAGAAGAAGCTATTTTAGAGGTTAAGGAAGCCATTGGAAACTTAAAAAGCTTCAGAGAGTGTGATATCAGCTGTGGCTTTGGTCAGAGCTATATTATCATATGCGAGTAGTTCCCTTGTAAAGACTCAAAAAGAGAGAACGAATAATTTAAGTCTTCTGCGATTTTTACTTTATTTTTCCTAATTCCTTTTAGCTTTTTTGTAAGTTGTAACTTTCAGGAAACTTTGAGGAAATTTCGTAAGGGATGCTAAGAAAATATTATACAACTGTAGAGTGAATGGTATATGCCATATGTTGGTTTAATTTAGCATAAAAGCCAAAATAACCTCTTCATCCGGACTTGTAAAAAGCTACTACTGCAAAAAAAAAAATTGCAATTATGTTGTAGTGCGATTTTGATTCTAAAGGTAGAATGACACTATAGCACAATTGTAAAACAAATAATATTTTTTTATTCACTTATCTGACTCTCCCTCTCACTCACTTTATTTTCTCTTCACTGTTTCTCATCTCCTTTCTCTCTCTACAACGGCCTCTCTCTCTCTCTCACGGTGGGCTATTCTGGTGTGGGTCGTGGGTCCGACGTGGGTCTGGTGGTGTCGTGGATCTAGTGGTTTCACCGATGAAAACCCATCCGAACCTGACACCAAACCAGTACCACAGGCTCGGAAACTGAAGGGGAGTGCTCAGCTGAACCGGTGGTCAAGTGCTCGCACGATTTGATCCGGGCGAAAGCTGCACCTGCCGGACCAATAGGTCCAAGTATTGGAAGCAAAGCATCCTCTAGTTGAAGCAATAGAGAGCGAGGGTAACTCCGTTACGAAAATTGACGGAGACGATGACGTAGAGGTGAGACTGGGGAAGTCGATATACATGATGGATTTGGTGGTTTGCAGCGGCATGTTCATGGGTTTTTGGCGTGGTTTGTAGCGGCGAGATCGGCATGGGTATGGTGATGGATTTGGTTGTGGGTTTCTCTATATTTGTTGTTCGTGGTGATGGAGGCTTTCCGTGGTGGTGGGGATGGGTGATTAATGGTGGTGGTGGTTGATGTGGGTTTGTGGTGCCGTGGTGGTGGTGGGCAGAGGGCAGTAGGCATGGTGGTGGCTGATGTGGGTTTGTTTGATTATTTTTTAATGGGTTTGTAGCTGGGTTTGTGGGTGATTTTGGTTGGTTTGTGCCTGGATATTTGGTGGGGTTTTGGTCATGGTGGTTGCTGTGTGGTGTGGGTTTAGTGTCATGGTGGCTACTGTGTGATGGTGACTGGGTTTTTTGATAATTTTTTTAATGGGTTATGGCTGGGTTTGTGGTTGGTTTGCGGGTTGGTATTTGTTGGGATTGTGGTGGGTTTGGGATCAGGGTGGTTGGTGTGTGGAGGTGGTGTGGATGAGAGGGTGGTTGTTGTGTGGAGGTGGCTGACAGAGTGACAGAGAGATAAAAATTAAAAATAAGTGGTATATAATTTTATATTATTTTATTGTATAATTTATATTATTTTAGTTTGTAGTATTGTAAAATAAAAGTTAAAATGTTAGAAGTATTGTAAAATGGTATAGTATAATTGATAAAATAGTTTTTTGAAATTATAAAATAAAATAGAATAGGAATTTGGGTGTAAACACAAGATGCCTTTATTTCCCACTTCCACCACCCACCATCCCACACCCTCAAAAGAAAAGAATAAAGTCGCTAAAGTAACTTTTTGAGATTATAAAATAGAATATGATAGAAATTTGGTGTAAACACAAGATGCCTTTATTTCCCACTTCCACCACCCATCGTCCCACACTCTCAAAAGAAAAGAGTAAAGGCGCTAAAGTGCTATATTGAAAAAGAAATGTGTGAAGATATGAAATTCTCTATTTTCTTGTGAAGATACGTTTCTTTAGATAATCAAGTAGATATGTTCTCCTTTTTTTTTTTTTTTTGGGTGCTGAATGAGTAGATATGTTCTCTTACTACCCTGCAACTGTTACCTATGTATGATTGTGACAAGACCGGGCAACATTAAATGAGCTTGCCTATTTTTTTTTTTTTTTTTAAGGAAACATTAATACTTATTAGAACACATAAATACGAAAGTAATATATAGAGTATTTTAAACAGGCTTATAACACATTACATAACCAGAGCTTGCCTATTATTGATCCTCCTACTTCATAAAATAAGGAATAATCTAAAGTTGTATTGAGCCAAAAGCATACAAAATTTATAAGTTATCCTCGGGGTTTCCTTGAAATAGGTATTGAATAATTGATTGATTGATATACCAAAAAAAAAGGATGCTTAGTTCCATCGCCACTGAGTCACGAGATGAGCTTGCCAGCCACTTAGTGGAGCTCTTAGGATTTGAATCTAGTTTAATAGGCTAATAGCCATTGTACATGCAATTATCCCTTTGATTGGTGTGAGATATAAAAGTTAAGATGGTAAAAGAAAAAAATTAACTTTTTATATTTTCATTATCCTTTTAACCTTTTACTTTTTTTTACCATTTAACTTTTACATCTCACAACACGAGAAAATTGCATGATGCAATAGCCCTAACTAGGGCTATTACACTGACCTAAGGCTAAATCCGAGCTCCTAAGCCTATTAGTAGTCTTTGTTTATTTTTCTTTCTTTTTAGATGGAATTTGAGTCATAGGCTTTCTGTCTTATCCAACAAGCTGATAATTCTTTTCATTTTAGGAGGGTTCTTCAACTGACCGTTCCTTTTTTGAAGTGTGAAAAACTAGGGATAATTGCAAAACATAAATATGATTTCGATCTTGTCCCTTTCTTATGTGGAACTATTCCATAATATATTCCTTCATACCTAGAGGTCCCATATTTAAGAGCTTTCCATTTTCCATGAATTTTCTATCATGCCCTTTTACGCCCACCCCCCCCCCCCCTTTTTTTATTGCTAACAATAATTTCATTTTTTTTTTTTAATAACATGAACAATTTCACAAAAGTACAAGGAGTAGCGTTAATAAACAATATTTATGTCTAAGGAAAAAAATCCTTATCCAATTAATTAGTACAGATAAGGATAAAATCTTAAGTACACGCTAACCAAAGGAAGGGCATAGACGTTCCAAATCAGAACCGTCGGCTTTACTTATAATATGAAGTCTACAGCTTTATGCTGACAAGGTCAATATATAGAGGATGGAAAGCCGACAACACTAAAGCTGACGGCTCCGAGATAATCTTGACTTGGCCACCACGCATGTAAGGAAATGTCTTGTATCCCACGCTTAGTGTTAATCTCCTACAAGGAAAGGATTCCGCAATATACGTCCATGAGGGGTTTGGACCCCAAAACCGACAATATCTACACAATAATACATAAATTGATGTAGGTGTATTTTTATAACAATTTATACATATAATCTTAAATTTTGTAGTGGCATATGTGATATGACAGTCTGTCCATTTAAGGGATGTCATATTGACTAATCGATCAACGAGAGGAGATGCCTTGGGTGAAATTATGTTTATCTTGGAGCGAGTAGACCATCTAAAGAGAAGTTGATGCGAATGAACGACCAAACAAAGTCTAGTGATTGTGTACTGTCAAGGGTATTGGCAAGGTGCCCAGTGGAGTTTGGGCTAGAATTCACTTCGAGCTAGTCCACTAGGGGCTTAGGTCCCTTTTGTACCTCTCTAGATTCAACTCTTATTAGGTATTGCGACATAACCTAGGCTAGCTTCCCCAAGTTTTATTGGAGCCATGGCTTCGGATTTTAGGCTTGGGCCACTATTGGCATTTGCTGAGAACTTGTTGATCCATTCTGTGGAATTCCTTGTATTTGGCCTTTTGATAATGGGGCCTTGTTAGCCAATGTTTTAGTTTGGGCTTTGTCACTCTTAAAAGCCCAAATTATTTGGGCTTCCATTGGTTTTAGGCTCGTCGCGGCCTGTTTAAAAAATGGGGTGGGAACGCATGTAAGGAGCAGAACTACTTTACATCCGTAACACCTTATCCAAAAGTCAATAGCATTTGTAGGCCAACAAAGTAATAAAAATTTAGTGCATGAAAGGATAAAGTAAACATTGAAGCGGTATCTGACCATCAAGTCCTGACATAAAATTTTCAACTTGTGTTCAGTTCATGCTTGACACCAATTGCGCCTTTTAAATTACATAACCCCATTTCGAATAATTATGAAAAGAATAGTACTGCTTAAGTGAACTTATCCTTTTGAAGGCCCAAACCATGAATTATTACATAATTTGTATATATTTAAAAAAAAATCAGGGGAGGGGTCATGACCACTTGTGATCCAGACATTAGGAATTTGCAAATGTAGTCAACATAACCCACCATCAAAATCAATAGCAAGTTCATGATGCAGACAATCTTCTAAAGCACAAATGGTGATTTCTTTCTTCTTAACTTGTTGGTCTGTTTTGTATTCTTAGGTACTTCCAGGCGAATTTCATTGTAAAAGGTTGGAAGTTAAAAATACCATTTCAGTTTGCCCCAAAAAGGGAGATAATACATATGTGAATTCAGCTTGTCCCCATTTCAGTTTCCCCATGTGAAGTAGCACTAGTGATTTAGACCTCGACATGACCTCTTATAATAATTCATGCAAAAAATATATATACCTAAATTTTATGAATTGAACACTTTTTCACGTTTGAGAGAAATGATCTGATAGAAGAAAGTAATTGCCTAAAACTACGTATTTTATTTAATAGATCAATAGTTGGGGAAGGGGGATATTTGAACCCGATTATCAACATTAAAGAAATTAGGATAGAAAATGTTATTTTAATTGTCAATCAGTCGAGTTTGAACTACAAAGTTCTTGGCAAGTTTGATATTAGACGACAATATACAAAAGCTTTCCGGAAATGCTAAAAGACATCTCCGCATTTATTCCTAATGTATTTATTGCAAACGTTGCCACCCATTCTAGAACGAAGGGGATTGTAGCCTTCCTATTCATTACCTGTAAAATGACAAATTTTTGGGGTTAACGAAGAAGTCTTATTAGTACACCATAAATTATAACAATTTGGTGTAGATCTAACCTATCTAATTTGAGTTAATCTATAATGACTACACATACATATATAGTGAATAAGACAACACGCATATGTATAAGAATTAACGGGCACATAAATATGTTAGACTACTTGCACAATTTTAATTTATTCTACAGAAAAATAACATTTTATAATGCTCGTAACATCTTTTCAATCCCTATAAATTAACTTCAAATGTCAAGGATTCAATTGTTTTATAATTAATAAAAATTAATTTTTATCACAATAACTGTACAATACATCCTTGATGTATTATTTTTTCACCATAATTTTCAGGTTTCAAAAAAAAAAAAAAAAAAAAAAAAAATCATACAAAATGGTTCACGTGGAGGGGATAGGGGCAACAAAGTCTTCACAATATTTGTAAATAATTTGATATAAGTATAACTTGAATTTTCATTGCCAAATTATTAACTAAATTAAAAAATAATTTTAATTAAGCTATTCACAAGAATTTATGTAGAAAACAGATATTGTATAGAAAAATTGTGAAACATAAACATACTTGAATGTGAAGTGGACACGTCCAATGGAGGAGGAGGAGGCCGATTATGGTTGTGTGGAGGGTCATAGTCGGGGAACAAAGTCTTCTCATTATCTGTAAGTAATATGAAACGTCATGAGAAATTTCCTTTGCCAATTTATTAACTAAATTAAAATTAATTTTCAATTCATCTATTTACAAAAGTTTATGTAGAAAATCTATATTATATAGGAAAACTAACAGACATACTTGAAAGTGAAGTGGACACATCCAACGGAGGAGGAGGGGGCTGAAGAAAGGTATGTGGTGGATCGTAGTCAGGAAACAAAGTCTTATCATTCTCTACAAATAAATTGAAATCTCATGAGAAATTCTCTTTGCCAAATTGTCAACTAAATTACAAATCAATTTCTATTAAACTATTTTAGAACAATTTATGTAGAAAAGCTATTGTATAGGAAAATTAGTAAACATACTTAAAAGTGAAGTGGACACATCCAATGGTGGAGGAGGGGGCCAGCGAAAGGTATGTGGAGGGTCATAGTCCGGGAACAAAGTATTCTCATTATCTGTAAAAAATAACATGAATTGTCTTGAGAGAATGCCTTTGCCAAATCATTAACTAAATTAAAATGGATTCCAACTTGACAACCCGCAACAATTTATGTAGAAAAAAGATAATATATAGAAAAATCATCCAATGTACTTGAAAGTGAAGTGGACACGTCCAATGGAGGAGGAGGCTGATTATAATCATGTGGAGGATCATAGTCAAGGAATAAAGTCTTCTCATTATTTGTAAGTAACATGAAATGTAGTGAGAAATTTCCTTTGCTACTAAATTAAAATTAATTTTTAATTCATCTATTTACAAAAGTTTATTTAGAAAATGTATATTATATAGGAAAATTAACAAACATACTTGAAAGTGAAGTGGACACATCCAATGGAGGGGGAGGGGGTTGATTATGATCATGTGGTGGATCGTAGTCAGGTAACAAAGTCTTCTCATTCTCTACAAATAAAATGAAATGTTATGATAAATTCTCTTTGCCAAATTCTCAACTGAATTACAAATTAATTTCTATGCAACTATTCATAACAATTTATGTAGAAAATGGCTATTGTATAGAAAAATTAGCAAACATACTTAAAAGGGAAGTGGACAAATCCAATGGTGGAGGAGGGGGCCAGCGAAAGGTATGTGGAGGGTCATAGTCAGGGAACAAAGTATTCTCATTATCTGTAAGAAACATGAATTGTCGTGAGAGAATGCCTTTGCCAAATCATTAACTAAATTAAAATGCATTCTAACTAGACTACATGCAACAATTTATGTAGAAAAAAAGATAATACATAGAAAAATCATCAAATGTACTTGAAAGTGAAGTGGACATGTCCAATGGAGGAGGAGGATGATGATTATGATCATGTGGTGGGTCATAGTTAGGGAGCAAAGTTTTCTCATTCTTTGCAAATAAATTGATATGTTATGAGAAATTCTTTTTGCCAAATTGTTAACCAAATTACAAATTAATTTCTATTCAACTATTCAAAACAATTTATGTAGAGAATGGCTATTGTGTAGAAAAATTATCAAACATACTTAAAAGTGAAGTGGACACATCCAATGGTGGAGCAGGAGGCCAGCGAAAGGTATGTGGAGGGTCATAGTCAGGGAACAAAGTATTCTCATTACTTGTAAATAACATGAATTGTCTTGAGAGAATGCCTTTGCCAAATCATTGACTAAATTAAAATCCATTCCTACTTGACTACCCGCAACAGTTTTTGTAGAAAAAAGATAAAGTACTTGAAAATGAAGTGGATACGTCCAATGGAGGAGGAGGAGGTTGATTATGATCATGTGGAGGCTCATAGTCCGGGAACAAAGTCTTCTCATTATCTATAAGTAACATGAAACGTAGTGAAAAATTTCCTTTGCTAATTTATTAACTAAATTAAAACTAATTTTCAATTCATCTATTTACAAAAGTTTGTATACAAAATGTATATTATATAGAAAAATTAAAAAACATACTCAAAAGTGAAGTGGATAAATCCAACGGAGGAGGAGGGGGCTGATTATGATCATGCGGTGGATCGTAGTCAGGGAACAAAGTCTTCTCATTCACTGCAAATAAAATGAAATGTCATGAGAAATCCTCTTTGCCAAATTGTCAACTAAATTATATAAAAAAAATTTCTCCTGATTCTCTTCTGTATTATGGAGAAACGAAAGACTGTTCAACATTGTTACGAATGTAGCATACATACCCAAAGGGAATTGGCGAGCGAAGCACACTGTGGTAAAGCTAAGCAAGAGGAAGAAACACAACTGCTCTTGACAATCCATCCCTCTCTTTCACTATGTCCCTCTCTTACAAAAAGCCTGAAGCTAGTACATGAAATCTTGTAATGACAACCCGTATTTATATGGGAAAAATGATGTCTATTGACTATTGTCTTGACAACTGGTCTACCATGATTACCGGCTGAATAGTTTCTACCCTAAAACCTACTATACGTAACAAGCATTTAGCAAATTAAATCTATGTCTTTAAACAACTTGACAAGTTATTTGGCGATCCTCAAAAGAAAGAAAAAAGAAAAAAAAAAAGTCAGATTTCATTGTTAATACTTAATATACTTCCCAAAAATAATTTACTTTAAAAGTACAGTGCTTCAATCTCGGTCTTCCCTGTAAATACTAATATTTTTTCAACTATTATTATTTATGTTTTTCCATCTCAGCTTTATCTAATTAATACTAGCATCTCTCTCTCTTTCTCATTTATTACGTTTATAAGCATCTTAACATTTAGGAGGATCCTCAAAAAAGAAAGAAAAAAAAGTCAGATTTCATTGTTAATACTTAATATACTTCACAAAAATAATTTACTTTAAAAGTACAGTGCATCAATCTCGGACTTCCCTGTAAATACTAATATTTTTTCAACTACTAGTATTTTTTTTTTTCCATCTCAGCTTTACCTAATTAATACTAGCATCTCTCCCTCTTTCTCATTTATTACATTTATAAGCATCTTAACATTTAGGGAGATAAAAATTTTTATCTCCCTAAATGTTAAGAGGTTTGACAAGTTTGGCGATCCTCAAAAAAAAAAAAAAAAAAAAAGTCAGATTTTTTTTTTTGAGATAAAAAAAAAGTCAGATTTCATTGTTAATACTTAATATACTTCCCAAAAATAATTTACTTTAAAAGTACAGTGCATCAATCTTGGTCTTCTCTGTAAATACTAATATTTTTTCAACTATTAGTATTTATTTTTTTCCATCTCAGCTTTATCTAATTAATACTAGCATCTCTTTCTCTTTCTCATTTATTACATTTATAAGCATCTTAACATTTAGGGGATAAACTTTTTTTATCTCCCTAAATCTTAAAATGCTTATAAATGGTTATATGTAATAAATAAGAGAGAGATAAAAATGCTAGTATTAATTAGTTGAGATGAGTTTTTTTTTTTTTTTTTTTTTTTTTGAGAAATCCATCCACTGATAGTTTTATTAAGAAGCTGGTAAATCAGCGTTTACAAAAGCAACTAAATCTGGTGCAGTAGAATCCAACTTGACAGAAAGCGAGAAAGAAAAATGCTCGTATTAATTAGATGAGATGAGTTGGACAGCAATACATTCTAGCTTTTTTTACCGTTAGATATATGAGAAATCAGTAGTTTAAAATTGGTGTAACTCTTTTGAAGTTACACTAGATGTAATTTGAACTCATCTCATATATATACATACACACACACATACATACATACATACACGCTATGCCTAAAGTTAATGATTTGAACTCTTCTCACGTTTGAGAGCAATGATTTGATAGAAGAAAATAATTGCTTGAAATTATATATTTTACTTAATTAATAGATCGATAGTTGGGGAAGGGGAATATTTGAACTTGATTATCAATCTTAAAGAAGTTAGGATAGGAAGTGCCATTTTAAATTTTAATTGCCAATCAGTTGAGTTTGAACTACAAAGTTTTTGACATGCTTGATATTAGATGACAAGATACAAAAGTTTTCTGAAAACGCTAAATGGCATTTCCACATTTATTGTTAATACATTATATTTAATCAACGATCGCAAAAATTTAGAGTCTGTCTTTGCAACGTTGCCACCCTTTCTGGAACGAAGAGGATTGTAGACCTATTCATTCGCTGCAAAATGACACAAATTTTTGTGGTTAATGAAGATGTCTTATTTTTATTTTTTAGTACACTACGTGACAGACAAATAAGTAAATAATTTCTGAAAATTTTCCCAATAAGAAACTCTTTTTTTTTTTTTTTTTTTGAGAATTTTTCCAATAAGAAATTATTATTACTTAGTATTAGATTATTCCATGTCGTTCAACCAAAAAAGATAAAATAATATTTTACTGTCTTGATTCTCAAAAAAAAAAAAAAAAAAAAAAAGATAAAATAAAAGGACACCATAAAGTTTTCCATACTCATGGCGCCATAAAGTAATTACCCATAATTTTATAACTTATACTTTGTTATGTCATTGAAATTCAAATAAAATCATATAATTTATAACTTTTGGCAATTCAAACTTTGCCTACCCTAAAAATAGTTGGTGTCGTAGCTTGATAATAAGAACAATTATTATGAAGAGGATGTTATAGATTTAAAATCTACTGTATTTATATAATAAATAAAAAAAATATGGTGTAGATCTAACTTATCTAATTTGAGTTAATCTATAATAATTGCACATACATAGTAAATAAGAGTACAAGTCTATAAGACAACACGTACGTATATATGTATAACGATTAACGGGTGCATAAACATGTTGCACTACTTACTGAATTTTAATTTATTCTACATTAAAATAACTTTTTATAATTTTCATAACATCTTTTCAATTCGTATAAATTAACTTCAAATATTTTCTGGAAAAAAAAAAAACTTCAAATATCAAGAACTCAATTGTTTCTTTAATTAATAAAAATTAATTTTTAACACAATAATTCTACCGTAGAGTGTAGATCCTTGATGTGTGAAGTTTTCACTGTAATTTTAGGTGTCAAATAAATAAATAAATAACCTAAAAAATGTTTCAAGTGGAGGGGATAGGGGGGACAAAGTCTTCACAATATTTGTAAATAATGTGATATATCTCGAGAATTTCCTTTGCCAAATTATTAACTAAATTAAAAATTAATTTCAATTAAGCTATTCACAAAAATTTATGTAAAAAACGGATACTGTATAGAAAAATGGTCAAACACAAACATACTTCAAAGTGAAGTGGACACGTCCAATGAAGGAGGACGAGGCCAATTATGGTCATGTGGACGGGTGTAGTCGGGGAACAAAGTCTCCTCTTTTTTTGCAAGTAAAATGAATTGTCTTGAGAAACCCTCTTTGCAAATTTTCAACTAAATTTAAATTTAATTTCTATTAATCTATTTACAACAATTTATGTAGAAAATTGATATTGTAAAGAAAAATGATCAAACATACTCGAAAGTAAAGTGGACACATTTGGAGGAGGACGAAGGGTATGTAGAGGGGTGTAGTTGGGGAACATAGTCTCCTATTTCTCTGCAAGTAAAATGAATTGTCTTGAGAAATTCTCCTTGCCAAATTGTCAGCTAAATTAAAAATTAATTTCTATTAAGCTATTTACAACAATTTATGTAGAAAATGGCTGTTGCAAAGAAAAATTATCAAACATACTTGAAAGTAAAGTGGACACATCCGACAGAGGATGAAAGGTATGAGGAGGGGTGCAGTCGGGGAACAAAATCTCCTCTTTCTCTGCAAGTAAAATGAATTTTCTTGAGAAACTCTCTTTGCCAAATTGTCCACTAAATTAAAATTTAATTTCTATTAATCTATTCACTACAATTTATGTAGAAAATGGCTATTGTAAAGAAAAATGATCAAACATACTCGAAAGTAAAGTGGACACATCTAGGGGAGGACGAAAGGTATGTGGAGGGGTGTAGTCGGGGAACAACGTCTCTTCTTTCTCTGCAAGTAAAGTGAATTGTCTTGAGAAACTCTCTCTGCCAAAGTGTCAACTAAATTAAAAATTAATTTCTATTAATCCATTCACAAAATTTTATGTAGAAAATGATTGTTGTAATGGAAAATTATCAAACATACTTGAAAGTAAAGTGGACACATCTGATGGAGGACGAAAGGTATGTGGAGGGGTATAGTCGGGGAACAAAGTCTTCTCTTTCTCTGCAAGTAAAATGAATTGTCTTGAGAAACCCTCTTTGCAAAATTGTCAACTAAATTAAAATTTAATTTCTATTAATCTATTCATAACAATTTATGTAGAAAATGGCTATTGTAAAGAAAAATGATCAAACATACTCAAAAGTAAAGTGGACACATTTGGGGGAGGACGAAAGGTATGTGGAGGGGTGTAGTCAGGGAACAAAGTCTCCTCTTTCTCTGCAAGTAAAATGAATTGTCTTGAGAAATTTTCTTTGCCAAATTGTCAACTAAATTGAAAATTAATTTCTATTAAGCTATTCACAGCAATTTATGTAGAAAATGGTTTTTGTAAAGAAAAGTTATCAAACATACTTAATAGTGTAGTGGACACATCCGACGAAGGTCAAAAGGTATGTGGAGGGTTATGTGGTGGGATGTAGTTGGAGAACAAAGTCTCCTCATTCTTTGAAAGTAAAATGAATTGTCTTAAGAAATCCTCTTTATAAATTGTCAACTAATTTAAAAATTAATTTCTATTAAGCTATTCACAACAATTTATGTAGAAAATGGTAGTTGTAAGAAAAATTATCAAACATACTCGAAAGTAAAGTGGACACATCTGGGGGAGGACGGGAGGTATGTGGAGGGGTGTAGTTGGGGAATAAAGTCTCCTCTTTCTCTGCAAGGAAAATGAATTGTCTTGAGAAACCTTCTTTGCAAATTGTCAACTAAATTAAAAATTAATTTCTATTAATCTATTCACAACAATATATGTAGAAAATGACTGTTGTAAAGATAAATTATCAAACATACTAGAAAGTAAAGTGGATACATCCGACGGAGGACGAAAGGTATGTGGAGTTGTGTAGTCGGGGAACAAAGTCTCCTCTTTCTCTGTAAGTAAAATGAATTGTCTTGAGAAACCCTCTTTGCAAATTGTCAGCTAAATTAAAAATTAATTTCTATTAATTTGTTCACAACAATTTATGTAGAAAGTGGATGTTGGAAAGAAAAATTATCAAACATACTTGAAAGTAAAGTGGACACATCTGGGGGAGGACGAAAGGTATGTAGAGGGGTGTAGTCAAGGATCAAATTCTCCTCTTTCTCTGCAAGTAAAATGAATTGTCTTGAGAAATTCTCTTTGCCAAATTGTCAACTAAATTAAACATTAATTTCTATTAAGCTATTCACAACAACTTATGTAGAAAATGGTTTTTGTAAAGAAAAATTATCAAACATACTTAAAAGTGAAGTGGACATATCCAATGGAGGTCGAAAGGTATGTGGAGGGGTGTAGTCGGGGAACAAAGTCTCCTCATTCTCTGCAATTAAAATGAATTGTCTTAAGAAAATTTATTTGCCAAATTGCCAACTAAATTAAAAAAAAAAAAAAAAATTCTCATGATTCTCTTCTATAATATAGAGAAATGAAAGTTTGTTCAACATTGTTACGAATGTAGCATACATACCCAAAGGGATTTGGCGTGCGAAGCACAACTGTGCCTCAAAATCCATCACTCTCTTTCACTATCTCACTCTCTTACAAAAATCTTGAAGCTAGTACATGAAAATCTTGTAATGACAACCCCTATTTATATAGAACAATGTTTCTCTCCAAACTAGTTTGGAGAGAAAGTTTTCAAACTTCTCATATATATATATATATATATATTTGGGGTGTGAATTTGGAAAATCTAACCATTGAATTTCATTGTCCTTATATTCTTAACATGCATATCAAATTTTGTTCAAATTAGATGTTATTTAACATTCGATCAATAAATATATTTTTTATACATAATTTTAGATCACAAAAATTTGAAATTTTAACAATTGTTTGATGACATAGCATCTTTGACATTCTTGAAATTATGTAGGCATGAAGGATATAATAAAAACATTCAATCCAATGATTAGATTTTCTAAATTTACACTTAATACAAAGATATATAAGGAGTTGGAAGGGTTTCTTTCCAAACTAATTTGGAGAAAAATTTTGTTCATTTATATAGGAAAAATGATGTTTATTGTCATGACAATTGATCTATCAAACTTTTTTAATGACGACATTTGACTTTCGGTTAAACTAACAATATTTTGTCGTATTTTGTCTTGAGGGCTCACAATTATACACATCAAAATTTATTATGAGATGGTTCAAGTTAAACTTGGTGTAACTTTAAAAGAATTATATCATTTACAATTGATCATGTCATTATTGGAAATTTATTATTTGTCATCTCAATTTATTTCATTAATGGCATCATTTTCTCTCTCTCTTATTTATTAGGCCTGAGGGGCAAATGTTTCTTTGTAATAAATAAGCCCTCACTAAATGTAATAAATAAAAGATAGAAAAATAAAATTCCATTAAAGAAACAAATAAGTCCCCGCTAAATGTAATAACTAAGAAAGAGAGAAAAAAAAAAAGATGCCATTAATGAGATAAATTGATTATTTTCAAAAGGGCTTATTACACTTCCATTGCTTGAGGCTTGGGAGAATGACACTCCACCCCAAACATGAATAAGGTTTGAAGAAATTAACAGTCCATTAATAATAAATACATTTTAATAACAATTATCATTATCAAATTTTGTATTTAATTTTTCATATACAAACACAATCATAATAAAATCCTAATTATCAAATTTAATACTTATATACAAAATAAAAGTGAGAAAAAAAATCATTCTTTAAAGATAAAATTGTATTTTTTTTTTCATGCATCATGGGTTGCTGATTAGATAGTAATTTTATTATAATAATTACTCTAATATGTTTTTTTTAATTAAAGCTAAATTAGACTCTAAATTTAAATTCTCTATAAAAACTTTTCATAATTAAAATAAAAGAATATTATTAATGGCCATAATTACCTATTAAAACTACCATAATGATTAATTTCCTATAGTTAATTAGACTAACTAAAAAATAAAAGACAATTAATGACTAGGATAATTACCTATTAATAACTATCATGATGATTAAATTTTATACTTATAAGACAATAACAAAAAGATTATTAATAATTATTATGATTATTAAATTCATATTTATAAAAAATAAAATAAAAGAGAAAAAAATCATATTTGGTTGAGCTTCTATGTCTGGGTTAAATGTTAATAAATATTAAGGTAAATTGTAAATTACACTCTTAAAGTTTGGAGGTGTTTGAATTTTATACCCTGAAGTTTCAAAATTTGAATTTTACTCTCTTGAAGTTTGAGAGTGTTTGGATTTTATATCCTAACGTTTCAGAATTTGAAATTTACCGCCTAAATTTTAGGGGTATTTGGATTTTACTTCCCAAAGTTTGGGAGTGTTTGAATTTTACACCCTAAAATTTTAGAATTTGAGGGTGTTAAATCCAAAGTCTAAACACTCCCAAACTTTTGGAGGTAAAATTCAAATTTTGAAATATCAGGATGTAAAATCTAAATACCCCAAATTTTAGGGGGTAAAATCCAAATTCTAAAATTTCAGGGTGTAAAATCCAAACACTCCCAAACTTTAGGGGTGTAATTTACAATTTACCCTAACTATTATAATGATTAAATTTTAATATTGAGAAAAGTTAACAATGCTCTGAGGACATTGGTTATGACATATTCTTGTAAACTTTTTATGGGAAAAGAAAAAAAAAATTAATTTTTTTTGAAAGTTTTTTTTTATATTTTTCATAAAAGTTGTATCAAAACATTTCTGAAATAATTTATTAACAATTACTCTAAAGGCACTGGCTAATATGACCCTTTTTTATATTTAGACAATAGTTTTGCAATAATATGATTATTAAATTTATATTTATATTAAAAAATAAAAGCTAGAAAAAAAAAAATCACATTTCATTGCAAGAAAATCGAGCTATTGCGGCAGTTTTTTTTTTTTTTTTTTTTTTTTTTTTTTGCGGTGGTTGAGAAAAGTGCCTCTATATGTCACGTATTGCGGTGCTTTTTTGGCCCGCCACTGTACATGAAATATGTTGCAATGTTTCGTTGGACCAGTGCAATAAATGTAGCCTTTTACGGTGTACTACAGCGGTGCTATATAAACCGCTACAATATACATGTTTTAGCGGTGTTAGACTTAGCTATAGCAGTGCTCTATAAACCCGCCGCAATAAATATATTCTTTTGTGGATACTACAACGGCGGTATATAAAATTGTAACAATATATAAGTTTTAGTGGCATTTCAATTACTTATAGCAGCGGGTTAGATGATCATTGCAATAGATACTTTTTTGTGGCGCTGTTTCATAGTTATAGTGGTGGTTTGGATTGCTGAAATAGACCTTTTAATTGGCCGCGCCTGATCCAATGTATCCCTTTGTTGTTTTGGCCTAAGTGCCATTTTGCCTTTTCATTTCCCTCCTTTTTCATTTTCCAATACTCTCTCTCTCTCTCTCTCTCTCTCTCTCTCTCTCTCTCTCTCTCTCTCTCTCTCTCTCTCTCTCTTGTTAGCTCTAAGAAAAAACCCACACACTAACGTCCTTCACCGACAGCTATCATCACCATCGCCGGTAGTAACCAAAAATATAAATTGCCAAAAAACCCAACATATTTGATGGATTTGTGAAACCCACCGCCGGCGGGTACCAAATTTTGAACCAACAAGGTGTGATTACGGTTGTTGTTCAAAGATGCTTTACAAGACAAGTTAAGAGGGTAAGTTACAGTATTTCATTTAACATTTTTATTTTTATTTTCTAATATCTTGCCAAGTTTAAAATTTCCCACATTTTCCCACTAGCCAAACAGGGAAATAGAGAACTCAAACATTAAAATTTCCCACATGTTCTCACTAGCCAAACATTTTCTCACTTGTATTAACTACTAATGCATGCAAGCAGAACATAACAATCAACTGAAAAAAAAAAAAATTTAAATCAACATAATCCAACAAAAATTTTAATATAAAAAAAAAAAAAATACTCAAAACCTAAATTAATACTCATACCCAGGTGCATTTCTTAATCACCTTCATCACCACAAGGTGTACTTATTATTATTTTTTTTCATTAATGTTATGGTTTCTGTATATTCGTTATCAGATTTGTTTTTGGACTTTATATGCCTTTGTATTCTGTTTGGTCGCTGGGAAAATGTGGAACAGAAAGAAAATTTAGTTCTATTGGAAAATGTGTTTTATACTGCTGCAATTTTGTTACATCAAAATTGTTCCTCCTAATCTTATACAACATGCCTTCTTGTTGCCTTTTGCATATAGATTTTGATGACAAGGCCATTATTTTGGTGTAATTATTTTGTTGTACTATTTTTTTGGTTGTTGCCAATCTTATCCCACTAAGCTTTGGGTTTTCTTCTCTGACCACTTGATGCGAGCTACCACGAAGTAGTACAACAAAAGTAGCATGAAGTAGCACGCATCAAGTGGCAGAGTGTTATCGCCTCCCTCAGAGTTGAGTGGTGATTCTTGTGTGGCTGACCTTATAAACAGAGATACGGGGTGGTGGGGCCCAAGAAAAATTGATAAATGTTTTTTGCCGTTTGATGCACAAAACATTAAATCAATGCCTCTATGTTCTAACACGTAATCTGATTATTTTTTGTGGCCTTAGCAGGTGATGGCATTTACACGGTGAAGACATTTAAATCAATGTCTTCAAGACAGGATATAAACTTTTATGTGATGTGTCAAGAGAGGAAGCTGCATCTGTGTCAAACTCTGATAGCATAAAAACTTTCTGGTCGAGGTTGTGGAAATTAAAAATCCTTGGCAAAGTTAAGCATTTCCTGTGGAAGGAGTGTACCAATAGTTTCCCAACAAAATCAAACTTGCTCAAAAGGAAAGTTCTCTCGGACCCTATATGCAATCTCTGTGGGAATCTAGCTGAAGATGCCATGCATGCTTTATGGGAATGTGAAGCTATAAAGTCGGTGGAGGGAATGGATTTTGGGTGGGTTAATAGGTTTGAAGCTGCACAGGGGACGTTCTCTGAGCTATGTGACCGAATTATGACTCAACCTTGGGTTCCTGAAATTTTCGCTACCACAGCATGGTTCATTTGGTCGTATAGAAATATAACAAGGTTGACCGAGTCTACCCAACCTCTAGACAAAATTCTTGAAGCTGTCCATAGCTTCCTTTCAGCTTTCCAAAGGATTAAGGTCCTGCCAAGGAGTACCGCTCCAAGCAGAAAAAAGAGATGGACAGCGCCTACTACGGGTGAGTTTAAAACAAATTTTGATGGAGCAATGTTTGAAGAGAATGATAATGCAGGAATTGGGATTATTGTTTGGAACTCCCGTGGTGAGGTAATGGTGGTTCTTTCCGAAAAAATTCCTAAACCTTCGTTGGTGGAAATCTTGGAGATGTTAGCTACGAGGCGAGCTTTCAAATTTGTTCAGGAAATAGGTTTGCATGACTCTATTTTTGAAGGCGACTCTCTTGTTGGTATCAAAGCTTTGCAAAGAGGAAATATGTTATCATCCTCTTTTGGTCACTTAATTTCTAATACTTCATCTTTTGTTAGCTCCTTAGGGAGTTTCTCTTTCTCTCATACTTTGAGGCAAGGAAATGTGGCTGCACATGCAAGAGTAATTTTTTTTTTTTTCTTTTGTTAGTTTGGATGGAGTTTGTTCCACCAGATATAGACAATATAGTTTATGCTGATTTTTTAGCACATAATTAATACAATGGATGACTTGTTTCTCAAAAAAAAAAAAAAAAAAAAAAAAAGCTTTCACTTGTATGGAAAGTATTATTGCTACTTATTTTTTCTTTGTAAAGTTAAATATCTTATATAATTATTTTGACTTTCACTTGTATAGAAAGTTTATTGATGCCATTAGTATCATTACTTCCAATAACAAAATGCTAAAATTGATGTAATTTACTCACAAAATTTTCTTAAGAATGTATTAGGGAATATGTGAAATAAGAACATATTATATCAATCTTCTTATTAATTACTAATTGATTTTGTTTGTGGTTTTCAAAAAAAAAAAAAAGATTTTGTTTGTGCATGTCAACCTAATTATAAAATGCATATTGATGTAATTTGCAAGATTACTTCAATCATGTCTTTTTTATTTCTTTAACTTATTTAATCATTTGTACATATTTAGAAAGTTTAAATTAGTTTGTTTGACACTTTAATTAGAATTGCTGTTTAAATAGCTTAGGGAAAAAAAAAGCTTGTATTTGACATTTGACACTTTAATTACTAGGGGCAAAAATGCTCTCCCAATTCGAATCTTGAAATAGTCAACATAACCAACATGTCCTTTAATTAGAATTGCTGTTTAAATAGCTTAGAATTTTTTTTTAAAATAAAAAAATTAAACATATATTTGACACTTTAATTACTAGGAAAAAAAAGTGCTCTCCCAATTCGAATTTTGACAACATAATCACCATGTCCTATAAAATGTGTTAACTATAGTATTACAACACCATATCTTACGAGTACAAACTTCTGTCACATGCCCAGTAGATATTTCATATTTAAGCTATAAGGCTCCGCTTGGGAGTTCATAAGGGAAATGAATTGAATGGAATGGAATGATCATAAGGGAATGGAAAATAATGGAATGGAATGGAATATATTTAAGCAAGGGAAAAGAATGGAATGAAATGCAATTAAGTAACCTTGATTGGATGTTTTAAAATAAATGAATGAAAATGAATGGAATGTAAGTAATCTTGTTTGGGAGCAATATGGAGGGAATGAAATGGAATTATTTTATGACAATATTACTACTAGACTCCTATTTTAAAATAAAGAGTTGAATATATAGGGGTATTTAGGGAGTTTTAGTAAAAAAATCATTAAATCTAATTTTATTCCCTCCTATTCTTCCCAATTTCAGGGGGAATGAAAATTTGAGGTTTTAAGGGAATAGAGAGGAATGAGTATTCCCTCCTACTCATTCCATTCCCTCCCACTTAAACTCCCAAACAAGGGAATGAACTTACTATTCCCTCTATTAAAACTCCCAAACAAAATAATGGAAGAATATTTTAAAATGATTCTTTTCATTACATTCCATTCCATTCCATTTCCTTCTCCCAAGTGAGGCCTAAAGTAAGCCAATTAGATCAACACGGTATTTAGCTCTCACTATTTCGATACAAAAACTATCCTTGTTGGATAGAATCCAAGCAAGCTCGGCAATCATTGTTTCATTGAAGTTTTCAAAGGATCAAAACCCCAAAATTCTTGGTTGTTGAATCATTATTCTCTCATTTTTGTAATAGTTGTAATTAATAATTGAAAATAGAAAATTGATTTTATGGTTAGAAAATGGAAAAATGAGTAGTAATTAGAACTTTGAACGCCATCCCTATTATGTAAAAAGAACATGTTGTATATCATATAATGAGCAAGACTTAGGTATAGTACTTAGGTGCTGTTTCTTAGGTTCATCTTTTAAAATTCTGTCATGTGGCTTTTTTTTCATTAATGGAAGTGTATTTTTTAAGTTAAGTAGTCACATGACAGAATCTTAAAAAGAGAACCTAAAGAACGGCACCTAAAGTACTGTACATAAATTTTGGGACAAAAATGCCTTATGCCCTTTTCGGGCAAATTATATAGCATTATGCCCCCCTTCCCAAACTAATTAGGGAAATACTCATCTTTTAAAACTCGATTTTTGATAAATCGAGTTAGGCCCTATAGTGGCGTTTTTAAGGAGCTTATGGTGACGTTTTAAGGACCTCTAGTGACGTTTTTTAACACGACTTCAATGAAATCGAGTTATAGGCAATGAAATCGACCTATAGTGGCATTTTTTTTACCTATAATTCAATTTTATTGAAGTCGAGTTAAAAAACGTCACTATAGGTCATTAAAACGTCACTATAGGCTTCTTAAAACGTCACTATAAAACCTAAGAATTTTTTTTTTTTTAACTCGATTTGTCAAAAATCGAGTTTTAAAAGAGGGGCATTTCCCTATTTAGTTTGGAAAGGGGGGCATAATACTATATAATTTGCCCGAAAAGGGCAAAAGCCCATTTTGTCCTAAATTTTGTCATCATATAATTCTTGCTTCAATTGAGCAGTGAATATAACATTTTGGGATACCATTTGTATGGTGTCCTGCACCATTTAATACCTTGATTTAGTCTACTAATTAGTTATAAATTAAGTTAATTAAGAGTTAAGTCCTGAAGAAAATTAAGTGTACACCCTTGGTGCAATGGTCACTCCATAAATATAAGTGCTTGTGAAGTGTGGGGGGCAAGGGCCGGAGTTCAAGTCTTCAGGAGGGAGCTTCACACACATATACACTTAGATTATGCTAGAGTAGAATTCTATCTTGTAAAAAAAAAAAAGTCACCACCGTGCATTTTTGGCACGATGGTCACAAGTACAGGTACTTGTAAAGTGTGGGGGGCAAAGGTTAGGGTTCAAGTCTCCTTACTACTCATATGTGTTCATAAAATCTATCAATAATATTGATTTCACATAAATTAAAAAAAAAAAAAAAAAAAAAAAGGATAAAAGATGAATTTCCTCTTCTTGATGAAATGAGAATGCTATATTGTACAAGTAAATTTGTCATACTCATACGTTCCCTTTTTTTGAAAACCAATATTCAACAAGTACTGCAACGTGCTCATGATTGATTTATTCATGCATCACCATAGCCATTAATTGTGACAATGTCAAGACTTCGTTTTTGCACTTTACGAGAGTTCGACTAATTTCTTTGATTCGAAAGTGCTTTTGAATGTGTTCCAAAGTAATATCCACTGTGTCGTGTGATAATTTCTTTCTATAGTTTTGGAACGGATCCAAGATTTCAAGTTACGGGGGCAAAATATAAATAAATAAAAAAAACTTCAAATAAGCATCTATATAATCAACGGTGAAACTAAAAATACTTTATAGGAGGCCAAGCCAAAGATAATAAAATTTTTTAACTTAAAAAAAAAATTATGACCAAAAAAAAAAATTTTATTTTACAAAATTAATAAACAAGTGTTAGGAACCTAGAGGTTCCTAATGGGGATGAGTATGAATTATAAGGGAATTGACGGGAATTATAGGGGAATGGATGAGAATTGTAGGGGAATGGATGAGAATTGTAGGGAAATTGACTTAATTCGAGGTAGTCACCCTCCATAGAGAAAGAGAGAGATAGATGCACTAATGCACTAAGAAATTGGTTTATTCTTCATTTATCTCTCATATTGGATTACAATCATGTATTTATAGGAGATTAGCTCTAATCTCATTGGCCCACATGGCCTCATCCTACTGGTTCTATTATTCCCTATGTGCATTAGTAATTTCAACATGTGCTAAATGTGATTAACATGCCTCATCCTATTGGTTCTATTATTCCCCATGTGCATTAATAATTCCAACATGTACTAAATGTGATTAACATGTTTAGAATTGTAACTAACTAACTAAATCTCAATACACCAATTATTATCCATATGCTAGTATTCCTAACATTTCCCTCCCCTTGAAAACACCTTGCCCACAAGGTGTTGTTGTGAAATAGCATCCTCATCAAAGGAGATCTTCCAATGGACCAATACCGTAGTGACATTTTGATCACCATATTCATGCATTTCTCCTTGACAAGCGATCCCGTGCATATGGAGGTTTCTTCTTCGTAGATCTTCAAAATTTGCTCGAATTCTTGAGGCTTCAATGGTTCTTCAATCTTCAAGGTCTCATTGGTTCTTTCAACCTTGAAATGTTCTTGTATCCTCAAGACCTCATTCGATTCTAGAACCATTAAAATTGTTGGCACTTGTATCTTGGATTCTTGGATTACCGACACTTGGATTGCCACTTCTTGAATCATAGACTCTTGAATGGAAGCCTCCATTAGTGCATCAAGAATGGGTTCTTGGAAGATCATCATCACCTTCTTTGTTGGTTCTTTTGACTGAACTTCGCGGGCAGCATATACATGTACATCATCATCCACTTTGACACAAAAATCAACAACTTGGCTTGTAACAACAGTAGTAGATTCTTGGAACTTGATTTGTTCTTCGACTTTCATTGAATCAAGAGATTGTAACTCTTCTTCGGACATGTTTTCAAGATCCTCTTGCACTCTTGAAAGTTCTTCCTTCATGGCCATATTAGATTCAGCCAAGGCCTTCATCTTCTTTGAAATATCCTTGGATTCTTCTAAGGCTTTGTTCAACAATTCTTGTATTTTTTTCAAAAGTTTTCTTTCATCACAATTGCTCATCTCAAGATCAACGGCTCTGATACCATTTGTTAGAGGTTCCTAATGGGGATGAGTATGAATTATAAGGGAATTGACGGGAATTATAGGGGAATGGATGGGAATTGTAGGGAAATTGACTTAATTCGAGGTAGTCACCCTCCATAGAGAAAGAGAGAGATTAAGAGAGAAAGAGATGCACTAATGCACTAAGAAATTGGTTTATTCTTCATTTATCTCTCATATTGAATTACAATCATGTATTTATAGGAGACTAGCTCTAATCTCATTGGCCCACATGGCCTCATCCTATTGGTTCTATTATTCCCCATGTGCATTAGTAATTCCAACATGTGCTAAATGTGATTAACATGTTTAGAATTGTAACTAACTAACTAAATCTCAATACACCAATTATTATCCATATGCTAGTATTCCTAACAACAAGTCTATAAGAATGAGTGAATGGCTTAATTTAATTGCTCAAGCAAATACTATTATTATAGAAACACTATTATAAATTAAAATATAGGGAAATTCTTCTTTTACATTGTGCTGTTATAATATAAATTTATATTGTATACAAAAAAAAAAAAAAGTGGCAAATATCATATACATTTGCAAAACATATAAAATATTTACCATTTCTTCACAAATATGTACAATATATATTACTTTTTGTATGTCTATCATGTAAGTTTACATTGAAATTGCAATGTAGACATAAAAATTACATTGAATATAAAGCAAACTGATGATCACTCACAAGTTAATAATATAGCTACTAGTCCTCTACGATACTACACAATGATCTTATTTTGTTTGATTGAACTACACGTATCAACATATCAATCTATATTCATCAATGAAAAATATCAATCAATAAAATAATAATGTAATTAACAATTCTATTTTATATTACTATTTTATGAGTTACCATAGTTTTCCATCACTTAACTAAAACAAAAAGTAGCTGAGTCTTAACTCAAAGTGAACATGTTTGAATATACAAACAAAGAGAGGGATTCAAAGAGAGATAAATACAGAAATGGAGTCGTAGAGGGCCTGGAGGCTAGATTTGCGCCGATCGTCCCTGGTTGGCTGGTCAGATCTTCAACTTGATGGAGCTCTTTGCAGCAAGCGGCGATGGGTGAAGGATATGGGGTTGTTTGTTTGATATATATATATATATATATATATATATAAAGATGAGTTTTTTTTTTTTTTAGGAGAGTCTTGATTTACTTAGATGGATTTGAATGATGAGGTACTTGAGATCATAATTTTTTTGGACTTTATGCAGAAACTAGACTTGGTTCATGCTACATGCCGTTATTTGTGTGACATTATCCATCGAAGGCAATGACTAAAAAGACGTGCTCCCCACATTCCTACACAATCAATCATAGAAAGACAAAATGTTCATGATGAAATAATGTCTTGACTTAGGACTAGTGAAAAAAGCTATGATATAATACGCATGGGCCCACAAGCTTTTCATGGTTTATGTGACATTTTGTAAAGAGACGGTGATCTTTAAGCCACACAACGTGCCACAGTTGAAAAGCAAGTTGCCAAGTTTCTTCACATTCTATCACAAAATGTGATGAACTGTACAATTTCCTTCTTTTTTTGTTGTTCCGGTGAGACCATTAGCCGCCATTTTCATAATGTGTTGAAATCAATAATTATGTTAGAGGATCAGTTTCTTTGACAACCTAATGGAACCCAAGTGCCACTTGAAATACTACAGAATAGTAGGTTCAACCTATAGTTTAAGGTAAATATATCACGTTTATATTTTATATTTGATAGTAGTCTAGTATAAATATATTTTAAGGTAAATGTCTTTGAGAGATATTGTTAATTTCAGGATTGTATTGGGGTACTTGATGGAACACATGTTCATGTCAAAGTGTCTAATGAGGATGCACCAAGATATCAGGATAGGAAGGGTTATCCAACACAAAATGTGTTGATGACATGCTCATTTGATTTGAAATTCACGTATGTATTACCAAGTTGGGAAGGAATTGCTTCAAATTCAAGAATAATAAAGAGGACTTTAACTAGAAACGATAATTTGAAAATCCCACAAGGTAAATTTAATTTAAATACGTATTAGGATGTATTCTTTATAATTAAAAAAATTATAGTATATAATTAACAATTGTTAGTGTTTATTAGGTAAATATTATCTTGTTGATGTGGGATAAATGAATAGAAGTCGTCTGATTGCTCCTTATAGCGGAGTCTGTTATCATTTAAAAGAGTACTCTGCCCGTCCTTCTGAAAATACTAAAGAATTGTTTAATTTGTGACATGCGTCATTGCGCAATGCTATTAAAAGAACATTTGGTGTACTAAAAAAGAGATTTCCTATCATAGCAAGTACTATAGAGCCTAGTTATTGTGTTGACACACAAAATGAAATCATTTTATCATGTTGCATACTTCATAATTATTTAATGGGTGTCGATCAAATGAAAGTCTTCTTTCTGAAGTTGATGAAAAGGTTTTACATTCTCATTGTAAACGTGTGGCCCTTACTCTTAGAGAAGATGATGAGCATGCTAAGCTGTTAGGTTCTAAGGTCTTAGGATTTTATGTATTTAGAACTCTAATTTGTAATGTTGGCAAACCATGATCAAAACATTGTATATAGTCTTATTTAGACTTGCTCAAAGTTGGTTTAATATTGTAAAGTTGGAATCGAGTGGCTGCAGAAGTACTTGGGACTTTTGGCCTGGCTCGATCGATCGAAGAATAGACTCGATCGATCGAAAATCGCACAGATTGACTTTTCTGCAGAATTTCCAACTCAGCCCTACTTCATTAAACGTTTAGGGTTTTATGTTTTTACCCTAGGTATATAAACTAAACCCTAGCCATGTTTTTGGAGGTTGTCCATATTACTTTGTTGCTCATACATTGCTGTTTTGTGTGAATCTCTTGTGAGATCTTTGAGGAGCTTTCCTTTACACAAAACTTAGGGTTTTCAAGGTAGAGATGATTTCAACATCTTGAAGATCATTACTGTTGCAACCATTGGAACTTAAAAGAAAAGCAAGCGGGGAGCTTGTAGCTGATTGAGGAATTCAAGAAAGAAGTAGTCCGTGGATTCGGAGCCTGCGCGTGGTCGTGTCAGGAAGTTCTACTGGTGGGTAGCATTAGGAAGTCGAGCGGGGAGTTTGTAGTCCTTTTGTAAGAACTTCAATTCTTTCATAGTGAATTCTGTTATGCCTTGAGGATCGGTGGGTCAAATCCTCCCCAGGTTTTTACCGTGTGGTTTCCTGGGTGATCATATCATTGTGTCTTTTATTATTCCGCTGCTTTATTATTTTGATATGATTGTTTGATTGCTTTAACCTAGAATTGCATAATTTGACTAAGTAACAACTTGGCTAATTAATCTAGGCTACGCAATCTAGTTGTTTAAGGGGTTTAAATTTCTGTCATAAGCAATGAGATATTATAAGAGATTCTATAGCATTAGCCATGTGGCAAAACTATGTCCAAATGTGACAGCTTTTGGGTTTATTGTTGTCATGTCGTTTAAGACTATGTTATGTTTCAATTACTTAGACCTAAATGTTATGCAAATTTCTCTTTATCTTTTGATAATTAATATTAATATCTAAACAATATTTTATGTGTTTTTTGTCTTATTAATTATAGCATGGGTAAGATATCAAAGAAGAATGGTGGAGATCCAAGCAAAGAAGTACAATGGAGTAGTGTTATGGATGATACTTTAGTGGATCTTTTTTTACATCAAGTGATCATAGGTGGTAGAGTTAATGGAACTTTTACCTTTAAGACATCTGATGACATAGTGAAAGAGTTGGTTGAAAAATTTCACATGGAGATTAATAAGGATAAGGTGAAAAATCGACAAAAGACACTGAAGAAGAATTTTCATGAATGCTATGACATATTTAAAGATGGATTGAGTGGTTTTGGATGGAATGATTCTTTAAATATATAAACAACTGAACCAGAAGTTTGAGAGCCACTCATAGCAGTAAATTACCATTTTTTGTGAGTTTAATTTTGAATTACATAATTATATCTGTAATATAACCATTTTTCTTGGTTTGTAACAGTCTAAACCTGCAGCCAAGAAGTGGATGACAACACCTATGCCCAACTACTCTAGGACGACATAACTTTGTGCTAAAGATAGAGCAAAAGGTGATCATGCTAAAACTGCAAAGGAAAGACGTGCTAGGTATGCTGCATCGACCACTATTGATGAGATTGATAATTCGGTATCTCAAAATGAAGTTTCTTTGGAGAACTTTGAAGTTGAAGATGATCAAAGGTCACCAGAAATTAGTGTTATATGTTCTCGAGTGTTATCACAAGATGCAATGTCTTCTAAAAGCAAGAAAAGAAGATGGGCTGAAGATGATGAACTTGAGAATGTAATTTCCCAGTCATTTGGTAATGTATCAATGAAAATTGATAGAGTGACTGAGGTTATGGCAAAGTGTTTTTCAAAGTCATATGGAGCAGAAGTTCACGTAGTTTTAAGCGTATTGGACTTGGATCCAATATCAAAGACTGAGACCTACATATTTTTGATGGAAAATCCAACGTATAAGAAGATGTTGTATGGTTGCCCAGATCATGAGCGCAAATGTGTCCTATTGACATTGATGTCTAAGCCTAAAAATTAAAAGGTGTGGGATTTCTTGGCCAACTTTAGATTTGCTTTATTTTGTTATTTTGTTTTGTTTTGGCAAGACTCATTATAGTTTTTTTTTTTTTTTAAAGATATATATATATATATATATATATATTGCATTTTTAGACAATGTTTATTTTGTTGAAAATAAATATGTGATGCGTGAATTGCTTTACAACATAGAAATATACATAACTTAATTTTTAGCTACAATAAATTCCCCCCCCCCCCCTGATGCAAATCTCAATCGATGTGCTTTAGGACCCAACAAAAATATTTGATACTTGCCCAAGAAAGCTAAAATTCAGTTTTTTTTATAGAAACCCTGACCCAACGTTTATAATCGAAACGCGAACCAAAGGTATAAGTGTAACACCTTGACCCAATGATTATAATTGAATCACGAACCAAAGATATAAAGTTTGAACGCCACAAAGAAGAATCCCTGATTAGTTCACAGTTCTTGAAGAACCAAAAGAAGAGCAAAGCCTAACCTTTTTTTATTTTTTTTTTAATAATATCTCTCCTTTTTGGTGGTTCGGTTTTGGACTTGAAAACAGTCCCTTCGTCTTTCCTCCCATTTGACCTCCACGAAGTAAAGGAGCCCGGATTTTAAAATGACCGAGTTCCTTTCCTTTTAAGCTGTCGTTCCAGCTTTATTGCCATGTGCACCATGTCCTCCAACTCCACGTAGTGCTGCAGCTCCACCACGTTTGCAATGTCCCGATTCAGCCCATTCAGAAATCTTGCCATAGTAGCTTCTCTATCCTCCTCTATATTAGCCCGAATCATGGCAATCTTCATCTCCTTGTGATAGTCATCCACGCTCCTATAGCCTTGAGTAAGACTCTGTAATTTCAGATACAAGTCCCTATAGTAGTGACTAGGGACAAACCGCCTCCTCATGGTGGCCTTCATTTCCTCCCATGTCTCAATAGGCCTCTCATAGTTTCTCCTTTTGTTCATCACAAGTTGATCCCACCATATAATAGTATAATCAGTAAACTCAATCACAGCTAGTTTTACCTTTTTCTTCTCGGAGTAGTTGTGGCACTCAAAGATGAACTCCACCTTCTTCTCCCACTCCAAGTACACTTCTAGATCATTTTTCCCTTGGAACGATGGTATCTTCATTTTGATGTTTCCTAGGTTTCTGTCAGTCCCATCTTGCCATCTTGGATCTCTTCGGAAACCTCTACCACGCCTTTCTCCCCTTGGCACAAACCTGCCCTCATTGTTCAATGAAGCTTGATCCTCTTCATCTTTAAACTCATCGTCATGGTAGTCATCAGAATCATCCACACGCGCACGTCTTTCTTGCCTTCTAGCATTAGGGGCTCTTTGGGGACGCTCCTCACGCAAAAAAGCAATAACAGCGTCTTGCCTATCCATCCGATCCTGAATATCATTAAACACCACGTTCATATGTTCAAATTGCTGTTGCATAGCCTGCAGCATGATGGATGACTCCTCCCCTCCTCTGTTTGATGCTTCGCCCCTGGAAGACATAATTTTGAAACTACAAAAAAAATGTTAGAAATAATTCCTCACAACACTCCCTCACATGTTTACACTCAAATTATGTCACTCACACTCGTGTTTCACTCTTAAATTGGCTTTTTCCTGATATTAGTCTCACACTCTCTTGCCTTTTTCCACTCGTAGCTTCTCCTTTTCAGTTCTGCTTAAACTAATAAACTTGATCAAGAAATTCAACTTGTAGTATTTAAACTAATACCAATGGCAAGAAAATATGACAGAAACACTAAATCAAAGGAATAGGACAAAAGAAAATAATATTTTGGTCTGAGGGAATTGAAACTACAAACAATTTTTTTTTTCTCTATTTCTTTTATTTAGTCTCTTCTTTTTTTTTTTCTTTTTTTTTTTTCAAGCTCTTTTTTTTTCACGCTTTTTTTTTTTTTGGGAAGCTTGGTGCACGATTTTAACCTAGTGCACGTCACAAAATAAGAACGAGGAACAAAGAACACAAAAGGAACAAGACTGGATGATAACAGGAAACAAAAGATAAAGGGAAAGAAAACTGATTTTAGAACCTGTGCTTTGATACCAAATGATGCGAACCTCAATTGACACGCTTTGAGACCCAACAAAAATATTTGAATACTTGCCCAAGAAAGCTAAAATTTAGTTTTTTTGATAGAAACCCTGACCCAACGTTTATAATCGAAACGCGAACCAAAGGTATAAGTGTAACACATTGACCCAATGATTATAATTGAATCACGAACCAAAAATATAAAGTTTGAATGCCACAAGGAAGAATCCCTGATAAGTTCACAGTTCTTGAAGAACCAAAAGAAGAGCAAAGCCTCACCTTTTTTTGATTTTTTTTCAATAATATCTTATTACAATGAGTGCATGCTATTTATAAGGCATGACTGAAAATAGAAAAATATAAATAAAAAAAGTACTAAATAATAAAACCCTAAATAAAAGTTGATTTGGTCTGAAATTAGCATATCCCAAATAGGAAAAATAGCTAAAAACGTTCTAAATAATAAAAGCCTAAAATTAAGGTAGATCTGGTCCAAAATTAGATGCTCCAGACTAGGAAAAATATCTATTAACTGATATGGAGCTGGAAAATCAATTAGCCATTAATCCATGCCATAAATCACGCCCAATTAAGTCAGATCAGCCCTCAATAGCTTGGATTAAATTTATTATGCCTTCATCTTCCTTTGAGCCAAGCTTGGAATGTCTTGTGTTAGAATCAGCCCATTAAGTGCTTCTTTGATCTTCTTGGATCTTGCTTTAGTAATAGGCCCAACTGGAACATGCAATGGATCCTTGAATGCTTATTGATTCTCATCACCCCCTCCCCCCCCCCCCCCCCCCCCCCGGCGCGGGAACTAGAATCATTATTTATGTTCTTTAAAATGAGGGGGGGGGGGATATAATAGTAATGTTATTATAAAATAATTTCATTCCATTCCATTCCATTCCTTCCAATGTCACTTCCAAACAATGTTACTTATATTCCGTTCCATTCAATTCCATTCCTTTATTTTAAAACATCCAAACAAGATTTTTTAATTCCATTCTATTCATTTCCCTACTAAATTCATTCCATTCCATTCCTTTAATGACCAATTCATTCCATTCCCTTATGAACTCCCAAACGGAGTGTAAGAGTCCTGAATAGAAAAGATTTGGATTTATTTTTTCCATTTATCCTTTTGTGACTGTTTGAATTTATAAAAATTATTTTGTTGCTTATTTTGGAGGAGCTATGGGTCAACAACTCAATGAATGGCCAAATTTCATTTTTGACTTTGGGTTCTTTATATCAAAATGGGTAAATTACAAAATTGGTCCCTATCTATTATACCATATCTTAATTTGGTCCCTAACCTTTCACTTGTGTTAATTTAGTCCTTAATATTTCTAGTGACGTGTCAATTTAGTCTTTGTTGTTATCTCTTGGATGAAAAAAGCTTATGCGTCAAACAGAATAATAAAAAAATATTTTTCATGCCATATCAATTACCCCACATCAATTTTTTTTTAGAAAACCCCACTTCAAATGTTCACACGTGAGATTTGTAATCTTGATTCTTGACTCACGTGAGAGTTGGGGGGGGGGGGGGGGGGGGGGGGAGGAAGGAGAGAGGGAGGTGAATCTGATGAGAGATTGGAAGGATTTAGAATTTTCTCTAGACTGATCTGTACATGTGAACATCTGCAATGGTTTTATTTATTTATTTATTTATTTTGTTTTTAAAATAATTTGAGTGGATTTTTTAAGCCAGCAATATCAACTTCAACTTAAAAAATCCAAAGCCCAACACATAACACCCAGAAGCTAAAAATGATCAAAAGATTCAAAACCATGATATTTCTTAGCTTTTTGAAATGGATAAGATTAAGGTTGGAAATAAATGGGTTTGTTTGAAAGAAAGGGAAAAAAAAAAAAAAAAAAAAAGCTCTAAAGAGACAAAGATCGGAGAAAGAGATAATAATATGAGCGAGATTGTGGAAGATGGTGTTATATAAGAAGAGAGATAGACACAGAGAGAGAAAGCAAAACTAGGGGCCATTTGAAAGAGTTAAGTAAGTGCTTTTGGTGGGAAAGCATTTTGGGAAAGTGAGAATGAGAGTAAAGGTGATGGAGGAGAGGAAGATGAACCTAATGAGAGACAGGAATTTAGGGATTTAGAAATTTCCCTAATCTAATCTCACGTGTGAACATTTGCAATAGATTTTTTTTTTTTAATCTGATGTGGTAGTACAGTTGGGCGTTGATGTGATATAAAAAATATTTTTTTATTATTCCATTTTTGACACATAAGCTTTTTCCATCTAAGAGATAACAACAGAGACTAAATTAACACGACAGTGAAAATGTTAGGGACCAAATTGAAAGAATTGAAAGATTAAGGACCAAATTGACATATGGTGTAAAGGATAGGGACTAACTTTGTAATTTACCCTATCAAAATTTTCTCATTGGGTTGAAAGTGTGAAACTATTTGAATTCTGAAGTTATTTTTTTCCAAATTTCTAGGGGGGCCGATAAGTATATCACTCTTAAATTTTAAGATAATTTATGTGAGAGTTATATATGTATTTTTACTGGGTTATCCCAAAGTTTTGTCTTTATCCGGATCTTATAGAATTCCGATGCCATAGAGATACTAAAGACCTTGTGCTATGAAGGAAAATTTAAAAAAAAAATTTGTGTGCTTATTTTGGGCCTCCAAATGGAGTTCAGAGACCCCAAACTAATGAAAGTTATAATAACAGATCAACCCAGCAGCCTTAACCCAAATTGATTAAAAAAAATTAAAAAAAATAAAAGCCTAACGCTCACGTCAGTAGCCAGTCATCACTTTAACCTAATAAATAAAATCACAAAAGACAAAACAAAAGAAGAGATAGTTGAAGGTGAGTGTGAAAAGCTAAGAAATCCAAGGGTGATGCCACTGTGAGAGAGACCATTAACTATAAAGGTGATTTCTTTTAATAATTTAATTCAGCTAATAATGACTAGAATGATGTTTGTAATGATCAACCGTACTTTGAAAAACACATCCAAGATAGCCAAACCTTTGGTCTTGATGATTGAGGGTCATTGTGGTGTTATTTGAAATATTTTTATTTGTGGGACAATAGGTATTCACAGTTTCTTTAATACGTTGGTTTCCAACTTTCCCCCAAAAAAAAAAAAAAAAATGTTGGTTAAGTGAATTACGAATCCCTGATGGTGTCAGACATGAAACAAGGAGTATGAAGCGTTTAAAAAAAAAAATCAAAAAATCTCAACCCTATTCAATTAAACACATAGTTATATAGTTGGAGCATTAGCATTGCAACCCCCAAATAGCTATTTTTTATTTATTTTTATGATTCAATAATAGGGTGAATGAAGATTTCAACCCTGATTCTACATAACTCATAATAATCATGGCTAGTTTTGTGACCATGATTATATTTGGATGTTCCAATAATTATATCACACTTGGTAAGAGTTAAAATGTCATGATGCAAAATTTATTGTATTTATCTAAAAAAAAGGTATATGGTAAATATTTTCTTATTTTTTTACGCACTTTTTATAAATGTATTATACCTGTACTATGCACATACAGATTTTTCACTGTTTTCATATTTTTATGCAGAATTTTTGAAACATATATACTTTTTAAAAAGATGTCAAATAATATCCATCCGTATACTTACCATATTAAATGCATACCGTATTTTACTAATTGTGTTGTTTGGTTTGAGTTGTTTATGTGAGAAATTGTATATGCTTTGAGTTGTTTAACTTAGAATTTGGTATTTTGTGAGTGGTAACTTTTGAACTTTGAACTTTGTTTATATAATTGTAATTTGATACTTTTCCTTTTATTAGTAATTTACTAATTTGTGTAAAAAAATTACTTTTTTTTTTTTCAATGTTTCTTTAATACATATTATGAATTATAATTATGAGTATTTTTTAATTAAAAAATAGGATCTTACGATACTTATGCCGATCCTATGATCCGATCCCCAATCCCGATCTCAAATATAGAAAATAATAATTTGTTTGTGCATAAAAACATCAGTACTATTAGCACTCTTGGGTCCTATTTTGCCGTAGATTGGGGCCAATGGGCTTTGTTCCTTTTTCTGGCTACTATTAGCCTGCACATAAACATTAAAACCCAAATAGCATTTTACGAAACATAATAATGAGTAAAAAGGGTTAGTGATTATCTTTTGGTGAAAGATAAAGTAAATCCAATATATGTATATATATACTAGTCAGGGCAGCACGTGCAAGGCACGTGCTAGCTATGGGAAAAAAAAGTAGTGATTAGGATCAATTTTAGATTTTATTTGTATCACAAAATAAAGATATAAATCATTTGATTTTTTATATACATAGAGATTTACATTAATCAAAAGAGACATTAATTTTAAGAATTTTGAAAATTATGTCATAAAAAGTTAATCTCATTTGTATAAGACCGTGACAGATCCCAGCCCAATATTTTATTATTTTATTTTGACCTATAACTTACACCTTAATAGTTGTGAATATATTGTAATAACAACAAAATGTCATGACATTTTTAGTTGTGCTAGATCTCAGTATAATATTTTTTTATTTTATTTTATTTTATTTTGACCTATAAGGAATTGACACATGCATCACAACATTTTCATAATATCTCTATGTATACATTGTACTTAATTACAATGTAAATTTATATTGTAAACACAAAAGAATTGGCAAATTTTGTACACATTTACAAAATTTTTACAATATTTACCATTTTTTGTGCAAATGTGTATAATATTAACCACTTTTGTGTATTTACAATGTAAACTTGCATTGCAAGTACAAACTAAACATATAAAAATCTTTAAAAAAAAAAAAAAAAACAAAAAACAAAAACAAAGCTCAAACCAATTAGCATACTTGAAGGGGGGGAAAAAAAAGAAAGAAAAAGTGCACCTTACTAATTGAATAAACCAAAAAAATCACTATTCATGAGCCTTTGGCTCTTTTTATATAGTTAATAGATATGCCAGCTTACATAAATATTTAAAAGAAAAAAAAACACAAATCGATAACTGGAAAAAAAAAAAATTGTAGGCACTGTAGAAATTAATGTTAAAATGTTGTGGACTTAGCATTTTTTTATTTGATCTATAAGAAACTGAGATCTCAACAATTATGATAACAATAAGTGTTGTAACATTTTCTCAAAACATTTATTTTTAGTTGTGATTGGTCACAGTCTCATATTTTATTATTTTATTTCGACTTGTAAGAAATTGACACATCAATAATTGTGAAAATATTGTGAAATTTGTTGTCTCAGTATAACAATATATATACCAGCTTACACACATATTTAAAAGAAAGAAAGAAAGAAAAAAAAAAAAAAAAAAAAACACAAACCGATTACTAAAAAAAAAAAAAAAAAAAAAACTTTAGGCACTACCGTGCCAGTTGAATAAACCAAAAACATTACACAATAAGTATTGTAACATTTTCTCAAAACATTTATTTTTAGTTGTGGTTGGTCACAGTCTCATATTTTATTATTTTATTTCGACTTGTAAGAAATTGACACGACAATAATTGTGAAAATATTGTGAAATTTGTTGTGTCAGTATAACAATATATATACCAGCTTACATAAATATTTAAAAGAAAAAAAAAACACAAACCGATTACTAAAAAAAAAAAAAAAAAACCTTTAGGCAATGTAGCTATTGTGCCAGTTGAATAAACCAAAAGCACTACACAATAAGTGTTGTAACATTTTTTCAAAACATTTATTTTTAGTTGTGATTGGTCACAGTCTTATACTTTATTATTTTATTTCGACTTGTAAGAAATTGACACGACAATAATTGTGAAAATATTATGAAATTTGTTGTGTCAATATAACAATATATATACCAGCTTACATAAATATTTAAAAGAAAAAAAAAAAACTTTAGGGATTGTAGCTACCGTGCCAGTTGAATAAACTAAAAGCACTGCACAATAAGTATTGTAACATTTTCTCAAAACATTTATTTTTAGTTGTGATTGGTCACAGTCTCATATTTTATTATTTTATTTCGACTTGTAAGAAATTGACACGTCAATAATTGTGAAATTATTGTGAAATTTGTTGTGACAGTATAATAATATATATACTAGCTTACATAAATATTTAAAAGGAAAAAAAAATCTGTAACTACTGTAGCTATAGTGCCACTTGGCACTGTAGTTACTGTTCAAAACATGGGAAAAAAAAAAGTGACTCACAAAACCAAAGCCCTGTAGCTACAGTGCTTTAGTGCATTTGCGCACATCAATAATTGTGAAAATATTGTAAAATTTATTTTGTCAGTATAACAATATATAAACCACATTACATAAATATTTAAAAGGAAAAAAAAACACAAACCGATTACTAAAAAAAAAAAACTGTAGCTATTGTAGAAGTGGCACTGTAGTTACTGTTCAAAACTTGGAAAAAAAGAATAAGAAGAAGAAGAAGAAGTGGCTCACGAAACCAAATCAGTGTAACTACAATAATTTAGCACATTCGCGCTTTATATATAGTAGCTACAGTGCCAATTAACTAAACCAAAAGCACTGTAGCTATCGTGCATACATGCATTCGCGATAAAGCAAAAGCATTACACAATAAGTGTTGTAACATTTTCTCAAAACATTTATTTTTAATTGTGGTTAGTCACAGTCTCATATTTTATTATTTTATTTTGACTTGTAAGAAATTGACACGTCAATAATTGTGAAATTTGTTGTGTCAGTATAACAATATATATACCAGTTTACATAAATACTTAAAAGAAAAAAAAAACATAAACCGATTACTGGAAAAAAAAAAAATTTAGGCACTGTAGCTATAGTGCAAGTCAATATTTGTGAAAAATATTATGAAATTTGTTTCGTCAGTATAACAATATATATACCAGCTTATTGTTGGTTTTAAGCACATAATATTGTTATTGTTATTCTTAAAACATTTATTTTCAGTTGTGGTTGGTTACAGTCTCATATTTTATTATTTTATTTCGACTTGTAAGAAATTGATACTTCAATATTTGTCAAAATATTGTGAAATTTGTTGTATTGGTATAACAATATATATGTCAGTTTACGTAAATATTTAAAAGAAAGAAAAAAAAAAAAAACACAAACCGATTACAGGGGAAAAAAAAAAAAAAAAACTTTAGGCATGGTAGAAATTAATGTTAAAATGTTGTGGACTTAGCATTTTTTTATTTGATCTATAAGAAACTGAGATATCAACAATTGTGAAAATATTGTGATAATAATAAGTATTGTAACATTTTCTCAAAATATTTATTTTTAGTTGTGATTAGTCACAGTCTCATATTTTATTATTTTATTTCGTCTTGTAAGAAATTGGCACGTCAATAATTGTGAACATATTGTGAAATTTGTTGTGTCAGTATAACAACATATATGCCAGCTTACATAAATATTTCAAAGGAAAAAAAAAACACAAACCGATTTATTGAAAAAAAAAAAAAAGTTTAGGCACTGTAGTTGAATAAAACAAAAGCACGGTAGCTCCAGTGCTATCCATCAATAATAGCTTACTTATGATTTGTTGTGAAATTAATGTTAAAATGTTGTGGATTTAGCATTTTTCTTATTTGATATATAAGAAACTGAGATTTCAACAATTGTGAAAATATTGTGATATCAATAAGTGTTGTAACATTTTTTTAAAACATTTATTTTCAGTTGTGGCTGGCTACAGTATCATATTTTATTATTTTATTTCGACTTGTAAGAAATTGATACGTCAATAATTGTAAAAATATTGTAAAATTTGTTGTGTTAGTATAACAATATAAATGTTAGCTTACATCAATATTTAAAAAGAAAAAAAGAAAAAAAAAACAAACCGATTACTAAAAAAAAAAAAAAAAAAACCAAAGCACTGTTGCAGCTATAGTGCTGCACAGTGTCAACACTCTGAATGCATAGTACCAAAGCACTGTAGCAGCATAGCCGCTTTTATTATAAAGATATAAAGAGACATATACTGTGCTTCCATCTCTCTTCCCTTCAGTTGTGCGTCCCCTACCCCCCTTTATGGTATCAAAGCCATTCTTTTCTGGCTGGTGATAGTGTTGTTGTGTCTTTGTCTCTTGTTTGTGCTTACCCGAACCTTTGATGCTTCGTTGTTGTGTTTCCTTCTTACCGTCGTTGGCACCACCCTAGACGTAAAGTGAATTCCCAGAACTTGACTGTAAGGCCCATTTGAGCCAAGAGAAGGCGTGTAGGGCATGTGTGTGGTATAGGGTTGCTTAGGGTATGTGTTACGAAATGCAACGGTTGTGAGAAAAACATTATAACTGAGTGTTGAACCTAGGATAGTATGGATAAATTGTGGAAATCCAACTCCTTTATCAGCTCCAGGACTGGTTGTCCTCCTGATATTGTAAATGAAGAAGATCACACCATTGAAGATAATGAGTTTCCTGATTTCCGAAAATGGAACATTCCTAAAGTAGATACTAAAACTATTTAAAAAACTAGTTGGGCTGAAACCACTTTTCATCCCATCTACAAAGTGAGAACTGTTGAACAAATATTTTCTATTTCAAAAACTCATGAAAAATGTTGCTTGTTTTCTAAAAGAAATATTAATGATTTCATTGCTAAAAAACAAAGTAATTTGCATATTGGTATGGTTCAAGTTGCTATTAAACCACTCACCCGAAAGGGTATTAATGCTTCTATTGTCATGTGTTTAAGAGATGCTAGATTTAAGCACTTTAAAGATAGCATTCTTGGTATGATTATTGCTTCTTTGTATGATGGTCCTGTTTATTTCAACTGTTATTCTGATCTTACTCTTGTTTTGGATGATCCTAATATTGTTAAAGCGTTGACTTTGAATATTGCTTCATCTGGTTATATCATGGACGAAGGTAGCAAACCTTTTGCTTTGATTTACCGTATTTATTATAGATTGTTGGGTACTCAGTTAAATCCTAGTGCTATAAATAATAGAGAACCTTCTGGTAAAACCATGTTAATTCAATGTTAAACTCCTGATGCTAAAGTTCAAGTTCCAAAAATGATTCAATGGCAAGATGTCAAGCTTCCCACTAAATGGTTGTTGGAACAAGAATCCCTTGTTGATAAACCTGTTTTTGATGAGCTAGATCTCACAAATATTCAACAATATCTTGATGGTACTATTAAAATAAGTTTTCAAAACATTCAACCCTTGAGGATCAACGAAGGAAGACATTTCTTTGCTGGATCTAAAAGTATTTCAAAAAAAGATCAAGATCTCAATGATTTTTTACAAAAGAATTTTGAAAAACCCACTGATTTAAAATTAAAAGGTGTTTCAAGTGATAAATCTCAAATCAGTGCTGGTTTCTATTCAGCTAAAGCTGAACCTTCTTCTCCATATGGCAGATCTGCTCATGACGAAGAAGATGACGCCAAATCTGTTTGTCCATCTGATTCTAATTTTCCTCCTATTGAAAATCCTGTTAACCAATTAAGAGTTTTGACCGTTTTAGATGAAAACTTTGAAATTGATATGGTTTCATTATACAATGAAATTATGCTTTCAAAAAACAGAACTAAAAGGAAATATTTTCAAAACAATTTTGCTCAGTCTGAAAAAGACCGTGTTAAAAGAAAATGGAAAGAAAAGATGCATTAATTGAAAAAACATATTTTGTTTTTTGATTTCCTTGAAAATTATTATGTTTCAAAAGATGAAGTTTCAAAAAATCATTTGAATGTGATAAAGAAATCAAATTTTGTTAAAGATAACAAAACCATTGTTAGGTCTAGACTGTCTAGTCATCCACCTCTTGAGACAATTTTGATAATTGCTGACAAAACTGATGTTAAAGCTTCTCCTTTCAAAATTGTGGATGATCAAACTCCTATTGTTAGTCTTATTGAACAAAACAATTTTACTAATGAGTCTTTGTATGTTATTGGTCAATAGCTTCACCGTATTGAAGAAATTTTTTTTGAAAAAACTGCTTCTGTTGAAAAATCTGCTTTTGTTCAAAAATCTGTTTCTATCAAGACTGAGGAACCTTTGATCAATTTACCCAGTCATGATAACAAATCTGAGTTTAAAACTTCTCAATCTAAAACTCTTGAAATTGTTGAAAAAATGCTTGCTGATTTAAAAGTTAAAACTGAGGGTACTTCTACAAGTACTCATGCTGCTCGCACTATTTCAAGAAATGAAAAAGAAATTGTTTCTAATGAAAACACAGATTCTAACACTGTTTCTTCTGTTTCTGCTAAAAAGGTTTTTGATAAAGATTTCCCAGAAATTAAAAGATTTGTTGGAACTTCCAAACCCATGTTTCTTACAAAAAACTGGTATTCAAAACCTACTCCTCCTAATATGCAGTTTGAAGAGAGACCTTTTCAAACTCAGTTTTCTGTTTCTGCTGATAAAATTTATGAATAGAATTTTGATGGTTTTTTTGAACAAGAAATTATTAATAAAATGGGTCATATGTCTATGGTTGGTATTGCTTACCAAAATAATCATGATTTTGACCAACCTAAAATTGTTGATTTACTTGCTACTGGTTTTTCTGGTACTCTTCGCGGATGGTGGGATTCATATCTCACAAAAGAATTCAGAGATTCTATTAAACATGCTGTTAAAAAGAATGATGAAGGTTTGCCTATTTTTGATGAGCGTATTGGTCGAGGTATTCCTGATGGTGTCAATACCTTGATTTATACTATTATCAAACATTTTGTTGGTACACCATCTAATGTTTCATCTCGAATTTCTGATTTGCTAAATAATTTGAGATGTCCTACTATATCTGATTACAGATGGTATCAAGATATTTTCCTTTCCAGAGTAATGCATCGGAAAGATTGTTACAAGCCTTATTGGAAAGAAAAGTTTATTGACAGTCTGCCTCCTATCTTTGCTCATAAGGTAAAACAAGAATTAATTGGTAAAAATGATTCCATTGATTATGATAACTTAACTTATGGTGATATTTTAAGCACTATTAAAAAAATTGGTATTAATATGTGAAATGATGAAAAACTGTTAAAACACCAATTAAAAAAAAAAAGAAAAGCTAAATATGAAATGGGTAATTTTTGTGAACAATATGGTTTGCCCCCAATTGCTCCTTCTCGGCAAAAGGGTAAAAAACATGATAAAAGTCACAAAAATTATAGTCATAAAAAACATAAAAAATACAGAACTAATTTTAATGATTTTTATACTAAAAAGAAAAATGTTTCTAAAAAATATGTTAACCAAAAATCAGGAAAAGGTAAATGTTTCAACTGTGGAAAACATGGTCATTTCAGTAAAGACTGTAAACAAAAACCTGGAAAGTTAAAAAAAAGTTTAACATGTTAAATATTGATGATAATGATCAAGAAAAATTATTCAGAATCCTTGAATCAAACAATTCGTCTGATTCTTTGGAAGATGATTTTTCTTCTTCAACTGATTCTTGCTATCATTCTGCTGATAATTCTTCTGATTCTCCTAATATTAAAATTGGTTGTAGAGATTCATGTTGCAATGTTATTAAATTTGTTAATACTCTTACTAAAGGTGAAGAAAATGAAAGTTTGTTAGTTAAATTGATAGGTCAAATTAAAAACCCTACGTTACAAAAAGAATATTTAGATCAGTTCAAGAAAAACTTGTTAAAAGATGAAACTAGTAAAAAACCTAAATCAACAATAAGTTTTGAAGAAACTTTGGAAAGATTTAATAAAAAGAAATCCAAAGATTTAACTGTTAATAATCTTCAACATGAAATTAATACTGTTAAACAAGAGATAAGTGAATTAAAACATGAATTTAAAAATATTAAAAGTGATAATCACAATCTTAAACAAGAATTGTTAATGTTAAAACTTGATAAAAATATTTATCAAAATAAGTCTGATAATGAACAAGATGAGCTCAAAGATGGAGATGATTCCAATCAACAAGCTCTTTTTTCTGATAAAGGTAATGCTAATAATTCTCAACTTGCTCTTGTTAATAACATACTTCACCCAAAATGGTTCACAAAAGTTAAAATTGTTGTTTCCCATGATTATCATTTCACTGTTATTGCCATGATTGATTCTGGTGCGGATAAGAATTGTATCCAGGAAGGATTGATTCCTTCAAAATATTTTGAAAAATCAACTGAAAGATTGGTTTCTACTAATGGTTCTCAAATGAAGATTAAGTATGAACTGAATAATGCTCATATTTGCCATGATAATGTCTGTTTCAAGATTCCTTCTGTTCTTGTCAAAAACATGACTGATAAAGTGATTCTTGGCCTGCCATTTATAAATGCTTTGTATCCTTTTCTTGTTGAACATGATGGAATTACTACTGATCCTTTTGGACAGAAAGTAAAATTCAAATTTGCTTCAAAGCTTGAAATTGATATTAATGATGCTTTAGATCTGTCTTATGATTTTCCTACTAATATATTTGTTCATGAACCACGGATGAGTTTGTATTTCACAAACAATTTTGAAGGTAATGCTAGTAATGCCAAATTGTCAACTATTACCAATTACCCTAATATTCTCAATGATTCTTTGCAGGAATCAGGCAATGATGCGTGGATAAATACCACGAATAAGTGGGATAATAATAATATTTATATTTATACCACTAGTAAGTGAATTATTATGGCTCCCTCGACAGAGAGAAAAAACAAGGGAAAAGATCTTGCACAGGACTATTCCCAAAATAAAAGGCTCCTAGCGGGACAACCTTTTAAGATGCATGAAGGCGCATCCTCTAGGGCAAAACCCAGTGGATCAATATCCCTTCAGGAATTTGTCCCGGCAACGATGACATATTCCAATGGTGATATGATGATTGCTTTACAAGAAGTCTTATCCAGATCCTTACAATTTCATAATGGAGTCTATAGTGAATTACCAGATTCCATAAAATTTATTCTTGATAATTTATATGCTGCTTTTACTAGAAACCACCGTTCCTTGTTTGAACAAACCCTCCAAGCTCTCGAAATCCACCTTGTTAACCTTACTGCTCAAAATGAAGCTTATATGAGCCACTATGCCAACCTTATTTCCAAAAACACCCCTATTTCAGAAACTGACCTTGATTTAGAAAATGACCTTGTTCCAGAAAATAATCTTGTTTCAGAAAATGAGGCTCTTAGGATTCGTCTTGAAGCTTACATTAGTCAACTCTTTGGCAAAGAGGATATCCATTCAAAGGATAAAAAGACTATCATGGGTACTGATTATGCTAGATTAAGCCTTAAGATCCAATCTATATTAAGAAGTGCTTTTGTCAACTTGCCTTCAGATATACAATCCCGTATTCTGAGAAGCAAGGCTATGTTTAGGTCTTTTGACCTATGGTTCAAATGTTTCAAGAAACTTGTTACAGCCACTATTCCTAATCCTGATGAACTAGATGAAGGTGATAATGTGTTTATCTAGTTGGACTGTGAAGAACACTTTGGGAGTACTCTTAGAGTGTATGAAAAGAAACACCCATTTCCTGGTCTCTTAATTAATTATGATGATTGTTCATTTGTTGCTGATGATTCAGATGATGATGATTATAGGGATCCTAACTGGCTTTCCCAAATGTTTGAATATGGCTTTATTAGGTTCCTAAAATTAACAAAACATCACCAAGCCAGCTAGCTTCCACAAATTATTCAGGATGCTATTAAAACATTTGCGAGTCCTTTTGTTTCCATCAGATGCTGGAGTACTTTGCCAAAGTGGGAAAGAGATAATTGGATGAATGTCCAGCCTTCAAAGCATCTCATTCTCATCAATGGTCATACTCACTAAGGACAATGGTTTGAAGGAAATTCTCACTTATCCTTTAAGAATCCTTATGCTCTTGCTGAATGTTGGAGAAATTGTTTTAATAATCAAATTATTGAGTTTGCGCAGAATCTATGGAAGGATTATCATTTCATAGGGAGCACTGATAGAATTTCTATCTTTGGTCCTAGGCCCTATGCTGATGCCATTTCTCACTTACGAATAACTGGTCATTGTAATCCAAGAAACCTTCTCATCCCAGAGAAAAGACCAGAGTTTGAGCCTATTTTATATTGTGGATTCTGTAATCAATATGCTATTTACCATGACCATCCATGTGATTCTCCACAAGGTCCTTTTGATCCATTTGATGGATACCCATCCGATGCTCCTTCTACTGATTAAATTTGTGGTTACCATTGTAGCATTACTGTTTTGAAATTCTTGTTCTCACTGATAAAGTTAATTTCCCATGTTACTCCCACAGTCAGGAACTGTTTTAGTCAAGATTCTACTGATGACTGATGATTGATGATGATTGATTTTTCTATTTGTCTAGCTTGCACAATGGCTAAAAATGTTGCAATATTCAAATGATGATGTACTTGCTTCTGGCAAGCCCATGCTCCTATGTTCCTGTGTCCTATGTTCCTATGTAAATCCACGCATCTGACAATATTGGAGTTATTAAAAAGAAAAAGAAACTTTGGTCATGTCATAGTCCTCCATGCTCCTGAAGATTCCAATTATGGTGCACAAAAGGACAACAAGATGACTTAGGGACTCTACGTGCAAAAGTTCAAGTAGCTCCTACATGTTCCATTAAAAGTATTGTTCAAAGTGTTCCTTTTACTTTTTGTCCTCTCCAAGTCAAAAATTCTTATACTCTTATGATTATGCCAAAGCCTCAATTGCCGGAGATTTCAAGACAAAAAGTGGAAAAAATTACTGTTCACGGATTACTGTTCACCAACACTATTCATTTTTTATTGTTCATGACACTATTCACTCCGAATTTTGCCTATTTAAGGGGGCTGTCCCTTAAGTGATTCAGAATTTTTTCTCAGAACTTTCTTTAGAATTTCCTCCTCAGAACTCCCTTCTTTGAGAGAGCCTTCTTTGTGAGAAAGTTCACTTGTTTCTACTACTACCTTGTTCTTACTTTCCCTACAAACCTTGTAACTAGGACTAGTTCAAGCTTTGTAACTGTTAACCTGTTCTGAGATCTTGTATTAACTACTACTACTGTAAGTGTTTTACTCTACTTTCAATAAGAAGTATTTTCAGTTTTATGTTCATTATACTACTAGTTGCTACCTACACCTTGGACGGATTACGCCATACCAGACGGTTTTAAATTGCTTTCATTTATTTTAAATTGTTTTAATATATATACTGCTTGGCTGGTTCTACCAATTTACTATTGTTGTAACTTATTTGCATTACATTACTTTCACTATATTATATTGTCAGCAAGAGCATAAGGATCCTTAAAGGATAAGTGAGAATTTCCTTCAAACCATTGTCCTTGGTGAGTATGACCATTGATGAGAATAAGATGCTTTGAAGGTTGGACATTCATCCAATTATCTCTTTCCCACTTTGGCAAAGTACTCCAGCATCTGATGGAAACAAAAGGACTCGCAAATGTTTTAATAACATCCTGAATAATTTGTGGAAGTTGGCTGGCTTGGCGATGGCTTGTTAATTTTAGGAACCTAATAAAGCCATATTCAAACATTTGGGAAAGCCAGTTAGGATCCCTATAATCATCATCATCTGAATCATCAGCAACAAATGAACCATCATCATAATTAATTAAGAGACCAGGAAATGAGTGTTTCTTTTCATACACTCTGAGAGTATTCCCAAAGTGTTCTTCCTAGTCTAACTGGATAAACACATTATCACCTTCATCTAATTCATCAGGATCGGGAATAGTGGTTGTAACAAGTTTCTTGAAACATTTGAACCATAGGTTGAAAGACCTAAACATAGCCTTGCTTCTCAGAATACGGGATTGTATATCTGAAGGCAAGTTGGCAAAAGCACTTCTTAATATAGATTGGGTCTTAAGGCTCAATCTAGCATAATCAGTGCCCATGATAGTTATTTTATCCTTTGAATGGATATCCTCTTTGCCAAAGATTTGACTAATGTAGGCTTCAAGGTGAATCCTAAGAGCCTCATTTTCTGGAACAAGATTATTTTCTAGAATATGGTCATTTTCTAAAGTAGGGGTGTTTTTGGAGATAAGGTTGGCATAGTGGCTCATATAAGCTTCATTTTGAGCAGTAAGGATAACAATGTGGATTTCGAGAGCTTGGAGGGTTTGTTCAAACAAGGAACGGTGGTTTCTAGTAAAAGCAGCATATAAATTATCAAGAGTAAATTTTATGGAATCTGGTAATTCACTATAGACTCCATTATGAAATTGTAAGGATCTGGACAAGATTTCTTGTAAAGCAATCATCATATCACCATTGGAATATGTCATCGTTGCTGGGACAAATTCCTGAAGGGATGTTGATCCACTAGGTTTTTCCCCAGAAGATGCGCCTTCATGCATCTTAAAAGGTTGTCCCACTGGGAGCCTTTTATTTTGGGAATAGTCTGTGCAGGAGCTTTTCCCTTGTTTTTCCTCTCTGTCAAGGGAGCCATAATAATCCACTTACTAGTGGTATAAATATAAATATTATTATTATCCCACTTACTAGTGGTATTTGTCCACGTATCATTGCTTGATTCCTGCAAAGAATCATTGAGAATATTAGGGTAATTGGTAATAGTTGACAATTTGGCATTACTAGCATTACCTTCAAAATTGTTTGTGAAATACAAACTCATCCGTTGTTCATGAACAAATATATTAGTAGGAAAATCATAAGACAGATCTAAAGCATCATTAATATCAATTTCAAGTTTTGAAGCAAATTTGAATTTTACTTTCTGTCCGTAAGGATCAGTAGTAATTCCATCATGTTCAACAAAAAAAGGATACAAAGCATTTATAAATGGCAGGCCAATAATCACTTTATCAGTCATGTTTTTGACAAGAACAGAAGGAATCTTGAAACAGACATTATCATGGCAAATATGAGCATTATTCAGTTCATACTTAATCTTCATTTGAGAACCATTAGCGAAAACCAGTGTTTCAGTTGATTTTTCAAAATATTTTGAAGGAATTAGTCCTTCTTGGATACAATTCTTATCCGCACCAGAATCAATCATGGCAATAACAGTGAAATGATAATCATGGGAAACAACAATTTTAACTTTTGTGAACCATTTTGGGGGAAGTATGTTATTAACAAGAGCAAGTTGAGAATCATCGTCATTACCTTTATCAGAAAGAAGAGCTTGTTGGCAGGATTCATCTCCATCTTTGAGCTCATCTTGTTCATTATCAGACTTATTTTGATCAATATTTTGATCAAGTTTTAACATTAACAATTCTTGTTTAAGATTATGATTGTCACTTTTAATGTTTTTAAATTCATGTTTTAATTCACTGATCTCTTGTTTAACAGTATTAATTTCATGTTGAAGATCATTAATAGTTAAATCTTTAGATTTCTTTTTATTAAATCTTTCCAAAGTTTCTTCAAAACTTATTGTTGATTTAGGTTTTTTACTAGTTTCATCTTTTAACAAGTTTTTCTTGAACTGATCTAAATATTCTTTTTGTAATGTAGGGTTTTCTATTTGACCTATCAATTTAACCAACAAACTTTCATTTTCTCCACCTTTGGTGAGAACATTAACAAATTTAATAACATTGCAACAGGTATCTCTACAACTAATTTTAATATTAGGAGAATCAGAAGAATCATCAGCAGAATGATAGCAAGAATCAGTTGAAGAAGAAAAATCATCTTCCAAAGAATCAGACGAATTATTTGATTCAAGGATTCTGAATAATTCTTCTTGATCATTATCATCAATATTTAACATGTTAAACTTATGTTTTAACTTACTCGGTTTTTGTTTACAATCTTTATTGAAATGACCAGGTTTTCCACAGTTGAAACATTTACCTTTACCTGATCTTTGGTTAATATATTTTTTAGAAACATTTTTCTTTTTAGCATAAAGATCATTGAAATTAGTTTTGTATTTTTTTTATGTTTTTTATGGCTTTTGTCATGTTTTTTACCCTTTTGCCTGGAAGGAGCAATAGGGGGTAAACCTTATTGTTCACAAAAATTACCCATTTCATATTTGACTTTTCTCTTATTTTTTATTTGGTGTTTTAATAGTGCTTAAAATATCATCATAAGTTAAATTATCATAATCAATGGAATCATTTTTACCAATTAATTCTTGTTTTACCTTATGAGCAAAGATAGGAGGCAGACCGTCAATAAACTTTTCTTTCCAATAAGGCTTGTAACAATCTTTCGGATGCATTACTCTGGAAAGGAAAACATCTTGATACCATCTGTAATCAGACATAGTAGGACATCTCAAATTATTTAGCAAATTAGAAATTCGAGATGAAACATTAGATGGAGTACTAACAAAATGTTTAATAATAGTATAAATCAAGGTATTAACACCAATAAGGCTTGTACCAATCTTTCTGATGCATTACTCTAGAAAGGAAAACATATTGATACCATCTGTAATCAGACATAGTAGGACATCTCAAATTATTTAGCAAATCAGAAATTCGAGATGAAATATTAGATGGAGTACCAACAAAATGTTTGATAATAGTATAAATCAAGGTATTAACACCATCATGAATACCTCGACCAATACGTTCATCAAAAATAGGCAAACCTTCATCATTCTTTTTAACAGCATGTTTAATAGAATCTCTGGATTCTTTTGTGAGATATGAATCCCACCATCCACGAAGAGTACCAGAAAAACTAGTAGCAAGTAAATCAACAATTTCAGGTTGGTCAAAATCATGATTATTTTGGTAAGCAATACTAACCATAGACATATGACCCATTTTATTAATAATTTCTTGTTCAGAAAAACCATCAATATTCCATTCATAAATGTTATCAGCAGAAATAGAAAATTGAGTTTGAAAATGTCTCTCTTTAAATTGCATATCAGGAGGAGTAGGTTTTGAATACCAGTTTTTTGTAAGAAACATGGCTTTGGAAGTTCCAACAAATCTTTTAATTTCTGGGAAATCATTATCAAAAACCTTTTTAGCAGAAACAGAAGAAACAGTGTCAGAATCTGTGTTTTCATCAGAAACAATTTCTTTTTCATTTCTTGAAATAGTGCGAGCAGCATGAGTACTTGTAGAAGTACCCTCAGTTTTAACTTTTAAATTAGCAAACATTTTTTCAACAATTTCAAGAGTTTTAGATTGAGAAGTTTTAAACTTAAATTTGTTATCATGACTGGGTAAATTGATCAAAGGTTCCTCAGTCTTGATAGAAACAGATTTTTGAACAGAAGTAGTTTTTTTAACAATTTTTTCTTCAATACGGTCAAGTTGTTGACCAATTACATGCAAAAACTCATTAGTAAAATTGTTTTGTTCAATAAGACTAACAATAGGAGTTTGATTATCAGCAATTTTGAAAGGAGAAGCTTTAACATCAGTTTTGCCAGCAGTTATCAAAATTGTCTCAAGAAGTGGATGACTAGACCTAACAATGGTTTTGTCATCTTTAACAAAATTTGATTTCTTTATCACATTCAAATGATTTTTTGAAACTTCATCTTTTGAAACATAATAATTTTCAAGGAAATCAAAAAACAAAATATGTTTTTTCAATTGATGCAACTTTTCTTTCCATTTTCTTTTAACACGGTCTTTTTCAGACTGAGCAAAATTGTTTTGGAAATATTTCCTTTTAGATCTGTTTTTTGAAAGCATAAATTCATTATATAATGAAACCATATCAATTTCAAAGTTTTCATCTAAAACAGTCAAAACTCTTAATTGATTAACAGGATTTTCAATAGGAGGAAAATCAGAATAAGATGGACAAACAGATTTAGCATCATCTTCTTTGTCATTAGCAGATCTGACATATGGAGAAGAAGGTTTAGCTTTAGCTGAATAGAAACCAGCACTGATTTGAGATTTATCACTTGAAACACCTTTTAATTTTAAATTAGTGGGTTTTTCAAAACTCTTTTGCAAAAAGTCATTGAGATCTTGATCTCTTTTTGAAATACTTTTAGATCCAGCAAAAGAATGTCTTCCTTCGTTGATCCTCAAGTGTTGAATGTTTTGAAAACTTATTTTAACAGTACCATCAAGATATTGTTGAATATTTGTGAGATCTAACTCATCAAAAACAGGTTTAGCAACAGGGGATTCTTGTTCCAACAACCATTCAGTGGGAAGCTTGACATCTTGCCATTGAATCATTTTTGGAATTTGAACTTTAGCATCCAGAGTTGAACATTGAATTAACATGGTTTTACCAAAAGGTTCTCTATTATTTATAGCACCAAGATTTAACTGAGTACCCAACAATCTATAATAAATATGGTAAATCAAAGCAAAAGGTTTGCTACCTTCGTCCATGATATAACCAGATGAAGCAATATTCAAAGTCAACACTTTAACAATATTAGGATCATCCAAAACAAGAGTAAGATCAGGATAACAGTTGAAATAAACAGGACTATCATACAAAGAAACAGTAATCATACCAAGAATGCTATCTTTAGAGTGCTTAAATCTAGCATCTCTTAAACACATGAGATAGAAGCATTAATAACCTTTCGGGTGAGTGGTTTAATAGCAACTTGAACCATACCAATATGCAAATAACTTTTTTTTTTAGCAATGAAATCATTAATATTTCTTTTAGAAAACAAGCAACATTTTTCATGAGTTTTTCAAATAGAAAATATTTGTTCAACAGTTCTCACTTTGTAGATGGGATGAAAAGTGGTTTCAGCCCAACTAGTTTTGTAAATAGTTTTAGTATCCACTTTAGGAATGTTCCATTTTTGGAAATCAGAAAGCTTATTATCTTCAACAGTGTGATCTTCTTCATTTACAATATCAGGAGGACAACCAGTCCTGGAGCTGATAGAGGAGTTGGACCTCCATAACTTATCCATACTATCCTAGGTTCAACAATCAGTTATCATGTTTTTCTCACAACCGTTGCATTTCGTAACACATACCCTAAGCAACCCTATACCACACACATGCCCTACACGCCCTCTCTTGGCTCAAACGGGCCTTACAGTCAGGTTCTGGGAATTCACTTTACGTCTAGGGTGGCGCCAACGACGGTAAGAAGGGAACACAACAACGGAGCACCAAAGGTTCGTGTAAGAACAGAAAAGAGACAAAGACACAACAAGACTATCACCAGCCAAAAAAGAATGGATCTGATACCATAAAGGGGGGTAGGGGATGCACAGCTGAAGGGAAAAGAGATGGAAGTACAGTATAATATAGTGAAAGTAATGTAATGCAAATAAGTTACAACAATAGTAAGGCGGTAGAACTAGCCAAGCAGTAAATATTTCAAAACAATTTAAAATAAATGAAAGCAATTTAAAACCATCTAGTATGACGGTAATCCGTCCAAGGTGGCGGTAGCAACAAGTAGTATAATGAACATAAAACTGAAAATACTTCTTATTGAAAGTAGACTAAAACACTTATAATAGTAGTAGTTAATACAAGATCTCAGAACAGGTTAACAGTTACAAAACTTGAACTAGTCCTAGTTTCAAGGTTTGTAGGGAAAGTAAGAACAAAGTAGTAGTAGAAACAAGTGAACTTTTTCACAAAGAAGGCTCTCTCAAAGAAGGGAGTTTTAAGGAGGAAATTCTAAAGAAAGTTATGAGAAAAAATTCTAAACAAAATTCTGAATCACTTAAGGGACAGCCCCCCTTAAATAGGCAAAATTCGGAGTGAACAGTGTCATGAACAGTAAAAAAAAGAACAGTATCGGTGAACAGTAATCTGTGAATAGTAATCCATGAACAGTAATTTTTTCCACTTTTTGTCTTCAAATCTCCAGCAACTAAGGCTTTGGCATAATCATAAGAGTAGAAGAATTTCTGACTTGGAGAGGACAAAAAGCAAAAGGAACACTTTGAGCAATACTTTGAACATATAATGGAACATGTAGGAGCTACTTGAACTTTTGCACGTAGAGTCCCTAAGTCATCTTGTTGTCCTTTTGTGCACCATAATTGGAATCTTCAGGAGCATGGAGGACTATGACATGACCAAAGTTTTTTTTTTCCTTTTAATAACTCCAATATTGTCAGACGTATGGATTTACACAGGAACATAGGAGCATGGGCTTGCCAGGAGCAAGAACATCATCATTTGAATATTGCAACATTTTTAGCCATTGTGCAGGCTAGACAAATAGAAAAATCAATCATCAGTCATCAGTAGAATCTTGACTAAAATAGTTTTTGACTGTGGGAGTAACATGGGAAATTAACTTCATCAGTGAGAACAAGAATTTCAAAACAGTAATGCTACAGTAATAACCACAAATTTAATCAGTAGAAGGAGTATCGGATGGGTATCCATCAAATGGATCAAAAGGACCTTGTGGAGAATCACATGGATGGTCATGGTAAATAGCATATTGATTATAGAATCCACAATATAAAATAGACTCAAACTCTGGTCTTCTCCCTGGGATGAGAAGGCTTCTTGGATTACAATGATCAGTTATCCGTAAGTGAGAAATGGCATCAGCATAAGGCCTAGACCAAAGATAGAAATTCTATCAGTGCTCCCTATGAAATGATAATCCTTCCATAAATTCTGAGCAACCTCAATAATTTGATTATTAAAATAATTTCTCCAACATTCAGCAAGAGCATAAGGATCCTTAAGGGATAAGTGAGAATTTCCTTCAAACCATTGTCCTTGGTGAGTATGACCATTGATGAGAATGAGATGCTTTGAAGGCTGGACATTCATCCAATATATATATATATATATATATATATATATATATGAGTATTCCTCATGTTAAGAGTCACCCTAACTTCGGCAAACTTGAGAACTATCAAAGGATGTTCAAAGCTGTGAGGTTTGGGATCTGCCTAAAGTGAACATTCTTCTTCCATCCTTGTAATTAATGAAAATAGTATTTCAAGGGAGAAACTATGGGTAGGTGGGATTAAAAGGAGAGAGGAACAACCACTTCTTCAGATTTCTCCTCCCCTTCTGAACAAATCGTACCTCGCTAGATTCGATGGTGAGGGCTTAGGTTCCTTTTGCAAGTTTTGGTTGCTAATTGGGCTTCCTAATGGGTATTGGTTCTGCGACATAATCTAGGCTAGCTTCCCCAAGTTTTATTGGACCTCTGGCTTCGGATTTTAGGCTTAGGCCACTATGGGCATGCTGAGAACATATCGTGGCAGATTTAGGGTTCTTGATATATTCTGCGGAATTTGTTGTATTTTGCCTTTTGATAATGGGGACTTGTTAGCCAATGTTTTAGTTTGGGCGTTGTCACTCTCAAAGGCCAACAAATTTGGGCTTCCATTGGGTTTAGGCTCGTTATGGCCTGTTTAAAAAATGGGGTGGGAACACCCAATAAAAAAAGAACATTACTGCTTAAGATTTCTGCAAATATTGTCATAGCTGGGTGCCAAAAACTAAACATGTTCTTTAGTTTCATCATTACCGCGCCTGATGATATGCAGCATACACCAAATAAAAAAAGTTCTCAATATGAGATTTAAATTTTTAGTGTTGAATTTTCTGTTTGAGCAAAACTATGGATATATATTAGAAGTTAGAACCTAAAGAAAATTTATGGTTATGACTCATGGGTTTGTTCTCTTTTCCCCGTGCTTTGACTCCAAATGAGACAACTCAATAAACTACAAGTGAATAATCTCTTGAATTATCTATAATAGGTTAGAGTAATAACTTTTCCCAATTTCACTCCATTAAAAGTGAACTTATCCTCTCTCTTTTTTTATTTTTTTTTTTCGTATTTTTAATTTTTAATTTTTTCTACAAAATAAAAATTTTATTTTAGTCAAATCTATATATATATATATATATATATATATATACATGTGTGTGTATGTGTATAAAGCTATCTTCTAGAAATTTAAACTCTGGCCTTTGTCTTCTCACTCCATAAGAACTTTGTACTTGTGGAGTGGCCATCATGGAAAGAGTGAACAGTGATAGTAGACTTATTCTTTTGAAGGCCCAAACCATGAAGTATTACATAATTTATATGTATGTGTGTGTGTATATATATATATATATATATATATTATAAAAAAAACAATTGTGGAGGGGCCATGTCCCCTTGATCTGTTAATAGTTACGTCCCAGCCATTAAGAACTAGCAAATGTAGGCAACACGACCCACTACCAAAATCAGTAGTAAGATCATGATGTCTTCTAAAGCACAAATGGTGATTTCTTTCTTCTTAACTTGTTGGTTTGTTTTGTGTTCTTTGGTACTTCCAGGCGAATTTCATTGTAAAAGATTGGAAATTTAAATTTAAAATACCATTTCAGTTTGCACCAGAAAGGGAGATAATACATATATATGTGAATTCAGCTTGTCCCCCATTTCAATTTTCCCATGTGAAGTAGCACTAGTGATTTAGACCTCGATCTGACCTCTTATAATAATTCATCCAAAAAATATATATACCTAAAATTTAAGAACTGAACTCTTTTCACGTTTGAGAGCAATGACATGATAGAAGAAAGTAATTGCTTAAAACTACGTATTTTATTTAATAGATCAATAGTTGGGAAAGGGGGATATTTGAACCCGATTATCAACATTAAAGAGACTAGGATAGAAAGTGCCATTTTAATTGCCAAACAGTTGAGTTTGAGCTACAAAGTTCTTGACAAGCTTGATATTAGATGACAAGATACAAAAGCTTTCCGGAAATGCTAAGCGACATCTCCACACTTATTGCTAATATATTGTTATATTTAACCAACTGTCACAAAAATTTAGGGTCTTGTCTTGTAAACGTTGCCACCCATTCTGGAACGAAGAGGATTGTAGCCCTCCTATTCATTACCTGTAAAATGACACAAATTTTTGGGGTTAACGAAGAAGTCCTGTTAGTACACCATAAAGCTATTAGAGGCTATTCCATGCCGTTGGACCAAAAATGATAAATGAAAAGACACCATAAAGTTTTTCATGTTCATGGCGCCATAAAGTTACCCATAATTTTGTAACTTATTCTTTGTTTATGTCATTGAAATTAAAATAAAATCTTATTATTTACAACTTTTGACAATTCAAACTTTGTCTAGACTAAAAATAATTGGTGTTCTAGCTTGATAATAAGAACAATCATTATGATGGGATCGTTATAGATTTAAATTCTATTGTATTTATAAAAAATAAAAAATAAAACAATTTGGTGTAGATCTAACTTATCTAATTTGAGTTAATCTATAATGACTATACATACATAGTGAATAAGACAACACGTATATGTATAAGGATTAACAGGTACGTAAACATGTTAGACTACTTACACAATTTTAATTTATTCTACAGAAAAATAACATTTTATAATTCTCATAACATCTTTTTAATCTCTATAAATTAACTTCAAATATCAAGGATTCAATTGTTTTTTAATTAATAAAAATTAATATTTATCACAATAACTGTACAATACATCCTTGATGTGTTATTGTTTCACCATAATTTTCAGGTGTCAAATAAAAAAAAAAAATCCTATAAAATGTTTCACGTGGAGGGGATAGGGGCAACAAAGTCTTCACAGTATTTGTAAATAATTTTATATAACTTGAGAATTTTCATTGGCAAATTATTAACTAAGGATGTGTTTGAATACCGTTTATTTTGTTGAAAACTGAAAATTAAAAACTAAAAATACTGTAATAAAATAATTTTTAAATGTGTGAATAATGTCGTGAGACCAATTTTTAATGAAAGTTTTGTTGAAAAAAGAGGTTTATGAGTCCCGTGAATAGTGCACGGGACTTTCTGGCACTGGAAAAGCCACCATAGCCACAGAACGTGTTTCTCAAAAAAAAAAAAAAAAAATGCAAGCACAGACGTTATAACCAGTATCCAAACGGATAATAAATTAAAAATTAATTTCAATTAAGCTATTCACAAGAATTTATGTAGAAAACAAATATTATATAGAGAAATTGTGAAACATAAACATACTTGAATGTGAAGTGGACACGTCCAATAGTGGAGGAGGAGGCTGATTATGGTCATGTGGAGGGTCATAGTCAGGGAACAAAGTCTTCTCATTATCTGTAACTAATATGAAACGCCGTGAGAAATTTCCTTTGCCAATTTATTAACTAAATTAAAATTAATTTTCAATTTATCTATTTACAAAAGTTTATGTAGAAAATGTATATTATATAGGAAAACCAGCAGACATACTCGAAAGTGAAGTGGACACATCCAACGGAGGAGGAGGGGGCTGACGAAAGGTATGTGGTGGATCGTAGTCGGGGAACAAAGTCTTCTCATTCTCTACAAATAAATTGAAATGTCATGAGAAATTCTCTTTGCCAAATTGTCAACTAAATTACAAATTAATTTCTATTCAACCATTTAGAACAATTTATGTAAAAAATAACTATTGTATAGAAAAATTATCAAATATACTTAAAAGTGAAGTGGACACGTCCAATGGTGGAGGAGGGGGCCAGCGAAAGGTAAGTGGAGGGTCATAATCGGGGAACAAAGTATTCTCATTATCTGTTAATAACATGAATTGTCTTGAGAGAATGTTTTTGTCAAATCATTAACTAAATTAAAATGCATTTCAACTTGACTACCCGCAACAATTTATGTAGAAAAAAAGATAATATATAGAAAAATCATCAAATGTACTTGAAAGTGAAATAGACATGTCCAATGCAGGAGGAGGAGGTTGATTATGGTCATGTGGAGGGTCATAGTCGGGAAACAAAGTCTTCTCATTATTTGTAAGTAACATGAAACGTCGTGAGAAATTTCCTTAGCCAGTTTATTAACTAAATTAAAATTAATTTTCAATTCATCTTTTTACAAAAGTTTATGTAGAAAATGTATATTAAAGGAAAACTAACAAACATACTCGAAAGTGAACTGGACACATCCAACGAAGGAGGGGGCTGACGAAAGGTATGTGGTGGATCGTAGTCGGGGAACAAAGTCTTCTCATTCTCTACAAATAAATTGAAATGTCAAGAGAAATTCTCTTTGCCAAACTGTCAACTAAATTACAAATTAATTTTATTCAACTATTCATAACAAGTTATGTCGAAAATGGCTATTGTATAGAAAAATTAGCAAACATACTTAAAAGTGAAGTAGACACATCCAATGGTGGAGGAGGGGGCCAGCGAAAAGTATGTGGAGGGTCATAGTCAGGGAACAAAGTATTCTCATTATCTGTAAGTAACATGAAACGTAATGAGAAATTTGCTTTGCTAATTTATTAACTAAATTAAAATTAATTTTCAATTCATCTATTTAGAAAAGTTTATGTAGAAAATGTATATTATATAGAAAAATTAACAAACATACTTGAAAGTGAAGTGAACACATCCAATGGAGGAGGGGGTTGATTATGATTATGTGGTGGATCGTAGTCGGGGAACAAAGTCTTCTCATTCTCTGCAAATAAAATGAAATATCATGAGAAATTCTCTTTGCCAAATTGTCAAATAAATTAAAATTTAAAAAAAAAAAAAAAAAAAAGCTCATGATTCTTTTCTATATTATGGAGAAACGAAGGTATGTTCAACATTGTTATGAATGTAGAATACATACCCAAAGAGAATTGGCGAGCGAAGCACACTGTGGTAAAGCTAAGCAAGAGGAAGAAACACAATCGTGCTTGAAAATCCATCCCTCTCTTTCACTATCTCACTTACAAAAAGCCTGAAGCTAGTACGTGAAAACCTTGTAATGACAACCCGTATTTATAATTTTATATAGGAAAAATAATGTCTATTGACTATTGTCTTGACAACTGGTCTACCATGATTACCGGCTGAATAGTTTCTATCCTAAAACCTACTACACATAATACGCATTTAGCAAATTGACAAAAATGCTTGACACCTGGAACATTTGTGTCAAGAAAATAATTGCTTGAAATTATCTCCTTAAATATTAAGATGCTTATAAATTGTTATAAGTAATAAATAAGAGAGAGACAAAAATTCTAGTATTAATTAGATGAGATGAGTTGAAGAGCAATAAATACTAGCATTTTTTTCTACCATTAGATATGTGAGAAATCAATAGTTTAAAATAGGTATAACTCTTTTGAAGTTATACTAAGTGTAATTTGAACACATCTCATATATATATATATATAGAGTTGGGTTAGGTTTAAGTTATACCAAGTGCAGTTTTAAGTAATATTACACTATTTAATATTTTTTAATTGGATGTGAATTTTAACAATTCAACCGTTGGATTACGTTGTTTTTGTATATTCTCTATATTTGCAAAATTTCAAGGTGATCAAAGATCAATAACCATGTTATCAATCAATTGTTTAAATTCAAGTTTTTGTAATTTAAAATATTGCATAAAATATGAGTTTATTGATTGAATAGTAAATAAGTTACACTTTTTTAGACCGTAAATTTCTAAGAAATTTAATGGTTAGAAAATCACTATAATCAATGTCATCTTTAAAATTAATTACTAATTAATTTGAAAAAATATTATATTATATTATTTTCTACTTTCTTTTTCTCTCCTAATTAATTCATACCTAACCTTGCACTTATTCTTGAGTTGCAGATTTTCTTCCTTATGGACTTTTATTCTTATCTGGTATTACGTGAAGCTTTAAAATTAATTGCTAATTAATTTGAGAAAATATTATATTATATTATTTTCTGCTTTCTTTTTCTCTCCTAATTAATTCATATCTAACCTTGCACTTAATGTTCTTGAGTTGTAGATTTTCTTCCTTATGGATTTTTATTCTTATCTGGTATCACGTGAAGTTTAGATAATTCTAACCTCTGAGAGAGAGAGAGTTAATATGGTAAGAACTCCTACTCTCCAGGCATTATTGTTGTCTTATCATATGGTAGATATTAGAATTTGAAATACAAACAAATTCTATTCACTACAGATCAAATTTTGATAGTTCAATCTTATTAAAATCTTTACAATTTGATAATTTTATTTTATCTCTAAGGTTCATATTTGGTTTCGTTTGTTTTTCTCCTTATAAAAATAATATCGAAGAGGCTAAGATCATTTAACAATAACTCTTCCTCACTAAGATAAATATCTTCCTTATAAAGAGCATCCACCTACTGTTGATTTTCACATTCCACCACAAGATTTGTGAATCCAAAATAAAGAAATCTAATTTATACCCAAATAATCATTTGCTAAACGACCTCACATATCAAATAATCAATATGTAAATACCAGGTAAGAATAAGTCCATGAGAAATAAATTCTGCAACTCAAGAACGTTGAGAATAGGCTTTTGTGCAAGGTTAAGGCTGAATTAATTGGGAGAGAGAAAGAAAGTAGAAAAGAAAATAATATAATATTCTCTCAAATTAAATTTTTTTGAGTAAACAGTAATACTCATTAGAACACACATGAAAATAGTAATACTAGTGTTTTAATTAGGTTAGCTAATATGAACAAGAACTAATTTTAAAGATATTATTGATTATAGATATTTTCTAATTATTAGATTTCTTAGATATCTACGGTTTAAAAAATGTGTAATTTTTATAGAGTTATATATACATACACACACACACACACACATATATATATATATACACACACACTATGCCTAAAATTTATGATTTGAATACTTTTCACGTTTGAAAGCAATGAACTGATAAAAGAAAATAATTGCTTGAAATTATATATTTTATTTGATTAAATATATAGATAGTTAGGGAAGGGGGATATTTGAACCCTGATTACCAACCTTAAAGATGTCAAGATAGGAAGTGCCATTTTTAATTTTTAATTGCCAATCAGTTGAGTTTGAGCTACAAAGTTCTTGACATGCTTGATATTTGATGACAAGATAAAAAAGTTTTCTGAAAATGCTAAACTACATTTCCACATTTATTGTTAATACATTATACTTAATCAACGATTGCAAAAATTTAGAGTCTGCCTTTGCAACGTTGCCACCCTTTCTGGAACGAAGAGGGTTGTAGCCCTCCTATTCATTCGCTGCAAATTGACACAAATTTTTGTGGTTAATGAAGATGTCTTATTATTAGTACACTACGAGACAGACAAATAAGTAAATAATTCCTGAAAATTTTTCCAATAACAAACCTTTTTTTTTTTTTTTTTTTTTTTGAGAATCTAAAAATGGGGGTTTTTATGGTCATATTACACCCTCGGGCAGGGAGCCAGTGGCCTCGGGCAGGGAGTCCGTAGTTGGTACCCGTTCTGTACCCTCTGTGTGGGAGTCACCTCACATTTTGTGAGTACACCTCACAACTAAGTTTACCCACCAACGAAAGCTTGCGGGCAGCGGGACTCGAACTTAGGTGTGTTGCACGAAGCGTCCGATCCTTACCCACTCAGCCAAGCCCTCGTTGGCTCATTAGAGGTTATTTTATTCCATGTCATTTGACCAAAAAAGATAAAATAAAAAGACACCATAAAGTTTTCATGTTCATGGCGCCATAAAGTAATTACCCATAGTTTTATAACTTATACTTTGTTATGTCATTGAAATTCAAATAAAATCTAATTATTTATAAATTTTGACAATTCGAACTTTGTCTACACTAAAAATAGTTGGTGTCGTAGCTTGATAATAAGAAAAATTATTATGAAAATGATGTTATAGATTTAAAATCTACTGTATATATATGTATATATATATATAATTTTTTTTTTTGAGAAAAATATGGTGTGCATCTAACTTATCTAATTTAAGTTAATCTATAATAATTGCACATACATAGTGAATAAGAGTATAAGTCTATAAGACAACGCGTACAACGATTAACGGTGCATAAACATGGTGCACTACTTACAGAATTTTAATTTATTCTATAGTAAAATAACTTTTAATAATTCTCATAACATCTTTTTAATTGCTATAAATTATTTTCAAATATTTTCTCAAAAAAAAAAAAAAAAAAACTTCAAATACCAAGAACTCAATTGTTTTTTTAATTAATAAAAATTATTTTTTTAACACAATAATTGTACTGTAGAGTGTAGGTCCTTGATGCGTTAAGTTTTCACCGCAATTTTAGGTTTCAAATAAATAAATAAAAAACCTACAAAATGTTTCATGTGAAGGGGATGGGGGGGCACAAAGTCTTCACAATATTTGTAAATATTGTGATATATCTTCAAAATTTCCTTTGCCAGATTATCAACTAAATTAAAAATTAATTTCAATTAAGCTATTCACAAGAATTTGGGTAGAAAACAAATATTTCATAGAAAAATGGTCAAACATAAACATACTTGCAAGTGTAGTGGACACGTCCAACGAAGGAGGATGAGGTCGATTATGGTCATCAAGAGGGTTATAATCGAGGAACAAAGTCTTCTCATTATCTGTAAGTATCATGAAATGTAGTCAGAAATTTCCTTTGCCAATTTATCAACTACATTAAAATTAATTTTCATTTTATATATTTACACTTTTATGAAGAAATGTATATTATATATAAAAATTATCAAACATACTCGAAAGTAAAGTAGACGCATCCGACGGAGGACGAAATGCATGCGGAGGGGTGTAATCAGGGAACAAAGTCTCCTCATTCTCTACAAGTAAAAGGAATTGTCTTGAGAAACTCTCTTTGCCAAATTGTAAACTAAACTAAAAATTAATTTCTATAAATCTATTCACAACAATTTACGTAGAAAATGGTTGTTGTAAAGGAAAATTAACAAAAATACTTGAAAGTAAAGTGGACACACCAAGGGGAGGACGAAAGGTATGTGGAGGGGTGTAGTCGGGGAACAAAGTCTCCTCATTCTCTGCAAGTGAAATGAATTTCCTTGAGAAACTCTCTTTGCAAAATTGTCAACTAAATTAAAATTTAATTTCTATTAATCTATTCCAAACAATTTATGTAGAAAATGGCTATTGTAAAGATAAAAGATCAAACATACTCGAAGGCAAAGTGGACACAACTGGGGGTGGACGAAAGGTATGTGGTGGGGTGTAGTCAGGGAACAAAGTCTCCTCTTTCTTTGCAAGCGAAATTAATTGTCATGAGAAACTCTCTTTTCCAAATTGTCAACTAAATTAAAAATTAATTTCTATTAATCTATTCACAACAATTTATGTAGAAAATGATTGTTCTAAAGAAAAATTATCAAACATACTCGAAAGTAAAGTGGACACATCAGGGGGAGGACGAAAGGTATGCGGAGGAGTGTAGTCGGGGAACAAAGTCTCCTCTTTCTCTGCAAGTGAAATGAATTGTCTTAAGAAACTCTTTTTGCCAAATTGTCAACTAAATTAAAATTTAATTTCTATTAATCTATTCAAAACAATTTATGTAGAAAATGGCTATTGTAAAGAAAAATGATCAAACATACTCGAAAATAAAGTGGACACATCTAGCGGTGGACGAAAGGTATGTGGAGGAGTGTAGTCGGGGAACAAAGTCTCCTCTTTCTCTGCAAGTGAAATGAATTGTCTTGAGAAACTCTCTTTTCCAAATTGTCAACAAAATTAAAAATTAACTTCTAGTAATCTATTCACAACAATAGATGTAGAAAATGATTGTTGTAAAGAAAAATTATCAAACATACTCGAAAGTAAAGTGGACACAGTTGGGGGAGGACGAAAGGTATGTGGAGAGGTGTAGTCAGGGAACAAAGTCTCCTCTTTCTCTGCAGTGAAATGAATTGTCTTGAGAAACTCCCTTTGCCAAATTGTAAACTAAATTAAAATTTAATTTCTATTAATCTATTAAAAAAAATTTGTGTAGAAAATGGCTATTTTAAAGAAAACTGATAAAACATACTCAAAAGTAAAGTGGACACATCTGGGGGAGGACGAAAGGTATGTGGAGGGGTGTAGTCAGGGAACAAAGTCTCCTCTTTCTCTGCAAGTGAAATGAATTGTCTTGAGAAACTCTCTTTGCCAAATTGTCAAACTAATTAAAATTTAATTTCTATTAATCTATTCAAAAAAATTTGTGTAGAAAATGGCTATTGTAAAGGAAAATGATCAAACATACTCGAAAGTAAAGTGGACACATCTGGCGGTGGACGAAAGGTATGTGGAGGAGTGTAGTCAGGGAACAAACTCTCCTCTTTCTCTGCAAGTGAAATAAATTGTCTTGAGAAACTCTCTTTGCCAAATTGTCAAACTAATTAAAATTTAATTTCTATTAATCTATTCAAAACAATTTATGTAGAGAATGGCTATTGTAAAGAAAAATGATCAAACATACTCGAAAGTAAAGTGGACACATCTGGCGGTGGACAAAAGGTATGTGGAGGAGTGTAGTCGGGGAACAAAGTCTCCTCTTTCTCTACAAGTGACATAAATTGTCTTGAGAAACTCTCTTTGCCAAATTGTCAACTAAATTAAAATTTAATTTCTATTAATCTATTCAAAACAATTTATGTAGAGAATGGCTACTGTAAAGAAAAATGATCAAACATACTCGAAAGTAAAGTGGACAGAGCTAGGGGAGGACGAAAGGTATGTGGAGGGGTGTAGTCAGGGAACAAAGTCTCCTCTTTCTCTGCAAGTGAAATGAATTGTCTTGAGAAACTCCCTTTGCCAAATTGTGAACTAAATCAAAATTTAATTTCTATTAATCTATTAAAAAAATTTTGTGTAGAAAATGGCTATTGTAAAGAAAACTGATCAAACATACTCGAAAGTAAAGTGGACACATTTGGGGGAGGACGAAAGGTATGTGGAGGGGTGTAGTCGAGAAACAATGTCTCCTCTTTCTCTGCAAGTGAAATGAATTGTCTTGAGAAACTCTTTTTTCCAAATTGTCAACTAAATTAAAATTTAATTTCTATTAATCTATTCAAAAAAAAAATTGTGTAGAAAATGACTATTGTAAAGAAAAATGATCAAACATACTCGAAAGTAAAGTGGACACATCTGGGGGAGGACGAAAGGTATGTGGAGGGGTGTAGTCAGTGAACAAAGTCTCCTCTTTCTCTGCAAGTGAAATGAATTGTCTTGAGAAACTCCCTTTGCCAAATTGTGAACTAAATTAAAATTTAATTTCTATTAATCTATTCAAAAAAAATTGTGTAGAAAATGGCTATTGTAAAGAAAAATGATCAAACATACTCGAAAGTAAAGTGGACACATCTGGGGGAGGACGAAAGGTATGTGGAGGGGTGTAGTCATCGAACAAAGTCTCCTCTTTCTCTGCAAGTGAAATGAATTGTCTTGAGAAACTCCCTTTGCCAAATTGTGAAATAAATTAAAATTTAATTTCTATTAATCTATTCAAAAAAAATTGTGTAGAAAATGGCTATTGTAAAGAAAAATGATCAAACATACTCAAAAGTAAAGTGGACACGTCTGGGGGAGGACGAAAGGTATGTGGAGGGGTGTAGTTGGGGAACAAAGTCTCCTCTCTCTCTGGATGTAAAATGAATTGTCTTGAGAAATTCTCTTTGCCAAATTGTCAGCTAAATTTAAAATTAATTTCTATTAAGCTATTCACAAAAATTTATGTTGAAAATAGTTTTTGTAAAAAGATATTATCAAACATACTTAAAAGTGAAGTGGACACATCCGACAAAGGTCGAAAGGTATGTGGAGGGGAATGTGGAGGTGTATGTGGTGGGTTGTAGTCAGAGAACAAAGTCTCCTCATTCTTTGCAAGTAAAATTAATTGTCTTAAGAAAATATTTTTCCAAATTGCCAACTAAATTATAAAAAAAAAAATATATTCTCATGATCTTTTATAATATGGAGAAATGAAAGTCTATTCAACATTGTTACGAATGTAGCATACATACCCAAAGGGATTTGGCGAGCGAAGCACACTATGGCAAAGCTAAGAAAGATGAAGAAGCACAACTGTGCTTGAAAATCCATCGCTCTCTTTAACTATCTTACTCTCTTACAAAAAGCCTAAAGTTAGTACATGAAAATCTTGTAATGACAACCCCTATTTATATAGAACAATGTCTCTCAAAACTAGTTTGTAAAGAAAGTCTTCAAACTTTTCATATATTTCTTTTTTGGATTTGAATTTTGAAAATCTAACTGTAGAATTTTATTTTCCTTATATTCTTAATATACATATCAAATTTTGTTCAAATTGGATGTTATTTAACATTCAATCAATAAATATATTTTTTATACATAATTTTGTATCACAAAAATTTGAATTTTTAACAACTGTTTGATGACATAGCAAGTAATCTTTGACCTTCTTGAAATTTTGCAGGCATGAACGATATAATAAAAACATTCAATCCAATGGTTAGATTTTCAAAATTTACACTCAATATAAAGATATATTAGGAGTTTGAAGGGTTTCTTTCCAAATTAGTTTGGAGAGAAACTTTGTTCATTTATATAGGAAAAATGATGTTTATTGTCATGACACTTGGTCTATCATACATTTTTAACAACAACATTTGACTTTCGGTTAAACTAATGATATTTTGTCATATTATGTCTTAAGGCCTCACAATTTTACACATCAATATTCATTATGAGATAGTTCAAGTTAAACCTGGTATAACTTCACAAGAATTATATCATTTACAATTGATCTTGTCATTATTGGAAATTTATTGTTTGCCATCTCAATTTATTTCATTAATAGCATCATTTTCTCTCTCTCCTATTTATTACATTTGAGGGGCAAATGTTTCTTTGTAATAAATAAACCTTCATTAAATGTAATAAATAAAAGATAGAAAAAAAATGCTATTAAAGAAACAAATAAGCCCCCACTAAATGTAATAACTAAGAAAGAGAAAGAAAAAAAGAAAAGAAAAAGAAAGAAGAAAGATGCCATTAATGAGATAAATTGATTATTTCCAAAAGGGCTTATTACATTTCCTTTTCTTGGGATTTGGGAGAATGACACTCCATCTCAAACATAAATAATTAAAAAAAAAAAAATACTTACCTCCTTTAGGTTCGAAGAAATTAACACTACTCCCTTAATAATAAATACATTTTAATAACAATTATCATTATCAAATTTTGTATTTAATTTTTCATATTCAAACACAATCATAATAAAATCCTAATTATCAAATTTAATACTTATATACAAAATAAAAGTGAGAAAAAAAATCATTTTTTAAAGTCAAAATTGTAATTTTTTTTTTCATGCATCATGGGTTGCTGATTAGATAGTAAATTTATTATAATCATTACTCTAATATGTTTTTTTAATTAAAGCAAAAATAGACTCTAAATTTAAATTCTTTATAAAAATCTTGTCATAATTAAAATAAAAGAATATTATTAATGACCATAATTACCTATTAAAACTACCATAATGATTAATTTCCTATATTTAATTAGACTAACTAAAAAATAAAAGACAATTAATGACTAACATAATTACCCATTAATAACTATCATGATGATTATATTTTATACTTATAAGACAATAACAAAAAATTATTAATAATTGTAGGGTCAGTTTTTGTAGCCCAAGCCCACAATATATGGAGTATAAGCCCTATGAACCCAAAACAATGAATTTGTAGAGCGTGAGTGAAAGAACTGGGTTGGATATGAATTAAACAAGAGTTGGTTATGGTATTTGCTAATAATCTAACATGCAATCACGTTAAGACAAAAACAGACATGAATGTCCGAAGAGACATTTTATTGAATAAAGTTAGGTTACAAGCCTTAGAGCTACAGTAAAGTGGTTTTCTTCTTCCGTGTTTTCTTTTCTCCCCCTCCTTTTTGTCAAGGGCTCTTCTTCTTTATATAGCCTCCTCCCTCATCATCTCAGTCGTCCACTTGTCCTCCATCTGCGTACATACTTAAGTATAGGTCACGTCAAGCATCCTCCCTAGCTTTTATGAGTGGCGGTAGCTGAGGTTGCACTGTTCAGGGGTTTTCTCTACATAAATGCGGCCAGAAAAGTTGCTGCAGTGCATTAAATACGGTGGTAGCAGCTTTTCCTTAAGATATTTCTTCATCCTTATCATCCCCAGGTGTGCCCAGAGCTTATCTTTGTCATTGGAATTGCCAGGAAGGTCATTCGGACCTTCCATACGTTTATTTGATCAAGACTATTCGTATCCGAGGAGTAAAACCTCTTCGGAAAAAGGGTGACCTCTTCGGATTGTACTCTTCCTCCATTTCCGGGTTTATTGACCCTAGATGAACTCTACCCCAACCTGTTACTACTCTTCGGACATACAATAATCTTAAAAACAAGGCTCGAGGCCCAATAGTTAGATCTGGGCTTTTACCCCCCCACAATAGCCCCTCAAAATCTTAATTTTTCGCTCGCATCCGAAGAGAAAAAGTGGAATTTTGACTTGTCACGGAGTAAAAAGCTTAAGAACAGCCAAATATTTGAACCGACACGTGTGTAGGCATAGATATAAGCGTTTTATCATTGCCGCTGTTCTTTTCGTATTTCCAAAGCGCTGCATTAATTACTCCAGACGGCGCCTTGTCCTCTGTATCTAACGGTGAGTTATTGATCTGATGGGCGTGGTTCTTCCCCATAGTTTGGGCGAAATAACTTCTGCCCTTTCATGTGACCCGGTATAAAGTCTCAGAAGAAGTTACTTCTTCCTCATTTTGCAAACTTTCAGACGATCCAGCAAGAACAAGCACGCGACTCCATCAAACTCTCTCAGTCACCGATCCCAGTCTTCCCCAGCGTCTTCAAGAATCCTTCTACGAGTTTGAAAATCACTCTCCGGTCTAGTTCCTGTAAGTTGTCATCCATTAGATCCTTTAGTCTTCTCTTCGGCCAGCCATATTTCCGTTTTAAGTGCTATGGGTAAACTCTAGTATTTGGTGAATAGCCCTGATCAGTTGGAGGCATTTAGGGCCGCACATCGCATACCCCCAAATGTGGGTGTGAGGTATTGCCCTCCAGAAAAAATATTAACAGATCGCAAGACGAGCGAAGTTGTTATCCCCCTCATTGCCTTCCTAGAAGGAGGGATGACCATCCCTATGGGTCTCATCACCAGTAGTTATCTTAGGAACCATAGGCTTAGCCCGGACAAATGTTCGCCCAACATGTTTAGGATTCTAGGAGCAGTTGAGGATCTGAACCGCCACCTAGGGTTGGGCCTCACCTGGCTTGATGTGGTGCACATGTATGAGTGCCACAGCCAACAAAGGGCGGGATATTATCTCAAATCTCGGTCCGACGTGGTTAGACTCATTTCCTGCCTCCCCAAATCCAACAAAGGGATGAAAGACGATTATGTGATCGTCTTGGGCGCATGGCACGACGGTCCCCATTGCCCAACCAAACCAGGAGAGTCAGGTCGGACATATTAGATTTAGGCTCACTAATAGTAGTCTTAGGATTTCCACCTGTTAACAATTTTTAATTCTCTGTGTGTTTGTTTCGAGTCTCTGATAAAGCTCTGCTGTGATTTTTTACAGATAGGAACCACGTCTCTCCTCAACCGCTGGAATGATGCAGAAGGTGTCTTAGCTTACCCTCGTCGACCAGCTGATCTAAATAATCCCACAGGCTCCTGCAATCATCCGTGCTATGCCGATGGTCTTAATGATACTGGCAATAGAGATTATGATTACGCCTTTCAGGGTTTCTTACCATCTTATTTGGCCACCTGAAGAATGACTCGTTTTTAATCTTTTCCAAAACTTGGTGCACCGGCTCTTTAAATACAGTATTGACTGCTTGAGGGTTGGTCGATCCTGATTGCCCAGCGAAATCTCTACGCGGTTTACTGCTATTGTAACGATCCAACCGGAAATCCCTCCTCTCCTAGGGGGTAGCTTTGTCCTTTCCATTCTCTTGCTGCTGATCTTCCTCAACTCTTTTAAATTTTTCTATACAGTCCATAAGCTGACACATGTTAGTGACTGGTTTGCCAGATAAGGAGGTCCTTAGATCGTGGTCAGTAGGGAGGCCGACCTTGAACGTGCTGAGGGCCATTGCATCGGAGTTGCCCTCCATATCATTAAACATCTCCCAGTACCTATCCGAATACGCCTTTAGAGTCTCGCCCTCTTGCATGCTCAAGGACAATAGTGAAGACAGGGGCCTGACTACTCTTCGGCATGTGACAAAGTGTGAACCAAATGCCTGAGTGGGCTCTTTGAATGAATTAATAGAGTCTGCCTTCAAGCTGTCAAACCACCTCATCGCCACCGGCCCCAGACTAGAGGGGAAAACCTTACACATCATGGCTTCGTCTCTGGAGTAGACAGTCATCCTTTGGTTAAAATGGCTCACGTGCTCCACCGGTTCTGTTTTACCATTGTAGATGGTAAACGTTGGCTGGTTAAAACGCCGAGGGAGTCTTGCCTCCTCAATTCTACGAGTAAAAGGTGACCGAGAAATCTGATTCAAGGCCCTGCTCATAGCATCATTCCCTACGCCTCCGCGTGATGGACTTCTAGATTGCTTCTTACGATGAGGCTCTTCTTCGTAGGAAAAGGATTCACTGGCCGGTATCTGAGATTTCTGCTGATAAGTGATGTCTTGCTCGTCGTCGGAATCTTCATCAGAATACGAGGAAATCCGTTTCCTCTTTACATGGCGCAACTCCCTTTTCAGTTTTTCAACTTCTAGTTGCAAGTCCCGGTTCTTCTCTGTATGGGACACGTGACTTCCGCCATGTGACTGACTTTGGCCAGTATGCACAGTGTGCACACTACCCTTACGATCTTGCATTCTTTCCAAGTTAAGAAAAGGGTCAGTATGTTGGGATGTCCTAGATTCTGCTTGTTGCTGACTTCGTTCTGCTATCACCAACAGTTGTTTTCACCCCTGCACAAGCTCTTCCCATAGACGGCGCTAATTGTAAGGTCAGTTTTTGTAGCCCAAGCCCACAATATATGGAGTATGAGCCCTATGAACCCAAGATAATGAATTTGTAGAGCGTGGGTGAAAGAATTGGGCTGGATATGAATTAAACAAGAGTTGGTTATGGTATTTGCCAATAATCTAACATGCAATCACGTTAAGACAAAAACAGACATGAATGTCCGAAGAGGTATTTTATTGAATAAAGTTAGGTTACAAGTCTCAGAACTACAGTAAAGTGGTTTTCTTCTTCCATGTTTTCTTTTCTCCCCCTCCTTTTTGTCAGGGGCTCTTCTTCTTTATATAGCCTCCTCCCTCATCATCTCAGTCGTCCACTTGTCCTCCATCTGCGTACATACTTAAGTATAGGTCACGTCAAGCATCCTCCCTAGCTTTTATGAGTGGCGGTAGCTGAGGTTGCACTGTTCAGGGGTCTTCTCTACATAAATGCGGCCAGAAAAGTTGCTGCAGTGCATTAAATATGGTGGTAGCAGCTTTTCCTTAAGATATTTCTTCATCCTTATCATCCCCAGGTGTGCCTAGAGCTTATATTTGTCATTGGAATTGCCAGGAATGTCATTCGGACCTTCCATACGTTTATTTGATCGAGACTATTCGTATCCGAGGAGTAAAACCTCTTCGGAAAAAGGGTGACCTTTTCGGATTGTACTCTTCCTCCATTTCCGGGTTTATTGACCCTAGATGAACTCTACCCCAACCCGTTACTACTCTTCGGACATACAATAATCTTAAAAATAAGGCCCGAGGCCCAATAGTTAGATTTGGGCTTTTACCCCCCCCCCCCACAATAATTATTATGATTATTAAATTCATATTTATACAAAAAAAAAAAAGAGAAAAAAAAAATCATATTAGGTTGTGCTTCTATGTCCGAGTTAAATGTTAATAACTATTAGGGTAAATTGTAAATTATACCCTTAAAGTTTGGGGGTGATTGGATTTTATACTTTAAAATTTTAGAGTATTTGGATTTTACACCCTGACGTTTTAGAATTTGAAATTTACCCCTTAAATTTTAGGGATGTTTGGATTTTACTTCTTAAAGTTTAGGAGTGTTTGGAATTTGCACCATGAAATTTTAGAATTTAAGGGTGTTAAATCCAAAAGTCCAAACACTTCTAAACTTTTGGAGATAAAATCCAAATTCTTAAATGGTAGGATGTAAAATCCAAATATCCCAAACTTCAAAAGGGTAAAATCCAAATTTTGAAATTTCAGGGTGTAAAATCCAAACACTCCCAAACTTTAGGGGAATAATTTGCAATTTACCCTAAATATTATAATGGTTAAATTTTAATATTGAGAAAAGTTAATGGATGCTCTAAGGACATTGGTTTAGGACATATTCTTGTAAACTTTTTGTTGGAAATGAAAAGAAAAAAAAAATTTGAAAGTTTTTTATATTTTTCATAAAAGTGGTATCAAAACATTTCTAAAATAGTTTATTAACAATTGCTCTAAAGACACCCACCAATATGTCCATTTTATATTTAGACAATAGTTTTGTAATAATATGATTATTAAATTTATATTTATATTAAAAAAATAAAAGCTAGAAAAAAAAAAATCATATTTGGTTGAGCTTCTATGTTCAGGTTAAATTTAGCATTAACGTCCTCCATAAGAAAAGTATTGAAGCTATTTGCCACAAATGCATCTTTAGTATGCGTTTGGATAATAATAAAAAATTAAAATTATTTTATTATTCAACTTATTTTTGTTATTATTTATAAACTTTATTGCATTTTTGGTACTATTTATGGGTCTCCCTGTATTATTTCAATTAACTTTTACTTTTATCTACCGTATTTTTAGTAATAAATTTTCAATTTTAAAAAAATAGACGGTTTCCAAACAAACTCTTAACCTATCGGTCATTATACTGTATCCCCTTCTTCTTTTTTGGGTACGATACCCACCTAAATTTAAACCATTAAATTTTTTTTTTTTTTTTGATAAGAATTTAAACCATTAAATTAATGTTATTTTGATTTTGACCGTTCATTTAGTTTAAGAGAATACTTGTTACTAGTAAAGCAAGTCATGTACATAAATTATAAACTAAAAAAAAAAAAAAAAAAAATTTGGTTTCACGCTCAGTCTATACTTTTCACGCTACTCTCTGTTTTAGATTCTTTCCTATGGTTTCTTCTTCTCTCTCAGTTTCTAAACGCATCTTCTCTGCAGCTTCTTCTCTCTCTGTCAACTTCTTCTCTCCCAACTTCTTCTCTTCCAAACCAACCACAAGAACCTAGAGCCACGACTACTAAACAAAACCCTTAGCGAGACCCAAAAAAAGAAGAAGAAGAAGAAGAAACAGACCTGCTTCAGGGTATTTCTCCATTCTAGCCGCATAACTGAAGAAACAGAGTGCTTCAATTTCAGCCGCCTAACAGAGTATTTATCTGCCCGGGCGACGGTGTTAGCCTAGAGTATTGAGTCTGTCAAAAAGGTCAGTCTTTCTCCGACTAAATTGATTTGGGTGTTTTTTTTTTTTTTTTTTAATATGAGATTTGGGTATTGTTTGTTAACCTTGTTTTGAAAGTTGATTTGTAATTTTCTCCTATATGGCACTAAATGACACTCAAAAAGATCACTTTTAGTACTAATGAATGGATTATGAAGGTTTCTTTTTCTATCAATGCATGAGATATATGTGAGTTGCCTTAACTTTTATTCACTGCTAATGTTTTTAATTGATTTGTGTGTTCTTTGTTAGCTTTGTTACTAGTAAAGTTTCTGCCATTGCTTTCTATAATGCTGGGACCTAAATTTGAATGTTAATTTTAATGGGTACAAAATTGCTACTGCTGCATATGAGTATATGACATTATCTAAAAAATGGACTCTTCTTCCAGTTGGGTTCGTGAAGCTGTGTAAAATCTCTTACACGTTTGATTGCTACCAACCTACCATCAGTTAAAACTGCTCTATAAACAATTGCAGATGGTCCCTCTCCAATTCTGTTTTCTTTGGCATTCTTTATTCATGCTCTTGTTAAATCATGCATATAATATGCTTGATAAATTGCCCCAATAATTGTGTTGAGTAAGAGACTTATTGTTGTGCATTTAAAATTTCTAGCTAGGGACGTAAATTGATTCTATGTTTGACTATGTTGGGCTGTGTCTTTTTTATTGTAGAGTGCATCACAGCCTATAGGTGATAATGAGGGTAGGACAGATAACACGCAAAATTTTCAATCACAAGTATACATTATAATTTTGTTGATATGATGGAGATGTATGATTAGTATATGTCTTATAGATTATATTTTTATGTTTCTTTGAACTGTTTTAGAGAACTGCTGTTATGTTTCCTTTGATGGTTTTAATGATTTTCTCCCTCCCCATTTGTGGTATCCATTCTACCCCATTGGATAGTTAGAGAACTGATATGATGCAGTCTCTCTCATTATTTTAGTTCCATAAGAGAAAGGATATGTGCTACAGGAATGAGAATTTGTATTGCTTAGTCATTACTTGGGTTTTGAGTTATTCTTGATACTATAAAAATATCTGTTTATCCTTTTTAAACTAGTGAAATGAGTGTGATGTTCAGTTACATGTTAAATAGTTGTTGAGTTTCAATTATTTTTGTTCCATTGGTTATAATGTTTTACCTGCTGGTTTGTTGTTTGTAGGGAAAGAAAGTTCCAAGCTTCACTAGTAAAAGGGCTGGGAGGTCTGAACAGGGCATTCTTGTTGGTCTGAACAAAGTAATATTTCGAGGGAAATTCTTAGCTAGTCCAAGACCACAAGGTCATCTTGCTGAGCTTGTAGTCCGGACCCATTAAAATGAGACAGCTAAGAGAAAGTGCTGATATCATTTAACAGGATACCAAGTCAGCAATAGAGTTAATGGCGTTTAGTGTGTTGCTATTCCATTAGGTTTGAATTCAAATCTCAACCCTTCAGTTCCCCTTCAAGTACCTGATATTGAGACATTTGTGAAAATCCCACTTGTTGGCCAAGTCCATACCTTTCTTCCAAATACTTCAATTTATCATGTTGATATTGCTTCTTCATATGTTAAAACTGGAGAGAGGCATTATCCTAGTTGCTTCTGGTGCCATTGCAAATTTGAGCATAACTTTATATATTTCTTAAAGCATTTGGTTGGTTTGAATTGCAATTACAGATAATGGGGGTGCATCCATTCAAGTATACAACTAGGCTTTTTATTTGGTTTCTGCTCTAATTTGAGTAAATAATAGATAAATTGCTGAATTATGGTAGATATAGTTTTTCTTCTGTGGGGTTGCCTTTGTCATAGTTTAACAATTATTAAAAACTATTTCTACCATAATTTAACAATTCATCTATCATTTACTGTAATTAAAGTAAAAGTAGAAAGGTGAAAAAGTGATAAGCAATAAGTGGAAACAAGCATTTTCACAAACACCTTAAGGCAATCTTTCAATAGGAAGCTCGTATGGACTAAGCCTTATCAATTTGAACTTTTGATTTACAAACTTACACAAATTCAATAAACTATAAACATCAAATACCGGACCTGGCCAATTCGTACTTATCACACACCCTTAGACCATTTCAAAGCTTACCCATAAGCCATATTTGTACTTATCTATCATTCCATGTGAATATGAGATTATAATAGGGTGTAAGAATAACTGATTGACCGAAATAGACTGATCAAAATTTCGGGTTTTAGTCGGTTTTCTTTGATTTCAGTTCAGTTTCGGTTTTCGTATTTCAAATTTTTTGGTTTTCGGTTCGATGGTGGTGCTAGATTTTTTGACATCGAAAACGATCGAACCAAACCAATATATATATATATATATATATGTATATATATATATATATATGTATATATATATAATTGTGTAACTTTAAGACATAATTGAATTAGTAGCTTAGTGGTAAATTTACTGATCGTCGCTAGGATTTTTTGCTATTTAAAATTTAAAAACCCTAGTAGCATGATATAAATACCACATTTTATTCTTTTCTTTTCTTCAGCCGCCTCCTTCCCCAATTCTCTCTCTCTTTCTCTCTCTCTAATTCTTTTATTTTCCTCGTGTGCTGTTTCCCTCTCTAATTTTTTTATGCTCTTTCTCCATGAGATGCTATTGGGCAATCATGGTTTTTCAATAGGTATTTCTTCTCTTTTTCCTCCTGATCTAATTTCTCTTATCCCAAACAACCATCTTCTTCTCTCTTTCTTTTTTATTTTGTTTCTCACATCCTAAACACTGAAACCGACCGAATAGAATTGAAACCGACTGTAGTTGGTTTGGTTCGGCATTCCTTCCTTACAAATTGGTGTTGGTTTCAAGTATGGCAAAACTGATATCCTGGGTTTGGTGTGAAAACTACCTTCAAAACCAACTAACTCGAACCGATTACACCCCATTATTACCATCAAAAGTATTCAATTAAATGATTGCTCAAACAAAAAAGAAAAAAAAAAAAAAAGACAAATTAACAATGACCCAAGTGACCAAACAATCATAAGAACAAACCCAAAGAGAATAAGAAGATAGGACATGCATTTCAAGTAGATTGAACCTCAACCAAGCATAGACCATTTTGCTGCACAAGAGTGAGAGAGGGGAAATTCTTAGCTTGCTGACCTCGTAGATCTCATCGAGTTTGGGCATGAAGCGAGCAATCTAAGAGTTGAAGGAGGAGAGGTGGTTTGGAGACAAAGCAGGTTCTTGGAATTTGATGCACATTGAAAAATGATTTGAAAGTTGAGTTTTGAGACTGAAAATTTTCACTAATACACCCAATTCACTTCTAAATTTTGAATTTGCCTTTTAGATTTGAGATTAAGGAGAGTTTTGTTTTTTAGCTGATGTGGCACAAAAGTCTATGTAAGCAAATTTTAGTGAGGTGTCTTGAATCTATTGGCTGGGACTAGTTACAAGGTCTACTTGGTGACCTTGTAGTCCCAGACTAGCTAAGAATTTCCCATATTTCGACTACAAGAAAACATGCAGAAGATGAAAAAGATAAAGTTGATCAAGATGAGTTAGTTGTACATCACAAGGATGAGAAAAAGTTGAGGATTGCAAAGTTATGATGGAATGCATTTGTGATTATTGTGACTATTATGATATGGTGCAATGGGGCTAGAGTGGAGCACTAAAAGATTTTGCCATAAGTTTAGCTAATTTGGACCAAATTTATCGCCATTTTAATGTTATCTTTGTGGTTTGTAATGTTCTTTGTCATCCATCAAATGGATTGTCTGTTTGGAAATATTAAAATAAAGGCGAAAATACTATTTTCGTCCCTACATTTTCACCTCATTCCTACTTTGGTCCCTACTTTTTTATTTTACCGCTTTTAGTCCCTAAAATGAAAAATACGTTCTATTTTAGCCCCTACCGTTATCTCAATAACGAAAATTGTCTATGTGGCAGACGGAGTGTATTGTTGGCATAATAAAAGCTAATGTGATCATTACAATAATAATACAAAATTTTTATTTGGCATTAAAAAATGACACATCAACATTTAAATTTAAAAAATTAATTTATCAATTTTAACTAAATAAAAAAATAAAAAACAGAATTAAAAACCAAAAATTACATGAATTAAGATCTAAATGTATCTTGAACAAGAACACCAACCCAAATTTAAGAACATAAAATTAAAGACCAAAAATCACAAACCTATAAAATAAGAACACAAAATTAAACTTTAGATCCACATCAAATTAAACATGAACACAAAATTTAAAACCCATAAATTTTGAACCTTAGAGCCGAAACCCAAAATTAGAATTCATGCCAAAATTCTTGACAAACCCAGATAAAATTGATAAATTAAACATGAACACATTATACATTTGAACAAGTACACAAACCAAAAAAACTTAAAACCCAAAAAATTAAATTCAAACCCATATTTCAAACCCCTACACCACCAAAGCATCAAACACAAAAAGCAAACCCAAATTTTTGGCCCCCAAACACTAAATTCAAACCTAGATTTTCGGCCCAAAACTCAAAACACAAATTTTCTTATACTTTTTCAGAAACCAAACACAAACCTCAGATCCAAACCATAGAGCCAAAACCAAACCACTCCTAATACATCAAAACCCATGCTTCTTTAATCCAAGCACGGCAAATGCCATACACTTGAGTGGCAAAGGAAAGCGAGATCGTACCTGTTTTTCTAGGTTTGTTCGCCAAAACCCCTTTGAAACCCAAAACCCGACCACCACAATTCCTAAATCACTCCCCATTGGTTGATCATGAACCCACATGTCTCCGCCAGTCATGCTGTGACAGCAATCGATCTCAACATCTCCTTCTAACCCAGATCAAATTGATCTCAGCCGCTCTCTTTCTAACCCATATCAAACCCATCAAACCAAAATCTCAAGACCAGAGAGAGATAAAGTTTGAGTTGAGAGAGATAAAGTTTGAGCTGAATTGTGGCCGTGTGGTTTGAAATTAGAAAAAATTTTTATCAGCTTTGATGTTTTGGTGTAATTTAAGGGGTTTTATTTTTAACTTATTTGTGTTTAATTTTGTGTTGACGTCGATCTAAAGTTATATATATATATATATATATATTTTTTTTTTAAAGATAATTGATAGATTTTTTTTGGGTTTTGAATTTTCTGGGTTTGTGTTCTTGTCTATTCTTCCTCAAGATAAAGCTAGATCTCAATTTATATGATTTTTTGTTTTTATTTATGTTTTTTTTTTTTTTTTTCATTTAGTTAAAATTCATAAATAATTTTAATGCTGATGTTAGTATTTAGTGTGCCAGTGGTGCACTCCGTTTGCTACGTAGACTATTTTCGTTAGTCAGATGACGGTAGGGACAAAAACGAGACCGCATTTTGATTTTAGGGAATAAATGTGGTAAAATAAAAAAGTAGGGACCAAAGTGGGAATATGTTAAATATGTAACAATCTGCAATCTACAATCTTAAATAAACAGTATTTCCGCCTAAAATAGTATTTTCGCCTAAAATAAATAAATAAACATGGCACTTTGTTCCTGAAATCTTAAATTGTAACAATCTGCAACTAAAGAAACAATGATCTTTGCTATCAACAGTGAGTGAAGTGGAAATGGATTAGCTTAAAACAAGTTAGGTTCAAGGAAGTCTCTAGCAAAAAAACAAAGCACGATAGAAGTTTTATAAAGTTAAATTAAATAATAGGATCATTCTACTGTATTCCCATTTAAAGAGTTAGTGTGGGTTACTGTCAGCCGCCCATGTGAATGAATAAAGTATAGAGAGATGAAAATTGACATTTTAACAGTCAATTATGTTAAAATTGACCTTTTGTGACACTGATATGTCTTCAACAAAGAAAACCTTTCATTGCTATTAGGGCTCTCTCACACTTAATTGGTAAAGGCTATGCTGACTCAAATGAGGTTGACACTTTTCATTATGGATTATGGTCAAAATGATAAACTATAAAGGACAAAATTATTTTGTTTAAAATTTTTAAAAGGGCCGGGTTGTTCGTTTTTGGTAACATTGATTAATTGAGTTTAATTGTTTTTAACTTTATTATTAGTAATTTTTGTTGTTGTGCTAATTTTTTGGGATTTTTGTTTTAGATTTTAGATCTAATTTTTTTTTTAATAGCTTTTAAAAGGAGGAAAATGCTAAAGCTACAATTTTTTTTTTTTTTAATTGCTATTGTGATGAGTGGTTATTAGTAAGTAAAAGTGACTTCAGTGGTAGGCCCAAATGTAAAAATATGGTCAGATGTGATATTGGTATTGCCCAATGTAATGATGAAATTATCAAATGTGAGAAAAAAATTGGGTACCACCAAATGTGACAAAAGTACGGTTAGAAATGATGTTGATACTGCCCAATGTAATAATGAAACTGTCAAATGTGAGAAAATAAAATAAGGTACCATTGAATGTGACAAAAGTACAATCACATGTGATGTTGGTACTGCCTAATGTGACTATGGAACCATCAAATATGAGAAAAATAAATAAATAAATGAACCACCAAATGTGATAAAAGTTAAGTCATATGTGATGTTGGTACTGTACAATATGAGAATGAAATCATCAAATATGAGAAAAAAAAAAGGGAACCGCGAAATGTTACAAAAGTACTATTAAATGTGATGTTGGTATTGTCAAATGTGATGTTGGTATTGCCAAATATGACAATGGAACCATCAAATGTGAGGAAAAAAAATAAAATAAGGGAACCACCAAATGTGACAAAAAAATAGTCACATGTGATATTGAAATTGCACAATGTGAGGATGAAATTGTCAAATGTGAGAAAAAAAATAAAGGAACAACCGAATGTAACAAAAGTACAGTTATATGTGACGTTGGTACTGCATAATGTGAGGATAGAACTTTCAAATGTGAGAAAAAAAATAAGGGAACCACTAAATGTGACAAAAGAACTGTCACATGTGATGTTGAAACTGCACAATGTGAGGATAAAATTGTCAAATGTGATGTTTTGATAACTTGATATAGCAGATTGCCAACTAGTGAGTACCGTACCGAAAAAGAAAGGGAGGGTACAGTAGAATTACCCTAATCAATCATCAATCTTGGATTTCCTAATAAGCCTGAATTTGAAGTCTCTGACCAACACCAGTAGTCCTCCTGGGATCCTTTCCACCTTGGAATGTTCTAAATGGCCTTAATTTACTGTGTTTGTGTCAAAAAACTGGACTAATTTATCCAAGTCCCAACCCAATTTATTTTGTTACATTAGTTAATTAGTTGGGATACCACCATGCAAGGCACATTATGATAATTGTTCTCTGGGTTTAATAATAAAATCAGGGATGACCGGATCCCAAGGCTTGTCCCACAAGAAAATTATTGTGTACTTTCGGAGTACACATTAAATGTGTACTCCCTCATCTCGCATGAATAGTGGGTATCACTAATTAAATTCATGATGTGACCCACCATTCATGTGAGAAGAGAGAGTACGCATTTATAGTATTCCAAGAGTACCTAATAATTTTCGCGTCCCACACTAGTAAGTGCACCTTTTGAGTAATTACTTTGTCTTTTGCTTAATTGAATTTTTGTTTGTGATTACAACGTGAATTTGACTTTCACTTGTAGGGAAAATATTATTGCTACTTATTATTTCTTTGTATAGTCAAATATCTTAATTGAACTTTTGTTTGTGATTATAACTAGAATTCAACTTTCACTTGTATGGAAAGTATTATTGCTACTTATTTTTTCTTTGTAAAGTGAACTATCTTCTATAATTATTTTGACTTTCACTTGTATAGAAAGTTTATTGATGCCATTAGTATCATTACTTCCAATATGTAATTACTCACAAATTTTTCTTAAGAATTTATTAGGGAATACGTTAAATAAGAACATATTATACCAATCTTCCTATAAATTACTAATTGATTTTGTTTGTGCATGTCAACCTTCCTATAAAATGCATATTGATGTAATTTGCAAGATTAATTACTTCAATCATGTATTTTTTATTTCTTTAACTTATTTAATCATTTGTACATATTTAGAAAGTTTAAATTAGTTTGTTTGACACTTTAATTAGAATTGCTGTTTAAATAGCTTAGAATTTTTTTAAAAAAAAATTAAAAATGTATTTGAGATTTGACACTTTAATTACTAGGGAAAAAAAAAGTGCTCTCCCAATTCGAATCTTGAATTAGTCAACATAACCAACATGTCCTTTAATTAGAATTGCTATTTAAATAGCTTAGAATATATTTAAAAAAAAAAAAAATTTAACATGTATTTGACACTTTAATTACTAGGAAAAAAAAGTGCTCTCACTATTTCGATACAAAAACTATCCTTGTCGGATTGAATCCATCAAGCAAGCTCGGCAATCATTGTTTCATTGAAGTTTTCAAAGGATCAAGACCCCAAGGTTCTTGGTTGTTGAATCATTAGTTCTCACATTTTTGTAATAGTTGTAATTAATAATTGAAAATAGAAAATTGATTTTATGGTTAGAAAATGGAAAAATGAGTAGTAGTTAGAACTTTGAACGCCATCTCTATTATGTAAAATGAACATGTTGTATATCATATAATTTCTACTTCAATTGAGTAGTGAATATAACATTTTGGGATATCATTTCCAAAATGTTATATTCACTACTCAATTGAATAAATATGTGATATCATATGTATAACTTTTTGGGATATGTGTATGTTCTGCACCATTTAATACTTTGATTTAGTCTACTAATTAGTTATTGGTGTGATGGTTACTTTACAAATATAGATGCTTGTGGAGTGTGGGGGGTAAGAGTTAAAATTCAAGTCTTTCGGAAGGAATTTCACACACCTATATACACTAAAAATAAACTAGATTAAAATTTCTATCTTGTATTAAAATAAAAGCTTAAGTCCTTAATTGTTATGTTATATATATGTTTGTGGCAACTTAGTAAATTACCATAATATAGACACATAGTGTGCAGTACACTAGCAAGAGTGACACACATCCTCTAGTCACTCACAAAATTAGCCACATAGCCGGCCATGCAAACAAAAATCTCCATCTCATTTGGCTCTTAGTTATTTTTTCTAAGAAAAACACTCTCAAGTTCTCTCAGGTCCAGCAACAACTAACAAGGAAGGGACACTACAAAAAAAAAAAAAGGTTCTATAGCTGCGTTTTTAAAACGCGGCTATAGGTTAGAAAAACGTGGCTATAGGACTATTTGGCCTTTTCTTAGGCCGCGTTTTCAAACGTGGCCGGAATTTCCTTCAATTCTTCTCAAGTTCTTGCTCCCAACCTCAAGATAGTGTAATTCTAGCTCCATCAATCCAAGAACCCGAGTTTAATATTCAATATAAGACTTCACTTCTTAATTAACCACACTATTTATACGTTCAAACATTCTTAACAAATCACTAACCATATATATGTGTTCATAAAATCTATCAATAATATTGATTTCACATAAATTTTTTTAAAAAAGAAAAAGATAAAAGAAGAATTTCCTCTTCTTGATGAAATGAGAATTCCATATTGCACAAGTAAATTTGTCATACTCATACCTTCTCATTTTCTGAAAACCAACATTCAACAAGTACTACATCGTGCTCATGATTGATTTATTCATGCATCACCTTAGCCATTAATTGTGACAATGTCAAGGCTTCGTTTTTGCACTTTGCGAGTTCGACTAATTTCTTTGATTCGAAAGTGTTTTTGAATGTGTTCCAAAGTAATATCCACTGTCACGTGTGATTATTTCTGTTAGGTTCTAAAGATTTAGGATTTTATGTATTTAGAACTCTAATTTGTATTGTTGGCAAACCATGATCAAAACAGGTTATTTAGTCTTGTTTAGACTTGCTCAAAGTTGGGTCTTTCATGTAAAATTGGAATCGAGTGGCTGCAGATGCATTGGTGCATTTCGGCCTGGCTCGATCGATCGAAGGAAATGCTCGATCGATCGAATCTCGGGCAGAATATTTTTCTGCAGAATATTCTAGCTTAACCCTAACTCATTAAACATTTTGGGTTTTCTGTTTTCACTCTAGGTATATAAAGAAAAACCCTAGCCACATTTTCAGAGTTGCTCCAGATGTATTGTTGCTCATACATTGCGGTTTTGTGTAAATCTCTTGTGAGATCTAGAGGAGCTTTCCTTTATACAAAGTTTAGGGTTTTCAAGATAGAGATTACTTCAACATCTTGATGATCAACTTGGTTGCTACCATTGAAGCTTAAAGAATATCAAGTGTGGGTGCTTGTAGCTAATTGAAGAATTCAAGAAATAAGGAGTCCGTGGATTTGGAGCTTGCACGTGGTCGTGTCAGTAAGTTCTACTGGTGGGTAGTATTAGGAAGTCGAGCGGGGAGCCTGTAAGTCCTTTTTTATGAACTTCGATTCTTTCATAGTGGATTCAGGTTTGCCTTGAGGATCGGTGGGTCAAATCCTCTCCAGGTTTTTACCGTGTGGTTTCCTGGGTGATCATATCATTGTGTCTTTTATTTTTCCGCTGCTTTATATGTTTGATATGATTATTTGATTGCTTTAACCTAGAATTGCATAATTTGACTAAGTAACAACTTGCCTAATTAACTAGGCTAACTAATCTGGTTGTTTTTAAGGGGTCTAAAACCGTTCAAGTGGTATCAGAGCAGGTAGCTCTCTTGTTAGAGATTTTTTGATCTTTAAGCTGATCCTTGACCCCTGTTGTCATGGAGCATGGACACTCTCTTGTTGTTCCTCCTCACTTTGACGGGAATAACTATGCTTATTGGAAAGTAAGGATGAAAGCATTCCTGAAATCTATTGATGAGAGGGTTTGGAATTCCGTTGAATACGGATGGCAGAAGCCCACTACTCTTATGAGTGAGTGCCAAATTTCTGAAAAAGAAGCAGCAGGCTTCAATAGCAAAGTTATGAATGCCATCTTCAATGCTGTTTCTATGGAGGAATTTAAGAGGATCTCAAATGTTGAGGTTGCTCATACTGCTTGGAAAATCCTCCAAACTGTGCATGAAGGCACAAAGGCAGTTAGGATCAATAAACTGCAGCAATTGACTTCTAGATTTGAAAGCATTAGAATGTCTGATGATGAATCTTTTGATGAATTCTATGCTAAATTGAATGACATTGTCAATTCTGCTTTTAATTTGGGTGAAATCTATGATCAACCTAAAATTGTTAGGAAGATTCTTAGATTTTTAACTGAAGACTTTAGACCCAAAGTGACTGTCATTACTGAAAGCAAGGATGTGGACTCCATCCCTGTTGATGAGCTTGTAGGATCTCTTCAGTCCTATGAGTCTGACCTACCCAAAGTAAACAAATCCAAATCAATGGCTCTTAAGTCAGTTGATGATGTTGATGGTGGTGGATTTGATGATGAGCTCTCTGCTACAGAGATTGCGTACCTTGCCAAGAACTTTAGAAACTTTCTTAGGAACACAAACAGAAAGGCAAGAGGTACAAACACTGCTGAACCTAGAAATTTTAGGAAGAATGATCCCACTAAAGTGAATAACTTTGAAAAACCTAGAGAAAAAGTTGGTCAATCTTTAAATAATTCTTTGGGTCCTTAGTGTTTTGGCTGTCAAGGATATGGTCATGTGAAATCTGAATGTCCTACATTCTTGAGGACTAAGGGTAAAACTATGGCTGTAACCCTTAGTGATAATGAGGTTTCTGATGATGAGTCTGAATGTGATGAGGATGGAAACTTCATTGCTTTCACTGCTACAGCTGTAGTCAATGAAAGTGTATCTGTTGAAGAGAACCCTTCTGATGGGGAACTCTCTGAGGATGCAGATCTTCAAGAGGCCTACAATAAACTTTGCAAAATTGCTGCAAAGGATGCTATGAATGTTGAACTTGGCCTGAAGAAAATTGAATCTCTTGAGCTTGAAAAGAAAAATTTGCTTGTTAAACTGTTTGATGCTAATGATCTTTTGAACAATGTTAAATCTGAGAACATGCTTTTGCTTGATAAAGTTAAAACTTTGGAACATGATTTATCTGTTGCTAGATCTGCTAGTTCTAAACTTGATCAAATGTTGAATGTTCAAAAGTATCCTTCTGACAAATCTGGTTTAGGATATGTTGAAAGCATCTTTGATTCTGCACCACATTCCACGAACTTTGTTCCTTTTTCTTCTTCTGAACCTTCTGTGAGTGAGGTTGTGAGTGAAACTGTCAAACCCCCTGTGAGTGAGGTTGTCAAACCTGTAGAAGTTTCACCTCCTAGGAAGATTAGGGTTGATCTGAGAGAGCCTAAACCTAAGGATTCTACTCTTTCTAAGGACAAGATGCATGGTAAACCTGCTTGGGTTTGTCATTATTATGGAAAGTCTGGACACATTCGTCCAAAATGTTACAAGCTTCAAGCTGCTAAGAGAGTAAACAAACCAAAGGTGCATGTGCCTCAAGCACAAGATCCTATGACACTTATTGGTGAATTGGTAAAGGCGTTGAACCTTTATTCCAATCCTGAAGTTGGAAATTACTCGAATGTGAATAAGCACTCCAATGCTCGTGGTGCATCTAAAAGGTTTTGGATGCAAAAGACTCGTCCTAATTGAGTCTTTCTGACATGGTCCTTGTACTTCACTGCTCATTCCTTTGTGACCTCTGTTCTTTGGTATTTGTTTTTTTTTCTAGGACTTGCATTGCATTACATTCATGCATTTCATTCTAGGATTTATTTGTTTTTCATTTAAAAAAAAAAAAAAAAGGAGAAAGCAAAAATATGTTTGACATTATTTTTCTTGGTCTTTGAAGACAAGGTTGGTCAATTTATTTTCACATAACATATCTTATGTATCTTGTTTAGCTTTGATAAGCTTATCTATTGCACTTAACTAGTTGAAACTTTGTAGTACATGTTGTGTGGAAAAGATGTTTATGGTGTTTATCACTTTGTCTTAATCTTGAAGTCACATATTATTTGACTGTCGGACTTGATCTTTTTGAGAAAGGCATAAATAACCATCTCACCACTGTTCACTAGCCAATCATGAATACCTTAGTGCATATCATAAGATTTTGTGTTCGAGAAAGTGTAACACATGCACAAAAAGAACATAAGGTGTAGCCTCGGCTTACCTGCTTAATGCTTAAAATTGGTGTGTACTATTAGACTTGATGCCAATTCACTTAATTGAAACTGGTGTGTACTATTAGGCTTGATGCCAATTCACATAATTAAGAGGCTAAATTCAAGAAACTTACATGATTGCAAGCTTATGTTCTAGGAGATGTGGGAGTTATATGATGTAACTCTTTAGGTGATAGTCTCTTTTAAATTCTATGTGATGAATTTTGTAGACTTTGTGATTGATTTCTATTCACATATCATCTCACATGTATCTCAAGCTTTTGCTAGTTTGCACACACTACACGAGTTACTCATTGTTAAACACTGTACATGTTATTGTGTGTGTTTTTGGTCTGACAAACCAAGTTTGAAAATATCTTGAGAATTATGCAAAATATTATTTTGGCTGAGAAATTAAAGGATGAACTGGCTGAAACTTTCTTTGGAGAAACTGGGATTACAAATTTGGTTTTTGAAAAATCATTCCATTTCATCTCATACTTATGCATTGTGTTTCATTGATTTTAATGCTTTGAGGAGTTATTTTTCAAAATCTGGTTTGAGTTTTTCAAAATTGTAATTTTTCCAAAATACTGTGATTCTCTGCCTGTTTCGATCGATTTAGTCTGTTTTTTGATTGATCGAAAGTTATAAAATTTCTTTTAAAAATTTCGAAGTGACTCAATCGATCGAAAGTCATAAATCAGCTGTTTCAAATAGTATTCTTGGACTGATTCAACTTACATTTTCAAAAGTTTTTCAAACTTTCTTTTCTCTCTCAGAGTTGGCAAGGATCTATAGCAAATTTTTGTCGTTTTCCTCCAAATTTTTTGCAAGATTTCTCTTTCCTCAAGCCGGTAAGTCTCTTTCCTCAAGCCGGTAAGTCTCTTTTGCCCCTCATTTTTGAGTTTATTTGCATTTTTCATGCATTTTCTTTAAAATTTTCGGACCTCTCTAATTTTGGGATTTTTGATGTTGCAAGCCCAATTATGTGTAATTGATCAATGGGTTTTTATGGGGACATGTTATAAACATGTTTGTGATAGTTTAATTTGATCAATTTTGGGTTTTGTGAGAAATTGAAATTTCTAGGGTTTATGTTTAGTTCCGAATTGGGGATTTTGTTCAATTGGGTTGAAATTGATGAAATTGGCTTGTTGATTAGATGTAATTAGACATTATAATCTATGTATAATGTTTTGTAATGCTTAATTCATCCATGTACTTCAAAAATTTTCAAGTGGTTTTCAAATTTTTGGGGTTTTTGTTAGAAATTCTATGCTCAAGCCAATTTTGTGCAATTGAACTTAATTTTGAACTTTGTTTACTACATTAGGACATGCATCATGCTATTTTAAATGTTCATGCATCATATAGATTTTTGCTCTATATTTTTTTGTGCTAACTTGCAGTCTGCCCTTGGTTTTTGCTTATTTTTGTTATTGGTTTTCTCTTGTGTCTTTGTACTTTCCTTAGCATCATGCCTAGGAAAACTAGGGCTCGTAGGTCTGTCACCTCATCTACTCCTTCCCCTCCTCCCTTTGACCGAGATAAATTTCCTAGTGAGAAAAACCAAGAGATCTATGATAAGTTGAACCTTAAGAGGAAGATATGGTCTGAGCGTTCTGTCATTCTAGATGAGCTTGATCCTGCCATTAGGGCAAACTTTGAGCGTCGGGACTGGTTACCCTTAGTGGATATTTCTGATCCTCCTCCACCTGCTACCTTGATTAGAGAGTTCTACTCGAACATCTCTATCCGCGTCTATGATTCTAACACTTTGGTAAAGAGTTGGATACGAGACGTAGAGTACACCATTACTCCTAAGGTAGTGGCTGATACTCTAGGGGTACCTTTGGTACAGCACCTTGTCTACCCATATGATGAGTCTCCTGTTTTGAGTGATGTCATGTCTTACATCACTGGGTCATCTATCCAGTGGGGTTCTGATCCTTGGATCACCACTGCTGAGCTTTCTGAGTTACACTATCTCTTCTTTAGGATAGTGTGTCACTCCATCTGGCCAATTTCTCATCTTCACACCATTCCTCTCGAGCGGTGTGTATTTTTGTATGCTCTTGTCACTAATGCTCCTATCAGTTTTCCCCATTTATTTATTCGTTCTCTGAACGATGTTTATAGGAGTTTATCTTCTGCTCATGCTCTTGTTCATCCTATTTTCATTCATAGGATTTTACTTTATCTTGATCTTAGTGGCTTTCCTTCCTTTGAGCCCGTTTATGTCATTGCTCCTATAGGTGCGTCTTTTCTTAGACAGAGGGCTGCTCACCTTCGAGCTGGCTCTAAACACCCTAGGTCTACGCCTTCTGGGTTTGCACCTCCTCCCTCTTCTTCTACAGGTCCTGCTGGTGAGGCTGTTCTTGATCCTGATGCTGCTGCTGCTGCTGCTGTTCCTCCACCTCCATCGGATGACTTTGATATCCGTCGTACTTTGGAGACTGTCATGACCGTTCAGGCGGCTCATGGTCAGCTTTTGGTGGACCTTTTTGACGAGATCCGAGTTTTACGAGCTGATCTAACGCGTCTTCGTTCACCCTCACCATCTCCTTTTGATGATGGATTATGATTGTCCTTTGGCATTCCGTCACAAAAAGGGGGAGTAGAGTTTGTAGAGGAGATTTTTGTAGTTAGGGAGATTTTGTTTGTTTTGTGGAGTAGATTGTATTTAGGCGCTTCACCTTGTATATCATTTTTGGGATATTCATGTTAGGGGGAGTAACATTGATTGATATACATGATTTTTTATTTGATTCTTGTTTCTTTGGATTCACTGTTTATTGATTTATATTCTATGAGTTATTCATTGATATATTTTTTATTATGTGTTGTGTAAATCATACAAGAATGTTATACCTGTTTATATACTATTTTCTGTCACACATGCGTTTATGCGTTTGTTGAGTATTTCAGGAATTTACAGGTTGATTCAATTGAGCTGCTGTCTACACTTGCAACTGATGGATAGTAGTTAAGATTGAATTTGTTGTTATGAGCATTATTTTTGTAAAGGGCTTTTTAAATTGTAAACTTTGAGCTTTTAGTTTGTGTTTTGTCACGGATTGCCAAAGGGGGAGTTTGTTAGGTTCTAAAGATTTAGGATTTTATGTATTTAGAACTCTAATTTGTATTGTTGGCAAACCATGATCAAAACATGTTATTTATTCTTGTTTAGACTTGCTCAAAGTTGGGTCTTTCATGTAAAGTTGGAATCGAGTGGCTGCAGATGCATTGGTGCATTTCGGCCTGGCTCGATCGATCGAAGGAAAGACTCGATCGATCGAATCTCGGGCAGAATGTTTTTTTGCAGAATATTCCAACTCAGCCCTAACTCATTAAACGTTTTGGGTTTTCTGTTTTTACTCTAGGTATATAAAGAAAAACCCTAGCCACGTTTTCAGAGTTGCTCCAGTTGTATTGTTGCTCATACATTGCGGTTTTGTGTAAATCTCTTGTGAGATCTAGAGGAGCTTTCCTTTACACAAAGTTTAGGGTTTTCAAGATAGAGATTACTTCAAATCTTGATGATTAACTCGGTTGCTACCATTGAAGCTTAAAGAATATCAAGCGTGGGTGCTTGTAGCTGATTGAAGAATTCAAGAAAGAAGGAGTCCGTGGATTCGGAGCTTGCACGTGGTCGTATCAGTAAGTTCTATTGGTGGGTAGCATTAGGAAGTCGAGCGGGGAGCTTGTAAGTTATTTTGTATGAACTTCGATTCTTTCATAGTGGATTCAGGTTTGTCTTGAGGATCGGTGGGTCAAATCCTCCCCAGGTTTTTACTGTGTGGTTTCCTGGGTGATCATATCATTGTGTCTTTTATTTTTCCGCTGCTTTATATGTTTGATATGATTATTTGATTGCTTTAACCTAGAATTGCATAGTTTGACTAAGTAACAACTTGGTTAATTAACTAGGCTAACCAATCTGGTTGTTTTTAAGGGGTCTCAAACCGTTCAATTTCTTCCTATGGTTATTCCAATTTTGTGGAAGTTTAGCAATTATATATATAGCCCCAACTTGGAAAGATTCGAGGAGTTTGATCGAAAGATGATGGAGTTTATGGACCAAAATTTGCAACTCATGCATATGGTCCAACACAAACTTAATCAAAATACTTTTTATTGGAATAATAAACTTGTCTGTACCACACTTTTTTTCTTCTAATGCACTACGTTTCTCCTTTGATTAAGTCATTGTGATGAAGTGATCATATAATCGAACAGAAAATGGATTGAAAATGTGACCCCTGCACAAAAGTACATCTTCTTCTCTCTTCTTTCTTGCTTCCTTCAAAGAATTAATCAGTTTATCCAGAGAAGGTTCAGGAATTGGCAACATATTGGGTTCTAAGAGAAAAATTCTTTAAGACTGTTAGAGATATATTAGCCCATAAGCATAGGCTTAAGTCTAATTCTATTTTGTGTGCAAGCCAAGTCTCCTACTTCTACTCAGGGACGGAACCAGGATTCAAACCTTGAGGGGCCAAAGCTTAAATCATTATTTTTTTTTAATGAAAATAAAAACTAACATTTTTTCATATATAACAAAATACTACAAATAAAATAAGTGTTTCTTAAATATTTGATATTATAAACATTTCGACAAAATATAATATAAAATAAGTGTTTCTTAAACATTTCAACACATTTGTCTCTTTTTTTTTTTTTTTTGGATGAGAGTTTGTCGGTTATGATGTTATACTTTCAGTCCATATTTATTTATTTTTTTCTTGTGGGTCAATATCTAAACATTTTAGAGGGGATCCAAAAATATATATATTTAAGGGAAATCTTCATTTTTCAGATTACATATGTATACCAGTTTTTTTTTTTTTTTTTTTTAATTTTTTTTTTAATTTGGGGTGGGGGGGGGGGGGGTGCGGGGGGGCAATCGCCCCCCCTGCCCTGCTGTAGGTCTGTCACTGCTTCTACTAGAAGTCTATTAGTTTAGGGTTTAGTCTACTATATATACACATGTTATGATTTATTGTAACACAGGATTTCTACTACACTATAATATATTATTGATGTAGCCCTTTAAGGTTTCCTCCATGGATGTAGGCCGTTAGGCTGAACCACGTAACACTCTTGTATTATTGTGTTCTATACTTTATGCTTTCGCTTCCGCATACATACTAGCATATTCAACATAATGTATCAATGCTAATATTTAACATGGTATCAGAGTCACCTTCTTAAGGCCATGATTTTCTATCTTTGTGGTATATTTAAGAGCAATCTTTGTCTTCCTTGGTGTTTTTCACTACGTTCATTGTCTTTGGCTTCCTACTACTGTCGTCAAAACTTTCCGGTAAAGTCATACCACCATTAGAAGTCACATTAACACTGCAAGACCATTGCCTTCCTCAAATTACCGTCACAGAGCCAAACTTCATTCAATAGATCTTGTCAACCTTACCAAAATCTCAAGATTTTATCAAACTTCCATCTTGAGTTTGAGAGGGGGTGTTAGAGATATATTAGCCTATTTGCATAGGCCCAAGTCTAATTCTACTTTGTGTGCAAGCCAAGTCTCCTACTTCTACTAGAAGTCTATTAGTTTAGGGTTTAGTCTACTATATATACACATGTTATGATTCATTGTAATACAAGATTTGTACTACACTATAATATATTATTAATGTAGCCCTTTAAAGTTTTATCTGTGGATATAGGCCGTTAGGCTGAACCACGTAATCCTCGTGTGTTATTGTGTTCTATACTTTATGCTTTTGCTTCCGCATCCATACTATCATATTCAACATAGTGTATTAATGCTAATATTTAACAAAGAAAATGAGAAGGAATACCATCTTATCTTCCAAAAAAAAAAAAAACTAGTGCCATCATGCAAACATGTCCAATTTGACAAAGTTTTGGTTCATCACTTGAAGGCCATCATTTCAGATCCTCCCTTCATGAAAATCTAGTCCTAAACTTCTTGGGAATAGTGGGCAAGGCAAGAACAAAAATAAAGGCTTTGAGGCACGTAAGAACTTACCTTTTAAGATTAGATTTGCCTCCACTCAAAAGGTTTGTTACGTGAATTACAGGCTAACAATATCTATGACACAACAAAGCTTGAGTATCTAAAATAATTAAGAACTTCTTATAAAAGTGTATTATGCAGGGAAAAAAAATGTTGCAGGAAATAACTAAACTTGTCCTTTAATTATAGAAAACTATGTATTTTCAAGTAACTAGACATCAAGAAAGTATATAGTTAGGCGTTATAGCCTTTCAAAAACAATTGGTAACACATTCGACTGTTGCGCAGTTGAAACCATATCAAAAAAAATCCGGTAAACTCAAAAAGTCATGCATAGGAAACACAACAATTTTTTCTCACAAAAAAAAAAAAAAAAGGAATTACAATATATATTTCACCTTCATTATGAATTTGCTCGACTGAGATAATTGTTTTGCTTGACGGAGTTCATGTACTTTTGGTTGAGCAAGACCTGTTACTGAATCTCGAAATTTTAGGCAAAATGTTTGCTTGTTCCTCGGTTGTCTTTATCAGTTGAGCGACCATCTCACTCAACTGAATACATCTTCGATTGAGCGAAATATGCAGAATTTGATTTCCCTTACTTTCCCAATTAAATTCTTATCATTCATTTACTTCTAATTTCTAATATTACAACATATTTTTATATACCCAATAAATTATTAAAAATAACGATCGCCATCAAGAGATGGCCGTTGAAAGCCATGCACAAGTATGCTGATCTAGTGGACAGGTAGAAACCAACCGCAACAAAACAAATTAACGTCGGTGTGACCAATTTACAGTTAGGTATGTTAGGGCGTTCACATCTGTGCAAAAAATCTTGTTTATTTTAGCATAAAAATCTACATTTTTTTTATTTTACATTAGTCTCATCATACACATTTCTCACGTGCGCGATGAGGCTATTTTGTAGAAAAAAAAAACTGTGTTTTTATTTTATATATATAATTTTTATTTTGAGAATCTAATTTATTCGCATGTGCGATGAAACCTTTTTTTGTAGAAAAAAAATGTGTTTTTTATTTTATAGATATAATTTTTATTTTGAGAATCTAATTTATAAGTGGATAAAGTAATTTAAAAATCAACAGGATAATGACCATATTTTTTAGGTAACGTTTTAGTGGAAGTTAGGACACGTTTGATACACTGTAATGATTATTACATGAGAATATGAATAAGTATTATAAGGAATACATTAAGTTAGAATGTAATAAGTATTACTATTCATTAGTTTGGTGACCATTTAGGAATAGAATCCTGAATATGTAATCACAATTTAGTAGAGTATAAAAAGAAGGTGTAATTAAATTATTTTTAAGTCAAATTTGTGTTCAAAATAGAGCTAATAATTAACAAGAAGGAAAATTTATTTTCTTTCATTTTGAAGATGTGGCAACTAATGGCTTTTTAGGAAATTTTTTTTAAAAGTTATTATAAAAGGTGAATGAATAGATATTCAGTACTTTTTTTTTTGATACAGATATTCAGTACTTTTAATAATGAATAGTTATTCCTCATTTTGAAGAATAGCTATTCATAAGGAATAATTATTTATTGTAATAAAAACATAACCAAATAACTGAATAGTTGTGCCATAAGAATATCTATTACATTACAGTGTCTATTATAGTCTACCAAATATGCTCTTAGAGTTGTATTTTTATCATATTATCCTCTAGTTTTGTCTCTACTTAAACATAAGAGTATAAGGCCTTTTTTGAATAAAAAATTGAGGAATCCAAATAGGGGAAGCCCCTTAAATAGTAGTATCGATAATCACTTTTCAAAATACCCCCATCAGATTATATATTTTAAAATCTATTTTGTTGAAGATATGTTAGCCCAATGTAATATATATATATATATATATATATAGAGAGAGAGAGAGAGAGAGAGAGAGAGATGGGTTCAGTTACACCTGGTGTAACTTGACAAGAGTTACACTATTTGTAGACCGTAGATTTGTAATTGATCTAATGATTAAAAAAATAGCATTAAATGCTAATTGACTTACACCTCATTCACTTAATTAATAGCAATTTTGTTTCTCTCTCCTTATTTATTATTTAAAACCTTTTACATATATTCCTTTTTTTGCCAATGACTTTACAAATATATTTGCAATATATATATATTTTTCCTTCTTTTAAGCCGGTCATACTCTTATAGTCTTATCAATTCTGAATATATATCTTGTCTCCTTAAAAATAAATAAATGGCTAAGTGTTATTTAACGAGGTTTAAAATAAATGGGGGAAACAAAGAAGAAGAAGTAATTACAACAAATGAAGAATTAAGTACATAGTTCCTTTTGTTTAAAAACAGTTTGCTTAAAATCTACGACTCTGTGGGAAAAGGCGCTACTTCATTACCAATGAAGAGTTGCATCAAACTATGTCACTATATTACCTGGGATCCTTGTCCTTTGTCTAAGTCCTTATGAACATGATTACTGATAATACAAACACAAAATAAAATATGCTGAGGACCACCAAGCTTCATATCCTTATATTGGATTTGGAGGATTTGATATAGATTTGATAACTGGAGGCATATATAATTTCCATGAAAAATCTAAACGTAACCAAAGCAAAAAAAAAAAAAAAAAAAAAAAAAAATGCCAATGAACTTTGGTCCAGTTGATAACATCCGTTTTTTTGTATAGTTTTTTTTTTTTCAAGTATAGAAATGCAAGTTCTTAAAAATGGCAATATCCCATTAATCAAGTGAAAAACAATAAATAAGGAGAGACAGAAAATGCTACTATTAATTATGAATGAAGTGGAAACCAATAGTATTTAATGCTATTTTTTTAACCATTAGATCAATTCCAAATCTACGGTCTACAAATGGTGTAACTCTTGTCAAGTTACACCAGGTGTAACTTGAACCAATTTCATGTATATATATATATATATATATATCTCCATGTTATAGTATGCCAAATCTTAGACTAGAAGGATTGAGTTTGGACTTATTATATTGGGCTAATATGTTTCTAACATATTTCACTGAAATATCAATTTTTCTTAATTTTTTAAAATTATTTCTTTTTCTTTACACATAACAAATACTATCTACTTTCTTACATTATTCTTAGGATACATAAAATTAAAAAAAAAAAAAAAAAAAAAAAAAAACTAAATGTAAAATGAATAGTGCCAGAGTAAATTTATAAGGTTATTGTAATAATTTTGCAAATATACACATTTTTAACTTGACTAATGTGAGTGATTTTGGAATTTTTTTTTTTGAGAATAATTTAGCAAATTTTCTAGTTTATATTGTTTAATGCAAGCGCTCTTACACCAGAGAGAGAGTGTGTGTGTATATATATAAATATATATATTAAAAGATTATATTCTCCAGTATTATGCTCGGAATAATCATGAATTTTTAAGGAAGATTTCATTCAATTAAAAATTATAAATAAAATGTGACAAGTCAACAAAATTGACAGAGGATGTCGATAGAACTAATTTTGTAGACAACAAAGCTTGCATACCGACGTGGTCTAACAGTACATATAAGTGCATATCTTGTAAGCTTCCACATATTATTTTTCATAAAATGATTGCCATTGCATTGTCACTTCTTTGGCAAAACTGTTTGCAAATGTTTTATATTGAAAATACTAAAATTATTATAAATTTTATTGTAAAAGAAAGTTTAGTTTAATTTTCTGTGTATCTTACATAAGAATTTTTAGTACTTGCATTCAAAATCATTTTGCCTCTTAACTAAGAGCATTCTCATCATTTAAGTTAAAATAGCATTAGTTCCTAAATTTGCTCAATGAACCCAAAAATTCACCCTCATCAGGTCATGTATATATCATTATGCAAAATAGGATTTCACTTTAGTGTTTGCAAAATAAGCTTATGCAAAATGATTTTTTATTTTATTATTTCTTTGGTTTACTAGAGGGTGATGGAAGAGGGTGGTGGATGTTGGTTATTGTTTGTTTGTTTGTTTGTTTGTTTTTTTTTTTGAGAAGGTGAGTGTTGTTAATAGAATAGATGTTGGTTGTTGTGAACGAAGAAAGAAACAATTAGAAATTTTCTTTGAAATTTTAATAAAATAGAATATTGAATAGATAATCAAATGTAAGTGTTTTGAAAAGTGATTAACTAAAATAGAAAAATAGATTCTTATTCTAAAATAGACAAAAAACAACTTCTTCTTTTTTGCTTGATAGGGGGCTTCCATTTATCAACATAAACTAAAAGTGCTATTTGAGCTTGTTTGGGTCATATTTTTTTGTAATTGGCTAATTGTTTGACAAAATGCACTTTATTTATAATTAGGTAGATCTAAGATGGGTTTAGTACTTCAAGAAACATGTTGTTCAAGTCAAGTATTAAAAACATGGAGATTGGTCCAAGAAACAAGTGAAGAAAAGTTGTTCATTAAGTCTCGACAGATAGCTCGACAAATGCCTGTTATCGAGACTTAATGTGAAGCTCCATAGATAGCTTGACAGTAGCTCGATCTATTGAGACTTACGATTTTCAGTTTTCCAGATTTGAAATTCAGCCCAACTTGCGTAATTATTTATGGTTTCTTTTCTCACAACCCTAGACATATATAAAACTTATTTTAAAAGCCGTTACACACAGATACAGAGACCAAGAGACTTATTTTCTCTGTGAGAAGCTACTGCGTTTGTACGCTATAGGATTTTGTAACAAATTGCTTCTAGATCTTCATTGTTGATGAAGTGAAGAACTTTGTAACCAAAAACATCTGTTCAATTTGCTAGAGTTAGTCATAAATTGGAGGTTTGTGCATTAAAGGAAAGAAGGCTACTACAAGATCAAGTCCAATTGGGTATTGGAGCAAATGTTCAACTGTAGGTTAGTATTTCGGGATAGGCCAGGGTAGTTGTTAAGATTTCTTATACTTGTAACTGCTTGATTATTGATTAGTGAATTCTTGGGAGTGGTAACCTTAAAATTACCCGGTAGGGTTTTTGCCTTGCGAGGTTTTCCCCATTTGTCAACAAATTATCGTATCAAATTTATTTTCTACTGCATTTAGTATTTTTTGGTGATTTGTTGGTGCCTTCAAAATTTGCATGCAATTGAACCTAATTAATCAACTTAGATAATTGAATTAATTAATTAGGGTCAAGTTATCTTAGCCCAACAAGTGGTATTAGAGCGGACACACTCTGATTAGGTTTTAATCTTTGCTGTATGATACATTGACCCTTGCTGTTATGGATCATGGGCAATCCCTGATTATTCCTCCTTTATTTGATGATACTAACTATACATACTAGAAAGTACACATGAGAGTTTTTTTGCAGTCTTTAGATGAGAAAGTATGGCTTGCAGTTGAAGTAGATTGGAAGAAACCAGAAGAGCCACCAGCAACATGGGATGATACCAAGATCAAAGCTGCAAATTTTAACAGTAGAGCACTGAATGCTTTGTTTAATGCTATGACCAATGAAGAATTCAAGAAGATCTCTTCCACTGACAATGCAAAGGAAGCATGGACTATTCTTCAGAATACTTACGAGGGCACAAAAGCTGTTAAAAACTCCAAGCTCCAAAGGCTCACTACCAGTTTTAAGGACATAAGGATGGATAAAGATGAGTCATTTGATGAATTATATGGCAAGCTCAAGGACATAATGAATTTAGCCTTTAATCTGGGAGAACAGATTTTGGAGCCCAAGATTGTCAGGAAGGTCCTTAGATCTCTTTCAAAAAGATTCCATGCCAAGATCACTACCATCGAAGAATCAAAGGATCTTGACTCTACTCCTTTGACAAAGCTGATTGGAAACTTGCAAACCTATGAACTAGGGTTAGCAAGGGTTGGCAAGGGTGGCAAAGGCAAGAACATGGCCTTGAAGATTAAGAATGATGACAATGATGAGTAGTTTGAAGATGAGGATACCAAGTTTGTTAGGACATATATGTTTCACTTGTTAAAGAACATATGTCATTCTTTTATGTAATTGGCTAATCCTTTGACAAAATGCACTTTACTTGTAATTGGGTAGTTCTAAGTATTTTTAATACTTCAAGAAATAAGGTTTCAAGATCAAGTATTGAAGTCATCAAGTCTGTCCAAAGAAACAAGCTGGGAGAACAGATTCTGGTGCCCAAGATTGTCAGGAAGATCCTCAGATTTCTTTCAAAAAAATTCCATACCAAGATCACTACCATCGAAGAATCAAAGGATCTTGACTTTACTCCTTTGACAAAGCTGATTGGAAACTTGCAAACCTATGAACTAGGGTTAGCAAGGGTTGGCAAGGGTGGCAAAGGCAAGAACATGGCCTTGAAGATTAAGAATGATGACAACGATGAGTCGTTTGAAGATGAGGATACCAAGTTTGTTAAGACATATGTGTTTCACTTGTTAAAGAACATATGTCATTCTTTTATGTAATTGGCTAATCCTTTGACAAAATGCACTTTACTTGTAATTGGGTAGTTCTAAGTGTTTTAAATACTTCAAGAAACAAGGTTTCAAGATCAAGTGTTGAAGTCATCAAGTCTGTCCAAAGAAACAAGCTGAAGAAATGCACATTCATTAAAGCTCGACACCTTGCTATCTGTCGAGGTTTACAAAAATCAGAATTCTAATATGATTTCTTGGGATCCGTGAATATGTCTTTGGGTCTTCTTTTCTCTTAACCTTAGACATATAAAAGGATTGTTTTAAGGGCCGTCAAATAGTTCACAAGTTGCACAAGCATTGAGAAAACTTTGTTGAAGCAAATTGTGACCGGGGACGAAGTTCTTGCCCTAGTTCATCTCTTTTGAAGAAGTTGCTGTGTATGTGCACCTTTGGGTTTTGTGACCAAGCATCTTCTTGATTTTCATCGTGTAGGATGAACTGAAGAACTTTGCAGCCAACCTATCTTTCAGTTGGTGTTGAAGTCGCGTACTGAGATCCGCTTATTGGTTAGTTACGTACTTGGGAGCTGTGCATCAGAAAGGGGAATTGTCACTACAGAACAAGTTCAATTGGGTATTGGGGTAAGGGTTCAACTGTAGGTTGGTAAGGTATTTGAGATTCCTTTACTTGTAATCGCTTGTTGTGATAATAGTGAAATTTCGGAAGTGGTGACCTGAAAATCACCCGGTGGGGTTTTTGCCTTTAAGTTTTCCCTATTCGTAAACAAATCACTGTGTCATTTAATTTCCGCTGCATATTTAGTTATTTGGTGATTTGTTTGTAATACCACGTATTTGTATGTTAATTAATTTAATTAATTCACTTGGCTAAATTAATTGATTAATTTATCATAAGGGGTCAATTTGTTTTTGGCCTATCAAAGTTAAAATCTTATATCACCAGACAATTCAAGAAGTTTATCAAAAATGCAAATGTCAAAGTAGGTGATAAGGATAGCAAACAGTCTTCATTCTCTAAATTCAAGCCTCAAGACAAAGGTAAGAGAGAATTCAAGGATGTTGGTCAAGGCAACAGTGTTCCTGCTGGACCAAAGTGCTGTGGGTGTCAAGGATTTGGACACATGAAGTAAGAGTGTCCCATATATCTTAAATCCATTGGCAAACGCAAAGTCCTAGTTGTCACCTTGAGTGATACGGAACTAGAAGTAGATTCTGATGAGAGTGACCAAGATGGGACAATGAGTGCTTTCACAACTTTTGTAGAGTCTTCTGAGGAAGTAGTAGACCTAATTGATGAGTAAAAAGAGCTGATAGAATCAAAGTTTAAGAAGATGGATGATTAGGATGACATTCACACTGCCTACACTAAGTTGTACAAGGTCTCTGAGAAGCATGAGAAGCTCTACAGGTTGGCTATATGAAAGCTCAGTGAAGTGGAGTTGAAATGTGAGGAACTTTCCACCAAGGTTGATGAAGCTAATCAGACCATTGGAGCACTGAGATTTGAGAAAAATCTTCCTGTTAAAAAGACTAAGAAACTGGATGCTGAACTATTTCAAGTTAGAGCATAACTGGAAAGGACTTTAAGTGCCAAGCTGGATGAAATGTTAAACTTCCAGAAGTCTACATTTGACAGAATAGGTCTTGGGTATGCTCACTCTCTCTCCTCTTGTAGTACCTCTTCTAATGCTTTAAATAGAGTTATTTTTGTTCCATCTGCTAGTAATGATAACTTTGAGGTCACTGATCCTAAAATTGAAAATGTGAGTGAGGATAAAAGTGATAAGGGAAAATCCATTCTAGGAGCACCTCCTAAGGTTGGTAAGAAAGAGACTAAGCAAAATAATCATCACTTCACCAACAAGTAGTCTCTACCAAAGAAGCCCCACTCTTGTCACTACTGTAGAGCATCTGGGCACACTTGTCTAAATTGCTATAAATGGTTAGCCACTCAACAAAACAATAGTGTGTCATCTCTGGGGAACCAAAATCAACTTCAACTTTCTTTAGCCCCTTTTGGAGAACTTCTTAAGGTGGTCATGCTTCTCTTGAACTTCAATGGTTTCAACTCTCCTCCTTGTCCATCTGAACCAAGGTTCATGCAAAAGAAAGGATCCCCATCCAGGTCTCCCATCTGGAAGGAAAAAGATTCTAAGTAATTTCTTCTCTTTTCTGATCTCTTGCATGGTTCATGTTGTGGTTTGAGTCAGTCTAGTTTTGATATTTTGTTTGTTTTTTTTTTTTTTTTAATAAAAAAAACAAAAATAAAAAATAGTATGTGTTTGTGTTTGTGTATATTGGTACTTGTGTACCTTAGATGACCTTTGAAACAAAGTTTCTCAACTTTGTACCACTTGTAGCTTAGATGAGCATCTTCATGCACAACTAAGTAATGTGAGCTTTGTGGCTCTTGTATGAGATTCGTATGATTTTGTTGATCTCTTATCTTTCATATCTTAAATCACTCTTTTTAACGGGAAGGACTAAAAAATCCTAAGAGAAAGACATAAATAACCATCTCACCATTAAAACTTGTCAATCATAAAACATTTATATGCAATTCATAAAAGCCATGCTTGGTAAGGTGTAGTATTTGCATAGCAAAATCAGGATGCTCAAGCTTACATAATTGGGTATTTTCTTTTCTCTCTCCTATATGCCCATGCATGATATGCTTAAAAAGAAAAATATGCAAAGAACATGAAAAACAAAAAGAATCAAAATACTTTTAATATGGTTGCAAGCGTGTTTCTAGGATATGTGAGAGTTATATGATGTATCTTGAAGGTGATGGTCCCTATCAAACAGTTATGATTGTATGTGAATGTATTTGATCCTCTTATATCATTACTTTTCATATAATAATTTACTTGTGCTCTCTTGCAAAAGTTTCACACATAACACGCACACTCTTTGCTACTCTTGATACTATTGTATAGGTACAATGTGATTTGGCCATCACAAGGGATACATGTGGTAGTATATGCTTTCTAAGCTGTCTAAACATGTTTTGCAATAAAATTGGTTAGACTTATTTAGTGTGTTTTTGATCTAGGAATGCTTTGCATGTAGAGTTGAAGTTGTGTTTTATGCTTAACATGCTCTTTGATTGCTTATTTTTGTGTGTATCGTGTTTACATTCATCTTGTGCTGCTTCTCCTCTTGAAAACCTTCTTTCAAGCATCTTGATAGCAACTTGACACCTCCTCAATAGCTTTTCGACACCTCCTTGATACATGCCTCTTCAATCAAGATTTCTAGGTCTGTTCTCGATACCTCTCGATAGATAACTCGATCCATTAAGCCAAATTCTTTGGAGTCTCTGTCTTCTCGATAGATGCTTGATACCTCCTCGATCTATCGAGATTTTTTGCTGTTGATATCTTCTCGATACCTCTCAATCTATCAAGATTTTGTTCTCGATAGAAGCTCAATACCTTCTCAATCTATTGAGCTGCGTTTTCTATATATATATATATATATATATCTAAGGTCCAACCCTATTTTGCTCTATTTCAAATATTTTGATCTCTCTCTCTCTCTCTCTTCTCTCTCAATCCAAACCTTTTCTTTTCACCAAAAATCTTCTTCCCTTCAAGATTTTGGCCTAATCCAAGCTTTTTTCACTTGGTAAGTGCTCTAAATCTTTTCTTTTTCCCTATCTTCATGCATTTAGACCAAGGTTTTCAAGTTTTTGGGAAAAATTTTGGAGTTTTGTGCTTTTGTCAAAATTTTTGGGTTGGGTGTTGTTAATTTGATCTCACATGCTCACGCATTGCATTTTATGTTCATTATAATACTGTTTCATGTATTTTAGGTTGTGTGACTGATTATATCTTGTGAATGTTGTTAGGTTGGACTGGGTTTCTACCCATAATGCAATTTCTTTAACACATAACATGTTCATGCATTCTTATGCATTGCATGTTGTTTTTCTTGTTTCCTATGCCTTATCTTTAGCTGTGTTCTCTGTCTTTCTTCTCTCTCTCTCTCTTGTTTAGTCTCCTTGTCATGGCACCTAAGAAATCAGTTCCTTCTAAAAACCCGATAAGTCATGGTTCCTCTTCCTCTTCTTCTTCACCTTCTATTCTGTTCAGTTTTGTGATGAGAAGGCACGAGATGACTTCTTTGAGAACTTTTCTGACCGAGCTATTCATTTGGAACATCAGGTCATTTTGTTTGACTTTCCAGACACTCATCTACCCGGTGGGTTTAGCTCTCGAGGATGGACTTCTCTATGTGAGAAACCCTCAAGGTGTCTCGACGTGTTCATACAGGAGTTTTAGTCCAACATGCACACCATCGATACCTTTGTACCTAGGTTTATTATGGTATTTTGAGGTACATGTATCGTAGATACCCCGGAGCTCATTTCTGAGGTACTATGTGTCCCTAGGGTGGATCGTCCAGATTACCCTAGTCATTGACATCTCTCTTCCATCTCTAGAGGTGAGTTGACCTCACTCTTCTGTGAGAAGGCCATGTTGTGGGGAGGTACCCTAAATTTCTCCATAACCGAGTTTGCTAAGGGTCTAGTGATCTTTAATATGGTGATGACTTTGTACTCAATTCACGATCACACTATAACACCATCATCAAGCCTCGTGCTCGTTTCCTTCTTTCTCTCATGGAAAATCTTTCTATAGATTTTCCATCACACATGATAATATCTATTATAGATTGCTATCAAGACACTGCTACACGTGATAAGCTCATCTTTCCTTTGGCTATTACACGCATCCTTACACACATGCACATCACCATTCTTCCCTCTCCTCTCTTCCATGTCATGGGTGCCATTAGCAAGGAGTCTATCCGGAGGAGTGCAACGCAGCTTACTACGAAGTGGCCACGTGTGGAGACAACAGATGTAGCCCTTACCTCTCGACCATCTTCCTCATCTGCCCTTCCTTCCTTGTCTAGGGTATATGTCTCTTTCACTGACATCATGGAGCAGCTTCAGCACATGCGTGTTGATTTTGGTAGTCGTCTTGACCATCTGTCTAATGAGATATGTCAGCTGAACACCAGAAACAGTCGCATCTCTTGCCGCTAGTCTCGCCTTGGTAGTTTCGTGCCCTCACCTTCACCCGAGCCTCTTGAGGAGTCTTCTTCTAGTGGAGAAGATGATGATGATGCTAATGATTCTAGCTCTTCCAATGATGATGAGATGACGACCTCTCAGTGATGCACCTTTTGTCACTTGTGACAAAAAGGGAGAGTGGTTTTGTACATAAGAGTAGTCTTTTTGTTAGGGGGAGAGCTAGTATAAGATATACTAGATAGGGGGAGAATGCTTTGAGAGATGTAGTGAGGTTTTGGTGTATCTTTTCTCACTTCATGTACCATGGTCTTGTGACCACTTTTTACATACATTGTATTCTTTGATATATATGATGATGTACATTTTCTTTACCTTTGTCTTACATGTGTTGTTTCTTTTCTCTCTTTATACACATGTTTCTTCTTTTATACAACTTGTCTATGTTTCACACTTGATGCCTTGGTGAATCTTGTGTTAGACTTCTCTCATAATTGTTGTTTGTGATTTTGTCACAAAATGCAAAAGGGGGAGATTGTTAGGGTCATATTTTTTTTTTTTTTTTTTGTAATTGGCTATTGCTTTGACAAAATGCACTTCACTTGCCAAAGAGTTAGTTACAAATTGGAGGTTTGTGCATTAAAAAAAAAAGGCTACTACAAGATTATGTCCAATTGGGTATTGGAGCAAAGGTTCAACTGTAGGTTAGTATTTCGGGATAGACTAAGGTAGTTGGTAAGATTCCTTATACTTGTAATTGCTTGATTGTTGATTAGTGAATTCTTAGGAGTGGTGACCTTAAAATCACTCGGTGAGGTTTTTGCCTTGCGAGCTTTTCCCCATTTGTTAACAAATCATCATGTCAAATTTATTTTTCTCTGCATTTAGTATTTTTTTGGTGATTTGTTGGTGCCTTCATGATTTGCATGCAATTGAATTTAATTAATCAACTTGGGTAATTGAATTAATTAATCGGGGTCAAGCTATCTTAATCCAACAGAGCTGTGCTAGACAGTAACCCTCACATGGTTCTCAAACCAACTTGTGGTGGATCTTGGGAGACAAAGTTAAATGCTCTATTATATTTTGAAAATGACCAATACAGATAACAAATTGTTAAAAATTGTTTTTTCTGTTTAGACCCCTTTTAAACCAGATTAGTATAACTTAATGAATTAGCCAAGTGTTTATTTAGATTAATTATTCTAGGTTAAACTCATGCTATCATATTACTTAGTGTGAAAAAGTAAAGAATACAACAATATGATAACTTAGGAAAACCAAAGAACCAATAGTTTCAAGGTAAAAACTTGGGGAGGATTTAACCTAATTATCCTCAAGGTAAAAAAATTCACTATGATAGAATGGAAGTTTACAATAGATTTTCTCCCTAAAATCTAAAGCTACCTCTTGTAGAACTTATTCACACGACCACGTGTAGCTCCGACTCCACGGACTCTTCTATCTGAATTTGCTAAACACAAATACCCACGTTTGTGACTTTGAGATCTTACTCAAAGGTTTCAGATCATCAATAATAGTTAATCTTATAGCAGCAACTTCTACAACACCGGATCTTGAGTTTTTTCAAAGAATAACACCGGTAGAAGATTTGAGAGACTTTTGGATACAAAAACCATAGATCTACAATTTGAGGCACAATATGCACTCTTTTCTCTCTAAAAACCACCCCTAGAGTTAGCTTATAATATCATTTACATACTACAAAAAACGGATTGCGAATTGAGCTTCAAATGGATAAGTTATGGACTTTGTACGCTTGCTGATTTATGCTGATTTGCAACTTTCGATCGATCGAACAGTAATTGAATAACAATCAAGAGCAATCGAACAACAATTAAGAGAACCAAATTGCATGTCACTTTTTTCATCCTGAACTTAAGTTTTTTGTCTTGAACTTAAAAGTACACTATTCTAACTCAATGTGACTTACGTTTTGTTATGGTTTGCCAACACTAAAAACTCAAATTTTAACAAACATATCACATCCTCTAACATAACACATTGTTAATGATAAATGAAAAAATGGTTTTACGAATGCATATCTTTAATGCATATATTGATAAATCATTTTAGAAAACTTTTACTTTTTGACAATTTTTTCAATTTTTTATAAAATATTTTTAAAAGTAAATAATTAATATATGTCTTGAAGATACATTAATCGAGCTCTTGCAAAAATATTAGTAATAAAAATCCTCGTATGAACAGAATTATTTATTGAATCAAGGATTCTGCGAGATAAACAGAAAAAGATGACTGAGTCAACTCAGAAAAAGATTCTCCATTAATTGTTTCACCTCAACAGCCACCGTGGGAGAGAAATTCAAAAGAAAATGAGAGAGAGAGAGGGGAGTTGGCTTAGTGTGTCCCGTGGATTGGTCGACATACAGAGCGGTACGAGTCATCTCTTGTCTTTGTTTTATCAACTTTTACTCTTCTCTCTCTCTTACTACTGCCACTGACAATGCCAGAATGGGTCCCCCACCTACCCAGTCAGGTCTCACGGACGGCACCACCCTCTCAACCTGTCTCTCTCTCTCTCTCTTTCTTTTCAATCTTTCTTTCTTCACGGTCCTTATTACAATTATAGCATAATCATTTTTACCTCATGAATGGCTGTAAAGGCAAGGGACTTTTCTCTACTCCCCCCTTACCTTTTTCACACTTAGATACGATTTTTAACACTTTATTTATTTGCTTTTCACTTTGGTTTCTTTCAAAATTTTCTTGCTTCCTTATATTAAAATAATACAAGTTGAAACAGATAACCCTGAAAAGACACACACAAACATAACTCTCTTTATAATATGTATATATAGATTTTTTTTTTTAATTTCTTAATAACATAGTTACCAAAGATATTGTGTTGATAAATAGATACAAAGATAGGGACAGTGGTCCAGCTTAGTCTATGGCTGACCGACTTTGAGGAAGCCGTGTAAGATAAGGAGATATAGATAGAGAGAGAGATAGAGAGAGGAATTGAAATATTCTCTCTAGCTAGCTTTCATTTTCTTTTTCGCTTTTCCTTTCAAGTTTCAAGTAGCTAGAGTGAAGAAGATGGTTTGCAAGATGAGCCTGATTAAGATTCTCGAAACCAAGTTTCTTTGTTTTCAGTGAAAGGAAAGGATTGCGTATACTCTGATTTCTCGGATTAGATTTGCAGTTCAGCTTTTTGGTTTTTTCTTTATTTTGGTAGTGTACTTTTGTAGCTCCAGTGAAATTGTTCTTCTGGTTTAGCTAGTTTAGGATACAACAAGTTTCTTAGAATTCAGCTCCAAATGATGTCTGAAGATGGGATTCCTGTTCCCTCCACCGTCGGAGGGTTTGTTCAAGAACTGAACTCAAACCCTAACCCTAATCCAAATTCAATTCCATTGAAGAGAAAGAGAAGCTTACCAGGAACACCAGGCAAGCATCTATTCCTCTATCTGCTTCATACCCAACTCTTTTCTTTTCTTTGTGTTTATGTTAACAAAATTTATTCACATATTTTCTTAAGTAAAATTATTTTTTGTTGAAGCAGATCCAGATGCAGAAGTCATAGCTTTGTCTCCAAAATCCTTAATGGCAACAAACCGATTCTTATGTGAAATTTGCAACAAGGGTTTCCAGAGGGACCAGAACTTGCAGCTTCACCGACGCGGCCACAATCTTCCATGGAAGCTAAAGCAAAGAACAAACAAAGAAGTTCGCAAAAAGGTGTATGTTTGTCCAGAGAAGAGCTGCGTGCACCACGATCCGTCAAGGGCGCTAGGAGATCTCACTGGAATAAAGAAGCACTTCAGCCGAAAGCACGGCGAGAAGAAATGGAAGTGCGAGAAATGTTCTAAGAAGTATGCGGTGCAGTCAGATTGGAAGGCCCATAGCAAGATTTGTGGGACTAGAGAGTACAAATGTGACTGCGGCACACTCTTCTCCAGGTATTACTTCTATTTTTTGTTCCTTGAAATTCTTTACTTTATATGATTTGTTTGTTGAAGAAATTAATACACTCACGCAGATGCTTTCATGGGCTTTTTCTATTAGAATTTATTGCGGTTTGACTAAAAGGATCTGTAAGTGTATATAGTTATATATTTAACGAAGTTGAACTGGGGTTTGTGGGTATAATAAATACAGGAAGGATAGCTTCATAACTCATAGAGCATTCTGTGATGCTTTGGCTGAAGAAAATGCAAGGTTCACTTCAGTTTCAGCTGTCAATCAAAACTTTAAACATGATTTGATTAATGGGACAATATCGAATCCTCAACTAGCTGGAATCCCCCAATTATCCTCAGCCTTTCATCCAGAATTTGCTGGCTCCGAATCAGTGAGCAATCTTATAGCAGATGGGCAAAAGCCAAAGCTACCACTGTGGCTAGACAATGCTGCTCAGCTCAGACAAATTGGAATTACAAATAATTCTAATGCCTACTTAGCAAGCTTGCCTGAATTGGTTCCAAATGCATCTATGAGTAATATGTTTGGATCGACCTCTCAGATGCAATGGCTTAATAAGTACCCAGAAGCATCCTTTACAAGTGCCGATCTCACTATATCATCATTGCCAAGGGTACTAAAGGAGGAACAAGAAAACAAAGGAAATTTGTCGGAAAGTGGAGTTACTTTGTATCCTAATAATAACCAGAATCAGCAAACAGGACCAGGTCACATGTCAGCCACTGCACTTTTACAAAAAGCAGCCCAAATAGGATCTACAAGGAGCAATCCATCATTCAACGGCACAGCTTTTGGGTTGATGAGTACATCTCATTCACATGTGTCAAACAGTAGAAATGAAGTTCAGAAAATTTTCAGGCAACAAAATCAAGCTGGGAACATGAACGAATTGTTAAATTCTTTCCCTTCTTCAACTCCAAACACCACAGTTGGAGATGGGTCAATGTTGGTTAATTCAAACTCGAGCTCATTCTTGCAGAATACCAAGAATTTGGAGCATTGGCTAATGTCAAACAATGGGAAGCATGACCAACACGTTCCAGCTGGAAAGCACCATGCCAGTTCAAATGAAGTTGAGCGCAGTCTAACTAGAGATTTTCTTGGTGTTGGTGGTGATGCAAGCAGACCCTTCTTGCAGCAAGAGCTAGCTAATTTTGCTTCAATGGGTTCAGCAATGGACTTGAGCCACTACACTAGTGGGCATCATTGAACTCCAATGAAGGTAAGCCCCTTGATGTACTATATGATTTCATGACACTAGCTAGTTTATGATAGCACATACACTGAGAAATTAGAGTAGGTGATCGATCCTGAGTTGAATATCCGTGGAAGCAAGCGAGTCAACTTGGGAGAGAGTGAGAGAAAGAGAGAGATAGTGAAGTCTTGTGAGTAGTCAGGGAAGAAGAAGAGGGCCACAATGAAGAGACTGAACAAAAAATAGGGAGATGGCAATCAGAGATTCAGAGGGCAAGAGAGTAGTCGGGGCCCTCCATGCATGTAGTACCACTTTTCTCTTTTATCTTTTTCCCACAAACGTTTGATAAAAACGTTGTGAGACGAAATTGCTCGTGACTGTTTTTTTTTTTTTTTTTTTCCTTGTACGTCTATGCCTGCCAGTTGCTATTCCTTCCAACTGTGACGGCTGTGAACATTTTTCCACTGTGGATTTGAATTTTAAATAAAGGGTTACAGGTCACTTCTAGCTTTTTCACTCGTTTCATTTGCTCCCACGTTGAGTCGAAAATAATTGACAATCATGATGGAGAAGACTAATTTGATCTCTGAGATGGGTTTTGGCCTTTTTTAACTATAATCTATAATAATGTCAGTGGGAAGGCCAAACTAATAATGTCAAGTTGGCTTTTGCAAAAACGATAATCACTGCCATTTTTAGTCTCTGTGATGTTTGGTTTAGGAAATTCTATGTATGCACACTTACGTTCAAATATTTTAATGTTAAAAATGTAATGATGTTTATACTTTGCCAAATTGTTAAAAATGTTATAACTGTATTTGGAATTTCAAGAAAACCCTGAGAAATTATTATTATTATTATTATTATTATTTCAAAAGTAACCTAGCACAACTTTAATTTGACTTAAAATAATAAGGACAATCTATTCATTCATGTGTCCGAGAAGAAATTGCATTGGACTCTTCCTTTACGTACATATGTAACTGTTAAAATGTTCACTTGGTTTTACATTATAAAATAGAGTTTTTAATTAGGTAGAGTTTGACAGTGAGAAAATTTGGAGTGAGAGAAGAATGGAGGGTAAGGAAGAGAAGAAGAGTAGAGAGGATGGAAATGGTTAACCTTTCCCTTGTTTGATGTTTCAAAAACTTTTGATATTGAGGATTCAATATCAAAAGAGAGAGGTATATCAAAGGATTCAGATCCTCTAGATTTCCTAGGGTACTCCACCAGTAGATTTCTTTAAATCCTAACTACTCTTTTATGATTTAAGAGTCTAGATTTTGCATATCAGCATTCCACTAACAATACTCTTAATTGTTTTGTTTGCAATATTATTTTATTATTTTAAGAGTATTGTTAATAGAATGATGATATGGCAGAATTTAGACCCTTAATTCATAAAAGAGTGGTTAAGATTTAAAGAAATCTACTAGTGGAGTACTCTAAGAAATCTAGAGCATCTGAATCCTTTGATATACCTCTCTCTTTTGTAAGGATCCTTTAAAAATTAAGAGATATAGAGTGGTTGAGGAAAATGGTCATATAAATTGAAAATTATAATCTTGCTAGTTTATGAAAATAGACATAAGGGAAAAGTTAATAATTTAAGTTAAAAAAAAAAAAAACTAAATACATATAAGTGGAACTGCTATATATGCTCTATGGTACCAAATGTTGGATTATTAGGAGGTAAAATATCCATAAAATGAGTGTAGTTGAAATGAAAATGTTAAGATGGATATGTGGAAATAGAAGGAAAGATATGATTTGAAATAAGGATATTCGCTTAAAAATAAGAGCTAGCTCCTATTGATAAAAACATGAGAGAGAGTCTTAATATGGTTTGGTCATGTCTAGAGGAGAGTGACTAATGCATTGAAAAAAAGAAAAAAGAAAAAGAAGAAGAGTGAATTGATCCAAGTTATTAAGGGAACGGAAAAATGTAGAGAAAGATCAAAAATCACATTATTAGAGGTAATAAAAAATAAGTCATGTCAATTAAGGAAGTAATAGAGAATATGACTTTAGAGAGAATAAAATGGTGTAAAAAAATACGTATGGCTGACCCTAACTAACCTGTTGAGAATTCATAGCTAATCCCAAAATTTTGGGACTAAGACTATGTTGTTGTTGTATGTGTGTGCGTGTGTATATATATATATATATAAATTTTCCTTCTTCACCCCCTCCAAATTCCCCCAATTTGTGGGAGTTAAAAATGAGAGATTTGGAGGGGTAAGACACCTATCTTCAAAACTTTTATTTTAGGGTGTCACACTCATTACTCTCAAAAGAGAGGGGGGGGGTGGGTGCGTGGGTGGGTGTTGGGGGGGGGGGGGGCGGGAGGACTAAATGATTCGTCAGAATAAACACAAGTATTAGTTCTTATGTAACTTGTATATGAGAGTGATATTAGAAATATTAGACATTTTATTACAAATTGACATGCCAAAATTTTTTTTTTTTTTTTTAAGGAAAATGTCTTTGAAAAAATTGTTTATTATATTGTTAACGTGACACACCAATTGTATTCATTAGAATGTTAGTTTATATATATAGAGTTAAGTTCAAATTGCATCTGGTGTAACTTTAAGTAATGTTTCACTACCCAATAACTTGTTATAGAATTCATATTTTGAAAATCCCACCGTTGAATTACATGTTCTATATGTTCTTAACATTCAAACCAATTTTCATGTCAATTGGATTTTATTTACCATTCGATCCATAAACTTATCTTTTATGCATTATTTTAAAATACAAAAATTTGAATTTAAACAATTGATTGATGACATGACTATTAATCTTTGATCATTTTTAAATTTTGTAAGCATGGAGAATATACAAAAATAATGTAATCTAATAGTGGATTTGTCAAAATTTGCATAAAATTAAAAAAAATATTAAGTGGTGTAACATTATTTAAAGTTATATTAGGTGTAACTTGAATTCAGCAAATATATATATATATATATATTGATCTCATTGTAAATTCAATTTCTATCGAATTTAATATCTTGACTTGATGATAAAGAACAATTGCATTATAGACAACACACTTACCCACCATATGCGCTGGGCATTTATTTATAATGTAATTCTTATCTGCAAAGCATTCAAGGAATTTTTTCCCAAAATGAATGCTCTAAGTTTAATGACATATATATTATAGAAACTTCACAAAACGCATATATAGGAGCTGGAAATGCCATGAAGGGAATGAAGATACTCCAATTGGGCTTACTGGAGTCATTTGGATCTTGATCAAATGGTTATGGTATGCTTAAAGATACTTTGTTGGCCAAAATACATTTTGGTCCCTCCAAAATTTATATTTACTCTTAATTTTAATTTCTTTAATTCAATCATTGGAGTTTAATTTTAATATCCATACTTATATGCATGTGTATGGCCACGTCATCTACTCAGCTCACTTAGAACAATGCCACATCATCTATTTTGTTTGACCATTGCGAGGCCTGCTTGCCAAATTATCTAACTAGTTAATGTAGACCATCCAAACCATTAGAAAAAATCTAAGATCACACTCTTTTTTACAACAATTCTAATGTGATAGACTATAAGTGGAGAAAAAGTAATGGATTCATGTGAAAGTGACAACCAGTAAATCACAATCCGCTACATAGAATAGTTGTGAAAAAAATATGGTAAATGATATTACTCAAATCATTATTTACCATTATCCACAAAAACAAAAAATAAAGCAAAATTGAGTCCACTTTAATCACAAGGAACACACCATAAAAAGGAATGGAAGAACCAAGAAAGGGGTATGTCACCAAAAAATTTAACGGAAATTATATTAATTTCTCCTTTAATGCGCTTAGCAGCTGATTTAAGCATCAGAGTACAAGTGGTATCGAGAGACCACACCGATGTCCTTTTTTTTTTTTTTTTTTTTTTTTTTGAGAAACACCGATGTCCTTTTCTAACTCCTTTTTGCATGCATTAATTCTCTGACACAATTGTAACGATTTGAATCATTAGAGTTAATAATAATTGTTAATTTAAAGTGTCCTTTCAAACCTGATAAAATTAGGTCAATTACATATTATTTTGATGAAAATTATTGAATATTCTGAGAGTGTTATAAATGCATATTTTTTCATCTCACATGAATTATAGTTTTACTATAAATTTAATTAGTAGAATCGACAATTGTGTAAAAAGAGGAAATACGCCTTTAAGCTAAAGTAATTAAGTTGCTTTTGTGTAAAGTTCAGTGAGAAAAATAAAAAGAAACTTGAGAAAAGGATGGCCATATTTTCTCACAAGAGACCATAAAGTTCAACATTACCAGCATTGTTTCAAAAAAAAAAAAAAAGCATTGGTTTGCCTTCAGAAACTGGCATGGCATGGTACAAATGGAACAGGGAGAGATGGAATGCACTTACAGTGCATCACGACCGGTCAATCCAACTCAGTAAAACCACACAGAACAAGACAAGTGAACCCCACCAACAGTATGCCCACCTTGGTTTACATACCATCAACTTCTCTACCGACCAAAAAAGAAAAGGTAAAAAACAAAAATAAACCAAAAAAAAGTATTCCTTTGGTCACAAAGAAAATGCTGCAATATTCACAGCAATTCCAATGTACAACCACAATCCATTCAGGATGAGACTCACTGCACCGGACTCATTCACTTTAGTAGCAACAGGAGGACTTTCTGCCGGTGCCGATACTGTAGGCTCATAACCACTAAAAATATCCAGTGGAAGAAGCACTTTGTCCACTTGATAAACAATCAAGTTATCATCTGAGTATAATGTTTTGCCTAGTGTGGCCTTGACAACGCCAGTGGCAAGCTGAACTTGCTTGCCGGAAGAAGTCACATTCAGTGGGAACTCACCTTTGCCAATACCTCCGGCTTGGGTGGGCACTGGATTGCTCAAAGTTTGGAAGTTTGACAGAGTAACACCAGTTGCTAAGATATGAAACTGTATAAGTTGGACCTTTTGTAGGTCAGTGAGAGAATTTATAGTGCCCGATCGAAGGTCTGAAAATGCCTTATCGTTTGGAGCAAAAACAGTATAGCCACTGGTTGATTTCTGGACCTCCCCGTTGAGTTGGTCAGACATTCCAGTGCTCTTTAAGAGGCGGATAAAGACGGTGAACTCACCAGGCTTGTCGAGGATTTTGAGGATATCGGGAGTCTGGGCTATAGTTTTGGTGCAATGGAAGAGAAAAATAAGTACAAGTGAGAAGGAAAAGACAGTCTGTTTAGTCATCTTTGTAGTTTATGTTGAGAGGTGTACTTTTTATTCTCTCTGGAAATCTGGAAATGCAATAGTGATAGTGGTGCTTGAAGTTGAAAGAGTACTTGATATGTGTGAAAGGGGGGAGAGGGGGGTTTTTATTAAGGCTGGGAGAGAGTGAAGTTAGGTGAGAGGTACAATTCTAGTTGCAACTCCTTAGTTGTTTGCAGCTTATCTGTCCTGGAAAGGTGGAGGAATGAATGGATATAGAGTGAGATTTTGCTATTTTAGCAACTAGATTGCTTGGAAAGACAGGAAAAAGAGAGTTGATCTCAATTAATTGAGTTTGTTTGTAGGCAAATAAAGATGTATATGATTGCTTTGCTTTCACAGACTAAACAAAAAGATAGTAAACGGGGCACAAGAAAAGGGACTTGACAATCACAGACTATAAATTCCATACATGCAATGGCAATTCTTTTTTCTTTTCCCTTTTTTTTTATTTATAAAAAAAATTTCCCTTTTCTTTAATTTTGACCTTTTTAACCTATATACTATACTTGCTATTATCTTCACATAATCATTTCAGCTTATTATGAAGTGATAATGAAGCCTACAGTATATTAGATCTAACAATATTCGAATTCTAATGATAATGAGGCCCATCTTACTATATATTATATAAATTGACGTTGATTAGTGTTTAAGATAATGTTATGTCCTTTCAACTAACTTTAGGTTGCGTGGAGCAGGCACGGATATCCATTCTTACAATTATTTGGTGCATTACTTTTTTCTAAAAAAGAAGATTTAGGCTCGTCTCAATAAAGAGGACTTGAAAGTGGAACAAGGAGGTTCGTTCCTGTATTAGCCTCACCAGACCAATAATATTCATGGAATTGAGTCTTATTGTGCCACAAGAGTATCATATATATATATATCTGATTTTTAGTAAGACATTGTTTGCATCTACGGACAGAAGTGCGCTGATGTTATTTGTTTTAGGTTCATTTCTTCTTGATAACGACCTCAAGTTCATTTTCACTAACATTGCATCAACCAGGTATATAGAACTTCCATTCAAATATATATATATATATATATATATATTAATCCTATTAAAGCTACATGTTAGATTTGATTTACGGGCAACATAAATTGAATATAGCCATGTAGGTGGGGAGAACAAAGAAGCATGCATGTTGCTGCAAAGATTCAAATAAGCACAGAGGTCGGATGTCCTAGCTATAAATTAAGAATGAGCAACTCACTAGATCATAGACCAATTAGTGGGTTTGTCTGAGGCACTCTAAGGCTGTGTTTGGCACAGTAGATTTTAGGGAGGATAGAAAAAAAGAAAAAAGTGAGAAAATGAGAATGAAAAACTTTTTGGAGTGTATTTGGTTGAGAGAGAGAGAGAGAGAGAGGAAAAAGAAATGGTAGGGTCCAGGTGTTTTCTACCCAAAATGGGGAGAAAGTTAGGGTGAGAAAATGAAGCACCGGGTGGGATGAAAATGCCCATGTTCAAGTGCACATGAGTTTTGTCCACACCCAGTTGCGTGGTTTTTTTTTTTTTTTTTTTTCCTTGCACATACACAATTTTTTTTGTTAAAAAAATGTGTTACCTTTTTGTTTGCACATACAAAAATTTTTTGCTAAAAAAATGTGCTGATTTTTTTGTTTTATTTAATAAGGACATAATTATAAATTTATACCAATTTCACTTTTTTATTATCTTATTTTTCTTCTCAGCCAAACAAATAAATTTTCCATCTTTCCATTTTTCCATTCTCCCAACCAAACACAAATAAGAGAAAACTAAATTTCTTTTATCCTCTTACTTTTCTATCATCTCTTGATTTTCTATACTTCCACTTTTCCAAAAAGGCTAAAATAAAAAATGATTAAATTTCAGCAAAGAATGCATACCTCTTTATACTATTCTATGAGTAATGCTAAGTAAATCACATACTTGTGGACGTTACCCTTTATTATAAGGAGATAGACCATTTCCTGTCTTTATGCATTTAATGTTGATGGCGGTAAGTATCCATTAATTGTTGACAAATTAGATGGTGTGGGGGTCGAGAGTAAGAGAAAGTATTGCATGTTTCCGAAACATGTTAAAATTTCTCCAGGGTTGGAGAAGGGAGCTAGATACCCTCCTGCTAGACTTCTACCTAATGGGGCAGAAGGTTAGACATCGAACCTACCTTAGGCATTCCTAGATTTGACCTGGCACAAGATGCCTTAGATTAGGGCCAAGTTGACCAATGTTGTAACTAGAGCTTTTTCTGTGGTTGATTAGGATAGCTTGAGACTTGGTCAAAGCTATGCAAGGATAGTTGGACCCGACTCGCTGACATGTGCTCTTAGTTTTGGGCCTTGGCTTCATTGGATTGGGCTAGAAGGATTAGGCTAATTTGGATTAGACCTTTCTGCATAACTCTTGGGGGCTATCCAACCTAAGCCTACTGTACTACCAAGAAATAGAATTGAAGGTGCATGGGTTTTTACCAAGTCAGATCCTTATAACACTTGACTTTACATGTATGCATGTAAGGGTCAAGGAAATGGCAAGGCTAGGTGAGAGGAGCTGCATTCCAAGGCACACCAGCGAAGTGTACTAGGGATACAACAGATACAACTGCAAGGTCATAAAGATAAGGGGGACACTCTCTGATGTACTGTGCAATATCCCGAGCACTACCTTGAGTTGTACCAGTCCAACCCTAAAATGGTGTTGCACCAAGCATCTTCATTGGTCAGTAGTTTGCTTACGTAGCACAGTACATACGTGTAGCATCCTCAATGGCTTGAGGGAAGGACAACCCCCAATCATGTCTCCCCATGACCATGGCTGGCATTGTCCTACCTCATCAACTCCTCTCTCTCTCCTTCCCAGCAACAAATATCGTATGACTGCAAGCTGTCCTTTAGAGTATGCAAACACTAAGAGAATGCTACTATATCTATCCATGTACACCGGGTATCTTCTTGTACTATAAAAGAAAGGAAACTAGTAATAGTAGATAGAATGAGAGGAAAAAGATAGAAAGATACACTGAGTAAGAGCAGCAAAAAAGTCTCTATTCCATTGTATTGATTTTTGAGTAATACGAGCTTCAAGAGGGGTAAGGATATCCAGCCCTTACTCCACACTGCGTTTTCTCTTCCCCTTTCTTAGGGTTTTCACTGTACTCTTCTGAGTTTTTAATCTTTGGTAGTTTGCTTCTATTTCCCTTTTATTCCTCACGGAATAAATATATTGTTTTTAAGCATTGACAAATGGTATTTTAGATGTACTACTGTTACGGTTTAGAGATACACATTTTGCAGCCTCTAAAATCTAACTTTAACATACACCAACCATCATGGGCAATGTGATTTCTCCCCTTCAACAGCCTCACAACTTTCATTTTCTTTGTATGAGGAGGAAGTGGAAGCTTCTCAGTCCTATGTAAAGAGTGTTCCTTTGAAGATCAGAAAGACAAATTCATTTAACAATAGCCTATTTTGCTTTGGATATAAGGCACGATTCTTATCTAATGATTGTCATTTCAAATGATGTTGTTTACCCTAATCCTTGTGAGGGAGAGAGCTATGACACATCAAATAGATTCTTAGTTGTCTTGGTTTCAACTATCACCACAACTTCATCTGTTCATCATTACTAAGACTATTGGCTCACTTCCTGGTGGATAGTTGAAGATTGGTTCTATAAAAGCGCATCCTCTCAGTCTTCACTTTCTCACTTTAGTTCACTTCCATGCCTTAATTCTCTCTCACCCCCTTGTTCAAAAATCTCCTTCTATCATTCATCCTAGCGCTTTTCAAGTTCTATCTATGTAAGTTTTTTCAACTCTTCAACGTTTTTTTCTTCTCAATTTTCTACTCCAATTCTTGTAGAGTCCATAGTTTTTTTTTTTTTTGGGCATGTTTTAGTAGTTCGAATGATCATATTTTGGCTATCTTGGGTAAACTAGTAAACCAACAAACACTAACCAAGCCATGGCTAGATTTAGGTAGCTTTACAATGTCCATGAAGACATTGACCTCAGGTACTTATTTCAAGATAGAATACATGTTCCTAATTGTGAGAAGGTGGCGATCACAGTCGTAATGGTGAGTGGAGCTAGGTTCCTTTTTGTTGAATCCATAGTGTTAGATTGTCAAACCGTGAACAAATAAGTGTCTTGTATGTGTTTTTATAACAATTTGAAGTCCAAGACAAGTGCCCAAGACTGCTCAATAAAAACTACACGCTTAGCATTCTTGATATATGTATCAATACATGTTTGATAGATCCAAAATCTAGATACATGTCACGTAACTCGATAAATTGAGAATCGTACTAATAGAATTCAGATCCCGCTCAATTAGTCAGCTAAGCTTCTAGGGTTTCATGTCTCTAAAGTGAAGCTATTAAAGAAAACCTAGGTGACAGAAAAAAAAAAAGTAGGGTAAATTCCACTAAACCCCCCTTGAGATTTGGGCTAAAATACTAATTAGATCCAAGGCTTTTAAAAAACGACTAACTTGATCCTTAAAAAACAATTTTATCCCTAACTCCGTTTAGCTCTATTCACTCTTCTCTTTCTCATCTCAGACCCTCACTGTGATTACACTAACATGAGCATGGATTTGAGCACAAATCACATTACATAGATGCACCATCTCATAGAACACAAACATACACACATAGCCATACAAATTCCAAAACCTAAAACCACCAAAAATCATCATAGATTACCAATCATACATAGATTCATATGCACACACTAACAAAATCATCATATTAGAGCCATTTTGAGACAAACCCTAAATCAAAAAATACCCACAAATCTGCAAATGATGATACCCAAATCCCATTTCAAACCCAAATCAAGAATCACCAAATCTTTATATCACATAAGAAAACCCAATTCGTAAATTGACCAAGACCCAAACCAACAAAGAACCAAACCAAAAGAGAAAAAAAATATTAGAACAGAGAAAGAGGATAGAGATCGACGACCACCAGTGGTGGCATCGTCAATGGTGGTGGTGGAGCTCGTGGGTCTTGTCAAACGTTCCCTTGACATTTGACACACAACCCAAACACAAACAAAGGCCCAAACCAAAAATAGAGACCCAAACCCCAAAAACGAAGACCCAAGCACGTTTTGCACCATATTAGAGCTGTTGGCATGGAACAATAGCAGTGGTGGTGATGTGAAGCTCAAAAATCCCTAGCCAAATGTCTCCATGGCACTGATTTGAGAAGAGAGTGGAAGATGGTAGTGGAAAAAATGGGTTTCAGCCCTGAAAGAGGGAGTCTTCAGCCATCGTGGGTATGGGTGAGAGAGAGGGAGCCGCCGTGGGTGTGGGTGAGAGAGAGAGAGAGAGAGAGACGAAGCCAGAGAAGGGTTTGGGCTAGTAGGGATAAAATTTTCTTTTAAGGACCAAGTTGGTTGTTTTTTAAAAGTCTTGGACCTAATTGGTATTACCCCAAACCTGAGGGGGTTTAGTGGAATTTACCCAAAAAAGTAATTTTTTTAGAGCTATGGATTGTACACCTAAGGTGAAGGTTAACTGAATTCTCTCAAAGTGTCAATCGGTGATTCAAGATTGACAACTCAAACTTCCAATTATTCTTTGAAGTTATTGCCATAAATTACATACTAGCTACAATGGAGAATCTTCAAGAGGTTCATGAATTCATAAGTGAGTGTTCACTTTTCAACAAATCCACAAATAGAAGAGTCTAATGATTTGGAACTATCTGGGGCTATCAATAAAGTCTACATGTGGTATCAATGTAATTAGGGTTAAATCTTTTGTAAACTTCCTCTCTCTTTTTATTGATTATGTTTTTCTTGAAGTTGGTGATTAAGCCTTCAGAGTGTTTTTCTTGGATAGGGTTTTTTCTTTGCCACTATATTGTTGTGTTTTTTTATTTTTGTTGTTTAGGTTTTTGAAATTTGGTGCTTGAACGATTAATCAAAACTGAATCTTTTAGCATAAATTGGTTAATTAATTCATCTTGACTTTGAAATTGTATTTTAGCAACAACAATGGGTTAAAATTTTCCCAACATTTGGTTTTAAAGCCATGGTCATGAGTTTGACTTGTGGGAGCATCATTGTAAAAGGGAGGGGGGCTCATTTTAAGGACTACAATCTGACTCTTTACGATTTCTCAAAAAATAATCTTACGAGGCGTGATGTCAAATGTCTCAATTATCATTAATTGATTTTGAGGCAAAATTGATGAGCTTAGTGTCTATCTTCGGTGACTGAAGAAGAGGTTTATCATCCTCTGGATGGTGCTTAAAGTTCCGTCTTTGCTATTGATCTAGATTCTAATGCCTTTACAGGTGCTGATGATTAAGACCTTTTTCTAACATGACAAAAATGAGGAATGTAGTTGTAGGGCATAGTGACAAGGGGAGAGTTTAAAACGTTTTGATCTTCATTCATATGCTAGTTTAGTAGTTTTTGTTTGTAAACATGGGGTTTGTACTCAGTTTTTAAGACTAGACACTCTGTTTTATACCCCTTATGCCTTAAGCCCATGTTCCTTAATAACAAAGTCCTAGAGGGTCTATTCCTAATAGTTCATAGCCAAGCAAACCCTTTGACTAGAAGAATTCAAAAACTGAACCAAAAACCCACTTAAACCTTAGCTTTGCGCATGTTGTATTGGCTTATTGCACACACAGCCTAAAGGTTGTGTGCATAGGATATTGAGCCAGTGTACGCAGGCTAGAGTTGATAGAGCTTTATGAAAGAACCAACCAATACTCATTTTATAGTGAATTTATTAAACACTGATACCCATTACAATTGTACAAACATGATGATGCAGAAAATTTAAATGTGTAGACACCCCCATTTCATTCCGACCTATATCCAAGTCCTCTAGTTCCAATGATGAGAAATCAAAATCGCTACACTAGTGAATTAATAGAGCCCAAAATATGACCCAAAAAACCAAGTCTAGAGCCAAAAATCTATTTTTTAAGCCCAAAACCCATTTTTAAGCCCAATTTTTAGAAGCTTACAAAAAGTGCTACACATTCTTTTAAAGGTGTACATGTCTTTTGTAAGATGATTTTAAAAAGGCTTACAAAGAGTACGTACACATGTGTATGGATGCATATGCATTTAATTTAATGCGTATGCACTCTTTTGGTCAAAAGCCTAAAAATTGGTTTTTTCCGTTTTTGGTGGGATTTTTGGTCAATTGATCTGGCTTGTTGATTAATTAAAACATCCTATCATACAAAACCCTAGCCTCCACTAAGCCTATGAATACCCCCACTTTCCACCACCAAAGAGATCCCAACTTGGACCTATAGCAGAAGCTCAGCCAAAACCACTCCAAAATACTTATTGAGTTTCTAAGAGTGTGAAGACAGTTTTTATGAGAACTTGATTGAGTTTTCTAACCCATTGGTTATTAGAAAACTAATATTTTTCTCATGATTTCTTAAACACACTAACATTTTTGTGATCCTATAGCCACCTTTTCACTAGACTTAGGTTTCTTCATCAAAACCCCAAATATTCACCTTTATCCAAGTTGTTAATCCACAAACAAAGTTGTGGTAGTCGATTTCAACTGAGGGACTGGTCAATCTACATCCCGGTAAGGTGCTAAAGGGGTGAGATATGGGTCTTTTGGATGTAGAATAGATTGCCATGGCCTTTCTGAATTCTCAAGCATGCTTGAAATCATTGTAGACACCTCATTTTGTACCTTTTACAACCCGGACCCCTTGATAGGCCAAGAATGTATTGACCCCTTGTGATATATTAATTGATTAATTAGCCAAGTTTATTAATTAATCAAATCAACATGCAAGATGCGTGGTAGTACAAACAAATCACCAATTAAACTAAGTATGCAGCGGAAAATAAATTGACATGGCGATTTGTTTACGAATGGGAAAAACCTACATGGCAAAAACTCTACCGAGTGACTTTAAGGTCACCACTCTCAAAAATTCACTATTATCAAAACAAGCGGTTACAAGCAAAGGAATCCCAATACCTTATACCAACCTATAATTGAACCCTTACCTCAATACCCAATTGGGCTTGTTCTGTAGTGACAATCTCTCATTTTCAATGCACGGCTCCCAGTACGTGACTAACCAATTGCGCAGATCCCAGTAAGCGACTTGATCACCAACTTAAGAAGGATGTTGGCTACAAAGTTCTTTTATTCATCACACGATGAAGATCGTGAAGTTGCTTGGTCATAAAACCCTATGGTGTACAAATATAGCAGCTTCTTGAAGAGAAAGAAGAACTAGGGCAAATTAGGTTTCCGATTACACTTTTCTTCACACTTGTGGAATTGTGCACTTGTGCAACTGTGCGTGTCACCTTTTACGACACTCAAAGTAATCCTTATATATGTTTAGGGTTGTGAGAAAAGAAAGCCCAAACATACATTCACGGATTGGATGAAAATCTGAACTTCATAAATCTCGACAAATACCTTAGCTGTCGAGCAGCTGTCGAGCCTTGGGTTGAAATAGCTCTTTTAAATCTCGATAGATACTAGCTGTTGAGCTAGCTGTCGAGTTTTAATGAACAACACTTCTTCACTTGATTCTTTGACAGACTTGTATGGTTTTAACACTTGAACTTGAAACAAGGTTTCTTGAAGCATTAAACACATTCTAGATCTACCCAATTACAAGTAAAGTACGTTTTGTCAAAAGATTAGCCAATTACATAAAATAGTGACATATGTTCCTATCATTGAATCACATATGTCCTAACAATCTCCCCCTTTGGCAATCCATGACAAAACCACAACAAACAAATGAACATATGGGAGAAGTCATAAATCACTCAACTCATATTCACTTGTTGAATACAATAAAATCTATCCTAACACAAACTCTTGAAAAACTTTGCAAGAAGAGAGTTTATGGCAAGAAGACTTTGACAACCTGTATTTCTGAAACACTTTAAACAAAACTCATCAAGACATCTTAGTGTGAAACAGAAATAAAAGATTGCATACAATATATAAGAAACATGCATATAAAGAAAGAAAAGAAACGACACATGGAAAGATAGGTGAAAGAACTGTAATAACAACCTCAAATGTATATATATCAACAAATACAAGGTTTGCTATCACAATATGATCACAAGATCTAAGGTACATGAACAATGTATCTAAAATAGAGAAAAAAGAAAAAGGTACATAAAGTCCTCACTACATCCCTCAAAATATGAACACTCCCTCTAGCAAAAATCTCCTATGAGTATGACTACTCTCATATCCAAAACTACTTCCCCTTTTTGTCACGAGTGATAAAGGGTAAGTATATCAAGTAGACATCTCATCAGCACTGGAAGAGCTAGCATTATCATCCTCAGCATCAGCATCAGCATCATCATCCTCATCCTTAGAAGCCTCTGGAGTAGGAGGAGGAGAAGCAACGAAGCCACCCTTGACTGCCTGCCATTGTGCAATATGACTAACACAGGTGTTCACTTGACACAACTCATCACTGAGAGTGTCGAGGCAAGCATCCATGTGCACAAGCTGTGCCATGATGTTCTCGAGAGTCACACTGCCCGTAGAAAAAGAGGGAGCAGATGTGGATGGAGCTGAAGGAGCTAGAGGAATCGTCGCCCTGGATCGCCTCGAACGTAGCTGCGCCTTACTCCGTTTAACGGTAGTGGCGTCTATGGCACACATGACAGGGAAGTGGTCGGAAACGGGAAAGGAGATAGAAAAATGGCTTAAAATCCTCGTGATAACCAAAGGAAAGATGAGCTTATCACGGGTCACTGTATCTCTATATACATCTATGAGTGAAAGAATAAAATGAGAGGAAAAATCTATAGTAAGATGCTCTAAAAGGGAAAGCAAAAATCGAGCATGAGGCTTTGTAATAGAGTTATAATGAGATAAAGGATGCAAAACAAAAGTCATAACCATGTTCATGAACTTAGGACCCTTAGCAAGGGTCGTACAAGGAGTGAATTGACAATCACCCCAATCAGAGAAATGCTCACAAAAAGCAGATATAAGCTTGTCTTTAGACACAGTCTTAAGACACTCACAACCAAGGTAGTCAGGATGCGCTACCCTAGGGACGTGGAGCACGTCAGATACAATATCTGGAGTGACCACGATGCGTGTACCTTGAACGCGAGTAACAAAGAGAGGTACTGAATAATCAAATCCATGCATGTTGGAGTAGAACTCCTAGATAAGCATGGATGGACAAGTGACTGGGACGTCACACAGTGACTTCCAACCCCTACTGTAAATGATAGTGGGTAGGTCAGTGTCGGAGAAGTCTAACAAAATGACTTGGCATTCCGAATGAATGCCTCGTCTAGAAAAGTTCTCCGAAAAGTCCTGTCAGGCTTTATCATCAAGGAACCGAACATGTGAGGGAGAAGGATCAGAAGAAGTGGATGCCCAGGAACAAAGAAGGTTTCGGGACGGATTAGATTTACGCTTAGGTGCCATGATGCAACTAACGTAAACAAGAGAGAGAGAGGGAGAGAGAGACACGCAAAAAAGCACCAAACACAATCAATATATAAGAATATAGAGAATGTAAGGTAACATATGCATGAAAATGCATGAGCATGTGATATGCAATAGTAAAAACATCATGAGCTCAGCCCAATCCAATCCTACCAGCACACAATCAGTTCAACAAAGTAAACATACATCTAGAATGCATGAAACATTGTTATAATGTAAATGAGATGCAATGCATGATGATTTAAAACCATTTTCACAAAGCCTATCCCAAAAATTTCACAAAAACTCCACCAATTTTGAAAAACCCCAAAAAAATTTCAAAAACCCAAAACTTATACCTAAATGCATGAAATGCATGAAGAATGAGAGATAAAGATCATACTAGATGCAAGAAAAATGATCTTAAGGCCGAAAATCTCTTGGGAAGGGAGTTTGAAGTGAGAAAGAAAGATTTTGGGAGGTGAAGAGTCTGTAGGAATTGAGAGAGATCGAGAGAAATGAGATTTGAATCGCGCGGATCCTATTTATAGACTCTCATAATTCTCAACAGATCGAGAGGTGTCAAGCTTTAAAGGCATGAAAAGATACAACTATCGAGTAGCTATCCAGAGGTGTCCACAGCAAAATAAGGCTCGATGGATAGAGGAGCTATCGAGAAGCTATCGAGGAGATAGAAACTTTCTCGATGGATCGAGAAACTATCGAGATTGCGATAAAAGGAAGTTGAAGAGCTCGATAGATAGCCTAGCTATCGAGAGGTGTCGAGGAGCTGTCGAGATTGCTTAAAAACAGTTTTTAAAGAAGAGAAAAACATAGACCTGAATGTAATCAAACATATAACTCAACCAAGGATCCAAACAACATTTTAATCTCTCAAAAACATCTCTCAATAAATAAATAAAATGTAAGCACTTAGATCCCAAAACACACACACACATACTAAACACGTCTAACCAATTTTATATTTCAAAAACAAGTTAAGACAGTTTAGTGAGTACACATTAACACATGTATTCCTTGTGATGGCTAGATCACATTGTACCTGCACATGTATCAAAAGTATCAAAGAATATTGCGTGTTGTGTGTGAAAAACATCACAAGATTGCATAAGTGTCTACATGTTATGACAATTTGAGATATGAGAAAATCACTTTAACTTACACACAATCATAACTGTTTGATGGGGACTACACCTTTGAGGTACATTCTATAACTCTCACATCTCCTAGAATACATGCTTGCAATCATATATAAAGCATTTTGTTCTTTTTGCTTTTATTTTTCGTTGCATATTTTTCTTTTAAGCAAACCATGCATGAGCATATAAGAGATAGAAAAGAAATACCCAATGATATTAAGCATTTGACATTCCATTTTTGTTATGCCAAAGCATACAAATGTCATTTCATGATTGGCGGGCAACAATGGTGAGATGGTTATTTATGCATTTCTCTTAGGATTTTCTAGTCCTTTCCGTCAAAAAGAGTGATACGAGTGTTAAGTACAAGAGATCACTTAACCGTACTCATCACAAACACGAGCCACAAAACTCACTTGCTTAGTTGTGCATAGAGATGCTCATCTAAGTTACAAAAGATACAAAGTTTAGAAAACTTTGTTTCAATGGCCATCCAAGGTACACAAGTACCAATGTACACAAACACACACTGTTTTCATATTTTTCAATTTTTCAAAATTTTATTTTTATTTTTATATGAAAAACAAAATAAAGCAAAACTAAAAACTAACCAAACAAAAACATGTTAAACAAAAACAAGGCAATGCATAAAACTAGACTGACTCAAAACATAAAAGCAAAACACACAAGTAATGCAAAAACAAAAACATGAAGGGGGAGAGAGAGAATAAGTGACAGAATCACTTTGAGTCATTTTCCTTCCACACCTTGGAAGAACCTTTCCAATTAGTAAACTCTTGATCCAGCGGTGAGGGGGAAGAGTTAAAATCGTTCAAGTTCAAAAGGAACATGAGGGCTTTGAGAAGATCTCCTAGAGGAGCAAAAGAGGAAGGAAGTTGATTTTGGTTTCCCGATGTGATCATGCTGTTGCTCTGTTGAGTGGCTAGCCACTTTTTCTGTTTTGTCTTTTGAGAGTTTCCCTACTTAGCCCTAGGGTTTTTAACTTCTTTCTTATCCTGCTTAGGGGTTGCTCCTAAGATAGATTTACCTTTGTCTATGTTTTCACTAGCTAATTCATTCTTAACATTATTGTTCTCAGTTTCAACATTATCAACAAGAGGAACAAAAACAGTAGTACTAGTAGAAGCAACACTAGGAGAAGAGAAATCATACCCTAAACTGGTTCGATCGGAAACAGATTTCTGAAGACTGAGCATCTCATTGAGCTTAGCACTTGAAGTCCTTTCCAGCTGAGCTCTGACTTGGAACAATTCTGCCTCAAGCTTCTTGGTCTTCTCAGCCAAGAAATTATTCTCAAATCTCAGTGCTCCAATAGTTTGATTGGCTTCATCAAACTTTGTAGAGATTTCTTCTCGCTCAAGCTCCACATCACCAAGCTTCTTGGTGGCCAACCTATACAACTTCTCATATTTTTCTGAGACCTTGTATAACTTTGCATAGGCTGTGTGGATGTCATCTTGCTCATCCATTTTTTCAAACTTAGACTCCACCAATTCCTCTTTTTCATCCACGTCTTTAACAATCCCTTTAGTAGGATTTACGGTGGCAGTGAAGGCATTTAGGATTCCATCATCCTCAATGTAGCAGCAAGTGCCTTGCTCATCCCAATGGCCTTGAGATACATAGGGCACTCTTGTTTCATATGATCGAAACTTTGACACCCAAAGCACTTTGGTCCTGAGAGAACAGTGTATTGACCGCCATCCCTAGCATCCTTCTTCCCTTTGTCTTGGCTCTTAGATTGAGAAGAACTTGACTATCTATGGTCCTTGTTGAAGCCCTTTGCATTGGCATTCTTTATAAACTTCTTTAATTGCCTGGTGATGTAGGACTTCATTTTAGAATCTTCATCATCAGAAGACTTATCAGTATCACTGCTCTTGGCCTTTAATGCCATGCTCTTGCTTTTGCTTAATTTCTCGATCCTTGTCAAACCCAACTCATAGGTCTGCAGATTGCCAACCAACTCTGTCGAAGGAATTTTTTCAATGTCCTTTGATTCCTCAATGGTAGTGATCTTAGCATGGAATCTCTCGGGTAGAGATCTGAGCACCTTTCTCACAATCTTGGATTCAGGAATGGTTTCCCTAAGATTAAAAGCTGAGTTCACTATGTCCTTGAGCTTGGCATAGAACTCATCGAACGACTCATCCTCCTCCATCTTGATCTCTCAAAGCTTGTAGTAAGCCTATGAAGCTTTGAATCCTTGACAGCCTTGGTTCCTTCATAGGTTCTCTGGAGAATGGTCCATGCTTTCTTAGCAGTTTCAGTTGAGGATATCTTCTTGAATTCCTCATTAGTGACTGCACTGAATAGAGCATTCAATGCCCTGCTAATGAAGTTTGCCGCCTTGATCTTTGCATCATCCCAGTCAGCCCGCGCTTCCGTAGGCTTGGTCCAGCCTATCTCCACATCTTGCCACACTTTCTCATTTAAAGATTGCAAGAAAGCTCTCATGCGTACTTTCTAGTATGCATAGTTAGTGCCATCAAATAAGGGAGGTATAATAAGATACTGTCCTCTATTCATGACAAACAGGGGTCAATGGATCACACAGTAAAGATTAACCCTAATGAGAGTGTGCCCGCTCTGATACCACTTGATAGGCTAAGAATGTATACTCCTTGTGATATATTAATTGATTAATTAGCCAAGTTTATTAATTAATCAAATTAACATGCAAGATGCGTGGTAGTATTAACAAATCACAAATTACACTAAGTATGCGGCAGAAAATAAATTGACATGGTGATTTGTTTACAAATGGGGAAAACCTACAGGGCAAAAACCCCACAGGGTGATTTTAAGGTTACCACTCCCGAGAATCCACTATTATCAAAATAAGCGATTACAAGTAAAGGAATCCCAGTACGTTATACCAACCTACAGTTGAATCCTTACCCCAATACCCAATTGGACTTGTTCTGTAGTGACAATCTCTCCTTTTCAATGCACGGCTTCCAGTACGTGACTAACCAATTGCGCGGATCCTAGTATGCGACTTGATCACCAACTTGAGAAGGATGTTGGCTGCAAAGTTCTTCTATTCATCACACGATGAAGATCATGAATTTGTTTGGTCACAAAACCTTATGGTATACAAACACAGCATTTTCCTGAAGAGAAAGAAGAACTAGGGCAAACTAGGTTTTCGGTTACACTTTTCTTCATACTTGTGGAATTGTGCTCTTATGTAACTATGCGTGTCACCTTTTATGGCCCTTAAAATAATCCTTATGTATGTTTAGGGTTGCGAGAAAAGAAAGCCCAAACATACATTCACAGATTGGATGAAAATCAAAACTAGCGTGCACACTATGAACAACAATGTAAAACAATGCATGAACATCATGCTATTTTATGAAGTGTTTTAAATTGTCGAGATTTATGAAGTTTAGATTTTCAATTCCGAATGTATGTTCTGACACCTGTTTAATAACACGGAACATGTTTAAACAACGAAAAATAATGTAAGCACTAAACATGAACACAAGGAGTGATAAAAATCACTTCCAAAAACATATAAAATGATCAAAAATCTTTTTGGATTGATCCATATATAGTTAAGCACACACACATCACATATAAACAAGTACAATCGAACAAATAAATAAGACATTCATTGAACATTAGGCATGTGTGTTGTGTGTGTATCAAGTGTGGAATAGTCCTTAGTCTAGAATGAACCTTCAATGATCAATTCAATCAAGTCATACACAACTAGTACTATGTCAAGTGGTCTATCTCACTTATAGAAATATGCATATATGACCTCCCACATAAAACTTGATAACATAACTCTGAAGCTTTACATTTGGCTCCATATACATCATATCATTTGATCTTTTTGAATCAATACATCTCATTTTGAGATCGATGCCTGAAATTTTTGATATTTCAATTTGATGAGCAAGCCTTTGTCTTTTTGGGCATCATACATTTTCATAAAAGTCGTTTTCCCTTCTTCCTAGTCAAATACTAGTATGTGCAATGGCTTTTGCATCTCTTTATCTCTTTTTATTTTGAGATTTACATTGGTTGAGCTCTTTAAGCAAAAAAATAAAAAAGTGGGAAGAGATATAGGCACAAGTCTACGCATGTATCAAAACTAACAAGACTATTGACTAATTATTCATGACAAGCTAGAAGATCGATTTACAACAATCACACATAAATGTCAAGATTTTTCCCACAAAGATATAAGTGCATAAAGAACAAGCTAAGCTCATAAATGCACAAAGCCATTTGTACGGAGGTACAAGGCAAAACTCACATGTGATATGTGCTCAAACATATACGATTAAACTTTTTGAATTTTTCACTTTTTATGTGGTTTTGGATTTTTACTCACACAAAACTAATACATAAAAGTAAGATCAAAACAAAAGCAATGCATACAAATAAATGCAAAATGCATAAAATGCATGAAGATGTGACATTTAATGCATGAAAGGTCTTACAAAGATCGAAAGAATTAGATCAAGGACCAAAACAGCACAAGCTCAACCATAGGAACCCTTCCTCATCCAAACGGAACAATTGTTTGGAATGAGTGTCTCAAGAGAAATGAGACAAGGGTTAGAAGAATGAGAACCGGAGATGCACATAGTCAAGGAGTTAAGAGCATTAAATACTTTCTTTAACAATATGTTATTTTCACTCAAATCTGGTTTACCCTTTTTAGCACAACTTCCAAGAAGCTCAAGTTTCTCTTTTCTTTTGATTCTTTTAAGAGCATGAAACTTCGAGCAATGAGGTCTTAGATGACCAGAAGCACCACAATGGTGACACACAATGTGTTTAGGTCCAATAGGCTTTTTGGGAAGGGATCTAGCAACATGGTTTTGTTCTTTCTTCAACTTATAACATTGAGGTCTTATATGACCAATCACACCATAATGGTGGCAAGTTGGAACAAACTTAGATCCATCCAAAGCCTTAGGTTGAGACCTAAACAGAGGCTTTGACTTAACAGCCTTTCTCTCCACCTTTTGATTTCTTTTATGTGGAGGAATGTACACCGATTTGTCCTTTAAGGTAGAACACACAATAGGCACAAAATCGGGTACCACAACATGATTGCAACAAATATTTTCATCCTTTTTAGCAATAGGTTCAACAATCAAACACTTGACATGCATCTTAAGAGATTCATTTTCACATTTTAGCTCATCAACAAGTTTGTTAGATAAAACAAGTTTAGCATCCAAGTCCATATTCAAACATTCAAACTCTTTTAGCTTTTCAAGAGAATTTTCAACAAGTTTCTTATATTTCTCAACCAATTTGTTAGATTCATTGAGCTTAGCAATCAAATCATTCTTTTCACAAAATAACTTGCTCAAATTCTTTTGAAACTTCTTAGCCTTTTTCTTCAAGAGTTTGTCATTTGAAATATCAACAACACCCAAAGATTTATGTAACATAGCATCACAATCATGAGGATTAACACTCATAGAGGCATTTTCACAAACACGTGACATGTTACATTCATCATTAATCAAATCATACAAAGAGGCATACAAAGCACAATCCATGGCCAATAACACAAGGGGTCAAAGATCACACTTAGGTATTTAAATCATAACAAGTGTACCCGCTTTGATACCAATTGAATGTTCAAATAGTGTATAAAACACTATGAACGTTTAGACCCCCAATTTACAAATTACCAATTCAAGCTTAATATCAAACAATGTATGTGCGGAAAATGAAAATAAACTTATACTAGAATTGATAAACAATCTAAAATAAATAAAATCACATCAACAGTAGAAATTAAATGGCAAAGATTAAGGGAAGAGAGATGCAAACACAAGGACAACACAACGATGTGTTATCGAAGAGGAAACCGAAACCCTCGGCGTAAAACCTCTCCGCCGCCCTCCAAGCGGTCAATAATCCACTAGAAAATGAAGTTGGGATACATGAACAGCAATAGACCCTCCAAGCCTAATCTATCCAGTGTACCTAAGCCCTCCAAGCTTCTTACTCCAATGAGGTTACGCAGAACCTTTGTCTTTTCTAGCTTACTGGATTCCGCTATAGCCCATAGCATCAACCAATAACCATTGGTCCCTTCCTAACTGCTTCCCAAAGCACCAAATAGCCTTCTCACAGATGTGGGTATGATGAGAAAAGGATTTTGATAAGAACCTCTCAAGGATGTAACAATGGAGAGGGTGAGAGTAGAGGAATTTGAAGAGTCTTTATGTAAAGATTGTGGATGAATCAATCTTGTTTTTCTCTAGGGTTTCTCTCTCAAAATTCTCTCTGGAAGCTCTCTACATTTCATGGGTATAAGGGGTATTTATACTAGGGTGAGATTGGAATGCGAAGAGTCAGGTTTTTCAAAACAGAGCTGGCTGGCGGCTTGGCCTCGCGACTTGACTGAATCGCGAGTTCAAGTCGTGAGATAATAGAATGGCCAGGCTGGACTTTTTGTCCAGTAGTGCTCCAGTTGGTATGACTGTTCATCTTCTTTGCACGCTTCACTCATGTGTTACAGTTGGCGACTTGCCAATCGCGAGTCACCCGTGAGTCCTAGTCGTGAGTCTCTGCATCCTTGCACAATCTTGAGCATTTCTTCACACTCTCTCACTCACTACCCTTACATGATTCCCACCTAAATACAGGGTTACTAATTGCTAAATTACAAGCAAATTTGGCGCGGAATAAAGCCAACAAGATGGTTGATTAAATTCAACCTTACAAAGTGCAAGGTTTGGAATGAATCCCACATCGTCTTGGAGCCGTTCTAAACCCTCATTTTTCAAATATATAAAGCCATACACAGTAGCTTTTCAAAACACACAGAAAATCCTAAGGGTAAACATAAGATTCACTAGAAATAGTGAATCAAAGAGGGAGTTTTTCATAAAACATCCTCAAGTAAATATTTTTCTAACCTTGATCTTGGAGTTTTAAGATTACTAATCATTGCCTTGTTTTTTTGTGATAGATTTGACTAGGGGGAATGATCAAAATTAAGCCAAAGAGCTTTTGTTTTTGAGGTATAAGTTCTAAACCTTCCTTTTCTTTTCTTAGCATTTTCTTGTTTTGATTTTAGTTTTAGTTTTATTTTTTATTTTTTATTTTTATTTTTTTTTGTGTGTTTTTCTTGTTTAGTTATGCTATAATATGTCTACTTAGTTTAGGTCTTTGTTAACTTTTGATATAAAGCATGTTAGGTTGTTATATTTGTTAGTTTAGTTTTTGCTTTGTTTTTATGTTCTTGCTTTTTTGGGTTAGGCTTTTAGGGCGGTATGCATATGCATGCTCTCTGCATGTGCATGCATACTCGAAGTATGCGTCCGCATACAACTGGGCTATGTACACAGGCCTTATGTACGCGCATGCATACTCGTACCCAGAAACCCTAATTCAACCTTTTTGCTTCTGTTTCTTCATTTCTCTCATATAATTTGCCTTTTCCTTGTTCCTCCTTATGTTTGTAAGTCTCTATTTCTCTATTTATTTGATTGTTTGTCTTTAACATGTTAGATTAGGGTTTCTTTTCAATGCTTTCTTTGAGATGCCATGAACATGCATATGATATGACCATGCATTAATGCATATATGTTGCGGTGCAGTAAGGTAAGTAAGGTAAGTCATGCATTCACATGTACATGCATTTTGGTTAACCTTGATAATAAGAACGAACTTGCTTGATTGGATGCTTCAATGCCTATCACATGTTTCTTTGATGCCATACCTATGTTTCTGCCTTGATTTGATATATATGTGTTTACTGCTTTTGATGAAATAATATGAGATGCGTGATAGATGTATATTAGGTTTGATGTGAGTTGCCATGATAGATGTATGCTAGGGTTTGGGATGAAAATGCTATGTTGTATGCTTAGATGTATGCTAGTGTGTGCATGAGTATAGAATGACAATGTTGAGTATGCCTTTAACGAGATTAAGACATAAGACACAATGAGTGGAAGCCGACCCACACGTCAGGCGATCTTGTGGGTCGGGCGATCTTGGGTGCCCAACACCCACTACAACATAGTTGACTTTTTTTAAGGGTCAAAATCCTTTTAAAAGGTATTGAAAAACCTTGAGAAAAATTATTTTAAGAGTCTAATCAACCCTTGATATACTTTGAAATTATCGTCAAAAATGAAATTTTGAAGGCCTTCGTGACCCTTAAAACAAGTGCTCTATCTTATTTTGAGGGTCAAGAGACCCTTAAATAACCTTATTTACCAAGGATTAAAAGATTTACATGTACAACCCTTGATAAATAAGGTGTTATTTAAGGATCTCTAGACCCTCAAAATAAGAGTTTCTTAAAATATTTAAAAAAAAAAAAAAAAAAAAACTACAACCATGCTAATCAAAAGTCCAATGTATACAACAAAATACATCGAAATTCCAATGTATACAATCAAACACATCAAAAGTCCAATATATTATAAACAAATACAAATATAGAAGATGAAATCATTTAGCTGAAGAACTGGATTACCAGTTTTGTAAGCCACAATTGACCAAATCATATTCCAAATTTTGTCAGGCTCTTTCACCTTAGACATATCTAACTCTGGTATGGCTACAACAAGTGGATCACCAATTACCTTTGAGTGAAGATAGTGGTGGATGAGCACATTGTCGTCTGGACAAAACAAAAAACCAGCCGGCAATGATGAACAAAGAGTAGCAAGGGAACAATCAATCATCCTTCTAAATCAATAATCAATTGAAAATCCGGATTTGCCTGTACTTGAAAAACCAATCCAATGAGAAATCTTGAGAATCACAAGCTCTAAATTTGTATCAAACACTAAAAATCATTATTATAAAATACAAACATGAGATGAAATAGCTATGATAAGTCTAGTAATGGTGTCATATTAGTATTTGTTTGGACAAACTTCAGTGAACCCTTGAAAAAAATGGTTGAAAAAGGTCAAGTTTCTTGTAGTGACCTTCCCAAGCCGTACCTAAACTCCAAACCCATACTTTGGTAGTAAGATCAATCCTTCCACAAAATGGCGCTATATATATGGTTCCTAAACCTAAACTAGGTGGCGACTCCAATATCTTCTCTCCTCCCCAGTCCACTCGGCCGAGGCGTACTCCCCTCCAAAAGCGTTACGCCCACAGTGGCGACTCCATTGGAGATAGAGAGTTTGATTTCAATGTGTCTTATTTCTTAATCTTGATAAAGGCTTGTTCAATATTTGTTTGCACACACTTCATTTGGTTCTTTTGTCCTTTTCACCCCGATTGGTGATGAGTGGGAAGATGAGTACACTTTATTCGAGCCAAAGTCTTTCAAAGTTCATCTCACCAACTCACAATCTGTGCCATTGCCTATGATGGGCTTTGAGTATGTTAACGGTTTGCCACCAATCCACAACGGTCCATTTAGGCCTAAGGTTGGAATCATGGTTCACCTAGTTGTGAGTAACCTACTGATCTGTCATTTTAGCTATAGGGAACCTACCCATACTTAGAGAGATCCTAGATCCTATCAATAAGAGGGTACCCTTTTATATCTCTTGTTTGTTCAACCATATATCTTGTGTTCACCTAATTCTAAAGGACAAATAAAATATGTAAAGAATTTGAGGATTACCTAAAAGTTATGGCATATCCTAAGATGTTGGGATAAAAGAAAAGAAGTTCTACATGTAAGAAGCTTATCCTAAAGTCTGAAAGGTATATCTTGACTTGAAAGGTTCATAAGACCATAGCCTAATTACTATCATAAGCCCAAATTACAAGACCTCTTGAAAAGGAGAACCTTGGGCCTAGGGTAGCAAGTATGCTATAGACTTAGCATCCAACATCCTATAAAGCCAATAAGAAATTCCCTAATCTTGGGCTTCCTTGTTGAATGCCTAGGTCCAAAATGATGAGAAATTCATGGACTTTGAAAGGAAGGCTACAACATATTCTAGCTAGAAGGCTATTTTAAAAAAAAAAAAAAATGATGATAATGAATGGAAAAAAGAAAAGCCCAAAGGTGATGGATACATTGTAAGCCTATATTTGAGAAAAATGGTTGAAAACCTCTAAACACATTCTAATGAAAGCCCACGAGAGTAAGATGAGAGCTTTATTGTAAATGAACTATAGCCCAATGAAACAAGGAGCAAGGTGCATGAGAGGAAAAGGAGTGATTTTGTAATTGGGCCTTCATTAAAATGGACTTAAAAATTTTCTAAGAACATCTAAGTTAATACAAAGAACCTTTTAATTGGGACGTGGACTTAATAAAATGGGACTTCTTTTTCAGTCACCATTGCACCACCAAGATCAAGAAAGCACGTCCCTACTCCAATTTAGGTTTAAGAAAAGAATGGAAGGCTTTTGGTCAAAATAGAGGAAACATATCAAGAAGAAGTGTTCTAAGAAGAGACATTGCAAGAGGAAACATCTCAAGAAGTAATGGATGCTCCAATTAATGACGCGACTGGACAAAAGATATTCAAGGCAATAGAAAAACAAAGCAATGTTCTCATGAAAATGGGGGGTCGTCTCACCCACCTTGAGGAGAGCAAGCACAAAAAGCCCATACATGTGAAGATACATGATGAAGAGGAAGGGGAAGATTAGAATGAAAAAGATAAGGCCAAATATGAAAGAAACAAGCAATTTGAGAAGCTCACTGCGGATATCGTGGCCATGAAGGAAAAGATGGACAAGATACAACTAGCATTTCGTAAGGCTCGAGGAATGGATGATTGTCTTTACAATATAGGTGGAGGGGGTTCCAAAACTCCCATTGCATTGCCTCTAAAGTTTAAAATATCGGATGTGAAAAAATTTGATGGGACTAAAGATCCTAAACAACATGTTAAGAGATATTTAAGCATTGCTGAAATGAAAGGATTGGATGAGAAGTAAACTTTGCATGCCTTCCTCCTCTCACTTATGGGAGGTGCGTCGAGGTGGTAATATAGCTTGGACCCAACTAAGAACAAGGTGTGGAATGAGCTATTAGAGCTATTTGTGGATCAATTCATCTTCAATACTATGATTAATGTGGCTCTAAGGGAATTGGAGACTACTAAGCAAGCAATAGGGGAGACATTTTCTGAATACATGAGAAGGTGGAAAGGAAAGGCATCTAGGATGGTTAATAGGCCAAATAAGAAAGACCAAATCAACATGATTTTCAAAAATTTGCTTCCAGCATATAATAGTAGGTTTCTGATAGGCCACAAACTGAATGACCCCTTGTGATAAAATCAATTAATTAATTAGCCAAGTTGTTAATTAATCAATTTAGCATGCAAATACGTGGAAGCACAAACAAATCACCAAATACTAAATATGCAGCGAAAAAATAAATAACACGGTGATTTGTTTACGAATGGGGAAAACCCTAACGGCAAAAACCCCACCGGGTGATTTTCAGGTCACCACTCCCGAAACTCCACTATTATCAAATCAAGCGGTTACAAGTAAAGGAATCCCAAGTACCTTACCAACCTACAGTTGAACCCTTACCCCAATACCCAATTGGACTTGATCTGTAGTGACAATTTCCACCTTTGATGCACGGCTCCCCAGTACGTGACTAACCAATGCGCGGATCCCAGTACGCGACTTCAAACACCAACTTGAGAAGAAGAGGTTGGCTGCAAAGTTCTTCAGTTCATCATACACAATGAAGATCAGGAAAATGCTTGGTTACAAAACCCTATGGTGCACATACACAGCAACTTCTAGAGAGAAGATGAACTAGGTTAAGAACTTTGTCTTTTGATCACAATTTGCTTGAACAAGGATTGCTCAATGCTTTTGCAATTTGTGTACTACTTGACGGCTCTTAAAACAATCCTTTTATATGTTTAGGGTTAGAAGAAAAGAAAGCCCAAAACCATATTCACGGATCCCAAGAAAATCAAATCAGAAAAGCTGATTTTATAAATCTCGACAGATAGCAGGTGTCGAGGTAGCTATCGAGAAGGTGTCGAGCTTTAATGAATTTGCACTTCAGCTTGCTTTTTTCTTGGACAGACTTGATGACTTCAACACTTGTTCTTGAAACCTTGTTTCTTGAAGTATTAAAAACACCTAGAACTACCCAATTACAAGTAGAGTGCGTTTTGTCAAAAGGATTAGCCAATTTACATAAACAAGTGACATATGTTCTTAACAAGTGAACACACATATGTCCTAATAATCTCCCCCTTTGGCAATCGGTGACAAAACCACAACAAACAAATGAACATATGAGAGAAGTCATAAATCACTCAACTCATATTCACTTGTTGAATACAATAAAATCTATCCTAACACAAACTCTTGAAAAACTTTGCAAGAAGAGAGTTTATGGCAAGTAGACTTTGACAACCTGTATTTCTGAAACACTTTAAACAACACTCATCAAGGCATCTTAGTGTGAAACAGAAATAAAAAGATTGCATACAAGTATAAAGAACATGTGTATAAAGATAGAGAAAAAACAACACATGAAGAGAGAGGTGAAAGAAACATACATCCACATATAAAGAAAATAAGTACAATGTATGTAAAACTGGTCAAAAGACCTCATATACAATATCAATGTATCTATAAAGAATAGAAAAGAAAAGATACATCAAAACCTCACTACATCCCTCAAAAATATCAACACTCCCCCTATCAACATGTCCTATACTAACTCTCCCCCTAAGATGACTACTCTCATAAACCTAAAACTACTCCCCCTTTTTGTCACGAGTGACAAAGGGTAGAGTGTCATGTAGACATCTCATCAGTAGAGCTAGCATCCCCATCATCATCATCATCATCCTCATCATCCTCATCATCCTCAGAATCTGAAGCTGCTGGAGTCGGTGGTGAAGGAGTAGCCTCTGGAGCAAAACCACCCATGGTCGCCTGCCGTCGTGCAATACGACCAACATGAACATTCACCTGATACAGCTCAGCAGAGAGTGTATCAAGGTGAGTGTCCATGCGCTGCAGCTGCGCCATAATATCTGCAAGAGATACATCGCCCGTAGAGGAAGAAGGAGCAGATGTAGAAGGAACGGATCAGGATGGAGCTGATCTGGACGGTGTTGAACGGGAGGGAGGAGTGGCTGTCGCGACCTAAACTGAGCCTCACTACGTTTTACGGTAGCGGCATCTATGGCACAAATATGAGTGAAGTGGTCAGACACAGGAAAGGGAATAGAAAAATGGCGTAAGATCCTCGTGATAGCGGAAGGAAAGATGAGCTTATCACGGGACGCCAAATCTAGATGAACATCTATAATAGACAGGATGAAGTGAGAAGGAAAATCTATAGTAAGATGCTCTAGAAGTGACAACAAAAATCGAGCACGAGGCTCTGTGATAGAGTTGTAGTGAGAAAGTGGATGGAGTACAAAGGTTATCACCATGTTAAGAAATCTAGGACCTTTAGCAAAAGGCCTACATGATGTGAACTGATGCTCACCCCAATCAGCAGGGCGCTCACAAAAAGCAGAGATGAGCTCATCTTTGGACACAGTCCTCAGACGCTCACAAGAAGGGTAATCAGGAAAGTCGATCCTAGGTACCCTAAGTACATCTGCAACAAAATGCGGTGTAACAGGAATGCGCGTACCTCGAACGCGAGTGAAAAAGAGAGGTACTGAACGGTCAATCCCGTGCATGTTGGAGTAAAACTCCTGGATCAGCACAAGAGGGCAAGTGACCGGGATGTCACACAGTGACCCCCATCCCCTACTGTGAATGACAGAGGGAAGGTCAGTGTCGGCGAAGTCCGCCAGAATGACTTGGCGTTCCGAATGAACACCTCGTCGAGAAAAGTTCTCCGAAAATGCCTTGTGGGCATCTCCATCACGGAACCGAAGGTTAAGAGGAGCAGAATCAGAAGAAGAAGCTCCAGAACGCAGAGGGTTCCGAGTGGGAGTGGATTTACGTTTGGGTGCCATAGACACTACTAACGTAAAAGAATGAGAAAGAGATAGAGAGGGAGACAATCAGAAAAGTCCCAACACAGTTCAAATATATCAAATATGTTGAACAAGAAGTACGTATGCATGGGAATGCATGAACATGTGATATGCAAAGGAAAAAACATCATGGGCTCAGCCCAATCCAATCCTAGCAGCACATAAACATATAACACACACCTAAATGCATGTAAATATCATTATAATGCACATGAAATGCAATGTATGACATTTTGAAACCATTTAAGTACAAACCCAAACCAAAATTTGAAGAAAATCTCATCAATTTTGAAAAACCCCAAAAATTTTCAAAAAATCCCAAAACCTAGGTTTCAAAACATGAAATGCATGAAAAAGGAAGGGAAAAGTAATCTTACCAAGAGATTGAAGCAAGAAATGAGCAAGATCCAAGTGGGGTTGAAGATTTGAGTGAGAAAATCAAGTTTGGGAGATGAACAGCCACGGACAGATCGAGAGAGATCGAGAGAAATGAGTGAGAAATCGCGATCTGACCTTAAATAGGCACCTCAGTAATTCTCGATAGCTGAGGTGTCGAGAGGTATCGAGGAAGCTGTCGAGGAAGGTATCGAGGAAAATGCCTTCGACAGATTCAGGTATTGAGAGGTATCGAGATGCAAGGCCAAATTCAGATCCAAGAAGCTCGATCGATCGACCAAGTGTCGAGAAGCTATCGAGGAGACAGAGACTTTCTCGATCGATTCAGAAGGTGTCGAGACAGGTGTCGAGATTGCGATTAGAAAAGGCTTGAGAAGCTCGACAGATGACCAGGTATCGAGGAGGTGTCGAGGAGGTGTCGAGCCATCAGTGAAAAGCAGTTTTTCGAGAAGTGAAAAACACAGACATGAATGCAATCCAACATACATCTCAACCAATGATCCACTCAACATAAAAAGCTCTCAAAATCATCTCTCAACAAGAAATTTTAAGCACATAAATCCTTAGAAACACACACACACACTAAACAAGTCTAACCAATTTTATATTTCAAAAACAAGTTAAGACAGTTTAGTGAGCATACATTAGCATATGTAAACACTTATGATGGCCAAATCACATTGTACCTGCACATGTATCAAGAGTAGCAAAGAATATTGCGTGTTGTGTGTGAAAAACATCGCAAGATTGCATATGTGTATCCATGTTATGACGATCTCAGATATGAGTAAATAACTTTAACTCACACACAATCATAACTGTTTGATGGGGACTATCACCTTCAAGGTACATCCTATGACTCCCACATCTCCTAGAAAACACGCTTGCAATCATGTTTAAAGCATTTTTAATCTTTTAGCTTTATATTTTCTTTGCATATTTTTCTTTTAAGCATATCATGCATGGGCATAAAAAGAGAGAAAAGAAATACCCAACATGTTAAGCATAGACATTGCACTTTTGCTATGCCGAAGCATACGGATGTCTTTGACACTGCACTTTTGCTATGCCGAAGCATACAGGTGTCTATGACACTGCACTTTTGCTATGCCGAAGCATACAGGTGTCATACTTATGATTGGCGGGCAACAGTGGTGAGATGGTCATTTATGCCTTTCTCTTAGGATTTTCTAGTCCTACCCGTCAAAAAGAGTGATATGAGTGTTAAGTTTAAGAGATAACTTAATCTTACTCATCACAAACAAGAGCCACAAAGCTCACTTGCTTAGTTGTGCATAGAGATGCTCATCTAAGCTACAAGAGATACAAAGTTTAGAAAACTTTGTTTCATTGGCCATCCAAGGTACACAAATACCAAAGTACACATAACACACACTGTTTTTGTATTTTTCAATTTTTTTTTTTATAACAAAAACAAAATAAGCAAAACTGAAAATAAACAAACAAAAACATGTTATCAAAGCAAAGCAAAAACTAGACTGACTCAGCAGAAAAGAAAAACACACAAGCAATGCAACAAACAAGAAAAACAAGAAGGGAGAAGAAAGTGATGAAATCACTTAGAGTCCTTTTTCTTCCACTCCTTGGAAGAACCTTTCCTTTGATAGAATCCTTGAACAGGCGGTGAGGGGGAAGAATTTAAACCGTTCAAGTTCGAAAGGAACATGAGGGCTTTCAGAAGATCTCCAAGAGGAGCAAGAGAGGATTGAAGCTGATTTTGGCTTCCAGATGCTATCATGCCATTGCTCTTTTGAGTGGCTAATCACTTATAGCAATTTGGTCGAGTGTGACTAGTAGCCCCACAATAATGACAGAGATGCTGCTTCTTTTGTTTAGGCTTTTGAGAGTTAGCCTTCTTAGCCCTAGGGTTTTTAGCAGTATTCTTATCTAGCTTAGGGGGTGCTCCTAAGATAGATTTTCCCTTGTCTAAGTTCTCACTAGCTAATTTAGTTTTAACATCAATGTTCTCAATTTCAATGTTATTAGCAGGAGGAACAAAAACAGTATTGCTAGTAGAAGCAGTATTAGAGAAAGAAATACCATACCCCAAACCAGTTCGATCCGAAGCAGGTTTCTAATTGCTAAGCATCTCATCAAGCTTTGCACTTGAAGTCCTCTCCAGTTGAGCTCTGACTTGAAACAGCTCCGCTTCAAGCTTCTTGGTCTTCTCAGCCAAAAAGTTGTTCTCAAATCTCAGTGCTTCAATAGTTTGATTCGCCTTATCAAACTTTGTGGACAACTCTTCACGATCGAGTTCCACATCACTGAGCTTCTTGGTGGCCAGCTTATATAATTTCTCATGCTTTTCAGAGAGCTTGTAAAGCTTCTCATAGGCTGAATGGATATCATCTTGATCATCCATCTTCTCAAATTTGGACTCCACCAATTCTTCTTCTTCATCCACTTCTTCAACAATCCTTTCAGTAGGATTGACTGTTGCAGTGAAGGCATTTAGGATTTCGTCATCCTCATTGTCGGAATCATCTTCAGGCTCAGTGTTACTTAGGGTTACAGCAAGGGCCTTGCTTTTCCCAATGCTCTTCAGATATGTAGGACACTCATGTTTCATGTGTTCGAACCCATGACACCCAAAGCACTTTGGTCCTGCGGGAACAGTATACTGACCGCCCTCCTTAGCATCCTTCTTCCCTTTGTCTTGGCTTTTGAACTGAGAAGAACTGAACTGCCTGCGGTCCTTGTCGAAGCTCCTTCCATTGGCATTCTTCATAAATTTTTTGAACTGCCGAGTAATGTAGGACTTCATCTTGGAATCTTTATTATCAAAAGACTCATCTGTATCACTGCTCTTCGCCTTCAAGGCCATGCTTTTGCCTTTATTAGACTTGCCAATCCTAGATAACCCTATCTCATAGGTTTGCAAGTTTCCAACTAGCTCAGTCAAAGGAATCTTGTCTATATCCTTTGATTCCTCAATTGCCGTAATCTTGGCATGAAATCTCTCAGGTAGAGATCTGAGCACCTTCCTTACAATCTTGGGTTCAGGGATGGTTTCCCCAAGATTGAAGGCCGAGTTCACTATGTCCTTGAGCTTAGCATAGAACTCATCGAACGACTCATCCTCCTCCATCTTTATTTCTTCAAAGCTTGTAGTGAGCCTCTGAAGCTTTGAATCTTTGACAGCCTTTGTTCCTTCATAGGTTGTCTGGAGGATGGTCCAAGCCTCCTTAGCAGTTTCAGTTGAGGATATCTTCTTGAACTCCTCATTGGTGACTGCGCTAAAAAGGGCATTTAGCGCTCTGCTGTTGAAGTTAGCCGCCTTGATCTTAGCATCATCCCAATCGGCCGGTTCTTCTTTTGGCTTAGTCCAGCCAATCTCTACAGCTTGCCACACCTTCTCATCTAAAGACTGCAAGAAAGCTCTCATGCGTACTTTCCAGTATGCATAGTTAGTGCCATCAAATAAAGGAGGTATGATTAAAGATTGTCCTCTATCCATGACAAACAGGGGTCAATGGATCAACACAGCAAAGATTAAACCTAATCAGAGTGTGCCTGCTCTGATACCACTTGATAGGCCACAAACTGAATGACCCCTTATGATAAAATCAATTAACTAATTAGCCAAGTTGTTAATTAATCAATTTAGCATGCAAATACGTGGAAGCATAAACAAATCACCAAATACTAAATATGCAGCGGAAAAATAAATAACACGGTGATTTGTTTACGAATGGGGAAAACCCTAACGGCAAAAACCCCACCGGGTGATTTTCAGGTCACCACTCCCGAAACTCCACTATTATCAAATCAAGCGGTTACAAGTAAAGGAATCCCAAGTACCTTACCAACCTACAGTTAAACCCTTACCCCAATACCCAATTGGACTTGATCTGTAGTGACAATTTCCACCTTTGATGCACGGCTCCCAAGTACGTGACTAACCAATGCGCGGATCCCAGTACGCGACTTCAAACACCAACTTGAGAAGAAGAGGTTGGCTGCAAAGTTCTTCAGTTCATCATACACAATGAAGATCAGGAAGATGCTTGGTTACAAAACCCTATGGTGCACATACACAGCAACTTCTAGAGAGAAGATGAACTAGGTTAAGAACTTCGTCTTTTGATCACAATTTGCTTGAACAAGGATTGCTCAATGCTTTTGCAATTTGTGTACTACTTGACGGCTCTTAAAACAATCCTTTTATATGTTTAGGGTTAGAAGAAAAGAAAGCCCAAAACCATATTCACGGATCCCAAGAAAATCAAATCAGAAAAGCTGATTTTATAAATCTCGACAGATAGTAGGTGTCGAGGTAGCTATCGAGAAGGTGTCGAGCTTTAATGAATTTGCACTTCAGCTTGCTTTTTTCTTGGACAGACTTGATGACTTCAACACTTGTTCTTGAAACCTTGTTTCTTGAAGTATTAAAAACACCTAGAACTACCCAATTACAAGTAGAGTGCGTTTTGTCAAAAGGATTAGCCAATTTACATAAACAAGTGACATATGTTCTTAACAAGTGAACACACATATGTCCTAACAGTTTCTATCATCGCCTATTAGCTCTTTTGGAGAGTTGTGTGATTGTGGAACTAGAATTTAAGATGCCATCAATAATGGACAATTGGAGAAAGATGAGGGCAAGCCTCCAATCAAGAAGACATATGGGGGAGGAGTTGCCACTTCTAAAGCACCTAATCCTATAAACATAAGTGCCATTATTCCTCAACAACCCTTAGCTTACCCAAGCTTCACCAAGAAGGCCCGTCGAGAATTTTCCGACTTAGGAATGACCCTTGCCTAAGCATATGAGAAATTAACTTCCAATGGATTCATCAAACCCTTAGACCCTACACTTATGCCTAATCCTGTACCTCCTACTTGGAACCTCAATGAATATTGCCACTTCCATCAGAAATCTGGCCATAAAACCGAAAATTGTTTCCACCTCAAGCATGAGAGACAAGACCTAATAAACAATGGAACCCTTCCAAATCCAAACATCATCACCAAGCCTAACATTAGGAAGAACCCTTTGCCTGATTTTCACTGAGTTCCTCCTCCATATCAGAATTAGGTGCAAGTGGAAGAGATTGATTGGGATTGTTCAAAATTGATAGAAACCATGGAGGTGCAGTGGAAGTCCAAGGAATATGGGTTTAAGAAGATGAGATGTTGAAAAGTGCGGTGGTTGAAGAAGAGAGTCCTAGAAGACAATGTGGTAAACATCACTAGGAGCAGGAAACACTACAAGCCATACTTTTTGGAGAAAGATCATCCTGGTAGGAACATGGAAGAAGGGTCCAAGCTCGTTAAACTCAAAGGGAAGGAAGAAAAAGAAAAGGAAGATAGAGTTTTAACTTAATTCAAAAAGACTCAAGCTCATGTATCCGTGTGGGGTTTGTTAATGGTTTCTCACAAGCATCATAGCACTTTCTTGGATGCTTTGAATGGAAAAGAAGCGCCCATCGAAACTACTCCTCAAGAAGTGCTATCTCTCATAGGGGTTAAGGCTCCATCTCACCCTTTCCTCACCTTTTTTGATGAAGAACTTTCTCTCGAAGGGGCCATTCATACTAGACCTTTGCAAATCACCATCAAGTGCATGGGTGCCAAGGTTCCAATGGTGCTTATTGATAATGGATCCGCATTAAATGTATGCCCTTTTAGGACCGCTCTCAAAATTGCCTTGGATGTAGAGACAATCATCCCCTTTCCTTTGACTATTAGAGCATATGAAAACACTTCAAGAAAGGTTATGGGAACTTTCAAGGCTCCTAGAAATATTGGTTCATTGGAAAAAATTGTGGAATTTCACGTGATGGACATCAATCCCAACTACAACCTTCTTTTGGAAAGGGCATGGCTTCATCCCGTTGGGGCTATTCCCTTTACTTTGCACCAAAATATGAAGATCCCATGGAAATGAGGAATTGCTATAGTACTTGGAGATGGTGAGATTCTAGCTCCTGTGTAACATCCCGTCAGTTCTAAAAAAAAAAAAAATGTAAAGTCAGCATTTTTTTTTTGTGGACCACGTGTGCCCCCACCTAACCCCACTCCCCACCACTCATTTTCACCCACCTCTCTTCTCTCTTTTGGCCGGCTCCCTCTTCTCTTTCTTTCATTTTCTTTCTTTTCTCTTTACTGAAACACACACACACACACTCACTTCCACACTCACCCGCCGGCCTCCACTCCAAACCACACCATCTCACCATCATTTTTCCGGCAAGATCACTGGAAAAATACTTAGGAACCCCAAAGCATCTTCATCATTTTATTTGAGGTAAAAATTTCTCATCTTTTTGGTGGGTTTTACACTTTTACTTGAGGTTATTTTTATCTAAGCTTTAATAATGATACCCATGTGATTTATGAGTATTGGAAGTGATATTTATGTGTTTTTATGTATAGGTTTTGTATTGGTGGAATTATTTGATGAGTGGGTATATATTTTGTGCTATTGATGACTACTTAAGGGTTATGTATGGTGGAAAAATTTGGGAGTTTTAAGTTATAACATGTGATGGTTGGTGAATTTAATTTTTCCATTGCCATTGGGTTTATTGGAGTTAGTTGAAGTTCTAAATTTCTTGTCTTGGAGGATATATTGATTTTGCTTTCATGGGTCTCTTAATGATGTAGTGTAAATTTTATGGAAGTTAGTCATAATGTTGGAGATGATGTTAAATGGGTTAACTCTATAAATTGGAGTTTATGCCTTGTGAATCAATTTGTTGAGAAATTATGGAAGTAGAATATATTATTATTGATGAGGTTAAATACTAGACTTGCCTAATTAAGTGATTACTTGGCAATTCCTAAATTGTGGCTAGATGCAATTTCAAGCTCTATACTTATTGTGATAGGTTTACTTGATGTTGTTTAGGTTCTAGCTAATCTCCTTGGAGCTTGGAGAATTAGGATTTTGCGGTTGCGAGGTAAGTAGCTTTTTAATGGGATTTTTGACAAATAAACATGTTGCATAAATGTTGTTTTTGGGTTAGACACGCTTTTAGAAACTACCTATGGAAACTATATTTTCCTAAAAAATTATTGTGTCGTAACCTTAATATATATATATATGTGTGTGTGTGTGTGTGTGATTATATATGAAAATGCATATATTTGGTATTGCATTTGGGGAAATGTATGAATTGTTGATATGGAAGAATGAGCATCTTTTATTTAATCTTTGATAAGAAAATCATTGATTTTATGGTATATTGAAAAATTTAGAGATGCTTATCTTGTCTTGTATTATTTGGGAAATTGATAGAAAATCTCTTGACAAGAATGAAGTTGAAGACCTTACAAACTTTGTAGAATTAAGGTTTTCTGAAACTACCTGGATATGAACTATATGTTTCAAAGTAGTGTAACCTGTGAGTTTATGTTGTTTTAACACCATGTCATATGTGATTTCCCGGTGATCACCCGATTTGGTTTTCGTGGTCTTTGAGACAACAGAATCAAGTTTAGGTCAGTGCCCTTTCACTTTGGATGACGCGTTCTTCCCTGCTGTCCATAGGGGGAAGAGGATTCCTTGATTGTGTGTGGGTGAGGCTGCTGCCCATGGGGCCAAGAGACCACATGCAAGAGAGGTCCTATTTGACGCGCTCTCTCTGCTGCCCATGGGGGGAGAGAAAAACCTTGAGGGTATGGGTGAGGCTGCTGTCCATGGGGCCAAGAGTCTGTATACCAGAGAGGACAATATCATGCCAGTTGTGAATGGGTGGATCCCTTGACCGGTCTATGTGGTAGTATGGTAGATTTGTGATAATTTATCTTATGTTAGATATTATGGCTTTGGAAATTACATTGTTGATGCTCACAGATTATAATGTATAGTTTCAAGATATTTACTTTGAGGAACTTGTATTTTATTATTAAATCATTCTTGTCATATTATTATTATTATTATAATAACACTCCCATTAACTATGCTACTTACTGGGCTCTGTCTCATCCCATTATTTTTATAACCTTTTCAGAGTAGGCAACAGACAAGTTTTTGGTGGCTAATAGTAGTTAGACTAACTACTGATGGAGGCTGAACTTTTGTAATGGGCATATTAGATGGTGTAAATCTTGGAATAGGCTTGACTAATTTTTTTGTATATTAAAGTGGTTGTGACGTTATTTCCACTGATGGGACAAGCTGATGATATGTAATTAATTATTCAGACCTCTATTCTTTTGTGCCTAATGGCCCTTGTAATTATTGCTTAGAGCTTTGACTTACTGTGAGAGTATATTCAATGAAATTATTATGATAATTCTTAATGTTGGCATTTGATATGATTTATGTGGATTGGATTGTCAAAAAGGAAAATCTACAGGTTCTTTGAGATGTCTTTTTCATGCTTTGGACCCTTTGGGGTTTGGGGTGTGACATCCTGTCTGTGGACTTGAAGAAGGAGGGAATGAGCTTCAAATGAGTGGCTTTGAGTTCGTGAACATATCTGATTATGGATTAAAGGATGAGAAGTTCACTACGGATTTGCTCCCATATTGTAGTCATAAGGTAATTTTAATGATAAGGAAAATCGGGTATATGCCTAGTATGGGTCTTGAAAAAGAAGGAAAAGGGGTGGCTAAATTCCTCGACTTCAAGACTCAACTGACCAAGGAAGGTTTATGATTCTTTAAAGGCTACGACAGAATCAAAAGGAACCTTGGTACCCTAAACGGGAAATTTGTGAAAGAGGGAGGAGACTTTCCTTTTTGTGGCTTTCTTAAGCTTTGGGTGGATAAGGACAGAAAGGTGAACCCCAACTGGGAGATATTCTTGAATGAGAAGCTTACTTTCAAGGAGAAGCCTACCATGGTGGTCAAGGAAAATCAATAGGAGGTCGACTGGGTGGACTACATGGATTATAAAGCAGTGGGAGTTATGCTGAAAGAGGAGGAGGATGTGCTCACCATCATCATCAAAGAGCCAAGTGGTCTTTTTACCTTTATTGTGCCTGTTGTGGGATAACTCAACAATTGGACTTGGGTTGGGTTCTCTAAGAATATGGGAAATGAATTTTGTAATGTAAGTTTAGATGTATTTTTTCAACATTTTTATTTAGCTTAGTTTGATGTGTCCCATAATATTGAAATTCTACACTTAAATAATTTTAATGACTTTGAAAATGAAGTCAATAAAAAATTGGAAAAGAAAATTGAACCTGTGGAACCAACTTTTGAAACTCTTAATTTGGGCTATAGGCGCAACACGCGGTGTTTAGGGAGTACCCCTCGGCCGAGTGGATTGTGGCGGAGAAACAAGGAGTCGCCACCTAGTTTTATGGTCTAGGAACCATGAATATAGCGCCTTTACATGGAAGGACTAATCTTACTACCAGAGTATGGGTTCGGAGTTTAGGTACAGTTTTGGGAAGGTGTTAGGCACTTATAATCGCCTGACTCGTGGGTCAAATTCCACTCATTGTGTCCTACGTCTTAATCCTATTAAAGACACGTTCAATATTGCGTCTTAACACACACACACACGCACACGCACGCACACACTAGCATACATCTAGACATACAACATGGCATTTCATCCCAAACCTAACATACATCTATCATACTATCACATCACATCACAAATCCTAGCATTCATCTATCATGCTTATCAACGAACATAAACCCTAACATGTTCACATTAAAGCATCTCAGCTCATATGGCATCATATCATGGTCAAAGTAGAACATAGGCATTGCAGTAAGCAAGCATACATCATATCTAAGGTAAAAGACATACGAAGAATCAAGCAAACATGTTATTACAAACCTCATCCATGTTCATCATCCAAACAAAATCATATTCAAATCAATGCATGTTCATGTGAATGCATGTCTTACCTCATCGCATCATAGCACGTATGGCATCAATGCATGATCATATTAATGCATGTTCATGGTATTAAAATAAGAAAAGGAAGGAAACCCTAATCAAGCATGTTAAAGCAAACAAGTAATTAAACAGAAGAGTAAAGACTTAAAAAGCATAAAAAGGAACTAAACAAAGGCATATAATGTAAGAGAAACAAAGAAACAAAAGCAAAGAACTTAGATTAGGGTTTCTAGGCACGAGTGTGCATGCGTATACATAGGCCTGTGTACGCAGGCTAGTTGTATGCATACACATACATCGAACCTGCGTAAACATGCAGAAGCATGCGTACGCAGACACGCCTTAAACCCTAACCTAGAAACGCATAAAACAGAGCAAAGCTTAAGTCTAACAACCTAACATGCATAAAATCATAAAGCATATAAAACCTAAGCTAAACAAACACGTTATCATATAAAGAAACAAAAGAAACAAGAAAACTAGAAAGATTAAAGCAAGAAAAGGTAAAGAAAAGAAAAGAAAAGGAAAAGCTTAGAACTCAATACCTCAAATAAGAAGTTTTTCAAGCTTGATTTTGACCGTTCCCCTCAGTCAATCTATTCACAATCAAATATAAAAGTGATTAGCAATCTAAAGCTTAAAAGATTAAGACCAGAAAAGGTCCCAATCAAAAGAAAATTGACTTGAGGATGTTTTGTGAAAATCTACCTCTTTGATTCACTATTTCTAGTGAATCTTAGGTTTTTCCTTCAGATTTTCTGTGTGTTTTGAAAAGGTGTCATGTATGGCTTTATATAGTGAGAAAATAGTGGTTTGGAACGACTCCCAAACGATGTGGGATTTGTTCCAAACCTCAACATTAATGCAAAAAACTTGTTTTTCATAGGTTTCTGAAACCCTAGCTACATGCGCAGGTACGCGCCTACGTATGCATGCATTAAACCTACATACGTAGGTTCTGCTTGCATACGCAGGCCAAGGGTTTCCTTGGCCTTTTATTTTTCAAAAATAGATTTATTTGCTCATAAAAAGTTATATTTTCCATTTTAACACCTCTCAAGTCAATTTGTAATCTGATTGGGCCCTAAACCAATCTTGGGCCTTAGAATTTCGGCATCATTGGGGAACGGGGGCCCAAATCATAAGGGGTACAAAATGTGGTTTTTACAAATGCCGCTCTTTTGATTTGTGAGCTTTGCTAACAAAATCAAAAGAATAAGAGGCAAAACATTTTGTTTCGACGTATGGCTCAGGCCCAACCTACGAACACAGCACATAACACGCATACATGGGGTGGGGTGTAACTCCGTAGAGTCAGGTAGGATTCGTATGTCCGAATTCCCACACTTGTTGCTCGAAAAATGAGCAACAACATATTCACTATCCCAGAACCTATTTTGCTAATTGCAAGCAAAAGGCGAGTAACTCACTATCCTAGTGTCACTTAAAAAAGAAAACACACAAGGCCAATGACGCAACCATCAACCAAACAAACAAGGTGCTCTTACAAGCTTAAAGGGATACATATCTGTGGTGTCCATCTGGGGCTCTTGCCTCAAACTTCTCTGAATGGTTTGCTCCTCTAGGTAATACCCGCCTTCTCCATCTCTTTCTTTTCCTGTTCTGGTGAGGCTCTTGCCTCAGGGTGACTTCGGTCTCTGTCTCTATTTAGCTCTTCCACTATGCCTACATAATCAATTCCCTAGGGATATGTGCACAAGTTCTCTATGATGTGCCTGCATGTATAATTCCCGAAAAATATGTGCACAAATTATGTATTTTGACTTTGCTTGACTAGTGTGTGGCTCGTGCCTACATATTTAATTCCCATAGGATATGTGCACAAGTGGTCTTAGTTATCTGACCCACGAGGGAGTCTTGGGTGAAGAATCCACTGGGGATGATGACAGACTCACTGGAGAGTATGATTTGCTGAGAAGTGTGTCGGTGATTGTGACCTACGAGGAAGCCGTAGTGATGTGTGGTCCATTGGGGAAAATCCTTCTTTTTCTTCATGGCTCACTAGGGAACTTGTGTTGATTCTATCCACAAAGGGGTCCTATTTACTCCATGGGGAAATTTCTTCAACACTCACGGGGGGTTGCCTTTATGCTGTGGACTTGCGGGGGAGTCCTTCCATGATACTGTACTTTACTGGGGATTTGGTTGATGACTTAACTTGGTAACTTCTGATCCGCTGAGGGGTGCTTTTGATGCTTCTCATTCATTGGGGGATGCTTTGAGGGTCTTTATGTCCTTTACCTAACTGAGGTTATTTATGTCATTTTGGTGCATTCTTGAATTTTCTTTTCCATTTTCTACCTTCCAGGAACCCACTAGGAATATTTGAATTTTTTTTTTTTTACTAAACTACACATAGTTTAGTAGGGGTCTAAACTACATGTAGTTTAGCCACCAATGTATTCCTGCCTCTTCAAATTTTCTCCAACGGTTATCAACTGTTTCTTTTCTTTTCATTCTCTTCATCTCCCTCATCTCTTCACATTCTCTAACTCTCTAACTTCCATCTTTTCTCTCTACAAAACTCCTAGCATCTCTCTCACTTCCTCCCACAATTTAACTCCTCTCTCTCAAATCTTTTCATTTGAAACTCTCTCCCTCTCCAAGCCCTCTCATCTTTTCCATGGCACCTATGTCCAAGAAAACTTTCTTCATGCTTTCTAGTGATGCCTTCAACCTCATGCATTGGAATGGAGCGGTGAGGCTGAATGAGTCCCCCCCCCCCCCCCCCCCAAATTGACATACAAGCCACAAGATCATCTTTCAGAGGATGCAAGGACCGGATCAATAAGTTTTTCAAACTTTCCTCATTTTTGAGTTTCTCTTTAATCTTCTGTTTTAATCCATTTTTGGACATGTAAATGCTATGGTTTTGCTGTGGGATGGGTTTAGATGAAAACCTAATACCTTAGGAGGGATAGGAACATGTTTAGGATGAGTTTTGATAGAAGCATGCTTGAAAATGTCGAAGAACGACCCACTGTTTGTGTTCATGCGTACACAGACATGAGCCTACGTACGCAGCTTGCATTCATGCATGCGTGATCAGGCTTTGTGCGTACCTGTTCATGCGTATGCATATTTGTTCTTGAGTTCATGCGTACGCAATTTCCAACCTATGTACACGTGCCACCAATCAGGAACCTTATTTTAAATCTTGTTTCATCTGTTTCATATCCAAATGCAAATCTAACACCATTTTTTTTCATTCTTTGGCAGACGTTGCCCCCATTTTCAGGCAGGGGAAGCACTAACGGCGTGGCAGCATGGTATAGGGTCCTTACTACAGAAACAAAGGCCCACATTCGTACAACGGGCTTTGACCTGATTATCCATTTACTACCAGAAAGGTCTGCCAATGCCATTTTGGTGCAGACTTTAGCTGAGAAGTGGTGGGACACTACCCACGCCTTCCACATTGCTGATAGGGAGATGATTTTGACTCCCTATGACTTCCACCACATGACCGGCCTTAGGTGTGATCGGGCTTTCATAAACTTGGAGGGCGAGTTGGGCACTCAGCTAGGCATAGACTTGCTCAGGAGGACACCACTGAGTGGATCTGCTATTTCGACATTGAGGCAGATTATAGGCCATTCCCACAGGTGATATCCAACGACTGCACCAAGATGGCTAGGGCCTTCTTGCTATACCTTTTAGGGGCATATCTTTTCACTAACGGAGGGCAGATTATCACGCCCCAAACCCAAAAGGGTCCAAAGCGTGAGGGAACATCCCAAGGGTACCTGTAGATTTTTCCTTTTTGGAAAATCAAACTATAGAAGATCTTTATTTTCCTTTCTTTTCCATAGGATAAGAATAAATAATCATACTAAAATCTTTATATTACAAGTCAGAGCTCTATAACACAATTACAAACAATAACTCAATTCATGCGCCTCCAAATAATGCATGAATATATTTCAAAGCTCTAAATGTATAACACAAAACCACAATCCCTTTTAGAATACACAACCTCAACATTGAAGTTAGGCCTACAAAGCCTAAGGCTAACAAACCTGAAGTATCCAACCTCCAATAGAATTAAGTATGATCTCGTTAAACTTTGCAAGATTGAGTCACCAACCAATCATAGCATAAATCTCTCACTTAGTATAATGCTCCAATCATCACTAATAAAACTAGCTCCATGCCCGAGGTATAGCAAATTTATCATAAAAACTGTTGGAAAGTGGGATGAGCTAAAGCCCAATAAGTAACATAATTAATGGGGGTGGGGGAAATGCAAGTTTCATAATGATGAACAGTTTACAAAGCATGTTTTAATTTGGGAAAATTCTAACTGAATACTAGAAGATCATTTCCATAATAGTATGACAAGAATGATTAAATAATGGAACACAGTTTCTCAAAGTAAATACCTTGAAACTATATACCATAATCTGTGAGCACCAACAATATAATTTCCAAAGCCATAATATCTAATATAAGGTAATTTATCACAAATATACCACACTACCACATAGACCGGTCAGGGGATCCACCCAGTCACAACTGGCATGATATTGTCCTCTCTGGTATGCAGACTTGAAAGCTCGGAAATGTGTTGAAAAACACAAGAGCTGTTTAGACTCCCAAATTAAAATTACGGTTTGGTTGATTTTACACTAACTTAATACTGACTGCGGAATAGTGTAAACACAAGCGTATAAGTAAGACAACTACTCTAATCCATATTTAAAGCAACACAGCAGTAAAAATGAAATGAACAAGAGTAGGGAAGAGAGATGCAAACACAAATAACACTGAGACGTGTTATCGAAGAGGAAACCGAAGAACTCGGCGAAAAACCTCTCTGCCACCCTTCAAGCGGAAATTGATCCACTAGATAATCAGTTGGGATACATGGGTTAGCAAGAGACCCTCCAAGCCTAATCTACCCGATGTACCTAAGCCCTCCAAGCTCCTACTCCAACAAAGCTTCTCGGAATTGTGTCTTGTCTTAGTTCTCCGGATCCCGCAACAAGCTCCATGTTGCATCTGCCATCCTTGGCCTCTTCCAATGCTTCCCAGCAGCTCCAAAACACTTTCTACACTCTGAATAGGTGTGGGTTGTGTTTGGGTACAAATCTCTTCTCAAGGTATGATAATGGGAGAGGGATGGAGAAGAGGCTATAATAATTTCTCACTAAGGATGAGTAGCACTCACTCAAAAGATGGGTGTGTGTGTTTTAGAAAACCTCTCTAGGGTTTTTCTCTCTGAATAGCCTCTCCTACATTTGTGGGTAATGAGGGTATATATAGTATGGGTGAAGGGTAAGAAAGTCACTCTAAAAAAAAACCTTCAGGCAGAATGTTTCGCGACTATCTCACGGGAAGGCCTTCCCCGCAAGACATTCACGAAAACGACAGCCTGACATGACTCTTTAGTTTCTAGTCATGTGCTTCTCACATGGCTCTTTCACGGGTTAGCTTCCAGCGACACACCCGCGAGATCCACTGATCTTCAATAAAGCTTGAGTATTCACCAACTTGATACTAAACCCAATACAATTAAATCCCACAAAATACAAGGAAATGAATTAAAGTAATTACAACACATTTTTTCATGGAATAAAGCCAATATAAAACATAGTTGTAAATCACAACTTTACAATCTCCCCCTTTGGCTATTCAGTGACAAAACACCTTATAACAGACTTTAGACTTAAACATGAGTTTGGGAACAATGGCAAAACTCACTCACACCTAAATCTAGAAGCTGTGATGAACTTGGAATATGTATACCTGTAACCTGAAACACTTGCACAAAACACATTAGACCCTCAAGGTAAATTAGGTGATAAAAAGACAAGTATAATGCAACAAGTAAAATGCGATCAAGCAAAATGGAATAAATCAATAGACCATGGCTAGACCAAACACGCAATTACTTATACAATAGTGATCACAATGCTCATTTACACTTGGAATGAACATCCGGACATTCAAGTTGACAAACACAAGGCAAATCACTTGAATGACCAACACTCAACCAATGCACAGTACATGATGTATGTGCATCTAGGAAAAATCCTACAAGGGCACAAGGGTGACAGTACTTAGAAGGAAATGCATAACATTTAGTTAGAAGTACTGATTTAACAAAGCACAAAGGCTGCATAAAGCAAGGTACACACCACAAAGCCTACAAAGTGCAAAGAAACAAACCCTAAGAGCTTACAAAAGCAACATGGGCGCAAAAGTGTTCCAACACATAAACATGATGCAAAGCATAGATACTAAAAGTAACACAAAGCACCATAAAGCAACGAGAAAACAAGCATAAAGTAAATCAAGGTTTTCTCCAAAACAATGTCTTCTCCCCTTTGGTATATGCATCTCCCCTATGGTTTTCTCCCCCTACGAATGTGCACAAGGTAGAATTTCTCCCCTTAAGAGTGTGCACATGAGTCATATAGAAATGACGATACTCTCCCCCTTTTTGTCACAAATAGACAAATTAATCAAGAGGAAGGAGGGAAAGAAAAGAAGATATGAACAAGATGATGCATGAGGGGTGTAAGATGTATGAGAAAATGAAGCTCAAACATAAGACAAAAACATTTTAAAAAAAAATGCTACAAAGCATAAAGAACATGACATGCTAAGGATGATGAAACATGATATAACCCTAGGCATGACAAAGGCACAAGAACATGTTATATGTGCTAAAAGGTCTAAAAAGACTTAACTAGCATGAGTGAATGCAAAAACATGTTAAGTGTTCAAGTGTGTGCAGCAAATGTGCATCTAGTGTGCATGTGAGATGCATGACCAATGCATGAATAAGCACTCACAGGGCAAAGTGCATAAAACACACCACCAAAGATCAAAACATGATAAACATGAATAATTATGGTGATCCCTAAAATTTGGTACTCACTAGAGTCCAAAACAACGAGAAAATGCCATTTGGGCATTTTATCAAACACTTGGAGTGCACACATGACACATGTTAAAGAATGCAAGAACATATGAAAAACTTGCCTAAATACATGTTATTTTTGCCACAAGGGGCCAACAACCAAAGCAAATCATCATATAAAACAAAGCCCTGTCAAAAAGATTGACAAAAATTAAGTTTTCCAACTCCCATTTGAGAAAATCCCAACTATGAATATAAAACCCCCAAAAACATAATCTAAGGATCAAAATCAACGAAAAGATTTAAAGATTACCTTAGAGATGTTAATGGAATGAAAAACACTTGAATTTAGTTGGGTTTTGATGTAGAAACATTAAAATAGGGGTTTGGGAGAAGATGAGAGGCGTTTAAAATAAATGACCCACGAAATGCCCTTTAAAAAGCTAATCTGGAAATTTTCGCTGGTATCTCGCTACTTAGAATCCCGCAAATATTTCGCTGGTATCTCGCAGGTATCTCGCAAGTAAGCCTTACTCGCGAAACAGTCGCGAAACTCTTTGTCCAAAGCTGAAAAACTTGAGAATTGGACCATTTAACTCCCAGTTGAGCCTATACATGAAATAGGTCTCGAAAACACCCAGAAAACATGTTTTTCACACAAAAACACTTTAAAAACTTTGAAAAACGTGAGTGATACAAATCACTTCCAAAAGCAAACAAAAAGAACAAAAATCTTTTTGGTTTGAACCACATATGGTTAAGCACACACACATCACATTTGAATATATGCAAACACATAAATGAAATAGACATTCATTGAAACATTAAACTTGTGTGTTGTGTGTGAGAAACAAGTGTGGAATAGTCCTTAGACTAGAGTGAAACTTCAATGATCAATTCAATCAAGTCATACACAACTAGTACTAAGTCAAGAGGACTATCTCAATTATAGAAATGAGTATATATGACCTCCAACAATTTGATTACATAGCTTAGAAGCTTTTCATTTGGCTTCTGCATAAATCATAACATTTGATCCATTTTGGATAATACATCTCATTTTTGAGATCGGTGCTTGATATTTTTGATATATCAACATTTAGAATTAGCCTTTGGCTTTTTTGAGCACCATACATTTCAAAACACAAGTCGCTTTTCCTTTTTCCTAGTCAAATACTAGTATGTGCGACAGGCTTTTGTAGCTCGATATCTCTTTTCATTTGGAGATTTACATTTAATGAGCTCTTTTGCAAAAACAGAAAATAAAGTGGGAAGAGATATAGACACAGGTCTATGCAAGTATCAAAACCAACAAGACTATTGACCAATCATTCATGACAAGCTTGAAGATCAATTTACAACAATCACACATAGTTTTCCAAATATCTTCCACAAAGATAAATGTGCATACATAACAAGCTAAGCTCGTAAATGCACTATGCCATTAGTATGAAGGTACTAGGCCAAACTCACATGTGAAATGTGCTCAAACATATACGATCAAACTTTTTGAATTTTTCACTTTTTATGTGGTTTTGGATTTTTACTCACACAAAACTAAAACATAAAAGTAAGATCAAAACAAAATAGTGCATATAACGAAATGCAAGATGTACAAAATGCATGAAGATATGAGAATCAATGCATGAAGGGTCCTACAAAGATCGAAAGAATAAGATCAAGGACCAAAAGAGCAAAAGCTCAACCATAGGAACCCTTCCTCATCCAAACGGAATGATTGTTTGGAATGAGTGTCTCAAGAGAAGTGAGACGAGAGTTGGAAGAATGAGAACCAGAGATGCACATAGTTAAGAAGTTAAGAGCATTAAACACTTTCTTTAACAACATGCTATTTTCACTCAAATCCGGTTTATCATGCAAAGCATAACTTCCAAGAAGCTCAAGTTTCTCTTTTCTTTTGATTCTTTTAAAAGCTTGAAACTTAGAGCAATGAGGTCTAAGATAACCAAAGGCACCACAATGGTGACAAACAATGTGTTTAGGTCCATTAGGCTTTTTGGAAATGGATCTAGCAACATGGTTTTGTTCTTTCTTCAACTTATGACATTGAGGTCTTATATGACCAATCACACCATAATGGTGACAAGTTGGAACAAATTTAGATCCATCCAAAACCTTAAGTTGAGACCTAAACAGGGGCTGTGGCTTAAGAGCCTTTCTCTCCACTTTTTGATTGCTTTTGTGTGGAGGAATGTACACCGATTTGTCCTTTGAGGTAGAACATACAATAGGCACAAAATCAGGTACCACAACATGATTGCAACATATATTATCTTCCTTTTTAGCAACAGGCTCAGCAATCAAACACTTGGCATGCATCTTAAGAGATTCATTTTCACATTTAAGATCATCAACAAGTTTGTTAGACAAAACAAGTTTAGCATCCAAGTCCATATTCAAACATTCAAACTCTTTCAGCTTTTCAAGAGAAATTTCAGCAAGTTTTTTATATTTCTCAACCAATTTGTTGGATTCATTGAGCTTAGCAATCAAATCATCCTTATCACAAAAGAACTTGCTTAAACTCTTTTGAAACTTCTTAGCATTTTTCTTTAGAGTTTGGTGTTAGGAATATCAACAACACCCAAAGATTCATGTAACATAGCATCACAATCATGAGAATTATCACTCATAAAGGCATTTTCACAAACACGTGGCATGTTACATTCATCACCAACCAAATCATACAAAGAGGCATACAAAGCACAATCCATGGCAAATAAACACAAGGGGTCAAGGATCACACTTAGGTATTTAAACCATAACAAGTGTACCTGTTCTGATACTAATTGAAAGCTCGAAAATGTGTTGAAAAACACAAAAGCTGTTTAGACTCCCAAATTAAAATTACAGCTTGGTTGATTTTACACTAACTTAATACTAAGTGCGGAATAGTGTAAACACAAGCGTATAAGCAAGACAACTACTCTAATCCATATTTAAAGCAACACAACAGTAAAAATGAAATGAACAAGAGTAGGGAAGAGAGATGCAAACACAGATAACACCGAGACGTGTTATCGAAGAGGAAACCGAAGAACTCGGCGAAAAACCTCTCCGCCGCCCTCCAAGCGAAAATTGATCCACTAGACAATCAGTTAGGATACATAGGTTAGCAAGAGACCCTCCAAGCCTAATCTACCCGATGTACCTAAGCCCTCCAAGCTCCTACTCCAACAAGGCTTCTCGGAACCGTGTCTTGTCTTAGTTCTCCGGATCCCGCAACAAGCTCCATGTTGCATCTGCCATCCTTGGCTTCTTTCAATGCTTCCCAGCAGCTCCAAAACACTCTCTACACTCTGAATAGGTGTGGGTTGTGTTTGGATACAAATCTCCTCTCAATGTATGATAATGGGAGAGGGATGGAGAAGAGGCTACAATAATTTCTCACTAAGGATGAGTAGCTCTCACTCAAAAGATGGGTGTGTGTGTTTTAGAAAACCTTTCTAGGGTTTTTCTCTCTGAATAGCCTCTCCTACATTTGTGGGTAATGAGAGTATATATAGTATGGGTGAAGGGTAAGAAAGTCACTCTAAAAAAAAACCTCCAGGCAGAATGTTTCACGACTATCTCACGGGAAGGCCTTACCCGCAAGACACTCGCGAAAACGACAGCCTGGCACGACTCTTCAGCTTCTAGTCATGTGCTTCTCACATGGCTCTTTCGTGGGTTAGCTTCCAGCGACACACTCGCGAGATCCACTGATCTTCAATAAAGCTTGAGTCTTCACCAACTTGATACTAAACCCAATACAATTAAATCCCACAAAATACAAGGAAATGAATTAAAGTAATTACAACACATTTTGTCATGGAATAAAGCCAATATAAAACATAGTTGTAAATCACAACTTTAAAAGACTCTTGGCCCCATGGACAGCAGCCTCACCTATACCCTCAAGGTTTTTCTCTCCCCCATGGGCAGCAGAGAGAGCGCGTCAAATAGGACCTCTCTTGCATGTGGTCTCTTGGACCTATAGGCAGCAGCCTCACCCACAAACAATCAAGGAACCTCTTCCCCCCATGGACAGCAAGGAAGAACGCGTCATCCAAAGTGAAAGGGCACTGACCTGGATTTGATTCCATTGTCACAAAGACCACAGAAACCAAATTGGGTGATTACCGGGAAATCACACATGGCATGGTGTTGAAACCACATAAAGCTCATAGATTACATTATTTTGAAACACATAGTTCATATCTAGGTAGTTTTAGAAAAACCTTAAATAATTTAACTTCCACAAAGTTTAGAAGGTTTTCAACTTCATTATTGTCAAAAGATTTTCTATCAATTTCCCACATAACAAGACAAGATAAGCATCTTTAAATTTTCTAATATACCATGAATTCCAAGATTTCCTTATCAAAGATTAAATAAAAGATGCTCATTTTTCCATATCAACAATTCATGCATTTCCCCAAATGCAATACCAAATATGATGCATATTCATATATATATATATATATATATATATTAAGGTTACGACACAATAGTTTTTAAGAAAATATAGTTTCCATAGGTAATTTCCAAAAGCGTGTCTAACCCAAAAACATTTATATAACATGGTTATTTTTCAAAATCCCATTAAAAAGCTACTTACCTTGGAAGGCCAACCAATTTTACCTCAACCGGGCACCACAAAATCAACTAATCCAGTCACTAGGTCCATCACCAAGAATATCAGAACCTAGAAACACAATGATCAAACCTATCAATAAGAAGGCCTTTCACAAAGTACCATCACACTTATCCCCATAAATCGTAACAATACCCTAAAATCAAACCAAAGGCCCTAAAGTCTAGCTTGCCCGTCCTAAGACAAGTACCTGTCCCAAGCAAGAACCAAACAAGCATCCAAGAAACTCATAGTGCTGACACAACCAAAACATTTTAAATTCACTACTGCAAAATTTGCATCATAAGATAATATAACTTACTCATGAATCTCTTTGAGTAGTAAATAATATATTTAAGCCAAGATAAGATCAACCGAGGTTTGGGATTAATTCCACAATTTCTCGGCGTTTTAGTCTTGCTTTCAGATTCAGTACATAACAGGGCATCCATTTGTAAAAATTGTTTGGTCAATGAAAAGTTATCCAATTAATTCATAACTTTAAGGGAACATTCCCCTATATGTATAAAATGTACTACAGAAAATTCAACTCAAAATGATTTTTCTATAATTTGTTAAAAATCATGCATTCCGGCTGACTCAAATCTGTCATGACAGCTTTAGAAAATTGTTATAGTTGTAAGACTAGCCCAAATTATTTGAGAATTTACTCACATTAAAACCACCAGATTTAAAGCATATTAAAAACAAGGAATCAAACCCAAAAATCTCATATAAACAACTTATCAAACACTTGGTATGCAAAAGCACATGCTCACACTTAACTTGCATAAATTCATAGTTATCACTCCACTCACACCCACATTTGCCAAAGTCATCTAATATGCAAAGAACACACTTCCCAAAAATCAACTCACATCAACATATGCAACAACAAGACTCATAGTTGATCTAGCAAACCAACCCTCAAATACCCATTAGGAAACTAATCAACCAAAACCTTTCATCAAAGCAAAAACTCTTCAAATGATATGAAATTTTCGGATTTTAACAAAACCATTGCTACCCAAATCATCAAAGCTTCACATGCGCACCTCCCCACAACTCCAAGACCTCCAAAACCTATTACCCAAGACAAAATCGTGATTGGGTGCACAATAGAGCCAAAAGACTCAAAACCAAACCAAACTTTTCATTCGAAAAATAATTTCTTACATAAACCTAATCAGCTTGCTCTAGCATAAACTCCACAACTAGATTTTACTTAGTTTTGTTAGGAAAATAGGAATTTTTACCTCATATTCCTTGCTTGGTCAAATGGGTCACTCTCTTGCCGAAATCTTTTCTTCACAACCGGTGGTGATAGCTTGAAAAGAAACTCATGGCTGAAGTAGTTTTAGTGGAAGACCTTGGGGAGAGAGAGAGAGGAATTTCGAGTGAGAGAAAGGGAGAGGGGTGGCAGGCTGGCAGCTCAAGAGAGAGAGAGAGGGAGACACGTGAATGTAAAAGTGAGGGGGGTGGGGGCTGACTTAAGGGGATGAAGCCTATTTCCAAGCTTATCCCTAAAATATCTAGCAAGTAAAATTACCAATCTGCCCATCAAGCTTCTTTCAAATTACAATTAATAACCGGGGTGTTTTTGTAAGTGTGTCATAGAGCTCTGACTTGTAATATGAAGATTTTAGTATGGTTATTTATTCTTATCATGTGTCGAGGAAAAAAAAAAAAAAAAATCTCTCCTATGTACTCGCTTTTAATGGTTCTTCTCTCACGCTTTGGACCCTTTTGGGTTTGGGGCGTGACATAGATGGTGTCTTTAAGGTGGTTAGCCCTTTTCTGTGACTTTGAGAGGGCTCGGGATGCCAACTGGGGGCAAGCGTGTCTTGACTACTTGTATTCCTCCATGAACACACTCAGTCAGGGGACTTTGTGCCAATTAGTGGGGCCTTGGAAGCTCCTCGAGGTTAGTTTCTTTACCCTTTTCTTTTGTAGCTCTTGTACTTTTCATCCTTATATCAGTAGGCTAAATTGTGCATCATACTCTTGCAAATTGCATTCATGTTTCCATCTTGCAAACTATCATCTTGTAAACTGTTCATACCTATTCATATCTATACCTTGCAAACTATTATCTTGCAAACTGTACCCATTCATCTTGCAAACTGTCATTTGGCAAACTATCATCTTGCAAACTATCATCTTGTAAACTGTATCCATTCTTTCTTTTCCAGTGTTGGGCCATTCAATACGATCTCATTGCCCGTGGTATGAATGTAGATCTGAAGATCTTCTCTTCGGTCAGGGCTTATTTCAATGGACTATCTTCTAATGATGTTAGGATTTTAATACCTCTCATTATTTCTTTTGCATGTCTCTTAGGGTTTTTCCTCTTTAACCCTATGTATTGTTATAGGTTAACTAATTCCTTGGGCAAAAGCCCCTACTAGTGCGAACCCAAGCTTAGAAATGGCTGCCATTGTCGTCTCCGGGATTACTAAGCCCTTCGAAGGGGTTGGCTTGAGGGTGCTTTACCTGGTGGAGAGGGTACGTTGCTAGTTGGTAGGTGAGGATGCCTTACAGGTTCCGATGGAACCTCCGGTGTTTATGCTTGCCCCACTTTCCATGACGAATGCGGAATACCAGTTGTGGAGGAGTGGCATCCCCTATACTCAGTGGGTTTCAGATAAGCTGGACTATGAAGAGTTCAATGATACTCATCTCATGCCTTCCCTCACTTCTACAGTATATGATTTCCCTTCCCATTCATTCCCTTCTTCCTTTGCATTTAGCCCATTGTACAGGAGTATAAGGAGCTGGTTTGGCTTGCGAGGAACCTCAAGTTGGAGATGACAAAGTACTCCCGGCAGATTTATGGTCCTAAAGGGTTTGCATACCTAGGTGCTACTGCTAATGATGATGGTGGTGGTGGTGGTGGTGGCGGCGAGGAAAAGGTGCTTTCGATGATCCTGCAGACAGACAAGCAGACAAACAGACAGACAGACAAACACAGACACATAGCATGTTTCTCTTCTTCTTTTTTTTCTTTTCTTTTTTCCTTTTTATTAGCATGTATTTCTGCACTTTATCTTTTACTTGAGACACTAGGTTGTATTTAAGAACATCTTTTATATTTATGCTTTAGTTTAGAACATGTACTTAATTTACAACTTATGGGGATAATTGCACAATTCTATGCAATTTTGCTTTTCCTTGATTTTTTATGCTTGAAAATCTAAGATTGAGGGTGCCTTAAGTGGTCCCTTAAGTCGTAGGAATCATGGGAGGGGTCTTGGTGGAGGAATCACACTCTAAGTAGGAAAAGGAACTTGACTCTGCCTCCTTTCATGCGTACACGTATGCGTGCTTGCATAAATAGGTCTTGACCATGCGTACGCAACTTAGACCCTGTGTACGTGTGCTGCACCAAATGTATTTCAAGCTCAAAAAACACTTTTTAAGGCTTTTCAATGGCATAATTCTCTCCTTTAGAAGTCACAGTATGGATCGGGAAGCTCGGCCCTAGTTTCAAAGAGGTTCTCATTCCTTTCGATCTCTCTTGCATCTTTCCATATCACTAAATCAAAGTGGATGAACCTCTCCTTCATGCTGCTACTAACTTTTGGATTCCCACTTGGCATGTTTTTCATTTTAATGGTATGGAGATATGCCCCACTCTTGAAGAATTTAGTGCAATCATGGGAGAACTTGAAGTTAGCACTCTTATCCTTCCTACTATTGGTGGGGATCTTCTTGCCTTGGTCCAAGCTCTTTTGGGCGTTTCTCTTAACACGACATAGCATTGGTGTGTGTTTGACAAGCTGAACATTTTGTTAGGTTCTAAAGGTTTAGGAATTTATGTATTTAGAACTCTAATTTGTAATGTTGGCAAACCATGATCAAAACAACATGTTTAGACTTGTTAAAGTATGCTCAAAGTTGATTAATTATTGTAAAGTTGGAATCGAGAGACTGTAGATGCATTGGGGCATTTCGGTCTGACTCGATCGATCGAGGAATAGATTCGATCGATCGAAAATCGACCAGATTGCGTTTTCTGCAGTTTTCCAACTCAGCCCTAGCTCATTAAAACGTTTAGGGTTTTTATGTTTTTGCCCTAGGTATATAAGGCAAAACCCTAGCCACGTTTTAGTGTTGCTCAAGTTGTATTGTTGCTCATACATTGCGGTTTTGTGTAAATCTCTTGTGAGATCTAGAGGAGCTTTCCTTTACACAAAGCTTAGGATTTTCTAGATGGAGATTACTTCAACATCTTGATGATCAACTTGGTTGCTGCCTTTGAAGTTTAAAAAATATCAAGCGTGGGTGCTTGTAGCTAATTGAAGAATTCAAGAAAGAAGGAGTCCGTGGATTCGGAGCTTGCATGGGGTCGTGTCAGTAAGTTCTACTGGTAGGTAGCATTAGGAAGTCGAGCGGGGAGCTTGTAAGTCCTTTTGTATAAACTTCAATTCTTTCATAGTGAATTCAGTTTTGCCTTGAGGATCGGTGGGTAAAATCCTCCCCAGGTTTTTTACCGGTTTGGTTTTCCTGGGTGATCATATCATGTGTTATTTATTATTCTGCTGCTATATATTTTCATGATATGATTGTTTGATTGTTTTAACCTAGAATTGCTTAATTTGACTAAGTAACAACTTGGCTAATTAACTAGGCTACTCAATCTGGTTGTGTGTTAAGGGGTTTAAAACTGTTCAAGTGGTATCAGAGCGGGTAGCTCTTTTTGTCTGAGATTTTTTTTATCTCTGAGCTGATCCTTGACCCCTGTTGTCATGGAGCATGGACACTCTCTTTTTGTTCCTCCTCACTTTGATGGGAACAACTATGCTTATTGGAAAGTAAGGATGAAAGCATTCCTGAAATCCATTGATGAGAGAGTTTGGAATTCCGTTGAATACGGATGGCAGAAGCCCACTACTCCTGTGAGTGAGTGGCAAACTTCTGAAAAGGAAGCAGCAGGCTTCAATAGCAAAGCTATGAATGCCATCTTCAATGTTGTTTCAATGGAGGTGTTAGGACATATATGTTTTAACTTGTTTAAGAACATATGTCACTTAATTATGTAAATTGGCTAATCTTTTGACAAAACGCACTATGCTTGTAATTTGGTAGTTCTAGGTGTTTTTAATACTTCAAGAAACAATGTTTCATGGTCAAGTGTTGAAGTCATCAAATCTGTCCAAGAAAAAGCAAGCTGAAGTGCAAAGTTTTTAAAGCTCGACACCTCTCGACAGCTACCTCGACACCTGCTATCTGTCGAGATTTAAAAAGTCAGAATTCCAATATGATTTTCTTGGGATCCGTGAATATGTTTTTGGGCCTTCTTTTCTTCTAACCCTAAACATATAAAAGGATTATTTTAAGAGCCGTTTTGGGTGACACAAGTTGCATTATCATTGAGCAATATCTGTTTAAGCAAATTGTGGTCAACAGAAGAAGTTCTTGACCTAGTTCATCTTCCATCAAGAAGTTGCTGTGTATTTGCACCATAGGGTTTTGTAACCAAGCATCTTCCTGCTATTCATCAAGTGGATGAACTGAAGAACTTTGCAGCCAACCATTCTTCCTCAGTTGGTGTTCTGAAGTCGCGTTCTTGGATCCGAGCATTGGTTAGTCACGTACTTGGGAGCCGTGCATCAAAGGTGGAGACTGTCACTACAGATCAAGTCCAATTGGGTATTGGGGTAAGGGTTCAACTGTAGGTTGGTAAGGTACTTGGGATTCCTTTACTTGTAACCGCTTGATTTGATAATAGTGGAGTTTCGGGAGTGGTGACCTGAAAATCACCCAGTGGGGTTTTTGCCATTAGGGTTTTCCCCATTCGTAAACAAATCACCGTGTTATTTATTTTCCGCTGCATATTTAGTTGATTGGTGATTTGTTTGTGCTTCCATAAAATTGCATGATTAATTGATTAATTAATTACTTGGCTAAATTAATTAATTAGGGTTAATCACAAGGGGTCATTCAGATTGTGACCTAACAAGTGGTATCAGAGCAAGCACACTCTGATTAGGATTTTATCTTTGCTGTGTTGATCCATTGACCCCTGTTTGTCATGGATAGAGGACAATCTTTAATTATTCCTCCTTTATTTGATGGCACTAACTATGCATACTGGAAAGTACGCATGAGAGCTTTCTTGCAGTCTTTAGATGAGAAGGTGTGGCAAGCTATAGAGATTGGCTGGACTAAGCCTAAAGAAGAACCGGCCGATTGGGATGATGCTAAGATCAAGGCGGCTAACTTCAACAGCAGAGCGTTAAATGCCCTATTTAGTGCAGTCACCAATGAGGAGTTCAAGAAGATATCCTCAACTGAAACTGCTAAGGAGGCTTGGACCATCCTCCAGACAACCTATGAAGGAACAAAGGCTGTCAAAGATTCAAAACTTCAGAGGCTCACTACAAGCTTTGAAGAAATTAAGATGGAGGAGGATGAGTCTTTTGATGAGTTCTATGCCAAGCTCAAGGACATAGTGAACTCAGCCTTCAATCTTGGGGAAACCATTCCTGAACCCAAGATTGTAATGAAGGTGCTCAGATCTCTACCTGAGAGATTTCATGCCAAGATTACGGCAATTGAGGAATCAAAGGATATAGACAAGATTCCTTTGGCTGAGCTGGTTGGAAACTTGCAGACCTATGAAATAGGGTTATCTAGGATTGGCAAGTCCAACAAAGGCAAAAGCATGGCCTTGAAGGCGAAGAGCAGTGATACAGATGAGTCTTCTGATGATGAAGATTCCAAGATGAAGTCCTACATCACTCGGCAGTTCAAAAGGTTTATGAAGAATGCCAATGGAAGGAACTTCGACAAAGACCGCAGGCAGTTCAGTTCTTCTCAGTTCAAAAGCCAAGACAAAGGGAAGAAGGATGCTAAGGAGGGCGGTCAGTATACTGTTCCCGCAGGACCAAAGTGCTTTGGGTGTCATGGGTTCGGACACATGAAACATGAGTGTCCTACATATCTGAAGAGCATTGGGAAAAGCAAGGCCCTTGCTGTAACCCTAAGTGACACTGAGCCTGAAAATGATTCCGACAATGAGGATGACGGAATCTTAAATGCCTTCACTGCCACAGTTAATCCTACTGAAGGGATTGTTGAAGAAGTGGATGAAGAAGAAGAATTGGTGGAGTCCAAATTTGAGAAGATGGATGATCAAAATGATATCCATTCAGCCTATGAGAAGCTTTACAAGCTCTCTGAAAAGCATGAGAAATTATATAGGCTGGCCACCAAGAAGCTCAGTGAAGTGGAACTCGATCGTGAAGAGCTGTCCACGAAGTTTAATGAGGCGAATCAAACTATTGGAGCACTGAGATTTGAGAACAACTTTTTGGCTGAGAAGACCAAGAAGCTTGAAGCGGAGCTGTTTCAAGTCAGAGCTCAACTGGAGAGGACTTCAAGTGCAAAGCTTGATGAGATGCTTAGCATTCAGAAACCTGCTTCGGATCGAACTGGTTTAGGGTATGGTATTTCTTTCTCTAATACTGCTTCTACTAGCAATACTGTTTTTGTTCCTCCTGCTAATAACATTGAAATTGAGGACATTGATGTTAAAACTAAATTAGCTAGTGTGAACTTAGACAAGGGAAAATCTATCTTAGGAGCACCCCCTAAGCTAGATAAGAATACTGCTAAAAACCCTAGGGCTAAGAAGGCTAACTCTCAAAAGCCTAAACAAAAGAAGCAGCATCTCTGTCATTATTGTGGAGCTGGCGGTCACACTCGACCAAATTGCTATAAGTGGTTAGCCACTCAACAGAGCAATGGCATGATAGCATCTGGAAGGCAAAATCAGCTTCAATCCTCTCTTGCTCCTCTTGGAGATCTTCTGAAAGCCCTCATGTTCCTTTCGAACTTGAACGGTTTAAATTCTTCCCCCTCACCGCCTGTTCAAGGATTCTATCAAAGGAAAGGTTCTTCCAAGGAGTGGAAGAAAAAGGACTCTAAGTGATTTCATCACTTTCTTCTCCCTTCTTGTTTTTCTTGTTTGTTGCATTGCTTGTGTGTCTTTCTTTTCTGCTGAGTCAGTCTAGTTTTTGCTTTGCTTTGATAACATGTTTTTGTTTGTTTATTTTCAGTTTTGCTTATTTTGTTTTCGATATAAAAATAAAAAAAAATTGAAAAATTGAAAAATACAAAAACAGTGTGTGTTATATGTACTTTGGTACTTGTGTACCTTGGATGGCCAATGAAACAAAGTTTTCTAAACTTTGTATCTCTTGTAGCTTAGATGAGCATCTCTATGCACAACTAAGCAGGTGAGCTTTGTGGCTCTTGTTTGTGATGAGTAAGATTAGGTTATCTCTTAAAACTTAACACTCATATCACTCTTTTTGACGGGTAGGACTAAAAAATCCTAAGAGAAAGGCATAAATGACCATCTCACCACTGTTGCCTGCCAATCATTGTAATGACACCTGTATGCTTCGGCATAGCAAAAGTGCAGTGTCAAAGACATCCGTATGCTTCGGCATAGCAAAAGTGCAATGTCAATGCTTAACATCTTGGGTATTTCTTTTCTCTCTTTTATATACCCATGTATGATATGCTAAAATAAAAGAAAATATGCAAAGAAAATGAAAAGCAAAAAGATTAAAAATGCTTAAATATGATTGCAAGCGTGTATTCTAGGAGATGTGGGAGTTATAGGATGTACCTCGAAGGTGATAGTCCCCATCAAACAGTTATGATTGTGTGTGAGTTAAAAGTTATTTTCTCATATCTCAGATCGTCATAACATCTATACACATATGCAATCTTGCGATGTTTTTCACACACAACACGCAATATTCTTTGCTACTTTTGATACATGTGCAGGTACAATGTGATTTGGCCATCACAAAGGTTTTACATGTGCTAATGTATGCTCACTAAACTGTCATAACTTGTTTTTGAAATATAAAATTGGTTAGACTTGTTTAGTGTGTGTGTGTGTTTTGCATGATCCTTGTGCTTATTTTCTTGTTGAGAGATGTTTTTGAGAGGTTTAAATGTTGAGTGGATCTTTGGTAGAGATGTGTGTGAGATTGCATTCATGTCTGTGTTTTTCCCTTCTGGAAAAACTGCCTTTTTCTGCTGGCTCGACACCTCCTCGATACCTGGTCATCTGTCGAGCTTCTCAAGTTGTTTCTTATCGCAATCTCGACACCTGTCTCGATACCTTGTGGATCGATCGAGATTTCTTCTGTCTCCTCGATACCTTCTCGACACCTTCGCGATCGATCGAGCATCACGTATCTGAAATTCTCCTTGCATCTCGATACCTCTCAATACCTTCATCTGTCGACGGCTAATTCCTCGATACCTTCCTCGACAGCTTCCTCGATACCTCTCGACACCTCAGCTGTCGAGAATTACTGAGGTGCCTATTTAAGTGCAGATCGCGATTCTAAACTCATTTCACTCAATCTCTCTCGATCTCTCCGTGTCTGTTCATCTCCCTTTCACTCTCCTTTCACTCAAATCCTTCAACCCTCTTGGATCTTGATCATTTCTTGCTCAAATCACTTGGTAAGATCTCTATTCTCTTCCTTTTTCATGCATTTCATGTTTTGAAAACCTAGTTTTTGGGATTTTTCATTAAAATTTGGGGTTTTTCAAAATTGTTGAGTTTTTATTGAAATTTTGGGTTGGGTTTGTACTTAGATGATTTCAAAATGTCATACATTGCATTTCATTTGCATTATAATGATATTTACATGCATTTAGATGTGTGCTTTATGTTTGTGTGCTGCTAGGATTGGATTGGGCTGAGCCCATGAAGTTTTTTTTCCTTTGCATGTCACATGCTCATGCATTCCCATGCATACGTACTTCTTGTTCAACATATTTGATATATTTGAACTGTGTTGGGACTTTTCTGATTGTCTCCCTCTTTATCTCTTTCTCATTCTTTTACGTTAGTAGTGTCTATGGCACTCAAACGTAAATCCACTCCCGCTCGGAACCCTCTGCGTTCTGGAGCTTCCTCTTCTTCTGATTCTGCTCCTCTTAACCTTCGGTTCCGTGATGGAGATGCTCATAAGGCATTTTCGGAGAACTTTTCTCGATGAGGTGTTCATTCGGAACGCCAAGTCATTCTGGCGAACTTCGCCGATACTGACCTTCCCTCTGTCATTCACAGTAGGGGATGGGGGTCACTGTGTGACATCCCGGTCACTTGCCCTCTCGTGCTGATACAGCAGTTCTACTCCAACATGCACGGGATTGATCTTTCAGTACCTCATTTTTCCACTCGCGTTCGAGGTATGCGCATTCCTGTCACACCGCAACTTGTTGCGGATGTGCTTAGGGTACCTAGGATAGAGTTTCCAGATTACCCCTCTTGTGAGCGTCTGAGGACTGTGTCCAAAGATGAGCTCATTTCTGCTTTTTGTGAGCGCCCTGCTGATTGGGGTGAGCATCAGTTCACATCATATAGGCCTTTTGCTAAAGGTCCTAGATTCATTAACATGGTGATGACTTTTGTTCTCCATCCTCTTTCTCACTATAACTCTATCACAGAGCCTCGTGCTCGATTTTTGCTTTCTCTACTTGAGCATCTTACCATAGACTTCCCTTCTCACTTCATTCGGTCTATCATAGAGGTTTATCTTGATTCGGCGTCCCGTGATAAGCTCATCTTTCCTTCTGCTATCACGCGGATTCTACGCCATTTTTCTGTTCCCTTTCCTGTGTCCGACCACTTCACACACATATCTGCCATAGATGCCGCTACCGTAAAACGTAGTGAGGCGCAGTTCAGGTCGAGATAGCCAGGTGCCACTCCTCCCTCTCATTCAGCGCCTTCCAGATCAGCTCCATCTACATCTGCTCCTTCTTCCTCTTCGAGTGATGTATCTCTTGGTGATATCATGGCGCAGCTGCAGCGCATGGACACTCGTCTTGATACACTCTCTGCTGAGTTGTATCAAGTGAATGTTCGTGTGGGTCGTATTGCACGACGGCAGGCGACCATGGGTGGATTTGCTCCAGAGGCTACTCCTTCACCATCTACTCTAGCAGCGTCAGATTCAAAGGATGATAAGGATGATGATGATGATGATGATGGGGATGCTAGCTCTGCCGATAAGATGTCTACATGACACTCTACCCTTTGTCACTCGTGACAAAAAGGGGGAGTAGTTTTGGGCTATGAGAGTAGTCATCTTAGGGGGAGAGTTAGTATAGGACATTTTTGATAGGGGGAGTGTTGTCATTCTTTTTGAGGGATGTAGTGAGGCTATATGTATTTTTTCTTATCTCTTAGATACATTGGTCTTGTATATGAGGTCCTTTGACCATTTTTACATACATTGTACTTATCTTATCTCTTATATATGTTGATGTATGTTTCTTTCACCTCTCTCTTCATGTGTTGTTTCTTTTATATCTTTATACACATGTTCTTTATACTTGTATGCAATCTATTTATTTCTGTTTCACACAAGATGCCTTGATGAGTTTTGTTTAAAATGTTTCAGAAATACAGGTTGTCAAAGTCTACTTATCATAAGCTCTCTTCTTGCAAAGTTTTTCAAAAGTTTGTGTTAGGATAGATTTTATTGTAATCAACAAGTGAATATGAGTTAAGTGATTTACGACTTCTCTCATATGCTCATTTGTTTGTTGTGGTTTTGTCACGGATTGCCAAAGGGGGAGATTGTTAGGATATATATGTTTCAACTTGTTTAAGAACATATGTCACTTAGTTATGTAAATTGGCTAATCCTTTGACAAAACGCACTATGCTTGTAATTGGGTAGTTCTAGGTGTTTTTAATACTCCAAGAAACAATGTTTCAAGGTCAAGTGTTGAAGTCATCAAATCTGTCCAAGAAAAAGCAAGCTGAAGTGCAAAGTTTTTAAAGCTCGACACCTCTCGACAGCTACCTCGACACCTGCTATCTGTCGAGATTTAAAAAGTCAGAATTCCAATCTGATTTTCTTGGGATCCGTGAATATGTTTTTGGGCCTTCTTTTCTTCTAACCCTAAACATATAAAAGGATTATTTTAAGAGCCGTTTTGGGTGACACAAGTTGCATTATCATTGAGCAATATTTGTTTAAGCAAATTGTGATCAACAGACGAAGTTCTTGACCTAGTTCATCTTCCATCAAGAAGTTGCTGTGTATTAGCACCATAGGGTTTTGTACCCAAGCATCTTCCTGCTATTCATCAAGTGGATGAACTGAAGAACTTTGCAGCCAACCATTCTTCCTCAGTTGGTGTTCTGAAGTCGCATACTTGGATCCGCGCATTGGTTAGTCACGTACTTGGGAGCCGTGCATCAAAGGTGGAGACTGTCACTACAGATCAAGTCCAATTGGGTATTGGGGTAAGGGTTCAACTGTAGGTTGGTAAGGTACTTGGGATTCCTTTACTTGTAACCGCTTGATTTGATAATAGTGGAGTTTCGAGAGTGGTGACCTGAAAATCACCCGGTAGGGTTTTTGCCATTAGGGTTTTTCCCATTCGTAAACAAATCACCGTGTTATTTATTTTTTGCTGCATATTTAGTTGATTGGTGAATTGTTTGTGCTTCCATAAAATTGCATGATTAATTGATTAATTAATTACTTGGCTAAATTAATTAATTAGGGTTAATCACAAGGGGTCATTCAGATTGTGACCTAACAGGAGGAATTTAAGAGGATCTCAAATGTTGAGGTTGCTCATACTGCTTGGAAAATCCTCCAAACTGTGCATGAAGGCACAAAGGCAGTTAAGATAAACAAACTACAGCAATTAACTTCTAGGTTTGAGAGCATTAGGATGTCTGATGATGAATCCTTTGATGAATTTTATGCCAAACTAAATGATATTGTTAATTCTGCTTTTAACTTGGGTGAAATCTATGATCAACCTAAAATTGTTAGGAAGATACTTAGATCTTTAACTGAAGACTTTAGACCCAAAGTGACTGCCATTACTGAGAGCAAGGATGTGGACTCCATCCCTGTTGATGAGCTTGCAGGATCTCTTCAGTCCTATGAGTCTGACTTACCCAAAATAAACAAATCCAAATCAATGGCTCTTAAGTCTGTTGATGATGTTGAGGCTGGTGGATTTGATGATGAGATCTCTGCTACAGAGATAGCTTACCTTGCCAAGAATTTTAGAAATTTTCTAATAAATACAAACAGAAGGGCAAGAGGTACAAACACTGTTGAACCTAGAAACTTTAGGAAGAATGATCCCACTAAGGTTAATAACTTTGAAAAACCTAGAGAAAGAGTAGGTCAATCTTCAAACAATTCTTTGGGTGCTCAGTGTTTTGGTTGTCAAGGGTATGGTCATGTTAAATCTGAATGTCCTACATTCTTGAAAAATAAGGGTAAAGCTATGGTTGTAACACTTAGTGATAATGAGGTTTCTGATGATGAGTCTGAGTGTGACGAGGATGGAAACTTCATTGCTTTCACTGCTACTGCAGTAGTCAATGAAAGCATATCTGCTGAGGAGAACCCTTCTGATGGGGAACTCTCTGAGGATGCAGATCTTCAAGAGGCCTATAATAAACTTTGCAAAGTTGCTGCAAAGGATGCTATGAATGTTGAACTTGGCTTGAAGAAAATTGATTCTCTTGTGCTTGAAAAGAAAATTTTGCTTGTTAAATTATTTGATGCTAATGATCTTTTGAACCATGTGAAATCTGAGAACATGCTTTTACTTGATAAAGTTAAAACTTTAGAACATGATTTATCTGTTGGTAGAACTGCTAGTTCTAAACTTGATCACATGCTGAATATTCAAAAGTATCCTTCTGATAAATCTGGGATAGGATATGTTGAAAGCATCTCTATGTCTACTCCGCAAACCACGAACTTTGTTCCTGCTTCTTCTTCTGAACCTTCTGTGAGTGAGGTTGTGAGTGAAACTGTCAAACCACCTGTGAGTGAGGTAGTCAAACCTGTAGAAGTTTCACCTCCTAAGAAGATTAGGGTTGATTTGAGAGAAACTAAACCTACCCTACCCAAGGACAAGATGCATGGTAAACCTGCTTGGGTTTGTCATTATTGTGGTAAATCTGGACACATTCGTCCTAACTGTTACAAGCTTCAAGCTGCTAAGAGAGCAACTAAACCAAAGGTGCCTGTGCCTCAAGCACAAGATCCAATGGCACTTATTGGTGAATTGGTAAAGGTGTTGAACCTTTATTCCAATCCTGGAGTTGGAAATCACTCGAATGTGAATAAGAACTCCAATGCTTGTGGTGCATCTAAAAGGTTTTGGATGCAAAAGACTCGACCTAATTGAGTCTTTCTGACATGGTCCTTGTGCTTCATTGCTCATTCCTTTGTGACCATTGTTCTTTGGTTTTTGTGTTTCTTTTGCTTTTGTTTCTAGGAATTGCATTGCATTACATTCATGCATTTCATTCTAGGATTTATATGTTTTCTCTTTTAATAAATATATATATATATAAATAAATAAAAAATAAAAAAAGGGAGAAAAGGAGAAAGCAAAAATATGTTTGACATTATGTTTCTTGGTTTTTGAAAACAAGGTAGGTCAATTTATTTACACATAACATGTCTTATGTACCTTGTTTAGCTTTGATGAGCTTTTTTATTGCACTTGACTAGTTGAAACTTTGTAGTGCATGTTGTGTGGGAAAGATGTTTATGGTGTTTATCACTTTGTCTTAATCTTGAAGTCACATGTTATTTGACTGTCGGACTTGATCCTTTTGAGAAAGGCATAAATAACCATCTCACCACTGTTCACTAGTCAATCATGAACACCTTAGTGCATATCATAAGATTTTGTGCTCGAGAAAGTGTAGTACGTGCACAAAAAGAACATAAGGTGTAGCCTCTTTAAATGCTTAATGCTTAAAACTGGTGTGTACTATTAGGCTTGATGCCAATTCACTTAATCTAAACTGGTGTGTACTACTAGGCTTGATGCCAAATTTCACCTAAATAATGGGGCAAAATACAAGAAACTTACATGATTGCAAGCTTTTGTTCTAGGAGATGTGGGAGTTATAGGATGTAACTCTTTAGGTGATAGTCTCTTTTGATTTCTATGTGATGAATTTTGTAGACTTTGTGATTGATTGCTATTCACATATCACCTCACATGTTTCTCAAAGTTTTTGCTAGTTGCACACACTACACAAGTTACTCTTTGCTAAACTTTGTATATGTTATTGTGTGTGTTTTTGGTCTGACCAACCAAGTTTGAAAATACTTTGAGAATTATGCAAAACTTTTTTTTGCTTGAGAATTTGAAAGGAGGAATGGTTGAAATTATCTTTGGAGAAACTGGGATTCAATTTGGGTTTTTGAAAAAGCATTCCATCTCATACTCATGCATTTTGTTTCTGTAATTTAATGCTTTGAGGAGTTATTTTCAAAATATGGTTTGTGTTTTTCAAAACTGTGATTTTTCTCCAAAATTTGTGAGCCTCTGCCCATTTCGATCGATCCAGTCAGATTTTCGATCAATCGAAAAAGTGCTTTTATTTGTCTCAAAATGAGTGTGTGTTTTGATCAATCGAATCTGATTTTCGATCAATCGAAAAAGTGTTTTAATTTGTCTCAAATTGACTGTCTGTTTCGATCAATCGAAAGTGATTTTCGATCAATCGAAAGTTGCGAATCAGGTTTTTAAAAACACTGTTCTTGACTTTTTCAAACACTTTTTCAAAAGTTTTTCAAAAAGTTTTCTCTCTCTCCGACTTGGCAAGCTCAACTATTCCAATTCTTTTGTCATTTTCCTCCGGATTTTTTGCAAGAAAACTCTTTCCTCAAGCCGGTATGTCTATCTTACCCCTCCTTTTTGAGTTTATTTACTTTTTTCATGCATTATTCATGCATTTATGCTCATATTTTCGGAATCTTTTCTTTTTGGGATTGTTGTTGATTTAGGCCCAATTTTGTGTAATTGATCAATGGGTTTTTGTGGGGACACACTATAAACATGTTCTTGATGGATTAATTTGATCATTTTTGGGTTTTGTGAAAAATTGAAAATTCTAGGGTTTGTAATTTATCCGAAATTGGGGATTTTGTTCAATTAAGGTTCAATTGATGAAATTGGCTTGTTGTATTGATGAAATTGGTTATTATAATCTGTTTTCAACCTTGTGTAATGATCAATTCACCAAATTTGTTGCAAAATTTAACAAGTGGTTTTCAAATTTTTAGGGTTTTTGTTAGAAACTCTATGTTCGAGCCAATTTTGTGTAATTGAACTTAATTTGAACTGTGTTTACTGCATTAGATTATGCATCACAACATTGTTATTGTTCATGCATCATTTAGATTTTTGTTCTATATTTTTTATTGTGCTAATTTGCAGTCTGCCCTTGGTTTTGTTTTCTTGTTCTTTTGGTTTTCACTTTGTGTCTCTGTCCTTTCCTTAGCACTATGCCTAGGAAGACTAGAGCCCGTAGGACTGTTTCCTCACCTTCTCCTCCTCCTCCCTCCTTTGACCGTGAGAAGTTTTCGAGTGTGAAAAACCAAGAGATTTATGAGAAGCTAAACGTTAAGAGAAAGATATGGGCTGAGCGTTCTGTTCATTTAGATGAACTTGATCCTGCCATTAAGGCAAACATTTAGCGTAAGGGCTGGTTACCCTTGGTGGATATTTCTGATCCTCCTCTACCATCTGCCTTGATTAGAGAGTTCTACTCGAACATCTCTATCCGCATCTATGATTCCAACACTCTAGTCAAGAGTTGGATACGAGGCGTAGAGTACTCCATTACTCCTCAGATAGTGGCTGATGCTCTAGGGGTACCTTTGGTCCAGAATCCTGTCTATCCTTATAATGTGTCTCCCGAGATTAGTGATGTCTTGTCTTACATCACTGGGACTACTGTCCAGTGGGGTTCTGATCCTAGGATCACCTCTGCTGACCTTTCCGGGTTGCACTATTTGTTCTTTAGGATAGCTTGTCATTCTATCTGGCCCATCTCTCATGTTCACACCATTCCTCTCGAGAGGTGTGTATTTTTGTACGCTCTGGTTACTGATGCTCCTATTAGTTTTCCTCATCTTTTTCTTCGTTCTTTGAACGATGTCTACAGGAGTTCATCTACTGCTCATGCTCTTGTTCATCCTATTTTCATTCACAGGATTCTCCTTTATCTTGATCTTGGTGGCTTCCTTCCTCTGAGCCCGTTCATGTTATTGCTCCTATCGGCGTGTCTTTTCTTAGACAAAGGGCTGCTCATCTTCGATTTGGTTCTAAACACCCTAGGTCTGAGCCGTCTAGTAGCGCACCTCCTCCTTCTTCTTCTGCAGGTATTGCTGGTGAGGATGTCCCTGATCCAGTTGGTGATGATGCTGCAGCTGCTGATGTTCCTCCACCTCCTTCGACCGACTTTGATGTTCGTCGTACTCTGGAGACTGTCATGACCGTTCAGGCGGCTCATGGTCAGATTTTGGTGGACTTGCTTGACGAGATTTGTGCTTTGCGAGCCGACTTTTCGCGTCTTCATTCACCCTCACCACTGCCTTTTGATGACGACTTGTGATTGCCCTTTGGCATTCCGTCACAAAAAGGGGGAGTGGAGTTTGTGACTTGTAGAGGAGTTTTTGTAGTTAGGGGGAGACTTTTTGTTACTTTTTGTTGTTAAGGAGCTTGTGGAGTTTTTAGATTGTATCTTGGTGCTTCACTTTGTATATCATTTTTTGGGATATTCATGTTAGGGGGAGTAACATTGATTGATATACATGTTATATACATTGATTCTTGTTGCTTTGTGATTTACTGCTTATTGACTTATATTTATGAGTTGTTCATTCATATATGTCTTTATTTTGTGTTGTGTGAATCTTACAAGAATGTTATACCTGTTGTTTTACTCTTTTCTGTCACACATGCATTTATGCGTTTGTTGAGTATTTCAGGAATATACAGGTTGATTCAACAAAGCTGCTGTCTACACTTGCAACCAATGGATAGTAGTTAGGATTGAATTTGAGTTTATGAGCATTATTTTTGTAAAGGGCTTTTTACTTGTAAACTTTGAGCTTTTAATTAGGGTTTTGTCACGGATTGCCAAAGAGGGAGTTTGTTAGGTTCTAAAGGTTTAAGAATTTATGTATTTAGAACTCTAATTTGTAATGTTGGCAAACCATGATCAAAACAACATGTTTAGACTTGTTAAAGTATGCTCAAAATTGATTAATTATTGTAAAGTTGGAATCGAGAGACTGTAGATGCATTGGGACATTTCGGTCTGACTCGATCGATCGAGGAATAGATTCGATCGATCGAAAATCGACCAAATTGCGTTTTCTGCAGTTTTCCAACTCAGCCCTAGCTCATTAAAACGTTTAGGGTTTTTATATTTTTGCCCTAGGTATATAAGGCAAAACCCTAGCCACGTTTTAGTGTTGCTCAAGTTGTATTGTTGCTCATACATTACGGTTTTGTGTAAATCTCTTGTGAGATCTAGAGGAGCTTTCCTTTACACAAAGCTTAGGATTTTCTAGATGGAGATTACTTCAACATCTTGATGAACAAATTTGTTGTTGCCTTTGAAGCTTAAAGAATATCAAGCGTGGGTGCTTGTAGCTGATTGAAGAATTCAAGAAAGAAAGAGTCCGTGGATTCGAAGCTTGCACGGGGTCGTGTCAGTAAGTTCTACTGGTAGGTAGCATTAGGAAGTTGAGCGGGGAGCTTGCAAGTCCTTTTGTATGAACTTCAATTCTTTCATAGTGAATTCAGTTTTGCCTTGAGGATCGGTGGGTAAAATCCTCCCAGGTTTTTTACCGGTTTGGTTTTCCTGGGTGATCATATCATGTGTTATTTATTATTCCGCTGCTATATATTTTCATGATATGATTGTTTGATTGTTTTAACCTAGAATTGCTTAATTTGACTAAGTAACAACTTGGCTAATTAACTAGGCTGCTCAATCTGGTTGTGTGTGAAGGGGTCTAAAACTGTTCACATTTGTTCAATTTTTTTGTACTCCTCTCGGCTAACTATTCCTGTGACCGGTAGACCACGTTCCCACTATCTTAATGCTTTCTGTTTATGTATCCTTGCAAGATACTTCCTAGTATAAGAGATGGCTCGCCTAGATCAAAGAATGTGCTTGGTGGTTAGCAATCTGAGGAGTGGGAACCCTGTAGGCATGATCTTGGCTAAATCTCTCAATGGCTCATTTTCATTTTTCTTTTCTTTTTATCTCTCCTTGTTCCATTCATGCTTTCTTTTTCTTTTCTTTCTCTCCTCCCTCTTTTTTCAAATATGGCTATATGAAATGCTTCGATTGCTTCATCCCGCCATTGTTTTTCCTAGTCAATATCTCCCCAAGCGCTATCATGATTGTAGGCCTAAACGCATTGAGATAAGTTCTGATGAGTTTACTGAGTTCATGAAACACATTGATGTCACAGATATTCAATAGGTAGTGGAATGGTGGCGCATTTCAAGCATGGTCAATCACAGCTTTAAGGATAACTATGTTCCTTTGGTTAGGCTTTGCAGTTGCTCTTACTACTCTACATGCCACATTGCAAGGCAATTTGGTGACCGTCAATGAGCTCCTAGCGATGATGGTTCCTTCCATTTGGGGTACAAGAAATGGCTAGAGGCTGACATGAAGTGGGTTCCCATAGATGAAAAAGCTTACAAGAGGTCCAACAAAAGAAAGAGGATTGATTGACTACCTTGATATGCCCTAAATTTTTCTTTTCTACACTTTATGATTCTCATGTCTTTTCTTTTGAATTTAATAAAGGATTGGAAAGTTCCAAATCTCCTATGTAAACAATTTATTACCTTTTAATTTGAGTAATAAGAGAATCATCCATTTTTTATCTTTGCTTTTTGTCTTCTTCTTTTTTTCTTTTTTCTTTTTTTGCTATGCTATGTAATTTTTGCTTATGACATCCTTATAGGAATTTTCGCCATGCCCATAGTTTTTTCCCCTATCTTTGGCCTAGACTGCCCTTTCGGTTTTTCAATCTAGTGGGGTTCTTTTGCCTTAATTTTTGCCTAGGCCACCCTTTCAGGTTTTCAACCTAGCAGGCTTTTTTCTCTCTTTTTTTTTTTTTATTTATTTTTTATTTTTTTATATATAAATATTATATCTTTGGAGCCTATCCATATTGATTGGGCGAAGCATCTTTTCTCCATCCAAATTTGTAATTCTTGTAGCACCTCCTGACATGATTTTCTTGATAATAAAAGGCCTATACCATCTTGGCTTCATCTTCCCTCTTGGATCAAAAGTTTCATCTCTAAGCACTTTTAGGACCAGGTCCCCTTCTTTAAGGTTTCTAGGTTTCACTTTTTTGTTGAATGCTCAAGCAATCCGTTTCTAGTACCCTTGTGCATGGTATTGTGCCATAGCTCTTTTCTTATCTATCAAAGCCAATTGTTCATATCTTTCCTTCATCCAATCTTCCTCTAGGACCTTGGTTTCCACTAGCACTCTCAAAGGCTGTATCTCTACCTCAATGGGAAGGACCGCCTCGAATCCATAAACCAAAGAGTAAGGGGTTGCCCCAGTTGATGCACAGATAGAAGTTCTATAACACAATAAAGGAAATGGAAGTTTTTTGGCACAATCCTTGTATGTCACCACCATCTTGGCTAGGATGTTCTTGATGTTCTTATTGGTTGCTTCTACGGCCCCATTAGTTTGTGGTTAGTATGGTGAAGACTTGTGATGCTTAATGTTATACAACTCCATGATCCTTTGAACCTCTCCCTCAAAGTGGGAGCTATTATCTGAGATGATTTCTTGTGATACCCTGTACTGGCAAATAATGTTGTTCTCTATGAATTGAGCCATATGTTTGGCCTTTAATACAGAGTAGGAGGCTGCTTCCACCCACTTGGTGAAGTAGTCAATTGCCACTAGGATATACTCGTGTCCATTCGAAGCTTTCGAGGTTATCCTTCCAATCACATCTATGCCCTAGATTGAGAAAGGCCAAGGAGAGGTCATGATGTACAGCTCACTAGGTGGCACGTGATTCAAGTTTGCATGTGTTTGGCAGTCATGGCAACTCTTCACAAAGTCTACACAATCAGTCTCCATTGTATTCCAATAGTATCCCATCCTTAGGATATTTTTGGCTAACATTCTCCCATTCATGTAAGGACCATAAATCCCTTGACAAACTTCTTCCATAAACCTTTCAACTTCCTCTTTCTTCAAACAACAGAGATGTATGCCATTCTAAGACCTCCTATAGAGCTGTCCTCCACATAGGATGTATTGCATAGCCATCATCCTTATCAAACGATCTTGTCTCTTATCGGCGTCATCAGGATACACTCCCGATTCCAAGAATTTCATGATGTCATAATACCAAGGAACCCCTTCTTCTTCTATAGCCAAGACTAAAAACTTGGTTTTCCCCTCGCGTACTAGTTCATAACTCTGCCCAATCTCTAGGGGTCGTGTCTACACTCCTTCGGGTATTTCAACCATAGTGGCATCTGTAAACTGATTCTGAGCCCTAGGAATGATAGTGTATTCAATCCTATCAAAGGTTTTGGTTAAGTCCTCCAAGCATTGTTTGTTTTTTTTAGACCCCTTAAAACACAACTGGATTCACCTAGTTAATAAGCCAAGTTATTACTTAGTCAAATTATGAATCTCTAGGTTAACACAATCATATAATCATATCAAGCATAGCAGCGGAAAAATAAAAAACACAAAGATATGATCACCCAGGAAAACCAAACCGGTAAAAAACCTGGGGAGGATTTAACCTAGCTATCCTCAAGGTAAACTTGAATCCACTATAGAAAGAATCGAAGTTTTACAATAGAATTTAGACCACTAACATTCTATTACTACCCACCAGTAGAAACTTACTAACACGACCACGTGCAAGCTCTGAGACCACGAACTCCTTCTTTCTTGGATTCTCCAGCAAGTACAAGCACACTTGCTTGTGTATCTTTAAGCTCTTATGGCAGCAACTGAATGATCATTAAGTTCTTGAACGAATCTCCTTCTTGATAATCCTAAACTTGTGTGAAGGAAAACTCCTCACAAATCTCACAAGAGATTCACATAAACAGTAATATGAGCAAACAAAAACTTAGAAAGGGTTGGGTACAAAACCCTAGATACAAAAGAGGCATACTCTTCTCATTCTCTCTCTCTCTCTCTCTAAAAGCTCTCAAAAATGTGGCTTAGGGTTTCCTTTATATACTGGGAGAAGTAGATCTGAAACCCTAATCCTTTATGGGCTTAAATAGCTATTTGGGTCGACTTAAAATTCTGCAGATACGATTCTCGATCGATCGAGCCTATTCTTCGATCGATCGAACCAGGCAGATTATGAAATCTTCTTCCTATAGCTTGTATGTTCTTGAATCTTGACTTGAATCACCTTGAGCATTGTCTAATAATACCTATAGACTCTAAGATTTATATCTAGACAAGTTTGTGTTCACGATTTGCCAATTGTTCTAAACATTTAGAACCTAACATTGTTGATAGGGCTTTAAATGTTCTTCTTTTACTTTCCACAATTTTTATGCTTGAGCTATAACCAAGGTCGAATCTCCAAATACCTCCACTTCTTTTACCCCCAATTCTTAGAGAGCTTCCATTCCAACGATACAAGCTCTATATTCTGCCACGTTATTAGTCGCCTCAAAGTTCAATTGAACAGCCAAAGGCACATGGAATCCATCAAGGGTGATCAAAATTACTCCTATCCCATTCCCATATTAGTTCACCGCTCCATCAAAAGACATTTTCCATGCCTCTAATTCAATATCCAAAATATCTTCATCTAGGAAATCTTCTTTTCTATCACCTCCTTCTATGGGGTTCTCGGCACAAAAATCTAACACTACGCTCCCTTTGATCGTTTTTCTTGCCACATACTTCAAATCGAATTTTGCTAATAGGATCAACCATCTCGACAATCTCCCACTTAAGGTAGGCTTCTCAAATAGATACTTCACTGGATCTATTCTGGCTACTATCCATATCTGAATGGTAGGATGATGTGTCTCAACTTCTATACGGCCCACACGAGTGCAAAACATGACTTTTCTATGGGTGTATACCTAGTCTCATAATCATGGAATCTTTTGCTCAAATAGTACACTGCTCTCTCCCATTCTTATCATCATCTTCTTGTGCAAGCATGCTCCCGACTGCATCTCCTATGATAGAGAGGTACAGTAGTAATGGCTTCTTAAGCTGTGGAGGCACTAGGATGGGTGGATGGAGGAGGTATTCTTTGATAAGTTCAAAGGATTTTTGACATTCATCATTCCATGCATGGGGTTCCTTCTTTCTTAAAAGCTTGAAGATGGGCTCACAAGTGGAAGTGGGTTTGGCAATGAATCGACTGATTTATTGTAGTCGACCTAGGAATCCTCTTATTTCTTTCTCACTCTTGGGTGGAGACATCTCCAATATGGCTTTGATCTTGGATGGATCAACTTTTATCCTGCTATCACTTACTAAAAAGCCTAGCAATTTCCCAGATGTCACTCTGAAGGTACACTTTTGGGGATTGAACCTTAATCTATACTCCTTGATCTTTTTGAAGAACTTTCTCAAGTTAATGATGTGACCTTTTCTATCTTTGGATTTCATGATCATGTCATCAACATACACCTCAACTTCATTGTGCATCATGTCATGTAACAAAGTTATGGCCATCCTTTGGTAAGTTGCTCCCGCATTCTTGAACCCAAGTGGCATTACCGTATAGCAATAGATTCCTTATTCTGTGGTGAAGATGGTCTTAGTCATATCTTTAGGAGCCATCTTGATTTGGTTATATCCTAAGAAACCATTCATGAAAGACATCAAGACACTACCGGTTGTGTTATCCACTAGGAAATTTATGTGGGGGAGAGGGAAATCATCCTTAGGGTAAGCTTTATTCAAATCCCTAAAATCCACACACATCCTTACTTTTCCATCCTTCTTTGGAACAGGCACAACATTGGCTATCCATTCAGCTTAGTGTACGGGTTTGATGAACACTTCTTTTAACTGCTTAGTGACCTTGTCTTTGATCTTTAGAAACCATTCGGTCCTCATACACCTCAACTTTTGCTTAACGGGTACCATATAAGCATGAGTATCAATGTGGTTGTAGAGAGGGAAAATTCCCGACCTATCACAAGCTGACACATCACACTACCAAGTCCACAAAATACAGCCAATTACAAAGCGCCACATACTACTGCTAGGTTTTACTATCACTATTCAGAAACCAACAGAAATTTTTCAAGTGTCATGCAAGAACCAATCACGCATCAGCTCGTGTAAGTGATGACATAAGCAACCTCGCACGTGTAACCGATGACATAAGCAGCCTCGCATGTGTAAGCGATGACATAATCAGCCTCGCATGTGTAAGCGATGACATAAGTGGACCAATCAGACTGTGACATGTATCACCAATCAGACTCTGCCACGTGTCGCCCATCCACTCCCAAACTCCTATAAATAGAAGCCTTCCTAAGACATTTAGGAGGGCACCAAGCCATCTGAAGCATAAGCAGAATCAGAGAAGATTCAGAAGTCCAGAAGCTCTGCTGGAATCAAGCCCTGAAGCCTTTAACAACTTCAAGAACTTCAACCCTCAAACAAGAAGAACATTCGAAGCAGAATCATCCAAACTACCTACCTAGATCTCAAAGTTCACTGGAATCAAGCTCAAAAGCCTCCAGAAACCTCAATAAACACAAATCAGTGAAGCTCTACGGATTCAAGCCTCTAAAGCATCGAAGAACTTCCAACAAAAACCTTCAAATACGAAGAACATTCAAAGAGGAATCATCCAAATCATATTCCTAGATCTCAAAGTTCACTGGAATCAAGCTCAAAAGCCTCCAGAAACCTCACAAACCACAAATCAGTGAAGCTCTACGGATTCAAGCCTCTAAAGCCCTGAAGAACTTCCACCACAAATCTTCAAAGACGAAGAACGCACCAAGAACACGAAGAACGTCTGAAGAACACGAAGAACAAAGAATTTCTAACAAGCTCATAGCCAGAGATTCATTGTAATTCTGTTTCAAAGGTCTTCAATCCATTCTTCAGCCAAATTGAAGTATATTTGGTGTTCAAATCAAAATCACATTACCACAACTCCAATCAACAAATCTTTCAAGGAGATCGAATCAGAGGATCACTCTTTTGTAATCACAGAGAACTGTACCACACATTCATCAATACAAAATCGCATTTGTGAAACTATTTTACTTGTTTAACTCATTTCAAACCGAGAAATTTAGTCGTCCACAGTGGTGTTAGCTATTAAGAGTTTCAAAATTTGGTTCTGTAGGTTCAATTTTCTTTTCCAATTGTTTATCAAAATAAGCCAAATCAGAATTCATCTTATTGAAAATGTTGAAACGTACATTGGAACTTGCATTACAAAATTTCTTTCTGTTAGGTTCTAAAGGTTTAGGAATTTATGTATTTAGAACTCTAATTTGTAATGTTGGCAAACCATGATCAAAACAACATGTTTAGGCTTGTTAAAGTATGCTCAAAGTTGATTAATTATTGTAAAGTTGGAATCGAGAGACTGTAGATGCATTGGGGCATTTCGGTCTGACTCGATCGATCGAAAATCGACCAGATTGCGTTTTCTGCAGTTTTCCAACTCAGCCCTAGCTCATTAAAACGTTTAGGGTTTTTATGTTTTTGCCCTAGGTATATAAGGCAAAACCCTAGCCACGTTTTAGTGTTGCTCAAGTTGTATTGTTGCTCATACATTGCGGTTTTGTGTAAATCTCTTGTGAGATCTAGAGGAGCTTTCCTTTACACAAAGCTTAGGATTTTCTAGATGGAGATTACTTCAACATCTTGATGATCAACTTGGTTGCTGCCTTTGAAGCTTAAAGAATATCAAGCGTGGGTGCTTGTAACTGATTGAAGAATTCAAGAAAGAAAGAGTCCGTGGATTCGGAGCTTGCACGGGGTCGTGTCAGTAAGTTCTACTGGTAGGTAGTATTAGGAAGTCGAGCGGGGAGCTTGTAAGTCCTTTTGTATGAACTTTAATTCTTTCATAGTGAATTCAGTTTTGCCTTGAGGATCGATGGGTAAAATCCTCCCCAGGTTTTTTACCGATTTGGTTTTCCTGGGTGATCATATCATGTGTTATTTATTATTCCGCTTCTATATATTTTCATGATATGATTGTTTGATTGTTTTAACCTAGAATTGTTTAATTTGACTAAGTAACAACTTGGCTAATTAACTAGGCTACTCAATCTGGTTGTGTGTTAAGGGGTCTAAAACTGTTCAAGTGGTATCAGAGCGGGTAGCTCTTTTTGTCTGAGATTTTTTATCTCTGAGCTGATCCTTGACCCCTGTTGTCATGGAGCATGGACACTCTCTTTTTGTTCCTCCTCACTTTGATGGGAACAACTATGCCTATTGGAAAGTAAGGATGAAAGCATTCCTGAAATCCATTGATGAGAGAGTCTGGAATTCCGTTGAATACGGATGGCAAAAGCCCACTACTCCTGTGAGTGAGTGGCAAACTTCTGAAAAAGAAGCAGCAGGCTTCAATAGCAAAGCTATGAATGCCATCTTCAATGCTGTTTCTATGGAGGAATTTAAGAGGATCTCTAATGTTGAGGTTGCTCATACTGCTTGGAAAATCCTCCAAACTGTGCATGAAGGCACAAAGGCAGTTAAGATAAACAAACTGCAGCAATTAACTTCTAGGTTTGAGAGCATTAGGATGTCTGATGATGAATCCTTTGATGAATTTTATGCCAAACTAAATGATATTGTTAATTCTGCTTTTAACTTGGGTGAAATCTATGATCAACCTAAAATTGTTAGGAAGATACTTAGATCTTTAACTGAAGACTTTAGACCCAAAGTAACTGCCATTACTGAGAGCAAGGATGTGGACTCCATCCCTGTTGATGAGCTTGTAGGATCTCTTCAGTCCTATGAGTCTGACTTACCCAAAACAAACAAATCCAAATCAATGGCTCTTAAGTCTGTTGATGATGTTGAGGCTGGTAGATTTGATGATGAGCTCTCTGCTACAGAGATAGCTTACCTTGCCAAGAATTTTAGAAATTTTCTGAGAAATACAAATAGAAGGGCAAGAGGTACAAACACTGTTGAACCTAGAAACTTTAGGAAGAATGATCCCATTAAGGTTAATAATTTTGAAAAACCTAGAGAAAAAGTAGGTCAATCTTCAAACAATTCTTTGGGTGCTCAGTGTTTTGGTTGTCAAGGGTATGGTCATGTTAAATCTGAATGTCCTACATTCTTGAAAAATAAGGGTAAAGCTATGGCTGTAACCCTTAGTGATAATGAGGTTTCTGATGATGAGTCTGAGTGTGATGAGGATGGAAACTTCATTGCTTTCACTGCTACTGCAGTAGTCAATGAAAGCATATCTGCTGAGGAGAACCCTTCTGATGGGAAACTCTCTAAGGATGCAGATCTTCAAGAGGCCTATAATAAACCTTGCAAAGTTGATGCAAAGGATGCTATGAATGTTGAACTTGGCCTGAAGAAAATTGATTCTCTTGAGCTTGAAAAGAAAAATTTGCTTGTTAAATTATTTGATGCTAATGATCTTTTGAACCATGTGAAATCTGAGAACATGCTTTTACTTGATAAAGTTAAAACTTTAGAACATGATTTATCCGTTGCTAGAACTGCTAGTTCTAAACTTGATCACATGCTGAATGTTCAAAAGTATCCTTCTTAGAAATCTGGGATAGGATATGTTGAAAGCATCTTTGTGCCTACTCCGCATACCACGAACTTTGTTCCTGCTTCTTCTTCTGAACCTTCTGTGAGTGAGGTTGTGAGTGAAACTGTTAAACCACCTGTGAGTGAGGTAGTCAAACCTGTAGAAGTTTCACCTCCTAAGAAGATTAGGGTTGATTTGAGAGAAACTAAACCTACCCTACCCAAGGACAAGATGCATGGTAAACCTGCTTGGGTTTGTCATTATTGTGGTAAATCTGGACACATTCGTCCTAACTGTTACAAGCTTCAAGCTGCTAAGAGAGCAACTAAACCAAAGGTGCCTGTGCCTTAAGCACAAGATCCAATGGCACTTATTGGTGAATTGGTAAAGGTGTTGAACCTTTATTCCAATCCTGGAGTTGGAAATCACTCGAATGTGAATAAGAACTCCAATGCTTGTGGTGCATCTAAAAGGTTTTGGATGCAAAAGACTTGACCTAATTGAGTCTTTCTGACATGGTCCTTGTGCTTCATTGCTCATTCCTTTGTGACCATTGTTCTTTGGTTTTTGTGTTTCTTTTGCTTTTGTTTCTAGGAATTGCATTGCATTACATTCATGCATTTCATTCTAGGATTTATTTGTTTTCTCTTTTAATAATAATAATAAAATAAAAAATAAAAAAAAGGAGAAAAGGAGAAAGCAAAAATATGTTTGACATGATGTTTCTTGGTTTTTGAAAACAAGGTTGGTCAATTTATTTACACATAACATGTCTTATGTACCTTGTTTAGCTTTGATGAGCTTATATATTGCACTTGACTAGTTGAAACTTTGTAGTACATGTTGTGTGGGAAAGATGTTTATGGTGTTTATCACTTTGTCTTAATCTTGAAGTCACATGTTATTTGACTGTCAGACTTGATCCTTTTGAGAAAGACATAAATAACCATCTCACAACTGTTCACTAGTCAATCATGAACACCTTAGTGCATATCATAAGATTTTGTGCTCGAGAAAGTGTAGCACATGCACAAAAAGAACATAAGGTGTAGCCTCTTTAAATGCTTAATGTTTAAAACTGGTGTGTACTATTAGGCTTGATACCAATTCACTTAATCTAAACTGGTATGTACTATTAGGCTTGATGCAAAATTTCACCTAAAATAATGGGGCAAAAATACAAGAAACTTACATGATTGCAAGCTTTTGTTCTAGGAGATGTGGGAGTTATAAGATGTAACTCTTTAGGTGATAGTCTCTTTTGAATTCTATGTGATGAATTTTGTAGACTTTGTGATTGATTGTTATTCACATATCACCTCACATGTTTCTCAAAGTTTTTGCTAGTTGCACACACTACACAAGTTACTCTTTATTAAACTTTGTACATGTTATTGTGTGTGTTTTTGGTCTGACCAACCAAGTTTGAAAATACTTTAAGAATTATGCAAAATTTTTTTTGCTTGAGAATTTGAAAGGAGGAATGGCTGAAATTATCTTTGGAGAAACTGGGATTCAATTTGGGTTTTTGAAATAGCATTCCATCTCATACTCATGCATTTTGTTTCTGTAATTTAATGCTTTGAGGAGTTATTTTCAAAATATGGTTTGTGTTTTTCAAAACTGTGATTTTTCTCTAAAATTTATGAGCCTCTGCCCATTTCGATCGATCCAGTCAGATTTTCGATCAATCGAAAAAGTGCTTTCATTTGTCTCAAAATGACTGTGTGTTTCGATCAATCGAATATGGTTTTCGATCAATCGAAAGTCACGAATCAGGTTTTAAAAAACACTGTTCTTGACTTTTTCAAACACTTTTTCAAAAGTTTTTCAAAAAGTTTTCTCTCTCTCCGACTTGGCAAGCTCAACTATTCCAATTTTTTGCCGTTTTCCTCCGGATTTTTTGCAAGAAAACTCTTTCCTCAAGCTGGTATGTCTATCTTACCCCTCCTTTTTGAGTTTATTTACATATTTCATGCATTATTCATGCATTTATGCTCATATTTTCGGAACCTTTTCTTGTTGGGATTGTTGGAAATTTAGGCCCAATTTTGTGTAATTGATCAATGGGTTTTTGTGGGGACACACTATAAACATGTTCTTGATGGATTAATTTGATCATTTTTGGGTTTTGTGAAAAATTGAAAATTCTAGGGTTTCTAATTTATTCAATTTGGGGATTTTGTTCGATTAAGGTTCAATTGATGAAATTGGCTTGTTGTATTGATGAAATTGGTTATTATAATCTGTTTTCAACCTTGTGTAATGATCAATTCACCAAATTTGTTGCAAAATTTAACAAGTGGTTTTCAAATTTTTAGGGTTTTTGTTAGAAACTGTATGTTCGAGCCAATTTTGTGTACTTGAACTTAATTTGAACTGTGTTTACTGCATTAGATCATGCATCACAACATTGTTATTGTTCATGCATCATATAGATTTTTGTTCTATATTTTTTATTGTGCTAATTTGCAGTCTACCCTTGGTTTTGTTTTCTTGTTCTTTTGGTTTTCACTTTGTGTCTCTGTCCTTTCCTTAGCACTATGCCTAGGAAGACTAGAGCCCGTAGGACTATTTCCTCACCTTCTCCTCCTCCTCCCTCCTTTAACCGTGAGAAGTTTTCGAGTGAGAAAAACCAAGAGATTTATGAGAAGCTAAACGTTAAGAGAAAGATATGGGCTGAGCGTTCTGTTCATTTAGATGACCTTGATCTTGCCATTAGGGCAAACTTTGAGCGTAGGGGCTGGTTACCCTTGGTGGATATTTCTGATCCTCCTCCACCATCTGCCTTGATTAGAGAGTTCTACTCGAACATCTCTATCCGCATCTATGATTCCAACACTCTAGTCAAGAGTTGGATACGAGGCGTAGAGTACTCCATTACTCCTCGGATAGTGGCTGATGCTCTAGGGGTACCTTTGGTCCAGAATCCTGTCTATCCTTATGATGTGTCTCCCGAGATTAGTGATGTCTTGTCTTACATCACTGGGACTACTGTCCAGTGGGGTTCTAATCCTAGGATCACCTCTGCTGAGCTTTCCGAGTTGCACTATTTGTTCTTTAGGATAGTTTGTCATTCTATCTGGCCCATCTCTCATGTTCACACCATTCCTCTCGAGAGATGTGTATTTTTGTACGCTCTGGTTACTGATGCTCCTATTAGTTTTCCTCGTCTTTTTCTTCATTCTTTGAACGATGTCTATAGGAGTTCATCTACTGCTCATGCTCTTGTTCATCCTATTTTCATTCATAGGATTCTCCTTTATCTTGATCTTGGTGGCTTCCCTTCCTCTGAGCCCGTTCATGTTATTGCTCCTATCGGTGCGTCTTTTCTTAGAAAAAGGGCTGCTCATCTTCGAGTTGGTTCTAAACACCCTAGGTCTGAGCCGTCTAGTAGCGCACCTCTTCCTTCTTCTTCTGCAGGTATTGCTGGTGAGGATGTTCCTGATCCAGTTGGTGATGATGCTGCTGCTGTTGATGTTCCTCCACCTCCTTCGACCGACTTTGATGTTCGTCGTACTCTGGAGACTGTCATGACCGTTCAGGCGGCTCATGGTCAGATTTTGGTGGACTTGCTTGACGAGATTCGTGCTTTGTGAGCCGACTTTTCGCGTCTTCATTCACCCTCACCACCTCCTTTTGATGGCGACTTGTGATTGCCCTTTGGCATTCCATCACAAAAAGGGGGAGTGGAGTTTTTGACTTGTAGAGGAGTTTTTGTAGTTAGGGGGAGACTTTTTGTTACTTTTTGTTGTTGAGGAGCTTGTGGAGTTTTTAGATTGTATCTAGGTGCTTCACTTTGTATATCATTTTTTGGGATATTCATGTTAGGGGGAGTAACATTGATTGATATACATGTTATATACATTGATTCTTGTTGCTTTGTGATTCACTGCTTATTGACTTATATTTATGAGTTGTTCATTCATATATGTTTTTATTTTGTGTTGTGAGAATCTTACAAGAATGTTATACCTGTTGTTTTACTCTTTTCTGTCACACATGCGTTTATGCGTTTGTTGAGTATTTCAGGAATATACAGGTTGATTCAACAAAGCTGCTGTCTACACTTGCAACCGATGGATAGTAGTTAAGTTTGAATTTGAGTTTATGAGCATTATTTTTGTAAAGGGCGTTTTACTTGTAAACTTTGAGCTTTTAATTAGGGTTTTGTCATGGATTGCCAAAGGGGGAGTTTGTTAGGTTCTAAAGGTTTAGGAATTTATGTATTTAGAACTCTAATTTGTAATGTTGGCAAACCATGATCAAAACAACATGTTTAGACTTGTTAAAGTATGCTCAAAGTTGATTAATTATTGTAAAGTTGGAATCGAGAGACTGTAGATGCATTGGGGCATTTCGGTCTGACTCGATCAATCGAGGAATAGATTCGATCAATCGAAAATCGACCAGATTACGTTTTCTGCAGTTTTCCAACTCAGCCCTAGCTCATTAAAACGTTTAGGGTTTTTATGTTTTTGCCCTAGGTATATAAGGCAAAACCCTAGCCACGTTTTAGTGTTGCTCAAGTTGTATTGTTGCTCATATATTGCGGTTTTGTGTAAATCTCTTGTGAGATCTAGAGGAGCTTTCCTTTACACAAAGCTTAGGATTTTCTAGATGGAGATTACTTCAACATCTTGATGATCAACTTGGTTGCTGCCTTTGAAGCTTAAAGAATATCAAGTGTGGGTGCTTGTAGCTGATTGAAGAATTCAAGAAAGAAGGAGTCCGTGGATTCGGAGCTTGCACGGGGTCGTGTCAGTAAGTTCTACTGGTAAGTAGCATTAGGAAGTCGAGTGGGGAGCTTGTAAGTCCTTTTGTATGAACTTCAATTCTTTCACAGTGAATTCAGTTTTGCCTTGAGGATCGGTGGGTAAAATCCTCCCCAGGTTTTTTACCAGTTTGGTTTTCCTGGGTGATCATATCATGTGTTATTTATTACTCCGCTGCTATATATTTTCATGATATGATTGTTTGATTGTTTTAACCTAGAATTGCTTAATTTGACTAAGTAACAACTTGGCTAATTAATTAGGCTACTCAATCTGGTTGTGTGTTAAGGGGTCTAAAACTATTCACTTTCCCTCATTCTTAAAAAACCCAAACCAACTCCAATTATTGAGGTGCCCCTCAGCAAGCATGATGAAGGTAGAAGGATCACTTGGCTCTTCATTGGTGATGGCGAACACATCCCCCTCCATCTTCATCATAGCTTCTATTGCTGCAGCATCCATGTAGTCCACCCAGTTGACTTCCTCTTGAACTTCCTTGATCACCACAGTAGGTTTCTCCTTGAAAGTAAACTTCTCGTTGAAGAATATCTCCCAATTCAGATACATTTTTCCATCCTTACCTACCCAAAGTTTAGGAAAGCCACAAAAAGTAAAGTCTCCTCCTTCCTTCACAAAGTTTCCATTAAGGGTACCAAGCTTCCTTTTGATTTCCTTGTTGCCTTCAAAAAATCCTAAACCTTCCTTGGTCAGTTGAGTCTTGAAATTGGGGAATTCAGCCACCTCTTTTCCTTCTTTTCCAAGACCTATACCAAGCATATACCTCATATTTTTCATCATTGCAATCACCTCATGGCTTCAATATGGGAGCAAGTCCAAAGTATACCTATCATCCTTCAATCCATAGTCAACCATGTTCATAAACTCAAAACCACTCATTTGAAGCTCATTTCCTCATTCTTCAAGTCTGCAAACGGAAGCTAGGATTTCACCATCACCAATTATCACAGCAATATCTCCCTTTCATGGGATTTTCATATTTTAGTGTAGAGAAGAAGGAATATCTCCAATGGGATGAAGCCAAAACCTTTCCTAAGGAAGGTTGTAGTTAGGGGTGATGTCCATCATGTGGAATTCCACAATCGTCTCCAATGGACCAATCTTGCAAGGAGCCTTGAAGGTTCCCATAACCTTCCTTTAAGTATTATCATATTCCCTAACAGTCAAAGGGGAAGGGATGATCATCTCCACATCTAGGCCAATGGTGAGAGTAGTCCTAAAAGGGCATACATTCAATGCAGATCCATTATCAATAAGTACCATTAGAACCTTGGCACCCATGCATTCAATGGTGATTTGCAATGGCCTAATGTGAGTGGCTCATTCGGGAGGAAGTTCTTCGTCGAAAAAGGCAAGGAGAGGATGAGATTGAGCTTTAACTCCCATGAGAAATAGTACTTCTTGCGCTGTGGTTTCTATGGATACTTCCTTCCCATTCAAGGCATCCAAGAAAGCACTACGATGTTTAAGAAAAGCCATTAGCAAGCCCCATACAAACATATGGGCTTAAGTCTTCTTCAATTGAGTCAAAACTCTATCTTTTTCCTCTTTCTCTTCTTTTCCTTTAGGCTCCGTGGGCTTAGACCCTTCTCCTATGTCCCTACCAGGATGATCATTTTTCGAACAGGATGGCTTGTAGTGCTTTCCACTCCTAGTAATGTTTGCCACATTATCTTCCACGACCCTTTTCTTTAACTCGGTTATCCCTTTGGGAAGTATCCCCCACACAGCCATCGTATTTTTCAAAATCTCATCCTCATCATCCCATATCCCTTGAACTTCTACCACATTAAGTTCTACAAACTCTATTAGCTTTGAACAATCCCATTTAATCTCATCTATTTGCACCCACTTCTAATATAGAGGAGGAGCTCGGTGGTATTCGGGCAAAGGGTTCTTCCTAATGCTAGGCTTGGTGATGATTTTGGGATTTGGGAGGGTTCCATTGTCTATGAGGTCTTGTATTTTGTGCTTGAAGCAAAAACAATTGTCGATTTTATGACCAGATTTTTGGTGGAAGTGGCAATATTCATTGAGGTTCCAAGTGGGAGGCACGAGATTGAGCATAAGTGTGGGATCTAAAGGTTTGATGAATCCCCTGGAGGACAAGTTTTCATATGCTTGGGCTAGGGTTATTCATAGGTCAAAAAATTCTCGGCGGGCTTTCTTTGTGAAGCTTAGGTAGGCTAAGGTTTGTTGAGGTATGATGGCACTTACATTCATGGGATTAGGTGCTTTAGAAGTATCTACTCCACCATATGTTTTCTTGATTGGAGGTTTGTTCTCACCTTTCTCCAATTGCCCATTATTGATGGCATTTTCAATCCTAGTTCCACAATCACACAATTCTCCAAAAGAACTAATAGGCGATGACAAGAGCCTATTATTATATGCTGGAAACAAATTCTTGATAATCATGTTAATTTGGTCTTTCTCATTTGGCCTATTGACCATCCTTGATGCCTTTCCCTTCCACCTAGTCATATACTCGGAGAATGTCTCCCCTACCCCTTGTTTAGTGGTCTCCAAGTCTCTTAAACTCACATCACTCATAGTATTGAAGATGAATTGATCCACGAACAACTCTACTAGTTCATTCCACACTTTAGTCTTACTCGAATCTAAGCTATAGTACCACCTTGATGCACCTCTGATGAGTGAAAGAGGGAATGCGTGCAAAGTTTACTTCTCATCCAACCATTTCATTTCAGCAATGCTTAGGTACCTCCTAACATGTTGCTTTGGATCTCTAGTTCCATCAAAAATTTTCGCATCAGAAATCTTGAATTTTGGAGGCAATGTGATGGGAGTCTTTGAACTTATGCCTCTCATGTTATAGAGGCAATCATCCATCCCTTAGGCCTTACGGAAGGCTGGTTGAATCTTTTCCATCTTTTCTTTCATAGCCACAATCTTTGCGATGAGCTTCTCAAATTGCTAATTCCTTTCATAATCGACCTTGTCTCTTTCATCCTAACCTTCCACTTCTTCATCATCGGGAATCTCTACATGTGCGGCCTTCTTCAACTTGGCTTCTTCTTGCTTGGTGAGGCAAATCCCCATCTTCTTGAGAACATCGCTATGCTCCTCCATTACCTTAATATCCTTTCTGCGGTCTCATCATTAATTAGAGCAGCTGCTGTTAGTTGAGGTGATTCCCCTTCTTGAAATACTTCTTCTCGATGTGCATCCTCAATCTTGATCAAGCGTCTTCTGTGCTTCTCTCGGACCCAAATTGAAGTGGGGACGTGTTTACTTGATCTTAGTGGTGCAATGGTGTTTACTAGTTCATTCCACACTTTAGTCTTGCTCGGATCTAAGCTATAGTACCACCTTGATGCACCTCCCGTGAGTGAAAGAAGGAATGCATGCAAAGTTTGCTTCTCATCCAACCTTTTCATTTCAGAAATGCTTAGGTACCTCCTCACATGTTGCTTTGGATCTTCAGTTCCATCAAAATTTTCCGCATCAAAAATCTTGAATTTTGGAGGCAATGCAATGGGAGTCTTTGAACTTATTCCTCCCATGTTAAAAAGGCAATCATCCATCCTTTAGGCCTTACGGAAGGTTAGTTGCATCTTTTCCATCTTTTCTTCCATAGCCACGATCTCTGAGGTGAGCTTCTCAAATTGCTTATTTCTTTCATAATCAGCCTTATCTCTTTCATCCCAACCTTCCACTTCTTCATCATCAAGAATCTCTACATGTGCGGCCTTCTTCAGCTTAGCTTCTTCTAGCTTGGTGAGGCGACTCCCCATCTTCTTAAGAACATCGCTATGCTCCTCCATTGCCTTAATATCCTTTGTGCGGTCTCATCATTAATTGGAGCAACCGTTGTTACTTGAGATGATTCCCCTTCTTGAAATATTTCTTCTTGATGTGCGTCCTTGATCTCGATCAAGTGTCTTCCATGCTTCTCGACCCAAATTGGAATGGGGACGTGTTTACTTGATCTTGGTGGTGCAATGGTGCCTGAAAAAAGTCTCATCTTTATTAAGTTCATATCCCAATTAAAAGATCCTTTTAACTTTTAGATGCTCTTAGCAAGTCTTTAAGTCCATTTTAATGAAGGCCCAATTACAAAATCACTCCCTTTCCTCTCATGAACCTTGCTCCTTGTTTCATTTGGACTTTAGTCCATTTACAATAATGCTCTCTGTTAGGATTAGTGCCCTAAAATCCTATTGTATGCCATGTATGACATTATGTTCTATGTAATAAACTTGTTTTATTATTATCTAAAATAATAGTAGCATGAATGTTTGGACATTATCATATAGTCCTTGAGATGTATAGTATGTGATTTATGTGATTTAGTCATAGAAGATATAAATCACAAGTTCTTTGTAAACTCAAAATCTTAGTTCGTAGTCGGTGATGAAATTGGGCATTTCATCTACGAAGACTATAACATACAAATTAAGATGATTTGTCTTGATCATGGAAGTGGAGACTTTTAGTTGAACTAAACCGCTGTGAAATTTATTATTCTATTAACAACTGTCAAACGAATAATAAATCTCACGACTTCTCATTTACATAAACTCTCAATCTGAGGGAATATTGAGCCTGATCATGAAATGTGAGTTGCTTTAATATATCAGGAGTGAGATCTAGACAAACGGTCAAAACCTCAGTATGTTGGGCAAACACACATAATGTTGAAGGAACACATATTCTCAAGATGGAATTCATAGTCCCTTGAGATAAGTTTAATGGGTTTGGTTATTTAGAGTGTTAGGCCTAACCACTTTAGTAAAGAGTTACTAAAGTTTATATTTTATGAAATTAGATTTCATAAAATATATATATGAATAACTTAAAAGATTAAACCGGGTACTCAAAGATCAAGAGGTAGTAATTTACAAAGTGACAGTTACAGATTATGACTTTGTATTACTACGAATATTTTCATGAAGGGGTTAAATGTTTAATAAAGTCTTGGGATATAATTTATTAATAAGGCTTAGAGTGCAATTATATTTATATAGTGGTATTAAATATAATTAATGCTAACTTTGGGCTTGTCAATAGTTGACAGATAAGCCCAAAGCCCATTAGAGCTAGAGCTTTATTTGTCCCTTTTGGTCCCACTCCAAGCCACACACTAAAACCCAATCGGGCTAGCCCAAAACGCTAACCCAATTAGATAATCAGTTATTTATTTAATAAGAGTTATTAAATAAATGTAACTACCTAAGTGCAGAAATTAGTGTGATTGAAAAGGAGAAAGAATAAGAATTCTTCAAGGAGACACTTGATTATTTTCTTGAAATATCACATATAGAACTGATTGAGAGACCACACATCTTGGGCACATTGTGGAATTGAAGTGAAGATTGAAAGGCATTTCAAGTCCAATCTTCATTTGTTTTGAATTTCACTGCATCAAGGTACGCTTTCTCATTCTTTGTTTCCAAAACTCAGATGTTACATGCTATCTCACATGAATGAAGTAGATCCATTCATATTCCACTGCCTGTTTTTGAATGAGATACAGAACTGTATTTTCCATGTGTTTTTTCTACAAATAGTATTAGAGCAGTTTTCAATCTCATGTTTGCATAACGTGTTGAGTGAGTTTTAGAATCAAAGAAAACTGGTTTCATGATTTTGAAAATTCTGTATTAGATTTTTCTGCATTTTTAGTTTTAGAACTATGGTTTGATAAAACTGATATTGATGTTATGATGTTGTTTAAGTTTGATTTTAACCATGCCATATTGAACTTTAAGACTATAGCATCAATGAAATTCAGTTTTGATATGATCAAGAAACTATGTTTTGTTCAAGTGAAACGTTAAAAAACAGTTACTAGAAAAATCTGAAAAATTCAGTTTCACGAGTTTCGACTGATCGAGAATTCCCTTCGATCGATCGAATGTTCCTTTCGATTGATCGAACAGGAATCGAGAATCAATTGAGTCATCCAAAAACTTTATGATGAATTTCTTTAGTTTTTTTATCGATCGAGAATTCCTTTCGATCAATCAGATTTATCTTTCGATTGATCGAACAGGAATCGAGAGTAGATCGAGCCATCCAGAAACTTTGAAATGGATTTGTTGAATATTTCGATCGATCGAGAAATACCTTCGACTGATTGAATGAACTATTTTTGAAATTTCACTAAGTGTTAAAACATAGATAAAGTGCAAAGTTGTGTGTGATAAGATTACACATGTTTTCCAAATAAAAACCTTTCATTTGAAATTTCTAGTTGGAGAGGGATTCAAAGGTTGAACCTCATAGCCTCCATTCCTGGGGTTTATAGTAGTGTGATTAAGCACCTCGTCTTGGCGTATATGCCTTGCTCCCAATGGAAGGTGTTTAATTCATGGTACTGTAGATTAAACCTCTTAATGATGGATGATATGTGTTTTTACATTAAGAATGACCATGCTACCATGGAGTTACTTGAGGACTCACATAGATTTCAGGCAATGGTGTACACTAGACTGAGTTTAATGTTAACCGCCCTACAGAGCTATGTCATTAATACTTAGAGGCCTAAGGGAAAATGGCATATTATTAGTGTTTGATAAGAGTTATCATGACAACACTAATAATGAGAATAGTTCTCAATCAATCATAGTGTTTATAATTTACTTGCTACCAAGGAATTTTAAAAATGGGATTGGGTTGTCCTTGCATATTTTATATTATGGTTTTATTAAGGTTCCACACTATATGTTTATATACTAAATTGATAACGTCTAGTTTACTTATTATATTCATGTTTATTTTTTTCAAATTTAAGCATGGCAACTTTTAGCCCACTTGTTACTATTCTTAATAAAAAACAAATTGACTAGATCCAACTATGTTGACTGGAAAAGAAACTTAGACATTGTTCTTACTGTTGAAGAGCACAAATTTGTGCTTAATCAACCATGTCCAAACTTTCCTTCATTAGATGCTCCTTCCGAGGAAAACCAGTGATATGATCGTTGGCAGAAATCTAATGAGACGACTGAGTGCTATAACCTAGCATTTATTTCAAATGTTCTACAGTATCAAATGCAGGATGTGGAACTAGCTTCAAACATTATGTTAAGTTTGAAGGAGATGTTTGGTAAGTAAGGCCGTTCAACTAGGCAAGATACCATGAGGCTTATCCTGAATACCAAAATGGCTTAAGGAACTTCAGTAAGAGAGCATTGTCTTAAAACAATCTCTTATCTGAATACACTGGAGGTTTTAGGTGCCGACATTGTTGGAGAATCCCAAGCGGATATGATACTCCAATCCTTGCCAGAATCATTCAAAGAATTCAGACTTAATTATAATATGAACAAAAAGATTTTATACCTTGTCTGAATTAATGAATGAATTAGTGGCAACAGAAGGCATTATGGCTGAAGCTTCCTCTTCTAAGCCTAAGTCGAAAGGCAAGGGTGGTAAGAAGAAGAAGGACTTCACCAAACAAGATGGTAAATAGCTTGCCTTAGGTGTTGACAATAAGGGGAAGAAAAAGAAAAAGGACTAAACCAAAGGAAAATGTTTCCATTGTGGTGAGAAAGGTCATTGGAAGAGGATCTGTCCAAAATTCATAGCTGACAAGAATAAAGGTGTGATGTGATCATTCCTTCTTGAAATTTGTTTAGTACATAATCCCACGGATTCCTGGTGTGTGGATTCAAGTTGTACCAATCATATCTGCAATACCTTGCAGGGGTTCCAGAAAACCAGAAAGCTAAATGAAGGGGAACTGTTTCTTACTTTGGCTGATGGGAGTAAAATTCCAATTGTAGCTGTTAGAGTGTTTAATTTATGCTTTGATTCTAGGGTTTTAATATTGGAAGACTGCTTATATGTACCTAATGTTCGTAGGAATTTAATTTCTACAACTTATTTAGGTAGACATGGATATTGTGTTATCTTGAAAGACAATGTTGTAATAAAGTACGATAAAGTGTTTATCTGTTCTGGCAATATTGTTGATGGTCTTTATATTATAAATCCTGATAAGCATGAATTATACAATTTTGAATTAGATAATAATTCACATGTAAAATCATTAAAGGGAAAATTTCCTTCTACTAATGATGCATATCTTTGGCATTTGCGTTTAGGTCATATTAATTCAAATAGGATCCAAAGATTGGTGAAAGATGGGCTTTTAGAACCATTAGATTTTAATGAATTCCCAATCTGCAAATCCTACTTGGAAGGTAAAATGACGAAAAGGCTTTTTAATGCAAAAGGCTATAGAGCCAAAGATTTGCTAGAACTAGTACATTCAAATGTATGTGGTCCTATGTCTATCCAAGCAAGAGGTGGCTATGAGTATTTCATTACTTTCACTGATGATTACTCTAGATTTGGTTATGTGTACCTAATGAAATGGAAGTCCGAACCTTTTGAAAAGTTCAAAGAGTTTAGGGCTGAAGTTGAGAATCAATTAGGTAAATGCATAAAGTGTTGGAAAATCTAGTTTTGTATCTCATACAAAACACACAGCGGAAGTAACAATCACGGATTTACTTCAATGATGAAAGATAACATGTAACCATGAATTCTAGAATAAAGAACAGAAAGCGTACCTTGATGTAGTGAATTTCAAAACATGACTTGAGAATACCTTCAATCTTCATCTCAATTCCACATGGTGCCCAAGATGTGTGGTCTCTCAATCAGTCTTTTGTACATAGACTCTCAAAGAAAAAACCTTCTTTTTCTCCTTGTGGAGAAAATCTGATTTCTTTTTTTTTTCATCATACGTACGTTAAACTATTCTCATCTTTTCTTTATTTTATAACTCTTATTAAATAATGACTGATTATCTAATTGGGTTAGCCTTTTGGGCCTACCCAATTGGGCTTTAGTTTATGGCTTGAGATGAGACCAAAGGGAAGAAATAAGACTCTAGCTCCAATGGGCCTTGGGCTTTTCTGTCAACTCTTGACAAGTCCAAAGTTACCATTAATTATACTCCATACCACTATAAGAATATAATTGCACTCTAGGCCTTATTAATAAATTATATCCCAAGACTTTATTATACATACAACCCCTTCATTAAAATATTCGTAATAATACAAAGTCATGAATGTAGACTGCCACTTTGAAGATTACTACATCTTAATCCTTGAGTACCTGGTTTAGTCCTTTATGTTATTCATCATATATTTATGAAATCCAATTCCATAAATATATACTTTAGTAACTCCTTACTAAAGTGGTTGGGCCCAACACTCTGAATAACTAAATCTATTAAACTTATCTCAAGGGAATATTTTATATCTCCGTTAAGAGATTATGAATTCCATCTTGAGAATATATGTTCCATCAACACTAAATGTGGTTGCCCAACATACTGAGGTTTTGACCGTAACTTATAGATCTCACTCCTGATATATCAAAGCAACTTACATCTCATGATCAGGTCCATTATTCTCTCAGGATTTAGAGTTGATGTAAATAGAAGTCGTGAGATTTATTATTCATTTGATAGTCGTTAGGAGAATAATAAATCTCACAGCAGTCCAGTTCAATATGTCTTAACTCTTAAAACATATCAACATATCAACTAGAAGTCTTCACTTCCATGATCAAGACAAATCATCTTAGTTGATATGTTATAGTCTTCACAGATGAAATGCCCAATTTCATAACCAAATACGAACTAAAATTCTGAGTTTACAAAGAACTTGTGATTCATATCTTTCTGTGACTTTTCACATAAATCACATACTATGCATCTCATGGACTAAGATAATGTCCCATTAGTTCATTTATAGATAGTCTCATATAATTAAACAATTTAATTATTTATGACATGCCAACAAATTGGATTTTAGGGCATAAACCCCAACATAAAGGCCATTTGATCTGATCGTGGTGGCAAATACCTTCTTAGGGATTTCAAGGATTACTTAACTGAAAATGGGATTATATCCCAGTTGACTACACCTGGAACACCACAACAAAATGGTGTAGTAGAAAGAAGGAATAGGACTCTTTTAAATATGGTTAGATCCATGTTGAGTAATTCAACTCTACCTATTTCTTTTTAGGGGTATGCCTTAAGTACAACAATGCATCTTTTAAATTTAGTTCCATCAAAATATGTTCCCAAAACACCCATGGAATTGTGGAATGGGTGCAAGCCTAGTATGAGATACCTCCACATTTATCCAGCACACGTGCTAAAAGGGAAGCCTAATAAATTGGAACCAAAGTCAGAAGTATGTTTGCTTATGGGTTATCCAAAAGAAACTAGGAGTTATTTATTCTATAGTCGTAATGATAACAAAGTGTTTGTTAGTACAAATGCCAAATTTTTGGAAAATGACTATATGAATGATTATACTCCTAAGAGTAGAGTTATCAATGGATGAAATTAGGAATGTTGTGGTTGTATTGGATACACCACAAGATATTACTCACAAGATGACTAGTACACAAGAGCCTCGTCGTAGTGGGAGGATTATAAGGCCACCTGTAAGATTTATAGGTCTAGGAGAAACTTATGAAGCTATCTCAGAAGAGGCTGAATCTGATCCTTACACTTATGAAGAGGCAATGAAAGATATAGATGCACATCATTGGGTCAAAGCTATGAAATCTGAATTGGATTCTATGTATTCCAATCAAGTTTGGGATCTTGTAAAGGCTCGTAATGGCATTAAACCCGTTGGTTATAAATGGGTTTACAAGAGGAAGAGAGGGATAGATGGAAAGGTTGAAACCTTTAAGGTAAGACTAGTGGCGAAAGGGTATACACAAAAAGAAGGTATTGACTATGAGGAAACCTTTTCGCCAGTAGCCATGCTTAAATCTATCAGAATTCTCTTATCCATTACTGCTCATTATGATTATGAGATTTGGCAAACGGATGTTAAGACTGCATTTCTAAATGGAAATCTTGATGAAGAAATTTATATGATGCAACCAGAAGGTTTCATAGCAAAGAACCAAAAGCATATGGTATGCAAGTTGAAAAGGTCCATTTATGGACTTAAGCAAGCATCTAGATCATGGAACATCAGATTTGATCAAGCAATCAAGTTATTTGGTTTTGAACAAAATCTAGATGAACCATGTGTGTATAAAAGACATTAAGATAAAGTAGTAATGTTCCTAGTGCTTTATGTTGATGATATTCTACTCATTGGAAATGATGTAAGGGTAATGTCATCAGTAAACATTTGGTTGTCAAGCCAATTTGATATGAAGGACTTGGGTGAAGCTAACTATATTCTAGGGATCAAGCTTTGGCGAGATCAAAAGAATAGAATGTTAGGCTTGTCATAAGCTGGATATACAGATAAGATTCTAGCAAGGTTTAGCATGCAAAACTCCAAGAAAGGATTGCTTCCTTTCAGACATAGAATTCCTCTGTAATGACCAAAGGCCTAAGACTCTTGAAGAGGAACAGACAATGAGACAAGTTCCTTATGCTTTTACAATGGGAAGTCTCATGTATGTCATGTTATGTACTAGGTCAGATGTATGCCATGCTATGTACTAGCGCCCTTATGTGGAAGGACTGATCCTACTACCAAAGTATGGGTTCGAAGTTTAGATACGATTTTGGGAAGGTGTTAGGCACCCAAAATCTTCTGACCTATAGGTCAGCTTCCACTCATTGTGTCCTACGTTTTAATCCTATTAAAGACACATTCAACGTTTCATCTTAACACACATACACACACTAGCATACATCTAACCATACAACATGGCATTTCATCCTAAACCTAACATACATCTATTGTGCTATCACATCACATCACAAACCCTAGCATTCATCTATCATGCTTATCAACCAACACAAACCTTAACATGTTCTCATCAAAGCATCTCATCTCATATGGCATCATATCATGGTCAAGCTAGAACATAGGTATGGTAGTAAGCAAGCATACATCATATCTAAGGTAAAAGACTTATGAAGAATCAAGCAAACATGTTATTACAAATCTCATCCATGTTGATCATCCAAACAAAATCATATTCAAATCAATGCATGTGAATGTGAATGCATGTCTTACCTTACTTACCTCATTGCTTCACAAAACCTATGGCATTAATGCATGATCATATTAATGCATGTTCATGGTATTAAAATAAGAAAATGAAGGAAACCCTAATCTAGCATGTTAAAGAAAACAACTAATTAAACAGAAGAGAAAAGACTTAAAAAGCAGAAAAGGAACTAAACAGAGGCATATAATGTAAGAGAAACAAAGAAACAAAAAAACAGAAGCAGAGAACTCAGATTAGGGTTTCTGGACAAAGACTTAAAGATAGGCAAAACAGGTTAAACAAAGACTAAAACATGTGAATAAAACAAAAGGAAAATAGGTAGAAAGGATTAGGGTGTTATGGGCAGGGATATGCGTGCTTATACATAGAGCATGTGTACGTAACTTAGTTGTATGCGTATGCATATCACAAGTATGCGTGCACATGCTTGAAACATGCGTATGCATACACACCTATGATAGGCCACAAACTGAATGACCCCTTGTGATTAAACCAATTAATTAATTAGCCAAGTTATTAATTAATCAATTAATCATGCAAACGCGTGGAAGCACAAACAAATCACCAATAAACTAAATATGCAGCGGAAATTAAATGACACGGTGATTTGTTTACGAATGGGGAAAACTCTTACGGCAAAAACCCCACCGGGTGATTTTCAGGTCACCACTCCCGAAACTCCACTATTATCACAACAAGCAGTTACAAGTAAAGAAATCCCAAGTACCTTACCAACCTACAGTTGAACCCTTACCCCAATACCCAATTGGACTTGTTCTGTAGTGACAGTTCCCCCTTTGATGCACGGCTCCCAAGTACGTGACTAACCAATGTGCGGATCCCAGTACGCGACTTCAAACACCAACTGAAAGAGAGGTTGGCTGCAAAGTTCTTCAGTTCATCTTACACGATGAAGATCAAGAAGATGCTTGGTCACAAAACCCAAAGGTGCAAATACACAACAACTTCTTCAGAAGAAATGAACTAGGGCAAGAACTTCGTCTCTGGTCACAATTTGTTCCAACAGAGTTTTCTCAATGCTTGTGCAACTTGTGTACTGTTTGACAACCCTAAAAACAATCATTTTATATGTCTAGGGTTAGGAGAAAAGAAAGCCCAAAGACACATTCACGGATCCCAAGAAATTAGATCAGAATTCTGATTTTCATGAACCTCGACAGATAGAAGCTGTCAAGAAGCTGTCGAGCAGGTGTCGAGCTTACGGGCTTGAACATCTTTCTTAAGCTCGATAGATGCAGCTGTCGAGCTTTAATGAAATTGCACTATCAGCTTGTTTTTCTTGGACAGACTTGATGACTTCAACACTTGATCTTGAAACCTTGTTTCTTGAAGTATTAAAAACACCTAGAACTACCCAATTACAAGTAGAGTGCGTTTTGTCAAAAGGATTAGCCAATTACATAAAAGAATGACATATGTTCTTAATGAGTGAACTACATATGTCCTAACAACCTAAAACACTAAAACCCAGAAAATGCAAAACAGAAACTCAGAAAATAAGAATCTAACAACCTAACATGCTTAAAACACAAATACAAAGTAAACCTAGACTAAACAAATATATCACAAACATATAAACATATATAAAAACATGCATAAAACAATAAAATCAATGAAAAGCGAAGAGCCAAAGTTAGAAACTTTACCTCAACACAAGAACTCTCTAGAGCTTGATTTTGACCATTCTCTTCAGTCAATCTAGTCACAACCAATTCAAAAACGAGTTAGTAAACTTAGAACTTAAAGATCAAGAACAAAAAAGGTCACAACCAAATAAAATTTAATTTGAGTATGTTTTGTGAAAAACTCGCTATTTGATTCACTATTTTCTAGTGAATCTTATGTGTTTTACCACCAGAATTCATCCTCCTTGAAAATGTACCCTTTATGGCTTTATATAGTCGAAAAATAGGGGTTTCGGGTGGCTCTTAGACGATATGAAATTCATTCCAAACCAAGTTTTAATGCAGAAAACCTTTACTTTCATAGTTTCTAGAACCCTGGCATGTGCATGCATGCACATGTATGCGTACGCATGCACGAAGCATGAGCACGCAGAGCTTGAGTATGCATGCACATACGCATGCCTTAAGGTTTCTGTGGCCTTTCTTTTCCAAAAATAGTTTATTTGGTCCAAAAAAAAGTTATATTTTCCATAAACACTTTCCTCAAGTCAATTTTCATTTGATTGTGCCCTAAACCGACCTTGGGCTTTAGAATTCTTACATCATTAGAAAACAGGAGCTCGAGTCGTAAGGGGTATAAAATGTGATATCTATAATATCAAAAAGATTTTTTTTTTTTTTTTTTTTTTTTATTTAAGAAGAAGAAAAGGTGTTGTACATGTTAAAAAGTGTATACACCCCAAGGAAGTTAATTTCGTACCGTACTGGCCAGTACCGCCGAAATTTGTCGTACCGGTGCTTAGGCCGATACAGAAATGCTCTTGTTTCGTTTCGGTTTAAATACCGACTGTACCGGAGCCATTTCGGGCATACCGGGATAAATACCGGGTTTCAGTCGGAAAATAGATACCGAGTGAAACAAAAAAAAACTCAGAAAACCCCCTAATTTCAAGATCCACCTCCTCACTCTTACCTCGGTTTTTCCTCCTCTTCTTCGTATTTGCCAGCCTTTGTTTCTACAGCCCCTTCATCTTCTTCATTTTTTTCTCAATGTGGGTCTGTCTCTCTTTTTAGTTTTGGTACACTCACCTAAAAGTAGAAACTAAGTAGTCAAGAAGCAAGTGACAAGACTTCAAAGCAAAACGTGTGGAGGTGAAAAAAAGAATGAAAAAAAAAAAAAAAAAAAAAAAAACTTATAATGAAAGACTAATGGGCTACAATTGTAAGCAAGATGTGTGGAGGTGAAAAAAAGAATGAAAAAAAGAAAAGAAAAAAAGAAATCCTAATGAGTTAGGACTTCCAGTAGTTGACTGGGTGGGTGTAGGATTTGGAAACTCTATGCATTTCAAATAATAAAAAAATTATCGGTTAACGTAAATCATTTCAATTTTTTTAAAGGTTCAAATTTTTTATTTTAGCTATGGCTCTACTATTGTAACATGCATTTTTGTATTTTGGTGAAGCTAAAATAGCGATATAGCTATTTAGCTTCACTGCTGCTAATGCTCTAACTCCACCAAAAAATATAAAAAGTTGCCAAAGTGATATATTGAATTATTAGAAATATAACTTTGTATATTGTATAAAATAGTAAAAAATAGTGGTAAACCCGAAACAGTACACCGATATTGACCGATATCCGAAATATATCGTACCGCTAGCCAAACTAGTACAGCCTCCGGTACGGTATTGACTTCCTTGATACACTCACACACCCACACACACGCACACCTTATTATGAGGCAAGTGCATTTCATGGTGTACTTGAGGGATTGCTTATTGGAAGGCTCATGATAGAGAGGGAGAATTAATGTTGTTTTTTGTGCTTTTTATAGATCAAGGAAGGATGAGTGAGAGAAGAAGAGACACATCCATTGTATCTCATCTTAGACAATAAATTTAATCATGAGTATAAAACTTTTAAAATACCCCAAAAAAGAAAATAAAAAAGAAAGCAATTTAGAAAGGAAAAAAAAAAAGTGAAATTTGAAATGGCATAAATTAGTTTATTGTAGAAAATGAAGTCATAAATTTTGTTCAAAATGATTATATACATCATCAAGTTTTGGATCTAACTTTTATAATATATATATATATATAGAGAGAGAGAGAGAGAGAGAGAGAGAGAGAAGAAGAAGAAGAAGAAGAAGAAGAAGAAGAAGAAGAAAATGAAAGAATTTAGAGAAACTTGATTTTTTTTTTTCCTTTTTAGAAAAGAAATTGACTTGATTTAGTAGTACATAAATAGTATTTTTATTTATTTATTTATAAAATCTCTTTATGAGTCTTTTAGCTTTAAGAAGAGATGACATGACATGATAATTTGTTTAAATAAACATGCGTCATCGTTGTGTACATCCTTCAATTTGGGGATCCAACTTTTATAATATATTATAAATGCTATCATCTCCTTTACATTTCTTTTATCTAACTTCTAAGGCTTACAAGCAGCATCTCCTTATATACATCGTACAGAGCTTATTTACCATCTTGAGGTTAAAAAATAGGTTACATCCTGTCACAATCTTTATTGAACACATTCCTTGTGAAATCGTATGTCCAAAACAAGATTTCAGCCTAAGTAGCAGTGTATATATTGTGGGTATGCAATAGTTGGTGTGTGATAATCATTATTCTTAAAAAGAAATAACTCAAAATTGAGCCTTCTAATACTCATGTGGTCGACTAGAACTAAGCAGAAAAATCTATCAACTCCCATCGAAAAGTCTCACCAATTTCACCATGGAGAAAATATATTTATATCACTACGGTGACACTATGGAGTCTGGTGTCTTGAAATGTGCAAGGTAGGCTAGTTCATGAACTGCATTGGCAATCTTCTCGATGCATGGTACAACATCAATTAGGATTAAAGCAACTGCCGCAGGTGGTATAATCTCTCGCAGATTATAATCTTCCAAAAGGATCATATCAAGTAAAAGTTTTAGCTTTTGAGAAGCGACTTTTGATTTTTCTATGTAGATATTAACTGATGTTGGTTTGGTCATAGTTTTAACTGCTGATGCTAATTCCTTAAGAGCTTTTCCAGTTTCTGAACAAATTTGTGTGCATTGATCTTGAATATTGCTTCTGAACTGATAGGGTGCCTGTGAAGATGGCAAAAAATAGGTTAGTGAAGTCACTTTATGATATAGTTAAAGTTAAAGGGTAATCATTCAATATTTCACAAGTATAACAATGTGGTACTTAGGGAAGAAGCCAAGAATCTTTCCTTCAGAGGGTAACCTCTAGGAATAAAATGAAATTGTACAAAACTCAAATCACCATATACGCACACACCCTCCATGTAGTTATGTATGTGTTTATTCTTTGCTTGAAAATAAGAGTAGATTTCTTCATATTTTGTGAGAAATAACTAGACTAAAATTATAGGTAAAATTTTTATATATTGTTAGATTTTTATTACCAAAAATCATGGTTATGTAAAAATTTCATATAAAATTGAATAAGTTATCTCTTCTTTATATGTTAAAGGATTCAGAAAGTTAATTATGACTTCAAAAAATGTCAAAAATACCCCTAATCTAATTAGATAATCCTTATTTAAAAAAAATGGTTAAAATTGTAATTCAACAAAATTCAAAAAATAAACTACCAGATAAATTTTTTTCCTAAAAATTAGTACACTCTTTCTATTTAAATATATATCTTACACATGTTTGATATATTTTTTCTTAAAAATTTGCACACACTAAACCCATCAGTTTACTCCATTTCAAAAAACCTTATCACACGTGTGGAGCGCGTGTGATGAGTATATTATAAGGTAATTGAAATATAGATTTTATAGGGAAAAAAAAGTGAATTTAGGTCAATATATAGCATGCATAATATATTTTTATTATGTTATGAGATACTTTTTTACTTTGTTGAAACTTTCAACATTATAAACTTTTGAAATTTTATTTTTAAAAAATATGTTTAGCTACCACACTTAATATTAATAAACTTGTTGAATACGCTAGATGCTTAGAATATATATATATATATATATATATATATAAAATTGACCCATAATTAACAAAGTAATACGCCAATTAAAAATCATTTGGTAAACAACCATTCTGATCAATCTCTTAAAAAATATTCGATTTTCTTTTCAACTGATATCTCACATGATTTTGCCCTTTTTCCTATCCCAATTTTTTTTAATATTAAAAACTATAAAATAAGAATAAATTGAAGAATTTTTTTTTTAGAGTTTCAACTTACGACGTTTGCTCCTGAAGATAGCTCTTTATCATCAGACCAAAAACTAATCGATTTTTGATATAGGTAGAAATTGAACCTCAAATCTCTTATTCAACTACCAGAGACTTTACTAGTTGAGCTAACTTGAACCCACAAAGAATTTTTTTTTTTTTTTACTCGAAAAAATTAGAAAACCAATCATATTAAACACAGATTCCAAAAAAGTATGTATTGTTAGAGTTGGGTTGACAAAACATAAAATTCATTATGTAAACATTTATTACTCATACTAAATACTTACTTTCTTTAGGCATTTGCCTTAAATATAATTGTATTAGAATTACTTAAGAATTTTCATGTATCATTTTGACCAAAGTAATGAACCTGAATGGGCTTTTATAAAAACTTGTATAATTTATTTGTAATTTTGTTATTTTTAATTGTATTAGAATATTATTTTTACAGAAGTAATAGATTTATACATTCTAGTTGTAATATTGTTATTTTATTATGAAATACCACAATTTTTAAAAGCTATTTATATATATATATATATATATAATTACTTAATAGACTATTTTTTTTTTCTTTTGGTGGGAGGGAAACTTATATATATATATATATATATTTGGAAGCTAAACTCTCTAAAATTTTTAATTTTACGAACTAGCATATAAAAATTAATAAAACTTTGTGTGGGCAAGCCATGGCCCCCCTTGGTCTAAAGGTAGATCTATCCTTGGTGGTACTCTTTTTTTCTTTTCTTTTTATAAAAATTAAGTTTTATAGATTTTTTTTTTTTTTAGAGAGTTTCAACCTATAGCATCCGCTCCTGATGATGCTCTTTATTATTAGACCAAAAAACCAATCGGTTTTTAGTATAGGCGGGGATTAAACCCCAAATCTCTTATTCAACTATTAAAGACTTTACCAGTTGTGCTAACTGGAACCCACCACCAATTAAATTTTTAGTACCATTTATGTGAGGAATGAGTACCATATCACTATATTGTAAAATAACTAATAATTTTTATTATTAAGGGATGTATATGTTTTTTTTTTCTAAGGAGGAAGGGATGTATATGTTATTAATATTATTAGTGTAAAAGACATTGGTGACAAAAACCCAAAAGAAGAAAAAACTAAATATATGCATGAGTAGACAAATTTTGGTCAACTTTATATCTGCCAAAAAAAAAAAAGTTCTATATTTGATGACCTGTGGAAATAAGTTATCTATTTAGAATTTTAGTAATGATTTACTTGGAATTCAAAGTTAAAGTAGCTATTAAGAGCTTCAATTTTGTAGGCACATTCCCGTGTTAAAGCTCCAACTTTAACATATTGTTTCCAGGGATGCTTGAACCCAAAACGATATTGCCATTCCCATCTAGCTAGATTAGCCTGAAAGTTTAAAAAAATATATATAATTAAAAATATATATATAAAAGTTGAAAAAAAATGGAATTCAAATAATTTTTTATTTTTGGGGTACAGACGAGGGTTTGGGTGACCAATTATACCCACCATAGTTTCTTCACTGCTTTTCGAAGTAAGGACGCTTTTATATCCTTTAAGAAATGGTTTATTATCCAATGGCTGCCCATCCTCTGATTTTGGAAAGTATTCACCCTTATGAAGGTATTCACCCTTAAATCCTGTAAGTTTGTATTGGTCAATACTGATTCTCAAATTTAAAATAAATATTAAAAAAAGGTCATTGAGAAATTGAAATAAAAAAGAAGAAACGAAAAGAGAATGAAAAGGAATATGGGGCATGAAGGTCTGATATTTATTTTACTAGGATTCTAGGAATATATATTACTGTATATGAAATATTATAATGGCAGTATTATTTTAGAAGTATACCTTCTAAGAAATTCCCAAGCTTTTCTATGTTCTTAGCAATCAAATTTTGCAAATCCTCTCCATTCCAAACAGGGCATATACAGATGCATACAACGATAGCGATGACGCTACCGATGATGATTGTATATATCCTGTCAATGACGTTATTTTGCCAATCATCTGGTCGGTAACCCGATACAGATACCATGGAGAAGGTCAATATGAATATCATTAGCCCGTAATCATACGGCTTGAGTGCGGGAATGAATCTCATAAATGTAAAAATTGCACCTGCATATCACACCTCTCAACCAATGAAATGAATTTGAAAAGTTCGAACTTTTAACACTAAAATATCAGAATCTGTATGTTTGTAAAATGTTACCAATGGTAAAGACGAAGAATCCAACCACCATGGCCTCCCCTGCCTTATTATTACCTGAAGAACTTCTTGCTATGTTATTAATTCCATCACCTAGAGCAGCAGCTGACGACGTTGCCACCATCCTGTTTATGCCTTTTCCCAGAGTTGCTCCTATAGAAGATGAAAAACAAAACAAAACAAAACAAAAACGTTGAGCTCCAATTCTGTAGCTAGCTGTGATGCTATAAATAGGTTGCAAGCTTAATTACCAACAGAAAACTCAAGGACTAGAACAATTGTCATAACAGCCCATATTCCATCTTGGTCAAAAAGATGATCGAATTGTTTGATGTAGAACAATAAGGAAGCCAATGTGATAGCCAGACCTACTTTTAGTCCATGGACTATTCTCCGTGGATCATCTTGTCCTACTTTCTTAATCTTCCTTGCCACCCGGTATACCTTGTTATCCCATGACTGCCGAAGCAATGGCTTGCGCCACTCCGATGGCAACAATCCATAATTATAATTAGTGATAGGTCCAGCAGTCTCAGGACTCATCATCTTTGCTCTCTGTGTTGAAAGGGCAAGGTTTCTATGGTTGAAAGAGAAATAATAATAAGGATAGAGGCCAACAATAGTAAGAAGATAGAAGGGTTTGGGAGCTATGATGTTTAGCTAAAATATCTACTAGAGAGAACATTTGTTAATGAAATAAATGGAATTGAGGCTTAAATTTAATTCTATTGGCCGTGTTCTCTATCGCTATATATTGGTTTATGAAGTACGCACGACGTGTCAACTATTTGAAAAATAACATTTAAAAAAGAAAAAGAAAAGAAAACCTACTTTAGATATAGAAAGCCAAATTCTTGGCATTCCTACGCAAGCACGCATGCTGCGTGCAACCCACAAAAAAGAAAAAGTTGACTCTCTACATTCTACAATTAATTAATGGACGGAATAAACGAGGGAAGTCTACAGTCAAACTGAAATTCACATCAGGTGTAATTCACTCATTTCCTTCACAATTTTTTTTTTTCTTTTTTTACTTTTTAACTTTAACTTTTTAATTTTATTTTTAATATATTTTATTCAATGGTTGAGATTAAAAGTTACTTTTTTAACTTTCAATTTTAACCATTCATTTGATATTGCACCAGGTGCAATACCCTAGGTATTGCACCTGATGTGAATTCGTCAAACTGTTATATATTTTTTAATTTGAACCTTTTATTATTAAAGTGTTTTTTTTTTTTGTGGGAGAGGGAGATCCGTAAATTTAAAATTAGATGATTTCTTAATTGAATAAGTTCAGTGACGAAATTTGTTCTATAAATTTTTATAATTTATTGTGAGTTTTAAAAGCGAATGCTATAAGTTGATATTAACGATGGGTCTCTGTAAAAGTGATTCTGTACCATTCATAATTGTCATTTTAATAATTTGTGAAAAAATAACATTTTTTAGGTGGCGGAAAATAAATATGATATTAGCTATGGGTCCATATAAAAGTGATTCTCTACCGCTTATAATTGTCATTTTAATAGTTTGAAAAAAATATTTGTGTACATATAACATAGTTCTTAACTGCCACTTTCCACGCTTTTAGTGATTAAAATATCGCCAGTAACATATTAGCCCAAGAGTTTTTTGGTTTTTTGGGCTAGAGATACATTCACTTGGGGCTAATAGATATACATTTATGTGGGGTCCAAGAAATCTTGGGAAAGATATATATTCATGTGGATGGCGAAGAAAGAAATCTTAGGAAAGATATACATTCGTGTGGAGGGCGAAGAAATCTTTGGGCTAGATTATTATTATTATTATTATTATTATTATTAGGCAAAACTTAGGTCTAATATCTTAGGTACAGTACCTTAAATTCTCTATTTAAAATTTTCACACCTGTCTAATTTGACAAAGCAAGTAAACGGCGTTAAAACTAAAATATCTTTTTTTTTCCCCTGTACCTGCAAACGTCTTCTCTTCCAAACCCAAAATCTTTCTCTTCCAAACCACCATGACCCTTCTCTTCCAAACTCAAAACCCATATTTCCTTCTTCCTTCTTTTTCCTGTACCTACAAACGGCTTCTCTTCCAAACCATCCATGACCCTTCTCTTCCAAACCCAAAACCCAAAACCCAAAAAAGAAAAAAAAGAAAAAAAAAATCTCATATCTCTCTCTCTCTCTCTCGGTGTGTGTATGTATGTATGTGTATTTGTTTCCTTTCTTCTTTTCTGATCTATGATTCTTTCTTTTCTGATCTATGATTTTTCTTCTTTTCTGATCTATGATTCTATGGACTCTGAACGGATCAGTATTTTGGTTTGAAATACTTGAAGCTACGGCACCTGAACAGATCACTGAAAGCAGTGTAATACTTGATCTTTCCTGTTTGCCTCATTTTTCATCACCAAAAGCAGTGTAATACTTGAAGCTACGATCACTGAACAGATCCACAGAATTACTTGAAGCTACGGCACCTAAACAGATCTGGCTTTTATTTTTTGATCTTTCCTGTTTGGTTACTGAGAAAATGAGGAAGAAGGGTCCCTTTTTTTGGTTTGAAACCCAGTAGAAAATGAGGCAACCGGAGATTTGAAGCCGTGGGTTCTTGCAGTACAAGAAAAAAAAGGAAGAAGGAAAAAAGAAAAATTTTATGCCGTGGGTTAACGCTGTTTGTTTTGGGATGTCAAATTTGACAGTGTCAAAATTTTAAATAGGAAACTTAAGGTACTATACCTAAGGTACTGTACCTAAGTTTTGCCCATTATTATTATTATTATTATTATTATTATCATTATTTTTTTTTCTTTACTTTTTTTTTTTAAAGAAAGTTTCAACCTATGGCATTCATTTATGATGATAGTTCTTTATTATCAGACTAAGACACCAATCATTTTTTGGTGTAGACGAGAATTGAACCCCAAATATCTTATTTTGTCTTTACTAATCATTTGTTCTTGAAAAATTAAGAAAGCTTCTATTATAGGAGAAGGTGTGGATTCGAGTTAACTCAATTGGTAAAGTCTTTTATGGTTGAATAAGAGATTTGGGATTTGATTCTCACCTACACCAAAAACCGATTGTTATCTTAGTCTGATAATAAAGAATATAATCATCAGAAGCGGATGTCATATGTTGAAACTCTATCCAAAAAAAAAAAAAAAAAGGAGGACATCATTCATTAGGTGCATGAGTCTGCCCTTTCACATAAGGGTGGACCCCACATTGATATACCATTGGATGTGTGAATCCTCCCTCTCAGATGAGCGGTGGACTCCAGATCCACATATATCATGCATCAAGTGCACGAGTTCTCCCTTTCACATGAAAGTGAACTCCATATTGATATATCATTGGGTGCATGAATCCTCCTTCAGACATAAGGGTGAACCCCACAAATGTGGGATCCACCCTAATGTGAGAGGGAGGTTTCATATATTCAATACATAGAGTGTTTTTCTCTATTAAAGAGGTTTACTTATCAGATATCACCTACCATTTTTTAATTAATTAATATTTGATAATTTTTGAATAGGATTGGTTCAATACAATTTGAGGCCAATAGGTGAACCATAAATTTTTTAAAAAGGGCTAGGCTAATTAATATATAAAAAAAATTAAATCCAAAGAATAGTTAAATGTATATGGATAGAGTTTAAGTTACACCTAGTATAACTTTAAGTAATGTTACACTGCCTAATAACTTTTTATTGGATCAATATAACAAATTTTTCACTATTAAATTATATGTTCTCTATGTTTGTAACATGCATAACAAGTTTCATGTCAACCAAATGTTATTTACTATTCGATCTATAAACTCATATTTTATGCATAATTATAAATACAAAAACTTAAAATTTAAATATTTGAACAATGACATAATTGTTGATCTCATATCATCTTGAAATTTTGCAAGCATATATATATATTAATAGGTAAAGCTTAGAAAAAGTTCAATTAGAATTTGAAATTAGAATCCAATTTTGTGTCATGTGTTTAAATTTATGTGGAGACCACACCATAATTATCCACTTAAGTTATTTAATCGTTGTGTCAAGTGAGTTAATGAGTACAAAATACTAAGAATCTAATATTAATGAACTATAAAATAAAAAAAATAAAAATCACATATACTTAATAAAAATCACCACATAACAAAGATCACCACATGTTCTATCTTTTTAAAAATTAGAAGGAAAAAAAAATGATCATAAGTAGTATTAAATTTATGTAAGAATTTTAATATGTGACTAATTAAATTTACTTAAATTTTTTTTTTTGGACTAATTAGTTATATTTATATGATAAAAATTGTGTTTAATTTTAAATGTATATACACATATGCATGTGTTACATGCTATTTTTAAAAAAATAATTTGACTAATTATTTATATTTTTGTAATAAAAATTGTGTTTAATTTTAAATATATCCATGTGTTTGCATGAGTTACATAGTATAAAAAGAAAATCTAATTTAATGGTAGATTTGTTAAAATTTGCATCTAATAAAAATATATTGAGTGGTTTAACATAATTTAAAATTGAAAAATACAACATCCACAACTTTTTTATTATACTTTCATAACAAATCTTAAGTGGCAAGTGATTACCAGTTGTTATTGGTGGGTAAAAAAGTAATTCAAGTGGTGAATTCAAATTAGAACTAATAGGGGTATTTTTGACAGAAGAAAAATTGACGTATAAACAGAAGACCAGGAGAGCGGACGAGCTCTGTGAAACTGTTGGTTTTGTAAGGAGGTGACGGAGGCCCCAGAAAGACTAGGATAGAAGTAATGTTCCTCTATCCAGCCGATGGTGCTTTCAGTAGACGATGCCACCACAAAAGCCGACGGGTGCATCTCCCCTAACCGACGGGAAAACTTGGAGTGATGGGTGACCATAAGATCAATGGGGTGAAGAAGCTAATGGGTCCCACGTAGCCTTGCTTGGTCCTCACAAATATTCATGTGTGGAAATATCTTGAGCATCACGCACAAAGACCTTATCACGCTCTCATATCTTCCCCATATGGAAAGACACTCCAAAGTCGTGGAAACCCTAAATACCAAATCTCCTCTACAAGGGAAGTTCCCTACTTCTGAGGGATCTTGGTTCATCACTCGCCACTATATAAGCACCAAACCTCCTTTTTCCTGATTTACGTAGAAATTCTCTAGCTCTCTCACTCTAGAGCTTCTCATTCACTAACTTGACCTTCGGATGGTCTTTGGCCGGTCCCACACCAGTGACTTCTGTTTGGTCCATTTGTTCTTATACATAGGTACCCATTGGAGTGACTTGGAACCTACAACTCACTAACGATTTTAGCACATCATCAAGAACCAATAACAACTTACCATCTATGATTTGTTTGTGAAAATGTTGTGGACGTAACACTTCTCATTAAAGTTATATCATATGTAATACTTATCTATTTTTAGGAAAATTAACCACATATACACTTTGATTTTTTTTTTTTTTTTTTTTGACTAAGAGATTTAATGAGTTATTTATTTTATGAGTAAAAAATTATTTATTAGTTATTTGCGTAAATGCCAAATATTTTTTGTAATGAGCTACTTATATTATAAGTTTAAAAAATGATTTATTATTTATTTATGTAAACGTCAGTTACTTTTTTAGACAATTTGTTTGTGAGAAAAGAAATGAATGGGATAAATTGAATAATTTTAAAATATTCTTTTTCTTGTCATTCTCTTGTTTAGGAGTTAAGTGAGAGAGAATGGAATAAGTAACAGGAAACATTCCTTCTTCTTTATTCCCTCAGAACCTCAAATTTAAATTCTCCCTTACATTGGAAGGAATTGGAGGGAATAAAATTAGATTTGACACATGCCAAATGCCAAAAAACTTTGACACATGCTATAGTGATGTTCTACTTTTAGAACTACAAGACTAATGTGATAAAAATTTATGTATTCTTTTATTATTTTCTCTCTCTTCTATTAATAGAGAATGAATTAAAAAAAATAATATATAAACACTACAACAATATTTATTTTCAATGACGAATTTTAGTGAGGAAAATTTTTTCATCTCAAAAAAATACCATATAGTGACGAAATTTATATTTCGTCACTATATATAAAAAAAATTAATTACATTTAGCGACGAAAATTAGATTTCGTCGCTATATGTTGTGTTGAACTAAGGGCGCTAAACGAAAATGTGGGTGCCAAACTGAATTCATCTACAGTGACGAATTATTTTGTCACTAAAAGTTTAAGTTTTTTGCGACAAAAAATTTCGTCGCTAAAGGTGTTGCTTAGAACACTACTAGTGACAAAACCAATTTCGTCGTTGAATGTGACAAATAGTGACGAAAATAAGTCGTTGCTAAAAAGAAAATCATAAGAATCCGTATCATTATCAGCGATGAAACTGAGTTTGTCGCTAAAGGTAACCTATAGTGACGAAATAAAATTTGTCGCTAAAATTTTTATATTAATATCACATTCAGCCACTCTTTTTGTTGTTTCACTTCACACTCACCCGATCTCTCTTTCCCTTACTCTCTCCGATCCAAACCACTGCCTCACCTCAGCTCGTCGTCACCGTCGTTTTAGCTTGCCATCGCTGCGTTTCACTTCTCGTCCTTCTTGCCGCTGGTAAGTCTCTCTCTCTCTCTCTCTCTCTCTCTCTGTTTTTTTGTTTTGAGTTTTAGGGCCTTGGATTGGATTCAAGGAAGGGGAAATGGAAAGGTCGATGGAGCCCCAGTCAACGCCGAAGAGGATGGAGGTGGGGCTGACATGGAGGAGGATGACGGCGTCGCTGGGTCGGATGTAGTCAGAGAGATCGACGGCAAAGCCAATCTTGCAGTGGGCACCGGCAGTAGGGGTGGGAATGGCCCCCACAATGGAGGAATGGTGACATGGAGAATGAGAAACTAACGGAGATTTAATGACATTGGTAACAGCGGCGACACGAAGAGTGGTGGAGAAGTGTTTTAAGGTTTTGGTCATTGCTTTCCTTTCTATATGGGTCTAAATGGGAAAACATATATATATGTCTCTGTCTCTGTCTCTGTCTATCACTCACTAATTTGTTTTCTATTATTATTATTATTTTAATTTTTTTTATACAATTTATTCAGGGGTTAACTTGTAGTAATAACTCAATTTGTTTGTTTGTTTGAATGAAAAAGGGATATATTGGTGTTGGTGGATTACAGAAAGAAATAGAAAAGGGTGTAGGTGTGGGTGTGGGTGTTGAGGAACCTAATGAGGAATGGTGGTGGATTCTGATGGCTGGGAGCTGAGGGTCGGATTCTAATGAGGAGTCTTGTTGTTTCTACTTTCTAGAGTGTTGTGTTGTTGTTGGTGATGCATTTGAAAATCCTATTGAAGTGTAGAAATTTACATGAAATTTATCCGCATGAAATTATTTTGGTAATTTAATTCCTTCCACTTAATTCTATTCTTGTTCTTTTTTTTTCTTTTTTTTCTTTTCACTTTTTACTTAAGTCTTTCTTAGCAATCATTTCCACTTTTGAATCCTTACAATTTTAGGACTGTTGTGAAGAATCTAACTAGTGAAATCAGTAAATGGTTTAAGGCCACGATTTATTTCTTACACTTTATTAAAGGTTTTGTATGAGGTCTTTAGATTAACTATTGGAACTAGTACCCAACCTGCCCTTCATGTATGTTGTGGGTCTGTGGCTCAGAGACCAGAGAATGGGTATTTTTATTTTTGCTGAGAATGGGTATGTTTGTTTTGTTGTGGGTGATTTGTTGGTTCAAAGGGGAAACAAGCTTGTTTATGATGGTTTAGTAAGCCAACGACTTGTGTCCATGGCTCACAAAAGCAAAGCTTGGTTGGCTGCCACAGAGTATATATATTATTTTATTTTTTGGGTAATTTCCTTTTCTTTTTTATTTTCTTTTTTGGGTTTTTGTCATTTCTTTTATATTTTCTTTTTTGGGTTTCTTTTTTTAGTTCCAAAAAGGGAGCGGGTCCGACCATTGACAACCTGGATTTCTACAATCGGAACCTACCTGGATTTTCTTTTTTCAGTTGTAAAGGTAAGGGTGCTTCTTTTTTCTTTGACAATTGGAACTGACAATGTGTCACTTTTTGGTGTGGGTGTTCTTATACCTACAATATTATATGTGCAAGCTCTGAGTTTGTGTAGTAATTTATGAGAGGATCATTTTCAAGACTGAAGTACTTATAAATTTAACTTTTCTTTTGTAGGCTAAATACACATTGTTTGCGATAACTTAGGTTTTTTTTTTTTTTTTTTTTCCTAAAATTTGTAAGCTTAGCTTGAGCACAGTAAGTAAATTCTAGTTAAAAACTTATAAAACTCTATACTTGTGATGTTGGAAATTAGATTTGTGGTGGGTTGTTGTGTTGGAGCAAGCGGGTGACTTGCATGATGTTATAAGGTGGTTTTAATTCATATTGGGAGTGTTTTTAGTTTCTTGCAAATGTGAATGAAACTTGTTAAGTAGATATGATGAATATTACTTTATTCGATTTCAATTCTTGTACACATTGTACTTGTGATGTTTGTGATTGGTTTTGTTGTGGGTTGTTGTGTTAGAGCAAGCGGGTGACTTGCATGGTGTTATAAGGTGGTTTAAATTTATATTGGGAGTGTTTTTAATTTCATACAAATGTGAATGAAACTTGTTAATTAGATGTGATGAATAGTAATTTAATCGATTTCAATACTTGTAGACATTGTACTTGTGATGTTTGTGATTGGTTCTGTGATGGGTTGTTGTGTTGGAGCAAGTGGGTGGCTTGCATGGTGTTATAAGGTGGTTTAAACTAATATTGGGAGTGTTTTTCATTTCTTACAAATGTGAATAGACCTTGTTGATTAGATGTGATGAATAGTACTTTAATTGATTTCAATACTTGTAATTGATGAATAGTATTAATATAGACTTGTGCATTTATGAATGGAATAGAACTTATCTAAGTAGCTTATAGACTTAGATGTTAGAATACATTATGCATGAGTTGTCCTTATTTTACTAAAGTAGCATTCACCTTGCAATTGTAGTTAAACATGGATAAAAGTTGGATGACAATGGGTAAGACACTTGATGGCAGATTAAGTCGTCCTTGCAATTGTAGTCAAACAACTGGTCTTTGTCTATTGATGGAATCGAAACTGTGCATAATTGAAGAGAAAGAAATGAAGATTTTGGTGACTCTAGCGAAGGATTGATAGTTTTTTCATAGACTACTTGACCAACAGGTGGTAGGTGGAATGATGGCAACTTGTCTCGTGTATTGCTTGATACTGCTCATTGGTACTTGTTGTACAATAGTCCTGAGTTAGAACCTTATTTAAAGTATGTGATTTCATATGCATGTATTATTTGATTAAGTTTTGAATATTATCTGCAATGCTTAACTGAAAATAAATCACCTATTTTTAACAGTGAACACAAAAGCACATTGCATAATTCTATTGGAGAAGCCATAACTCAAATCCAACGACAAGAGTTTTCCAAGTGGTTTAGAGAACGTGTAAGACATTTGAAATTTAATCACATACTAATAAAAATTAAACATTTAAATAGTTTTGTCATAGCTTATTACTAATTAATATCACTTGTTGTATGTCATTATAGATGAATAGATTGAAAGTTAATGAGTCATCGGAAGCTACAAAACAGTTATGGTCATTAGCAAATGGTCCTGAGCCGCATGTAAAGGAGTACACAGTTTGTATGGTCAATGGTGTAAAATTCCATACAAGGGACCTAAACAATTGTCGTGTAACCCAAAACAATGGTGTATGTACCAAAGGGGACCATGAGGGAGAAATGCACGACTTCTATGGTCATGTGTACGAAATTTAGGAATTGAAGTATGTGTTTCGCCATAAAGTTGTTTTGTTCCAGTGTGAATGGTATAATACTGGTACCAATGGTCGAAGGAGAATGATAAGAACCAATGCACACTACACAAGCATTGATGTTACAAGTTGGTGGTATGAAAATGACCCTTTCATGCTTCCTAGTCAAGCGAGACAAGTTTTCTACCTTCAAGATACCAAATTAGGTGAACCTTGGAAAATTGTTCAATCCATCCAACATGGGGGAGTGTTTGATGTCCCGGAAGTCGGGGGGTGGAGAATCCAATGATAATACAAAAGATGGTGACGCATTCCAAAAAGAAACGATTGTTGGTGTTGTCTATATCAATGTTGAGGACAATATTATTGACTATTATATGGGTGATGTTGAAACTGAGGTTGTTCTTAAAGGTGGAACTTCAAGAGATCTAATCAAAATGAAGAGCATGACATACCTGATGTTGATCTTGATATAGATTATGATGGGATAACAAAAGGTTATCTATGGTTCGTCCATGATGGGTCGTCCATGATGAACGATTAGCCAAACGACCAGGCCATCTCCTATTCGTCCAGACCTCTCATCCTTGAGAAGTTGACCAATTGAATAAACCCCATAACCAAGTCGAAAGAGTCGTCCATGTGCGAAGCGCATGGACGACCAAACAACAGCGACAAAGGGTCGTCCATAGACGTTGCACATGGACGACCACACAACACTAAGCAGATTCCGAAATAGTTAACCAACCCGTGTTCATCGCTGCCAATTTCTCCCAAGTATGTAACTTCCAGCGACAGTTGTGGTTTCGATAGCAGTTGGGTCCGGATTCCAAGAATCTAGGGGAAGTTATTTGAACCAATAACTGCCCCGAAGTACCCTATATAAGGATCGCTCTAAACCATACAAAGGTATGAATAAATTCAGAGATTTTATTCTTAAAAAGTTGAAAACTACATTTGAGAGAAGATACTAACTTCACCATCGGAGGGTATTTGGCCGGTCCACCCTGGTCACCCTTTTGATCGTTTTCTCTCCTTACAGGCCTTCGTTAACGCCGTAGTCCACCGAAGCCGAAGTGTTCAACCAGCTGATCTCTTCCATTATCAGTTGGCGCCGTCTGTGGGGAGGCGTAAATTGTTTTTACGATTTGGCTTTCTGGGACAAAAGGTTGAATGGTTCGGACTAGGTCGTGGGCTACAAGCCCAGGCCATCAGGGAAGCAGAGACGCCTCAAGCAACCCCCATCGCGATCGCCAATCAGCGCCTGTCATGCAGTCGCCTTCCATCCAACAGATGCAATCCATGGCGGCCGCTATGGCGGAGTTAACTCGCCAGAATCAAGAGTTGACTAGGGAGATGGAGAGGCAGCGCCGTGAAGGACATGCTGAGAGGCAATCCCAGAGTCAAGAAGATAGAGGGGGACATGCTGAGCCTGAGACTCAATCAAGAGGCACCACTTCGCAAAGGGTGCCACATTTGGAGAAGGAAATGGATCAGATGAGGAAGGTTATGGACGAGATGAAGGAGAACATGAGAAGGGCAAATCCCGTAGAGGATTTGGTTCATCGAACAGATTCCCCATTCACGGCTTCCATCAACGGGCATCCCTTGCTGCCAAAGTTCAAAATGCCTTCCCTGGATTCATATGATGGAGCGCGCGATCCTTTTGATCACATCGCTACTTTCAAGACCACAATGCATCTCCAAGGGGTTCCAGATGAGATTATGTGCAGAGCCTTCCCTACCACCCTTAAGGGACCAGCGCGAGTATGGTTCAACAAAATACCCCCGAATTCTGTAAGTTCTTTCAAGGAGTTAAGCAAATTATTTGTCAATAATTTTATTGGGGGACAAAGACACAAACGTTCCTCGTCCAGTTTGCTGACCATTGAGCAAGAAGAGAATGAAAGCCTGCGTTCCTTCATCACGCGCTTCAACAGGGAAGCCCTGACAGTAGACGAGGTGGACGACAAGCTACTATTGGCAGCCTTCCACAATGGGGTTAACTCAGACTTATTCATTCACAAGTTGTATGAAAAAGAGCCCCAATCCATGGCTGAACTCGTCCATTCAGCCCAAAACTTTATGAATGCAGAAGACGCCATTATAGCTAAGAAGAGGAAGAGAGCTGAGAGAATGGAAGTCAACCCCCCGCGTCACTCTGATCAAAGGCCACGTCCAAAGAAGGGACGAACGGAAGATAAGAAGGATCGAGACAGGGATAACAGGAAGGCAGGCCCATCAGCAAGGAGTCAGAATTACACACCCTTGAATGCCCCACTCGATCAAGTGCTCATGCAAATCAAGGATGATCCTTCCTTGAAGTGGCCAGAGAAGATGAAGGGAGATCCTAACAAGCGCAATAAGAATAAATATTGTCGCTTCCATAGGGATCATGGGCATGACACGGACGAGTGTTATGACTTGAAGCAGCAGATTGAGAATCTCATTAGACAAGGAAAATTGAGGCATTTCGTTGGAAGGGATCATAAAGATAAAAAACTGAAAGCAAAGATGGAAGAGTCATCACGACCCCTACTCAGAGAAATAAGGGTTATTATTGGAGGGACTTCTGAAGGACAATCTTCTAGATCAAAGAAGACGTATCTTAAAGTGGTACAAAATGTCCAACTCTCTGGACGATCCCCAAGGACGAGGGGGACGGACGAGCCAACCATTTCTTTCACGGATGAAGAAGCTGAAAGAATTCATCATCCACATGATGATGCAATTGTCATCACTCTACTCATAGCAGATTACAGAACCAGGAGGGTGTTGGTGGATAATGGAAGTTCAGCCGATATATTGTATTATCCTGCCTTCCAGCAGATGAGGCTTGGATGAGATCAGCTTCGTCCAGCATGCTCACCACTAATAGGATTTGGAGGAATGAAAGTGCAGCCTGTAGGTACCATTACCTTGCCTGTAGTGGTAGGGTCATACCCGCAGCAGATAACCAAGGAAGTAAATTTTCTTGTGGTGGATTGTTCATCCTCATATAATGCCATCATTGGAAGACCAACCTTGAACAGTTGGAAGGCGGTAACATCTACCTACCATCTATCAGTCAAATTCCCTACGGAGTGCGGAATTGGACAAGCACAAGGAGATCAGTTGGCAGCCAGGGAGTGTTATCTAGCCATGTTGGCTATGGACGAGCAGATGCAGACTATGAGTATAGAAGAAAGAAAAATTGTTACAGAACCTACTGAAGAATTGGAAGATGTTTTATTACAAGAAAATGATCTTGAGAAATTCACTAGAATTGGAACAAGTATGAAGGAGAAGGCGAAAGAGGACCTCGTCCAGTTTCTAAAGAAGAATGCCGATGTTTTTGCATGGAGTCATGACGATATGCCTGGCATCGATCCAAGTATAATCATTCATCGACTGAACGTGTCACCCTCTTCTAAGCCTATTCGTCAAAAGAAGAGGGTGTTCGCCCCTGAACGAGAGAAGGCTATCAAGGAAGAAGTTCAAAAACTAACCACAGCACAGTTCATCCGGGAAGTCTATTACCCGGATTGGTTGGCAAATGTAGTGATGGTGAAAAAAGCAAATGGCAAGTGGAGGATGTGCGTTGACTTCACTGACTTGAACAAGGCATGCCTTAAGGATAGTTATCCCTTGCCCCGTATTGATCAACTGGTTGATTCTACAGCTGGCCATCAACTGTTGAGCTTCATGGACGCCTTCTCAGGATATAATTAGATAAAGATGGACGAGGCAGACCAGGAAAAGACATCTTTTATTACCAGTCAAGGTTTGTTTTGCTACAAAGTGATGCCCTTCGGTCTGAAGAACGCAGGGGCAACATATCAAATGTTGGTGAACCACATGTTTCATCCACAAATAGGACGAAATGTGGAGGTGTATGTGGACGACATGCTTTTGAAGAGTTTAGACGAGGGAAGCCACTTGGACGATCTTCAGGAAACCTTTGAAACACTCAGGCGATACCAGATGAAGCTAAATCCAAGTAAATGTGCATTTTGGAGTATCGTCAGGGAAGTTTCTAGGATTCATGGTTTCAGAGAGAGGAATTGAGGCAAACCCAGACAAGATCCAAGCCATATTGAACATGGAGCCACCGAAGAACATCAAGGAAGTCCAATCCCTAACTGGACGAGTCGCAACTCTGAATAGGTTTGTCTCAAAAGCCACTGACAAATGTTTACCCTTTTTCAAGATTCTCAGGAAGGCATTTGAATGGACGGACGAGTGTCAAAGAGCCTTCCAGGACCTAAAGTACTATCTTACCGCGGCCCCATTGCTAAGTCCGTCAGTGCTAGGTGAAGAACTATATTTATACTTAGCAGTGTCCCCGCACGCTGTAAGTTCAGCATTGATCAGGGACAAAGAAAAGGTGCAGAAGCCTGTGTATTACACTAGCCGGGCACTTAGAGGGGCAGAAGGAAGATACCCATTGATAAAGAAGTTAGCCTTTGCACTAATAACAGCTTCTAGGAAGTTAAGACATTACTTTCAAGGTCATGTCATCAATGTCATGACGGATCATCCCCTCAAGAAGGCAATGAATAAAGTTGAAGCTGCAGGACGATTGATTCAATGAGCAGTTGAGCTCGGTGAGTTTGATATTCGGTATCAACCGAGGAATGCAATAAAAGCTCAAGCCCTGGCCGATTTCATTGCAGAGTTCACTCCAAGTTACAAGGACTTGGATGACAAAGAAGACAATAAAAAATGGGTCGTCCATGTAGATGGATCATCTACACTGTATGCAGGAGGTATAGGAGTGGTTTTGCAATCACCAGAAGGAGATAAATTGAATCACAAGGTTCGCTTGCAGTATCAGACAACTAACAATGAAGCAGAATATGAAGCCCTTCTTAAAGGGTTGGAGTTAGCTAAATCTGTGGAGGCAGACTCAGTACTCGTCCTGGGAGACTCACAGTTGGTTATAGGCCAAGTAAACGAAACATGTGAAGCCAAGGAAGATAGAATAAAGAGATATTTAAAGAAGGTGTTACGCCTTATGAAGAAATTCAGAGAAGCTAATTTCGTTCAAATCCCGAGGGAAGAGAACATGGAAGCGGACACTTTAGCAAAGGAAGCCTTCGCTAATGAAGCAATGGACAAGTTGGATGAAATACGATACATACCAAGCATAGACCTTCCAGAAATGTTGCAGATAGAAGATGAGGAGAATTGGATGACCCCGATAGTCTCATACCTTAAGGACGGAAGGCTTCCAGAAGGGAAGGACGAAGCCAGGAAGCTTCGAGTTAAATCAACTAAATACATCCTTATGGATGAAGTGTTATACAAAAGAGGTTTTTCACAACCATACCTGAGGTGTTTAGCTCCAGACGAAGCGAATTACGTATTGAGGGAAGTTCATGAAGGAGCATGTGGTAATCACTCATGAGCCAGATCACTCGTCCACAAGGTCATTCGTGCGGGGTACTACTGGCTGACCGTCCAGGCTGATGCTAAGGCATATGTTAAGGTATGTGACCAATGTCAACGTTTCAGTAATATCCCTAGACAACCTTCAGAATACCTCACCCCAATGATGGCCCCTTGGCCTTTTGCACAGTGGGGTTTGGATATTTTGGGCCCCTTTCCAACTGGAACCAGACAGATGAAATTCTTGGTGGTGGGGATAGATTATTTCACTAAATGGGTGGAAGCTGAACCCTTAGTGAAAATTACACAACAAAATGTCAAAAATTTCGTTTGGAAGAGCATTATATGCAGATTTGGAGTACCAAGAGTACTAGTATCTGACAATGGACGACAGTTTGACAACACCCCCTTCAAAGAATTTTGTAAACAGCTTGGAATCAAGAATCATTATTCCTCACCCTCCCATCCACAAGCTAACGGACAAGCAGAAGTAGCAAACCGATCCTTGTTGAAAATCATCAAGACTCGGCTTGAAGGGGCAAAGGGACTATGGCCGGATGAATTACCAGGTGTTTTGTGGGCTTACAGAACAACAGCGAGGACTCCCACAGGAAAGACTCCTTTCAAACTGGCTTACGGAAGTGAAGCAGTCATACCTGCAGAAGTGCATATGGCCAGCCATAGGGTGATGAAGTATCAAGATAAGGAAAACAACGAGCAGCTTCGTCTTAACCTCGATCTCATAGACGAGGTAAGAATGGACGCCGAGCAAAGAACAGCAAGGTACAAGAATCTCATGGCAAAGCAGCATGATGCTATGGTGAAACCCAGGCGCTTCAACATTGGGGATCTTGTCCTGAAGAAGGTTTCTTTGGCCACCAAAAATTCGGCCCACGGAAAATTGGGACCAAATTGGGAAGGACCTTACAGGGTAATTAACTGCAAAAGGCGAGGATCCTATTACTTGGAAGCCCTGGACGGAAGGAAGTTAGAGCACCCGTGGAACATTGAACACCTAAGGAGGTACTATCAATGGAGGGTGATCATGGACGAGCCATGAGATGGACGAGATCCTTGGACGTTTGAAGTAATATGTTTAATATTTTCCAGTACTTGCTTATTATTATTGTGTTTTAAGTAAATAAGTATTTTATGCTGCTCATGGACGAAGTTATGTTGTGTTATGTATTTTTAATTCCCTAAAAGCACAAGCTCTCAAGCATGTGCCATGATTGTGGACGAATGATTACATAGTATGGATTTCTGAATATATATATGATGTGTTTTAAATATATGTATGATTGATTCAAAATGATCCACGGAAGGCGAAAGGCCAAAGACGAGTAAAATCCTTGGACACAAGGAAGTATCGTCTAAAAGCTTTCCTTTAGATAAGGATAAATCAAGAAAAATGAAGGTATGTCCGTCTAAACTCAAGACGAGACAAACCAGAAGTACAATCGTCTACACCATGGACGAACAATGTGCATGTGAAAACACCACAGGCCCGTAGACGAATCTAACCAACTTAACAATCCAACCCATGGACGAACATTCGTTGGGAAAATTTCATTAAGGACGAGTAAATAGTCGTCCTAAATTTGGGCAACAATTGAATCTTCTAGAAAGACATCATTCATGGATGAACTTTACTTGAAAATGAACATCTCATGATGTTACAAGAAGGAATTCGTCCATATGATCAAGACGAGATAAAATGTTTTCCTAATGGTATGGACGATACTAATAAAGTATACCCATAAATCCTTAAACACGATAAAAATAATGGAAAGAAAAAGTATTCATTCATAAACTCTAAGGGTAGACGACCACCGTCCAAAAACCCTTGAAAGTATAATAATAGTTAATGAAACTCGTCCATAAATTTGGACGAGGCAATTGTACTTGGATAAATTTCAAAATAAAAAAGAAGAGAGAAGTAAAAGCCCAAAACACTAGGGCACTTCCAAACAAAAACATAACTTTCTCAAGCTGAAGTCACTTTGGAGGGTTGGTCTTCGGATCGTCCTGAGTCACCTCGTTATTGGCATCGTCCTCCACATTGACGTCCTCGGAACTCGTTATAAGTAAGGAACTCTCTGTAGCGAGGGGGATCTTAAATACATCGAAGTTCAAGTCAGGGAATGCGTCCTTGACATCAGCACGGAAGTCCTCATACCCAACAGCATAATGGCTGTCTAGACGATTCTTGTATTCGTCAGACTTCTTGAAGGCTGATATGGCTTCTTCACGTGCCTTCTCCAAGGACGAAGTAAACTCTGAAACTTGTCCCTCCAAGTATGCAATGAGAGTATCTTTTTCAATAGCATCCGCTTTAAGTTCCTCAACCTCGTCCTTCAGTTTCGTCTCAATTCCTAACAAACGGTTGACTTCATCTGTCAGCCTAATCACCTCCCCCTTTTTTAGCAAAACTTCATTGCTCAGCTCCTTAGCCTTCTCTTTTGCCGTCTTGGCCTCCTCAGCAAGTTCCTTGGCCTGGCACGTCGCTGTATAAAACTTTGACATAGCCTGTGCATGGACGAATGAGAGTTAGAGAGATTCTATATGTATATATATAAAAAAAAAGGGGAGAGATAAAGAAGAAGCATACAAGGATGAATTAAGGTCCTACCTTAAAGAGGTCGTGGACGCCAGAACGTTCAAATTCTTTCACTGACATGTTGTAACATTGGTTAACTTCGTTGTCAGTGACGATTCCTTTGAACGTCCGCCACGCATATCCCTCGTCCAGCACCAAGTTAAAGGGACGATCTGATTGCTCTAACGGATGAGACTTCCGTGGAGTCTTAGCTGGAGGGGGAGTAGGATCAGTCTGAACAGGATGAATTATCTGGACGGGCTCCACATTGGCAGGAGGCTCGTCCAGATTCACCGTCAGAGGAGTGAATTTGGGGACCTTGGGAAGAGAGTCTGAGTAGTTTTTGGTTTTTTAGGACCTTGACGACTAGGAAGGTCATCCAGGTCCACAGCATTTGAAATTTTCTTGGACTTCCTCTTCCCAGGCTAGACGGCAGCCTTCTGGACAACTGGAGGCACAGGAGCATCCTTGTCCCCACTAGTTATTGTCTTTTCTCTATTTTCTCTCATTGTAAGTATTCCTACAATGAAGGAAATCAGTTTAATAATAATAATAATGATAGAAAAAGAAATGGAGTAGAGATGGACGATACTTACTTCGTCGAGTGGTCTCCTCGTGACCTAAATTTTCAGGAGTAGGTTCTGGGCCAAGTCCCCACGTAGCCAAACTACTGAAAGTTACTAAGTCGTGGAAAGTCCTTTTAGGGAAGGCACGTACGTGGTCGATTCGATCCAAATAAGACATGTCCAAACGTGGACGAGTAACAGCTGCACCAATAAAAAAAAAGGGGGGGTGGTTAGACGATTGAAAGTTAGAAAAAGTATGAGGAATAAAATAACATGGAAAGAAAACATACCATCAGGACGAAGGCGACCTATGGGGCTGGTAAAAGGAGGGAAGGGGGCATTACTAACATCTGTTGGGTCCCCAGCCCAGTTTCCAGAAATGATAAAAAAACTCTTGTTTCCAGAGCCTATCAGACGAGCTACAGCCTTTTATTAAACTATAATGAGAGCCTCTGGACGAGAACTGGTAAAAACCAGCTGATTGTTTTATTTCTGAGGGCTTATAGCAGTAGAGGAACTCGTCCACTATTATAGGACGATCCCCTTCCAGTGCCTCACGCCATAACACTTGCATGGCAACTATCGTCCTCCAACCATTGGGATTAAGTTGGTTAGGACCAATACCTAACTTATGAAGAAGACCTCTACAAAATGAATTTAGGGGAAACCTAAGGCCAGCTAAGAGATAAGACGAGTATACCCCCAAACCAGAAGAAGGTGAACAACACCACTCTCCTTGCCTGGGCAGACGAGGTTCAAACTCGATAGGAATTTGGTATCTATCTACTAATGTTTTTAACTTATGAGCGTCTAAGGTGGACGCTACCTCGGGTGCACAGCTATATATGATGTTTTCCTCTTCCTCCTTCTCGTCCTGAGAAGGGCTGGGTGGCACTCTGGACGAGCTAGCCCCAGTTCCAGAGGCCATCCTACGTTGCATTTCCTGAAATTCTTCTAAGGGAACGCCAGGAACCCCGGACGAATACTGCTCATTCGAGGAACTGCTACTAAAACTAGTGCTACCCTCACCACTCTCATAACTTCCAGACGAGACGTCCTGATACTCATCTATTTCTCTCTCTGTACTACTAGACGAAGACATAACTAAAGTAAAGATCAAAACGAAAACCTAAAGGGAAGAGGAAGTACCTGAGAACTAGGACGAATGCTAGACGAGAATCTTGGACGAGATAGCAGAAGGAAGTTTATGAGAAAGGTGGAGGGCAATAAAGAGAATGTGCCTATTTATAGGGCCCAGGAGTAGGGTTAGCGAAGCGACACCATCCACTGAGAAAATGACACGTGGCAATCGCGTGGGGAAATGTAATTGATTTAATCGCTTAATGAATTAAACCATGACACGTGGCTGTATAAAGGGGAGAAAATCCCTATAATGACCCTGGACGACACTCTGGACGAGGGGGCAACTGATGGGATAACAAAAGGTTATCTATGGTTCGTTTATGATGGGTTGTCCATGATGAACGATTAGCCAAACGACCAGGCCATCTCCTATTCGTCCAGACCTCTCGTCCTTGAGAAGTTGACCAATTGAATAAACCCCATAACCAAGTCGAAAGAGTCGTCCATGCGCTTTGCACATGGACGACCAAACAACAGCGACAAAGGGTCGTCCATAGACGTTGCACATGGACGACCACACAACACTAAGCAGATTCCAAAATGGTTAACCAACCCATGTTCATCGCCGCCAATTCCTCCCAAGTATGTAACTTCCAGCGACAGTTGTGGTTTCGATAGCAGTTGGGTCCGGATTCCAAGAATCTAGGGGAAGTTATTTGAACCAATAACCGCCCCGAAGTACCCTATATAAGGATCGCTCTGAACCATGCAAAGGTATGAATAAATTCAGAGATTTTATTCTTAAAAAGTTGAAAACTACATTTGAGAGAAGATACTAACTTCACCATTGGAGGGTATTTGGCCGGTCCACCCCCGTCACCCTTTTGATCGCTTTCTCTCCTTACAGGCCTTCGCTAACGCCGCAGTCCATCGAAGCCGAAGTGTTCAACCAGCTGATCTCTTCCATTATCAGATTATAATATGTAGAGTTCATAACAATTGTCTTAAATGTTGTGTACTTGTCTTAAAGTTTTATGCTTGTCTAAGTAGCAATTGTTTTGTACTTATCTTGAACTTGATATGGATATTGATGTGGTCATTTGTTATGTTGAGTTAGTAGCAATTGTGTTCAAATTTAGCACTTGTGAATTGCTTGATATGGATAATGGTGTAGACTATGGTATGTAAAGTTAGTAGTAATTGTTATTGAGATGTTTTGTACTTATCTTGAACTTGATTTGGATATTGATGTGGTCATTTGTTGTATTGAGTTAGTAGCAATTGTGTTCAAATTTTGCACTTGTGAATTGCTTGATATGGATAACGGTGTGGACTATGATGTTAAGTTAGTAGCAATTGTACTTATCTTTTATGTCAATACATAGTTTCAAAAAATACCCAAAAAGACTAAATACACTCATAATATACTAAGGTATGAGATGGCAAGATTGGATAGAATGAGGCAAAACCAAGAGAGAATTGATGCTTTGGGATTAAAGAACATCGCAACTTCTCTAAAGGATTCTGCTCAGTCCAATTGTGCAAAAGGGAAAAGAAGTAGAAGTAGTGTTGTGATAGATGATGATTATATAACACCTATTGGTGATGGTGATAGTGATGATAAGTCATCTAATTCTGTAATCCATAAGGTACAATAGATGTTCCATAGGGTACAATAGATGATAATAACTTTGTTGTTCCATTATTTGTAATGACTTTGTTCCATTATATGTATGTTTGTTAGTTATAGATGGCACCAGGAAGACTTACACGCTCGCGAGGTGAGGTATCTATCCCAGTGGTCCAATCTACGATCCAATCTACGAAAACACCTCCTAAAGCAAATCCTCCCGCCCAAAGTTCTTCTAGTGCGGAGGCGTGGACTACCAGCACATTAACTAGCACGACTGGTAATTGCATAGAACACACTTAATTACAAATGCACCCTATTTTTACTATTGAGATTATACTTCACTTAATTTAGCTACAATGTACATGGAATGTATAATTTTTTAATATTAATAATGTTTAAATAAGATCTACTAGCAGAAATACCCGTGGAATAACATGTGGTATAGCAGTACGGGCACTTGTTGAAAAATGTGGTAAGTTGCCAGTACGTATAGCTGCAAAGTATGATGCTCTTGTTGGGAAGAATGCGTGCAAGCTTGTCAATCAAATTGGCATACAAGTGCAAAGTAATTTATCCAGTTACAACGTGAAAAATTGGAGAAGTGTTGATGCTGCTACTAGAGATGTGGTGCTTCAAAATATCGCGGTAAATTTACATTGATAACATCTAACTCGTCTTTGTTGTCACTAAGCATATTAAATTCATATAAATTTTATAATACATATACAGTTCATTTTACAGGATCAATTTGAACTACAAGGAGATTTCAACTTGGTAACGAAAACATTAAATACAAAATGTGGAAGATTATTGAGTTGCACCTCCAACAAGTTGCATCAGGCTTATAAAAAGCTCGTACAATCTCATGGTGCTGACTGTGCAAGAAGCCACCCGCAAAAGAATGCCACACTTGAGCAGTGGATTGAACTCATTGATGGGAGATGGACCAATGAGTAATGGTTGGTAAATTATTAATGCGTATATTATTATTATCCAATGTTTACTATATTATGTTGTCAACTGATTAGATTGATACTTAGATGAAGTAAATGTATAATGTTTTATTCGTGATCTAATAAATATCTTAAATGTTGTTTATTAGAAAAAAAATAAAGAAAGAACTCTAAAAATAGTAAGAAAATTTCAGGCAAACATAGATGTAGGACAAAGGCACTTGCTGTTAGGGTTGATGAGGAGGTGTGTTTTTTCATTTTCTTAAACCTTAGTGTATTAACTATATCTATCTAACACTTGAAGGTTAATTAATCAAACAAATAATAATGACAGTCAAGTTCCTGAATTGGCAAAAATTTTCAAAGATGTTTATTTCAATCCAAATATAAATATGTGGATACACCATGAGGATGAGGCGACATATGTATGTGTATCATTCCATCCCTATCATGTTTGTAAAGCGATAACATATGTAGTATTAATATTGTGATTGTTTATTTCTTTCTCTCTTTCAAATGATAGGAAAATATTCTAAAAGTGCAAGAGGATCATTGTCAAGATCCTAATGCAATTCCCCTTACAGAAGAGATCTCAAACTTGGTTTTTAAGAAGTCTGGTATTGTAAAAGGACTTGGCATGAGACCTTCCTCTTCTCTAGTAACCACCGCCTCATCTAATTCCTCGGTGGAGTACATCCAACGGCTAGAAAATAAGATAATTGAGCTCAAAAAGGCAAGAGCTAGGGACCAAGAGGCACGAGCTAAGCAAGAAGAGGTCTAAAAGAATATTCTTAACTTTTTGAGGAGCAAGGGTTATGATGACACTCTTACATATGGGGGTGGTTCATCTTCAAGTTAAAACACTTATTGGTTAGTACTTTATTTTAGCAATTGATTCACACTACATGGTGTAACTACGTTTTTTGATGCATTATTTGAAACTAATTGTATTATATTACACTTGAAAACCTATATTTGCTTTCTACAACTTATACATTAGGAGTTGTGATTTTAATTCATTGGTGTGGCTACTATTAATGCATTGTTAGAAATGTTTCTTATAACATAGTTAATGTTTTTACTTTACAATTCTAATGTAATATTGTTTTTATATTTGTGAAAATTTCTTATTGGTGGCTTTTAGGAGATTTACTTTTGGCATTACTTGAAGACATATAAAGACATCTTTCGTTAGTTCTAATTATATTATGCCACACTTTTTGTATTATTATAAAACATATTGAGTTATTGTATGTGTTGCAAACAATTATTGTATGGAAAGAGTTTGAATTTGATACTTGTTTTATTTTTTACTTGTGGAATTTATAGATCTTTTTTTTTATAAATGTGTTGTTGAAATAAATGTGTTATTCAAATGTGAGGTTTTAATAATGTAATGACAGATTACAGGTTAATATCAAAGCCATGAAAAAAAAAAAAAACAGAAAATAAGTTTTAACGATGAATTTTTCCGTCACAAATATAGCAACAAAAAATTGTTTTAGTGACGGAATATATCGTCGCTAAATATAGCAAAATTTTGTAAGAAATGGTTTTAGTGACGAAAATTTTCGTTGCTATATGTGCTTGGATTTTCTTAAAAATAGTCTTAGTGACAAACTTTTTCGCCACTATTTGTACCCAAAAATAGTTTTAGTGACGAAATTATTCGTTACTAAATATGATTTAATAAACTAAAGTGTTTTTAGTGACAAAATATTTTCGTCACTGAATAGTGTTTTTAGCAAGGAAAACATTTAGCGATGAAATGTTTTCGTCGCTAAAAGTTTTTTTTTTTTTAATAATTCGGACTTTTAGTGACGAAATTTTTCTTCGCCAGGACTTTTAGCAATGAGGTTTCACCGACGAAATGAATTTCATTGCTAATTAGTAGATTTCGTTGCTAAAGATCCTTAGTGACGAAAAATTGAACTTTTTGTGATGAATTTTTTCGTCATTGAAAATATATTTTGTTATAGTGAAAGAATATTTAAATAAAGTAGTAAAATAATAGAAGATATGATGTAAGACATATTGTAAAATATTGTGTTAAAATAGATAAAGTAATTTTTTGATGTGTCAAAATAGCATTTTGTTTGCACAGCTGATGGTAAATACTAAATTTAGCACTTCAGTGCACCGTAAAGCAAAAGTGAGCTCCATCATATGTCCTAGTGTATGGTACCACATGCTATTATTTTTTTTATTCTTTCTTTTCATTTTCTTCTCTCCTCTCACATGTCATGTCTATGATTTTGGGGTTAAGTTTTTTTTTTTTTTTTTTAATAAAAGGTTGATTTTATTTTAGGTTATTTTAATGGTGATGTGTTAAAAGTAAGAAATAAGATGTAGAGTGTATTGCCAAATGTTTTGTTAAAATAGATAAAATAACTTTTTTGTATGTTAAAATAGATTGTTTTAAAAATAACTAATGCTAATGCTCTTACGGAGTTGGAAAAGGAAATAGAATTGCCATTTGTGAATAGGGGAAGAAAAAGTCTAGTGATAATATGTGTGTGTGGTATATATAGTTGGGTTCAAGTTACACCAGGTTTAACTTTAAGTTGTATTATACCACTCAATATTTTTTAATTAGATGTGAATATTGACAAATCCATTGTTGGATTACATTAACTTCGTATATTCTCCATGTTTCCAAAATTTCAAAGTAATCAAGAATCAATAACTATGTCAATAATAATTTGTTTAAATTATGGGTTGGATTTAAGTTACACATGATGTAACTCTAAGCAACATTATACCATCCAATAACTTGTTATTGAATTTATAATTTGAAAATCTAACAGTTGGATTACATGATCTATATGTTCATAATATGCATGTCAATTTAAACAAATAATTGATTATATAGTTGTTGAACTTCAATTACCTTTAAATTTGGAAATATGGAGAATATATAGATATAATTTAATCCAATTGTGAATTTCTCAAAATTTGCATTCAGTTAAAAAATATTAAATGGTATAACATTACTTAAATTATATTCACACACACACACACACACACACACATATATATATATATAAAAGAAAAAAGTTGTACTTGAAACTAGTGCGGCATGAGAAAAAAGAAAGAAAGAAGAGAAGCTCTATTGACCCCACCCATTAAGCATAAAATAAAATAAAAAGGTTTTACTAACGTTTACTTTTAGGGCATATGTTAGTAAACCATTTTAGGAAATTTTTTATGAGAAAGCAAAAAAGTAATTAACTTTTGGGTAAACTACATAATTAGTCTTTAACCTTTATACTATATCTCAATTTAATCCTTAATGTTTCAAATGTGTCAATTTGGTCCCTAACATTTTGGTATCGTGTCAAAATAGTCTCAACTGTTAAGTGATGGATGAAAAATGTTGAGATGGCTAATGGTCAATAAAAAATATTATTTTTTGTCACATAGACTGCCACATGTATTGCTACGTCAGCGTAATTAGCTTTTAAAAAAATAGTGTCACATGCCCTTCAAATTTTTTTTTTTTTGCTTTGCTTTGCTTTCTTGGGAAACAAACAGGATTATAAACCTAGAATTGAAAAATTAAACTTTATTTTTCTTGCATTTTCCTAGCAACCAGACCAAGGAAAAACAAAATTTTGAAGCTTAAGCCATTTACCCAATTTCCTTGTTCTTCTTGCTCGCCGTCAACACTATTGTGCTTATTGGAATCAAAATTTTCCTCTTCTTTAATTAATCTCAACCAATGATCAAATCTTTTACCCTTGCTCTTCCTACACGCTGTCAAGGTGTCATGCTTGTTAGCATCTGTGTGGCATCCAAATGCTTAGGCCCACCTAGTCCCGGATCTCCGCTGCAAGAGCACGGTGCTTGGGCCCAGCTCCCACTCGCCCAAAAGCCCAATCTATACTAACGCAAGCCGGGGGCCCAAGCCTCACTGCGAAAGACATGTTTGGCAGAGCTTTACCGAGCATGTTGAGAAAAGTAGATGAACGGCACATCATCCTTGTTCGCCCGGATAAATTCCTCTAAATACCACCGCCGAGCTATCCACGGGAGTGGGCACCAAGTCCCAAAACCATCCAAACTTAATTTCCCACTTATCATCACCCTAACTGGACCTCCCGTAGCACTAAATACGCACCGACTCTACCGAGCTATCCACGGAGGTGGACACCAAGTCCCAAAGCCACCCAGACCTAATCTCCCACTTACAGAAGACCCTACTAGACCCTCCATCACACTAACTATGAGAGCATTGAAAGCCTGCCCTTGAACTTCGAATTATAAATAGAAGAGGAGGATAAGATAGAGGGGGTTGGAAGAAAAAGTAGAACGAACAAACGGTAGAAAGGACAAGTAGAAAACGTCTTGAGGGAGGAGGAGGAGGTAAAGCATCACTAAGGAGGAGAAAAGTGATCTCATTGAGCCTCTAGTTGGAGAACGACCCAAAGTAGGAAATTCTAGCCCATCAAATAAATAAGTTGTGAGCCCAAGTGGGGGCTAGCCTATTAGCCTCATTTGCGTCCCGCACAGCATCATTTTATATTTCTTCTTTAATCCCAGTCCCACCCAAAGATCAAAATAGTCCATAAAATTATTTAGTCTTACTAACAATTTGTTGTTAGGCCTTGTATCAGACTTTAACAGCATCAATACAATTATGCCTGTGAGCTATGAAAATAATAGTGGACTTTGTGGAGGGCCTTTAAATTTCTATAATCAACATAAATATTGTGTATTTGAAGTTTCTTTCATAAATGGGTTTGTTGTTAGTTTCACAATTTTTGCTTTGTCATTAATATTGCTTTTCCCTTGTTTGATTTAGCACAATACCGAAGGGTTAGGGACTAAATTGACACATTTGAAATGTTAAGGATTAAATTGAAATATTGTGTAAAGGTTAAGGACTAATTTTGTAGTTTTCCCTTAACTTTTTTGACAATTTTTTCAATTTCCATAAAAAGTTTCTTAAAATAGATAATTAATGTGTGCCTAAGGGCATACATTAACCAGACTTAAAAAAAAAAAAATATATATATATATATATATATCTCTCTCTAGGACCGCATAATATTGTCCAACAAGTTTAAAATATTTATCACTAGTATTATGTCTGTGCTATGTACGGTTTAATAAAGAATTGTAAGGTTGAATTTAATCAACCATCTTATTGGCTTTATTCCATGCCAATTTGTTTGTATTTTAGGACTTAGAAAACCCTGTATTTAGGTGGGATTCATGTAATTGTAGTGAGTGAGAGAGTGTGAAGAAATGCTCAAGTTTGTGTAACGATGCAGGGATTTGCAGCTGGGACTCGTGGGTGACTCGTGACTGGCAAGCCGCCAATTGCAGCACATGAATGAAGCGTGCGAGAAGATAAACAGTCACACCAGCTGGTGCACTACAGGACAAAAGGTCTAGCCTGGTCGTTCTGTTATCTCGCGGCTTGAACTCACGACTCAATCAAGTCGCGAGGCCAAGCCGCCAACCAGTCCTGTTTGGGAAAAACTGACTCTTCGCATTCCTTTCTCACCCAAGTATAAATACCCCTTAAACCCACAAAATGTAGAGAGCTTCCAGAGAGAATTTTGAGAGAGAAACCCTAGAGAAAAACAAGATTGATTCATCTACAATCTTCATCTAAGAGACTCTTTAAATTCCTCTACTCTCACCCTCTCCATTGATACATCCTTGAGAGGTTCTTCACCAAATCCTTTTCTCACTATACCCACATTTGTGAGAAAGTCTTTTGGTGCTTAGGGAAGCAGTTTGGAAGGGACCAATGGTTATTAGTTGATGCTATGGGCTATAGCAGAATCTGGTAAGCTAGAGAAGAAAAAGGTTCGGCGCAACCTCGTTGGAGTAAGAAGCTTGGAGGGCTTAGGTGCACTGGGTAGATTAGGCTTGGAGGGTCTATTGCAGTTCATGTATCCCAACTACATTTTCTAGTGGATTATTGGCAGCATGAAGGGCAGCAGAGAGGTTTTACGCCGAGAGCTTCGGTTTCCTCTTCAATAACACATCGCCGTGTTGTCTTTGTGTTTGCATCTCTCTTCCCTTAATCTTTACCATTTAATTTCTGCTGTGGGTGTGATTTTAAATTGGTTTAGATTGTTTATCAATTCTGTCATTGACTTATGTTCATGTTCTGCACATTTATTGTTTGATTATAAGCTTGAATTGATAATTTGTAATTTGGGGGGTCTAAACGTTCATAGTGTTTCCAACACAATTTGAACTTTCAAGAATCATGTATAAATTAATGAAAAAAAAAATATTTTAACTAAAATTAAATAGATAATAAAAATAAAGTAATCTTTTACTCTACTTTTTTAAACGAAGTAACCTTTTACTTTAAGTTATATAATGAATGAATATTGTGTAAGATTAAGCTTTTATTAATTAATAAAAAAAATCATATATAAGTCAAAAATTAATTGAATGGAATATGGTAGATAACTATGCAACTAATATAAAAGGAGATGCCTAAAAAAATTATGAAGGGAGTTTGCATAATTAAAGCCCATATTTAAATGAAAAACCTTGAATTCAATAATTTTTTAAAAAGATTCTAAGCATATTTAAGTGATAACTTCAATGTAATAGTTAAGAATTATGAACAACCCAAATTACTAAACATTAAAAAATAAAAGTAGATAAACTTACATAAGAATTGATTTTTTGTCTTTGAAAGTGAGGGAGGAGGCACCAAATTTCACCCTATCAAAACTAAATATGTAATTATAAACTTCAAGAAATTTTTTTGAGAAAAACTCAATACCAAGAGTATTGCTTGATTGAGTGTTTTGAAACCTTAAGAAAACTCCCTGAAAAAACAAACAAACAAAATTGGGAGTTTACTTTTTGAAGTGATGATAGATACTTGGACGTTCAAAATATTAATAAGAAAAATCATGAATCTGGCCTTACTATTTATAGTGACTTGAAAATCTGAAGATGAGAGTCATGGTATAATAAAACTATTATCCATAATCATTCCTATATTTATCCAACAAACAAAATTTCAACCACGGTAAACTTCAAAATTAAAAAAAAAAAATTGATAAGAAGTTGTTTCTATTTAAAACAATAAATTTAAGTTGTAAAGAAGTTGATATAAAAATCAAGTTGTTAACGTTAATTAGAAATATTTTTTCTGTTATACTACAAAAATCAAGTTGCTAACTGTAAGGACCAAAGAAATTGGCGGCCCAAGCCCACTTAGAACAATGAATTGTATAGTTCAGCCTTGGCCTAAGTCAATAAAATTTGTAAGAGAGGGAAACAAATAACAAGAGAGGGCTCTGCCCGAGGATGAAAATAAGGAAGAAAGGGCTGATGTAATGGAATAGATGAGCAAATGTCTCCACACAAGCTTGCCCGAGGAGGCCAATGTTATACAGAAAGTTACACTGTTCACTCTCTTCCCTTAATGTTCTTCTTGTTTCTTTTTCCTTTCTTGATACTTGTGTCTGCCTTCCTTTTCTCTGAAAACCCTATTTTTCTTATATACTCCTCCCTCCTTCATATCTTGACCTCCCGTCTTTACCTAACTAATCTCTACTCATGACACTTGTCTCTTTTTACATCTGAAGAAGGTGGTAGAAGGACCTTGCTTAGTTGTGACTTACACTGTTCAGATCACTTCCTCATCAATGCAACTGATAAAGCTGTTACCCACCATTTAATGCGGAAGCAATAGGCTACTCCAAATTGGAAACTTCCCCTATTCTTACTAATTCTCTCTCTTCAGACCATTCTTCCCACTTGAAACGCCTCAAAGTCCTTTGTCTCATCCCCACCTCTACTAGAGCGAATTTCCTTTTCGGGCACATGGTATCCCTACATCAGTACTACAACTCTTCAATTTCGTCCTCGGTCCTCGGGCACCCATATTAACATTATTAGCTTTTTTTAATCCAAAATTTTTATATTTATCCAGAAAAATAAATTAAATCAAATTATATTTGAAAAAAAAGTAGATAATAAATTTATTATCAATTCTTCCCATGTGTATATCCTCCCAATGATTTTTTTTTTTTTCTAATTCATGGGATTAGCTATACTTCTACCTACACAACTACACATTTTAATATTTTACGCTTTGAATTTTTTTTTTCTTTCTATCCTATTATTTTAGACTTTGTTGATAATATTTAGATAGACACAATTGTAGGATGTAGTTTTATGGCACTAGCCAACTAAATTTACCTCTCAAAGAAAAAACCCAAATAAATACGTCTAGTGTAGTAATTAAACAATAAGAAAGTTGCTGTTTTTTTTTTATTTTTTTATTTTATAATACACTACACTAAAAAAAATAAGGATTAGATGGATTAGATGAAGAATTTGGATTATAATACACTACATGTAAAAAATAAGGATTAGATGGATTAGATGAAGAATTTGGACTGTAATCAAATTAAGATTTTTATCAACTAAGAAATTATAGGAGAAGAAAAATATTAAAATCTAAACAAATTCTGCCCTAAAAATCTAAAAAAATTTTCTTCAATTTGTTGAAACCACTTGGTGCAACCATGATTTCTCAATAATTTTGTTTTAAAAAAATAATGATGATGTGGCACGCTCTGAAGAGGTCAACAAAAAGAATCATGGTATAATAAAACTATTATCTATAATCATTCCTATATTTATCCAACAAACAAAATTTCAACCACGGTAAACTTCAACCAAAAAAAAAAAAAAAAAGTTGATAAGAAGTTGTTTCTATTAATAACAATAAATTTAAGTTGTGAAGAAGTTGATATAAAAATCAACAAAAGAAAAAAAAAGTAATTTTTAATATAATATAATAAGTAATTTTTAAATAAGTTGAAGAATTTGGATTGTAATCAAATTATGATTGTTAAAAACTTAGAAATTATAGGAGAAGAAGATAAGCCTATGCGATATAGAAAAGTATATGTAAATTAAACAATTTAATAGAAAAGTATATGTAAATTAAACATAACACAAATACAAACCCTTGTAGGAGAGAATAAAAATTTGATAATTCTTAAATAATAAATAGATAAAGTGTAAGTATTTATAATGGTTTATATAATGAATTTCATGGATTTAAAATTGCCTTCTTGACTCATAAGCAAAATCTTAAAAAAAATAAATAAATAAATAAAAAAATAGAAACGAAGAAGAGAAATACTTACTTACAATAATGTGGATAGTAGGTTTGATAAAGCATTCTACTATGGATTTCACAAATATCAAATTGCCTAAGTAATAAGAAAAAACAAAACAAAACAAAATGAGAGTTAGATTTCTAATCAACATAGAAATTATGAGAGAATGAGAATTATTGATAATAGGGGAGAGTACTGATTAGAATAATAAGTAGTGTTTTTACTTTCTATAAAAAAAAAAAAAAAAAAGAATAAACTGTAAAAAGAAGAAGAAGCAGCCGTGGTAGGAATATATAAGATTACACTAAAAAAATTCTCTCTATATATATTAGAAATCCTAACTTAATTCAGATTCAAAAGTCTCCATCTAATAGATAATCTCAAATAATAATAATCATACAAAATTTTAAATTCATGTAACTGACACCCATAATCCTAACTTGATAATTTCAGAGGAGCCTAGCCGTGAATGTTTCTCTCTAATTGGTCTGTCTTTGTAGGAAAAAGACTTGAGTTATCAAAAAAACAAAAAAGCGGGTAATAAATTTATGTTTTTTTATATTATAAATAAATAAATGACTTTATGGGGTTACTGTCACACCCCAAACCACAAAGGGTCCAAGGCATGAAAAAGACATCTCAAGGAACCTGTAGATTTTCCTTTTTGACAATCTAATCCACATAAATCATATCAAGAACCAACATTAAGAATTATCATGATAATTTCATTGAATATACTCTCAAAGTAAGTCAGAGCTCTAAGCAATAATTACAAGGACCATTGGTCACAAAAGAATAGAGGTCTGAATAATTAATTACATATCACAGCTTGTCCCATCAGTGGAAATAATATCACAACCACTTTAATATACAAAAGAATGAGTCAAGCCTATTCTAAGATTTATGCCATCTAATATACCCATTACAAGTTCAGCCTCCATCAGTAGTTAGTTTAACTACTATTATCCACCAAAAAGCTGTCTCAAAAGACTGTTGCCTACTCTGAAAAGGTTATAAAATAATTGGGATGAGACAGAGCCCAGTAAGTAGCATATTTAATGGGGGTGGGGGAAATGCAGGTTTCATCAATTATAGTAATAATAACATGACAAGAATGATTTAATAATGAAATACAAGTTTCTCAAAGTAAATATCTTGAAACTATACATTATAATCTGTGAGCATCAACAATGTAATTTTCAAAGTCATAATATCTAACATAAGATAAGTTATCACAAATCTACCATACTACCATATAAACTGGTCAGGGGATCCACCCATTCACAACTGGCATGATATTGTCCTCTCTGGTATGCAGACTCTTGGCCCCATGGACAACAGCCTCACCCATACCCTCAAGGTTTTTCTCTCCCCCCATGGACAGCAGAGAGAGCGCGTCAAATAGGACCTCTCTTGCATGTGGTCTCTTGGCCCCAGGGACGGCAGCCTCACCCACACACAATCCAGGAACCTCTTCCCCCCATGGACAGCAGGGAAGAACGCGTCATCCAAAGTAAAAGGGCACTAGCCTTGATTTGATTCCGTTGTCACAAAGACTACGGAAACCAAATCGGGTGATCACCGGGAAATCACATATGGCATGGTGTTAAAACATAAACTCACAAGTTACATTACTTTGAAACATATAGTTCATATTCAGGTAGTTTCAGATAACCTTAAATAATCTAACTTCTACAAAGTTTGTAAGGTTTTCAACTTCATTCTTGTCAACAAGATTTTCTATCAATTTTCCAAGTACTAAGACAAAATAAGCATCTTAAATATTCTAATACACCATAAAATCCAAGATTTTCTTATCAAGATTAAATAAAAGATGCTCATTTATCCATATCACAAATTCATGCATTTCCCCAAATGCAATACCAAATATGATGCATTTTCATATATATATAATCATATATATATATATATATATATATATTAAGGTTACGACACAATAGTTTCTAGAAAAGTATAATTTTCACAAGTAGTTTCCAAAAGTGTGTCTAACCCAAAAATATTTATATAACATGGTTATTTTTCAAAATCCCATTAAAAGCTACTTACCTCGCAACCGCAAAATCCTAATTCTCCAAGCTCCAAGGAGATTAGCTAGAACCTAACAATATCAAGTAAACCTATCACAATAAGTATAGAACTTGAAATTGCATCTAGCCACAATTTAGGAATTTGCCAAATAATCACTTAATTAGGCAAGCCTAGTATTTAACCTCATCAATAATAACCACTTCCCTAGTTTCTCAACAATTTGATTCACAAGGTATAAACTCCAATTTACAAAGTTAACCCATTAATATCATCTCCAACATTATAACTAGCTTCCATAAAATTTACACTACATCATTAAGAGACCCATGAAAGCAAAATCAATATATCCTCAAAGATAAGAAATTTAGAACTTCCACTAACTCCAAATAAACCCAATGGCAATGAAAAAATTAAATTTACCAACCATCACATGTTATAACTTAAACCCCTAAATTTTTCCATCATACATAAACCTTAAGTAGTCATCAATAGCACAAAATTCATACCCACTCATCAATTAATTCCACCAATACAAAACCCATACATAAAAACACATAAATATCACTTCTATTGCTCATAAATCATATGGGTATCATCATTAATGCTTAGATAAAAAAAATAACCCCAAGCAAAATGCAAAACCCACAAAAAGATGAGAAATTTTTACCTCAAATAAAATGATGAAGATGCTTTGGGGTTTCTAAGTATTTTTTCCGGTGATCTTGTTGGAAAAATGATGGTGAAATGGTGTGGTTTGGAGTGGAGGCTGGCAGATGAGTGTGAAAGTGAGTGTGTGTGTGTGTGTGTTTCGGTAAAGAGAAAAGAAGGAAATGAAAGAAAGAAAATGAAAGAAGCCGGCCAAAACAAGAGACAAAAGGGAGTGGGTAGTGGGGTTAGGTGGGCTTGGCACGTGGGAAACCAAAATGAAAACTCTGGTTTGACTTTTTTTTTTTTTTTTTTTTTTTTTGTTTGACTGGGACGTTACAATCTTCCCCCCTTATAAAAATTTCGTCCTCGAAATTTTACGTACCTTGATCTTGAAAAAGGCTTGGGTATCTCGACAACATATCATCCTCACGCTCCCAAGATGCCTCTT